>OZ018318.1:20162055-21422055 GCA_963969495.1 Ceratothoa steindachneri | reverse complement strand
GCTACAAATACTAGAACTAACGGCGACTGACAATGCTGGTTATTTTTTATTCAAAATATGATTGAATTATCACTGGCACTGCGTTTAAAAATAGATAAAATTCGATGTAATATATAATAAATTAACAACACTTACAAAATTAGAAAAATAAATCTAGTGATTTGAGGTTGTATTAATTTAATTGCTTCGATTTTAATTTGAAAGAAATCTTTTAAAATTTGGGTTAATATATAAATTTTGATCATTCACCAAAGTCCAATATAAATGTATATGATTTTTTTTGCTGGCACGGCAAAGCTACCGCGGTAAATATTGTTATCAGAAAAAGAATTGCCTTTTAAATTGGCTATATGAGTGATGGCCTATCTTTATCAAACTATCTACTAGCAGGCGAGAGGCCTGCTAATCGGCCATGATTAACGCATCATTAATATTTAGCAAATTTTTGATCTCGGCTTTCCTTTTAATATGAACCTGAGAGAAGAGGATATAGATAAATCGAACATAGGTTGTCAATATTCGGATTTTAAAGCATCAGTTTTAAATCGTCTTTTCTTCATTACTATTTATTTAAGAAATTTATTAAATATCGTCCTATGCTATAATATTTGTCCTATTATAGCGAATTTTGAGGCTGAAACAGATTTGGCACATGAATTTTAACTGAAAATTAGGTCATGTAAAGGTTTATATAGTTTATTCACAGATGAGTAAACTATCTTGATAACAAGCGAATTATTAACTGCTTTCTAAATCCATCCGTGATTTACCTTCAAAATGGATACGAAAAAAATAGAAATTTAGTCCATCATATATAAAAACTGAATTCCAGAAAAGGTTGCAGTGTTAAGTTTTATAACTTTACAAATTCTACATCCACAAGTAAAGTCAAATTTCAATACTAAAGAAAGTTTGTCAATGCAATTCACACCCACACGTTCAAGTGAAAACAACGCATTCTTCAAACATAACATCATCTGGTACTCACTATTTATCTTGAGAACGGTTTTGTCAGCCAGGATTATTGAAGAATTAGGAGGGGCGGCTTGGCAGCCTATTTCCGTGTGGTGATTCCGGCGAGTGAGGTTTCTCAACACGAGAGAAGTTTCCGTTCGCATTCCTCTAATGATGATCTTACTTCCCTCGGAAGTCTCTCCATTTACCGTCCACATAATATAGGGACGTGGATCACCTTAAAAAGTGAGATAGATATTAAAAAGTTGATTTTAAAAAGTAAAATATGTTCCTATATAATCTAGAATAGTCGCAAAAGCCACATTTAATTTGCATAATTATACACTTCATGTTTTTGCTTAAATCCATTAGTGAACACAGGAGTGTTTAAATTTATTTTATGCCATCTTAAGCAAATTTTAGCGGTGCAAAATTTATTAGCATTTAACCTTATATTATAGCACTCGCATTTTACTGTTTAATATATATTTATTTATATTCAACGTCCTTCCAAATATGTATAAATTCCAAGCTTGCTCTTGTTTTAACATCTTGATGTGTAGTAGAAAGCAGAGAAATCAGAGTGTAGGATAATTTCCTTTTCCTTAAGTGTCATTATAATAATATAACAATAGGACTACAACTAAAAAAAGTCTGCACTTGAGCATTCATCTATCATTTACATATTAATGTAGAACGCTAAAATGAAAATTGTATTCGGGTAAAATTGTAATATTTTAGAACAACTATAAGCTAGTTAACCTAGCCAATTTTCAACATTATCCAAGATTAAACAAGAAAGAACTTTACTTGCAGTGAAAAATATTAATCATGCACCATCTGAATACACTGTGCATTCTTTAATAGTTCCTAACGATTTTTGTTTAGTGATATTCGCCAAAAAAAGTCTATAGATACTCTCCCACACTCTTATTTGTAACAATTGAGGGTAACACAAACCAAATTAGAGTATGTATTGTCACAACTTGCATAGAAAGATTAGGAACAATAATAAATGCCCCTCCTGATGAAAAAGCCTTATTTCTGTGTCAAATATTAAATCATTAAAAGTCGCATCAGTGAATAGTAACATATGGCTGATGAGACATGTATGAATAAAAGAAGCGTAAGAATTTCTCTAATTATTTAGTAAACATCATTGCTTCTAGATTAATTTTCAATCGATTAACCTCAGCAAGGGTTTTCTTTGCAAAAAGGCAACGAATTGAGAGAAAAATTATACTAAAATTATTAGCCTGATTAAATTATAGTTTCCTAATGATTTATCAATAATTCGATATTTGACTCGGTAATTGCCTTTATTCATGATGACAATAAAAATTTGCTCTTTCCTCCGGAGAACTAAACCTTATTTGGTGGTTAACATTGAATCGAGATCCACTTTTGATGCTTGACTTCAGTGGCCAAAGTAATTGGTCTTTTCTAGATCATCTCTCTAGTTGCAAGGTTAATGATATATGAATCTTCGAATTCAGTCATATTTTTGCTGAACATCCCATATATAATAGAAAACAGTATTAAATTTCCTCCTTTAAAAAATAGGTAAAGCACAATAGGAATATCGCGTTGAAGTCTAGTCTCTTTATTATTACCTAAGAGAAAAATAAATAAGGCTCGCTTTCTCTCATTGTAATGTAATCTATTTTAACGTTTTGTCAAAAAACAAGGGAAGCTTATCTTAGGGGATAAGGCGGGTAGTTAGTAATAGTTGCCTGACATTAGGAGCCTTAAACAGGTAACTCCATGTGTACCGCAAAAAACGGATATTTAAAAAAGGAGTAATGTATATTTCTACAAGGGAAAAGTTTGTGAATTAAAACTATAATTCATATAGAGTTGTGCAAATAAATCAGAATCTATTGAAAGTACGAAATATCCCATAAAATTTGCCTGAGAAAATCCAAAGATTCAAATTTGTATACTATAGGCTACATGAATAAACTAAGTTTGACAAATGTTATGCTTATTTGGATAAAGACAATGAACGTTATCAGCAGAAAAAACAATTTACTAGAAAAATTGAAGGGTCCAAAATTATCCGCACGACAGTGGCAACAAATTTCTTTTGGTATATAACGATTAAATTATCAGTATAAAACATTTCTACAAGTAATAAAAATAGGAATTTAGTGTGTCGGCCATTATTCTTTACTGCTGACACTCTCGTGGTCCGGATCGTTACTCTGCATGATGGGATTCGGAGACTGTCAGATAGGGCAAAGCTTTTTGCTGCAGAAAATATGTGCACTCACTTTGCCATGTAAGCAAACATGTGGCTTAATGACTTTTAGCAAAATCACGTAAGACCCTGATATATTCTCTGCCACTTTGGTACAAATGACAAAATATCTCTCGCCTACTCCTCGACATAAGAATAGTAAATAATGAAGGTAGTAGCGTCATTAAAGTTGACATTGCTTACTTGGCGTTCTTTCCATTTAACATGCTTACTTTCGAAGGCAATAGGAGCTTTCTTTTTATTCGTAATGTCCAATTCCTTAACGGAGGATGTGCGAGGGTGAAGAGTATCTTACTGCAGCCAACGTAATAAAGCCTGCCTGGAATCAACGACGGCCAAAATCTCATTATTCTTTTGAGACTTCTTGAAAGGTTTCTTCGCAGTTTGGATAATGGCTCGGTATTCCCGTTTTGAAATCCTGATTTGACTCTCGGTTGAATTACAACTTTACATAAACCTGTTTTGTCAAATCTTGCCAGATTATTATGACTACAAATTTCTAGGTCTTGAAAGTCTATTCAATGGCTCGAATTGAAATACCTTCTTGTTTCTTTTATTTTTTCTAATTCTTTTTGGCGTGAATTAACCGACTATATAATTTAGAATTTTCTAGTAACATTGTAATGTTATTCGTAATTTTTCCTTTAGAGATTTAGTTGCCGTTTAAAGAGATTTCGAGGCAAGAATATATTTTTTTATTTTAAAATACAACTGGATGTGCTTTGATTTGTTGTTTTCTTTTTATGTACGTTATAAACTTTTCATAAGTTATTTTTACAATAAATAAAGGTATGTCGTTTTAGGATTTCCTGGGATATTTTTAATCCCTTAACCAAATGTGTAGAAGCCACATAGAGCAGCTTCTCTAAGCTTGGTATGATATTTTTTTATATTATTAACCCTTTTTCGTTTTTCGGGAGAATTTATTTTCTAAAAAAAAATTTCACTGGGGCTTTTTGGGACAACTCCGTTTTGGTTTCATTATCCTAATATCTTCTTTTGATGTTTATGATTTGAACGATCATATTTAAGTAAAAAATATATTAAATCTCACCAAACTGCATGTGTGCAGGAGATTGATGATAAGGAATAGGTGTTCACTAATTGGACCTGCACTTGATGTTTTATACTTAACATAGCTTCCATTCTAATAAAACTCACGAAAAATCAGATTTGTAGACAACGCACCAATAGAGGTTGAATCCACCGAACAAAACATTCATTAATCAAACCAAGAATTCTAGTTTATTAAATTTAAAGGGAAAAGCATCGCCAGCATAGGATTTATAAGGAAAAGTGGTGGGAAGTTAAGAAGCTAAAATGTGAGTAAGGTATAAAGCTGAAGTTCCACCGGTAGACAAGTGAGCTCAGAGACAATTTAATTCGCTTGATGTAAGCTTGTTCATGGATTCTCATAATATGTCTGAGACTAATTTTCAATCAAATGTAATATAAAATATAGATAGGACAGTAAAGGATTAAAGTTTGGATGAGAATGTAGCTACGTTACCATGAGTTTAGGCTAAGATGTGGAAGGGTAACTTCTTCTCACATTTAACGTACCCATAAATGTGATAAGTGATGTGAAGATAGGTGGCAAGTGGTGTGCAATTTTCGCAGTTAGTTATAAATACGGGATATGTAAATCTAAGATAACGTCGTAAAATGGGTAAATTTGAAACGAGTAGAGGTATTGAAACCAAGGTAGTTTAAATCTAGTTTGAGTCACCCGTTGCCCTGATGCCGAGATAGCTTGAAACACAACTGAGTGCCAGATCTAACCGTTTATCCCAGAAAACTGATCTAGGGAAGCACCCAGAAATGCATGGTGTTAAACCTTTTCTGCAACTAGCTCACAGGCATCACATTCCAATACAGAGTTATAAAACGTCAAGTAAAATATGAGAGCAAAATCGTCAATTTGATATTCACTAAAAGTACTGAGAAAAGAACCTGAAGAAGCTTTTATTCATACAGTCCACGAAGTAATATGAACGCATACCCATCAAAATAGAGCCAAGACAATTGATCTAGTTGTATTCAAGACGAGAATATTAATTGTGAAGAAATGGCTACATTAAGCATCCTGGAGGAAAATAGGTACATTAAAGCCCCCCTCCTTTATGAGGGGAAGCGTGGGAAAGGTAGCCGGAGATAATGCTTACCATGTGTGATCTCCCCGCCGCTGTGGGCAGTTGGAGCTAACATCTGTTTTAAGGCGACCACCTAAGGTCCTTAAACGACGCTCTAACGATCGAATTACCTACGAGACCCATAAACCCGTGGTTAGGGAAAAAAAAGCGGTGCGAGTCAGAAGGCACGCCAAGTAGCGGTGCGGTTGCGAGCCTCTAATTTGCGAGCTGACTTGGGCACCCCAATGCCACTTCAGGAATTCTCGCTCTCCGCCGATGCTAACTCACCACTCGCCCACCGTTTTGCTTCTGTGGCCTACTCACTTCCCCCTTTAGATGAGGCGGCAATCCGCCTATAAATAAGCCCCACAAAGAAAGAGAAATAGATTATCAGAAGTCGATACGCCAGAGGAGGATTAGTTCGTGAAGATCGATCCATCGGCCAGACAAGAAGATTATTAGTAGTCGATTCGCCAGAAGAAAGATTAGTTCGTGAAGATCGATCTTTCAGCCAGACTAGAAGATTAGAAGTGGATACGCCAGAAGAAAGGTAAGTTCGTGAAGATCGATCCCTTAGCCATACAAGACTATTTCCGTGAGAAACGATAGGATCAGATTGAGAAAATCGATCCCCTCTTTCAGGGCGGTATTAACCTAAATAGTCAAGCTTTATATCGGTGCCATATCGAAGAAGCCTTTGGAGTCTGCAAAGAAGTCTGACTGAAGAAAAGCAAAGCCGCTCACACTCGAGAGACTCTCACATCTCAAGCTCCGTAAGAGTGAGAGGAGAAGAACCCAGCCCCAACGAGCTCCCGTTCTTTAATTACGTGGAAGAATCAGCCCCTTCACAGGCGACAAGCAATACCTCCTTGACGAAAATTTAACCAGTGGCCTCAACACTTCAAAGCGAGAAATAAGTCCTCCAGCGACATCCGGCAATCCCTAATACCTACCTCTAAGGTAAAAATAACTTTTATATTTCTATTGCGACAGTACGTCCCAAGTTTTAAAGGAGAGTAGAAACCATTGTTCTTGAACCGAGGTCATATGTGTTTGTAGACGAGAGTACGTTAATTTAATGTTTAACGCTAATCAAATAGAGTCGCGAAAAAAATACTAATTAGCAATTGGTATGTTTACGGGAAGCCTATTTGTTTAGTTTTTGTCATTGAACGATCTTTGATGCCAAAGATAGAAATGTGGTAACTGTTAGTTTGTAATAGTTAAGTGTTTCGTTTAAAATACATGTTTATTTTGGTAGATTCTGGTGTTTCCTCTTCTCCTTATGTGTTTAAAAATAGCTCCTTCTTAAGAACAAAAACACTGAATAGCAGTCTTAGAACAAAGCCTACTTCATCATAGAAGTAACTCATGCCCCTCAAAGCATACCACTACTAAAAGGGTGTCAAAGAGTATAGTGATCAAAACCAAGGGTCATTCCACAACATATTATAAAAGTGGTGTCAGGTCTAGAGGTTTTATATTAGAAAGAACCCAGCAGTGTCTATTTAAGGAAGAGCTAACACATAAAAGGAACACCAGGAATAATAGAATATGTGACGAGTGGGAAATTGGTAAAGTTAGAGGTGGATGCCATCTAAAGGTAATTGTTAGGCTAAGTAGTAAGTTTCGGTGGTGGAGTAGGTCAGGCTTGATTAAAAACAAGGTAGATGACTGACATAAGCGCGATGGCATTGTTTGACCTTTATCGGAAGCAAGGTCAAAGCCTCGGACTGGAAGGAACCGAGCTGAACTCGTTTTTTCAGGAGAAAGAGAGAAACGAAAGAGAAGAAAGAATCGAGGAACGTAAAATGAAAATGGAAGCTGATGAAAGAGGAGAAAAAGCGAAAATGGAAGCTGATGAAAGAAGAGAAAAGACGAAAATGAATGCTGATGGAAGAGAGAAGATAAGGGCCCACGAAAGAGATCTTAGCAAAGACGAGTTAGAGGTGCAGTTAGTGTCATCTAGAACAGGACTGTTACCAGCAGCCAGCATGAAACTCCCGGAGTACAGGGACGACGAAGATTTATGCTTATATCTCTCCCACTTTGAGAAAATATTTGAAGTCAATAATTGGGACCTAGAAGAAGATGGCGTTGCCAGACTGTTACCGCTACTCAATCGTAGGATGAGAGAGATATTCGTATCTTTACCCTCAGAAGCGACGTTGGACTATTCCACTCTCAAAGCCAAACTTCTCTCAGCAACAAACATTAACCCGGAAGAATATAGGATGAAGTTCAGGCAGTCTCGTATAAGACCTGGACAAACATACAAACATTTTGGCTTTAAGCTTCGTCGAAGCCTACAGTTTTGAATGGATTCAGAAGGGGTAGAGAACGAAGTCGCTGCGGTTGTCGACTTCATGCTTAGAGATCAGTTACTAAGTACACTACCCCAGGAAATCCTTGCATTCGTTAAGGACCGAAAAGCTTGTACCTTCAACGAGTGTCTGGACGAGGCTGACCTCCACGCGGTAAATCATCGGTTATATCCGAGGGAGTACAAGAAAGAGAAGGCTCCCCCACCAAAGAAAAATGGGCCGCCACCCAGGCATGTGCAGAAGAAGCCATTTAAGTTATCAGTAGCAACAGGAACTTATAAGCCAAATTTTGGAGGAGAAAAAAATCAAAAAGAAGTTAGGATTCCACAAGGATCATACCCTAATACCAGCACGTATCCCAGGAGGCCCGTCACTTGTTATACCTGCGGGATAATAGGTCACCTGAGTTTCAAGTGCCCACAGAACTCCCGGCTGAGGGAGACTTCGAGACAACAGGTGCAAAACCTGACTGCCACGATCCCAGCAGGACAAGCTGATTTGTCCGACGTCCCCGCGCCAACATCCGAAGGGCCCCAGCAACAGGTAAACTTTCTATTCAACAAAAGTGCGCCAGGCGGCCTACAATTTGAAGAGGGCACTGTTAATGGGTGCCGAGTATCCACTTTAGTCAGAGACACCGGATGTACGTGCATAGTGGTATCCGACAAGTTGCTGCCCCCAGTAAACCCTAACCATAAGAAATTCGCAATCGTCCACGACTTTTTAGGACGCGACAATCGATTCCCCGTCGTGAGATGTCATATACAATGCAGATATTTCACCGGTTGGACGGACGTGGTAGTAGCCCCAATTAAGTTCTGCGCAGTACTAATCGGACAAAACCCCCTAATTCCCCAGCAAGAAGTGTCCCAACAAGTAGTCACCCGGGCACAAGAAGCCCAGAGAAAAGAGCAACCTGCTAAGTTGACCTCTAGGATTACCCTCGTCAACAATGGGTTTAAATTGACTTCCTTCGCCAGTGCTCAGAAGGAATGCCCCACTCTAAAACCTCGAGGGGAGAAAGCTATTAAAGATGAAATTCTCTAAGTGAAAGGAAAGAAGCCTATCCAGTATATCGTAGAAGACTCACTTCTCTACCGTACTATCAGCGAGGAGGATAAGGAGAACAAGAAAGCACTGTGTGTACCTCAAGAATACACGCAAAGAATTTTGAATACCGCACATGATGGAATATTAGCCGGACACTTTGGGCACAACAAAACATCGCAGCAGATATTCCGACACTTTTATTGGCCCCAGGCCGCCAGGGGAATTGTGGCCTATTGCCGATCATGCGACGTGTGTCAGAAGGATCCCTCCAGAGGACATGTACTTACCGATCCCTTACAAAAGGTGCCCGTTATAACCGAACCATTCTTTCGAGTGGCTATTGATTTGGTGGGACCAATTCACCCCCCTTTAAGTGGAGGACACTCCTACATCCTCACCCTAGTGGATTATGCCACGCGGTTCCCAGATGCCGTGGCCCTACGGAGGATTGACACTATTTCGTGCGCGGAAGCATTAATTTCAATTTTTGCACGAGTAGGCCTGCCTATAGAAATTCTATTGGATAGAGGGCGCCAATTCACCTCCGAATTGATTGAGTATTTTAATAAACTACTGTTAGTCAAGCCAATTTTTACGAGTCCATTTCATCCCTCCGCTAACGGAATCTGCGAAAAATTAAACAGGACACTCAAAAATATATTGAAGAAGTTGTGTCAAAAGAACCCTACACAGCGGCACAGATACCTGCCTGCAGCCCTTTTCGCCTGCCGAGAAATACCTCATCGGACGTTGGGATTCTCGCCCTTTGAGCTATTATACGGGAGAAATGTGTGAGGTCCTATGAGTATTCTTAAGGAATTATTTTCCAACGCGAAGCTCGAACAAAAAATCAAATCATCTTACGCCTACGTGATGGATATGCGCGAGCGCCTAGAATACTGCTCTGGCTTAGCTCGAGAGAACGCCGAGAAAAATTTAGCCAAATACCGGGACTACTTCGATATGAAAGCAAAGGCTCGAAAACTAAAGGCAGGAGATGAAGTCTTATTATTACTCCCGACCGAAAATAATAAGTTATGGGCCAAGGTGGAAGGGACCGTTCGAAGTAATCGAGGCACGGGGTCCAGTCGATTACTTTATAGATACCCCAACAGGGCGAAGAACCTATCACATAAACATGCTAAAAAATATCACCGCCACCGCCGCGCGTGCATAAAGAATATTACCTTTCTAGACGAAGAAGAACCGATGGATGCCGTTTACCCGGGTACGCCCCTGCAAGTCATACACACCGTGTGTGTGGGACAAGATGAGGAATACGAACTTTCCTCGCTCTCACCTACCCCGGAGGACCCTCGGGTGGATTTATTGATAAATCCCCACTTAGAGATTCAACAAAAAGCAGAAATGTTGAACTTGCTCATGGAATTCCCAGAAGTCATTTCTGAAAACCCCGGATGTGCCAAGGATTTTAGCCATGAAATAAAACTTAAAACTAATTCAGTGGTTCGGAGAAAACCATATCCTTTACCGATCCACTTACGAGAAGCCTTCAATAAGGAAGTCCGGAATTTACTAAAATTGGGAATTTTAGAGCCATCGGAGTCCGATTATTGCTCCCCCATAGTAATGGTTAAGAAACCTGATCAATCATTTCGGATGTGCGTGGACTTCCGAAAATTGAATTCAGTGACCGTTTTCAACGCCGAGCCCATCCCACTAATAGATCAAAATCCCCATTTATTTGAAGACGCTAAATTCATCACCGAATTGGATTTGTGTAAAGCGTACTATCAAATACCTGTTACAGTTTACCAGGCTACCCTTCGGACTACTTACAGCCGGTAGCAATTATAATAGGATGATGAGGCGAATTATCGCTGGACTTAGTGACGTGTCGTTTTACTTCGACAACGTGTACGTAGCTACCCGTACATGGGAGTCTCACTTACACGCCTTACGCTCATTGCTCGAGAAATTGATGGAGCAATGTCTAACCGCCGGGCCGACCAAGTGTTATTTTGCCTACGAATCCATTGACTACCTGGGATTCAAAATAGGACAAAAACACTTGACTACCCAGCAAGAAAAAGTGGACGCCATAGTCAAGATGCCCCGGCCGAAAACAAAGAAACAACTCCGATCGTTTATGGGAGCGGCCTCGTTCTATAGGCGTTTTGTACCACACTTCGCTTCCATTGCGGCCCCACTTAATGATTTGTTAAAAAAGAGAGCGTCAGACCCTGTCACGTGGAACCCCCATGCAATAACTCAGTCGGAGGTTCTAAAAGGAAAACTCGTAACTGCGCCCATTCTTCGCTTACCAAATCCCAACAAGATCTTTGGGCTTCGCACGGACGCTAGTCAGGACAAGTTAGGCGGAGTATTGCTTCAATACGAAGACGACGAAACAGCCTATCCCATAGCTTATGTCAGTAGGAAACTCTTGAGTAGAGAAAAAGCCTACGCTACTATCGAAATCGAAGCTTTGGTCATAATATGGTCCATAGGTAAATTCAAATATTATCTAATAGGGCGCGAGTTTAGGTTGAAATGCGGCCATAAACCGTTGTCATACTTTAGTAAAAATGAAAGTAAGAATGGAAGACTCCTGAGATGGAGTTTACTCTTGATGGAGTACCAGTACTCCATTCACTATATAAAAGGGTCCAACAATTGTATGGCCGACTCGTTAAGTCGGAACCCTGTCGACGATTAAGGAGCAGCCCAACTATTGTATTATAGCAGAGTTAAGTGTAAATCAGTAGAATTGTAAGTAAGTAGGGGCGAGTAACCCTCTAGTGGTAGGTAAAAAGATCCTAAGTTGGCACAGTAATATAGGAATTAATGTAAGGTCAGGTGAAATGTTATTGAGGCATTCCCGGGTGAAGTAGAATTTATTGTATAATATAATGTTCCGTAAGTTACCCATGTATATTATTGTGAGCGTCGGATTGGAACTCCCCCCCCCCTTCCGTTATTTTCTTAAGGAGGAAGGTAAATGTGGATAAATGGCTACATTAAGCATCCTGGAGGAGTATAGGTACATTAAAGCCCCCCTCCCTTATGAGGAGAAGCGTGGGAAAGGTAGCCGGAGAAAATGCTTACCATGTGTGATCTCCCCGCCGCTGTGGGCAGTTGGAGCTAACATCTGTTTTAAGGCGACCACCTAAGGTCCTTCAACGACGCTCTAACGATCGAATTACCTACGAGACCCATAAACCCGTGGTTAGGGAAAAAAAGCGGTGCGAGTCAGAAGGCACGCCAAGTAGCGGTGCGGTTGCGAGCCTCTAATTTGCGAGCTGACTTGGGCACCCCAATGCTACTTCAGGAATTCTCGCTCTCCCCGGATGCTAACTCACCACTCGCCCCACCCCACCCCACCCGTTTTGCTTCTGTGGCCTGGTCACTTCCCCCTTTAGATGGGGCGGCAATCCGCCTATAAATAAGCCCCGCAAAGAAAGAGAAATAGATTATCAGAAGTCGATACGCCAGAGGAGGATTAGTTCGTGAAGATCGATCCATCGGCCAGACAAGAAGATTATTAGTAGTCGATTCGCCAGAAGAAAGATTAGTTCGTGAAGATCGATCTTTCAGCCAGACTAGAAGATTAGAAGTGGATACGCCAGAAGAAAGGTAAGTTCGTGAAGATCGATCCCTTAGCCATACAAGACTATTTCCGTGAGAAACGATAGGATCAGATTGAGAAAATCGATCCCCTCTTTCAGGGCGGTATTAACCTAAATAGTCAAGCTTTATATCGGTGCCATACCGAAGAAGCCTTTGGAGTCTGCAAAGAAGTCTGACTGAAGAAAAGCAAAGCCGCTCACACTCGAGAGACTCTCACATCTCAAGCTCCGTAAGAGTGAGAGGAGAAGAACCCAGCCCCAACGAGCTCCCGTTCTTTAATTACGTGGAAGAATCAACCCCCGTCACAGGCGACAAGCAATACCTCCTTGACGAAAATTTAACCAGTGGCCTCAACACTTCAAAGCGAGAAATAAGTCCTCCAGCGACATCCGGCAATCCCTAATACCTACCTGTAAGTTAAAAATAATTTTTATATTTCTATTGCGATAGTAGAAGTTTAGTACGTCCTTAGTTTTAAAGGAGAGTAGAAACCATTGTTCTTGAACCGAGGTCATATGTGTTTGTAGACGAGAGTACGTTAATTTAATGTTTAACGCTAATCAAATAGAGTCGCAAAAAAAATACTAATCGGCAATTGGTATGTTTACGGGAAGCCTATTTGTTTAGTTTTTGTCATTGAAAGATCTTTGATGCCAAAGATAGAAATGTGGTAACTGTTAGTTTGTAATAGTTAAGTGTTTCGTTTAAAATACATGTTAATTTTGGTAGATTCTGGTGTTTCCTCTTATCCTTATGTGTTTAAAAATAGCTCTTCCTTAAGAACAAAACCACTGAATAGCAGTCTTAGAACAAAGCCTACTTCATCATAGAAGTAACTCACGCCCCTTAAAGCATACCACTACTAAAATGGTGTCAAAGAGTATAGTGATCAAAACCAAGGGTCATTCCACGACATTAATATTCCGAATAGTTGATTAATTCTATTTGGTCAAAAAATCGTTCAGAGTGCTAACAAATATTCATAGAAATACTCAACATTGGAATTATGAAAAATTCATATAAATTTTTCAAAAGTAATGCAAAAAAGTATGAAACAAAGAATCTTCCTTAGAAAAATTTCCAACATTAAAATAATAATAAAAATTAAATAAACGAATAGTACTCCCGTTTTACAAAAGTTTCGAGATTATTCTCAGTCTCAAGACAAGAAAAAAATCTAAGATCTCACTCACACGGAAAACCAGCTCTCGTGCTATTTTATAGATTGTGATTTTGGTCAAACTTCCCACATCCCTAAACCTGGGACGTACTATCACTGATTTAAATCTAAAATGTTAATGAACACCTATCTCTACAATGATAAAAATGAGAAAGTGATAAAGAACCTGTCAGAAAACTTCAAAATAGATTAACATTAACTAATGGAACAGCGTCTTAAGCAATTTATTAGTCAATAATATTTATAATCAATACTTTGTTTTATAGTATAAAAAATCTTTTCAAGATATGAGTTTTCTCTTTATTTAAGATCCATTTATCCGGTATTCATTAACCATAAATAACAAAAACACGCAAAATCAGCCCACTTTTAGTCCCTTCTTTCCTTATCGAATATTATTATGAACTGCATATATATTTCTTATTTCTTGTATATATAATCTAAATGTGAGACAGAATTACAAAATTATGTAAAATTGAGAACGTTCATGTATGAAATTATAAATTCTCAAGTGAAAATCAATGCGTTTTCCACATGGTTTTGTGAGTGGATGTCTGATTCCATTAGTTTTTGTGTAAATTCATATAATTTTACCTTTTGATGAATTTGTTCCTTATGGACATCAAGCAGTATGGTCAATTTTCTTTATGCATGATATTATAATTATCAACGGCAGTCGAGAAAGAGGAAAGATGAAAGTGTGTTTTTGGAGAGAAGAATTGAATGATAGATGAATAAAAATTTACTAAGAATAAAATTACGGGATAATGGTTCAATGGAAAAGATCAAAGAGCTTAAAGTAAGAATTGAGCAAAATATGTTGAAGAAAGTATGTAAATGCTTGGTTGATAATGTGAGGCGGGTATGGAGTTGAATACAGAAGTAAACCAAAGGGTTAAATCAACATGGAGTACATTAAAGAAAATGTCAGGAATTTTATGCAATATTATCAGCAATCATATATGGGGAACAAGCATGAACTAGGAAGAGAACAGAGTAAATATAAATGAAAGTGATGGAATCTAGAATGTTTCAATTGATATGTATTGAAATGTATGGATATAGTTCGAAACAAGAGAAGAGTTTACAGTACTATTTTATTGTTATAAAAATATCTAGAAAAGGACTCTAGTGGCAAAATAATGATAAATAAACTCAATATATGCGCGAGAGAGGATGAGAAAAAGAGGCGGTGCCTGATCGGCGGAAGTGCTGGTGGCATACAGGAAACATCTAGCCCATATGAAGATGAGAAAAGGTTGCATTACAAGAGCAGACGAAAAAGAAGATTTATTTACTGGATTCATTTCATGACATAAGACTCTTATCGTTAGTCGAGATTCACTTTTAGGATCGTTAGAGGAGAGATAAGATGAGTGACAGTATAAAGTGTAAATGTTTGGGAGAATGTAGACTTAAAACCCCACTCCCCTTTGTTCAGAAAAAAATGAGAGGGTTCAATCATTCCCCTCTCCCAACGGCAAGGAAAGAGGAATACGATATTTGCTGCCTGTCATGTAAACAAAGAATATATAGTTGGAAATTTATGTTATAAAAACGTTAAAATAAAAAATATTTAGGGAATAAAGCACAGGTAGTCACTTTATTGTTGGTGATTTTTGCGAGGGTTGGGGCCAGGTAAACGTGCCCCTCCTCCAAGTACAAGAAAATCTAATTCTAAAAGGAACTCCTCTTTTTTGGCGAGTCACTAAAGCAGATCATTTGAGTTTAACATCATCTAATAATAAGCGGGAATGTTTGTGACATGAAGAAAAATGGGATTTCGGGTAACACTATTTCCGTAGAAAATATTTTTTTCTTTCCCTCCTCAATCACAGTCCTGAAGGCAAACGGAGAGAAAGAGAGTCATTGAAGGGAAGAACGATATACGTCAACTCATTATTTGTATTTAATTTTTCTTGATTAAATGTCATATTTACGGATTAAATGAAATTAGGGTCAAAGTTCAGAAAACCTACGCCGTATTTTCAGTGTTATAAAAGTACTAATGTTCTTTTTAGGCATTTCAGTCGTCATATATGTTTTAGGTTTAACGCTGCAAGTACATATTTTTAGGATTCTACACCTTTAAACTTGGTAATACTACTAGGTGTTTTATATAAAGTTTAATTGTACTATTTCTTCCTGTGTCGCGAGCGAAACGAGTGAGGGGCGTTCCCCATTATGACAACTCGTAGGGTAGGTGCCAATGTCTTCCAGTAACAAAACGTATATACCAATAATCTATAAATAAATAGTAAGTACGTAAAAAAAGTACTAATGGTGTTTTTAGGCATCCAGTTTACATTTACGGCATCGTTTTCGCGAGAAGAGCAGTTATTTTTAAGATAGTATCAAAGCAAATACAGTCGTACTGAGAGTGTTAGTATCTTAAAAATAAATGCCCTCTGGGCCTAACTGAAGCCGTAAATGACGGTTAGAATGTCTAGTAACACCATTACTACTGTTTTTAGTATTTAAAAACACGGTGTAGTTTTTTAAGTTTACATCGATATTAGTATTAGACGAACAGAAATTTTGGGTTATTTATTTCGGAAGTTTATTTTGTGGAAGTAGTGTGTCTTAAGAGACATATGGCTCATCGTTGTTGATGGCAGTACATAGGTTTTGTTTAGGACTAAAGACAGATTGATTCTACACTACATTCTACCTGCAATCCAACTATTATACAAACTAAGTTTGCACACTTACAAGGAAGGCCAATTTGTCTTAGTTAACCACTCTAAAAACCATCAGATACAAGCAGGAATAAGGTAAGGTTAACCGATACATTTTGATCAAATAAACATTTTCTGCTCAACTGAAGAAAAATTATCTGCAACAATTTTTTAAATGGATTAGAAAATGGCTTTTTGATACCTTACGTTATTCACTCTCTCATACTGCAGCCTACCGTTATCTATTTATCCTCATCCCTAGAATTATTATTTTCATTCTCTTCTCAATAAAGCTTGGGGTTTTCCAGTTAACTAAGCGAAACTGCTCTTTTTCTGTTCCTTTCACTCGTTTATTTCCCTTTTATCTTCAATTATAAAGTTATTCCCTCAATCTGTAAACATAGGTAAAAAAATATCTGTAGAGGCAGAGATAACAAAGCAGACAACCTTACCAAAGACACCAAAATGGGGCGAGTTATATATTTTAGTACACAACCGTCCAAGCCTGGAGAATAAAATACCGTGATCACCATTTTTTTTAAATATTTGTAAGCTTTACTTGATAATTGCATATCTGTAGCTTTCAGAGTTCAAACCTTCTCCCCGAACATTTAAAAATTTGATACGCTGATTTTTCCAACATAGACAAAATTCTTAACCTTATTTTCGGTGTGATATGTAGAAATGTTCCAGATGAAAAAAGGGTCATGTCAAGCTGATGTTAAGAGAATGGGGATTCAATTTTTCGTGAATCAGATTTATATGTACTTCTGCATTTACTTTCCAGAATAAACGAACGACTGGAGACAGTATATAGATCTTAAATTCATGACTTACATCATAAAGCTGCTACCTCCCCAATTTAACGAATATTCAATATTTATTTCGTATGATGTATTATATATTGAGCCCAATTCTATACGAACCAATAAGAACTTGTTAACGAAAAACACACAACTTTTAGCACTCAAATGGAAATTTTTAATAGCCATATGAGACCTGGTCTTTTTATTCATTTTTCCTAATGACTGGTGATGAGAAGGGCAGAATGTTTAGGATTCCCACTTCCATAAGGAAAATGAATGATTCTGGAGTGGCTCAATCAGGTTCACGTTCTCGTCAACTTGTCGTGAAATAACGGCTGTTGTCTCAAACTTGTCCTTAATCGACATCTGTTGCATCGTTCGATCTTCTCTGGTAATGGGATGGGAAATTTTCATAGTGGGTTTTGGTTTTTGTCTTTTCTAAGGATATGATATAATAATGTAGGTAGAGATAATATGCCAGAAATCATAATTTAATATTGATTACAAAGTTTCGAAATGATATACAGCGCTATTCACTTACTCTATCCCTAGATAAAACCGGCTTTCTTAAGTATTTGTCAATTTAACACCTCCTTTCATTGTAATAAATGAGTAATTCAAGAATTATGGGTCAATTATACACGTGAAACAATGTTTCAAGACACATTGTACGAATTTTTATTTATAAATTAAAGAAAAAAGTTATCGTTCTCTAGTTTAAGATGCACCATTTCTTAACAGATATTTCGTTGCTCACAACTTTAATATCCTTTTTTTATGGAAAATAAAATAAAGACCTATATGACAAAAACTTTTTATTGTGTCTAATTATTCATGGAAATAAAACCAGTATTTTAAATTTGATGTAGATTTTCGTATTTTATATCCTAATTATTGCCAGTGTTGTAAGCAAATCTACATCTTTGTTTCACTTGTGTTTTCTTCAAGTCAGATGAGTTTGTGAGGTAAATATAATCAAAATTGGTTTAATCTAATGCAGCTCCATCCAACATAAGCCTCAATAACCTAGAAAAAAATGAAAGTGAGAAATCTGGAGAAACTGCCTTAGTGATGTTTAATATTATATCCTTAATATCCTTAATATTATATCCGAGTGCTACAGATTGCTACTCTTTCCTGGATAAATGGTGATAGCGTCGTTAAATATTGATAGCGCATTTGTTTGTTTCATTGAACAAAAAGTATACTGACATCATTGCAAGCAGTGATAAATAGACATACCTTGATTAAACTGATTAACATACAGGTGGTACGTGATAAATCTGATTTGATGTATCGATGAACAATCAACTGCGGTTTCGATTAATATTTTAGTTGAGAAAAACTTCTCTTTCATGTATGACTGAATGTCATCTGAATGCTGTACATGTGTTCCTTGGATCATGGTGATTTGCCCCAAGTATCGAAATACCTACATCAAGCTAGGTCATCAATGCACTGTTATCATGTAAAGTCTGTAATGCGTTAATGGAAGGCTGCAACGTAGTGTACTAACAAATAAGAAGCATAATTACACATCAGGCGTTCTGATAGTGTTCGACGCCGGAGTTCATCCAACCTACAGAACAAGGTGAGGGAGAAACAAAGAAGGGAATTCGGTCGATGGCGAGAGAGATGTTTGTTGGTGTCATCAACATGAAGCTACCTCTGTATGAAGGACTTCGTCAACACTCGTACAAGAAGCGATGTGACCAAGTTCTGACAGACAAGGGCAAGTAAATGTACTTGAGGAAGTAAAATAATCTCTTGAAAACTGAAGCATCCTTTTGAGCCGGTGATATCTTAATTTTCTCAGATGAAAAGAAACTCTGCTACGACCAGTTGCATCACAGCCAGAACAACAAGTGGCTTGCTTAAAATCAATGCGAAGTTCTCTGTATCATAAAAACCAAGTTCCTCCAAACTCTTAGAATTTATTGGTGCCTCTTCAGTGAAGGGGCCACCATGCATCACCGCATGTTTAAGCAAGATCTTAGTCTTACTTCCAACTGATATGTGGAACAGCTGGAAGCAGTGGTAAAACTGTGGCTGTAGAGTGTTCACGTGAAAGGCCATATCTCCAGAAAGAGTCAAAATGCTTGTCGCAGGTTCTCTAAGACATCACTAGCCTCATATTATGGCATCTTAGATCTCATGATTTGAATTCAATGGACTAGTATATGTGAAGCACGGTTGAGAAAAAGCTAAACTACTCTTCTTTCAACCCAACGAATGAGCTTGTGGCCAAAATCAAAAAGGAGTTAGAAGATCTTCCCAAGAGAACAGTGATGAACAAATGCGCCAGGCTCTGGAGAATTTTTAAGGCCGTGGAGGAAGCTAAGGGAGGCTACTTTGAGTAAAATACTATATTCCACCCATAATCTGATTAATATTTAATAAAAACAAAATACATTCTTCTTTGTCCCTGACATATTGCGGGGTTTTCTTTATGCAAACCAGCCAATTTTGCCCGTGTTCGGCATCCATTTCCAATCAAGGCACAAAGTAACACCCTGGCTATTAATGATAGGCCATACCTCACCTTCTCTCTTCTATTAAGGACGAGTGTTATTTCATTAATCTACGGGGAACAAATTAATATTCACACTAAGTCTGAATCCAAAGTCCAAAAAGGTTTATTGAATTGTAAACACTTCCAATTGCTATTGTGGTAACAGCAATGTTTCGAAGTGTTCTTTGCAATGTTACGAGATACATATCTTGGTATAGTTGTTAAGGAGAGATTAGGTGAGAGAGGAATGGAATTTGGAGAGGGATAGTGGAAACTTGAGGGAATAGGGAAATCGCCAATTTTCGGAAAGGCCAAGCTGTGTGTGATCTGGAAGGAAGAAATACTAGCTGCAATAAATGAAGTTCGGTTGTCAGGTTCTGAAAGTAGAAAGACTAAAACAAAGAGAATATAAGGAATCATTCATACAAAATACTGCATAAATCCACATTTTGTGAAATATCTAAACTTTTTATCGATAACGTCTCCAAAACCAAATAAATAAGTCCTTAAATTAGAATAAACGTGGTATAGATAGGAAAATAGATACCCTATAAAATATTTTCTACGGTTTGGTTGTTCAACAAGTCAATACTTTAAAATATGTACAACCACGGCCAAATTATTTAATACACGTTGAATTAATTGTAAATGTTCTCAACACTGCAAAGTGACTCTAAAAAAGGTACTGAGTTTTCTGCATCAGTTTCGTGTTGCTGTACTTTTCTCAGATCTTCATCTGTTTATATTTCATTTAATGCAAATGTAACGTGTTTTGGTAAATCGAGTATTTTGTTAATTATTTTGTATTGCATAGAGCATATATAACCTTACTATTTATTCCTCCTTATTTCATATTGATATACAAATATAAACTTTACGACATCATTTAAATAATTTCCTACATTTTCGAGGTGTCCGAAAACCACTCCTGGGTATCCAGATATAGTTATGGGTTCAAAGTGGTTGGTACCCATTCGATTCTTTGTGGGGTGAATTTTTCCTGAGGGACTGACTCTAAGGGGTAGATTTATTTTCTCTTATGATTTAAGGCTAAGTAAATGTGCTCAGGGATTCTTTAGGCGTTTAAGACAAAGAAATCGTCGTCGCTGGATTCTGTATTTTTTATTCTGCTGGACCTTAGAATTACTTCAAGTGTTACTATCTCCATCTTAAGTTGGACATTAGACATATATAATTGAGAAATATAGTAGTGGAGGTGTTTAGTAGGAGAAAATAGTGGGGAAATTAAGGAAATAATAGGAAAGTTGAATGAAAATAGGATGAAAGGCAGCTCCCTAGTGAAAGGATAGCTCTGGCTATCCATCTTGAGACATTTTCCATTTCTTCTTTTATATCAATGGGCCGCAAACTCCGTGGCAGACAACAGATATAAAAGAAGAAATGGAAAATGTCTCAAGATGGATAGCCAGAGCTACCCTTGCACTAGGGAGCTGTCTTTCATTCTATTTTCATTTAACTTTCCTATTATTTCCTTAATTTCCCCCCTATTTTCTCCTGCTAAACACCTCTACTACTATATTTCTCAATTATATATGTCTAATGTCCAACTTAAGATGGAGATAGTAACACTTGAAGTAATTCTAAGGTCCAGCAGAATAAAAAATACAGAATCCAGCGACGACGATTTCTTTGTCTTAAACGCCTAAAGAATCCCTGAGCACATTTACTTAGCCTTAAATCATAAGAGAAAATAAATCTACCACTTAGAGTCAGTCCCTCAGGCAAAATTCACCCCACAGAGAATCGAATATGTATCAACCACTTTGATCCAATAACTATATCTGGATACCCAGGAGTGGTTTTCGGATACCTCAAAAATGTAGGAAATTATTTAAATGATGTCGTAAAGTTTATATTTATATATCAATATGAAATAAGGAGGAATCAATAGTAAGGTTATATATGCTCCATGCATTACAAAATAATTAACAAAATACTCGATTTACCAAAACACGTTACATTTGCATTAAATGAAATATAAACAGATGAAGATCTGAGAAAAGTACAGCAACACGAAACTGATGCAGAAAACTCAGTCCTTTTTTTAGAGTCACTTTGCAGTGTTGAGAACATTTACAATTAATTCAACGTGTTTCAAATAATTTGGCCGCGGCTGTACATATTTCACAGTATTGACTTGTTGAACAACCAAACCGTAGAAAATATTTTATAGGGTATCTATTTTTCTATCTATACCACATTTATTCTAATTAAAGGACTTATTTATTTGGTTTAGAAGACGTTATCGATAAAAAGTTTAGATATTTAACAAAATGTGGATTTATGCAGTATTTTGTATGAATGATTCCTTATATTCTCTTTGTTTTAGTCTTCCTACTTTCAGAACCTGACAACCGAACTTCATTTATTGCAGCTAGTATTTCTTCCTTCCAGTTCACACACAGCTTGGCCTCTCTGAAAATTGGCGATTTCCCTATTCCCTCAAGTTTCCACTATTCCTCTCCAAATTCCATTCCTCTCTCACCTAATCTCTCCTTAACAACTATACCAAGATATGTATCTTGTAACATTGCAAAAAAACACTTCGAAACATTGCTGTTACCACAATAGCAATTGAAAGTGTTTACAATTCAATAAAACCTTTTTGGACTTTGGATTCAGACTTAGTGTGAATATTAATTTGTTTCCCGTATATTAATGGAATAACACTCGTCCTTAATAGAAGAGAGAAGGTGAGGTATGGCTTATTATTAATGGGCTTAAGATTTCGGCAGAGAAGTCCCGGGCCATGGCCATCAAGACTTGCACACCTGCTGGCCAGCAGCTTCGCATCCAAGGAGTCGGCCTGGCCTGGACCGACTCCTACCAGTACCTCGGAGTGTGGGTGGACAGACGGCTCTCCTTCACGCAGCATGTCACGCACTTGAGGGAGAGGACGCAGGCCCGGCTCAATGTGATGAGGGCCATGACGCGGCCGAGCGCTGGTGCAACCTTCCCCTTCCTCCGCCTCTACTTCCCCCTAGGCAGTGCGCTCCCTAGTGGACTACAGTGCACCGGTCCTTGTAGCGCTGCCCAGGCAGCAGCAACAGCGCCTGGAGGTGATACAAAACACCGCCATGAGGACCATTTTTTAGGGGCACCCAGGTGGTGCACTGCCTGTGTCAAGCAGAGTGAGGCCAACCTGGGGCCGCTCACCACCAGGGTGGATTACATTGTGGCCTGTCGGGTGGCCCAGAGTGCTCCAGCGCGACTTTGAAGGTGTTGCGCAGAGGAGACTCCGAATGGCCGTGGCGCAGGGCATCGAGTGCCTGCGTAACAACAGGTGGCTCGTAAACGTCAGCCTAGCAACCAACTCTCTCAACCGGGCAGGGAACTGGCTGTGGCGTGACCCCAACACCCCCAACCCCACCTACGTTCCACCACCACCATGGTACCCCCCCGACTCACACTTCACCGCCAAACAGTTGCCCGACAGCAAAGCGAACTGCCTCACCGAGGAGCTTCGCCAGCAAGCCCCCTATGGCCATGTTTGAGGTCACGAAGCCAGGCAGCGCAGTGTACTTCACCGACGGCTCCGTCGACCCCGACAGTGGGAGGTCCGGCGCCGCGTTCGTCACGAGCGGCTTGACGCAAGCGTGGAGGACATCAGACCACTGTTCCACCCTCCAGACGGAGCTGGTAGCAATCCTGCACGCCCTCCAGCACGCTCTGCTCCGCCGGGAGGCCACTGTGGTGATACACACTGACTCTCAGTCGGGACTACAGGCGCTGCAGCACGCCCACGCCCACGCCTACACCCGGGACAACATCCACCTCACCACCACCATCCTGTGCACCCTGCAGGACCTGGCAGCTCAGGGCAGGCGTGTCCGGCTCCACTGGATTCCCAGCCACGTTGGCGTGCGCGGCAACGATGCTGCCGAAGAGGCTGCCGAGCAGGCCGCCCACGGCCCCATCATCACCTGGACCGTGCGCCCCAGCCTGCAGCAGCTTAAGGTGCAGGTTAAACGCAGGGCCACCCACAACGCCCACCAGCAGCACCAAGAATGGGAAGCATTCAAGAGGCAAGCGGCGTGGTATGCTGCAGCCAAAGCCTATTGCCCACTAAACCCATCCTTCCAGCAGCGTAGAGCGAACGGCGTGCTGCTACAGCTTGTGAGGCTGGGCTACTCCACGTGGGAAGAGCTGCACGCCGACTTTGTGGCAGGGAGGTGCGAACACTGCGGCGGCCGCTCCCGGCGCCCACTGGTGCACTACCTCCTCTCCTGCCCAGCCACCGCCCGCCTCAGGCCAGAGCGAGCGCCAGCTCCTGCCCCTGTAAGAGGCGCCCTACTGAGGGCGCGAGAGGCAAGAGCCACCCAGGTGGTCCGCCACACCCCAACAAACGAACTGCTGGAGGTGCTGAGAACAGCACCCCCTCTGCGCTGATCGCCGCCTGTCCCCAGCCGGGCGACAGGTGATGAAGACCGACGCCAACCACTTGCAGCAGACAAGAAACGCGTGGGACGCTCCACCACGTCTTACTGCACGCTAACACTGACGGGCTGCCCGCTTTGTGTAATGTGTGCATTTATACATGTATTTATATTATTGTATCATATTATTACTGTATTTGTCTTTTTTCCTGTTGTTTGTTTGTTTTGTTTTTATTTTATTATTATTTGTATTATGATTATGTATAAATGTACTCTATTGCACAATAAACCTATAAAATCAATCAATCTTCAGGAAAGCGGTGGATTTAGTTCACAGCTCTCCTAATTTCTTTAAGGCGCTCGTTATTATTTTGCCGATTTGTATGTTGTCGTGGAATGACTAGACTATATATTTATATATTAGTGGGTACTTTTTGGCTTGGGCACAAAGTTGGTTGAAGACTGATAGTGAAAGGGAAAATTGTTAGGAGTCGAGTGGGGATGGTTTATTATTACTTTGCGGGGTCCTTTTTAACAACGATTTCAGAGTGCAAGTTGGCCAAAGATTAACAGGTAGCTGGTACGCGCTGGGGTTGCAAAAGGAAGACAATGACGGAAATATAACTTTACTAACCAAAAAAACGATATATATATTTACTTAGAAATTGGGTTTAAATTTGAATGGTTGCCCAGACGGAGTTAAAGATCCGCACGCGATCAGGTATGTAAATTAAGGGATTAAAGAGTTCGGATTTAGTTTGGTAATTTAAAGGGGGATTTTAAACTGGGGCGTTCACACAAATAATGGAGCAATTGGATAAGACAGATTCAAATTCAATCTGCAGGCGGCAACGGTTACGGTTACCTTAAATGCTTGTTGCTGAAAAGGGGCCAGTTGGGGTAGGTGAATGCGACAGAAGAAGTTGGTTTACCTCTGGTTACATACGAAAGAGCACTAGTCATCTTCGGAGATGGGAATTCTTGTCAGTCTTGACGATTGACTAAGGCCGAGTTCACTGATATCTAAGCTTGACGATTGACTAAAGCAGAGTTCACGGATCGATATAGCTTTCACTTGAATCGAAATCCCCGCTGGGGGGGGAGGGGGAGAGCGTCCTTTAGTTCGTCATCGGAGTAGGTGTAAATCTAACATTACTGCTTTCTACACTCGTCGAAGCGTTATATAGGCGCCTGGTGAGGAGGCTCCAAACGCGCGCGCGATCTTGGGAAAAAGTCAGCGACTTCTTCGGGGTAAGGGGAAATCTTGATAACGATCGTTGAAATCTCCAAAGGATTCCAATCTTTGAGCAGAAAGCCAGGATGCTCGCTGAGAGGTGGCCGCGGGAGATAGGGTGGTGATGATATCGGTCCCAAGGCAAATACAGCTGCGGCGAGTGATAATAGCGTCGGCCGCCTCCTTGCCTAGGTTCCCATGCTTTGACCAGCTCCATGCAGTGATCTTCGGATCTACTTGGGTACAGAAAGGCACGTGGCCTCCATTTGACCTCATTCTGCTCCATATGTTAATTTGGAAGAGTCCATTCGGACTCTTCCAAAAAGAATTCATTATAATATTTCATACAATACATCAAAGTGCTCAGCTTTAACGATTTTCTGAGTTTCTTATTCTATATTCCAATGTTTAGATCAGATATATTCAAACAATAACATAAGTTTATACTTTCCTAAGTCTAGTATTAGTAGCCTGAATACTCATTCACCAATGCACCCGATTGTTTTCTGTAAAAAGACCTTTATAAAGGGTGTATTGAAGTTAAGTTTAAAGATTTTATCATTGTAAATACGAGTTAATATCATAATTTTAAGGATTTATAAAAATAATACCTTGCTCTTCTCTTGTTCTTTATTTTGATTTACTTCTTTGGCTATGGGCTTGTTTTTTTTTAGCCCTTCGCTTCTTTTAATATAATATATTTATTCTTAAAAGTTAAATGTTTTTAAGGTGTTCTGTATGTATAGGAGGAAAGAATACGGGAAAATTCTTTCCCCTGGTCTCTTATAAGACGAATAAGCAAGAGAACTGTGGCCTGGAATAGAGACAGCGTAACAAAATCTTTGTTCTTGCGGCAATGATATGAAATGAGTATTGGTCGGGGAAGGCGCTCGGCGCTCTAAGGATGCTGCAGCATTCTGCATTCTGTACACCATCTTCACCCGAGCCCCTAAAGAAACACATAATGAAGCTGTTTGGTGAATTTGTCACTCTGATTCAGAGACGTAAACCCTGACAAAGTGACAGTTTTCAAGGGAAAGTAACAGATTTGAATAAAAGGATGAAACAGTTAATGGACGTGTTCTACCAGGGCTCTGAAATACGCAAGAATATGGAACTGCAATACGGGGTAAAAATGGATGAAATGGAATGGGACTTCCTTGAGGACATAAGCACCCAGAAGAAAATGTACTGTGAAGAATGCGTAAACAGAAAATGGATGAAAACGATGGAGCGTTGAAGCAGGGATATAAAGAGCCTAGAGAGAATGAGAGCTGAGTGTGAAAAGGAAAAGAAATCTCTATGTTAGTTACATCCTTCGAAGACAGCGAACAACCTTGTTCTGAAGATGCTGGTATGGACACAGATAACACCTACTCTGCTGTTGAAAGTCATAGTTCTGCTGAAGTGGGTGAGGGTCTACCCGTTAAGAAGCGGCGGACTGGGACAAACTGAGTCACTCATCAGCATGATTAATTGCCACACCGATATCAGCACATCCGTGAAAGTATACAAAAATTTCGACTACTAGAATTCTACGAGACTGTGTGCAAATTGAAGAGCTACTACCACATGTCTGAGTTTAAAGCAGAATGAACTGTGATCACAGTCGGCAACATGATGAGACAGAAATTATTGATATGGACATCTTGCCAGGATCCAACAGTATTAGCGATGCACGCAAGAACATTGAAGTCATGGCTCTAGATGAGATCGTTCAAGATATCATGATCTCTGATTAACAACTAGTTGTGACTTATTCTGATGACAGTTTAAAGAAGCTAGGCGCTGGCTCTTTTTTAGTTTAGGGTATCACTGTCAATGGAACATACAGGTCTTGAGCATTGTTCCTGATTCCAGGCATAACTTAGTTCGTCTCATGGTGGCAGTTCTTGAGATCATGGAAGCGGCAAGGGGTGTCGATCTAAAGCACTCTTCGAGTATATAGACTTTGTAATTACAGACCAGACAGCTTAAACTTCTAGAGTCAGAACACATCCCAGATCACCTGTTCTGCAATGTACACCCAACTGTACTGTTTAATTGAGTCATCACTAAACAGTGGAACGAACTAGAGAACACACTGATTAGAGAAAAAAATCAACTCAAACCTCCTCGTCATTGCAACAACAAACGTAACATGTGTGATTAAACAAGCCCTCGATTGTATGACTCGACTCATGAACCATGACTTTGATCGCAAGCCTTGAAACCAGGCAAATGAATTTGATATCACCATAGCACCTAGACAAAACAATTCTGTCAGCCTCAAGTACGAGCGCTTCATACACCTGACACTAATCTGGACATGTTGTCAATCTGTTAGGCTTGGACTTCATGAAGGTGATGTACTGTGCAGGTGCCCTTATTGGACTTCATCTGATCGAGTCATACCTCTCTTTGAGGAGGTCAGCTGAAATAACCTATAACAAGATTATTCCAGCATTTCAGCAGCTGCACCAGGAACTGGAAGAAATATATGTGGCCACCTTGCTGAAGGTTCAGGAACCAGCCTTCAAGTTTGTGTCCCAGGAAAGGTTTCAGCATACAAAGTATGTTGAGGACATATGTGATGCCATACTCAAAGTAGCAACCTCATTTCATCAATTGCTTCTGACGATGATCCTTCATAAGTTGGCTTTCAAAGGCAGAAGGGCGATATCTTTGCCTTTGAAGACTATGATGATTCTGCAGAACATGCTGTCACTGAGATGGACTCAGAGAAGTTGGAAAAAACACCAATTCACAATCTGAATGCAGAGCGCAGTGTTGGATTTATTAACTTTTCAGCTGTCTAGAAGAAGTTCCAAGCACCTTGGCAGTGTATCAGAAGCACAGGTCAAAACCAAGTCAACGGATCTTATCGATAGAACTTAATTAGGGTCGTTCAGGGCTTATGACAGTGTGGTTATGAAAGAAGGAAAGCTAGCAGTTACCATGCTGGAATGGAACACAAGGCAAGAGGAACTAAATAAAGAACGCCTGCAGGACAAAGAGATTACCACTGTGGCAGTAGATCGGAAAAATAATAAGGAACTGGATAAGGTGAAAAGAATGGGAGGAACATCACCTCAGCTGCTGCAGTAGACGAGTAAGTGGCAGACACTAACAACAACCAGGACACAAAGATAGAACGCTTGTACCTAGAGGTTCGCTATGCTCAAGACACCACTTTACCTACCGAAATCATGCGACTTATTTCGCAAAACCGCAAGAAAATTCCACACATCATCTATGTAGTGACCCTTCAACTGTACCTAATAAACAGTACTTCTTAAGTAGAGGTAAAGCTGGAAGACTTTAATGAAGCCATGGACACAATTCTACGTCACTGGCTATTAGTTGAAAGTGTAGTTGAACACTAACACAATCTGGACCTTCAAATTTAAAAAGAGTATGGACACACATTCTGGTCTTTCTGCACTCGATGTACATTATTATTTGTCTCAATTATATTTAATGTCAATAATATTGAATCCAAAGCGATTTTTTAGGAAGTGAAAACTTCAAGGGGGGTTAGGCTTGATTAAACGGCTTATGATTGGTATTATCTTGTTTATACTGACCATTTCCATATTCTAAGGGTGGTATATCAAAAGATCAGTACTAATAACCCACTTATTAACAAGTCTGTAAACAGTTACAAAATCCATATGAGACTAAAAACAGTATGAATAAGGAAAATACGGATCGTCAATAGGATCAGGAATGGCTTTAAATAAAATAAAAACACGAAGAAAAAAGTGGGAATAATAAAATGTGGCTGTATTTGTGTATTAGTAGGACAATCAAAAGGTTAGCGGAAGAGTACCAATATTCTAACATATTACCTTATAAAATTATTACACCACGTGAAATGTAATGGAGAGTCGAGCACGTGATTTCAAGCGCTCATCGTTGATTTTCTGAAGGACGAACACTTGACTTTACTAGTTCGAAGCACTATTACTTTTCTACTAATTTATACGTTACTCAAGAAACTGCATTAATATCACATCAGAAAGGAGTATAAATTTGTCATATGTAGTATTTCTGAATATGCGCTAAACCTTTCTTAATTATTGAGCCATGCAAACCACTATGATGAGCAGCAAGCCAAAAATTATTTAATAAAATGAAAGTATTGGCACAGATATATTTAAAGGTTTGCGAAATTTTTATTCAAATCAGTCTTCAAAATAAAAACCAATCTACCAATGACATCTATGATTTCGCGATGACAGATAACTTCTGCATAATGATTAAAGTAGGAAAACCGTTAACCTGAATGACTAAGAAATCGTTGCAATGGACAAAAAAAATATATAGAAAAATCATATTTTAGACATCAAAAATTTTTTATTTTTAATAAAAATATTGATCTCTGCAAGCTTTAAACACAGTATCCCCAAGGCTTTGCGACCAATTTAAATGATCCATTGAACTGATCTTCCATTGGTGAATTTTAACATGATGGGAGTAAACCTAATATGTTTCGAAGAGTGAAAATTTATCGAACAATATGATTTAGAATTTTCCATATAATCTTAGGTGTAAGGGACAGACTACATAAGTGGTTATCGTGGATTTTGCAGATCTGTGATTTGAAATCAAAGAGGAGAGTACAGAAAGTATTGGTCACCAGTTTGGGTACTTTTTAGAAGTGACGTTTGTAGACCTTTTACCTGAGAAGTGAATGCCATGGAAAACTATTGGGTATAAATTTTGAAGAGAGTAAAGGTTGCAGCAAACAAAAAACGATGAGTAAATTTCAGAGTTCCAGTCTTTTTTTGCCATGATAATGACTCAGTACATCAATTGCTATAACCGACGAGGTTCCATTTGAATTTCGACAAGAATTCGATCGAAACAACTCTGTAGCAGCTATCAATTCCCATCTGATTTCCTTTTGTTTTCAAAACTTCAAGATTAATGAAAATAAAGCTACTGTTATAAGTTGTTTCTAAACGAGAAAACTGAGTTCAAAGAATAAACTAAGGTGAAAAATAACTCATCTCTGTATAGTTCTAATTAATAATTGCTTTCAAGAAATTTTATTCGAACTCTTTGAAGATTCCTTTTTATCTGTCTTTGGACGTTGTGCCTGATGCTTCTCTTGAAAAGCAGAGGTGATTTAAGGTAGCTCTCAGCGAAGACGTTTCTCCAAAGACGCTCATATATTGCATCTCGAATGTAATTGGCATCTCTCTTTTAGTGTGGAATTCGTGGTAAAATGTTCGGTGTTGTTGAATGATTAGCTTTATTTAAAATGGATTATTACGAACAATTGAAAGTGCGATGTGTCCAACAAAATGAAAAAAAAACGCTAGGTGTATTAAAAAGCAGTTTTCCTGATGAATCCTTCACATATGACACTGGGAACCCAAAACGTGCGTTATCTATCGTATTGAGTTACTTTGAGGATTAAAAGTGCGATTCAAACTCTTTATTCACCCAAGCCAAATATGAGGAAATATTTAGTGATTTTCTCCCTGTTCTGATTAAATTGCCTTTGAATTTGAAACCATCGGATGTTCTATTAGCAATATCTGTAATCAACTTTATTGCAAGTTAAAATCAATCGGGGAAGAAACTATAGCAAATAATGCATCTGATCTTTTCCCTTTCATGATATAAAAAAAAGTTAATTACTGTAAATAAATAAAAAAATTGAAATTAAAATATTAAATGGAATTATTTAAATATATTTAAAATAAAATGTATAAATAATAAAAACCCAAGCTACTTCAAATCGTTTGGGTTAGGTTAGGTTAGGTTAGGTATGTTAGGCTAGGTTAGATTAGGTTAGGCTGGGCTCTCGTTTCTTTAAGTTTATTTATATTAAAACCAACGATAATGAAAAACCAAACCTTTGAGCGAGATTTTATTATATCGAAAGTACAGAGCTACTTTCGGAGTCTCAAGAGACATCCTTCATCCGTACTAAGACTGAAAAAATATTTCCTTAACTTATACCTTATATTCAAAATTAGTACCACCTGAACCTTAAGTAAAGTCAGCTTTTCTATATGAATATTCCATTGATTTCTTTTGTTTTAGTGCGTGTTGCTCTCTTTCTCTCTCTTTGTAGATATTTTCTCTTGTATTTTTCTATTTGTATATAAGGATGGATTGTTATAATCTCAAAGTAGTGTTGTAGTTATGATCTAATAAAGACGTTCTCGTTCAAAGCTTTTGTTTTCCTATAGGTTAGGATCTTATAGCCAGCCACCATTTATGGACACAAAGAGAGCGAAGATCTTAACAATCTACTTTACCAGTGTCATGCATGATGAAGACCCTATAGTAAGTTGTGCGCCTCAAAATTTGATGACTTGCGCTGATCTAAGATGATTTATTCTAAAACCAAGGATAATTTCATTTAAATCTATGAGAAATAAGTAACATTAATTACATTGCGCAGACTTGAAATAATAGATTTATGTTCTAAAAATATATGCCTCCATTTATGCACACAAAGAGAGCGAAGGGCTTAAAATTTGATTTACCTAGAATCATGGATGGTGAAGACCCTATAACTAGTTTTACTACTCAAAATTTAATGACGCGCTTATCTAAATTTACTTATACTAAATCCCACTATAATTCTATTTACAAGTATAGAAATTAAAAACTTTAATTACATTACTCAGACTTAAACTAATATATTTATGCTCCAAAAATTTAAGTAATTACTTAAATAAAATGGTATCAACAACATGATATGCAATGACAATATCTCATTAGCGTATCCTTCGTTTCGAGAAAAAGTTTATAGAACTTATTTTGTTTCGAAATACGTTTATGAATGTACTAGGCATAATAAAGTACACCCAACAATATCTCCTGCATTAAATAGTTTATTGCATATATTTTGAAATTCGATAACTACGGGCTTCCAGATAACTTTTTGAAGAATCACTTTCTAATAAAAGGCTTTCTTGCGTCTTGAGAAGAAACAAGGTGCAAGGCTCTCAATAAATTGTTACCGTTTTATATAATACTAGTAAGCCGTTGTCAACCAATATTATCACCAAGAACAAATACTGTTGCACGCTCAGACATACATAAAATCTGTCTTAAACAGTTATATTAAGATAAGAATCAAGTGTCACTCTGGATGACCCGGAATTGTGGGCATTTTGATATGTTGTCATTTGAAGTTAAGCAAAACATTTCACCAAGCAAAAACAAAGTGCAGGAATGATAAGTTGGGCTACTATAAGTACCCCTAAGAAAAGAATTCCTATCTTTGCTCAAGTGATAGCCAGTGCGGATATGAAAGTCAGTTGACTTCATGCACGATAATGCTCCTAGTAATGCTTGTAAGCTCACTTAGAATTGGTTTGATTTGAAAGAATTTGTTGATTACTAAATCATGGATTGACGTCCCAATATTAGCGAAAAAAGGATAAAGGATAACTTGGGAACCATAAAGAGAGAAGTTTATTCAAATGACAGTCATTTCAAAGGGAAAAATAACCTTTGGTGAGCAAACTATGATGCAGCAAATACTACTTTTCTGATTACATCAAAACATTGACTTCATCTTAGAAACAGTTTGTTAAATTTTATTCAGATAAACGATTAGTTTGTCCCGTAACCCTTAAACTGTTTTTATTTTACATTTGATTTGTATAATGTTATTCATTTATTTCTTACAAGTAACTAATATAACTTATTTAAACGTTTTCCTGCCATTCTCCCTGACTTCCCGCCTCAGCCGCCTATCGTTTTCCCCGCTGTGACCGCGTTGGAGCTTACAGCCCTGCTCTCGCGTTCTAAGAAATCGGGCTCCCCAAAGGAAATTTTTCCGCCTAAACTGTTATGTAAAATTATGCCTGCTATCCTCCCAACGCTTCTTCACATGTTCAACACCTTACTTGCAACTGGTCTTGTTCCCTCTTCCTTCAAACGTGCCCACATCCCCCGGATTCTTAAAAAGCCTCAACTGAACCCGACTGACCCTTCCAATTATCGCCCGATTTCGCAACTTCCTTTTCTCTCTAAGGTTCTGGAGAGAGTAGTTGCTTCACGCATCGACAGTCACATGGTGGTCTGTAACATTGATGAAACCTATCAATCTGGTTTCAAGTCAGGTCACTCCACAGAAACCGCCCCTTCAATGTGTCCGATAGCTTACGAAGAGCCGCGCACAGGGGTTGTGTCTCCATCCTCGTTCTACTCGACCTCTCATCTGCCTTCGATACTATTGACCATACCGTCCTACTTGATCGTCTCCACTATTTCCTTGGAATATCAGGCACCGTGCTTGACTGGTTCCGCTCTTACCTCTCGTCTCGTACCCAATCCATTGTGATTGACGACGCTTCATCCGACTCTACCCCCATTCGCTTTGGAGTGCCACAAGGCTCTGTCCTTGGTCCTCTACTATTTCGTTTCTTCCTTCTCCCTCTTAGTTCCATTCTCCGTAATCTTGGTCTATCCTTCAACTTTTATGCTGATGACACTCAAATTTTCGTTTCCTCATCCTTCACGTCTCTTGCCTACTCTATCACTGACCTCCTGGCTGCCTACTCCTCCATTTCTTACTGGCTCTCTACCAAATTTCTCAGGCATAATCACTCCAAAACTGAGGTCCTCCTCGTCGGCACCCCTACTATTGTCAAAAAATCTAAATCTTTCTTTCCATCGCTTACTCTGGGAGGTAATACTATCCTTTTCTCTGACTGCGTTAGGAATCTGGGTGTTGTTTTTGATGAGCATCTCTCCTTTAAGCCTCATATCCGCAATGTCAGCAAATCCTCTCTATGTTTCCTTCGTAACTTCTCTCGCATTCGCTCTCACTTGGATCGCCAATAGTCTTGAGACTGCTGTTCATGCCTTCATCACCTGACGCCTTGAATACTGTAACTCACTGCTTGTGATTCTGTATCCTCCTCTCTCCGCACCCTTTCAACTTGTACAGAACTAGGCCCCCCGGCTTCTCCTCTGTCACCCTCGCTTCTCTTCCTCGAAACCCTTGCTGCATGAACTGCACTGGCTCCCTGTCAGATCCCGTACTCCCTTCAAGATACTTCTCTTCACATTTAAGGCCCTAAAGAACAAAGCCCCGTCTTACCTCTCTTCTGCCCTCTGGCAAGGCCATGTCCCTCGGGACCTTCGGTCATCACATGCACCTCTTTTGAATATTCCTCATTTATCCCTCTCTCTGCTGAATGGATGACTGCTCCTTCTCAATCTGCGCCTCTAAGTTGCGGAATGCTCTTCCTGCTGAAATCAGGTCTTCTCCCTCTCTTACCACATTAAAGCGTCTCATGAAAACGCATCTTTTCAGTATTGCCTTACCCCCCCCTCTTGAATTTCCATTGAATTTCCATTCTTATCTCAGCATAACGTGCGCTCTGGGAAGGCCTCTGGCCTTAAAGAGCGCATTACAAAAGACTTATTATTATTATTATTATTGGTTAAATTATTTTTATGTAATAAAGTTGAAAATCATATGCATTTTTGCTAAGGTAAAAACCTGCAATGATCTCATAATAGTAAAATCGTCACTCCAACAATAATTTTCTTATTTTCCTCCAATATGGCATTTGGAGTTCTTTTAATCACATTACCTTTTGTGCACATGATTGACTTAACTGATAAAAAACGACACACAACCTGCGTTATTAAAGAGATCTTCGGCTAATTTCAATTTTTTCATATCATCGCTAGACGCCCTATAAAAATATTATCATTTCAACCATTTGTTATTCATAAATTATTAAAGTTTAAAATGTTAAAAATTGTATTACAAACCACCCATCGAACGGAAATCACGCTAAAAACATGTGATTTGCATATTTTTTAGTATGCTGCTAAATTGATATTTATACGACTCAACAATAAAAATTATATAGCTTCGATACTAATCTATTACACGATTTAGTTCGGGGGGGTGCAATTGAAGATTTTAAATAAGAGGAAACCATATACATATATGTTTTAAGACACTTCAGTTTCTGAGAGACAAAGAGAGAAAGAACTTACAGGGATTATCTGTGTTGCTTTAGAGTGATAACCATAACATAAAGATGCTTACACTAAATAATGAGTAAAAACTAAAGCCTATAGAAAAATAAAATTATTGCCATGTTTAGAGATCCTCGAAAAACACACAAAAAATGCCTAGATACCTACAAAAATTATGAAGTAATCTTGTAGGTGTTATTTTTAGAGGATATCGATAGTGTTTCGCCGTAATTAAAGCACTTAATATAATAGCTATTGGGAAGGAGCCCTCTATTTAAGTGAGGAACAAGATATTAACTCACCTCCTAGGACGACGCAGAAGAGAGTGATGTCCTTCTCAAGGTCTGCAGTTAGAATGTCTCCAATCATCACGCCGTTGGAATCTTCCAGGTGAAGGCTCTTAGAAGGTGCCAAAATTCGAACCTGGAATTAAATATTTTACGATTTCATTCTGTCTGAATTGTCTAATACAATTTTCCATCCAATTAAATATTGGTACAGCCAAAGCAGAAATTTTAATCACCTGTGTAAGAAGGAAAGAAAAACACATCGTAAGGAATCAAAGGGTGATAAATAGTTTCTACTATATTAGGAAAAAATAGTTTACAATAAGCGACAATGGTATAGACATGAAATGCATAAAAAAGCTCGTTTAGTTGGTAAATAACCCAAACTTTTATACCACTTTCTAATAATGGACTAGAATTTCCCAAATTTTACTCAAACTAAGGAAAAAAGACCCCAAAATATTTGTGTGGGTTGGAGTCTAGGTTTGCTTATATTGCATTTGAAATTTAATATTACTCTGCTTATACAAATATAAAAACGTTCCATAAAGCATTAGAAGTAAAAGCCTGAGGAAGACATCTTTAATACATAGATTGTTAGTAAGGATAAACTTCCGTAAACGGGCCTATTTTTAAATATAATACCTAATTATCTACATTATATATCGGTAAGATGTATAAATAATTTAAATAGTAAGTTAACTATCAGATTAACAAAATTGATTTGAATCATGTGAAATTAACAGGAAGAAGATTTATTGCTTTTTTTCTTGATTTTAGGGGTCATTTATGTGATGCTATTCTGATACACATTTTAGATCTTTTAGCATTACTCGAATTATCAATTTGATTAATGTAATTCATATTTTCAACTAAAATTCATCGATTAAACAGCAAAAAGGTCATAAAGACAAAAATTCTCACATTTCTATCAAAGAAACCATGAATATATGCAAGGTGAGAAATAAGAAATAAACCATAATGGTCTTCTTCAAAGATCAAATAAATGTGCACTACGCGAATAGTGGGATTACCTGTACATAAGTAGTCTTTGAAGAGGCTAGTAGGAAATCAACTCTACACTGGTATAACCCGGCATCTGAATCTCGGGCGTGATGAAGGGTCAAGTTGGCAGGTGGCTTGGGGAAGAATGAGGCTCTTTCCCGGAAAGAAGGGTCGATTGAGGTACCGTGCACTCCCCGATCTGACGTATTCCTCGTGTCATATCTGCAAAAAAAAGCGCTTTGTGGCATATGAAAAGAACCACAAAATATGGTGTTAAATTGTTAATATATGTTTGTCATCAATTGCTAAAATCAACATTATGTTCTTGAATTAGAAATCTTTTAAAAAAACTATGCATTGACTAAAGGCAACGAATCCTGGTGCAATAAGCTATATGGTTAAAATAGATATGGCTGGACGAGATATTAAATTAATTAATATATCTTTCTCTTAAACTATATTACAAAATTTTGCAATGCACATTATTACTCTTAGTTCATACATTTACTGCTGATATATTATGAATTATATGCCTTAAAAATGAAAAAGTGTAGATAAATTGTAAGGTACATTCTTAACTATCAAATAATGAAGAACAAGTCAGCAATGGATGCTTTTATAATGATTAACCTATATATTTTATACTGATTCCAATCAACCTGTCATAAATATCATTTGTTTATTTCTCTTCAAATTTTATTTTTCCTCGCAGATCTGATGGGTAATGATAGCAAGTAGTATTTATCCAATGAACAAAGTAGCACATTAATGATTTGCGAAATCAATTAATTATTAGACTCTTTTGCATCAAAATGCAACTTAATGTTTTTTTTCTAAATTAAAGCGCCTTAACACCGATGCTGCGTCGCATTGAGAATTAAAAAACAGATATCTTTAAAGAAAGAAGTTAAGGTATACGTTGTTAAATAGTGAAGTTATAAAAGGGGTAGTTCCTCTTGCAGAGATTGGGGCATAGTATGGTAGTTCATTTGTAGCAAGGTTATAAACACCGTGATGCACCATCCACCTTACTTCGGAGTGACTTTGGACGGAATGTGGTGATTTCAAATGAATATGATTCTATTATTGTGCCAATAACGAGTCGGAAAAACTCCTTGGGACACTTTTGAATCTGTTACAATATTTTATTTGCTTACAATTCTTAAAAATCTGCTCTTTGACTGTTTTCAAAGAGGGATTTTTGCTTGATTCAAAGGGCCATAATATTATATTTTGTCAGAAAACTTTACGGCTTCAGAAAATTCCAATGGTGGTAACTTAGTGATAACTGTATTATTTATCAGTCCATTTAAAATGATGTATAAGTCGAACTATCGCACATATTGTAACAAGAGACATCAGTATCCTGATATCTTATCTTGCATCATACCGATATGTAAATAAAAAAGAATATTATTTAACGATGGGAAACGATCTTCAAACATGTTTGCACATGGTTAGGTGCTTTTAAATTCAGTTAAACTCCTTTTGATATTAACCTATTTAAGATAATATTTTAGCCGAACTGTCGCACAAAGCATTGCAAATGTAACCGTAATAAAGAAAAAGCATAAAAAGGGTTATAACAACATAAGTGTAATTAAAAGAATGAAAACAAAATTTTAGGTGAGTTTCACATGAGCTGCCGTATGGCCACAATAGGAGACCTTTGAATTTGTTCTTTAAATATAACGATGTAAAAGGAAAATTAAATATTTTATAATGAGTGGAAACAATATTCATCCTGATTTGATGTAAATCTTTAATCCCAATTAATATCATATTATTTGTTTGATAGATAGCTTTTGGTATAATTCCCTGTAAAGTTAACGTAATCGAAGGAATTATAATCTACGCCTACATGTAATTTTAATGGGTTTTGGGCAAATAAAACGAAAATTGTGAGCTAACCCCCTACTTTTGCTGAACCGAATATTATTTTTATTCAGTAAATGTTCTTCTTTTCTGGATGACGAAGTGTGTTAAAAGGACAGACAAATCGACAAGTGAGGATCTTGCTCATCCATTCGATTCCATCGATTGCTTTAGAAATAATAAAATCGACAGAATATTTTTAGGAAAAAATACACCAAAATCTAATACTTGAAGAGAATAATTCCTTTAAAGATCTGAAACAATTTTGGGGATTTATGAGGAGTGGCATTAACGTCATTATTGCAAAAGGAAAGGAAAATATAATTACTTTGTTAATTACATTTATCGCATTACTTCATTATTCCTGATTGTTCTATGTTGCTAAGTACCATAAATGATGGTTAAATTTACCATTATATGTAAAAAACTAATGGCAAAATAAATTAAAGATCTATCACAAAGTTTTGGATTTATCAGCAGTGGCCTTAAGGTCATTTTTGCAAAACGAAGGAAAATATAATTACTTTGTTAATTACATTTATCACATTACTTCATTATTCCTGATTTTTCTATTTTGCTAAATGCCAAAATTGATGTTAAAATTCACAAGTATATCTAAGAAACTAATGGCAAAATAAATAAAATCTATACAGGGGGATTATTCTTGAATTATGGCCAAAGGTTTTAGGTGTAATATATATAATATTTCATTTGTCTTTAAAATTTCCACAAAAGGTAAAAATATTCAAATATGTAAAATATTGTAACTTAAATAAAAACACAAAAATAATAAGAAAGGGCAGTGCAATCTTTCGCTGAATCTAAAATCACGATTTGGTGCTGCCCATGTAAGACGTGAGTTTCAGTAACAGTGGTATTCGATTAAAAGGAAAAATTGATGAGAAATGTGGATTAACTAAATTACGGATAATTATAATCATAAACATATTATTCTTTCGTAAAAATATATGTTTGAATCTTATTTAATCCCGGAAAATGTTCTGTCCAAAGAAAAACGGGATATCATTGCTGTTCTCCACCAAACTGGAAGAAAAGGCAAAGAAATATAAGAGTATTAGATAAAGAAGCACCATCTTGAGTATCATTAACAACTTTAACAAAACTGGTTATATTTTTTTTAATGAAGTCTTCTGAGTGCCCAAGGCTTTTTAATGAAGGACACGTTTGCCTCCTTGTAAGTACCTGCTCTAGGATCCAGTTAGCTCCAGTGCTAAACTTTCTCAGGTTACGAAAGAGGAAGGTGTGAATTCTTCAGCGTGTACAGTGAGCCGGAAGTTTTTAACAAAGATTTAAGTTGAAAATAGCTGTGACAAAGCCAATCTCCCCAGAAATGTTTTACCGATATGGTCCACTTCTCTCAGAAATATGAAGAAAGGCGTGTTAAAGATTGGTTTAAAGTGATATTCTCTGATGAAGTTCCCATTCACTTGTTTTGAGCTTCTGTAAGATCACTTGTTGCGAAAAGAAAAGCGTAGTACCTTTACTATTTGTGTGCCATGCCTCCGGTAAAGAATCCCTAAATTCTCTATGTATGGGGCTGCTTCTCATCTCACTGAACTAGAATACTAACACTTTTGACAAAGAACACTTTCATGAACTCAAAATGTTACTAAAACCTGCTTCATCAGAACCTTTTGCCAACACTTCAGAATCAATTTTGGATATGATATTTTCCTAGATTTGGACCCAAGAGAGAATTCTTAGACTCTCATAAAACTGGCGGTTGATAATGAGAATCAATCTAATTGTAGTTTCGGGTTCCTCGTATTCAACAACCATAGAGAAATATCAGTTAGCCTATCATAAGAAATTTGATCTTCTCTATGAAAACGAATTGAGGCAGTGATGAAAAACAGAGGACATCATTGTTAATATTTAGCTCATCAAATTACAGTATTTATTAGTTAATTGGTTTTTAGCTCTAATTTTTTGAATGCTTTTCTTGCCTAAGCCAGTCAAATATTTTGTTACGTTTGTATAGATACAGCAAAAAATTTTTGTTTGTTTTCGCACGAGATTGAGTAAAGTGATTCGCGCGGTAAAGTGATTCCTTGCTTACGAATTCTTTTGCAGCTTACGTGAAAAATGACATTACGCATTTGTGCAGTAATAAGTGAAATTTCACTCGCTTTGTGCTCCGGTAGCGAGGGTGATCCTGCTTTCATCCTCCCCCTCCGTTTTTCCTCATCGAACTCCCTTTGAGGTGGACGAAGGACCTGCAGGCTCTCGAAAAGCGCCTGCACGTAAGGTAAAGTGCCATTTTTGCTTAGGTTATAATTATTTTTGCTTGGACAGAGACTACCCTCTTTAACTAGTTGTGTTCTCACTGGTAAAAAATCTCACACACACACGAACACAACCAAGCACTCCGAGTCTTTCACAAAAATTTGTTTTTTCAGTCCTTAAATGAGGAAATGGAAAAATAAATGAGGGAGACCCGGTGGATACCGCTGAGGACCTTCTCCGAGGGCCCAAAGCCAGATTTGGGGGAGGTCTTCGCTATTACTCATGGGGAACTAGGGGTGACCCTAGTCAGACTTATTGACACCCACAATGGTTACTCGGCTATCTGCCAAAAGGAGAGCGACTGTGAAGTCCTCATCTCCCCAAAAGCGGTAGAATCCCTGAAAAAAATCAACTTGAAACCTCACACGCCACCGCAGCATCATTCTTTGCCGCTTCGATCCTTGGGTCGCAGGCCACAGCATCAAAGAAATTCATGCTGAGGTAGAAAAAATCACTCATGGGCTAAGGTAGCGGAAGTCCTTAAATTTAAGGACTATACGCATGTCTTCAAAATCGTGTTTACGGATTCGGCAATGGCGGTAAAGGCCACGGAGGGCGGTATGCTCCTCTTTAACGTTTGAATCTGCCCCGAGCAGAGCGAGCGTGAGGAGTTTATCGACCTCCAAATGTGCTTCAAATGCTACAAGTATGAGGAGCACACTACAGCCAACTGCCCCCAGAGGGAATGCTATATTCTGTTATATCTGCGCGTTTGACACCCATTCTTGGAGGAGCTGTAAGAGCACCTCCATGAAGTGTCTCAATTGCGCTGAAGAACCGATGACGCTCTCCATGGCTTATCCCACAAGAAAAAAATTTTGAAGAAGAAAGCTAACCAAAAGAGACTGGAAGAGAAAACAAAGGCTAACACAACCTATGCCAAAGTTGCAATTGCTGCGGTAGCGGAGTCGAAAGGAAACCTGACATTGCTGCACGTCGAGAATGAAAACTCGACAAAAATTATGTGTTGCATATATTATGCTCATATTGCAAAACTTTCCTCCCCGGGGTGCTTTGCAGATGAGCTTAATAAGATGCTAATTCATAATGGAATGGAGAAAATATGGTTTTTCCCAAACCCGCGGTCGGAGGAGATCCTTAAAATTAGTCTCAAACCCCATTGCGAGACTAGTTGTCAAAAGCTCCCAACTCCCAGCAGTGCCACAACCCTAGCCTCTTCCAGGGCCCCCAGGACCTAGGCTGCAAAAGCACGCACGGAGCAACAAACAACGCAAACTCACCAGAACAAAAACACAAGTGCACACACACTGACACAGGTTGACAATGAGGCTGCGGAGACTGGAGCTGCGAGAGCCGACGGGGGCGGGGGGCACGTTCACCCCGCTCACGGAAAACCTCGCAGCCCCAGAGACGCCCGAGATCGTCCTCTTCTTGCAAGAGGGAATTTAGGCTCGCATACCATTAAAAAAAATTAACTTGAAGGTATTCGCTGCCGAAAGGTTATCTTTTCCTAAGGAGATGGATGCCCTTGATGTATCAGAAGGTATAATAGCCGGAAGATACAAATGAGAATTTACCTCGGACGAGTACAGTGAAAAGCAAGTCAAGCAGGCTTTATTCCAAGGCTTGGTCAAACTGACTCCGTTTTCTTATGTTACCCTTACTGACGGCGAACTCAGAGAGGAACTTACAGGTAAAACTATCATGCTACCTAACACTCCACAAGGACCTAAGCTCGTAAGAGAATAAGTCATAAAAAACATCATATCACACTCAAGAACCCTTAAGTGAACTATACAATGAAGACTTTAAAGATATTACACTTTAGCTCTGACGGATGGACAAATAAACAAACAGTGTACGGAAATGTATTGAGACAATGCGACCAAGACGTTATATTTATTTCTGAACATGGAAAAAATGACACAAACACACTAAAAAATTTTCCCTACGAAGTCTTGACCAAAAATCACAGCGGAGACCTTTTTGATGGAGGCGCTATAGCTGTGAAAAGTGAACTCGACGAATCTTAACTCGCTGTAGAGGTCCGTACGGCAGTGGGACCCCTGGTCCTGAAAACGCGGTACCAACCCCCAAGGAGAGGGTATTTGCCCCTTCCCAACTTCTTCTTGCAGTTATGTGGTCACGGCAAAACCGTTCTCTTTGCCGGTGACCTCAATGCAAGAAGCGCTGCCTCTGGTTATACGTCGACCAACCCAGCAGGCAGGAATCTCGAGACACTTATTGATAGACATATTATGACTAAAATTGTACCAGACTTCCCCACATTTATCGCACACAGGTCAGCCACCAAACCAGATATTGTACTAACCAGCAATATGTTCCCATACAATTACTTCATTGAGCCGGGCCCCACTATTCCCAGCAACCACCAGGCTATCCTTATTACAGTTTCAACCTCCCCCATTCAATTTTTATCCCAGAGCGAAAGAGTTACGCTTTGAGCCAACTGCGATAAGTATAAACAACTCCTCGAAAGTTATAACCCAGAACCCTTAATTAATGCTCCCTAGACGAAATTGACGAGGAGTTGAATAAAATGAATGAAAATTTATTGAAAGCCGACAAGGAAGCCGTCTCCCGAGTTAAATATAAAACTCTCCCTGCCCCCTCATTGACCCCTAGAATGATATTCTTCGCGAGGGAGTATAGGGAACGGATCAATGAAGTGAACCTCACTGGCCTCACTATCAACACACACCGACAAACACAACTCATTCGTGACGAACTAATGACTCTTATAAGGGACCAACAGAATGTACTCTGGAATAATTTAATTGACAGACTGAACGTAGAAACCGACTCACGTACATTCTGGCAGACTATTAAACGATTAAAATGCAACCAACCACTGAAGACTATTAAGCTCAGACGTGATGACACTGAAATTTCGGACGTGGAACGAATTGAAGAGGAATTCAGACTCTTTTGGGCATCTATATTTAAAATATCCTCGGAAGAGAATGATGACTTCGATTTGGACTTCGAAGACGGAATCATTAACGACTTGAATTATCAAATACACAGAACCCACCCACACCATTGCGTATCACAAGATAGAGAAATGGAAGGACTCGGCGGTAGAATTACTCCCGAGGAGCTCTCAATAACCTTAAAGACCTTTCAACAGCGAGCACCGGGGCATTCAGGACTGACAAAGGAGAATTTTATTCGAGTCCCGTCCAACATCTTATTGTGTCTCATGAATATTATGAACGCGTGCCTGAATGTGGGTTACTTCCCTGACCCGTGGAAGGTAGCGAAAATGATATTCATTCCAAAAGCCGGTAAACCACCGGACAGTCCAGCTAACTTCAGGCCTATATCTCTCTTGAAATTTTCAGGGAAAGTCTTGAAGAAGATATTGGACAATTTGGTAAATGCGTTCCTCGAGAATATTAATTCCCACAATTACCAGCAGCATGGCTTCCGAGCGAAGCCAGGAACAGACATGGCACTAGCCGTAATTACCAAGAAGTTTGCTAAAGTCAAAACAGAAAAACACCACGGAAATCTGGTGCTACGCGATGTGAAAAAGGCCTTTGACAAAGTATGGAGGAGAGGCCTACAATACAAGATCTTACAACTGGGCCTCAATCCAATACTTGAGAGGATCCTTTGTGACTAAGTAATGGAAAGAAGGGCATTTTTGAGTATTAAAGGTTATAGTGGCCCTGAGTTCGAACTCGAGGTGGGGTTGCCGCAAGGCGGGTGCATAAGTTCCCTGCTCTATAACATTTACACCATCGACCTTGCCCAACCTCTGACTGAAGGTTCCTTGTACGTCCAATTTGCGGACGACATAACAATGATATGTACGAGGCCCTTTCGGAATGCAAATTTCATGGCACAGAGTACGGTAGTGGCAATCGAAAACATCAACTCTTTCGAGAGAAGATGGAAGATATCCATCAATGCCCCAAAGTTCCGTGTAATTCCATTATTCCGAAGGAAACTGGCAGACATCCGTGTGAGGGGTGCACGCGCCCCATACCGCACGGAGAGCACGGTTCTGGGACTGCATATTACGACTGGTGGGTATAGGAATCATGTAGCAAAAACTACACATAATGCACTGAGGGACTTGGGTGAATTTTTCAAATTCGTAAACCTGAGCACCTCCAACAAACTCAAAATCTACAATGCGTGCATTCGCTCAAAACTCCTGTACCCCCCCTGGTCCCTATAAACGAAGTTTCCAAGACCCAAGTCCTTAAACTGTAAAGGGTCCAGAATAAGGCAGTATATATCATTACGGGAGCCCGAAGGAGAGAAGATAGATGAAGGCAGAGTGAACTCCATGGTGAACTGGGGATGACCCCCATAAACGTAGAGCTTCACCTCAGATCAGCTAAAATCTGGTACAATGTGCACTGGCACTTCCCTCTCGAGTTTGTGCTTGGGCACATTGACTTTGACAACTTAAACAAAATTAGACGACCAATATCGTTTAAAAGCAGCAGACTACCGATTGACATTGACGTCGACCCAAGGTTCACTTAAAGTAAAAAACCCCAATTCACAACACAAATCACGATCAAAGCCAAGCGAAATTAGCCACTATATTAACATTTGTTAATATTAGTTTTTTTTAAATACTTCGCCAAACTTTTGTGCTAAATATCGCCAAAGAACAACAACAAACAAACCAAAAAAACAACACAAAACACAAACCAAAATCTAGGTGTAAAATACCCGGAAAAGAAGATGAAAATCTTCAACAAGCCACATAGAGAGTAAAAAACACGAACTACTACAAAGGCTTGAATGCCCAGCGCATTACCCGATAATATACTTATATATTGTCACAAAAAAATATAACCAAAACGCAAAGAAAGCCAGAGATACCCTTTTACAAGGGATCTGTCTTTCATACTTGTTTTCATTTTCACTTTTCTATTATTTTTCCCTATTTCCCTACTATTTCTCCTACTATGTAAAACCCTCTTCTACTATATTCCTCACTTTATATGTCCAATGTCCAGCTCTAATTTTTTAAATTTCACTTCCGAATTATGATACAAACATACACCAACAAAGTGCAACGTTAAATTAGTTCAATTAAGTTTCTAAATATATATAAAAAATAGTAGTCTTATAACTTTGGATCTTGAGTGGGGAATGCCTAATAAATTATGTATTTGATAATAATCCAATAAATGAATCAAAGATTTTAAATCTGCCAGAAGTAAGCAAATTAACAAATTTGAAAGTGATTAAAAATAGAAACGAAATTACAGCATAAGTGCCCTGGCTGCCTATCATTTAATATGTTGATTGCATAATTATCCATGAGATCTTGTGTGAATATATTAAAATTAGAAAAATTTGAGTCATACAGTTTTTGGCAATGTAAGTTTATGGTTCTTATAGTGCAAAGACAGGTTACTGCCAAATTTTCATAAATGTTGTTTGCAATTGAAAAACTTGTGAGTTAAATTGAAATTTCTGGTCCAAGGAACCTTATTTAACCTTTTTTTAGATTATTATAAAGATATAACAGATCTAAAAATGTTATATAATAATCAAATGAAAAGGTAATGAAATATAACTGAGCATTAAATTCGAAACGATGGATATAAGAAAAAAAAATTTAGCTTACAAATCAATATAGTTAAAGACAAAAGAATGCTCGTGCTGGAAAATATTATCGCAATATTGGTTAAATGAATATATTATAATGAACCATGATAGGCATCTATGCATTAGCACAGATTCGCATGGACAACATTAGTAAGACGTGGAAAAGGTAAAGGAGATTCCTTCTTAGTTGTGACATAATATATAGACAGATTTTGATAAAAGAGATGCGTTTAAAACTAAAACTATATTCGCTCAATCTTTGAAATTGTGTCACTTGAAAATTATAGATGTAGGAGAGAGAATTAATGATTTTACGAGGGTTTGTAAAGTAGTATAATAAATTTATTAGTTTTGCCTTTTTCTTTCTCCCAGATTTTTAAAAAAGGAAACTTACTTATGGACCTAAAGTTTTTGCGAGTGTTTGCAAATGGCTTTCACTCAAAAGTGCCAGGAGTTGCTTAAAAAGGAAAAAGGTGAATAGCAGCGGATATAAATGGCTATGAAAACGGCAAAAGAAAGTACATAGCTGGGGAAGTTCAGCGTATTGGAAGAGAATCAAGGTATATTATTTCGAAAATTCTCCGTATGAATGATAAAATGAACTACTATGAAAATATCTATAATTAATATAGAGGCTTAAGCCACAATTTAATATAGATTTACTCAAATTAATCGAGCAGACGTTATTGAAATTTAAGATTAGAGAACAACTAAAGTCATCGAAGATTTCCTTCAGCTTAGACTAATTAAATTACAAGATTTTTCTTCCTAGAAATCAGTTTTTGTTTAGTCCCAGGCATTCGTGATATTTTACTTCATTTTACTATTATGTTACAGTTGTAAGCTAAAGCTTTAGTGAAATCACATCTGGTGAATGTTGTGTTATTTTTCCTAGGTTCTAATAAAATACTGAATAGACAGTCTTTTTTATATCGTTGCAATTGTTGGTAATATGCTCTCTTTAAAAATAAAACACGACTACTATATAAAATTGAGAGAGCACTGAGGTCGGTTGATGTTGTTTTATGGATGGGCTAAACCATTAAATTTAATGTTATATCTCTCTCCTATTATGCCACAAAATTCCTGTTATATTTGTCAGAGAGAGAAGGTCCCCTCCCCACCTGACCTAGAACCCAACGTCTACTCGAGGTGCATGAGAATAGATGCACCTACTCGCCCAGACAGCCCCAAGGGGTCAGCGAGAATTTTGCGCGGTCATGTGATCCATGTTGGGTTCCCTTTTTCGGAACGCCTGATTGGCGCAAGACCTACGGCATCGAGGACTTTTGCGCGAACCTGTGATGCTCACAGAGAATACCCCTTCTCCTTTCGCGCCAAGTTTAATGATATCCCCGTCCCCCTTTTGGGGGCCTCTGGCGAGCCACTTTTGCCGAGGCAGTAAAAATACTTCAGAAAAAGCTTTAAGAAATCATTACCATACAGCACCGTCTTGGTTAGCAGCCATTTTCAGTCACGTACTGCTTCCCAGAGGGCTTCCAGCTACGAAAGCGATACGTCACCTCTCTACCTGGTCTCCCACGTATATAAAGTTAGAGGTTCCGCACGACAGACGATAGACACGGACAGGTATATAACACTCGGGTTTCGACTTCTTGTCTGGAGTACTTCCTTGTTCATTTCTCAGCGAGTTTAATGAACAAGAAATTTTGCAAGTTGAACTTTGCAGTGCCCCGCTTCCTCGTGGCAACGAAAGCCTCCAATCAATTAGGCTTTGCGTGAGTCTCCCCGCTCTTTTCACTCTGCCACTTTCCCTGGAAGCAATCATCGTACAGCCTCTCTCGGATTCTCGTCCCCGTGGAGTCATTTGTAACGCTTCCCTCCGTTTGGTATCCTGGTTCTCATCTTATTTATTGTCATTTATTTACTTTTGCTAATTATAATTATTTCTTTGTATATAGTAAAGTTATTTTTCTACAATCAGTTTCTCTAAACCCAGTAGCTCTAAGAATTGATTATTTAGGGCAAACGAACTCGATTTTGATTATTTACACCTCACACTGGGATCTATACCCCTTCCCCTAATTTCTGGCGTGCTCCCTTCCCGCGTAATAGCAGAGTCAATCTTCGGCTAGCATCGTCGTTCGACTCTATGACAACATGGTTTTTAAACGATGTTGAGAGTCTCTCTGCATTAGCCATTGATATTATGGCCTATGCAAAGTCAGTTGGCAACTTTTATGAAGAACTATGATAAAATTCTTTATGGTCATAGACCGAAATATCTAACAAAATGGGCATTGGAATTCTAATAATCTATCCTTGACCCTAAGATCCGTGACGACCTTTGGAGTTTAGTTATTATGTATGTACATAAGTTCTGCATAGAAAAATGGCTCAAAATTTGCTTCGTAGGAAATTAATATCCAAGGACTTGAACTTTCATGAACTTTTGTAAGTGACTCTAGTATAAATGAATCTAGCTCATCAAGAATTGAGGTACTGGGAATTCAGCTAATGGAATATTTGGATACTCTACTACTCTGATTTTCTGATTGAGTAAGCCTTCTTATTTGGAAAAAAATATCAATTGCCTCTGATCTGCTACTCCTTTCTAAATATTTGCAAGAAAATGCTTGCATGTCAACATTTGAACGCAAATAAAAAGTTGCTTTCCAGACAGCCAGCGATGAAAAAGTCACTTTACTCAAATATACCAAAAGCAAAGAATTGATTATAAGAAGAAAGCATACGTCTACGAGTCAGCATAAATACATACAAAGCATGCAGAGAAGCTAAAATTCAAGATCATAGAGACGTTGACCAAAATTTAACATATCTTTAAGAGACGGTATTGTTCTTAGAGACTTTATTTTAGAAAGTTTACACATATTTAAAAAAAAAAAGAGGCGAGTAGTGCTTAAAATATTTATGGACTTATTATCTTAACGCCACTCGTAAAATAATATGTAGTCAATTTTGGAAAAGAATCGTTAATCACTCAGATAAAGTTAATCTATGTAATTTCAGATAATTAGACAGAGATTCAGAACAAGTCGTTCTTGTTTACAAAATCTTTAGAATTTTTTCATGATATAGGGTCAAAATATGATTGCCATAAAGCTATAAAGATTCTTCCTTGATATAAAGATGGTGTTCGATTTGGTGCCCCACAAGAGATGTTAGAAAAGCTTTTGGCGCAAAAATTGAGAACTACATAGTATATTGCGATTGATCGAGAACTGACCCTTGGAGCATAAACAAAGAGTGGTAAGAAAAGTAGAATCGTCTGATTGCTGAAATTTTGTAGAAGATAAGGAACTAGGACATTTAGCGGAACTCGACTCTAATTAAGAGGTTACGAAGATAGACTTAATCAAAATGGTAAAGATTTTGTCGTAAATATAAACTTAAAAGTTAGCAAAGAATATGGTGGGGAAACTTTTGACTTATAAAATCTTTTGAACTTGAAGCTCACTTCCAACAAATGTATTACAAAATGCGCCAATCAACATGTTTTAAAATAAACTAAACGCACTGCTATTTAATTATTAAAGTACTCAGAATAATAACGGTATCAAACTGCAACGTATGTTGTATTTGCGTTGATTATCATCCCCGCATCTACTTCTCCCTACCTTATCTTCCAGAATTTCTCTACGAATAACCATAGAGGTGATGTTGTGGTCTTAGCTGCTTTTGATTCTATAATTTTCTTAAAAAAACCTTTACACATTGCATGAAAATTCACTACATTATTGCCTCATTCGAGAGGTATATTCCCACGAAGTTGAAAAAAAAGTATGGTTAGAACAAAGAATGATCCCTCACTCCGCGAATGCATTCCTCCGAACAAATAAGGAAATGTACATAAAGATCAAAATGCCACACACTAGTCAGGCTGAAGGACGTCATGGGACATGTTTTGTTGAGTAGGACTGTGATGTGTGTTATTTTGTTTTTAAGCCATCTTGTGATTAGGGAATCCTTCTTAATCCCTGGCTGTTAACATTTTCCACTGATTCGCCATGGGGAAATTATTGCCTCCATAAATGAACTTGCAATCCATTAGCAGGGTCATGGCATATTATAGAGAGATGCGTAAGTTGTCTTGTGAAGCAGAAAATGGAAATTAGAGCTGTGTTGTGATTAGCTGTGTGTATGATAAGCGTGAGTTACTGCACCTGCCGAAGAAACAATCAGCGTATAGACCCAATGTCCAGCCAAGTTATGATACTAGTGAAAAATATGTGTGCGTAGCTAGGGGGATTGAACTCTACCTGGACATTAGTAACCTCACGCTGAATCCACAAAAGAGACAGCTTAACTGAAGGTCAGTAAGTACGGTGACTGTGGTGTGAATCCTGAACATACACATGTAAAATATATACTCGTATATTTAAGGTAGAGTATTTTGAATACTAGAGCGAAACATCGATTTCAAACATATTCTCTTTCCCTTTGTTCCCGAAATTGCCACAATTGACTTCCTTTGTTTCTTGAGCATTTACCATTTATGACTGTTATCTTATAAAATTGGAACAGCAGCTCAGCGCAAATGATGTGTGGTTACAAGCCTAATACGTAGATGGGTGAATTAGTTTTGGACTACGAATGGAAAAGTTTCTGGTAAGAGTTAGATCTGTTTTAGAATGATAGTCGGCTATTTACTGAGGCAGAAATATGATTTAGAACCACCAGATTATGTTAAACTGTTTTCTTTGCATCGATATTTAATGGAAAAAATTGAAACAAGAGGAGTTATGATGAATATTTTATGTGCATATTATTTTATACAGAGCAGTTGTGTATTGAAAATGGATTGCTGGTTCTATAAACCTACTATATTATTCGTTCCATTTAGCCGTATTACATCATATGCTAATAATAACGAATTTAATGTTAATCGTAATAATTTTTTGAGAAAATTGAGAAATAAAGTAACAAAATTTGAATGAATCTTTGAATTTCCGAAATCAAGACAACAACAATTATCACTGTACATACAACACATTTCAGTGTCAATAAAAAAATTATAGATATCATGTGCATTTTATTATGAAGTTGAGTGTGTGAATTCGTATTTGATAAAAATTTCCATCAAGTAAGATTTTTTGGTAAATTGATCATTGAATAATTATGCAATTGATACCGATTTTCACGATACCATGAATTTATTTCGTTTCCATAATCATATTAAATATCTGCATTCTATTAATTCATGAATATATAAAGAATCAGCATGGTTGTTAGCATCATACAATGTATTAACCTACATTTTAGTATTTACAAGACGCTTCAAGTTCCAGCAGAATTCAGCTAGCATAACAGGGCTTCATTTTCGCTTACACATGTTTTCCATTGAGGCTATATTTTGATAGATCCTCGCTCACATATGCTTCTCTAGAAAAAAGGACAGATGACAATGAAGCAAGTGTATCTTTAGTGACATACTGCATCCGAGATCTTGATAGCACTTGATTAGGCTCTCGACTATCCGCTCTCGCTGGGCCCATTGGGGCTTTCCCAGAATTCTTTGCATGCATATTTTAATGCATGAGGCCGCTAGCTCACTTTCAGCCAAGGTCGCCTCGAAATACTCACCAGCTATAAGTTAAGGAATCTGCGTAACTAGGAATATGCCTTCTTTAATCTTGGTATCAACTACTTAAAGGGAGATCGCTTTCAGGGACTAAAAACATGGCTTGTTATGTTGCAGTGCTTGGGTAAATTGATTCATTATGCCTAGGTTTTCATGTTGTGGTGGAAAAATGATTTTCTTCTACTCAACTAGTGGCTCATGAATTATATTATAGCATTCAAGCGTCATAGTTTCCCGATGGGACCTTTCTGAGAGTACATAATGTTCTGATCTGGCCCTACTGTCTTACTTGCAAAGGAAGAACATAAACATGGTGTATCCAGTTTGTAGCCAATTAAGTAGACCTACCACATTCTAGTCCGCCAAAATTTCTTTACATGCTCATTGTAATTTATGCGGTCTAAAATAGAAGCATAATAGAATAATAATATGTATCGCTTAAAATGAATGAGTGAGTAACTGGAACTGAAGGCAAGGTGTATCCAATGTGCAACAGAACAGCTTTTATGCAGTGAAGAGATGCACCAATCAATAACCTCCACTGATTCAGTTCATTAGTCAGTTCAAGGGCATTGAATAGGCTTCTGATATCATTAAAATAAGTTAAGTTGTTTTTAAAAGTGAGGAATCGTTGTCCATCTGCAGAACGCTTCCTAAATACTGTAATTAGGGCATGTTTATCCAACAGGTTCTATTGTTACAGACGTGCGCCAGGAGTTTACTCTGTTGCTTAGTAAACGTTAGATCACGAGCTAGATCATTGAGTTCCGGTTGGGTTATGAGGTTGCTTTCTTGTAACATAAAAGTTGTGGCACATATGGTGTATCTTGAGATTCTGAATCGTCTGAGTTGCTCGTGTCATCACTCGGTACTTCAGAGGGCTGCTTTAGTACAGGAACACACTTGAATCTTGAACTGGGCACATAGCACATTGAAGATCTGAAGGCATGATAGATTTTCTAGCTTTTCTCTTATGACCTGCAGTGAAGAAAAAAGAAATAGACGAAAGATGGTTAATTCTAGCTGTGATCACGTGCAGAAATAATAAAAATACAACATGTTCCGAAATATATTTCAGACCAAGAAAGAAAACATTAATTACCCCCTTTTAATATCTGTTATGGGGAAGTGGCAATCCGTTGAATGGTCCTTTGGCTCCCTCTAGACCAGTAGTCCATCAAACATGAGACCAGGCACTTTGCCTTTCAACCAGGCAGAAACGAAACTCGTTCACATGACACAACATATGTGAGGTACCCAGTGTTTATCCTAATCATTCACTTTACATTCAAAATAACCGCTCAGAAAGTTTCTTCACATGTTTATTCCACAGTCTCTTGTATTGTCTTAATGTAACTAATCCACATATATATAGAAACTGTCCTGGGAGGTTTTGCCTTCTCTAGGCATTTTAGCTCTGTATCCTCTAAAGGCAAACACTGTAGTATGTTAAAATTAATATAATAATAACTGCAACAAATATTAAATAAAAGAGTAAATATAGGAAGAATTTATAGTAAGTTCCATAATTATCAAGTGTTTCGTGAGAGTTACCATGGAATTGTATCCATATAACTAAAAAAATATTGAGTATACTTTCATAAATCACATAGGTTAAGTATATAAAAATAGTTTAAGAACTTTTAGAGTTGTCAATCGTGTTAGCATTCAATCTCTAAAGAACCATCAGAGTATTTAACGTAAGTCAGACGGTAATTTTCGAGAAACTAGAGGATCGCAGAAAGAGACAGGTGTTATATTCGTGATTTACGTAATAAATACCCCTAGAAAAGGTTATTCTCATGTCCGTTTTTTTTTATTGTTGCACAGTGATATTAACTTATTTCTCATACGCAAGGCTCTAAAATTACTACGAAAAATCCGGATCTATTTCATCTTCTTTTTTCAATTATACTCATGAAGCAAATCAATGTAATCAATCAAATCTTCTTAAACTCTTCTCCTCGCTGATAGCGATAAATGGCATCTTCATGCCAATGGAGCTTATTGTACAGTGGCACTGATAATAATGCGAATAATATAGTTTTGTCATCGCCTGGCTCTAGCCTTCTACTCACTCGATAGCACGCCAATTTTCAGCCTTACCATTAACCGACAATCTTTTCTTCCAACGAGATGTAGCATATTTTAAAAAAAAACAAATCCAGAGAATTAGCAGTTTTTCTTTTGTTTCTCTCAAAAATAACTGCTACAAAATAAGAAGAATAGAGGTAACTACAAAGTATTCTGTCTTAATAACTCTGTCTCTCCCCCAAATATCTTCTAATCATATCAGATAAGAGAGCTTTATCATTACAAAGAATAAATAGAGTTTATTTAGGTTGTATAGTTAGCAGTTGGAATTGATGAGTATTTTAAAGATTTTATGTTAGAGTATCTTAATTTTTTTCTTTGCATCACCCGTAAGTATCGACAAACTAGTAGTTTTTTATAATGAATAGATTTAGTCTCATTTTTGTTTTCCTCTTTTAATAATTATAATAAAAATAAAATTTATTGTTTGTTTAATATATATATATATATATATATATATATATATATATATATATATATATATTCGGAGTAAAAATCCAATGGCAGAGAGAATGACAGTATTCTTTTTATTTCTTCTGGCTACGTTTCGAGCAAAGACAAGCTCATCTTCTGGTCTGATATATTGAACAAAAATTTGCTTTAAATATCAAAACAATTAACATTGAGATTAATTAGGACTGGAAGGTACAATTATATCTGAATATACATGTATATACATACTTACATTTTCTAGTGTTAAATCATAAATAGTTAATTATTTAAACAAGGATTGAGAAAGTCACATAAGTTGCAGAAACACGACTAAAGCAATGGAGAGTAAGAAACAATGAAGAAAAGTGAGGTATAACAATTGGTTGGTTATTATAAGGCAGCGAGTAGGAAGGTAGATACATTATTATTGAAAGAGGGTCTAAGGGTCTTAGTATGAATGGATTCAATTATTCGTAGGCTTATATCATCATTGGAAGAATCTATAATTTTAAAATCATTAATAATAGCATCGGTTTTGCAAAAGATAATATGATCCTGAACGGTGGAGCATTCCTTGTGGTTAAGGGGATTACCTGTTTTGCTATTTATTCTAAGGTGAGAAGAAGCTCGAACGTGTAACGAGCGCAGTGTACTATCGACATGTAAATAAATATACTACATCTCTGCGCAGGATAGATGGGAGCAAGTCTTTTACATTAAATAATGAACTTATTGCTAAATTATTCTAAAAATTGATTCTAAATTTGATTTGTCCAAAATGATATTTTAGGATTTTTTGTAATTGTTTGCGGAATTGGTGAATAAGAGGGCTTAAATCTGGGAGTGAAAGATATCGTATGTCCTTGGGAAAGTTATATGAAGATAATTTTGGAGAGAAAATATTGTCAGGAGGGTTTTAAGAGTAGCCTCTAAAATGTGTAAAGGATAAGACTCGTTTGTGAAATAGGTGCGGAGGAAGTCTAAGTTTTTATTAAGTTTAAAATATGAAGATGATAAGTGGTAGGGACGGTAAAGAAGAGTTTTAATGGAATTTATTTTAAAGATTTTGTTACAGGCACCCAAAAATTTGAAACATAACCCATAGAAAGTAGGTTTACTATATACCGAAATAGGATCTATTAATTAGTATATCAAGAAATGGGAGTGAATTATTGATTACGGATTCAACGGTGTACTTAATATGGGGATGTATTGTATTAATAAATTTGAGAAATTGTTCCGACTGTTGAGGAGTGTCAAATATTGCTAAGTTGTTGTCTACAAATCTGCAATAAAATGAGGATCGTATATATAATGAAAAGGTATTGAAAATCTCTTTTTCTAAAAGAGTCATAAATATATCAGCGGCTGATAGAGCCATAGGGAAACCCATTCCTACACCATCAGTCTGTTTGTAAATATTATTGTTGAATAAATAATATGTGGCTTTGAAAATAAGTTCAAGAATTTGTTTAAGAAGAGGAGGAGTGAAGCCATGAAACCTTTCCAAAGCAGTAAAAGAGCTATTGAGAATTATAACAATTACTTGATTGAAGGGGAGGCTCGTAAAAAGTGAAGAAACATCAAAACTAACAAAAATAATAGAGGGACCAAGAGAGAGACGTTCCAATCCATCAACAAGCGTGAAACTGTTAGTGCTAAACGGGTTCAAGAGCTTAACGAGATATTTAGCCAGTTTATACGTAGGGAGAGAGTAATCAGCCAGTATGGGGCGTAAAGGAATACCAACTTTATGTACTTATGGAGAGTATACAGAAAACCAAGGCTCAAACCAGTTGAATGAAGATAGTTGTAAGTTGATATGTCTAAGATGCCCGAAGATTTAAGCTTCAAAAGGAAAAGATTAACTTTATCCTCCATACGTGAAATTAATTTATCTAAAGGCTCACTGACTGTAATGAATTTAGTTGCAACGTTTAGTAAGGACTGCATCTTTGAAATATAATCAGATTTGTTAAGTAAAACTACACCATTTCTTTTATCGGGGCGAGTGGTTACTAAATTTCCGTTATTTGAAAGTGTTTTTCGAATAAAAAAAACATCGCGGTTGAAGAACCAGAATAAGAAGATTAGAGATTTTGATTTGTAATAAAATTTATGCGATACTTCAGACAAACTTGTTAAAAATCTATTATACTCTCCATATATAGAGATGGAGCCAAGTTCATGTGCATGTTTTTCAAGTTGCTTAAAGAATTTGGACATTTTATATTTCAATTGAGGGATACGAAAATGAAGTCCAAGGGAGTGGAGAAATTCTTCATGTTTGGTAAGAGAATAGTGAGAATAATTGCGAATAACTTTATCGGGGTGAAGAAACTTTGGGGAATTTAAAGCCATTTTCTTAAGTTTACGTTCATGTACAATAACACTTTTTGCCTAACATTGATCATTTCACTTTTCACTTTTGCGAGAGCATACAGGTAATCAAGAAACGAAAATAAGAAAGAAATTCTATGTTTTGAGTTTCAAATGTTATGAACAATGTTTTCTGCTAGGCTGCGCTTAAACTTAATCTCATTGTTTAGTAGGTATTGAAAGGATTCATTATAAAAATCACTGGAGTAAGGAGAGAAACGATACAACTTGAATTATAAGAATTTAGGGTATACTTCCGAGACACGGCAGATTTCGAGAAACTGATCATCCATGGAAAGCTTTTGTAGCTTCAGGGAAACCTTAAGGAAGCGTCGGTAGGCGTATAGTCCTTCATGCCCATATTTGGAATGAAAGTATTGAAAGAGACTGCTCCTAGTGAGATGCAATAGAATGACAGTATTCATTCATTATTTCTTCTGGCTACGTTCCGAGCAAAGACAAGCTCATCTTATGGTCTGATATATTGAATAAAAATTAGCTTTAAATAGCAAAACAATTAAAATTAAGATTAATTAGGTTGGAAGGTACAATTATATATGAGTATACATGTATATACATATTAACATTTTCTAGTGATAAATCATAAATAGTTAATTATTTAAACAAGGGTTGAGAAATTGTGAGCATACGGCGGGAAGGGAAATTTATGAAAAGCCAAGTGCACAAAATCTTTTAATTTTAATTATTAACAAATTGAAATCTTACCGGTCACACAAGTTGTAGAAAAATGACTAAAGCAATGGAGAGAAAGAAACAATGAAGAAGGGTGAGGTATAATAATTGGTTGGTTATTATAAGACACGGAGAGGGAAGGCGAATACATCAATGTTGAGAGAGGGTTTAAGGGTCTTAATATGAATGGATTCAATTAGTCGTAGGCTTATATCATCATTGAAATAATATATAATATTAAAATCATCAATGGTGGCATCGGTGCTGAAAAGGGTAATATGATACCGAACGGGGGAGCATTCCTTGCAGGTAAGGGGGCTACCTGTTCGGCTACTTATTTATTTATATATATATATATATATATATATATATATATATATATATATATATATATAAAAATATATTTAGCACTTTTTGTGGCACTACCACCATTTTTGGCCACCATTTAAAATTATAAATTCAAAGATGTATTTAATAAAATATTCTGTGGAACATAATAGGCGATTGGCGGGCGTAGCACATTCTCCCGCCATTCTTCCTCAATCTCATAAATCTTTCCTTCAGCCTTAAGTATAATTCGTTCAATATTCTTCACTTAAATATATTAAACAGCCATGAAACATCATCCAACCTTGGCTTACCTTTCACACCTCTGCCAAACTACTTAATTCGGCTTTAGCTCAAATGCAAGGTTTAACCCCAAAATAAAAACTCATAATTCAATAGAAAAGTTTACCGCTCAAGCGGTATTCTTTTTACTTCTCTATCTGCACGTTAATAAGCGTTCTCCAGAGATATGGAGCTAGTTAATAAGTTACAATTATTATCACACTGTGTTCATTACAACCACACTCCATGTGTCACCATGCTCATAAATGCCATGCTTTAGATTTTGATGCAATCCTTTAGAATTTGATGCAAAATATCCAGCGAACTCGTTTTCAACCTCTTCTCTCGATCTCAGCCTAAGATCATTCAATAGAGAAATGTTTCCGAAGGGGAAGAATAGTAGAATATGGAGGACGGTGCAATATTTCCTAAGCCTGCTGGCGTAAATGTCCTTTAGTAAAGTAATCTATGTAGGGACGACCATTATCGTGGTTGAGTATGATATCTCTTTGATAAAGTAAGGAGATTTGCCTTTGGCCCAAAGCGGCTTAAATAGATGAAATCAATTGCAATTGAACATAGCATTTATTTTTTTATTGTTGTCTAACAGTTCATGATTGTTTGCCCAAAGCAGCTTTCAAACGGGAAATTTAAATGCATGAGAGATTAGCATTAATTGCTTTATTATTATCTAACGGTTCATAATGTAAATTTCCTTCAATATCCCAATATACACTCAAGTTAATCTTTTAGGGATAATGTCGATCTCTCGGTTGTAGAGAAATTATGCTTGCTCCATTGAACCACCAACGGCGGCATTCATCTTTTTGTTAAAGGATCCACTTCTCAATACCAGTACCATTCCTGCCCAAAACTGATGACTAAATGTGAGTTGAAATCGATAACTTACATTAAACAAAACACTTTTGCAGATTCGCCATAAATAGTTTGTCTGGAACCCATTTCCTTATCTCTGGAACCTTTCCAATTGCTCGTAGTTGTTCTAGAGAAATCGTATCTAATAAGAACGGTGGCGTCTACCCTTTTGTTAAAGGATACACTTCTTATCACCAGTAACAACCCTGTCTCCAAATGGTGACTGAATCTTTTGTGGAAACAATGACTCAAAGAAAAAAAGAGGCTGTTGCATATTCAACGTTGAGAGTTATTACGGTACTCATATTCTATTTATCGGAACCTTTCAAATCTTTTTAAGTTGGAGTCTGAAAATCGTATAGGGTAAGTTAAATTGTTCTCTAACTTCCCGAGAAGTTGAGAGGATTTGCTGTGGTAACAGATTGAAATACTTCGTTATCAACTTCTTATAGACAAACTCCTTTTCGCCTGTCTTTTTAACCGTTTATGGACTGCCGGTACCAGTTTAAACTCTTCTGCATTACGACTTTGTATGAGCAATAGTCATAGCTAGTGGAGCTTTAAAGTACCAATTTACAGTAACATCTTACCCTCTCAATACATGACGCTTCTAACTATTACTCCATTTATGCCTGACATAGTGAATTTATTTCAGTAGAATCGCTTCTTTGGTCTTAGTGACACGTGGACTTCAGTTTATAAAATATTTGTTCCCAAATATCAGCATTCTCAAAGTACGAATATTTTATATTTTTTATTCAGATTACTAGAGCTTTGAGCTTGCTTTAATTGATATTTGCAAACATGTACTTCATTTTAATAACACAGACCTGCGTTTGAAAAAAGATTTGAGGTTCCTCAGGATTTATTTGTGGTTTCTTAATGAATCAAACCCCCTGAGCTCAAAAATAAATTTATTTTTGTTCAATAAGGTCAGATTTTCTTAGTACAGCATACATCATTTTCAGTGAGATTACCTCATTTTTCCTGAAAAAAAATTCCAAAAACATTTCTCTATCTAATAATGCATTATTATTGTTATATGATAAAAACATGAATAAACTTATGTAAACTTTAATCCTTTTAATAGAACAAAGAATTAAAAAATGCAACATAATAAAGAAATTAATTCTAATTTCCAAGAAAAGATGCCCTTGACGATTTTCGTTTGTGCCTCTCATCTGGTGCATCATGCTTCAAACACCAACAGTAGTCAGCAAGCATGTTTACGTCCCATTTACGCTGCTATCTGGATCCTATTTTTTATGGCCTGGTGGAATCTTTCTCCCTGTTCTTCACTATAATCCCCACAGTTGTCGGGAAAATAATACAGATGAGACTGTAAAAGGTGTATCTACGAGTATATAGACATTCGAGCTCTTAAATGTTTGGGACTTGTTAACTAGAACTTTGAAAGCTTTCCAAGCATTTTTTTATGTCAGTCATTGATGCTTTAAACTGCTGATCACTCATCAAGTGACTGATTTGTGGAAATTTTTAAAGAAGAAATTTAAAAGCTTGGCCTTCTTTAATAAGGGTTTTGATATAAACTTTCATTAAACCAAGCTTTATATGCAGTGAGAAAGCAGTATTTTGTAAGGAGGTGCTAAAGATTCAGCTATCACATTGTTTAATCCAATTCTAAATGCTTCTCGTGGCGGCCAAACCTTCTTCCCATAGTGCATACTATCTGCGCGACTGTCCCATAAGCATAGGGAACAGGGATGCTTTGTGTAGCCTGGTTATATCCCAAGTAAAAGAGACACTACCTGAAAAGAAATTTAGCAGGTATGTAAATTCAAAGTGCAATATTTCTAAAAACCAATTTAAAGTTATATTTCTTAAAACAATAAGAATATGAACATGTACTAAAAAATCCTGTTTGCTGATGCATTAAATCATTGTATTTGAACTAATTGGATATATGTACATCTTATTTTGAGGTTGATTAAGTTATGTTGTATACCTCCTCAATTAGGATAAGTTTTCCATTAGGATGCTTAACCTATAGAGACACACTTCAACAAAATAATATAACTCAAAAATGACTCACGATTTCCAGATTTACGTCCTTGTAAAATGTAAGTTGACCAAAAGGTTTATACAAGTATTAACAATTAAAAATGAAAATGTCAATATAAAAGAGCTTAGAAATCCCAAGTGTAAAATGATATTACGTTTAAGTTACCACATATCCTCCAGTTGTGGGCAGAGCAATTTTTAGCATCCAGCAATTTTTTCATATTTTCATAACTTTCAGCAAGTTGGATTGAATGGCCTATATTAATGAAAGCTACCTTGTTATCCTTATTCAGTAAAACAGCTTTTTAACTTCTACTGGAGAAATCGCTGATACGTCTTGATTCTAATGGGTTGTAGGAAATTCCGAGAGCCTTAACAAGTCCTTTAATATTAGCGCAGTATACTAAAGAGCTGGAAGAATGCTGTAAAATATAGCTTCTCTACTCTTGTTCTCTATTTCTCTACCAAAGAAATGTTGTTTCTTTAGCTAAAAGATTACTTTAACGAAGTCGAGATCTAAGAAGTTGTGCATTCTCTTTTGAAAGCCCCATATCCCTGGTCAGGTCAGTTAAAGGAACTTAAGTTAATGGTCTTGCGACCATATCATGTGTGGAAACCTGATAAGACTCAGATGTGACATAATCTGGATCAACTTAAAATATTAATCTCTTCATGAACTTCTATACGTTCAGGAGGAAAAGGTATAGGAATTCCTGTACCATGAGGCATGGGTTTAATGGCAGAAGGAACATCCGGATATGCCACACTATGTTTATTGTTCTTATTTATCCTTGTAGAAAATATAATTTCATATTACATAAAGCAATTTATTTAGAGTTGCAGATAGTACCCAAATGTTTAGTAAAAGATATGTTCATGTTGAATTTACCTTAAATACTTAATACAATGGTCAACTTTAAGATTTCTCAGGCAAAAATAGCAGTCCGTAGTGTGGTCCTTGCACTCACTCCACACCATGGGAACACCAAAAGAGAAGAACATCTTTTTGCCCTGACTTCAGCGTCTTAGACTTTTTAGCATCCCTTGGAGCGGCTATGTGGTGCACAACATTTATCTTCATCTCTTAGCCTTACTCCAAAATATGCCTGATACCTAAATTTAATTACAAGAGAGATTGTACATTGCTGCTCGGACAAGTTCACTTTGCCGCAAACATAGCAAAATCTTTCGGAGCTATTCTTACATATTCTGTTCATTTTTAACTCAACCACTATTATTATTATTACTATTATTATAATGCTAAGCAATTTCTAACCTGCAAAAATATAAACTTCTTAATATAAATACATAAAATGTACACAAAAATTTCCTGCAAAAACAGTAGTGCAAAAACTATTGAAATTTTAATGTAATATAGGACATGTATAAACTATAAAATTATTATCACCCCCTGTATCACAAAAACTGCACGTGATAGTGACAAACATATTCCAGATGCAGATTAGGAGGTCAATTTTATTAAGAAAGCCTACAGAAACCTAAGGTACTTTTTGGACGCAGACCAGTGTAATAAATGATAAACATAATTCTTAAATCGACTCAAAAGTACCAGCAGTATAGTAGCGCACCTGCTTATTTCGATTTTATTTAGTTTTCATGAATACTATTACGATTCTTGAAAGCTTTTATGTTGTAATATTTTTATTGTTTTATAATTAAAATAAATTTAATTTGTGAATAGTGTTTTGATATTTATGAACCATATATTTTTCGAGTGAAATGAACTACATATATTTGGGACGAATTTCCTTCTGATATAGACAGTCCAACAGATAATGGTTCTGAAGAAGAAACTGATGGGATTCCATTCACTAATTCAGAAAATACCACTGTATTTTTTAAAGTTTACCCTCGTGAATGCATATGTTGTTTATTGTGAAGTTATTGACAAAATTCCACTCCTTGATTTGAAAAGGCACCTAACCAATGGTTTATTAGCAAGGGGAAAAATTCCAATCAAAAAGAGAGGTAGGCCAATGGACTCTAAAGAAAATGATTCTCCCCAAGCTAAAGCACTAAAACCCAATATAAAACAATCCTTTTATTTTTCTAACGACATTAGACTTGAAAAAAGAGGATCACATTGCCCAGAATTGCTAAAAGTAGGGTAGATGTGAATTTTGTGCTTTAAATCAAATTCAATCAAATCCAGATTTCAAATTTACGCTATGTAAAGTCTATCTTGGTATAAATGAAAAAAAAATTGTTTTAATGAATATCACCATACTTTTACTTAACCTAATGTAAAATTTGCAATGTATTTCAGGAGTATCATGTATTATATTGAGAATGAATTTCACCTTGTGTACTGGCGCTTCTTTATAATTCCATTTTTTCTATTTAATAAAGAATAGAAATAAACTTCTTGACCTTTCTCCGAACAAATATTATTTTATTTAAGATTTACTAAACTCAATTTTTTTTAAAACGTTTTAGTGATCGATGATAATTCAGGTCATAAACGGTTAACTAAAGGCTCCAATAGAAATGAAAGAACTACCTCCTGCAACTTTTTTATTCATTGCACATTCCTCCGTATAAGTTCTCAATTGGTTGTTGTAGTCTCATTGAGACCTTTATTAAATCTCATTGATTAAAACAAGCCTAATGTGATATTTAGGTAAAGGAATATACTGGTGAATATCAAAAAGATATGAAGAAAATTGTTATAGCCTGACAAAAAGATATAATTTACTAACTGTATCATTCCTAAATTATAAGAATAAGCACTACTTTAATAAATACTAAAAATTTTCTATTTAATTGGATATCACTGTAATTACAACTGATATTAAGTATATTTGAAGAAAGAAATGAATACAATTAAATTTCTAGAAAATATTCGTTGGACAAATTGCAGGCATGATATTTTGGGTTACAAAACATTGCTCATCTCTCCCTCGTATTTGATTTAAGGCAATTTTTCACTAGATAATTAATGCAATTAACCATTTTGTTTGTATAATTTGTCTACTAAGTTCAGTTAAAATTAATTTATTTAAAGTGAACTAATGACACTTGAAATTAGTTTTAAAAAGTTGTTACCGCCAAAATAAACGTTAATTTGGTCCAAAAAACTCTCTCTTAATTGAGAGTTTTAAGAGAGAATTAGCAGAAACACTTTGGCATTTTGCTGATATATTTCTGTACTGAACAATTTTGCATTCACATAATCATAATAGCCATGAGTTAAAGTAAAAGATGTAAATCATTTTGATGCAGGGAGAAATGCACCTCTTGGAGGAGGATTATTAAAGGAAGGGGCAAAAGAACAAAAAAAAATTCTGAGATAATTAACATTATTCTAAAAATAAAAAAAATACTATAATACCTTTCAAAAATTAGCTCAGATTGAAATAATAACCCTATCTTCCAGATTAAAGGATGAATCATCCTCACTTCTACCTAGGATTAATTACAACATTCACTTAACGTAAAAGAGTAAAGTATGATAACTTTTGATCAATTTGAAAAAAAAATCGCCAACGATGTGATTTCAAGATTTCCCCACTATTTCCTAAGTCCTTGATATATTCTTTCTTCTTACTATGAAAAATATAAGAAGGCTGCTCTTCTTGTAGCGAGTAGTGTTACAAGGGGAGCGTAAATCCACTGTAGATGAATTATACTTTCACACCAACTTCAATACATGGAAGGTAACTTATATTTAATTGTCTAGAAAGACCCACACAATTAATCACAAAGTACAGACATCCATTAAGAATAAAGTGGAGCAACAGCACGTAACAGAGACTTAAAATATATGTATATATATATATATATATATATATATATATATATATATATATATATGCTTTGACGCGCAAGGAGGTTTCTTGTATCTGGAAGCTCAAGATCTATTTTAAAACATTTAAAATAAAATAATGTATTTAAAATATTAACGAGCTTCTTGAAGAGTCAAATTGAGTTTCAAATTTTCATTGGATGTGTGCTAAAGTAAGATGCATGTTTAAACTACTGCTTTCAAAACATCAGTGTAAGTTTAATTTTAAAATTTGTAAAGAACTTTTACATATTCTGCTTACATATTTCTCTATTTTAGCAAAAACCTTTCAAAATGACAATAAAAAATTCTTTGCCACTATCCCAATGGTAAAAAACAAAGCTTCGATGATAGCTAAACTTCCACGATTAAACTTTAGTCAGACGATTCAGCGAAACAAATACCAACCAAATAACATACTAAATAAAAGAGCACTTGATAAAAAGAATATTCTAAACGTTCGGCTAAACAACGGCTTCCTATTAATTCTAAATCCATTTTAACAATCACCGACAATGTGACTTGCGTTTCAAAGCAGCCGATATCTTATGTTAAGTTTAAAGGAAATGGAAAAAGATATCCAACTTGTTGAAATAATTTATCTTTATTCGCCAACTTTGTCTTAAATTTTGGCTGTTTTAAAATGCTTTTCAAAAATTTATAGCCTCGCACTTTTTTTTTTGACAGTCGTTTTGCCATGTGTAAAAGCAAATACTCTTTATCCTTTTTTCACTTAACAATGGGTAAAAGCTTTCAACCTATTATTTCAGATAATTAGAATGCTTTGATATGTCAGTGGATATGCACTATTATTAGAGCAACAAAGATTTTAAATATATATTCATTTTGAATGAAAGAAAAGGTGTTGAATTTGATTTACCTAACATTTCTCATCTATATTATTTGTCCTAACTTCGAGAAAGTCATTCAGTGGGATTTAACCAGAAGAAATCCAAAAATATTTGGGAGGGTCTGTAGTTTTAACTGCATATTTTTATCTAACAAACGACCAGTAAATAAGTCTATCTTTAATCTTGTAATTTTGACGATAATCACTATTTCGACATTCAGTACTTTTCATACTAGCTTGTGCCATGAGACACTTGACATAATGGGAATATATAGTTTCAGATAGATGCACATCTCATGAAATTACAAAATTACTACCCGGCTAAATGTATACCCAAAAGAGACTAAAAGCAAACGATTCTAAAACAATATGGCTCATTTCGGAAAGCATTATTTTCCCTCGATTAAGGCAAAACTATATAAAAGTAAAATATTTCAGAAGTAATTGAATTAATTAGTTTTAAATCGATCAGTAATGGTAAAAATATGTTCCTATAGAATATTTATATTGAATATACAAACTGATGCAATTGTAATATTAAACAAAATTTTCCGTAAAAATGCATAAAACACAGATCTGTCATGTCAAACCAATTGTTATATTTAATATATGCAATGGTAGATATGATAGAATTAAATAAATACATTCAAATTAGTCTTATTGACTCCAAAACCTATACAGCCTGACTAACAGAACAAAAAAATACGTGGTAAGTAAAAAACTAGTTATTTTGGGAAAGATTAGCTCTTTTCCTCTTAATGATATTTACGCATTACATGAAGAATATAAAACTTAATGAAACTAGTTAAGCAGACACTGTTGCATTTTAGCCCTCTTTACATCACATGTGATATTCTCAAATAAGCTTTTTATAAACAGCCAAAAATCTAGGGGACAATTCAAAACACGTAAAAAAGAAAAATTCCAATTGATTATTTCAAACATTCACTCTCTCACACTTAATGAAGGTTTTATAACCCAGCATATTAAAAAATAACTTGAAACTATATTTATTTACAATGCTATTCAGCCCAAAATATAGCATGTTTGCGTGCATTGGTACACTCATATATTTTTCTGACCCCTAGGGTATTTGCTAGAATGTCTCTATTTTTTTTTTTAGTATCGCGAATTCTTATTAGGGTGGTGGAATAACAGGATCTGGACGATAGGTTAAAATATTCCAAATAAAGTTTTAATAGTAAAACGTTGATTAGAAATTTGAAAGAACTTTTACGATAGATTGAAAACTATTAAACTCTCCCTTTTTTTTCTTACTTATGCTTTGCGCAAATAAAATAATATTATTTTTCCTATGACAAATAAACCATATCTTATGAAATGTTTTCCGACTCATTAAATAATAAAACCTCTATTTTACTCATTATAGGTACTTTTGTAAAAAGTAATGAGATATATATATGTATGAATGATATCAGAAAATATATCACGTTTCTAGTGCTTTCAAGTTAAAAATGTAAGGTTATAGTTTGGAACAAACGCCATTAAGCTATGGTACACATTAATTATGTCCTAAGAGCCCCATGTAATTTTTTAATATTTTAATAGTAGTGTGAGATGTTATCACTTAGACCACTCGTAGGATCTCAGGGCTAATTCTTTTTCTTTTTTAAATTCTTTACTATACAGAGACAAGTAACGCCTTAACACTTTTATTACTTTCTGTCCCTTTGCGAGCTCATTCATTCAATGATTCTATATTTCTGCCCATACCCGCATTATGATTTATCTCAAAGAATTCCTGCAAATTATGTATATTCATTATGAAAATTAGCTAAGATAAAGGTGAATAGTTAATGAAAAAAAACAAAATTGTAGCTTACTTTCAACTGCTTACTAGTGAAGATGTCCAAATGACGATTTTGAGTGTTGATGTTTACTTGTGCAGATTAGTTTGAACTTATACACGATGATTTTGAATAAAGTAGTAAAGTAGAGTAAAAAATTAAAAAGTGATACATGTAGACATAAAAGGAATGATTCTCAAGAGAGGAAGCAGGGAGATTTTCTCAATGGAATTAGAAAAATGATAAAACCGGAGAAGAATTGAGGCATGAAAATTAAGGGAATGAGTGTAAGGGTTTTTGTGAGCCAAGAGAAGGTCCAAATTAGATTGAATGAATACATTATATGTTGTATGATATGAAAATGGAAGATGAGTAAAATAAGAATATGATTGCTTTCTTTTCACTAAATATAGTTCTCTAACAGGCTATAAAATAAATAAGCTTGCAAGTGTTTGATGTACTCTGAGAGGTATGATAAAGGAAAATCAATCCGGAATAAATGATATAGTCACTAAGATGGTAAAAATTGCTGGTGAAGTTATTATACGATTTCTCTGCTATCTGAAGTTTAAGTAATTTAAAAGTATAAGCATTCATGGAGAGTGCAGTAATAGTGGCTTTGTATAAGAGTAAAGGGCAAGAGGTAAATACAAGCACTACTGCTGCTTCGTGTAATGATGGGAGAGATTTGTCCATAATGTCGTAAACTACTCTAATGCAGTTGAAAGGTATATTGAAGAGGATTTTACCTTGAGAAATATCCACAGTATTGTATACTAACATAATCGAAAATGGTTAGCTTAACCTTAAGGTAAAGTTGTCTCTGATATTTTGGGAGAATTATGGTCTCTCACTTCAACATAAAAGGAAAATATAAATCGATAATGACTAACAATATATTTTAACTCTTAAGAAATCTTACGACCCTTGATTTGCAAATTTTAGTAAGTTTTAATTTAGGATATATTACAGATAGTAAAACTAATCAGAGAAGAGAAGAGAAAAAGTCATTCAGGAACTACCTGTGGAGTAATTGAAGATGTAGAGATGATGCTTGATGCAAAATATATAAAAGCTCGGTGTTTAATATTTTTCAGCACGAAACACGAATGAACAAATCATGATATATTTTCTTGAATTTAAGTTTAAATATTTTTATCGAATTAAAAATAAACAAATTTCAATTCAATATTACTAAAATAATGTCACTGCAAAGATTGTAAAGAGAACCAAAATGTCTTTGGATAATATGTAAACGTCCTAATTGCAGCAATGAGCCATTAATGGCCACTAGAAAATTCAGGGGAAGCAAATTAGGTTGTTCTTTAGTTGTAATCAAAATATTCAATATTCAATATTTAGCATATTATTTAATTAAGAAGATTTCGTGCATAATAAACCACGTTTAAGGTAAATCGATATAGAGTTGAAAATATACCTAACGCTACTAACCAAACCATTTTAGGTTACTTGACTTTTGACATGCTCAATAAGAATTTAGCTTTCATAGACTTAAGAGCATATACGAAATCTTCTGAAGATGCCTGCTGAAATCGAAAAACAGACCGCTATACCCCGGGCCAGGAGTATGGCGCGCCAGAAGTAAATACATTGTAAATTTATTTATATACCACCAGGTAGCTCGATAAGAAACTGGCACGGCACTATGAAGAGGGTGCAAATAAGGATCAATTTTCGCTCAATGACTTTGTAACAAGTGTCGCTCTGATACAAACAAGAATGAGAAATTTATTGCCAGTGTCAAACATAAGATCTCCGGGTACCCTGGTCAGTCCATGCTCAAACACTAAGAATTAGACTACCAGTCATAAGTCCAGTATCGGCGCTACCTTCTTACGCGGGCTATCAAAGAACTCAGGAATGTCAAGGCACCGGCAATCTTCATGGACAGGGTCATGAAGAGCAACTTTCCAGCATCTTTGATAGATCTAAGTTTGGTTTCACCAATGTTCGCCTCCTAAAATCTTCCCCCTGTTCCTCAAGGTTAATTCAGACGTTTTCTGATAAGCTAGAGACTATAATCAAATGTAGGATAAGGGCAGGGAGACACGAGAAAAACTTGGTGGTGGTGTAAGTGATGTAGGTGGTGTAGGTGGTGGTGGTGATGTAGTGGTGTAGGTGGTGTTGGTATAGGTGGTGGTGGTGTAAGTGGTGGTGGTGCTTTAGGTGGTGTAGGTCGTGGGGTCGTATGTTGTGTAGGTGGTGGTGGTGTAGGTGGCGGCAAAATATGTGATAGTGGTGTAGGTGAAGGTGTTATAGTAGGTGTAGGTAGTGTATATGTAGGTGTTGTATGAATAGGTGATGTAGGTGGTTGTGAGGGTGTGGTAGGTTGCACAGGCGTTGGTGTTGTATGTGGTGGTGGTGTAGTTGGTGTTCGTGGTGCTTGTGTAGGTGGTATACGTGGTGGTGGTGTAGTTTGTGTAGCTAATAGTTCGAAAGAGAATGTAAAACAACATGAGTTTTTCAAATTTCGTTAGAATTAGCCGAATAATTTCAATCACATTACAACAACAATAAAAAACAAAACGGGGACCGACCGTCATAGCGAGATGTAGAGTCGCTGGCGACTAATAATAATTATGATGGTAGTAGTAAATAATTATATAATAAACACTAATAATAGTCATATAAATCTAACCTAGATTATTACTTGACTTGGATTAAAGCTCAAGAGAAAATCTTTGAACAAGTCAACAAAAAGAGACAAATTTAAAACCCCACCTCATTGAAATTATATCGTCGCTTGATATATTAATTTAATTGTTCAACAATTAGTTCAGCAAAATGAAGATCGTTGATCTTAGACGTGATATACTTTGGTTTTTAAGAGCCATTTGATAAAGCTTTATAAAGCTAACCGATTAAAAATCAGGAAAATCACTGAGAAAACCTGATCAAATGAGTAATCAAATATCATAAAAGAAGAAAACAGGAAGTGTAATATAATGGATTGAATGGAAAAGGTACGAACTAAAATAGATATAAATTGATCCGTACTGGAGACTATTAAATAAACTTGTGTTACTTATGTAGAACATATTTTTTTAGAATCTTAAAATTCACTGATAATATAAAACTAAGAAGAATCTTATCGCATTTTCATCCCCACCCTTTCAAATTAAATTAATAAACATTAAACAAACACTGGGAGAGGCCAATGAAGTCCTTGTGGGCCTCATTGCAGGTTAGTATGTTTTCTATATCAGACTGATTAATTGAAAATTTCATTTAGAAATTCTAAGATCCTTAAGATTTTCGATCAACAATAATTAAAATTTCTAAATAATATATAGAGATTGAAAGGGACCACAAAATCATAGATTTTATCAAACGAATTTGTATCATGAGATTGAATTAATAATTTGCCCAATAAACAAATTCATAGTTAGGCTACAATTGGAATATCTTGTGCATAAATCGATTTCTTATTTGATAAACTAAGAAGAAATGTTTGAAAGAGTGTAGAGCCACTTACTAAGAAGCTTCTTGGATTTTGACGGAGATAATGTGATGACAGGATTTTCTGTTGATTTGCAGGCACTAGATATTCCTAGATTTTTAGTTAAGCTGATACAAATTTTAACAATGTCAAGCAGCAAGGTTATTAATACATCATATAACAAGCTAACACTTGACTAAAGCTACCGATTAGATGCTGCAGATTAACAAAGCTAAAATATTTTCATTAAAAGAATGCAGAGCGTAGTGATTTGGCTGATTACTTTTGAGAATAAAGCAAATATACTCTCAGATTTTTTTTTCTTTTATTTCTTTTAAAAGTTAGTTATTTATTCAAATAGCTTGACGAAAAAAATATTATACAGAAAATTTAAATATTTTAATTACAGGGCATATTTAGTAAAATACCGAAATTGAATTGATTTTGCTATTTTTGATTCGATAGTTATATTGCGATTTATGTTCACAGAAATATTTCCTGTTTGGTACTTCCCATTTGGTCCTGGAACTTTAGAGATACCAAACGTTTGCCTCATTCTGTTCTAGGGAGGCTCTCTTTAATCATCATCTCATTTAATAAGTGAAATTAAGATTACTTTGCCAATGGAATAAGTTATCATTTTCGCATTAGAAAAGTACGTCCTAGTTAAATGCAGTTTATGGCGAGGAAAGACCTTAAGTTAGATACTCACGTATAAATAGCTTCTTTTTGAAAATCTCGATACCAGAGAATTAGAGCTACTTTGTCTCCCTTGGGTGGTGTGACGTCACAGGGAAGGATGAGGGTTGATCCTGCATTTCTTCTAACCAGGATTGGTTCGACTTCAGGAACCGGTTCTGTGAATTGAAAACGTTGAAATTTTTACGATTTCGAGAGTTAGTGCTAAATTGAACTCGCTATTTAACTTAAATTTAACATCAGTTTTTGAATAAATAGTTTCTCAGTAAAAGAATCTAAATAGAAACAAATAATAAATGAATATACGTTTTTGATTTAATAAAGATACACATGATTGGGATTATGCTCTTGAAACCAAGAAAGATAACTACTTAAATCAGAGGGGCCATATCTGCATTAAGTTTGCTTGCAGTTAGGTCATCAAAGTGGAAAGTTAAATAGAAGGAAATTTAAGGAACAAGGGGCTAGCCACTATCTTAAAACTCCCTCCATTTCACTAGGAAAAGAGGATACCATATCCAGTGTAAGAAAAATAAGGCTTATTCAGAGAGACCAAGATTTAGGTTCATAGAAACAAACGAGTGCATCGCCGTTGGTGGAGAAAGTACGCAAAAGATTTCAAACTAGACATACATAAAAACTTCTTAGGGGTTGGAAATTTTGTTCGAATTTACCAAAGGATGGTTTGGTAATTGAGAATAAAAACCACCATGTGGCCATGATGATGGTTTGATTAGAGTTGAGTGTGCCGGTGATTGGTCCCATTTGATCGTAAAAGATATATGGCACCCCCATGGCTCTTCGTATTCGGGTTGTTTAATTATGCTAGTATAGTCAATTTTATCAATTTTAACTCTATGTACATTTCAATTTTGTTGTAAATTCTTTGGACATTTTATCCAACCCCACTGAAAAGGCTAATGTCTATATATCTTTTCCAAACAAACAACGCTGATGAATATAAGATAAAGAGAAACCGTGTCGAAAAATCCATTTAATACCAATATCAATGTGGATCAAGGAAATAAGTCTGTGTTATAAGGCTAGCAGCTTTAATAAGGTGGACGTTAATTAGCTGCGATTGCAATATATTTTAATTAAAATAAATTAAAGGATAGTAAATTATAGTTGATGGCAGATTGCTAGAAAAAAGACAGACAGATGTGAATCATGAAACCAGAATCATGCCCCTCTCATTCTGTACGTTTCAGCGTTACGGAAAGAATAACTTTTCTAAATTTTTGTTAACTTGTGAAAACTAAAATATAATTAAATCGCGTTTATTAATCAACTTCATATTTCTAATATGCATGTCAAAAATGAAATCCGAAGTGTGCCGTATCTAAGTAATCTCGGTCAAGTACAACTAAGAAAAGATGAAGGTTGTCCGGTGTGATTGAACGTAGAGTTAACTCAGCTTTAAAGGCCCTGTAGCAAATACACACACACACACACACACATATATATATATATATATAAGATTTGTTAAAATCAACAGCGTTGGTTGCTTAGTTTAGCTAGCGCTCCAGCTTTTTAAACTTTCCAAAGACTTTCTTTTCAGAAAGCGAAAGGTGCGAAAAAATACTGGAAATTGGCAAAAAATTATTAGCTGACACCCCTTTCAACCTTTTCAAAAGTTCATCTTCTGGCAAATGCTAAAATAATTTAAAAAATGGGTTTTTTATATGCATTATTATCTTACCATAAGATTATGTTTTAGGACCAATCAAAAGTGACAAAAATTATAAAGCTAAAATAGTGTTTAGATCAAAAACGAATAGTTATTGATCTTGATATAAAAATATTTGTTTTGGCCAATCAAATTTGAAAAATTTTATGGGGATTAAACAATATTTAGATCGGCAAAATAACAGCAAATACAAAAATTAAATAATCAGCAAAGGATGCAAGGTTTAACGGGCGTCGGGCTATGAAGTATTGCAGCCGTTATTAAGAACTCACGTGGTGGGAAAACTGGTTTTTGGCTGGAGTTGGATGTTCTTTTATGATTTTCTTTTCTATATAATGACAGCTTTAGCCCTGCAAATTCGTGGTCGATTATTCTTCCTGAGAATGATGGTTGTATTTCTACTTAACTTTTCTCTGGTGAGGCTCGTCCGATGCTTTGCAGTGTGTCGTTTGATGGCTCCGTCTTGGAGATGCACTAATAGTCACCGAGACAGGGTTGTAGAAGTCATCCCAATGTCCGAGTAAGTGCGATGCATGCAATCACCGACGTTGCATTTATATTTGTACAAAAGATTACACTCCTACAAGTGGCCAGTAGTGGAAGGCAGCTACTCTTTCTTAAGAGGGCGCGAGTTTTGTTTGGAGTGTAATAAATTTCTAACTAAATTTGGCTTGTTTGATCTGAAGGGGGTAAAATTACGGTGTATGATGTCTTTGAGGACTTTTTTGTCCTCCTTATATCCTGTGTTCATGAATGATTTGTGATAAAGGTCTATTTTACTTAGTTTTTAATTTTTCTATCTTGGATTGTGATATGAGTCCATCTTCTGCTCTATGACATTATCGATTGACGTTTGTGGGTAACCTTTGTGAGTAGCCGCTCATGCAAAATCCCACATCTGTTGATTTGACGTAAACTTATGTGGTAAAATGTGTTTGTTGAGAGTGGAGGAGGACATCGAGAAATAGTAACGTCGCGTTTTTTGTTTTTTTCATGAGCGAAGTTGATGGATGAACTTTACTTGAAAGTTTTAATATGGGAAACGAAAAGGTGAATATGTCATTAATATATCGGGCAAAGATTAGTGGTTTCACGGAAGAATTGTTCTTGAAAATAACATCGTCTCTCCGTCGACTTGCACGTCCATACGATAGGTGCCGCTTTGGTACAAGCCTTTAGAGTTGTCGTAGAATCTCTTCACAGATCAGGAACTGAGTATTTTCCTCACAATGATCGACTTTCTGGCAACTGAGCTAAATATATACTGTGTTCCGTGCCAAGTTTCTTCATTATTAGTTTAAAATGTCATCTTGCCGAAACTAGTCCGATAGTTCGATAGTTCTAAATAAAATCTTGATTTAAATTTTGTGGTTTACCATTATCTTTCACTGATATATGTACATCACGTTAATGTGATATCTTCCATTCTATATATATATATATATATATATAACATTACAATAAATGGTGCGGTAAGTAGATAACCCAAAGTGATACCATTCGCTTCTAATAACCCCCTGAAGAACACCCTAGGGCGGTATTATTTTTTGCTATCTAATTACCGCACCATCTGTTGTAATTTTCCATATTTGTCAAAAAGGTCTTTAAGCATGCCAGAAAAAATCATATTTAAGTCTCCGTTTTACCCTAAAAAAACAAGAGATCTTAAGTATAACGTTCCTATTTCGAATGACCATTTGAGATTCGTTAGGAATGGCTAACTTAAACTCGATCTTTCCTGGTAACAACTAGGGAGTTCCCCAGGGGGCTATCAGAAGCGGGTGGTATCATTTTGTGCTACCTGATTACCAAACCCTATTTTTTAATTTTCCACATTTGTCAAAATTCTTTAGCATAGATACCTAAAAAATTATGTATAATTCCACGTTTCCTTCTCAAAAAAGATATATATTAAGTATAAGTTTGCTATTTCGAATTAAATTTTTCACTAGAAATGGCTAACTGAAACTTGATCTTCTCTGGTGTTAACTAGGGCGTTCCCCAGAGGGCCATAGGAAGCGGATGGTATCATTTTGGGCTATCAACCTAGGGCACAATATATATATATATATATATATATATATATATATATATATATATATATATATATATATATATATATATATATATATATATATATATATAATGAACAATTGGTCTGCTTTCAAATCACAGTTTCAATATCAAGGTGAAAACCAAGCACGCTACTGATAAAAACACTTTTATTTATCTGAGTTTGAATGTTTCAAGGACCTAGCCTCATCATCCGCAGTAAGGAACTAACATATAAATGCGTTAAATTTCTGGTTTTAGAAAATAGTAAAATTTAGTAGTGTAAGTTAAGATAAGATGCTTAAGACAAGAACAAAAATTTCGTTAATTTTTGGTACTAGGTTAAGATTAGATGCAGTTTGATTTATATTTGAATTAGATTTAAGTTTTAGGATAAAAAGTAAATCTAATATTCGAAGTTCTTTGTGATGCGAGCTAAGATTAAGTGTTTTAAATTCATCCAAACTAATTTCACACTTGCATATTTTGATGTGATCTCGTATGGGCGAGGAAAATGGTTTCTTTAGAACCAGCCCCGTTTTGATCGACCCTCCTCGATACTGTTCGATGACCATTAGGTAATAGTGGTAGAACCAATCTTATATGAATCGAAAGATTAACAACTATATTATAAATTATACAGGAGCGGCATGGGAATGGAATTTGGTCCTTACACCTGAAATATGACTCAATATTATGGCCATTTTTAGTCGCATGCAACACTTTATCTCACTAGGTCGGGCGGTCAGTCTTTCCATCTCTCTCCGATTTGCTGTTTCTTGTTTTGGTAATAACATTCTAACTATTCGGCTGATTCTAACGAAATTTAGAGAACTTGTGTTTATTTACATTCGCTTTCTAATGATATAATTGTCAGATTTCTCTCAAGTTTAGTTCGGGAATTATTTGGAAATAACTTCATAACTATTCAGCTATTTCTAAGGAAATTTTAAACCCTTATGTTGTTTCACAGTTTCTTTTGAAAGATATAATTGACAAGGTTCTCCCAAGGTTAGTTGTCAGAATTATTGAAAGTTTTGAAGTTGGTAAGGTCATAAATCAGAATAAGTGAGAGCACGCGAATGTGGTCAGCAGACCTTGCTTAATACAAATTTTAGGTAGAGATATGAATTGAATTTATTTACGGTCTATATAATTTCTTTAAAAAAGTCGATTTTCTAACGAGTTATGGGAGACTAAAGAAATTGTTACCTTCTCTAGAGTATTTTCTGTTGGATTTTCATGATTGAGAGAATTAAGAAAGATTTTAATATTTCTTTCCAAAATGAGTCATCGTAGCCATTATTTTGAAGGAATATCTTTAAAGGATAATTCTAAATGCAAGTGTATATGAATAACATATAGTGTTAAATACTGAAATCATGAAAGCCATTCATTGGCAAAATTCAGTGCGATAATGCGACTGGTATAAACTCATTCTTCCTCTTACAGCAAGCAGTCTATGAACTAGGGTTCCGTTTTGAATCCACCAATTCTTTTGAATTGGTCACCTTAAATTATAAAGAGTACTAAGACGTTGTGTACCAAAAGAAACGTCTGCCAAACTTGAATAATATGGCAATTTGCCTTTTTATTCAGGATGGAGCTGCCTCGTTACCGACCACATTGTTGCCCCCAAAATGAACAGGTTCATGGAGAAACCATGCGACAAATTGTCTTTAACGACTAAAATACACTTTCAAGAAGACGTAACCAAACATCCATCTTAAATGGTTAGTAGTTTAATTCGTGTTTAACAATGCGATTAAATCTTGATTTTAAAATTGTATGTCATTCTTTCTGATTGATATGTATGGATTTTTAAGTAGTGCAATATGAATATTTAATTCAATCTTTGATTTGAAAGTTTCTTGTTCTTCTTATGAACCTCGCCTTAAGTTAATGCCTTCTTTTATATCACATTCATTATTTTTTATATAAATTATTTGCATTAGAATCGATTTTTACTATTTGAATTTTTAACATTTTTAAGAGTATCTGCGGTATGTGGAACGCACTTCCAGTGGAAGTTTTCAACAGTGAATCTGTTGACCAGTTCAAGTCAAGACTAGACAAGGTCTTGAAAATTGGCCGTTTAGGGACGCAAAACAATTGAGCAGCTATGTGCCCGACCGATTGCTATTCCAAAGGTACCCTCTTTGAATGGACCGTAAGGTCCCCAGGGGAACCTTCATTCCTTGTTGTTACTCCTTGTTGTTACTATATTCATGTTGATAAGTTTTATTCGGTTTGCACAAGATGCTGTACTTATAACAACACTAAATCAAAATTATTGGTTAATCGGAAATTTTAAATTCAAGAGGAATCGATCAATTTTTATTATTGAAAGTTAATATTTATCCCTCTTATATTTGTAATACAACCAGCGGCTTAAACTGTAATGCTCTCTTGTGAATAAATGGCAGCTATGTGATTATGGCGATAGAAAGGAGACATGTAAGTGACTACAAAATTCAATTCTTAATTTTAAAAGGATTAATTAGGATTGACACTAGTGCAGGAATAACAAAGGAAAATAAGCCTTTAAATTGTTTAATATATTGATCTAGCTTTGTTAAATATCAAATTGAATATAACAGGCAAGCAATTGACCTATATATGTATCAATCGGCTTTCTTATTAATGAAATAATCAACCGTTTTACTTCTATTTTTCATAAATTACTATATATTTTTAAAAAAATAACCAAACTTATTAGAAATATCGATAATTGCTTTGGAATGAAGTTGGTAGAATAAGTTGATAAGTTATGGAAAGTAAAATTTATATTAATTACATGGAGAGAATGGTAAACTATGCATGAGAATACATAATTATTCCTGACATTACATGATTTATATCAAATTTATTACGGTTGTAGGAATTTAGAGACTGCAAAGACCTTGTAGATTAATGTTAAATCACGTGGGTTTCTTGCTCTTTAGTGGAATAGCCATATTCTACACTGCGGCCTAGCGCGAGGAAATATTCTGTAGATTTGATTAAATTTAAGCAGTTTCGAAATTTTGAATCTCACGATAAAGTCGCTACATGTTTCAACCTGCTGTGGCTGCCATAATTTAAGTACTCACTAAAAAACAAAACAAGGTCTGCTGACTAAAAAGGTCATGTGCCCTCACTTATTCTGATATATGCCCTTACGACTTTCATTAATTCCCGCAGTAACCTTGGCAGGACCTTGACAATCCTATCATTTAAAGGAGAATGTAAACACCTTAAGGGTTTCAAATTTCGTTAGAATCAGTTGAATATTATAATGTTATTGCCAAATCAAACTAATTCTCTGACTAACCTCGAGAGGACTTTGGAAATTATATTATTTGAAAGGGAACACAAAATAATATAAGGGTTTAAAATTTAATTAGAATCAGCAGAATGGTTATCATTTTATTGTCAAAAACTAATTCCCGGGTAAACTTTAAGAGGACCTTTACAATTATATAATTCTAATTTGAATGCAAAACAACATAAAGGTTTGAAATTTCCTCATAATTTGGTAAATAGTTAGGATTTTATTGCCCCGCAATAATAGTTTCCTGGCTAACCTTGGGAGGATTTGGTAATTATATAATTCGAAATATAATGTAAAACAACATCAATGGGTTTCAAATTTCGTTAGAATATCCTAATGATGTTATTGCCTATAGAAAATAATTTCCTGGCTAACCTTGGGAGGAATTTAGCAATTATATTTTTCGAAAGAAAAAGGAAAACAACATAAGTGTATAAAATTTCGTAAGAATCTGCCGAATCGTTATGATGTTATTGCCAAAACAATATAATTCCACAACTATCGTTGGAACGCTTGGGCAATTTTATCATTCGAAAGATAATGTAAAACAACATAAGGTTTTTAAATTTCGTTAGAATCAGCCGAAGTTTTACAATATTATTAAACAAAATGATAAACGGGGACCGACCGACCAACCGACATAGTGAGATGTAGATCGCACGCAACTAAAAAGTCACAACTTTCTAATAGCTTATAAAAAGTAGAGCTAAATTATAATAAAATATTTATTTTTAAAAATTAAAATGGCGTGCTTTAACTTTGTGTTACACCTCATTTATGCAATTGGAAAGGTGAAAAAGCGTAGGATTACCCATTATAGTAGAACTTACCATACCATAATCTAGCGTAGCTAGCAGAGCATAGCCTAGCCTTAAATAATATAGCTTAGCTTGCCATAGTATGACTTAGCCTAGACTAATCTAGCCTAGTCTTGCAAAGAATGTATAGTATGGCTTATCCTAACCTAGAAACCATAGTAAGGCCTAGTTTAACATAGCCTAGAACAGCCTTGCATATAGAATAGTAAAGCTTAGCATAGTAGAGCTTATCATAGTATAGTCTAGGCTAGAATAGTAAAGTATAGCATATCCTAACTTAGTATATTTAGAATACTTTAATATAGTATAGCCTAACCTATCCTCCTATAGCCTAGGCTAGCCCAGCCTTGCAAAGCCTAGCATAATATAGCTAATCTACCATAGACTACCTTACTCAAATCTAGCTTAGCATAATATAGTATAATCATTGTATAAGCTAGGCTAGCATAGTATAAACTAGTCTACCATATAGAACCCTGCTTACCATAGTATATTCTATCCTATTCTGCATTGTATAGCTTAGCATAACAAACCCAATCATAGTCTACCCGAGCCTACTCTAGTATATGCTTGCTTAGCAAGGTACACTATAAGCTAGCCTTGTCTAGCGTAGTATAGTCTAGCATACCCTCTTATAGCCCAGTCTAGTATATCATAGCATAAAATGGCATATAATAGCATAGGTAATGTATACCCTCAAGTAGTCTAGTATACCCTAGCCTAATATAGTCTTGCATATATTGCCTAGCATCGGTTATATAGCTTGACCTAGCTTGAATAAGCCTACTGTAGTATAACTGAGCCAAGCTTTGTATAGAATACCCTAGCCTATCCTAGCTTATTAAAGTATAGCCTAGCCACGCATAGTATAATTTAGCCTAGCCTGCTTTGCAGAATATAACCTAGCCTAGGGCAGCATAGAATTGTATATTTAAACTTAGTCTTGTCTATCTTAGCTTACCCTAGTCTAGTATAGCCTACCTTAGTATAGCTTACCTTAGCCTAGTTGACTGGAACCTAGCCTAGTATAATATATCCTATCCTAGCCTAGTTAGCATAATCTAGCCTAGACTAGCGTAACCTAGGATAGTATATCATTTGCTACCCTACCCTATCCCAGTTAGTATAATATAGTATATCATTTTATTGCCTAGACTAGACTATTAGATCTTAGCTTAGGCTTGCATAGCATGTGCCACAAAGCCTAGTCTACCCTAGTAAATCCTTGCCTATCCTAACCTAGTATAGCGAAGCCTAGCCTAGTGTAGCATAGCTCAGTATATTATAGCCTCACCTAGAATACCATAGCGTTGCTTAGCCTCGTATAGCCTTTCATGTCCTACATGACCTAGCATAGTTTAGCATAGTATAACCTAGCATATAATATCCTAGTATAATATAGCCTAATCTAGGCTTCTCCCTTTAGAGTATAGCATAATATAGCCTAGTCTAGTCTAGGAGAGTATCGGCCCCAAAATTATGATGTTTGCCAAAACAAAATAATTCCTGCACAACCTTGGGAGGACTATTCCAATTATATTATTTGAAAGCGAATATAAAACCACATTATGGTTTTGAATTTCGCTAGAATCGGCGGAATAGTTATGGAGTTATTGGCAAAACAAAATCATTCTCAGGCTAATCTTGAGAAACTTAGGAAATTATATCATTCGAAAGAGAATGTAAAACAACAGAAAGATTTCAATGTTCGTTAAAATCGGCCGGAGATTTACAATGTTGTTACAAAAACAAAACAAAAAGCAAACCGGAGACCGACCCTAGTGAGATGCAGAGTCACAGGCGACTAGACTCCCACGCGACTAAAAACTCCCAAAAGCCCGGATCAGTAAACTTCAACATATTATTTTGTTGTTACTTATTTTACTTATTATTTATCAGGAACCTCAGTGAACAAAAAAGAATTAATCCTTTGTCAGTAAGCTTCCTTAGTGCAAAAGGCAGTACTAATTTAAGGGTCTCTAAAACTTATAATTTCGTTTGTCTTTTCTTAAATATCTGCTAGTTCCTTTGACAGACATTTGAGATTAACCTTTTTCTCGGTTAGATAATGAAATTTCAAGAAAAATTGCAATTTTCTCCTAATAGACAATCAAAAGGTAAGTTGCATGTATCTGGAAAACGATAAGGCTGTTGGAAGTGGGACATTTTTTGGCGGCGAGTGTACACATGACTAATGAGAAGAGAATAAAATAGACCATAAGAAACTCAAATTATGAAATAGTGGCTTTCAGTCAATGCTTCCAAAGTCTGGGTTCAAAAGAAGTCAAATTTTACCTACAGATAATAGATAATTCCAAGGAGAATATAAGAATTAACTATTTTTCGATTAATCTCTTAATTTTTACGATACTGATCAAAAAATGGGTAGTAAATAAAGCTCCGAATTCGCCTACATGCGCTCACCTTTGAATGAAAACATTTGGTTTTATTGACGCCTCTATTGCTTCTAAACAAATTTCTGTCAAGAAGTAGAATATAAAGATGAGCAGAAGATGCCATCATAGGCAGATATCTTTTGTAGTTCAGACATATTTTCATCCATCATGAATTAACCTACATCATTTACTTCATCAATCTATGCTTAACAAATAATTTCTAGGTATATTTTTTATCTATAAAACACACTATATTAAGTTTATATATGTATATGGGTAATGCGTGAAAGATTACCAAAGAAATCACAAACATGAAGTACCACTATATTCGCTGAAATTGCTGAGGAATATAGAGCATAAATATATTGTTTATAACCATGAAAAACGTATTACACTGCAAGAATTTGTGAGTGGGCAAAACACAAAAAGGATTTGTAGATTAAGGATAAAAGAGGTGTTAAACAAGTAATATATGACGAAAAGAGAAAAAAGGATATTATTAGTCCTAGACGTCCTAAAGCAAGTTTGTATGATATTGCTAGGCAACATAAAGTTTCCATTAATAACTGTATCATAAAGCAATAAATCAATTTGGCAAGTATTTAGGAAAGCTATCTTCTCCCATAACCTCAAGTTGAATACAATGTCTGGCAAATCAAAGAATGTAACAGAATTAGTTTTTTACAATCATATGTTTCGTAGGTAAAGTACGATCTACTTAGACATTAAACCTTTATCGGGTTTACTTTCAAAGTTCGATGACTAAACGTGGATATGTGAAGAGAGATTACTTACGTGCATGAGAATGAATATTTTCAACTGTCTCTCTTAAATTAATCCGCACATTTTTACATGTCCTGCTCTTTAATTATTATTTTCCTAGTTTCGGCAGATTTAATTTCATTGGCAAAGTCTTAACTCTTAAGATTTTCCTAACCTTGATTCACTTATAGTTTTACCTAATTTTCCTCTTCTACGATGCTAGGAATTAGCAGTAAGTATTTTTCTAATAAAAATAATTTTACATATGTTGTTGGGTATTATGTTTATTTTATCTAGTTTACAAATGCTATAATGAACACGTTAGTAAGCATTAAACTCACTCACTCTCCACCGATCATCTTGCAAATTGTATTTGCGCTAATCACCATGTGTTGTGTTTAAATTTTCTCCCCAGTATTAATTTTTGCCATCTTTTCTAGTTGATGATAATTAGAGTTAATCAAATATAAAGGCAAAGTTCTCTATCGTTAAAAATAAATTATAAATATCCTTGCCCTTTGAGCCATCTTTTTTAAAGTTTAATAACTAACTTATTACATCTTTAATTCTAGAGGTCTATAAAGGTAAATTCTTATTTAGTAAGAAACTGAGACAATTATTTCTATAGAAGAATACTGTAAATCAAATAATTTTGCCTTTTATTTATTGTTTGTATTTTTTAGCTTAGAATCTCGAAGGAGAAGGTAGTTACAAGTTGAGGTGGGAGACTCGAAATTAAGTGCACCATGGTGAAAACGCAAATAATATTTATTTCTCAATTAGTTATAATTAAACTTCTCGTTAATATAACAAATCTATTGAAAAGGAGAAAAGATATAAATAAGGCTTCCTTTGTTAGCGAAGGATTTCCTATTTAAACGAAAAGAAACCAGGTCTGCTGACTAAAAGTCGCCTGCTTTCATTTATTCTGATTTTTTATGACCGTACGACCTTTAAAACTTTTAATAATTCCTGGACTAACTTTGGGAGAACCTTGGCAATTATATCATTCGAAAGTAAATGTAAAATAACACCAGGCATTCAAATTTTGTTGGAATCATCCAAATAGTATGAAGTTATTGTTAAATATTATTAAATAGGAGGACTTTGACATTATTTTATTCGAAAGAGAATGTAAAACAACATTGACAGAATAGGTATAAAATTATTACCAAAATCAAAAAATAAGCAAAACGGAGACCGAAAGACCAATTGACCGACATAGTTAAAAATATAACTTTTTTAATATCGAGTTGCAGCATCAGTCAACCAATTATCCCCCATTTCGCCAACCCAGATAAAAGGTGGAATCTGAATCTACCGATGAAATCCAAATATTTAAAGGACAATTTATTCTTAAATAATACAGACGAATTCGAAGCCTTAACATTAAAAATGTTGGAGTTCTTAATTAGAGTGCAATTTGAACCCTAAAAAATCCTAATTACTTTCAAATTGTTTATTTTTCTTTCAAAATCACTTTCTATAAATAATCGTTTGTGTTGTTTCAAAACATTACATAAGATAAATGGTATTAGGGATGAATTTTGATGTTTCAATAACAGCCCCTCCCCCTTCTCCACCGCAATCTTTAACTAAAAATAAATATATTTTAAAAATTCAAAATATCAACTAAATTATTAGCTTGAAAATAACAGTTTATTCAAAGTAGACGCCCTAATCTTCAACCTCGCAAATTATATTAATTTTCCTTTGGATTTATATCCAAGGAATTAGCAAGACAAAAATTGGGGTTCTTAAGGTCGTTAATATTCTCCGACAACCACTCCTGACACTTTTCAGAGGTATTGCAATCCAACAGCATCCATTTCTAGCCAGTCTCCAGCAAGTCTACATAACGTTTGAAATGTTCCTGAGAACCTGCTTTAATATGTGGGAAGCATAACGTATCGTTAAAGTTAACTTTATCTTTAGTGATACCATTGGTGAATTACTTTTTTAAGATATTTTGAAATATAATATATATGTACGAGTATGTCAGAAAATTTGGTCCTCTAGCATAACTTTTTATTTTCCAGACTTTCTACCTATTTTACTTAATTCTTTATATATTCTTCGGTTTTCCTATATTTCATTGAATTTTATAACCTTATAATACAACTGTTGAAGACAGACGTTTTTTTCCCTTCTACATGTCTTCCTCTGAACAATTCTAGGCTATTAAGTTGAGTATAAGGAATAACTTTGTATTTATAGATGATTACTAATCAGAAACTTTAATAAGATTTATTAGAGGGAAGCATTTTATTGTTTGCTAGGTTTTGTTTTGTTCAAATACTGTTCAAATACAGAACTATGACGCCCGGCTTCTCTTCCCTCGCCCTCGCTTCTCTCCCTCGAATTCCTTGCTGCATGAACTTCACTGGCTCCCTTTCGGATCCAGTACTTACTTCAACATAATTCTCTTCACATTTAAGGCCCTAAATAACAAGGCCCCGTCTTACCTCTCATCTGCTCGCTCGACGCCATGTCCCTCGGCCCCTTCGGTCATCACATGCACCTCTTTTGAATATTCCTCGTTCATCCCTCTGCTTAATGGGAGACTGCTCCTTCTCAATCTGCGCCCCTACGTTGTGGAGTGCTCTTCCTGCTGAAATCAGGTCTTCTTCCTCTCTTTCTACATTTAAGCGTCCCCTGAAAACGCATCTTTTCAGAATTGCCTTCTCCCCCTTGTCACACATGTAATATCTGATAATTTGACTTTATTTTCTGACGAGAGCTGTGACGTGATATCGTGGGACCTACGTTCGGTAATTGAGGCTGACACGTCATCCAAAGGAATTCTAGAATTTTCGTTCGCTTTGATCGGCCAGTTTCAAGCCGATTCATTTATCAAACATTTGTAAATAAAGTTTTTTCGTTTTAAGTCGACGCATCTTCTATTCTTGGCTATAAACTTTTGGGTTAAAAAATCTGGGCATGTTACCTGACCCCAGTTTGTGACACCCCTCTTGAATTTCCAATGAATTTCCATTCTCATCTCAGCACAACGTGCGCTCTTGGAAGGCCTCAGGCCTTGAACAGCGCATTACAAAAGTCTTATTATAATTATTATTATTATAAATAGGTTAGTACCTACTGTATAATCTAATTACATCCACATAAAGGAATCCATTAAATAATATCATTTGAGAATAGAGTTTAAATTTTTTATCATGGAAATTCATGCTTAAACCTTCCAAACTTTTTCTTTGCCATTTCCCGGAAAAAATTTCGATTAATTTTTCAATTAAGTTTTTCGAAACAAACTCATAAAGAAGACATTAAACTCTGGAAAAACTGTGATAAAGACAAAATCTCAAATTCAAGAGAAGGTATAAGTATTTCATTATTTTGAATAATTATTTCTTCCAACTGATCTATTTAGCTAAATAGAAGCGAAGTAATTTGTTGCCATTGTTAGAACCGAAATCTGAAATGTTTTAATTTTTACATGTGTTTTTTTAATTTATGTCTCCCTTTTCTTAGACTTGTCTCGCATTAGTGTGAATGGTGTTAAATGGTGCTCATTAAACGGAAACTGAACGTTAATATCTTCTTTTATCTAATCGCTTGAGTAAGTCTTCCCGTGTAGCTCACACTCTTAGTATCGTTAAATTCTAGATAAATTAATACATTACATTCACTTCAATAGCTTTTAAAATAGCTCACTGAACTAGTTGTGGTCGACTCTATATCTCACTATGTCGGTTTGTCTGTCTGTCTATCGGTAGGTCGGTCCCCGTTTTGCTATTTTGGGGTTTTGGCAATAGGATTGTAACTATTCTACCGATTCTAACGAAATTGAGACCCATATATTGTTTTACATTCTCCCAAAGTTAGGGCGGGAATAATTTTGATTTCGCAATAACATCAAAACTCTTCGGCCAATTCTAACTAAATGTGAAGTCCTTATGTTGTTTTACATTCTATTCCGAATGATATAATTGACAAAGAACTCCCCTAATTTAGCCAGGAAATTATTTAGTTTGGCAATAAGATAATAACTTTTCAACCCATTCTAAGGAAATTTTAAACCCTTCTTTAATTAACATTCTCTTTCAAATGATATAATAGCCAACGACCTCCCAAGTTTATCCCAGGAATTATTCTGTTTTGGCAATAACATTATAACTATTCGGCTGATTCTAACGATATTTGAAACCATTGTATTGTTTTACATTTTCTTTCTAATAATATAATTGCCAAAGTCTTTCCAAATTAGCTTGGGGATTAATTTGTTTTGGTAATAACATCATAACTATTTCACCAATATTAGCAAAATTCAAAAGCCTTAAGGTTGTTTTACATTCTCTTTCAAATAATCAAATTGCCAAGGTCCTTCCGATGGTTATGCGGTAATCTCTTATAGTTTTGTAGGGCGTAAGTTTATAAATCGCAATAAGTGAGAGCACTCAGTTTTTGCCCAGCAGAACTTGTTTTCTTTTTTTCGAACTTGTCTGGACACTATCATCACCTTTAATCTAGGCAGTTTTCTTCTTTTTTAAACTTGTCCCCACATTATCATCACCTATAATCTATGCAGTTTTCTTTTTTTCTCTGATAACATTACTCCTATATGCAGAGGGAATTTGTATCTCTTTTTCTTGTCACCAATTAAATATCTTACCCGGCAGACTGAAGGATGTCCTTTTATATTCAATGTCATGCTCTTCTTTCGAATTTTTCTCGATAAATTCTTACGGTTCTTCCAAGTCCCTGAACCGTATTGAGATCTTTTATTCTAGATTCTAGCTGGCTGCAGCACAATATATTTTATGATACAGCTATTTGCCCCCTTTTCTCGTGTTGCTGATACAGTTCAGCATTACAACCTGTTTTTTTATCTCTTGGCAGTACTTTATATTGTCGATCAAACTTTTCTACTTCAATGGATTCCTGAATTTCTGGGTGTCTTTGGAAAGGTATATAGCCTTCTTTCCTTATATCTATCACTATCTTTTTCTTCGAAGGCAATAAACCTAGAATTCCCGATCCTGTTTTCTAATTAACCTTCTTCAATTTTAAATCTCCCTCGTTATCCGTGGCTAGCATTTCACTTCTATGTATTCAGATGCAAATCACTCTCAATCTAAAATCTATTGCTGAGATTATACAAATCTTCTCTACCTTTACAATATTTTTATAGAATATCACTCGTGCTACTTACTGGAAATACTCGATAACAAAACTGAGGATTTGATTGTATGTACCCCTTCCGTTGTACCTTCCTGAAAAATACGCCTTTCTTTCTAAAACTTGATGGCTCTCCTCTTGCCTTCACTGATAAAGGAAAGGATGGCTAAAAACACTGATAGATCGTGGTTTATCTTCCAAAGTGTAGATTAAAATTATACTCCAATCCTCTCTTACCTTCCCTGTAACCTAGCACATCCAACTCCAGTTTAATCAAAGGGCGTTTATATTTTCATCCATACTATTGTTGCCCTTTGGCTCGTTTAGTGTAATACGATTACAAATCAAACCAAAGTTACCATTATCTCGAAATTTTCAACTTATTTAGTGTTCATAATTTTGCGGTCTATTTTTATCTTTGTTAGGGAAATTTCTTTCATGTTGCCATTCTGTTTAGCAAGCGGCGCTAGCTGCTTATTTAAATAAAATCCTCAACACCGCAAAACTCTTCTTAATGCCTGTATTGCTTATTATGACTCTCTTATACCTTGAAATCACTTAATTCTTGTCCTTTAACCTCCTTTCTGTTTCTCGTATTTTCGTATTTATCTATGTTACATATTTTCCTGTAGAATGTGGAATATTATGCCTGCTGTTGTGTTATTTTCCCTCTCTTTCGGAACTTGTTCCTAAGAGGTAAACGGGTGCTTATGAAAGGGCCATTGCCTTGAAGGGCGGGGTAAAATATTCTCTTATTCATAGTATATGAGCATTCTATGCAATATTTTACTTGAGGTGTTTCCGATATAAACATATTTGCATATATATTGGACAACTACCCTTTCTGTCTTAATTTCATGCCTTCATGGGTTGCAGCTATAAATATAGGATTAAATATAAAGCAATTTTAATTACTAAGGAATTTTTGTTTAGGTATGTGCCCTGTTTGCCACAGGTATAAAGCCCCTCTCATAGATTTATAAGAGTTAATAAAAATTACTGAATTTATCAGAGTATTCAGAAATATGTATGATATGAATCTTTATGTTGCTAATATGTTTCAATTTCTGTGTGATTAATAAAATTGCATGTTTTATAAAATCAGAATTTAAACTAATACTTCTTCTGATCAGCTTACAAATTTAGCTATTCTCTATCCAATATCTTCCTAAATAAGAAATAAAAATTAAACTAAAGTAAATTCAGAAGCACTTAAAGCACAAATCCATCTTATTTGCCAAAATCTAAACGTTTCAAACATCTAGAGAAGACAAATTTACCTTAAAAACTTCAAGAAAAATTCTCAGACAAACTACTTCTGAATTGCTAGTGAGTTTACTGAAGTTTTGACTTAAAAATTATCACCAAAAGTAGTTATAAACTGAAACATTAAGATCTAAATGATTTAAGAAGATAATGAAGCCATGGATATCTGAGATCAACAGAATTACGTCTTATGGAAGCCAAAATTCGCAAATTTGAACACGTAAACAATGATATAAATATTAAAGTTTCATTGATCTACATTTATTATATTCAGTTAAATCCATTTATAAAATATCTTATAAGAAAAGTATTGAAAAGTTTAATAATGTGAGAGAAAGAGTTCGGGGGGCAAGTTGATACGTTTCTGTGGTAACAAAGATTAAAGATTGAATTTTTTATATCATGTTATGTGACTGCATGTGATGCAAAGAAATAATGAACATAACGTATACCACCATGTCACAATTTCCTTAAACCTAAATCAAGAAATTGCATCTCAACACCAAGAAGTCAAGTATTATTTCAGTAGGCAATCTCTGATGCCAAATATTTATGCTCAACAAGTTGTTTGGGATGAATTGATTAACAAGATAAATGAACTCAAGTGCTAAGAAAACAAAACTGTTTGTAATCATTACAATGATTCTGTGTACTATGACGGCAAATGTAACGTTAAAATACAAAGTAAAACAGTTCTTTCAGAGCTGTTAGATTGTTTTTAAATTAACAGGAATAACGTGGATGAGGAGCGCTCCATGCGCCCAAGATGCAAGGTGTTGATGATACTCACACAGGCACCACAATGGAAAGTACCAGCTTTGCGTATTTGTTGCCAAATATGTAATCTCAAGGCTTTTACAGGGCAGGTCGCATTGCTTTCGTTTTTTGTGGAACACAATTCGTGTACCGATATATCCGTGCCGGTGTATAGGGATTACTCTATGTGCCTGGATGTAGTCGGATTTTACACCATATCTCATCTGTTTGAAACTAGCATGGTTATACTATGCGCACTAATTTTATAGTTAGGGCCGAGTTCGTTGCTTTAGACCATTCCGTAAAAGAGATAAAGAGATCAACCATGATCCTAGAGCAGATTGTGAACTTTAATGACTCAAAGAGCGCCAGGAGCTGCTCCCACGGCATTGGAATCTCCCCATCACATTGGAAGCGGCATCTGTAATACCATGGTTGCTCCAAGCCAAGTGAATGTAATGGCTATCTTCTGCTTAGTTCCTACAAATGAATGAATTGCTGAGAATTTTATACAAGAAGGAAGAGAATTTGCGTAACCCAGTTTGGAATCTTAAATCCTCATGGAATCACAGAAAGCTATTCCAATGAGAATCCAAAACTAACCACTTCTCTTTGTAGGTAGATGGCGCTATTCAAGAGGAAGTTAAAATTGGAGAAAAAACAATAATATGTAATAAGAAAAATAGTGTATTCATTCATTGAACCCAAAATAGTGCTCTATTTCTGTTAAAAGAGGAGATAAGTTTCAGTCACTGGTTGTTTGTTATTCGATTCAAACGGAGAAAATGATGAGAAGTATGGGTTAATATAATGATGTTGGTAATACTACTCCATTTTGCAATAGTTTTGGGTATGAATGAATGTTTGAAATATTTCTAATTACACAAATGGTTCTTTGCAGATCAAAAAGTGCAATCAATGTTGTTCTTCAACAAACGGACTGGAATGCAAAAAGCTAGTTATTAAGGGTGGTGCATCAAGGAGCCCCATTTTTAGGATCATTAATGACCAAAATACTGGTTTCATTCCTGTCAAGAAGTCCTCTTACCGCCCATGAGCTTCAAATAAACGCAGAGAACGCCGTTATTTACGTAGTAAGATTTAAAAATTTATGGATAGTTTAAAATTAAGAAAATTTAAAAACAAATAGATTTTGGCAATTATAAAATAAATATTAGTGGTTCATCTTTCGCCCTTTTATTTGCAGGAATATTTATACCATAGGTAGCTCCATAGTTCGGAGCTTCATTCTTCTTGTCTGCAGTTGTTGGATGAATTTCGGCGGGCGGACGCAGTGATAACGTATGCTGTCCCTTGCTGCCCTCCACGGATTCTAAGTTTCAGTTGCAGCTGCGCAAGTCACGTCTTACAGCCTTTGTTTTGTTAACAGTTCATTGACCTCAGTCATGAATTCGGTTTTTGATACCAAGTAAAGATCATCATGATGCAAGTAAGTCTTTTCCAACATTCCAATGTTTTTTAGTCCTCTCTGTCAACCAACTTTTTGAGGTGAGAACTTTACTTTGCATTCTATAAGCCCTTGATTCTTTACCGATAAACCAATTTTTTGATAAAAATCAAATTCGCCAAAATTAGCCCGAAAACATTTTATATAGCTGCAGATCCTCTTAGAGGCGTAAAGGGGAAAAACATGGTTGCAAAGTTATATAGAACACTCCAATGAATAAAAAAAAAGTGTTGAGCTAAGAATGGAAACATGGTGGAAAGGTTTCTTCATAGGTAACCCAATTATCCTCTTTATGAAAATCATTTAAGGGGCAGAGTTTGATCAAATAATACAAACGTATTTTCACTCTTGTATTAAAATGTGTCTTCATGAGATACTTATTCTTTAACAATCAACTATTAATGGCCTATATATATGCAATGGCCCGAGAATTTATTAGGATAGGGTTCTCAAGGACAGACCTTTGAATCCACTACGTTTCAACTCGCTTATCAGTATTAAAAATGTTTGATTAGCATTCCTTGCTAAACATAAAAACTACAATACAAATATCGATGGAAGAAAAACCGAAAAATGCCTTTAAAATCTATATAACAATATATGCTACTTTATCTACCGTCAAATTAAAATATTCTTTTGAATTTGTAAGTTTGGCGAAATATCGCAGAAGAATATCACGAATTACTAATATTGACTTTCTCCGACTTTTTCCAATATGTTTCAAACAGTGTTCTTTTATTCCATTTTAAAGAAAATGCGCAGACTTGTTATTAAATATAATCCATTTGTGATGTCATAATCAACCTGTTGAATTAGTGAACGGTTTTACTGGAAGGATTAATTTTTTTGATGCTGAGTCTGGCAAAAATAACAAACGACACGAATGCATTTATACTTGACGCATTATAATAATGTATTTAGCATGAGTGACGTTAATTTCATTTAAATTCACTTATTTCCCGTTTCCACAAGAGAGCCCGGCAGAAATAAATTAAACTTTTATGTTCTTCCATAGAATGTCATAAAGGCGACTATGCCCGAAAAGGTCAGCTTCCATGTAAAACTTGAAACTCGAAATTTTGTTCTTTATAGTGAATACGCATATTATGGATTAATAGGGTGGAGCTGTCGCTGACCACGTCCAATCATCCTGGTCGAGTGTATAATGGGTACCTCCCCATTAATTGTAAGAACTCATTGATTATGATGATATTGTATTCAATCTAGGCTTGCAAAGATAATTGATAGGAATAATCTTGCCATGTTATTAGATATGGGAATCCTGTTGTCTCAAAGATTAGAAAATAGATAAAAGTTGGATTCACTGCCAAGTTTAGTGTATTTTAGATGTATAAATACGATTCTGACATGAAGTGATGCCTTATATGATAGGAAGCATTTGAAAGGTTTTATGTGGGAAGAGAATTTGTGCCTTCCATGTACGAAACGTGTCACACCCTAATGTGACAGCACAAGGGACTCGATTGATATGAACGTTCGAGAGCGGGAAATATATATTGGTAAGGTATAATAAGTGAGAAAGTGGTAAAAATAATTTGACATATTTAGTCACATTAGTCCTGCTAACCCCAAATTTTTGGAAAATAGTTAGACTGAATATATTTGAAGATTTAATGTTAATGTTTAATTTTCCAAAAGAAAATATTGCGATTACAATAAAAAAATTCATCTGGTCGATATTTTTTTAAAAAAATATAATCTTAGTGTCCAAAAGATTACGATCAAATCATACAAACGCATAGATTAAGAGAAGCGAAACTTCAAATTGATAACGCTTTCATGAATATAGTAGGAATCAGAATAATTGATCTTATTTTCTGATTATATGATTGTATCCATTAAATTTTGGTTTTGATCTCTTGGTTTTTCAGCATGATAAATATCCATGTATCAGCAGATAAAAGTTAGGGTATAGCTTACATGGTCTGGTCTGGCTTTCTTTTAATCCGTTTAATACCTTCGGAGTAATCTATCTACAAAAGAATTGATTGAAAAGTAAAGCCGATATAAAAACTGGCTAGTGGTCTTACGCCAAGCGCTCAAACTTCAGAGGTGAAATTGATATCAGTCAAACAAATTGCATAAGTATTATGGTGGTTAGGACACACTGTTTTTAATTAAATTAAAATTCATCAGTTTTGATGGAATATATTATATTATATTCTTTTCCACCTACTTCATAATAGATTAAACTGTCCCATTTACGTAATATAATAATTTGAATAGATGGGTATCGGTTGATGTAAGGTCCAGAGAACATGAAAGTGGTGGTAATGTGATTGTAATGAAAGATGATCATACCCTTTTGTTCGAAAGGTGAATCTTTTATTGAGGATGTTGAATTAATCGTGGCAATCTTTTAATATATGTGTAGAGTAACTGTATTCTTATATTAGAGGAGATTCAAGCCATAACACATTCGCAAAATAAAAAGCATATCTTCTACTGTTAATGACAACATATATAAGTATAAATGGATGTCTCTATGTAGTCAAGAGATTATCGTTTGCGTTTAATATTACATTAGATAACATATTTTTCGAATCTTGTAATAAATATGTCGACAAATGGTTCACAGTCATTTGAACGAATCAATCTTCCCCTGTTATAAGCAATGTTCATCTGAAATTGCCTCTGACAACCTTTCAATATCTATTTAGCTTATATTTGGCTAGGAATAACTAACTTAACTTCTGCCTAGGCATTAAAACAGGTATAAATAAGGTCAACACATCTTTACAGTTATCTTTCAAAAACTTTCAGCAAATTTGGACCAATTTAAAGAAATATGAGATGAATTTGCTAAAACGTAAAAACACTCTCGTTCTATTTATTCGGAAAGATCTTAACAGATTAAATACACACACACACACACACACACTCACATATATATATATATATATATATATATATATATACTTTTGAAATCGGCTTCAAAATGCCCCCAAATTATGTGGATGTTTTACATAAAAATCTGAAGAAACAGAAAATTATGAACTACAAAGTATAGCTCTGAATCTACAAATCTGTCAATCTCAAATGAGGGAAGGACTCGGTTAGCTTCACATTTCTTCAGACTCAAACATGTATTTGTTATCTAATGTTTAATTCTCGGATAAATAGTCATTTCAGTGTCCATTTATTAATATAAAAGCACTGAAGATTGATACGAAATATCTTTAAAAGTGTATTTTTAAACACAAAAATACTTCGTAAACTCATGAAAAAACAAAATAAAGTACCTTTTTATACATACATTCCACTGAGAGTTTTAAAATAATTAATGCGAACTTTGTAATTCCACCTGAGTTTTGGGAATTAAATGTAAAAATTGCCATTTCTAATACCCTAAATATTTAAGGCATTGGTTTAGATTTGGAATATGAAACTTCTTAAAACTATTAGGCCTAACTCAAAAAACAAAATTAAAATACCTTTTTATACATACAAATTTACAAATTACCAATTAGGTTAAAGTGATGAAATTGTGTGAGGTATATAAAGGTGTGAAAATGTTTTCTAGTTCGCCCTGGTGTTATGGCATCACTAGAATTCTTCTTACTTGTATTTTTTAATATTAATAATTCCACCGTCATTAAAGTAGATGACTGTTGTTGACAGCCAGTTTTCTTCATTATAATATATATATATATATATATATTTGATTATTTTTGTTTTTCCGTCGAAGCATTCAAGCCTTTCAAAGGTTACTCTTATGCTGAATCTCATTAGTTTTGAGTCTTAGTTTATCTCATTTATTTGGGCACTTCGCCTCTTTTTATCGTTTATTTTTAGTTGACATGAGTTTACTTTCAAATGGGAATTTGGAATTAGGCAATTCGCCTCGTTTTATTCTAAGATGTTAATTATTTTTTCGATCAATTAGTTTGGGCACTTGGCCTCTTTCATATTTAAAGTTAGTTATATTTTTACTTTATACCTTGTTTATTTTGGGAAGGGGAGGATCTTTAGTGTGGGCACTTCGCCTCTTTTTTATTTGTTTAATTGTTGAATTTATGCATGCACAATACATCATAGTAGTAGACCACTACTACGTGTACATAGGTAGTACCACTTTACTCGCGCAGGTTCTACTAGAAGGAAACAGAGAAGTTCTACCTATTGCACGTCTACGGTTCGCACGTATATTTAGGTTAAGGTTCATATTCGGGAGTATCACTCGGTCTATCTTATCCCAAGTCTTCCTTCCTAGCCTTTGGATCTCCGTATTGATCGGCTTTAGACCTATTCTTTGGTGTAGAACCGATTGCTGAATACGGTCGATCCTTTGCGTGCCAGTGATCAGCCGAGTGGCATTATTCTGCACCCTCTGCATCATTCTAAGAGATGTGCAGCTTGCCATCTGCGTGATCATGGCCGGGTACACTAGAACTGAGCGTACCAAGGCCATATACAGCTTTTTTATGTTTAGCACGCTGAGGCCTCGAAAACGGTAAAGTTTCCTCAGCTCTCTTTTGGCTAGTGAGACTCTGGTTTTGATGTGCGTCTTGTATCCTGTTTTGAAGAGTTGAAAGCCCAGGACTTTACACTCGTTGGAGTACGGATAGATTTCGTTATTGACGATGACGTCGTCTACTTTCCGGCGGTTCATTGAAATGATAGTGAACTTCTGGCGGTTGGTTTTAATTTTTCACTTCTTCTTATATCTGTTGATATTTTCAATTTCGACAGCTGTCGCCCTCGCCTGACTCCCAGAGTTTCTGAATGGACTCAGGACGATTTGAGTGATGTCATTTGCGTATTGCAGATAGATCAAATTGTACCTCACTGGAGCAGGCAGGTCAATCGTGAACACTAGGTACAGCAGAGGGCTGAGACAGCTGCCTTGTGGAACTCCCGCCTCAAGTTCGAATTTGGGTCCTTTGCAGCCCTCGATTGCAATTCGGGCTCTCCTATCGGAGACATAGTTGCAAAGGACCCTTTCCAAAAGTGGGTTAAGCTGGAGGTTGAGGATCTTGAACTGTAATCCTCTCAGCCAAACCTTATCGAAGGCCTTCTTTACATCTCGCAGCACCACGTCTACGTCTTGCCTCTCAGCTTTACTGCAAGCGAATTTTTCCGCAAGGAGGGAGAGGGCTGTTTTCGTTCCTCGTCCCTTGCAGAACCCGTGCAGCGGAGGGTTGTTGGCTCCCAGCTCGGCTAGTTGTTCTTGAAGCCTGTCAGCTAGGAGTCTCTCGTAGACTTTCACAACGATCACCAGCAGGGCGATTGGCCTGTAATTTACCATTTGATCAGGGGGTTTACCTCCCTTGGGTATGAGGATCACCTTAGCAATCTTCGAAACCTTCCGGGAAGTAGCCCGTGTTCAGGGAAGCGTTGTAGATGTTAACAATTCCCTGAATGATCTCCTGTGGGGCATTAACCAAGTTGTTTCTGGTGATACCCGTCCAGCCTGGTGCCTTTTGTCGAAAGGCTTTTACAGTGGCCATGACCTCCTCTGATGTTATGGGACGTCCGTTGCCCGCCATCTCCCTTCTTTCGTTGACTTGATGTAGTGGGTGCGTGCAATGCATTTCCTGATTTAGTTCTTCAATCAGTTGGCCTTTGAATTCCCGGTCGAACTCGTCGTTTTGCTCAGGGGTAATCCTGAAAACATTTTTCCAGAAGTTTCCTGAACATGTCCTCAAGAACCACCGGGTTCTCTATGTAGATTCTGTTCTCCTTTATCCGAGCCTTAGGTCTAGGTGCAAGTCCCTTTAAGTTTTTGACTTGGTGCCAGAACTTAGCTGGGCTGAGTTCGCTGTTTACTTTAAGTATCAAGCTGTTCCATATTTCCTCCTGTTGGAGGTTGATGGCCTCTCTAAGCTCTGAGCTTAGGCGTCGAAGGAGCGAGCTTCTTTCGCGGTTGGGACCCTCCCATTTTACTTCTTCGTACGCTACCCTGTGAACGCGAGCGATATCTCTCATCTCCTCGGTCCATCTGGGCTAAGGAGGTGTTTTATACCCTGTTATGGGTATGCTCTCGCGGCCCGCATTTAGTATGGACGTTGTAATCCATTTCAGGTTCCTGTCTATCTCCTCTAACGACGCAGTGCTAAGGTCAGCTGGCGCATATTCACTGAGTCGTTGCTTGTAACGATCCCAGTTGGCCAGGGCGTAGTTTTTCAGGAGAGGGGCTGGGAGCTGGATTGGTGGGAGAGATACCGTAGTGAGAATTGCTACGTGATCAATAGGGACTGTTGGGCCTGGCTCACTATGGTAGTTGAATGAGAAGCCTTCACTTGTTAGGATTATGTCAGGCTTGGTTGCTGATCTGGAAGTGATATAGGTCGAAGAATCCGGCCCTTTCCTTTGGATGTTTTTTCTTCCCATCATCAGTTCCAAGTTTCGGCCTCTATCGTTGGTGCTACCATAGCCCACCGCACGGCATCTAGCATTGAGGTCTCCCCCTAAGAATGCCATTCTGCGGTGTCCAAACAGTGTGTAGAAGTTGCTTAACGCGAGATATGCTCGTCGATGGGGTTGATATGCTGCAGCTATCACGAGGTCTCTTATCAGGGTGTGTACCTCGATTGCCACAAAGGACGTATCGAGTTCTGGTAGTTGTATAAAGGAGATGTTCCTCTTGACAGCTATTGCAGCACCATGGAACCTTTCCTAGGAATGATTCTTCATGACTACTCTGTAGCCCGGTATTTTAATACGACCAGCTGTAGTGTCGATACCGTGCTCTGTAATAAGAATGATGTCGGTGTCAAGCACTCGGAATATGTTACCATATGCCGTAGCCTTCTCCTCCCATCCATTCACGTTGAGTGTCAGAATCCTCATTCTGTTGCTTACTCTCTCCATATTCTATCACTTGGTGTTTCTGGGTGATGTTCTTTTTCCTTCCATTCTTCTTTTTCCTGAACTCAGCGTTCGAGATTTGCTCGCAGGTACTGTGATGTAGAGTCACATTCTGCGCAAGCAGGATTTCTTCCACTGTTCCACGATCCACTTCGTAGTCGTACTACCATTTGTATATTTTGGATTTTATTCCTTGGAATATACTCCTGGTTTCCATTTCCTCTGGGAAGGGGAATTGATCGCAGGCGTATATTTTCAGTTTAATATAGTTCGCCCGCAATCTCTTCACTTTTTTTCTGTGTCTTCTTTTCCTAGGATTTTGTTGTTTCTGTGTCTGAGGAATCTGATGATTCCGAAAAACTGTTAGTGCCTGAGTTGTCATGTACCACCGTGTTTACTTTGCTTTGGGTGGGCGCAAGAGTTGTCACCTCGATTGCTTCCTTTCTTACCTTCTTGTTCGACATTTTGCAAGTTTTTACTTGCTCTGCTGTCTGTTGCTCTTTCGGAGTTATCTGCAGATGCAGTAAATCCCAAGAAGGAGGGTTTCCGGGAACCACATTTGCTCCATCCTTTTCTCTGCCAGCATCTGGTTCAGAACTGTCGCGAATGTGCCTGGGCGAGCCAGGTTCATGACGTGCGCATGAAGGATGCACGTCATAATTTTAGTGAAGCACTCGTTCTTAATTTTGAGGGATGTCTTTTTGGCGTCCACCTCTGAGATGGCTGCCTTTGCTGCTTGGGTGTAGGACGTATTCGCTCTACGCGTTTCCTCGTTTCTTTTAGCTTCTTGTTTTTTCCTCATAACTTCCTTTTTAGCGATGCATGACATGGCCATAGTCCTCTGACTCTGCCCGCAGCTCACGTACTTCTCTGTATTGCTGTTGCAATTGCGCCAAACGTGGCCCTTCTGGCTGCATTTAGAGCAGGTCTCTTGCGGCTCTTTGCAGTCCTTGGTGGCGTGGGATTCCATCCTGTAGCATTTGAAGCAGAATTGGACCGGAGTATGTTCTCCTTTTTCCACCTGCTTCCCGCTAATTTTGGCGTTGAACATTAGAAGGCCCTGTTTAGTTGCCTTTTGTGCCATGGTAGTCTCCGCGAAGACCACCTTGAACACATGGGTGTACTCACCACCGTCCCTCCTATTCTTGAACTTAATAACTTTAGCTACCTTGTACCAGGCTTGCCGAAGCTCTATCTCCTCTCTAATTTTCTCCGCGGTATGCTGCCCTATCCATGGGTCGATACGACGGCATACCACACTCCTGTGGGCCAGGATCAGGGTAGGTATTGCTGGCTGCAGCCCAATGCCTCGTAGGACCCCAACTGCCCCTATCTTTGGTTATCTCTTCTATGTCTTTCTCTTTCTCACATATCGCGATATAACCAGATGGCTTATCCAGCAGCCTCATCATAGCAATGTCTAATTTACCGTACACGACCTCGAAAACGGATTCTCTGCTAGGCTTGGGCTGCCCGTCGACAACCCGCAGAGGTATCCTGCCTTATCGTGTGGTCCTGGGCCATCTCTTCTTGAGAGTAGCCCCTCAGCCCTGCTTTTGTTTTTGTTTGTCTCGCACTGCTCTTGTTGTGGGTGACTTATTTTTGCTCAATATGATGCACCTTTACTTCTTGGTCTTTTTTGTTAGGGTTATTTGGTGACTCCCTCTACTTCGTCGCTAAGTTTACGTGAACGTGAACTGCCAAATGGGGGGGATGAATGATGGTAGGTGGACCCGGGGAGGTCCCTCATATGGGTGAAGTGTGGCGGACTTGATGATGGGTGGTGATAGAATCAACTACCACCATCCGGGGTGCCGCCCCATCTGGGATTTGGATATCGATGCTGTTTCTAACTTAGACAGGGACGGTTGTATGTGTCCCTGTGGTCTTGGCCGGAAGCTACCCTTAGATATTAGAGCACACTCTTCCGCAAAGCTTTCAGCATCGCCTCGTAACCGGGCGGTCTCTTCCGTAGAGTTCCACAGTGGGCTAATCCTCAAACCTGCTTTCCTTTACGTCTCCAATTGTGTCTATCAAAGTGAACCGACATAGTTGGAGCGAAACTAGATTAGTGGTAGATCAGTTCATTTCAGCTTTGCGACTCCGTCCAGGGAGGGGGGGGGGGGGTAGCACGACATTAAGTCGTTTTGATGCCGGTAAAAAATTCTATAGCAAATTGTCCACGTAGGGTTTTTGAGACAAAACGTGGCGTTTTGAACCTCCCTTGAGTCAACCTTTTCCTCCTTTATCGAAAATGAGATCTCTTTAGCGTCAACTTTTCAAATGAAATTCTGCTGCTTTCTTTTTATACATACATTCCTCAGAGAGTTTTAAAATAATTAATGCAAACTTTGTAATTCCACCTGAGTTTTAGAATTAAATGTAAAAATTGCAATTTCTGATACCCTAAATATTTAAGGCATTGGTTAGATTTGGAATATAAAACTTCTTAAAACTATTAGGCCTAACTCAAAGAAAATTAAAAAAAACACGAATGATCAGTAAAACACAACACTTCATGATAATTTAGCGGTTGAAAATATTTTATTTACGGCAAATATTTTGAGAGAATTTTAACTATCGTATATTATAGTAACCTAAACAATTCCTAGTGGTCCATTTAATATAGAAACCCTTATAAAATTATTAATTTTTTCAAAGATTTTGTCTTTTACTTTAGGTCTTGTTGTTTAAAATCAAAGATGAAATTATTAGAGAATTAAGTGTAAAATATTCCGAATCTCCCTCTTGTATTAGTTTAATTTGTGACGTGTTATATTTACTGTAGCTCCTACTAGGTCAAAATCTATGTTAATACGGTAGTTACTTCTTCGATCAGATTAGTGGCTGATGAACCTTAAATAGAATAAATAATATACAAATCCCTTAAAAAACACACGAATATTAATTAAGTGTAATCAGTAAAAAGAAAAACGCATGGTGACTTACCTTGTATTATTAAAGGGAGTGCTGCTTCAGTTCTTGAACCCAGTTGTGGAATGTAAAACATAATTTGTAAAAGGAGACTGTTTAATAGGGAAAGTGTTTTAAGTTCCATTTTAGCACCTTTTTATGAATTCAGAACCAGAAAATGCACTAATGAACTGTTTTTTAATTTTAAACGTCATTTCCCACTCATTTTACATCAATAAATTTCATTTTAGCCTCTTTAAGCATCCTTTTCGTTATAATTTTACTTAGCTTTAGTTAAATAAATCATTTGATTATTTCTTGGAACTGAAATGGGAGAGAAAATTTGGGGAATGATACTTATTATCAGAGAAGGAAAATGTAGGAGAGTTATCATTAAATAGTACAAGCATACTGAGAAGATAAAACACAATACGCAGGGACATGCCCTTCGATTACAAGTAAGTTCACCGTCCTCAATTCACCAGAGAAAAATTGAATGCTAGCAATTCAGTTCTAGGCAAATTCACCGCATGGAAAGAAAAACTCTAGGAAAGTTTACATCATGGAAAGTTTAACGCAAAAGGGATGAAAAACGAATAATTTGAGGGCTAAAAAATTAATTAGTAATTCATAATTTTAAAAGTTAAATAAAAAAAAGTCAGAACCTGTAATAAGAGATATTATGCGCTATCCCTCTCAGATACTTGTGAATGCAATTACCTTTAATGAAATTGAGAACAAGTCTATGAATTCTTGCAGCGGAATTAATAGAGGCTTTTCGCCCCCTTTTAGGAGCTTCCCTGGCAATGTACTGTTCAATTTTAATTTCAGTCAGCTTTTGTTTATTTTAGATATATTCTAAGAACTTCTATAGATTGTGGTGAAAGATGTCATTTGTTTTTCAAAGGCCCTATGCCTGCCTTCAATATTATTATTCGTTTTTAATAAATTATAAACGTACCAAAGAGTAAAAATTCCACATTTTGTGAGGATATTTACGGGGTCGAAGACGTCGGGCGTCGTATCAATTTATCCTCAAAATAATCGACAACCTCTTGAGTTTCTGGAGGGAAAACGTCATCACACAGCATTTAAAAAGCATCGACGACTTTGTCAACAGGAAAGAATTCTAATTCACATAACATTTGCATTTTCAGAGCAAACTTTGCGTCTACTTCATATTTATTCTTAAGGCCAAAGCTTGGATTTTCTCATAATACATTGCGTAAAGTGGGAATATATCCTCTAACATTGCTATTTGGAAAATTTTATACCTTGCTTTCATCATTGCATTATCAAAATCAGTGGTGATTGAAATGGGACAAGAAGAGGGGTCGAACCTTTTTACGCTTTCCAAAACGTTGCGCATGAATTTTCACTCTTGTCTGGCAATAAGGCAAAAATTAAAGGCAGAAATATGAATAAATAGCAAAGGGATGGTTTTAAAAGTGCCATTCAGGTACAATTCGTCGCTTATTGTTAGTAATTGAAGATTTCGAGGCGTAGTAAATACCAAAAGCGATTTTCTGCCATTCTAGAGTCAATCTAAAAAAAATCTTCATCACTTGAGAATGTTGTGATGCCATTGGTAAAAGTAATCTCTTCACGATGTTGTGATAACACTGGGCTAGAGTTATTTCTCGGTCTAATATTTTGCAATAATGGGTTGGAAAAAATGATTTCAAGTAAAACTCTAGTTACTAGTCAGTTTTGGTTCAAAATTATAATGTCATAAATAGGTTGCTTAATTGTGTTATTTATGTATATTGTTTTTTATTATTTAATTTTGATTAATTTAAGTGGCATGTAAAAAGCCCGTTATAGTGCAATTCATTGCGATATATTCAAGAAATACTGGGCTTATCACTAATATTGACTTGGAAAAATGAATTTGGTTCGCAATTATAATGACGTCATAAATATGTTGCTTAATAGGGGTATTCAAAGAATTGACGAATTCAAATACTTATTCTCAAATTCAATGAAGGTAATTGCATCTGCGAGTATTTGCGAAGGATGGAGCATAATATCTTTTACTATATATAGGTTGTTTTTTTTTAATTTACTTTTTACAATGATTGAATTTTTTATTCCTTAAATAATTCGTTTATTCTCCTTTTGTGGTGAGCTTTCCATGAGGTAAAATTACCTAGCGGTGAACTTTCCATGAGGTGAATTGCTGGCAGTCAATTTCCCTGCGGTGAATTAATGACGGTGAACTTATCGAATAAGATGCCTTCCATGTTCCTGTCCTATGGTAACTCGTTTTTCTATTAACTATTCTCTTTTAAAACAGAAATGGATAGATCAAATATAAAAAACTATGAGAAACATAATTTAATTAATATTGCTTTCAATAGATATATTGTTAAAAAAATGGATGCTTACTGAAAATTGACTATGGAGCATATAATGGGATTAAATAATTTAGTGATTTATCGTGGATGCAGAATGATATTGTTTGATTGAAAGTTACAGATAAAATTTATGTAAATCAGTTAGTAAAGTTAAAAGTAGATCATCTTATGAGGTTGGTAGAAAAAGTTAGAGTTAAAATTAATAAAGCAGAAAAACCCCGATAAACATATTAGATTATTTATAAAGCAGGATTCTGGAACTTAGAACTTAAATTTAACCCAGAACCATTTACTCCTACGATGTCTCAAAAGAGGAAGCTGTTTTATCGTGTCACAACTTTTGATTAATATCTCAAACTTTGTCTTTTGTGAGAGAAAGAGTAGAGGAAAACAATTTAGACAGATGGAAAAAGTTAATCGCAAAAATTTGGTTAAAGTTAAACTGCAAGCTTAAGCATAGAAAAAAATTAAACATAGCAATATTGAAAGCGGAAAAGTTAAGGAAGATTTTCAGGGGATTGGAGTTAGTACGAGTGGATACAAAGCAAAATTATGAGTAAAATTAATTGGTGTAAATTATTCAAAGAATCATACTGTCGTAGAAAAGGCTTCCGACGATATACTATATATCTATTCTTTGTGGGGATTATTCTATATTCGAGTGCGGGGTTGATCAGATGGCCGAGAATGAGTACGTAAATAAATAGGCCTGGAGAGGGCTTATTTATCTTCAATATACTTAAAAAGTGGAACGGAGCCCAAGGATAAATAATATTGAAAACATTAATATATAGAATTTTATTAATTAATCTAACTAACAACACATGGAAAATATTTACATGACCGGGGATTAAAATGGGAGATACACATGATACGAAAAAGGTCATGGGATTATTTGACTAAGCAGAGGATTATGATTTGGAGGGATTTAAGATGACAAAAGAAACAAGAAGGGAAAGAGTTGGCTAAATCCGTGTTAAAGCGCGGAGTCACGTGGTACAAAGTTAAATAGTTAAATGCAGTGCGTAGCTTACGTCTTTATAAGGTCGTCGCGCAGAGGAAGGCAATTCGAACGAATAGCTCCAGTCCGACTGGCGATTTCTTTCCCAGGAGGAGTGTTTTTTAGAGGGGTTGTTCTTAACGAGAGGGGGGGGGGGACTGACTTCGAGGAGTGAGAGCGAAGTGGGGCTCAGAAGTACGAGCGATCCTAGAGACAGGATACCGGAGATGCTCCAGTTGACTTGGCGTCTCGAGGGCCACGAGCCTTGGCACTCAAAGAAAATTGTCCTCTTCTGGACAATAAGGGGGTTCTCGAGGTAGAGAGTTCCTAGGTGCACAAGGGAGACGGGATCGGCGGGATGCCTTGCGAAAAAAAATCGGGATCTGATTCAAACGCAAAATTCTATAGCATAAATAGCCGGAGCTAGCCCCTCGGGGTAGGGGATAATGGGGGACTTCCATGGAATGTCTCGGTAGCGTTTGGAAAAATCTTATCTTCCCATAAGCCTAATTTAATCTGGCCAGATCGACGCCTGGTGGCAAACTAGATATTTAACCTCCTTGATTAACCTTGGGAATAGTAGGCGATAAGACGCCGTTCTAGTCTCTCTCGCAGGATGCACGTGGGAAGCATGAGTTTCGATATGTGATACAGGTGAGGCGTGGCAGCCTTTGGCCATTTTATCACACATAGATACAAAAATGGATCATAAAAATGCATAAAAGACTTTTTGGAAAGGGAATGCTTCTTAATGTGAAAGTGGGAGAATAAACACAAAGTAATTAAATAATAAACTGAGATCAACCCAGAAATAATTTCACAATATGTTAGCAATGTTAAATATCGGTGTATATTAAGTAAAAAAAAAAAAAAATAGAGACTAAATTTAATGGCATTAACTAACGGGTGGCCCAAACGTTACTTCACATATTTAAAAATTAATAACACAAAAGCTAATCAAGTTATAAAAGTGCGTATATATAAAATGAAAGAGAAGATCTTGGCTTTTTATTATTTAAATATAATATCCTTCAAATGTCCTCCATTATTGTTAAAACAAAAGCAGATTCTTTGCACCATATTTTCCATAACATTTTCCAAAACATCAGTAGTGATTTTGTTGATTTCTTCAATGATGTTTTGTTTCAATTCTTGAAGATTATTAGGTTTATTTAGGTATACCATTTCTTTAGGTAAGTAGGATTTTAATGCAGTACCCAAGCTAACTAAAGGAGAGATAATATTTAATGACTCCCGTCATATTTTGAGTTAGATTAGAGGAACGTAAATTGTGGCTAAATGCTGAACAAAAAGGTCTACATAAATTGAATAACTGGAAATTGGTTTATTTACGTGGAGCCTACTTTGATTTGATCAGGATTCACATCACGAATAGGCTCTTATTCAAATCTTGCGAACCATATTAAACTTTTAGAAGTTAGTGTAAATGTTTTACGTAATTGATAAATTTAAAATATATATAATTTTTTGTTAATTCTTGGTGTTTCACTAGATCCTTACGTGTTGACCGGCTCTTTCCCTCAAAACGGATTAAATGCTGTGGTGCTCACATAATACAGTAATTAATGAGTCCACTCAGCCGATAGAGGAATTGGTTCCCTTCCTAAGCAGTAATGTCAGATTGGCACGTTAAAAGTCATTACATATATAAATACTTTTCAAAAGAAGTATAGTATCGGAGTAAATGTTAAATAGCCAATAGTTAAATATATAATGCTCTGACAAAAAGAAGGACACAACAATACTTCGACACTACTCCTTCGTATATTATGTGGAGGATGACTTAATGACCTACTGTAACGTGAACCACTTGAGGACTGTTGGGAGGGATCAACGATTGGCCAGGAGGTTAAACTTAGGGCGTTGCATTTCAAATCCAAAACAAATCAGGCAGAGTGCAAATATGGTTGGCGAGATTTATTTGAATAAGCCGAAAGTGTCGTTCAAAGTTAGTTAAAGATGAAACAACAAAAATAGAATTTTATTTACAAACATAACAATAAAAATAGGCAAAAAGAAATTATTTAAAATGAAAAAGTCTCTTTATAATTATGATGAGGCTGGCTTCTCAAATAAAATTAATTAATTAGCGTTACTATGGTCAGATCTAAGGGGAAAACTTTATGGTACTTATAATTGAGGGAGTTTCAATCTTACGGGTCGGTGACTTCGAGGAAGATCGTGCTTGGGATAAAGCGAGTGGGGGATGATCCGATGAGGCAAGTAGGGAACGATCCAGATGAGGCAAGTAGAGAAGGAACCAGATGTGGCAAGTGGGGAACGATTTTGATGAAGCACTTGGGCCACGATCCGCTCCAACCTTCCGAGGAATAGTGATAAAGATAGTCAATCTTCAAGGATGATGTTGGACGGGAAAATATGGGATTACTCGTAATTCCACTGGAAGAGGAAACTTCTTTTCCTCAAAGGTAATCGATAGATATGTTCTTCAGATCGATTAAACGAAATGAGACTGTAGCGCAACTTCAAAGGATTGCCGTTCATAGAAACTACCAATTGACTGGAGTAGAATCACAGCGGAGAAAGTCTTAATGTCTGATAAACGCTCACGGGACCTCGATTCTAGACAATGAGAAGGACTTTGAGGTGCGTGCGTCTCCCCAATCTCAAGACAAAACCTGGTATTTGTACGAGTGATCCGAAAGGGAGTAAGGGGGATTCGGAGCAGGTGGTGAGGAAACTCCAGACATCTTAATCTGTGAGGTGGACGAAAATTCAGCTTTTAGCGGCAAGGCGCAAAAAAACCAGCGGCTCGTTTTCTCCTTTTCTCCGGGGGAAGGCCTCTGAACACATTCGTAGGATTGGGTGATAATTTCCAAATACGCCCAGGAGTTGAATGTTCCCAAACAGGTAGTGACGTTTCCCATGGCGAGATACAATTGTACGTGGTCTCTAAATAACGTTAGGAGGTCAGAGGTTGTTCCTTTATAGTGACATTGTTGGGGAACCTAAACTCATGGTCTATGTGACGAACAGAGGATATGACAAAATTCTGGAAGAATTTATGTTCTGTGATGCATTGTCAGCAACCACCACAGGAGAAGATAACTTTGTTATGGTGGACAGGTTTTTCAAGAAAAATAACATACACAGGTTAAACTGTTTGGCCGTGTGTGCTGATGAATCGCCATTGATGATGGGGGTCGAATAGGTTTAGTGACTTGGTTAAAGAATAAAATCTTGATTTCATAATAATTCGCTGTTTGTCACATCGGGGAAACTTGGCCTCTCATAGTCTCGAGCCAGAACTTCATGTTGGGCTGAATGATGTTATCCAAATTCCGAATTTTATAAAGATCAGAGATTTGAGCTTTAAAATGGGTGAAGGACTGAGATCCACATCACCAGGACCTAATTTTTCAATCGGATGTCCGTTTACTGTCCCGAAGCCGCATCTTTGGAAATTTTCTTGAACATAAAACTGAAATAAAAGTTGTTATCCAGAAGGAGAAGCATGAGCTGGCCGGCTTTTCAAAGATGCTGCTTGGGTAGCAAAGTTAACATATTTAGGCGACATCTTCGCGCAATTAAATGAATTGAACTCAGACAAACAACACCGAAATCAAACTATGGTAGACCAGTAAAAAAAAATATATCAATAACGAAGAGACTCTCTTTGGAGAGAAATATTAGCCACCAAAAGAACAGCTGACTTTCCAGAGCTGAATGCAGTGCTGGCAAATTCATCAGAAATCGAGTATGCTCACCTTAGATTGTTTTACCAAGATCATTTGCACAAGATTCACTAGGCAATGGATAAATAATTGCGATAAAATATTTTTTTCAATACCGGCCTGTTAACTGTTCTAACCTCTTAAGTTTTTCCCAGCCCTTTCCCTCTATAACTACCTAATTTTCTGCACTACACTGTGATCAGGTTCTGTCTCTATTCCACATTCAGTAGTAGTAGTAGTATATTAGATCAAAAGATGAAATATAATGGAACAGGATCAACGTCGTCTGGACTACCCGCTACAGAGCTATAACCTTCGAGTGAAACAAGAATTTGTTCCCGATTACAATGCTATGAAACTTTAAGTTGAAATTAAACGTTACTACGTATCGCAGTTGATATATATATATATATATATATATATATATATAATATATATATATATATATATATATATATATATATATATATATATATATATATATTAAGTAAAGCTGATTTGCTATCTACAGGTCTTCACGTTGTTTGCAACACAAATAAAGCCTAACTATCGTTTCGACGTTAACTAAGCTACGCCTCTCGGCTGCCTAAGGTTCCTGCACGATTCAGATGTTAAATAAAGTTTTTTCTCCCTAGGTGACTAACATTTGTCCGGTGAGATTATATACATATATATATATATATATATATATATATATATATATATATATATATATATATATATATGAGAGAGAGAGAGAGAGAGAAAGAGAGAGAGAGAGAGAGAGAAAGATATATATATATATATATATATATATATATATATATATATATATATATATATATATATATATATATATATATATATATAAGAGAAGGAGAAATCAAAGAGAGAAAATGGCGGCTCAATGAAGGTAATCCTTACTAAGAAGACAAATAATGCAAGGGGAAGAAGTTTTAAATTTCTGGCCAGTTTTCGAATCCGGGTTTGCTGATTTTCGATCAGATGCTATACCGTTAAGTTACCAGTTCTCAATACCAGGTCTCGGCATCTTTCTTTCTGTCTTTAAAATTGTTTTGAAAAGCAGAAAATAAATATGGCGAAAGCACTGCTTTGGTTGTTACAACCCACAGAATTTGTGTTTAGGATTTCTTTATATATATATATATATATATATATATATATATATATATATATATTTATATCAAGGAATAACAGAAGTATTGAAAATTGTAATATTTATAAGGATGATACAGAGGAGCGGGAACGCTCACAAAAAAGCAAAATACCAATCAACAAAATGAATTCATATGAAATGGAACCGTTAGGAGGGGCGAAGATAAATACAAAATGAGATCATTATATCAGGTTAAATTCAAAAGACTAAAAGTTGAAAAGAGTGTTAAAATACCGCCTATGCAATTAAGGAAAGAGAAAAATCTTAACGAGAGATTAACCTCAGAGGTCCGGATCTAAAAACCAAGTTAGAATAAGTACAAAAGTTCTAATGACTTGACTCAAATAGAAATAAATACAGACAAAAACATAAATCTACATACATACACACAGAATATAATAAAATTATAAATTAAGATTAATATAAATATTTTGTCTCAGATTAAAAGTTTCGACAGTACATTATAAATATATTTTTTTAAATAACTATCAAGTTTATATAAGCCAGGATTTAAATTATAATTTGGGAATTTACTAATTAAGGCTGATTTAATCATATTTTAGAAAATTGTATCGTTATTATGACATGATTTTAGCAGAATTCCAATCAATTTTGTGATTAAGATATGACATGAACATAAAATGAGCGGCTTTCTTCGCCACGCCGAACATTATATTTTTGCTAAGAAATTCGTTTTTTTAAACATTTGCATGAGTGGCCAAAGTAATATTTAGAGCAATTGATTCATTTTACGCAATATACATCACCAATAGGGAAAGGGGTGTTCTTGACTAATAGTTTAGAGATAGTACTATTATAGTTAAATACTAGACAAATGCCTAGAGCCTTTAAAATATGAGGGAGCGAAGCAAAGGGTGAATTAAAAGGAAGTACAAGAGTATTCTTGTTATTAAAAGGCGCGCGAGGTTCCAAACTCTAAAAAGATTCTCTGGTATTCTTCGAAAAAAGTTAATTTTCGCTGGAATCTTTGATGATGGCGTTTGATTCGAGACAAAGGAAGAAATGAACGATACTTAGAGAATCCAATGAATTCAGATCGAAACATAAAAACCAAAATAGAGGAAGAAATTAGGGCAAGAAGCGCCTTGAGGACTTTGTACCAACAAACAGGGTCTCTTTCTTCAAAACACTTCTACTCTCCTCAAATTTTGTTAACAAATGGTTGAGGACTGGCGTTAGCCAGAAAGCTTTTGGATTGCTAAAATTGTTGATAATGATCTAAAATTTGTTAATGACATTGCTGAAAGAGGAGTTAAGCTCATGGCGGACTACAACAAATTGTTACCAAATGACTACGAGCAAAAACAGTATTTGTTACAAGATGTGTTGTACTACAGAAAAAGGTTCACTGACAATTCAAAGACCATTATTGCAGCTGCTTCAAATGAGTAACCACTTCGAATAAAATTGAAAAGGAAAGTTACAGTATGATATTCCTACTGGGGATGTTTCTGTATAAAAAAGTAACGTGGTGCTTGCTGTACCTCCTGGGTACCATAGAAATGAGCAATTTTCAAGTGCTGGGCTCCAACTCTATGTAATATTAATTTTTTCATCTGAAATTTGGCGATATAGTATTTGCACTAAAATGAATCAAATAGGATAGGATCTCTTAAAATTTTTATTTTAGCCTTGTTTAGCATCAGCCTAGTGTATATATATACATTAACGCTAATATTGCTTTAGGCATTGTAGTCGTCATATATGGTAGTCGGTTTTGCGCGGTAATCCCAAATTTTTAATATACTACACCTTGATGCGTAAAAATGAGGTAGAATAAGTCCACCTTTCGTTCTCTTCATGTGTAATGAAACCTTCAATTCAAACATTGGCGACACTACATTCATCCTTATTTAAAAAAATTGCAATCTTGGTTTCAAACACTTAAAACAACGTGGACCTTAAAGTTAACTCCAAAACCCATCGGCAACCGGTAGTGAATTATGGTGGATTGCGAGCTTGTGCGTTTCGTCTGTTAAAATTGACTATGACTTTTGCTAACTCCTCAGATAATTCAAGTAACTTTTATATAGCACATGGCCAAAATTTAAGGAGAAGAATTACAACAAATGTAGGAAAGAGGCGCGGATCGAATATAAAGTTAAAACGTGGAGTTGTGACAGTGTGGTTGATCGCAAACTATTTTAAAGAAATAAATATCTCCCCAGCATTAAATAGTAAGTTTTGTTTGCATGTTTTTGCATTCGAACATAATGCTAGGCTTGTGAATTATTCATACTACTAGGATAAAAAATAGCGGGGGCTGCTGCAATGGTTACTGTTTATATGCAGTGCTCCACTCCGAAGGGGCTACATATACGGGAATGATGTATTAGGTTAGGTTTCGTTAGATTAGGTTTCAAAGCGTTAGGTTATATTATTAAACAGTACTAATTGTGTTTTTAGGCATTTGATTCATTATTTAAGGTTTCGTTTTAGCGTGGAAAGCAGTTATTTTTAAGAAAGTATCACTGCAAATAGAGCCATACTCAGAGATCTACTATCTTAAAAATAAATGCTTTACGCGCCTAAGCAAAAATATTCATAAATCGCGACTTTTCCGGAATGTCACAAATTATATCAGAGTTTCAATGCCTTTTTCAATCCGTGTCTCTAAATGTGTTTTTGTATACTTTGCTGTTCTTAAATGTAGTATACTATTTCAATCTGACATACACTTTGCTTCATATATACAATATAATAACTCTTTTTATGATAAATCCAATGTTAAAGAATGATATATAGGTTGTTTACTAACAGGAAATAGTGAAATCTCTTGTCTTAATGTTACAAATAATATAATCAAATGCAGTCGGTCGTATTAGAAGTGATTGTTGGGATAGTTTGATATAGATATATTTTGCTTTTGTAGAGGGGGTAAGTATTCTTAGGTACTCTCATCATCAAATGGAAGCTGTAAGACTTGACCCCATAAACGTTTATCCAGTTCTTATTTCGTCGCCATAAACAAGAAGAGTTACAAATGGCAAATGTCAATCGAAATTCAATTTGCTTTTATTGCAGTTTGAATTTTGGATGTTAAGAACAACAAACGGTGTAGAACTGAGGGCATGTATACCTCACTAAGACAATGTGACGAGCGAATCCATCCCTTAACTTTGAACTATCTGTTTTTGTGATCTGGCTCATATTATATCACTAACCTGTTTACCTTGTTATATCATAACTTAATTGAATTCATTTTAATTATTTTTAAACATGTTTATGAGGATTTATCAAATGCCGAACTTTAATTCTTGTAAGTCTGATATTTTATGTACCAAGCTGAATTAGAATAATATATCCAAAGGTCAAAACGCCTAAGAAAATTACAAAGTTTTAATTGTTCTTTTTTTAATTTAATTTTTCACATAGTTCACCAAAAATTTCGAGATTGTAATATATCAAAGAGAAAAATTACAAAATGAACAATGGGCATGCAATTCTGTTACTGATAAACACGATCTAATGACAGTGTATAGATTGTAAATAATCGTAACTCAACACAAACAATATTTAATTTGTGGTGACGCTCCTAAAACCTTACAATGATATAGGCAATAAATTTTTGGTGAAGGCACTACACTTTTAAATATAGACATACGCGAAAATTTTATTTGTTTATTATATAAATAGAATAAAATTTAAAAATTCGGCGGACTCTCTACGATAAAACTTTCAATTACTGAAAACAGCTAAAATGAGATTAGTTTTAATTTGATCAATTTTATTTTAATAAATCACTGGAGCCCGATAAAATCTAGGAGACCTATCAACGCATATGCGTCTGGTTTGGATTAGCAAGATTAATATTTTCAACAGTCAAAATACAAAATGTCTGGAGGAAACGTTAAGTTAAATATTAGTTAAAAAAAATAATTTTAACTTAGGGTTTAAAGAGTAAAAGCGATTATCGCAAGGCTTATAAGATAAATAACTTTTATAGTTTGCTTAAATAATTATATAATAAAATATAAACTCTTGTTTCTTTATATATTCCTATATAATTGAATAATTCTAATAACCACTTCAAAAGATGTGTTCGACAAATTTGCCTTCAAGTAACAGTCCTCAATATGGTTGTATTCTATCAGTCCTGAAATTAATGATTTTTTTGGTAATATTTCTCGTACATATAAATCTATTATTATTATGAACGAAGGAGAATGAATAAATCTGAAGACCAAATTTGTAGACACTACTGACAGTCGGAACTATTTGTCTTTTCTTTGATTTACCTCCGTGGATACCAAAGTGCATTTTACTATTTCGAATAAAATTAGACGACGTTGATTTGATAGGTTACAAAGTAGGTAGATTTTGTGCATTATTTTTCTAAATAATTAATATAAGGGAGCATGGTGGATGCACTGACTAAATCTTTATTTCAAGACACATGATACAACAAGCTAGCAACAAAAACGCATGAAGATACATTCGGCCAAGTATTGATACATGGGAGTTCGAGTGACTGTTTTGAACTTGAATCATGAGTAATTCAAGGTGGAATTCTAGCTCTATTCCTCTTTATTTTGAACATTGAATTTGTAGTAAAAAAAGGTCATAAGAAGTACTGATATTTTGAATGAGAAGTATGAAGTTGGCCGATTATGATTACGCAGATGATATTGTTTTAATTGGAGAGAGCTGTGAAGATATGCAAAAGATAATAGATTGTTTAGATAGAGAAGGAAAAACGATATGATTAACAATAAATTGTGCGAAAACGGAAATAATAAACATCAATATGGAAAACCTGATAATGTGTAAAATAAATGATGAGGATGTTAATGAAGTAGAAAACTTTAAGTACTTGGGTATGATTGTATCAAGGGATGGTTCTTTAAAAAATGGGTTTGAGAAAAGAATTAGGAAATCTAACAAAGCAGTATGTATGTCGAAATCTCGGTGGAATAATAGTAACTTTTCAATACACACTAAGATAAAAATTTATAAAATATGGTGATACCAATCCTTATATATGCACATAAATCGTGGTATAATACGGTAATCCTAGAAGGAAAATTTTGGCATTTGAAAATAAAACGTCGAGAAGAATAGAGTGATAAATAAGAAAGTTGAGAAATTACGAATGTACAACCGGTAGACGAGTATGTGAGACTATAGAGACGGAAATGGATGGGGCATATTTACAGATGAGAGGGACGATATGTGAAGTAGGCACCAAAGTGGGACGCAGCTGTAAGAAAGCAAAGAGATAGGCCGAAGGAAACATGGATAAGGACTATGAAGAGTGAGGCAGAAGATAGTTGGGATGACGAATTAGAGGAGATCACTCAAGATAAGAACTGGTGGAGATAGTTTTTTCGGCCCTTTCCATTCTGTGGGTGCCATAAGAGATTGAGTGATTGATTGATTGATTGAACTGAATGGTGTAGGTAAGCTTTGATGCAGAAAAAAATCTGAGTTGGGTAGTGAGAGCATAGGACTATTACTATAGTTATTAGTGAGAGGTGAGTGGTCACAGATGGAAGTATTCAAAAATCTTAATCTTCTCTGCATGTACATGAAATCAAGTGAACTCTTGCTTGAACAGATTGAACAGATCTCAGTTTCATCTTGATAAGCGAGTTTTATTAGTCCACGAATTGGGGGAGTAAAACGTCTCCCTTTCTATGGAGAATAATTTCACTCTCACTAATTTTGATTCAGAAGTACAGAGGAAAATCGCCACTCTCTATCTTCTCCCAAACGAGAGCCGAATGCTGGCAGAAAAACTACTCTAGTCTCACTGGAAAGACCTAAATAGAAAATGCAATTCAGGTAGTAAAAGTCGGTGGACCCCGTCCCCAACAACTTTCTCAATACCAACCTCAAGCGGCAAAACGAGAAAAATTATCAAAAGTTTTTTAATGATTTTACCAAATTTCCAAACAGCAAAACAGATTTTACTGCACGCAAAATTTACAACTTAAGTCACTGAAATTTTCTGTTTACACAAATTATATATTAAACGAACGAACCGTTTTGGCTGTTGAGCGCTGAATGTTTACTTTTTATGTTTATGCGCAATTTCAGATTTCAGTATAATGAGAATAAGCAAATTATATTTGCATAATAGGCTCCTAAAATTTACCTCTGATATTATAGACACTTCACATTAAGTTCTACATTAATCGTTTTAGGTTATGAGCGTTGAAAATTTATTATAATGTTTTATTTCCTTGAAAAGTGTGTAATGAGCCCTAATTAAAAGGTGAACTAGGCCCAGCGAGAAACCTTACGAATGAGCACCCTGTTGGAGCTATGGAATCCTGAAAGCGGGCACAAGGATTAATAACAAAATAACATACCATGTAATAGCAATTAACCCATAAGGAATGTTTACATAAATAATCTTACATGTATTTGATAAAGGCAAGTAGATTGAATTCAAGTCGTTCACACTACAACAAACTTATCACGTGTACACACACGTAGATAGTAAAGAGGAGCAAAACTGGTTCCCATAGACGCGATAGAACGTCAGCTGTCCAAAAAAGCTTGTGAGCTTTTTTTCGAAACGTCAAATTCTCATCTTTGGTACTTTCGGCAAAACACATCACTATCTAAATGAACCGAAATTAAAAGGTTGCTAATAGGGTCTACCCAAACAACATCATTAGCAATTAATAGGCCACGCTTGCAGTTTCCTAAACAAATATATGCTGCCAAACTCATCCACTTAGAGTCAGTGAAAAAGAGGCCAGAAAAGACACATAACGATTGAGAAAGGAGTAAGCAAACCTTCAATCAGGAGTCAGGAAGAGCCCTGGGGTCAGACAGATGTTACAGAGTAATAAGCCTGCTTGGACACACTGCACGCTTGTCTCGAAATCTTCTTACGCCCCCCTAGTTCGACGCCCAAATAAAGAGTCTTATATTCCTCCGTTTGTGATTCCCATGCTGAAGGTAATCCCAATTAAGCGTTTGGATGGCGTCTTTTGTTATATTGGCAATGTAAGGACGAACATGGTCCTGTGGCAGAAGGACTTCATAACGTCGATGAGGTTGCTTTTCACGAATAGCTTCGGCGAGTCGATACATTTGTTGAACTTAGAGTTCTGCATTGACAATCTCGTTGTTCGTAAGAAGCTCATAAAGAATGATGCTTTTACAATCCCACCACACACACAGCATCGAATTTCGTAGATCAAGTTCTTGCTTTAATCGCGGAAGTTATTTTTTATTAGGGCTAAGCCATTGTTTTCGATGCGGTTAAGAAATCTGTCCTGATATCCACGAGTAGCCTTGTGACGAGCAAGCAAATCTGCGGCAATCGTGGAGCTTTGAAGTTTGTTACTTTCGCTCAGAGCGTGCGTAACCCATGCACCAAGTTTTTCAACTTTCTCCATCGAATGAAGGTGATTGAAATCACCGTTTTTTAAACGTGGAAACCACCATTGAGCTGTCCTTTCTGATAAAGCATTTTCTCCGTACACAGCACAACTATCACGACGAGCTTTGGCTGCCTTTGCATTATTTCCGTCTCGAATGAAAATGAATAACAACAAGTGTCGAAAATGGCATTTCTTTAAAAAACTTGACATTCCATTTTGAGGGTACAGAACAAAAATTAAATTAACACAACTTTTAAATAAATCTCCATGACATGTTCCTCAATTTAAAGACGTAGTCTTGAAGCCTAATAGTCTAATAGTCTACGTTATAAAGAGAAGTAGCCTAACCTTTGCAAATTTCGCTCTCATTATTTATTATTGTTTCTTAATATGTGCACAGATCACGTCAAAAAAACTTAAATCAATAAAACTTAAAAAAAACGCAAGAACTTATTCTTCAACCTAATATTTCTAAGCAACGAGCTTATTGCATAACATAATTTATCTCCGCCTTTTCAGGAATTTTGGCACCATGAAAGGAATTCCTTCGTTCAGGGAAAAGCATTTGTTTGCGTTTTACGAGTGAATGGTTTAAAAAAATGACACTATTACCCCTTCATGATTAGAAACATACGATATCTTAATTAATGATGTAATCATGGATATTATACTCTAAATATTTAGTGCTTAAATCAGTTTTAAGTGGCCGAAATCTAGAGATTATACCAGGTATTTTATTTTTTTATCAACAGCAATTACTTTGGAATAAGTTGGCTCATAATTGTTTATTAAATATCAGTCAAACCTAGTCACTCGCGGAAAGGATTTCTCTAACATGATTAGAAACTTACATAAAGATCGGACTAATAATCACCGGACAGCAGAAAAGTTCCTGGAGCAGGTCCACTTATGACGCAAGCGTTCCGCATTGCGCGAGTAATATATTTTGCCACTAACGAGATAGCGAGGAACAGTTCTTGGCCTAAACTTGAGCTACCAAGTCCGCATCAAAGATGTGTGGATATTTTAATCATTTGAGTTCCAGCTATATCTAGATAAATTTCAATTATTCACTAAATATTAAAATCAGATAAACAAATTAATAAACATCATCGAGAATCAAGACGTTTTTAAACTCAGAGTACAGAATCCTGCTATGTACAAATAGACATGTGTATACATGTGGAATTGGTTTAAGAAGATTATTCCACTCCTTACACAAATGGCTCGCATTCCCTTTCGCCACCTAACACCAGAATTTCCCCTTCTTATTCAAATTAGGTGCCTAATGGCTCATTTAGGCACGAAGGAGTTTAAGCAAATAGTGCGTGCAATTAATTCCAGAACTTTTTAACTCAATCAATAGACATCATTCAGTAAAGTCCCTTTCCCCTTTCTGTATTTAACCTGATTTTCTCATAATTAAGAACGTACATACATTGAAATCTATCAATTTATCTAGCAGTCTATTTTCTTAGAAATAGGGATATGTCGGGAGATTAAATTCTCTACTGTTTCAGTTTTTTCCAGGAAAAATATTAAATGTAGCAACACCCTAATACTTTAATTCATTTATTATTCCTTTATTTCTATGTAAGCCCTACTGACATTTGTCTGTCTATAATCTCTTAATATTTTGGTTTTTAATTGTATGAGGTGTAGTTTTTCAAAAAATGGGTAAAGTATGACGAATTATGGTTGGCCTTATTATTATAATTTTAATGTGTCCATTTCTCAAGAACTTCATTATCCCTTTTGTATATTTTTAAAAGAACATCTATGATTATTATCTGACGATTAATAACTAATTATACCAATGCAAAATAATTCCAAGATAGTCAATCACGAAATTCAAACCTTCCCAAAATGCTTTTATATATTCCCAGGAGAATTGTACGCTGATATTTTCCACTCTACCTTAAATCATACTTCTTGAGGATAATCTAATTAGTAATCTCAAGTACATTTTCCGTTTCCTATGAAGAGAATCTCTTTATAAGTATTATAGCGAAAATGGTCCATCTTTAGGTTGTAATTCTTTTTAAGTTACTAAATTCATTAATATTGTTTTGCCTATATCATTCCAATGCAATATTTCGAAGCTTGTGTAATTTTATGTATCTTACGCGCTAATTAAATTATATTACAAAAGTTATTGATTGTAAGACTTCAGTAGGCAATGTTAGCATAGGACCATCAGAGGTATATTTATCATCAATCAAATCTCAGATGTCTTAGATTAGCTGATAGTACCACGTTATTAAGAGCCTGTCTCTCTATTTCGAACAAATTTTAGATAAATCAAAATTTAATGATTTTTATTACATTCCTTTTTCCCCCAAATCACATTCAATAAAACTAATAATAATCTTTTTTTTAGATACTCGTTACTTCCATGAGTCTTTCATGATTCAGAATCACGCATGTAAATATATATAGCTTCATTTGTTTCTTGGAATCAACTGTGCAGTCCACTCTCATACTTACTCTAGGTACAAGGGGGGTCAATAAGTTTTGGGAAACGGTAGGGCAAAACAGAGGAAGGGGGATGGCTTTTTGTGTGGGTGTTAGGACAAGTTATGACAGGTCAGGACCTGCAGCCGCAAGCTCCTGCCTCGTCTATTTAAGAAGCAGTAGCTGATCGCAGATCATCAGTAACAAACTCTTCAACAATGGAGAAGGTTGAGCACCGCACAGTGATCAAATTTTTGACCAAGGAAGGCAAGATTGCAAAAGAGATTTTTGAACGCATGGTTGCAGTGTACAGTGACACCGCCCCTTCCTATGCAACCATTGCTCGTTGGAATAGGGAGGTCCGCCATGGTCGTGAGTCCCTTGAAGATTCCCCCTATCCAGGACGCCCGTTAGACGTGACCGACGAGGACAATGTGGCCCGTGTGGAGAGAAGGATCCTCGAAAATCGACGGGTGAAGGTCTGAAAAATCGAGCGAGAACTTGGAATATCAAATGGAAATGTTATTAACATCATCCATGACAATTTGGCCATTAACAAGGTCTCTGCCCGTTGGGTCCCGATAAATCTCACGAAACCTCATGCCCCATGATCGACTTCAACTTCGTCAAAGAAGACAAGGCCAGAGTTACACAAGCTGCCCTGCACGAGTGCGGATTCGAGGAGCTCATCCATGCCCCCTACATTCCAGATCTGGCCCCTAGCGACTACTTTTTATTCCGCCAACTCAAGGCTGCACTGCCTGCACGCCAGTTTTAGGACGATGAAGATGTCCAGCTCGCGGACCAGGAGTGGATTGAACAGCAGGCTGGAGATTTCTGGTTGTTCGGAATTCGAAGTCTCAGGGACAAGTGGCGCAAGTGCATTGAAGTCCAGGGTAGTTATATTGAAAAATAATAAAATACTTTTCCTTATATCTCGTTTCCTTATATCCGAATTGAAAAACTTTTTGACCGCCCCTCGTATGTATATATATATATATATATATATATATATATATATATATATATATATATATATATATACATACCACAAATTTCACCATCAGTAACTTATCCTATTGTTCAGAAACTCTTTCGCTTTCATTTACACCAAAAGTCATATAATATCATTTGTCTTAAAAATAAGAATTTTATTCTAAATATTGGCCTAGATTAATTTATTTAAAGCCACGTTAATTTACGCGTTTAAGTTTCCTACAAATTTCATTTACTTGGGTTATTGAAGTCTTAATTGTTATGAAATTGTAAGCTGAATAATTTTATCACTTCTTCAATGAGGATAAATCTAATCATCAAATTGCTTAATCCAATTGACAGACAACAAAGGAGGCATTATCCAAGTGGTGATAAGAGGAAAGGAATAAATGCAGGATTAACCAAAAAAAGAAGAAAATTAGGAGGAAAATAGATTAAATACGGTGTTATTGCTATAATGACACCAAAGAGGAAAGTTTCAAATATTTTGACTGGTAGAAAGGGTTACTGCTTAGCAAAGAAAGGAATGTCATTTGATTTTTAAAGAGGCGGGCCTCATAATATATATATATATATATATATATATATATATATATATTTATATATATATATATTATTTTAGTCCTTAGATTTATCCTTAAGACTCTTTCCGGTATCTGATCGTGCAATTTATTTCATTATTTTTTGTCTTTTTATTTACGTACGAATCTATATCTCACTATATCGTTCGGTAGGTTCGTCGGTCCTGTTTTACTTTTTTGTTGTTTTATTTATTTCATTGTAACTATTCCGCGGATTCTAACGAAATCTGAAATCCTAATGTTAATTTACATTCTTTTTCAAATGATACAATTGCCAAGGTTCTCCCAGTGTGAGTCCGAAATTATGAAAACCTTTGATGGTTGTAAGGGCATAAATCAGAATTAGTGAGAGCACACGACTTTGATAAGCAAATCATGTTTTCTTTTAACCTTGGTAGTTTATTTTTTGTTTGTTTAATTAGATGTGTTTTTTGTAATTAATTCGAATATTTCTTGGCTAAATATATAAAATAATTCATAATGTGGGTGAATATTAGGCACTTGCAGACAGGAGCCATGTTAAGATAATTTAATTAAAAAAATTGAGATTTATGGTTGTAGGGGAATCGTCCCTCTCCCGTTCTCTCCCAGTTGAAACACGGAACGTTGACCCTTAAAACATTCCAGCCCGTCACCGTGGGTCAAGCTAGTAACCACAGTCCCTCGCCACTCCTCTCTATGAAATTCCGTACAGGTTTAAACGGCAAGAACTCCCCTACGAGTGTCTATTCAATTTCACCTCAAGTACGAAATTGGAGACGCGTTTCTCTCAAGCTCGAAGGACAGCTGGACCAGAGGTAAGACTGGCTGAGAAAAACCGTTGAAGTAAGAACCCTCCTGCGCTCCGTCTAACAGCCCCCCTCCCTCCAACCCCTACCCCAAGTAGGGTGACGAGGTGTAAATACCCAGCACTTAGGAAAAACGAGGTAAAATACGTGATTCGCCAGGCTACAAAGTCCCCGGCAATCGAGGCAGGGCTACCAAGACTGGAACTAAGAAGAAGCTCATCCTCGAGCTAGTTCCTGGTTACAAAACCGAACTTTAATTCAATTTGTTCAAGTTCAACTTACTCTCTATAGAGAGACTCCTCCTATTTGGGTGCATCCTAAAGCCTAGGTAGGGATAGTCCTCGCCCTTGTGTCATTACGTGATGAAGAAGAAAAAGCTCCCCCTCGAGCCCATTACCTGATGGTCACACCAAACTCCAAGTTAACTTGGTTTAAGCACTAAGTTTAACTGATTCTCGTCAGAACCCCCCTCCTTCCTCTATCCTTGTATAGCAAAAAGCACCTTGATAGTCCTCGACCATGAGGATTTCTGAAACCAAGAAGAAAAAGATCCTCCTCGAGACAGTTACCCGCCGATCACTCGGAACTCTAAGTTAACTTGGTTTAAGAACCAAGTTCAACTTACTCTCGCCAGAGAGACCCCGCCTATCCTGGTGTCTCCTAAAGCACCGCGATAGTTCTCGCATTTAAGGAAAAAGACCTTCTCCTTGAAATACCGTGTGGACCCCCATCTGCTACACTCGCCAAAGTACCTTGTGACTGCCAAGTCATCAGTCCACGTCCACAATCTCGTCGAAGCACGTGCCAAAGGACCCACCAGATTCCTGTGGTGTCTAGGCTTATTGAGTTCAAGGTCAAACTTAAACCCACCACCAGAGTAACCAAGGTATTTGAACTCCAGTAGAGATAATTAGCCTATTTCTTTTATATTGAAGTGAGTAGCGAGTCAGCCAATATTAGAGGGTCAATTTAATTGAAGTCATTATTATGTATTTTAAATTCGTAGTATCTCTTGGGTTCAATTTTTTTGTGTAGTAAATTGTTAAATTTAAAATATATGTTTATTTTGGGATAATTCCTGTGCGTTTCTCTATATCCTTACGTGTTGAAGCAGTTCTTCCAAAAAAACAATAAAAATTACCACTCTCAGACCAAATTATTCTTCAAAAAAGAAGTATATCACGACAAAAAGATATACTTCGACAAAAGTATTACTACACCACAAAGCTATTCTACCAAAATGGCTTAGGGTATATAGCAATCCTTCTTCTTTAAAAATTAAATCTTGTCCAAAATGCATATTAAATATAATTCTGGTTAGTACATATACCAAATATAATACAAACTAATAGTACTCATATATAATGTGCCAAAGAATTTATATTTTTTGTTCCTCCTAAATGTATTTTGGAGACTGTTTCTTCTTACATCGGTCGAGGGAAGTTAAAAGCGTTTTGAACTTGGAAAATTTAACAATAAACTGATTTTCCATATGTAATTTTTAATGATAAAGAAAAAGAAAAAATTCAATTTATGAGGCTAAATAATATTAAATTCAAGTAAATTAATGCAGTACAAGTTGAAAAAAGATGAAATATCTAACTGGAATAAAGAATGAAACAAAAATCAATTATGCAAAATATTAAATCGTGTTTTACGTATATGATCGAGCAAAAAAATGGGCTTTTTACTTTGAAGTCAGAATGTGGGAGAAGATTCCTCAAGAATAGGAGTGTATTAAACTTAAACATTAGAAAATAAAGAGGCGAAAATACAACAGATGTAAAATATGGAATCGTTCAAATTATGTCATGACAACATACACGTATCATGGCATCAGATATAAATCTTTGTGTTCAAGAAAAAACTTATTATTTGGAGTCAATGCCATTATGGTGAAAGAGAAAGCAACTCAAATTCCATTGGATTATTTGCGAAAATAATCAAGGTTTTAAAACGTGACGAACATTACCAATTAAAAGGAAAACAAAAGCTAGATATGAGAAAAATATCGTAATCTTACATGATACTAAGATTCTAAGTATTATTACTAATACCATGAACTAATAAAATTAGAGTTCTAGCTATTCTTAGAAAAACTTTAATCTATTCATTAAATATTTGAATCAGATAAACAAATAACTAAACCTTATCGATAATGGCGACATTTTTAATTTCGAATTAAGGACCTCTGCTAAGTTATTAACTCATTCAATTCTTTTCCGTCTTACATCAAGAACTCTTTATTAAATATGCACTAAAGACATGTTTATACGTGTAAGATTGGTTAAAGAAGATTATTCCACTCCTTAAACACATACCTAGCTTTCCCCTTCGCCCTCTTACAACAGAATTCACCTTTTTAATTCAAATTATATGATCAAGGCCTTAATTGAGTAGATAGAAGTTTAAGCAAATAGTGCATGCGATTAATTCCAGAACGTTTTAGCTCAATCAATAGCCCACATTTGATAAAGTGCCTCTTCCCCTCTCTCTTTATTTAACCTGATTTTCTCATAATTAAGACGGTGCATATATTACAATCTATTAATTTATCTATCAGTCTCTTTTTATAGAAAAAGAAAGAGGTGCTATAAAACATTTTCTCTTTGTTCAGTTCTTTGCAGGACAGCTAGTAATTTTGGAAACCACCAATATCCTAATTCGCTAATTATGTACTCATTTTTCAGCCCTGAATGACTCTATCGGAACGAAATTGCACATTCCCTCAAATTGCGTCAGAAAACCACCAAGTTCGATCTTTTGAAAACCCATGACATTGAGTTAAACCTTGAATTACATTGAATTAAACAGATAAAAGAGATTTATTCATATAATTATTACACATTGTTTATTCAGTGCGAATGGATCCTGCAGGGTATATGCTGAGATGTATGGAAGCATAAATTTTAGTAAAAATTATATTGGAGAAATAATCGTTACAATATTTCATTATTAACATATAATGAATAGTCTTGATAGGCAATTTAAAATCTGCATTCATATTAATTTATGTAGTTATCATCTTTATATTCATATAAGTTTTTCTGTTTCATTTGCATTTATTTCCTTTGATAGTTTATACAAAAGTAAGCGCCCTATCTTCTGAGAGATGGTAACGTTTTACTAACTGTCTCCAGAATAAGAAATTTTAATTAATACGGAATGCAAAACTCTTTCTGTCTATTGCCTGTTCTAGTTGACTTTTGCTTAGAAGCTAAACCAATGAATATAAGCTTCCAATAAATCTTTGGTCTTTAGCAATTTTCTTTTAATGAGATACTGCGTGCTTCTAATAATTTCCTGTTTAAATAATCGTTTTTCATAGAACTAAGAATATGGAGTTAATATTTTGTGATAAATAAACATAATATTCTTTCCTCTCTTAATTCCTCATATGTTTTCACACTTAGATAAAGGGGATTTGATTTAATTTTAGATAAATATTTCCTTCAGCTTAATTGATTGAAATGCCCTAATAAATTAATAGCAAACAAAAAATATACTGGTATTATATATTTAGTATGATCAGCTAGTAAGCTGTCCAAGCCGTGCAGGAGCTGTATGGTAATCGGGAGCTCTGGGAGGATGATTCAGCAAGGATTCATCATACTGCCGATGCTCTCCAGGCTTTCAGTGCCATGATCCCCTATGATAGGTAGGTTCCCAAGATGTCTGACGTGTGGTCCATATAACAGCTGTCAGCAATCATCAGGTAGAGGGCGAAGGAGGTGTAGGAAGGGATTAAGGGCCAGTTGAAGGGATTTATCAAGCAGAAGTGGAGGAGATCAATTGTGACAATGTTCTCTGCATGACACTGATCAGGTCCATCCATAAGAGGCTGCAGTCTGTATTGGACAATGGTGGCAGGCAGAAAAGAAACAGAATTACGATTTTTTTTTTTAATTATTGAATTTATAGTCTATTTTCAATGAATTTTGTTATTTCTATGTAGATTTATTATGTAATGAATCGTGAAATATTTCATCCTGAATATTGCTCGTCCCCCTTTTATAACTTAATAAAGTCTTACTCTTTAGAAAATCACGATATCTTTCATTAAATCGACTTTTTATAATTGAGTTTAAATTTTAAAATTTGTGTTGTGATATTCTCTCTCCATGACAACCCTAACTCTATTAAGAGATATGAAACCTTCTCATAGTTTTCTCCTATCTGTCAAAATATAATATGACTGCATTGCACATTAGGTTAGAAGTGCAGAATATTTCTGCTAATTCACTCACTCCTTTAAAGAAAAGTTTAATATGTGAGGTATGCTTCACATTATTGTAAAAAAGTGCCCCTAAATTTAAGTCCCTTAGATTTCTATCTTTGTTACGCCCGCAGGGGTTACCCTCTGTAGTCTGTTACACTTGTAATCCGTACGAGTTTACGTCTCCCCGGAGTGAATGCAAATTAGGGAGGCTCTCTTACTGGGTTGACCTGAAATCGTTGATGAGGAATGGGAAAGTTGTTGTTGTGTTTTCCTCTACACTACCTGAACACTACTTACCTATTTTTGAGTATTAATATTATTAGTAGAATTATTATTGTCATTATCATTATTATTTATTATGATTTTTATATTATTTGTTCAGTATTTATTATCAAATATTATTATGTGATACAATTACACTGGTGAACAATGTATTTGGTGAATTGGCAAAAGTACATTTTCCTACCTAATTCGAGCATACTGAATTCAAATCTGAAATAAGATTCTCTCTAAATGCTACAGATTTTTCGTAATATCAATAACTAATATTATACAATAATTTTCATTTTATCGCGCCTAACATCATGCCTTGAAGTAATTTTAAATCATCCTTTTGCGTTATTTATAGTAAAGCAGATTTTTTGGCACAAATATTTTATTGCATATGAGAAGGAACTTGAATTACACATTAGGATTACAAATATTGTAATCCTAATGTAAGTCTTCTCTGGCTTATCTCTTCTAATCGTCCAGCATTAGTCCGCCATCATGTCTCTATCCCAATGACCATCGTCATCAAATCCTGATGGAAGCGTTTCCCTTGTTCGTTGCTCACGGCTCCCAAATTCTTTGGAAATCGGTTGAGGTGACTATTTAGGAAATGGAGCTTCACCCTCTTGTTCCATCCCAGATCACGATATGCTTAAAGCATATTAGTAACCAGATTCTCGTAGTTATGCGCTTTTTTGTGTCCCAAGAAGTTACGAACAACGGCAGAAAATAAGAGCCAGGCTGCCTTCTCGTTTTCATTTATGGTGTTCACAAATCTAGAGTCACTCAGAAGGCTTCGGATTTGGGGACCGACAAATACTCCTGCTTTTATTTTTTCTTATGGCAAAGCAGGAAACGCCGATACTATGTACTCAAAACAATTATTGTCGGTACTCAACGCCTTGACATACTGCTTCATCAACCCCAGTTTGAGATAAAGTGAAGGGAAAATGATCTTCCCTCGACTTACGATTGGCTCATTAATTAATGTTTGGCATTCCTGCTTCCAAAGTTTCCCGAACTGACTAATCTTTAAGGACCAGTGTTTTTCACGGGCTCGACTGTCCAACATACAGATATATCATGGAGACTTTGTATATCCCTCCTGCTGGCAAAGGAGGTAGTTGACCATGTTATGTTCTACACATATGAACCAATTGTGTTCATGGTACTTAAGTAAATCCCTGAACATTCTTATGTCATCGTGAGTTTCTCGCAGATGGACAGAATTACCGAGAGGAACTGCACTAAGGTCATTGCCATTATGCAAATGGACACACTTGAGGCTACGCTTGGAGCTATCTAAAACACTCTCCACTCAGCAGGGCTATAGGTGCCAAGTCCCAACTGGGTAAACAGACCAGAAACATTGTCCACAGAGAAATATTTAAAAAACGTACTCTGCCTTGTTCGGTAGTATGATACCCGTACCGATCTGTCAAACATATTTCTTTCGCTCAACCTGGAGGCTTAAAGTTCTCCAGCTTTCTTGGAGAGTGCCAAATCACGTATTAAGTCATTCAAATCCTCTTGATTGAAATAGTGTGGAGCTAATGGCTGTTCAGCATCTGATGATGAATCTGCAAACTCTGAATCCCTTTCGTGGACGTCCATATCAGGTACAACATTTTCATCCTCTGAGGAAGCATATCCACTGAAAATTGGAACTGGTAAAGACTTAGAATGAGGTTTTTGCCGGATTTCCGAGAGAATGTTGAGAGGGTCGATCTTGTGCCGATTTTTCTTGCTAATCCCTTTAGTATTCACCAGGCAGAAATAACAGTCCGATACATGATCATATGGCTCTCGCCACACCATGGGGATTCCAAAAGGAAGACCATTTCTCTTTCCTTTCATCCACTCACGAAGATGTTCCACATAACTTTGGCAAACAGCATGTGTCACCCAATTATCATCTTGATCGACAAGAAGAACATCAAAGTATGCCTTATAAGTGCAGATCACAAAGTTTGATATATTGCGCCTTTGACGAACTAGCATGTAACAGCGACTTATGTAGCAGAAGGTATTTTGACCATTACCGCAATTTCCTCTTGACGAAGCCATCACTCTAACATGAGACCTGAAAAAAGCAACAATAATGTCAATATTTTGCGCACTCACACTTATTACTATCTTACTACTATGTACTGTAAAGTATTTGCTTCCTACAAGCACTCTCTCTGTCTGTCTGGAGGGCAGTTTTCAAGGAAACGAGAAAATATAAATTACAGAATAAATATAGCATGTAGTTAAAAACGGATTATATATTTGAAATCAGCATGAAAAAATGAATTAAAATCGGCAGATAAATCTAAGTCAGCAGAAAATGTGTTAATTATGATAATTATTAAGTATTATCTAAATTAGTATGTTATGATCACTCTTTATTATTTTTTAACAGTATTATTTATCATTATTTACGAATATAAGTTATCACTAATTATTATATTTATGTATTATATTTATTTATTATGAGTAGTTTTTACCAATTTCTGCCTAGCATTCTATATTTAGTCCACCTCAAAAAATATAATAGAAAATGAACTATTGCAGAAAACAAAATTAAATTGCGTTTGCCTTCTCACAAGTTATCAAGCAACCTTCTTTAATTGTTGTTTTTGATTAGAGAAATGTAGGAAAAATCACCCTATTTTCCTAGTAGATATGTATACCTCATATTCAAAATCTTTATTTTTCATAGACTATTATTTTTTTTACTGTAATGGATCATATTTTATTGTAAAGAAGTTTCAAGTAACGCCGATGAAATGTATGTGTTTTATGTAATGATGAACGAAGTGTGACACGTCGTAAATATTTTGATTTGATAACTATCATAATTAAATATAGATACTTGTGTATGTCATTTTATATATTATATACATTAAATATATTATAAACTTCTATCGTATGTATTTTAAGGGTGGTGTCGAATTCTAAGGAGGTGTAACTCAATCGAACTATATTGGTGATAGTTTTGGCCTACCTATATACTTCACTTTAGATATATTTAAGAGGATCATTTTTAACTACATATATATAGGTCCCCCCCCTCAACACGGGCCCAAACTTTCGATAGGCCTCATTTCTTAATTTTCTGCAGGGATTGAATAAAACTTTTGTGATAACTAGTTTATTGAGTTTAAAAACATCATATCAAACACGAGAGTCTTAGGACTTTTCTCCTTATTCTAAATCATGTGTTCGAGATGACCTCCATTTAGCTCTGTGCATTCCTTGAGGTGAAGCAAAATGTTGTCCCTGACGTTATTACAAACCGACCGACTAATGACTTTGATCTCCTCCCTGATGGCATCCTGGAGCTCCGTGATGGTACTAGGTCTCCCAGCGTACACCCTATCTTTAAGGTAGTAACGCATTTAAACTTTTTCCGCTAGTCTATACCAATGGCTCGGAGGCCCATCAGTAGATCGGTTTCCACGCCGTATACGTTTTTTGAAGTCACCGGTGCTCTACCAGGCAATGCGTCTATCTTCACTGTCCTGCATTTTGCAATAGGCCGTTCGGTAAAGGAAATAATGAGTCGTGGCTGGTTCGCAGAACATATAATGATATAAAGCCAATAATAAAGGGCCTTAAAGGTTCTTGTAGGTTTGGAATCTCCACACACCCTTGATCGCCGTATCCCAGACACCAAGGTTGCCGCTGGCCGTCGAATTTTGAGCTTATCTTGTGCTTGATTACTCGAATTTTGAAATTTCGGGGAATAAGCGCTCTAAAAGGGGTGCCAAAGAGGCCGCCTGTCCTGGTTTAGCAGACCAGCGTTTGGCATTTCCTCACACCCTGATTAGTTAGAACCCCAATTCTCATCAATAGCTCTATGAAAAAAGCTTGCACAAAATCTTGTCAAGTTTGCGACAAAATTAATTTGTAGGCGAATACAAACCAATTAATCGTGCCAATTTGCTGATAAGTTATCTTAATCTTCGTTCATTTAAGATAGCTAAAGGACAGATGCTTTCCAAATGACACCAAAAAGAGCTGATTTTGTACCGGATTCTTAACGACTCACAGCGTCCATTTCCTGTGACAAATGAGAAGTTGTTCACTGCCTAGGCCACCCAGGACTCAAAGAATGATCCTGTTTGAGTACAAAAAAGCAATGAGATACGGTTGAACAGTGGATATTAATCAAGAGCTAGAAGCTAGCTTTAGTGATTATTCTGGTAGGCGTAAAATCAAAGTGTCAAGAAACACCTCTACTTCATTGAAAAGGGAGGGGAAGGAAAAAAATTATCAATATGTTTATTTGGAGATTTTGTTCTCGATTATTATTCGTGCGACTATAGATTTGTGAAACTATAACAAATGGAAACGCCAAGTTTAAGCAGTTTGGGAGCATTCACATCCACTTGGTTGAATGCAATCAAAAGTAACTATCGGTGTAAACCTTCACTGAGGTAAAGCAACCTCCACACGAAAAAATAAAATCAAAGACTTTTACTAGGCAAATTGTGAATGATTTAGGCAAAAAAAGACCTAAGCATTCCAGTTTGCCAGGTTTAATTAACAAATGGAATTTTGACTGTTTCAATTCATGATTTAAAGTTTTGAACTAAATTTCATCAAAGTGCCGAAATTCTGATATGCAAACTTAGAAACTTCTGGGAGAAAATATCAAATGAGCCATGTGTGCCACTTGCGGTCAGATCATTTTTAGCCTATTTTGCGTCATCAAAGCAAAATGCGATCTATTATATTTTAAATCCTGTTGTATCATGTAAAACTTTCATTCATTTTAATCTAAACATTATCTAATATAAAATTTTGTCTTGGAAATTATTTAATAAATATCAGTATCACTTGGTGTTTCCACTCTATAGAACTTTGTACTTGTCTCTTATTTTCGAAATTCCTAGCTTGAAAAAGAGGTGTTGATTTTATATGAAATTCCTTTTATGGTACGGCTTTTTTTAGGATTTGTTTCTTCGTCGTACGGACAATTATTTTATTTTTCTGATATTCTTACTTTATGACTCTAATTTCAGGCCCCCACGTACATATTTTGTCAAGATAATTGACTGAAGTTTGCATTTCTCTGCCAAGAGTTCATCTTATAAAAATACTTTTGGGAAAAGAAATTAATATCTTTGTCGCATTTTTTATAAAATTCAAGTCAGACTCTCTCCAATACAGAATGTTTATCACATATTAATCTTCAATATTTCAACTAAATTAAAGATTTTAGCCTTTCAAGATGAGAATAAAGGCCACACTCTATCATTTGACTGCATGAATCTTGCGATTGTTAAGGATACTCATCCAGAATATATCATGTTGTCCCTTTATGTTTGATTAAAGTGCTCATACCTGAGACTATATCATCTCTTGTCAACCCTTTCCTTTCAACTAATTGCTGCTAAAGAACGCTCTTTGGCCACTTTCTATCCTTGAACATTAGGCAGCCTAAAACTTTCTTCTTACGTGGTTGGCTCGCCTGATATGAGCAGTCCTGTCTACCCTCTTTCTATATTTGGTTTAGTAGCACGACCTCATACAATTGAGAGCAGCCAAATCTCTTGCTTGACCAACCTCCTAGCAGTGTCCCGCTTTGTTCTGAAGATATTTTTCCGTCTTTGGTCGCTCTAGCTATTATTCAGCCCTTTTGTAAATGGATGTGCTCGATTACTTACACTGTCAAATTTTACATAAAATAAATTTCGCTTATTTTTTTAGCAATTGTGATAAAAATATTAGCCAATATTTATACAGCCAAAGTATACTCAATAGGCCCAAAGGTATTGTAAAATATTTTCATTATATAACACAATTATATCACTTGAGGTGTTATTCACACTTATCTTAAGAATGACTTCAAACTATCTGCTCTCCTTGCAAGGTTTCAATGCTCAAACAATCTGTTTGTATTTACTAACTGATCAATTTTTTCTCTATAGTATAAATTTCAGTGTGAATTTTAAGTATTTTTATTCCCTTTCTTTTTTCTATCATTTTTGCCCAACTAGCCCTTACAGTTCGTTTAACATTAATCTATTCAAATTTGAACGTGCGCTTAAAAACAATGACCTCACCAATGTAAGATTTTGGTCTTTGGACACACTAAGTACGGCTTTCTCTTTCATATGGTTAACAGCATACCTGGTTACTTTTGAGAACGCCAGCACAACCTAAAAACCTTTACGCTATACTTGCAGCTGACCTCAACCGGACAAGAGTAAGAAATTATTATGAATTATATTTAACTGCCTCCATTGACCTAGTTTACGAGCTAAAATGGCAGTATGGCAAGGTTGAGAATGAGGATGAAGTATGAATGGTTATGCCTTGGAAATTAATTACATCTGATTGTTCTGGGCGTGTTTAACAACGCGGACTATGTTATGCCTCTTCACATATTCACTAGATGTGCTGTAAACTTCTAGTGAAGCTTGCACAGGACCGATGAGTCATTGTAGCCATTTACTTTTCATGCATGACTCTGCTTTCCCACGCATTACAAGGAAGACACAAGCGTGGTAGTTAAAACGATCCACCTGCTGCTTAACCAACTGCACCTACTTAGATTATTTCGGAAGGCGCGTTGTTGAAAAGGATGTCAATAACCAGCTAATAACAATTTATGATTTATAAGGGCCACCATTGTCGAACTAATATCGTCCAAAGACAAGAACTCTTTAAGTAGGGCATTTAACCAGTTGTTGTCCTTCTCCGTGAAGGTCGTGGAGGCAGATATCCGAATTATTTCGCTAGTATATATAGTTTTATTAGAGGGTAAATTTCTATGATAATTTATTGCTCCGTTTTGTATACAAATTGTTTTTTTTACCCCTCTTAAACATGTATCAATTTACCAGAAACCAACCCTAAGAGTCCATATAAGTATTTAACAATCTAACCTAAATTCATTTAATTCCTCGTTGCTTGTTTTCTGGCTGCGAACCATTAGAGGGCAAATCAAAGATTTTCCACTAACATTGTGTTTGTTTATCTAATTAAAATTCGCAGAATCTACAATAAACATTATTTTTTAAAATTTATATCTCAATTACTGTTTAAATCCTAAAAAATCCTTTTGAGAAATTTACATTTTCCTTTTTCTAAAAGGTTTTTTATTGGTTACTTCTGTTCCATTCCATTTTTGCTTATCAATATTCATCCCTTTATAAAATTATTCTGTAATATACGTCGTAAATTGATTATATTTATTATAACAAAATATAGAAGATGTTAAGAAAAATGTGGTGCCTGAACCTCACTGGGGCATAAAATCGATTGGCCGTGCGTGGTTTCAAATCGCAATTGTATATGCCCCTCTCAATATTATTTTAACCATTGACAGCCTTTCATATTATTATATGCGATTTCAACAGAAAAAGAAACACAAAGAGGGAAAATAAATTACTTTTATTATTTAACATTCTTTTGCAAAAGTTGTGCCATTTTGAAATAAATGACACATGAAATATATACAAAAAATCGAGATTTGATTAGAAAACGTTAGGTAGATTCTTTAATACAGTGGGACTAATTTGTAAGAGCAAAGGTGAAAAAATCTTATTGTTATTACTAAATCTTTTATGCAATTGTATGTAGAATATTTTATTTATCTATAATTTAAAAATTTACTAAAAATATATTTATTTCAAGTATATTTTCTGAAAACAATCTAAGTGTGATGGTGAAAAATCCTAGCTTACTAAATACTGTAATTAGGGAGAAGTGTGATGAAGGGATTTTTTAAACAGATATTTTTAGATTCAGCTGATAGCGTTCTTTCACCTCCCTTTTTTTCTAAAATTTTAGTTACATTGGTCAGAAATTTTTTCTTAAGCATAGTTTTTCTCAAAGAAATAATGTTTAAAAACAAGAGAGTTAACCTTATAATTTGATATCTGATATTACGAAGAATAACTGAACTATACTAAACTTGTCTGGCATTATGAATTTATATTTAGACAAATTAACATAGTTAACACCTCAATTACTTATCTAGAGTGATAAAATATATGTTGTCTAGTGGTTTTCTATGATTTTATATAAATGGTCTGTCTGGCTGTAGCTAAATTGAAGGATTTCACTTAGATTTCTCAATAACTAAATAATGAATGTTTAGGATTTTAAATGAACAGAGATTCATTTCATACTAAGTATATAAAACAATCGCAAACATAATTAATAAATAGAGGTATGAAAATAATATATATATGTATCGATAAAAGATTTAAAAGTTATAAATTAATTTAAAATTTGAAATGATATTAGATTTGATCTTCCTAAGTAAAATCTAAAGCTTACTTTACCTCTCACGCTAATTATACTAAGAACATTTTAAGTGTATCATGTCGAATTGTGTCATCTTAATCATGTATATTGTTTAAATTAAGATAAGACTTTCCTTTGTTATTCTTTCATTACATAAGCGCATCTGTATCTCATTTATAAAATTACCTTTTATCCGCTGCATAAAGTCCTAAAAGGAAATAGTTGTGTGTAGATTATAATACTAGTGAAATACTAAAGAAAAATCCATATATTTTACAGAATAAGCCTTTAATAGGGGATATATGTTGTGTTTTAATAACCATTAGTGTAGGAGATGATCTAAAAGTTGGATGGGGTGTCCACAAAAATCACTTTCATTATATATATGTCTGTACAGAGCTCTAATAGAAGACACTTCCAAGTGGACTTTATGGGCTCCCTCTAAACAATTAGTGAGTTTTCTGGTCGCATGGGTGGTTTATTTCACACGAATAATCAGAACTGTTAGGGGGGATTTAGGTTAGAGAGCGGCTAAGGTAAATTAATTCTTAAATCGAACACAAACTTTCGAAAATAACTGACTGCGAAGAAAATTTTGTGGTGCCTATTTTATGTGCTTTAAAATATAAAGTGATATAAAGAACGATCATATTGATAACCCGCTTAACCCTTAAATATTATATGATGAGTGCATGGTGTGGGTAAGATTAAAAAAAAAGTGAGATGTATATACCGAGGTTTATGGTAAGTCACCTGAGTGGGATTTGATATGATCTAAGTCAACTAATATTTAAGAAATTTGCTTTCCATTATTTTAGTTAATTAATATAAGATGTGAAGCGAGATATTATAAAATAAAGTAAACTTTATACTTTTGCAAAAGTGGTTTGTCTATAGGTTAATGTAGAAAAGAGTCAGCCAATAATCGTTATTTTAACTGCTGGTGAGATCATGCTTATATTTTAGAACTTATAGAATTCACAAATCCGATAGTATTGATTACATATGCCATATAGAAGTGATTACTATAAAGCTAAAGAAAATAAATATGGAGAAAAGAATGTTAACCGAGTTTAGGCTACGGGAAAAGTAAATATTGAAGAAGGAATATCTAAAAGAAATATATAGGATGGAAAATGATAATTGGTAATTGATTAATAGAAATACTCGACCATGCTTGGGAAGAGAGTGTGAGAAATATTACTCTAAGAAATAACAGAAGCGTTGTCCAACAAAATTTATTTTAAGTATATTTAAAGATCATTGAAGCTAAAGGCTTGGCAAAGAAACTCTAAATGTAAAGGATGAAGCTAAGTTTTCTGTTTTTAGTGAAACTAGAACAATTCCTGCAGTTATGGAGAATATGAGATTTAGTGAGCAAGATGAATTATAATAGAAATGATGATTTGTTTGTTAAAGCCAATTGGATTAAAGAGAAATACTCTCGATTCAATTAGGTATTAAATTTAATAGCCTTTTACAATTGCTAGACCAATAAACCTTTCAAACAAATGATAATACAAAAAATATTGGAAGGATATTTCTGTCCTAGGTTAATGAAAATTTATTTCGAGTGTCTCCTTGATATTATATTATAGTACTAAAGACTTTACAGTGTGAAGATGTATTTTATAATTGAATTCTGATGTCTCTTATCAAAAAATATATATGTAAACCATTTCACATGTGTAACTTAGGATGGAAGAAGAAAAAGGTTAATTGACGGCAAGAAGAGAGCATTATAACCAATAATTTAGGACATTCTAATAATTGCTCCTATAAAATGTAAAAATATCTATATAGAAATATAAAATTATTTCATCCCATTTGATATGAATAAACTTTACCTGCATTTTTTTAGCTAATTTTAGGAAATAAAATATAATTTTATATTTCCTTAAAAAGCTCAGATCAAATAAAGTTTTACTAACATAGAATTAACAAGCACGTTAAATTAAAGAGATTATTACTTTCAAGAAGAAAATGTGATTTCAAGCATGTGTTTAAATTACCAAAGATAATTATCTGTACTTCCGTGAACAAATAAAGCACCGATCGCAGAAAAATTACAACGAACTCTTTAAATAGGTTATTCTTCATCTTAATTCAGAATGAAAGTTATAGTTTTCCATCTAGTTTAATTAAAAGAAGTACAGACGGTGCTAGGTGGAATTACTATATTTGATAGAGCTCTAAGAATGATTGAAGAGGTAATAGATAAGATGAAGGTAAATGATCTTGGGAAAAGACAGTTGTATGTGCCAAAAAATGGACAGAGAATGGAAGGTGCGATGCAAGCAGTATTGCAATTGGTGCATTACTTGAGATAAATTGAGTTTTTGTTGAGGATGCTAGGTGGTTAATGGAAAACGATGCGTATGCTCATATTAATTTAGCAGAGCTAGATGCAAATTTGAACGGTGAAAACCTTGCTTTGTTTTGGGGCTATAAGAATAATACATTGGCTACTGATTCAATGACCTTCTACAATTTGTTGACTTGTATTATGAGTGAGAAGAATTGAATAAGGACTAAAGGGGCAGCGAAGCTTGTTAGAAAACGCAGACTGAGAAATCTGAAGGCAATTGTGGAAAGATTTTGAGTGAAGTTATCTGTTGAAGTGGAGTCCACTTCAAGGAATAGAGCAGATAATTTTAACAAAGTAAAAAAGAGGTACCTGTTAAATACTAATGACACAAGAAGGAAGGTTCATCAACCCTGTGCTTCTGGTTTTAGCTTTTAAGTAGCTCATGATATATATCGCTTTAGCATTAAAGAATCATTCTAACTAGCTAAGAAATTGGATCCAAATTTCAAACGAAAGGAGGTATTTAGGGTGGTAAGATAATGTGAAAGATATCAAATGAATGATCCATCACATGCAACACAGAAAGTCGGTTAAAATTTGTATATGTGAAAATTGGAAAATGTTGGCTAGTGTTGCAACTCATTTTAGACATATCTAATGATTTATTGAATATTTAATATAGATTTTGATGTTCCCGAGATTAAAAGGAAACGTGGCTTCATATAACAAATAACAAATATCTCCGCAAAAATCTTTGCAAATCATTTGTTTATTCGATATATAAATCATTGAAATCGTCCAACGGTAGAATATAGGGCTAATGTATGCAATAATTAAACAAGGTCTACTGACCAGAAAGTCGTTTGCTCTCACTTATTCTGAATTATGATCTTACACAATGAAAGACTTTTAATAATTCCCAGAACAACCGGGGGAAAGAGCTTGGAAATTATATTCGAAAGAGAAAGTAAAATACATATGGGTTTCAAATTTCGTTAGAATCGGCCGCCATCGTAATGGGCGGGGTGATTTCCTTCCTGTTCGCCATGCTAGCGAAACTCACTGCCCCGTCCGGCCTCAGCTTATTCACTTCTCCTTCTTTCAGGCAGCCTGTATTTGTCCCCTACTTCGGGACTTCCCCTACAACCTCTCCTACAGTTTTCTCTGGTCGGCCTTTATTTTCACAGGGTAGAAGCCAACCTTCTTCATGGGCAACTATCCCGGATCGAGGCTGAGGGGAAAGAAGACAATGTTCCCTAACCCCTGAGGTCCAGTTCGAGATGGTGCGTTTTTAACAACCTGCATCTTTCCCACCCATACCTTCCTTGCATCCCTTTTCCTTCTCTCTTCACACTCTATCAAATTTTCTTGTGCCTAAGGTGGAGCCATCATGCAGAAGGGCGGCCAGGTTAATAGGCTGAAGAGGTGGCCTTGGATGGCGGCACAAGGCTCTGCCGGCCACATACGCACCCCTTGAAGGCGAGCAACCGCGAGAGGTGATGAGGGTCTGCATCCTGTAGAAAAAATAGGGTCCCCTTGCTCGATGATGCAAATCTTGAAAAAAACCTTCCCCTTTACCCCCACAATAAATGGAGCCGCCTTCGGGCAGCTCCACAGAAAAAATGGCGGTTTTCCCTCCTCCCCTCTCACAAGGGACCCTCCAAATCTCTCTAACCGGGGAGGAAGCTTACACCATACCTTTGCCTACGGGTGTAAGGGACTCCCCCTCACCCCGTTGTCGGAATGTGCCTTCTAGCACCTCCCTCTTTCCAGCGGCAGTCCACCCTTTTACTTTCTAAGGCGACTGCCAAGAAAGCCAGCAGGCATCCCATAGCCGACCACTCCCCATTGAAGCGGCTTGGTAGGGCAAACCCCTTTAGGGGGGAGAGGGAAGCGAGGCTTCATTGATCACTTCACTTAAAAGACCTACTGGCTAGAATATTAAATCTACCGGGGGTCAAGGCCTGTGACTTCAAAAACAAGACTCATCACACTGCCGCCAATAGAACCTGTGATGTCTTGGGATGAAGGGGGCGGGATGGCCGACTTAAGGCCCCACCCGAGATAGACATGGTTCTTTAGGCAACCTAGCCTTAGACGGTAGGGCGTTCCATGGGAGCGAGTCCAGGCTAGGCGCCAAGCACTGAACTTGAGTCCGCTCCTATGCAAGGTCCTCCTCAAACGGCTGGGCTTTCCAAGGCAGTAAAATAAGGGAAGGGATCTCCTTCTCACACCACTGCCATTACGACTGCTAGGATCGGTTCATCCGGCCTGGGGTCTCCTGCCCGCGGCGGAAAGTATAGGGTTCATTCCCCGTCATCCTCTCCTAAAAAGAAAAAAACAAACAAATAAAGACTAAAAAGACTCGGGGTTCTCTCCATCCGCGGGGGCTGCGGGGAAGGATGGGTCTGCTGCCACTTCGGTAAGCGACCAAGCCAAGATCTTGACATTGCACATTCTGCTCCCCTTTCTTTTATGCAGAGCCCCTGACAATGACCAAAAGCACTAGTGCGTAGAGCGGAGCCTCGATTACCTCGGTGCCCCTCATTCAGAGATTGCCCGGCATTTTCGAGCCCGCTGGCTTCAAACGCTTCCTCATTATTCGCACCACTGACGGCAGAATGTTGGCTAAGATCAACATGATCCATCAAAGAGCTTTAGCTGATGTGATTGTAAGAGCGCTAAAGATGACCCGTTTTTCGGACGGGAGCCTTATGGCGAATGCGGTGGGTCACTCCGAAGAGGCCAAGATAAGTGCTCTTCAGACACTTGATGGCACCCCGGTGAGTGTGACGCCGCACTCTACCATAAACTTTGTTAAAGGAGTAGTTTATGCGAGGGACCTCATTGACTACCCCATTAAGGACATTACCTTAGAGCTGGTCAACCATGGGGCGGTAAAGATCGAACGTGTGATGAGAAACAGGAAGGTGCCTCGAGACCCCACCCTAAACGTTTGACTGTGACAAGCTCCCTGAGTCGGTGCATGCCGGTTGGTACCGCTACCGCGTGAAGGCATCTGTGCCACTGCCGCGGCGGTGCTATTACTGTCACCGCTTTGGCCATACAAATCTTTTTTGTAGACGTGCAAAGTTGGGGTCATCCGAAGTTTGTGTAAATTGCTCCAAGGCCGCACACGATAAGTCCAAATCGTGTGTGGCCAAGTGTGTCAATTGCCGAGAGCCGCACCCTGCTTCTTCGAAGCAATGTGGTGCATATCTCCTTGAGAAAGAAATCCTGGCCGTTGAGGCCCAGGATGCTCCCTAATTCCGCGTCGCTAAGGACTTGGTCCTGGCGCGCAAGGATCTGTCTGGTACGTCTTACGCCTCAATGATAAGAAAGCCACCTTCTGCTCCTGGGTTATCCATGCCAACGAGCACGGTTGTTTCCGCACTGATTCGGAGCCCTTTTGTGATTTCTACTCAAACCACGTACTCCTCTGGTAAAACTAGGGGCACGAAGGGTTCACACCCAGCCCCGTCTAAAAGCAGGGCTCCCCTCTTTCCCCGCATAACCATTTCCTGTAAGGCGCAACGGCCACGCGCTTAGGGCTGACCTCTGAAAGGAGGACAGTAACAAAGGAGATTTGGCTCCTTTGCCAACGCCTATTTGGGGGCTAGGTGTATCGTAGACGGTGGATCCTCGAAAAGAGGGCCCCCTGCCTCCGAAGCCGCAACGCCCGCCTAATGTTTCGAGGAGGGAGGAGGAAAAGACTCGCATAGCGAGCCCAACCTCCCGCATTAAGTTTTCGAAGGCAAGAGCGCCTTCAGCGCATACTCCGGCCAAAAAGCCCGGGGTTCTGCCACCGGGAAGCGTACGGCCATTTCCGGGAGGGTTTTCTTTTCGAAGAGGGCACCTGTGTGTCCTTCGAGCTAGGCCTGGAGGACATATTTTTCAATGGATTTTCCGTGGACTCCGGCTAACTGGGAGGAGCCGCGGAGGCCCTACCAAGAGATTAGGGATAAGCGGCAGGATGTGCGATTCACACCAGGCATGATGTCTCCGTTCTTCTCTTCGCTTTAGATACCTCCTTTCAGGCAGTATCTGTGCAGCTGCACCTTTATAAGAGCTATACTGTTATTTCCGCGTATATTCCACCGTCATCCGACTTCGACGCGCGGGACTCCCACAGTGTTGTGGCCTGGTTGCCGAGGCCCTTTCTCTTGCTCGAATACCCCCTCTAGGAGACTACTTTATCAATCTCCGGGGACAAGTCTTTGCACATCTAATCGACGAGCTTGAGATTTGTATCTTAAATGTGGATGAGTTTACGCATCACTGCTCGAAAACCAATTCATTTGCCTGCCTCGATCTATCTTTGTGCTCTCCAAATGCACTGCCCGATTTTGATTGGAGAGTGCCGATGACCTCCATAGTAGTGATCACTTTTCTATTCAAATATCATTTTCTGGGCCACTGCCGCCTGAGTGCCCGCCTCGGTGTTACTTGGCGCGGGCTAGGTTGTCTGCATTTCAGGAAATGAATCAATTCTCTCTCAGTTGAGGAGTTTAGGTCGATAGAGGAGGCCGTTGAGTTGTTCTTCGGCAACCTCATTGCCGCGGGCCTAGTTACTATTCCTAGATGCGCTATAAGACCCGCCTGAACGATTTTACTGTCGGTAAAATTCAACGGGCTAGGGCTAGGTTCCTGTCTACTTCAAACCACGACCACTACTCTAATTGGTGGGCATACGTGTCTTCACTCAACGGGAACACCCCTCTCGCAGAGGTGTGGAAGCAAGTCAAAAGGAATCGGGGCAAGTTATCGCAGGACCCCTTCCCGTTCTCCGGGAGAATGGGGCCGCAAACTCGGGCCGGCCTTGAAGACGAAATCTTTCGCGACCGCTTTCTCCGCATTTTCTAGCCGGGATGCTGCTCCGCTAATATTCAATGCACGTCGTGATGTCGCGGAAGGCCGACGACTGGGCTTTACCACCAGAGGCGGTGAACCATTCAACGACAGGTTTACTCTGAGTGAGATGTGCTCCAGGCTTGATTCGTGCGTGGACCTTACTTATGGTCCGGACGATGTCTCATACGCCATGCTTCGACACCTGGGTGAGGGAGGCATCGCTTTCCTCTTAAATTTGTTCAACACTTAGTTTTTTCAAGGGGCGATCTGGCGACTGCCAATTTGGGCATATGTCACCGCAATCAAACAGCCTAGCTCTAGGCTACTTTAAAATAAAAAATTGTAAACAACACAACGATAAAAAGGGGAGATGACAAAAATTAGGAAGCAATCGCCAGCGTCGGTGGAGGTCACCCTCCTCCAGGCGCAGGAGAGTGCGATCTACAAAGAAAACAACATCAACAAAAACAAAACACAAAACAACAAAACCTACTTTAAATAAAATGGAGAAGGCCGGCTTTCCCCCAAAAGTCTATCAGTCCATCAGTCAATGTGAATGCACTCGTCCCGAGTACAAGGGACAGGGGGTAGCGACCCCGCCTGTCCTTTACCGGGAAAGGTAACGTGCGCAAAGATCGCCTAGACTGGGACATTCAACAAGAATGTGCCCAACAGTCTGGCGGACAACGTAGTTTTCACAGTAGGGCACTGGAGAGCGCTCCATCAAATGGCAGTGCGTCCAACGAGTGTGCTTAATTCTGAGACGAGAGGAAGAAACCTGAAGCCTTCGCGGCATTGGGGGGTAGTTCCATGGGAACAGTTGCGGCGCAATGACAGGTAACTTTAAGTTCCCTTAGACCGTCGTCTTCCATCTTCTTTGCCAAGCAGCCCGAAGAGCTGCCTCTATTCCTGCCATGTAGTTGGTATGAGGAAGAGCGAAACGCTGCTCCGGTCGCAGAGACCTCGCGGACTCTTTGACGCCCTCATCGACGCACTCATACCCCGCGATTCCTACATGTCCAGGAACTCATCAGAAGATAATCTCCAAATCCGTGGCGTCACGGATATCGCGAACCTGGGGATGGCAAGATTCAAATGCCCCGAGAGCACTCAGTGCGATTTTTGAGTCGCTATAGATCACAATCCGGTCTCCGAACCGGGCACCTCGCGTAATCTCCCGTACCGAGTCCCCATAAGGGTGGCGGCAATTTGCCATCCTGGCCGCCGTGCTGACGGGACTCAGCACCCTGTCCAACCCCAGCTTAACCTCTTCTCCTTCCTTCAAAACACTTGTTTCCTTGCTTTTCATACAACCTCTCCCACAACTCTCGGCAGCTTCTAATTTCACAGGGTAGATGCTGATCTTCTTCTCATCCACCCGTGCCGGATCGGGGCTGAGGGGTGAGAGGACAATGTTTCCTAACCCCTGAGCTCCAGTCTGGGGTGGTCCGTTTTTAACAACCTGCTTCATCCAAAGCCATAACTTCGGCTCATTTGCCACGCCTAGTGGTGGAGCGAGTGGCTCGGAGACAGTGGTTCCTTGAAAAGAGGGCCCCCCCCCGCCTCCGAAGCCACAACGCCTGCCTAACGTTTCGAGGCGAAGGGAGGAAAAGACTCGCATGGCGACATCATCCTCTCCCAATAAGCTCTCGAAGGCGACAGCGCCCGGGCTTTCTGCCTCCGGGAAGCGTACGGCCATTCGCGCGAGGGTCTTTTGTTCCAAGAGGCCCCCGCGTCTCCTCCGAGCTAGGCCTTGAATGGAATTGCCGTGGACTCCGGGCCAACTAGGATGAGCTGCGGAGGCTCGTCTCATCCCGTTCCCCGTTAGCTATCTTTTTGCAGGATACCATGCTAGGCGCGTTTTAAAGGAAGGAGAAGAGGCTAAGCTGGGGTCGGAGGAGTGCTGAGTCCCGTCAGCACGGTGGCCAGGATTGCAATTCGCCGCGCCCCTTACGGGGTTGTTAAACAGGATCTGGGTGGAGGGTCTCTTCCCCGATTCCTGATGAATCACTACTGTGCTCACCTTTCGCAAACCGGGGAGAGGTCACTCTACTTCGGCGGGTTTTCGCCCAATCTCTCTCACCTATTGCCTGTGCAAGTTGATGAATAAATTGGTAAATGTGAGATTAGCCTTTTTTCTGGACAGCATGCCATCTGTCTTCTGCAAAGTGCGGCTTCAGAAAAGTTCCAGTCAACGTCGGATGCTCTGCTCCGACTTGAAATTGCCGTCTGTGAGGCCTCCCTTCGTTGACTGCACTATGCGACCATGTTTTTCGATCTGGCGAAGGCCTATGATCCTGCATGTCGATAAGGTATAATAGAGACTCTCCGCACGGTGAGGGCAAGGGGACGCCTCCCAATGTTTATATCAAAATTTTTGCGAGATCTTCGATTCTGCGTATGGATTGGGGGGAGACCTCTCCGGCCCAATGGAGCAGGAAGAGAGTGTCCCTCAAGGAAATGTCCTCAGTGTCACATTCCTTGCCATGAGCATCATCGGTATCACCTTGGTGCTGCCGGAAGATCTTCTGGCTACGCTTTACGTGGACAACCTTTAGATCTCTTTTGGCGCGGCCCAGATGCCAACTCTGGAACGTCGACTCAACAGGCTTTGAACTGCCTCTCTTGCTATGTCGAAGCGCAAAGGTTTCGGTTTTCCTTGGCCAAGGCTATGGTGGTGCACTTCTGCTGCCACCTACGGCTTCACACTGACCCAGACTTGTTTCTTAATGGAGTTTGCCTGGAAGTGGTTGAATCTCACCGTTTCCTTGGTCTGGGACTGTAAATGTGAGTTATAAATTAATATAAATTAATTTTGTTCATAAAATAAGTAGATTCAAGTGTTACCGACAAATGAAAAAATCATAAATAAATACACGACCGGTATTATTTTTATAGATTATCATAAGTCCCTACTAGAGTATATAAAAGAAAAATTTTAATTCAAGAATTGAAGAGTTGTACTATTACATACTCGTAGAAAGAGCACTTAGAGAAGAAGATCAACATTTACAGGGATTACAAAAATACAAAAATGTGTGACAGCTTGTCACTACTAACAGGAACTTGATAAGAAATTCAGCATGAAACAAAAATAAGCTGATTTTTAGTAAGAAATTATAACCATATCTTTAAAATCAGCCTGCCTCCAATGTTAAAACGTAGGCTTCCTGACAATTAAATATTTTATATCTCCTTAAATTATGCAATTGAAATATGGACAGTGAACTAAAATGAACGTTGAAACCGATCCAATGAATGATAAAATAACAGAATATACGTTGGAAATAACACACAATTAGCATGAAAGGCAAGAAAATCAACTTGAGTATTCGTGATAGTAGAAAGTTAAAGCCATGGAGTAGAACTTGTCAGTCACATTGCAGAAAATAAGGTTAATCTCTAAATGAAGAATTCCGAAAACTGACATGCGCGTAATTAAATATGTCAAAATACAGACACGTTTAAGGGAATAAGATAAAATTTGCTCCTTGGTCGGACTAACGTGGCAACTATATTAATACAATGCTTAATCGGGGTCGTTATTTAGTTGTATATATGGAACGCTTAAAATAAAAAACAAGATGATCTATTTGAGAATTAGCTGTAGGGAAATAGAAATATTAGCAAAAATATCGTCGGGATGGAAGAAATATATAATTCCTGTAAAAAATATAAATATAAAAGTTAATGGAAGTTAAAAGGGGTTTAAGAAAAAACAAACAAGATGAGTAGAAATTATCTGCAACCAAACAGAGCTAAAGATTGAGTGAAAATATTGTGATTCTTGCCTAACTTTAGACATTTCAATAGTTTCCTAATATTAATCTCAAGCTGAGTGGAGTTTAAACAATCTGTATAATTTTCCTTGTATATACATTATAGCTATTTCTTTACTAATATTAAGGATATGACTTGCAGGATACAAAGTCAAGCAAGTGATCCATCTGATCTCATCGAGTGTCTGCACAAATGATTGAAAGTACAGATATTCATGATTGTGTGCACCATCAAATGAACATAGACTAAATGATATTTCATTTGGATTAGTTTTGTAATGTTTTTTTACTCTACCATTAATAAAAACAAAATATGAATAAAACTAAAATTAGATGATATTTTTACGACGGGTAACAAGAGTTTCAGCAAAGATAATTACATGAACCAGCATACCTTCGGGAGTATATTCAAATTGAAATAAATAATTCAGACCAACGTCATCTAAATACGAACAGTCTAAGACAAAAGTGACTGAAGGGAAAGGCTGCATATTCTACAAAAGCCAGCTTTCGCTCCTGAGTATCTATAGATCAATAAGAAACGCAAACTGAACCTTTCAATGAAGACGGCATTGTACTCCAAATTGTTACCTACTATTAATTGGCAAAATGAATGCTTCATGAGTAGTATATTTCTGGTATCGTTTGCGCCAGAATGCTACCGCTTGCCATTGATGTTGCGAGCAGTGCATTGCAAGCATGATAGTGTTGTTATTTAGGAATTTTTTGAGAATATGCCGATCCTCAATTCTAGTAATTTTTTTCAATATTTACTTCTACGTGTGTCCTGCAGAGAGAAACGCGTGAGAAAATTCGCTCATGACATTCAAAACTAACCAGAGCATATTTTACTGCTAATTAATGAGGCATTTTTACTATGGTGGTGCTCATTTGCTCACTTTTGTTAATAGATGAAATATTTATGTTAAAGTAGGCTAGCTGCTCAAGTAGTATAGGTTTTAAAACTTTTCTTCATAATCTAATCAGACATTTGGGGTAAAATTCCAGAATATAGGATGAAATTAGAGGTACTAGATCATAGAAATTATTATTTTATACATATTGAACTCCGTTTTCCAGCTCTTTTTCTTGAAAGCAAAACTTTTCAGTTTACCTAAAAATAAGATTGATAGAGATTGGTGACGTAGAAAATGCATGATTTGAATAATATCTTCTTGGCTCTTAGGGTTTGCATCAAAAACTTGAAAATATGGACTTAAGAATAAAAAAAATTAAAAAATGCATATACGAGTATTTGATCATTTAGATAAGAATAAAAAGTTTTGGATTTTCTCTGAATATTATTCGCCCAGGTAAAACATGTTTTTTTTTTAGGAATTCTACCCTGACCTTAAAACTCGATTTCTTTTCGCACAGTTAAAACATTCGAGTTAATTTGTCATATATTTCTTTTTCATTTTCCTCTCCATAGACTGGGCAATCTTAACACATCTGGTCATAGATAATATGCCTCACACTCGTATTTCGAATAGAAGCAAACCTTTTGTTCTATCTATAATAAATAAACCAATTTTGAGAGAAGTTTAAACTTGCATCACCAGGTCTTCTTCATGAGTCATCAAATTTGAAGATAAGCCAGTTAACTGATTGTAAAGACATTCTTTTCTCCCTCCACTCAAAAGTTCATCATTCACTACCATTTAATAACGCTCAATCGGGAGATATAAGAGGCTAAGTTTTCTAGGCAAGGAAATCTAATGTGGGCATAATCCTATATACAACACACTTCTATTCCACGGATAAACTATTACTACTACCTCAAATTTAGTTTATTTTAGTTATATCTAAATTTAGATTCCGATCCTCTAATTAGGAACTGCGACTTATCGTATGTTTTCGCTTTTTCCCTTCAACACCATAACGATTTCCTTTGGAATCCTTCTTTTTCATTATATTCCTGACGGTATTCAGTTTCTAACCCAACGCAGGGTGCTTGTGAAGACTAAAACTGAAGTGTTTTTTAAATAAAAGCAGAGATCCCCTCAAATCCAAACGGATGTTACTACCCTTTAAGAAAATGTTCAGTCTTTAAAATTTTATGCTTTAAAATCAAAGATTTTTTTGTAGTTGCAATCCTTTACTCGAAAAAGTTATGGATATTAGGAAACGACTACGTAAAATGGACATAAATTTTATTATATATATATGATGTATAGGCATTGATCATCGTCATTCTTTTATTTTTCATCATGTAGTATTTAACACGTCTATCCCTTTATTTTCAGCCGTCTCAATATAAAGAATTATCCTATCCTACTCCATTTTTTAGTTAAATTTCAATAACGGACAATCATGACTCATTTATCGAAAGCAATCTGATCTCTAATATTTTTTAATGACTGGATAATTGGAATTACCGAATCTTTATGATCCAATAAATAAATAAATATGGTTATTGCTAGTGAATCTTTTCTAAACTCAAATAAGTAAAGGAAACCAAATTATTAATTAAAAAGAGTTTTTATCCATAAATAAATAAAATAACAAGAGAAATATACACTGAAATTAGTCTGTCGAGTTTTGATTGGAAGAGAGTCACGACTCCTATTATAACATTTCTCAGCACCCTCACTTTAGCACTTCGATGTTTTGCATACAAAGGTTGGTTGTGTGATATGCCTAAGGCAAAATCCCTAAGGCATATCTGATTTTAAAATTTTCCAGAAATTAATGGCAAATATAGGCAAAATGCATATATGTACACTATTCAACTCAAATATTTTCAAGTTTCCCGACTTATTTTATCTAACTTAGTCGAACATAGATATTATATGCTAGCTCTTATATGAAATGGAAATAATGGAAGATTTAATTCTTTCTGAAACTAGGATATTCGTTAATATATAATCATTTTAATATGATAGTTTATTATTCTCTCTAGGCAAATTTTCGCCAATTATATATTACTACGTTCCCTAATTTCTTAAGATATATAAAAACTAGAAAAAAAAAATATATATATATATATATATATATATGGATTCAAGTGATCCGTTCTTTATAGTCCAGAGTTTCAATATATTAGGTTGAGGAATAATTTCCGTTGTTTTTTTAATGTTGTGTAGATTTAGTTTTGTTTACGTGATTTGTGCACATATTAACGAAACAATAATAAATAATGAGAGCAAAATTTGCAAAGGTTAGGCTACGTCTCTAAACAGCGTAGACTATTAGTCTTTAGCTTAGTCTACGTCTTGAAGTTGAGTAATAAGTCATTGTGGTTTATTTGAAAGTTGTGTTAAATTAATTTTTGTTTTGTACCCTCAAAATGGAATGTCAAGTTGAAAGAAAGGCGCATTTTTGACACTTGTTATTTATTTTTATTCGAGACGGGAACAATGCAACGCAGCCAAAGCTCGTCGTGATATTTGTGCTGTGTACGGAGAAAATGCTTTATCAGAAAGGACAGGTCAATGGTGGTTTTCAGGTTTCAAAAACGGTCATTTCAATCTTAATGATAAAGAACGTTGTGGTCGCACCATTAAGTTGGATGAAGATCAATTCAACGACTTCTTGATGAAAATCCTTGTCAATCGACTACAGAATTGGCTGTACAATTGGTGTGTGATCAGAAAACTGTAGTGAATCACCTTCATTCGATGGGGAAAGTTAAAAACTTGGTGCATGGGTTCCGCACGTTTTAAGCGAAGGCAACAAACTTCAACGCTTTACGATTGCCGCAGGTTTGCTTGCTTGTCACAAGGATACTCGTGGATATAAGGACATATTTCTTCACCGCCTCATCACTGGCGACGAAAAGTGGTGTGTTTATGTCAACATAACACTTCCGCGATTAAAGCAAGGACTTCATCCAAGAAAGACAATGCTGTGTGTGGTGTGATTGGCATCGCATCATTATTTATGAGCTCATTGCGAACAACGAGATTGTCAATGCAAAACTCTACGTTCAACAAATGTATTGAGTCGCCGAAGCTATTCGTGAAAAGCGACATCAGCGACGTTATGGAGTCCTTCTGCGACACGACAATGCTCGCCCTTATATTGCCAATAAAAGCAAAGATGCCACTTAAATGCTTAATTGGGAAATACTGCCGCATTCTCCATATTCGCCAAACTTGGCTCCATCTGATTTCCATCTGTTCCGATCGCTCTCCACCAATTTGCGCCGCGTTTTATTAAATACTGATGTGGAATTAAGAACCTGGTTAGACGAATTCTTCGAGTCAAAATCCAGAGATTTTTTACTGCAGAGGCATCGAAAAACTAGTTAAAAGTTGGGAAGAAGTCGTAAATAACAACGGAGAATACATTATTGATTTAATTGCATATTGTTATCAATTAAAATGAACTTTTTGTAAAATTGTTAATGGTAATGAATAAATTTTATAAAACCGCAAGATATTATTCCTCAACCCAATATATAAGAAAATCAGGGCAGCAGAAATGAAATAATTTTCTTTCCTTATTTAATTTTAACCAACGTTTCTAGGGCCAGCCTCATCATCTGGGCACTTGAATTATATTTACTATAAATCCAAAGTAATTCTAATTGCCAAGGGATAGGTAACATAATGGGAATGATCTAACATGTCACTTTTTTTGTATAAATCATGATACTGCAACTATGGTTGATGGAATTGCATTGGTAATAGCAACATTATACAAATTAACATGAAAGTGGCAAAGTAAGGGAAACATTAATTCAAATTAACATTTTAATTTGAATTAATGTTTCCCTTACTTTGCCACTTTCATGTTAATAAGCTCTCATATTATCTAATAATTTGCTAGCATCTTTATCTGCAAGTGATAAGTTAGAAACTTATCTAAAATTATATTAAGATTTTTAATCTAAAATTCTCACAGCATAATAGGATATATTATTTTATAAATTATTAGAATAAGCACTTCATAATTAAGATGATTCTATGCTCTTGTCGAATATTTATTTTCGAGGATTTTGGCCTTTAATTCGTCCTCAATCTTTATTTCCTTTATTTTTAAATTTTCTATTTTTTTATATTGGGTTTCTTTATTTTCACTTATTCATTTTCTCTGAAGTTAGTCTATTGGTCAAATTATATTTTACTATTCTTTTATTTCACATATAAGATTTTTTTCTTCTTTTATTTCCCATATAACATACAAAATTCTAAATTTAAGGAAAAACCTCTCGTCAGAGAATATAAATTATAATATGTAAAAAAATCTACTTCCTCAATTGACAATATTATAACTCTTTCTAAATTGCCATATTTCTAACTAAAATCATTCCGAAATAAACATGGTCTAAAATACATTAAAACTAACATATATAAAAGTCATCTAAATCTAAATTATAAAAATAAAATAAAAGCGGAAATGTTCTAAATAGTAAGATGTCTTTCTTAAAAATCCTTTAAAAATAATTTTTGTGGTAAAACCCATTCTCGCTAAACTTTACAAAACTCAGCTTTGTTGTCGCACAAAACACTTTTATGAAGCTGCTAAAATTCTTAATGATCTTCCTTGCGCCTAGATTACATTAAATTCTATGCACGGACATATTTTAGCTAATTTTATTCTCGAAAAATTTCCGAAAAGGTTTAGCATATGCGTAGTGTATTAGAGAGAAAAGAGAATTATGCATTAGACCTAAATAAGCAAAAGCTCTTGGCAAATTGAGATATATTGACATGAAATTTAACGGAAAAAGCAGTATAAGAGTAGAAAACTACATAGTATATAAAAAACATATTTCTCGAAATATGTATATAGGTGTATATATATATATATATGTGTTATAATGGGGATTCGTTTTGGAGGAAAACTTTAGTTTTAGATACAAGATTTACCTCCATATTGTTCTTATTTCTTGAAAGGTGTTAATTACTTATTGCGTCTACTTCTATGGCGTATCAAAATCAGGAATATTTGCAGAAAATTCCGCTTAGCCAACCAGAACAGAATCTGGAGGTCATTTGTCAAAAATATTGATTCCCTTCACCTGACTCCTACCACCGAAGTGAAGGCACATAGACACGTATTTGATAATAAACAGGAAGCAAAAATCTTATAAAAGCAATTTAGTCCCAGAAAACGAGTGTCAAGTAGATTTATAAAGGAAGTTTTGAAAAGATAGTAAGGAAGATTATAGTCACTAAAATGGGGAAAGTTCCAAAACAGGAGTAGAAAGGGGAGGTAAATTTGGTGATTCAAAAAAATCCTTCATTCAATGTGATAGTAAAAAAAGGTATATTAAATTATGCAAAGAACATCCAAATCTCACATTAGAGGCAGATCTTATAATTATAGTCAATACAACCGCATTCATTAATAAAGGGGTCTGAAACGCTATGGGAAATCGAGCACACATAGTTAATAATTCAATAGTTGGGTTTAATATCATTGTTTTGTAGGGATTTATTGTAGATTTGAGTTCTCTTAAAACTGATTACTTTGTATATCCCATACTCACTTTATTTCATAATAAATGGAATACTGAATAGATGAAAGAATGATGAAAGATGAAATGGGATATTTCGAAATAAGGAATCATTGTAGTATTAAATAGGGGAAGCTGTGCAAGGGAACATATGCTATGAAAGTATAAGGATTTTGATTACTAAATTTATTTTTTGTTACTGAATTAAATCTTTTTTAGAATAGAAGCCTAGCTTTAGCCTGGTGAAACAAAAAATGCGATATTCTCTCAAATTGGGGGGGAAACAAAATTTATTTGAAACATTTTACGTTAAAACACAATTGAAAAATATAGTGTAACGTTTTAACCATTTTAGCGTTTACTTAACAAAATATAAAAAAAAATTGTCTAAGAAAGAAAGAAATTTGACTTTCTAGCCAGATCACATACTTGTTAAAATGCACTGCGCGAGCTGCTGACGTAGAGCTTTGTGATTGAGTGTAAACTAATCGAATAATCCGGCCATCTTTCACTCTTTTCAAACCAGAATTGGTGTGATTCCCATAAATTTAATGAGCTTTTATTTTAATTGGAGAAATAGCGGGTTTAAATACCATTGTTTCTTTAAAGTTAAACTGTTATAAAATTACTGGTCTGGAATCAATCGACATTTGTCAAAATGTAGAATGAAACTAAAAAAAACTAAAAGGAATTAGATAAACAACAAAGAGCTAAGGAAAAGCATATATCTAAGACAATTTGGAGAAGAGAATTTACAATGAAAACCTCAGTTTATAAAGGATCAAAGGCTTAAAGCAGGATGAGTATTATACTCTTGAAATTTCCTGATCAATTTCAATTAACTGCAACATTTTATCGTCTACTAAAAAGAAACATTCTTTTCTATCATCGAATTATTTATGTTTAATACTCAGATGTATTTCTATATTTAGTTATACTGTCTGAAGAACGAGCCATGACTCGCAATGCGTTAAGATTAAAATCTAGTTTAAAAATGTTTAAACAACGGTAGGGAAGGATTTGTCTTCGTATTGACAAATATAAACACAAAAGCACTTTGGAAATTGACAACATATGATGAATAGGATAAAAAATTAAGAAAACAAATAAAGCAAGTGTATACAAGTAAACAGATTTATACGAGTAAAGCAAAGGACGTTGTAGAAATTATTAAATTACTATGTATATAATTAACATTACGACGTGTGTTAAGATAAAGATATGAAATGGAATGCATTATACAAACAAATGTGTCGAAATAATTTACTAATAAATCTCTATTTCCAAATTGCATCAACTTTTCTTAGGCACAATATTCATCTACGTCCAGCAAATGATGATACTAGTCCACTTTTCGATTACCTAGAAATTACTCAAAGCTTTGCAGGCAGTACAAGACTTCTACAGTGTAATCCACCAGACTCCTGAACTGGACTAGCTGATGATACGATAGAGCATCACCTTCAAAATCCTTCTTCGGTTATATAGGAAAGTAAATGCCACATCATTCTCCTGCCTGACTTCCTTTCTCACCCTATCTTAATCCCTGAGAACTTTCCCTTTAGACTTTGCTTCATTACTGAATGTTCCTCATATTTCAGCTATTTTAGTCTACACAATAATATAGCTTGGCCCGTGCTATAGACTGTTTTCTCTCCAGAGAAATTTTCCTTAAGTTTTCCTCAATTTAGTGAAAGCTTTTCTTTCAACATCCATGTCCCATAGAAGAAACATAAAAATCTCTTATTTTAGCCATAAACATCTGTCCTTTTCTCAGAGAGCGTGGTGCCGTATATCAATGAGAGTCAAATTACCCTCCCCTACTCGCCTCTTTGAGGCTGTACCAAGAAAAACCCCTAGCCAAATCGACCATTCTTAGAGAAGGGTTGTTATTTACTCTAGCATTTCATTCAGATCGGGTTCATACCTAAGCAATTTGAACCAAGCAAGACCCATCACATGCATTATCTATGCATGAATTGTGAGTCCCATGTATAAGATATTGGATATTATTATTATCTTATTGCATTTGGACATATTACCTGTTATATTTGAAAAAAAAATCTTCTATGAATATGCAATTAATGCATTTGTATTTATAATATCAATGGTTGTTTAATCAATTGGTTTGCTTAAATTACTTGGCTATCGCGAGAGATGCCCGTTGTACGACTTATTTGAGCTAAAATTTGCTATACATATTTATATTAACCATTTGTAATTTTCTTTTTATAAAAGTCTCACTGGTATATTAAAATTGTTTTGTAGATAACTTATAGAGTAATAAGGGCAATCCGAGCTTCAATGTTGAACGATCAGCTGTATATATTCAGTAGTTTCTTTAAAGTTCTCGTCACATCCTTTGGTCACGAGACGATTTTCTTGTTTTCTTTATTAAGTTTTAAAATGCACATTATATCTGATATCAACACTTAATCGAATAAAGAAACAGTCTTATACCTTACCTAATTCCTGTCTATAAACTAAGAATGGTACCACTTGTTTTTTAAAATTGAATAATTAAAGGTTCATAAACATCTTCGTGTTGGTCCATGAAACATGCATTTATAATTTTCCTGCGACTTTACCTAGTAAAGGCCAAATTTTCACAAAATTTTTGTTATTCATGCACGAGATAAAGATAAGTCTTAAGTTTTAAGACTTTTGAAACATCAAATATATGAACCTGAATTTTAAGTGCGCTTAACCTACCAATGGTTTAAGAAGATTTTACAAAGAATTTATAGCTATTTTGTAATGAGCTAATGCTTTTGTTAGTTTAAAACACGGATGATATTTTTAATATATTTTATATCAACTTGCTTAATTAGGTATCGCACCATTAAATGAAGTGAGAAAAGTAATGAGGTAATCGTCCGAACAGATGGCGTTCCTCGCAATTTTCCAGAAGAGAAAAACCCACCTTCATACAAACTACAGGACTTTTTAAGTAATCCAGTGAATTATCGTTGAATGGATTCGACGAGAATATTAGTTTTATGGCTTCTTCTCAATATACTTGAGTTATCAACTTATGACTCGTTAAGTGACATTTGCTAGATTTTTAGCTAAAATCCTTACATTTCTTTTAATTTTTAAACTTTATTCAAGAGAAGATCAATAGATAAAGAAATAGAGGTAATCAAGCACCCAATAAGAGGAAAAAGTAAAAGTAGAGAAAGGGATATTTGTTGAATAATCAGAAACAAAATATGATTGAAAGTCCTGAAAATGCTAAAACGAGAATTTATATTTTATATTTGATTGATTTAAAGAAATATCTCTTAGGAGAACAGAGCAGAAACTATGCCATACTTTTTAATCATCAATTTTTGAAAGCAAATGAAAATTTTAAAATAAAACCAATTTATAATAAGATCTCTTCCCACAACTCAGATTTGGCCTAAATTTCTGATTCCTCAATATTTTCTTACTCTCTAGTCACATAGGGTGTGTAAAAGATGTGTTTTTAAACGTTACTTCATGTTTACCTTATAAAAGAGATGTTTATTTTCCTATATTTGCAGAATTTGTATGTAGTACTTGATACCTTGAAACCATTTCATGTTTTAATAATTATAACTAAAATGGCCATGATTTATTATATGGATTAGTATTGTATATTGTATTGAGATCGAAAAAAGACTATATAAGAAGTAATGAAAATGTTTCCACAATCCATAATAAGGTGCTTCTTGTTTGTTTCGTGTGTTTCAAAAATCATCAAGTTCTCTAAAATGTCTAAAAAATATATGCTTGTTTTTTATGTTAAACTAAAATGCATAAAATTTAAATACATGATTTTTCCTTCCTTCAAACATATTAAAAAATATATAGCAATCATAACTATCGAGTTTATATACCACTCGAAAATATTTGGTACCACTGTTTTAAATGATAACAATGCCTCCAAAACCGACATACAATGGGTTGTGTGTGTTTTTAATAACTCATGTTTCAAATGTATTATAGGATTAATATTATTTTAGAACTGGTTGAATACCACTAGTGTTTAATTAAGTTTAGTTTATATACATATATTCCATCTTAAGTGTTTGCTTAAATAGGAAGATTTGAGAGGCTGTAATATACATTTTAATTCTGATAAGATCCATTAAATCATAATTACTATTTATTTTTTATTTACTGGCGACAAAATCTCCTCATTATATGTTTTAATAAGCACTCTGCCAACTGCATTCTGGGTAATTTATAAAATTTACTAGATACCTGTTAACGGTTGCGTTTGCATAGGAAAAGCATATGACTATCAATTCCAATTAGTAAAATAATCACATTTAGAAAAAAATACATAAAAATACACAATTTGACTCTAAATTAACCATTTTGTATTTCTTCTTAATCGCTTGATGATTCGGAATAAAATCTTACAATTAGTTTTTAAACTGAAAATCTTTCTTTTTTTCTCCTTTCTTGATTTGTGTTTGACGTATAAAAAAAGAAGTGAACTAAAAATGTTAACTTCTACTCAAACAATAGAGCGAAACTCGAATAAAAGTTAATCTATTTATTGGCTAAATGTCCAGAGCCAGCTTTTGTTAAGCCGTTAAATTTAATGTTGAACACAAAATATAGATCAAAAGAAAAATGCAGGTTAGAAATAGTTACTTTTTACGCAAAGCTAACTATTATTGCATAAAATCAAAATATATATATTGCCTTAAAAGCTCCTTTTGGCAATAGGTAATGGGTTTTTATAATCCTATACTCTAATTATTATACACTTCATATATGAATATTCTATAATCGTTTGCATTGTATTTGCATAGTAAATGTATTGATATGAACACGAAGGTCATTCAATAAAAATTTAGGAGAATCATTTCTAACATTAACGATGCCCACTGAGATATAACTTTTATGAATACATAATTTTAATTTAATTATCTAATAAGAATGGCTATAAAATCTTACGTTAATTTTTTTAATTACATATTTATTACGAAAACCCTATTATGATAACTATGCATATTATTACGTCAATCAGTTGATAATAATGTTTTATATTTTAAGAAAATTATTCATTGCTATTAACGGTGATATAAATAATTTTTTGCCCCAAATTTACCCATTAAAATTAAAAACTCATTGAATGTACTTATTTCTTAGAGTAACTTATATTTCACTTATGAATGACCCAAATTGCAACGTGTACATAGCTGCAATCTTTCCGGGAAAATGTGGAAGTTTTTAAAATAATTCCGATTTTCAGGCTTTAAAGCTTAACACTGAGACCAAAATTGTGCACATCCGATCCCTCCAACTGCTGGACCTAAACTGAATTATCTTTCCTTTCCAAAAGGTGACTTTACTCCATGGGAGATATGTCGCTACAATAAGGGTTTTTGGGAAAATAAAACTCAAAATTTCCCACTCTCTAAACACATTTAGGATTTTGTTTTCTCTTCGAATTCATTTTTATTTGTGTTAATAGAACAAACTCCACGGTTGAATAGTAGTTAGACTATTCGCTAAAGAACATGACTTTCCTAATCCTATATACAGTTAAGTATTTACTGACTTTATGTAAAAAAATGTTCGAGAAACTTAAAATGAAAAAATATCTCAGCAACTTCGAATCTTAGTGTTATTGAATAAAGTTAAAACGGTTAATCTAAAAAGGTTTTGTTTAGTATTTAAGTATATAGAACGAAAAATGAAAATGATCTCACGATAGGATGTTTATTCTTTGGTTGAGATAGATATAGAGAGAATTAAGGTGTATTGGTCATAAGAAGAAATAGGTAAGTAGGATGGATGTAATAATAAAAAAGGATAAATAATGATCAAGAGTAAATATATAAACATTTAGGGAAAAGACATAAGAGAATATGATATATATATATATATATATGTATATAAATTTAATGTTTTGATTAAGAATATCACACTGAGACCTTGGTTACTTTGCTCCCCATTGCACCTCCATATTATCGATTTAATATTAGAAAATTCAATATTACAAAAATATTTTTCAAGCTGCTATTCTACAACAAAGACACTGTACCCGCTATTGGATAAATTATTCGTACAAGGTTATAAATTTATGAGTAAAATAATTAACAAATACTGTTTAAATAATATTTGAGGACGAGAGTTGGCTTTCAAGTCGATTGATAAGCTTAAGTTTTGATAATGGGGTTTTGAGCGGCTGAAATTGGTGCTGGTCTTTAATTTTAAATACGAGAAGGTCAAATGCCCCATCATGTTCTATGTTAAGAAGCGATTCTTGTACTTTGAGAGGAATAACTTGCGAAAAACCCTACGCTTTAAGATCTTGCATAGTGGAGGTTATTTCTAATAATCGATTCTGTGGTATTCTTTAATTAAAACAGTGCCTTTTTGAAATGACTTATTATGAGTATGAGTGTAATGGAGAATGATGACTTTTGCCGTAGAAAGGTGAGATGGATTGCATTATGTTAAAGATTTGTGCAGGGTTATTATGGTGTCAATTTAGGATTTCTATCACTTCGTTTCCAAATCCTAAGGTTGGAAATAGGCAAAGAGTCACAAGCCTAAACGTCAAATCTAGGAGAAGATTGAACAAATGGGATGCTTATATATTTGTAGTTAAAGAAGAATTGCTTTTCCATAGTCATACGTAAGGCTTTATAAACCTGGTAAACTCAGTTTCATTAGAGCAACCTGGGAGGATTTTATTAAAAATTGTGAGTACGACAGTGGTATGATTTGTCGTCATTTTAACATAGAAGGAGTAATTTTTTTTAAATGTATCTACAAAGTTGGGACAATACGATATGAAACTGATCGGTTTGATTGGTAGTCTCTAAATTGACAGACAGATCGGTGATGGTTTTCGATTGACTCGACTGTTCACGGGTCGCCCTTTGGAACTCGTTAGGTGTGAATAATCTGATATTGACAACGGATTGGGTCGCAAGAACTTTACAGAATCGTATTTCTTCTTTCACAACTTTTGAATATGTACTGTATTCATTTGACACAAATAAATAAGTTGGGACGTTTGGATTGTACCAATGGCTGAAGAGGGTAGCATTGTGGAAAGGCATGGGGAAAGATCTGGTGCCATGCTAACTAGGCAAGGTCGTCGAAAAAGTTTATCATTATGTGGAGGATGTAAGGCTTATTCACCCGATGGGTTTAAACTTGCTCCAGAATCCGTGGTACTTTCCCTATAGTCAAAGGAAATACAGAGTTCAATTTTTGTTGATTTGACGCTTAGATTAATAGGATGCGCGTGGTAATAAATGGAGAGCCATTGGTAAAGTAAGATGTTGCGAAGAAATTAAAAATTTTCCAGGAATTTTTTCATGATGATTAAACAGAGTTTAATGATAGGGTTAAATTAGATATGTAGATAACCGGTAAGTTGTTTTAATATGAGAGTTTGCCTGAAGTTTTGAAGATACGTGTCTTGCTTAATATTGGTGTTTCAATAAAAGCTGATCGTTGGTGACTACTTGAACTTTAAGGTAGGTTTTGTGCACTTGCACGCTTGTAGCACTCCAATAAAGCTTTTTCGCCTAAATTAGTAAAAAACGAATCCAAAAAGGCTTTTGAGAAGGGCGTGTAACCCAGGTTTTGTGGTTATGTGGAGAATATCATTTTTCACATGTCGGAGTTTTTTTGGTAAATGAATTCTAAGTCAAATGATAGGGTGTGAAATAATATTTTATGCAGGTCGTTCCTTTGTAAACCTACCTATCTAACAAAATAAGAGCGAAAATGATTACTCTTATTTATTTCTTTAGCTATGATATGGAAGTTTACAAGTAAGTTCAAAATTGTTTTATGACTACAGCATCCGATAGTTTGGATGTAGGAAAACCATTTGAATCTAGCTACAAGAAAATTATAAGAATTATTATAATATATTTTCTGCTGACTCGAAGATATTTTTTGAGTCCTATCACTATACAGGATAATAGTGGTTCCTAAGTAGCGTCAATATTTGTTCGTCTACCACAGATGGATGTGGTGATGAGAGGAGTTCTGGGACCTCTTTAGAGTTCTGCGTTCGTGGGTCGGTTTATTTCATTTAAGGGTTGAGTGAGTATTCTGAGAAGTCCTAGCTAGAATGGAGATGATAAAGTTGTTGTTAGCTGACTGGTTTCTTCAGAGGGTATGTAGGGGAATCGTCACTTTCCCTCCCCCTCCCCCCGTTCACTCTTGGTGCAGTCACGAGGCAGTTACCGCAAAGGCATCCGCCCCAGGCATCAGTAAGCCAAGAACGTGGCCACAGAGTCGCTCAACTCGGTGCCTTGAAAGCCCCCAAAGGTCAAAATTTAAGATCTCTTATAGGAGAGTGAGATCCAGTTTCACGTCAAATAAGAAATTGGAGACGTGTTTCTCCCAATCTCAAAGGCTAACGAGGAGCTGATGTTTGACTTCGTGTGAAAAACCGTTGGCCAAAAGAACTCTCCTGGGGCCGTCCTCAAGCCCCTCCCCCTCCTTACCACTCACCCAGTGGGGTGAAGAGGTATAAATGAGGAACTCTGAGGAAAATCGCCGTAGTATACGTCAGTCTCTAGGTAACGAAGTCTTCGGATCAAAGCGAACTACCGAGACTGGAGAGGTAGTGTACTTGGCTTGCCAGACCAAGAAGTACCCTTCAAGAGAGGCAGGGCTACCTACCTCAAGGGGCTAAGAAGAAGCTCATCCTCGAGCTAAATCCCTGGTTATCAAACCAAACGTTAAGTTAACTTTGTCAAGTTCAACTGACTCTTGCCAGAGAGACACCTCATATCCCGGTGCACCTTAAACACCTTGGGTATTCCTCGTCCTTGAGGAATTAAGAAAAAAAGAAGGAAAAGGCTCCCCCCCTCGAGCCCGTTTCTCGCTGGCCACACCGAACTCCTAAGTTAACTTGGTAAGGAACCAAGTTAAAATTATTCTCGCCAGAGAAATACCCCTCCGTTATCCTCGCCCTTAAAGAAGACTGGAACTAAGAAGAAGCTCATCCTCGAGCTAGTTCCTTGGTTCCTAAACCGAACTTTAATTAACTTATTCTCGCCAGAGAAACCCCCCTTCGTTATCCTTTCCCTCGAAGAAGACACTCCCCGAGTTCAGTCCTTGTCCTTAAGGAAATAAGTAACGAAGGAGAAAAGCCCCTCCTCGAGCTCGTTACTTGGTGGTCACAGCGCACTCCAAGTTAACTTGTTTTAAAAACCAAGTTCGACTCACTCTCGCCAGAGAGACCACGACTGCCTAGGTGTTGCATAAAGCACCGTATCTGTTCTCATCCTTGAAGACCCCCCTTCCCGGAAGAACGTGTGGACCGTCAGCTGCTACCCTCGCCAAAACGACCGTGTAATTTTGCCCATCTACATCTGGACAGACGGTACGCGTCGTGAGTCAATAAAATTTCTGAGGCCTTTGAACTCCACATGAGTCCGTAAGCGTAATTCTTATATTATTGTTGTGTGTAGAGAAATTAACCAATTTTTGTGGGTAAACTAATTTAATTAATTCTTGTTTAGGATAATATTTAAATTATTGCTGTAATTAATGTTTAGATGTTGGGTATTCAATGGTTAAAGTTAAAATATAAGTTTATTTTGGGATTATTTTGCGTTTCTCTAGATATCCTTACGTGTTTCAGAACGGTTCTGTTCGTTAAGATATTCAGATATCAATATATATTAGACACTCTTAGCACTCTTAGAATAGAACAAAAAGGGGGGACATTCTACGACACACTATTATAAAAGTGGTGTCAGGTTAGTAGGGTTTTTATTAGAAAGAATTCTACGACAGGGTAAATTGCCCAGAATTAAGAATGTTGTTTATTTTCGAGCTAGTGGCGAGACAGAGAGGGTGTGGTTACATAGTGATTTATGATACCACCACGTTGTCGCTCTGTTGGGTCAATGGGTTGATTTACAGCTGATTGAATTTGATCCATCACGGTTTGTTTTCAGAAGTTTGTCTAATCGAACTAAGGAAGGGAGTTTGTCTAATTCATTAAAGAAATGAGACATATATGAAGTGGCCATATCCACCAAATAAGGTAATGATGCGAAATCACCAAACTAAATTTTAAATTTTGTTATATATAGAATAATTCATTTATTAAAGAAAATATAGATTCAGTGATATATATGGATGAGATAAAGTTTTGCTAAATAAATTGAATCAAATCCTCTGATGCATGCAGAGAGTTAATATATGAAGACTTCGAACTAAAAAATACAATCGACAAACACGTAATTGCTATTTATTAATGTGAAAAATATCAGTAAAAGCTGCTCCAAATTAACTATCCCATTGAACTGAGATGAAACGTGAATAGCATGAATATTAGGAAAGGCAAACGAATTCAGCGGTGAAAGAGTATGGCAAGGTGGATAAAATTCTAAGTCAAGTAAAATGAACTCGAATAATAATAAACTTTCACTATTGGGAGTGAATGGCATTTGAAAATAAAACGAAATAAAGAAAAGGGAGATTGAAAAATGAGTCAGATGTATAAAAAAGTGCATATTTAAAAACAAATTAGATAAACACTTTAAAAGAATATATGAAAGTATTAGAGAACGAATGGACGAAAAGAACAAGCCAACGAAATAAGGGAAAAATGGGAAGAAAGATATGCTATTAGCGAAAAAAATAGACTCTTAGCATTAGTGTTAATGGGAATAATAAAAAAATAAGATAACTACATATTAAAATTGGAAACAACTAAGAATCACCGATAACGGTAGTAAAACAATATAAAAGAATTAAATTGTATTACTCTGGTAAGTGTTGTAAAATACATTTTAAGGATGTCTCTGGACCTATATAGAGTTGTGAGTGACAAGGAATTTTGCGGATATGATCTTTGACTTGATTCTTGTATTCGGCCATCGTTAATATGTTTTACCGAAAATTCAGGAAAAAAGATAAACAATTTAAAAACTTTTACCATCACCAGAATTTCAAAATTATTTAACTTTTCGAAAATTTCCCAAAGATAGGTTGAGAGGTTCAGAAATTTCGAGTTTTTTCAGAAGTTGGACTAATGGATTTCCTTTACGGATTTATTTTTTGCTTAAAACTTCGTAAAATTCAACAATTATTTTTTTTATTAAGAGATTGGCAGATTTAAGCTACTGTACTTTAACTTTACTCAAGTAAACTTAATTTAAGAAAATATCACATTCGAAATTTTATAATATCCTAATTTTTTTCAGGTTGAAAGGAAAACTAATTTTTTTTTTCTTGGTTCCTTGTTCATGTTCTGTTAAACACGACATCTAGCTTTGAATCTAATATTTACACTATCGTTTAATTCTCAATTAAATTAATAGATTACAATTCATATATATATATATATATATATATATATATATATATATATATATATATATATATATATATATATATATATATACTGTATTTAATCAGCTGATGGGACGATTCCTCGCTAAGCGAGGGAGAAATATGAAGAGAAAACCCAACACGATGAATTGGGGCATTTAATAGAGATATCGTACATCGACTGTATAAATGATCAACAGAGTTTTCTGTCAATTTTACAAAAATTAAGAGAAAGTATTAAAAGCAAGACTTAAAATATAAGATATTTAATTGGAAAAAAATAAGAAAAAGGTACAAAAACAAAGGCAAACACACGAAAAAACAAAAATTAAATAAAAAAAGTTCTGCTGACTAAGAGTTGCGTGTTCTCCCTTATTCTTATTTATGACCTCACGATCTATAAAACTTTCGATAATTCTCGGACTAACCTTGGAAAGACCTTTGCAATTATATCATTCGAAATTAAATGTAAAAGATCATAACTGTTTCAAATATCGTTAGAATCAACAAAATAGCTATGAAATTATTGTCAAAACATTCTCCGGCTAACCTTGCGAGGACCTTGAAAATTATATCATTCTAAATAAAATGTAAAACGACAAAAGGTTTTCGAATTTCGTTAAAATAGGTCGAACATTTACAATTTTATTACCTAAACAATAAAAAACAAAACAGTGACCGACTGACCGACATAGTCTGTTATAAAATTGCCCTCGACTAGACTCGCACTCGACTAAAACTTAGTAAGACTTGGGAAAATTGGGTTATCGAGGAGAGGTCCATGTATAGGATGGTGTTCCTGAAATACTTTGGTGTTCTAGGGGAAATTAGACTGAAATAAATATTTGTGGAATGTTAGTAGGTTGTGTATGAATGTAATAGTGGGCTAGATTTACAAAAAATAATAAGGTTGTTGAAGACTGTTATAATTGAGTCTAGATATGCGTTTAGAAAAGTATAAAGATTCTAAAATATCCACATCACGACTATTAGGACATGAATCCAAAATAGAGGATTCAATTTCTGAAATTGTGTGTAGCAAGACACGGAATGGTTTCAAATAGAAGAAATTCAGGCATAATTAAAGGTCTTTATTTGGAGTCGAAGAGTGGTCTTAACTACGTAGCAGGCATGGAGGCCAGCACACAAGAATTGGTAAACCAATCAAGAGCGAAGTATTTTAGAGAGTTTTTCTTTATGGGTGAGGAAAGTTTTAATAATTAAATTGTTGATGGGGGAAAAAAGGAAACTGACATTGAGGGTATCTCTTAACTAATGCCGACTGTAGTTAATTTACCAATTTGGATATAATAGGCCCAATGTAAGGTATTGTTAAATAAAGAGACTTTGACATATTGAATTTTTTTAATTTCTTTTATTAGTGAAGATTCGATCATTTCTCTCTTATTATAATCGTCACAATCTTTTATAAGATTGGCGTTTTTTACATGGTTAAAATAGTTGATGCATTGTTTACCCTACGAATATTCCTCCAATGTTCGTATATGCTTTTGCCTAATGATCTTTCGGTCTCTCTCACATAAAAAAGGGCAATTTGGGTGTTTACATGGCATTAAATAGATGCCTGCATCTTTATTTTGCGATTTTTGTTTAGTGGGACAGAAATTTTTGTGATGGTTGAATCATATTTGAAAGTGGCCAATTTGAGATAGAAAATGGAGTTTAGTCCTTTATGGTAGAGATTAGAAATTTATTTTACTAACATTTTTTGGTTGAGGAAGATAGAAGCCCTAGCTTTAGATAGCATTTCAGCTAGAAATATACAATAAATTGGATATTTTAACTGAACAAACAGGCATGTTATGAAGGTGATTTTATCTTGTAAAAAAACAGAGATCACTTAATCAAAAGGCTCTTAAATACATAGATATTACGATTGCTTTTTTTGTTTTAACATCGTGACGTGAAAAAAAGTGAATATAGGAATTAGAATTAGTAGGTTTAGGGTATACAGAAAAAGATGTTTTATTATTGATTCTTAAGAAATTTGCATCAAGAAAAGATAGGCAATTGTCCGTTTACCATTCAACTTTGAATTTATAGTGAGATGGAGATTGTTAAGTTTGTTAAGAAAAGAGTCTATTTGGTTGAATGGCTATTTAGAAATCCCGCCGTCTACAAACTTATAGAATACAAAATTTTGGTTAGGTCTAATAGTCGTGATTACGGAAGATTTCATAACAGGTTGCTCATACTAAGGTCAAATATTTGTCGGAAATATCTCATGGGAGGTTTAATTTGGGGTTATCTAATACATTCACTAACACTTGAATAGCTTCATCAATAGAGACGTTGGAAAAAGGCTATCTACATCGACCTGACTAGGCGATATATATATATATATATATATATATATATATATATATATATATATATATATATATATATATATATATATATATATATATATTTATATATAGAAAGAGAGAAAGAGAGAGAGAGAGAGAGAGAGAAAGAGAGAGAGAAAGAGCGAGAAAGAGAGTATTCTGCCTTGTTTCAACTGAAAATTGTTTGATTAATATTTAATTTAGTCTCGGTCGAAATTACACCTTTTGCCCAGTACTAACGCAGATCTCTTTTTCCATTACCTGGGATAAAACCGCCCATCTTATCACGTAGGCGAGATGCCTCCTCCAGAAGAAAAGTTTGATGCGAATGGTTCAGAGCTTTTCAGAAATTACTATATAAGACTAAAGTTTCTGCCACCCTATAATATTCGAACAATTTTACACCTGTCATTTATCTATATTCCAGGATTTGAATAATTAATATGATAGAATTTAAAAAGGTATCATTCAAAGATTAACGAAACAATGTCTGAAGAAACAATATAATAACAATCACATACGGCTCTTTATAGAGAAAACGATCAAGATGCTATTGGTTTATACTCATCAATTGGCGATATATGTAGAGGAACCAAGACATTATGGGTAAAGCTTTAAAGTAAGGACATCATTGAAAATTTACAAACTAGATTAAAATCGGTCAAAATTAGATATCTTTCACATTACCCTATAATAGAAGAGTTCTATGGAGATAAAGGCAAAACACATTTTAATATGGCCTAGCCATTGCGACAAATATCTTTAATTCACTTGCCTAATTTTGGTATTCATATCATTTCATTTCATGTAGACAGATAGAATAAGAGGGGAAATAAGTAATAAAGAGTTGGGAAGGCGCAAAAATAGGTAGAGGATGAAGGAAGCAGTAAATATAGATGATGCACGGTGTTCGAGCCTTATCGGTTTTTTTATTTTCCTGTCCCACTGCGGGATCTTTTTATTTTCTTGGAGTTTATTATTTTAACGTCCCATTGCGGGATCTTTTCTTTTCTTGTTTATTGTTTTATTAATTTATTTATACTATATTTTTCTCCTGATTTATTTGTATTTTTTATTTTTTTACTATTTAGTATTGGTTGAGTTGTTCTTTTATTTTGTTGTTTTACCTTGATATTTTGTTCTCTTTCGGATTGGTCAGCAGTATATAGATGCTGGTTCCGGTTTTCTGGTGTTGAGGAGGTACTATTTGAAGACATCTCTTTCTCTCTCAGGTTCAAGGGCAGTTAGTAACTCCAGTGAAAGAATCTCTTTCAGCTTTGACGATATATCCCTTCCTCTTTTGTAGAGATAGATGTTTATAGGTTCCATTCCTATTTCTTACTGAAGGCTCCTCGAGGTCCAGAAGTCATACCACTTTGTGTTAGTAATATAACTAAGACCTCTATTGTGCAGTCTAAGGAGTCTTATTGTATTATTATTCGATGCAGTATTAAGTGGTATGGCAGGATACATCAGTTTGGACCTAACCAAAGTGGTGTAAAGTTTTTTCTTATTACGTTGGTTAAGGTATTTAAATCTTGCTAGTTTGTCTAATTCGTTACTTGCAATCCCTATTCATATGATAACGTTTGCGTTCAAGCTAGTAGTGTTGGCAAGTGTGAATACGTAGAAAGAGAGACATTTGTCAAGTAGTCGATTTCGGTGTGTTCTAAGTTAAGCAAGGACGGTTAGGTGTATCCCTATTGCTGTTGACTTAAATTTAGACTCGTTGGTCTGGATCTTCCAGCGTCTTTCGAATCTAAATCTCCTTTCATCCTCAGCGTCCGTGGCTCTAGCAATCATCCTTGCGGATTTTATAGTATTACCACAACTTGGGTGACATCATCCGCATATTGTATGTTCAATGTTGTTGGATCAATAAAAGGTTTTGGTATATCCCTCGTGTATATCGTAAAGAGAATAGGGCTTAGGCATCCCCCTTGGCGAACACCGGACAGGAGTATGAAGGCCTCCCTGTATCCTTCTCGAAGACTATAAGGGCTTACCTATTGATGAAGTAGCTATAGAGGATTTTTTCGAAGTGGAGCGCGAGGCTTAGTCGCGAGATCTTGTATTTCAAGCCATCGATTACGATTTTTTCGATGGCCTTCTTAACGTCTCTGCAATACCATCTGACGAGCAGGTAGAAGGGAAAGTTAAGATTTGTGGCCGAGCCCGGGTATAAGAATGTGGGAGATGGGGACGCGATGCGCTCACCAACATCCCTTCTTAGTAATAGATTGAGGTTCCTGCCTCTTGCGTCTGTCCTCCCGTATCCCGCTGCATTATTTCTGGTGGTTAGGTCTGCGGTGAACAATACTGAGTGTTCTTTCTTGGAAAGGCTGATTATGTCGTGGGTAGCCACGTTCTTGAGGGTTACCTTTCTTTGTTGTGTGATCTGGCGGTTGAGGGCGATTGTGAGTCTTATTTCTTTACCGTCATATTCATATTCATTCTGCTGTTGTGGTCGTTCTGCACCATTCTAGTGTTTTTTGTGTCTTCTTTGGATTTTTCCTTAGTTTTTTTTTAGCCTGGGGGTGACAGGCCCATTTGCTTGTTCGTGTGCAGATTCCTGCTGTCTCTCTATAGGTTATTTTTCCTGAGCGTTTGTTTCTTTCTCTGGTTTAGCTGTTTCTGACGGTGCTACCTTGGCGCATGTAGCTGAAAGAACTTTGTCAGACTGCCGGTTTTCCAGAAACATGATGGGCTCTAGCCGATTGTAGCCAGCATCTTGTTCACCTCACAATTGAATGAGTCTGGGTTCATTACATGCGTGTGCAGAATCCATGCGAGCATTTTTGGAGGTGTTGCCTCTGTGAGCTGCAGAACTATTTGGGGTTGAGCCGTCTTAGCGTAAGTTTGTTGTGGGGTTTTGGTCTTGGCCTCTGCTGCATAAGGGCTATGGGGCCTTTCTGCTGCTTCTCTCTTCTTTTTAAGCTGTTCTTTTTTGACTGGGAACTACATACTCAGGGTCCGATAGGGCCTTCATGGGTTGATGCACATCTCCATATCACCGACGCAATGAATCTAGTCGTGACTTGTTTGTGTGCACGCAGAGCAGATCTTGACTTTTTTCTTCTCTGGGCAGGCCCTGGTTAGGTGATCTTCTAACTTGAAGCAGGAGAAACAGATGAGGAATTGGAAAAATCCCTCCCTTTCGATCTGTTCTGGGGATATTATCATGGAGAATATTTTTAATCCTGCATCTTTCGCCTTGGCTGCCATCTCTATCTCGTTGAATACGATCTTAAATACGTGCGTGAGGTTTCTAAATTTGATGAATTCAGGACCCTTTGCCCAATTCTGATTTTTATCTATTTCCTGCTTGATTTCCACAACTGACTGCTCGTCCACCCATGGATGGACATATCTGCACACGATAGCCTTCCTTGCTGCTAGAGCTTGGAAAGGTTTGGGCTCTAGTCGTATGTAGCTTAGGTCTCTGTTTCTGGTTTTCGAAGTCAGTTTATCCAGATCCGCCTGGTTGCGTTAAATAGCGGTGTACCCTCTGGTGACCTCGATTAGTCATTTTAGATCAATCCGCAGTTTTCCGAAGATCGTTTCAAAGTCCTTGAATTTGTCGGGTTTTTCATTCTTAATAAGCTTCAGTGGGACTCAAAAGTCCACAGACTCCCTTACTCGGCTCGTGGTTGGGACTCCGTATAACTGGAAGGGGCCGGATGCACCACTTTGTCTACGTCGAGTAGCTGTCTCCTTCCTCACAGGTGAGATAGAAACAGGAAGAATCTCCAATCAATCTATCTCATCCGGTTTGGTGCCTACCAGGATCGTCAGAATCAGGGGGTATCTCAAATTAGACCGACGACGTTTTGATCAGGTCTCCAGGGGTAGGGCTGACTAAGTCCTCTGTGCCTGGGGGCAACCTTCTCCTTTCTAAGCCAGTTAGAAACAGGAGTGATCTCCATTCAGTCTACCCGAGCCTTTTGGCGCCCCAGGCAGGAGCATCAGAAACAAGAGGTATCTCTAATCAGTCCACCACTCCGTAGCAGGGTTGGTAGCAGAGGTAGCCGGACTCCTTCAGAAGCTATCGGCAAAAAGTAGAGTTGAGTCACGGTGATTCTTTCTCTAAGTAGTTTGAGTTCAGCCGAGAGATTAGGGGATGGGGGATCTGTTTAGGAGATCACTGATGACGTGAATGTGCTGTCTAACGTGTTAGGGCAATTTTTTGCTGTGGTGTGAAAAGGCTTCATTTTACGCTTTTGGAAGCCTCTCCGGTTGACTTTACCTCCTTTTCCGGGTTGATGTAGTTCTTGATGCGATCCAATGGCTAATACTCCTTCTACACTCACAAAAACATTTTCACCCACCCAAATGTTTTGGTATATTTTGGTGTAATCCGTTAGTACTAAATTACAAATTAAAAAGATGGGAAATACAGAAATCCTATCTAAAAAGATTGTTTACAGAAATAAGTAGGGAGTGTTTTTGTGACTTAGGAGTTGGATAAAGAGTGAATCAGATTTAATTAGTTACAATTAAGTTCCCTCAGATGAATATTTGCCTCAACTTCAGAACTACTCATTCGCCAGGTTTAAGTTTGAACTTGAAATATAACCTTTCGCAGCCTAAAATAATCATAAATATATCTGCAGAAGAAACAGGTAGTTTCAGTGAGTTTGATGTGCTGACGGTTATCGATGATTGTCCTGGTATAACATTACATTATATCAATACCATATTATATCTATCAGGGAGGGACCGATAACTTCAAAGTGACCCAACAAAAGGGACGAAAAACCACGAGTTTAGACGGGCTGAGTAGCGTAAGAAAGTGCAACGAAGTCAGATAAATTATGGACAATGGCAAATCTCAAGGTTATTTAAAGAGACATTACAAAAATATAATTTTATTTACACCAAAATAATGAGCGAATTGATGGGTAAAATTACCACAGAGAATTAACGGGCAAAATCACATCAGTAAATGAAAGAGGGAATTGTAGTTATAAATCACGCTATGAAGTTAGAACTTAAATTATTCCCGGAGGAGACTATTCAAATGTGGAAGTGGGGGTGAGTAACTCAATTGGGCTACTAAAAGGGGGAGAGGGGTTGGCTTACGGATGTCTTCTGCACTTGAGGTAAGGCCGCTCGGACTTCAAAGCGAGAGGTTGGAGTGATGACGGTTCTCCAAAAGCAAGGACGGGGGGGGGGTAACTTCCGGTCCAGGGGAAATTATTTCGGCTACCCGAAATGAGGCGGGCTTCGACAGAAGTTGATGGAAGGAATCGGGAAAATCACTCTGGGCTAATTCCAAATACACAAAATAGTCCAGCTGTCACTTTGCCTTGTTGCTAGCCCCTTACTTGAAACTATGGGGAAATCTTCTGAGTTCTGGGCGAGACTTCTCAACTCTGTTTCTCTTCCGGGGAGTCGAGCATTATTTATGTCCGAGGCTCTCCCCGGAGTTAAGGGTTAGCGGGAGACAGCCTACTCTCGAAGGGCCTCGAATCTTTTTGCAGAGCTATTTTAGCCCGCATAAAGTTAAATCGTGGGGGACTCGATTCGAGGCTACCGCTTGTGCAAGGGGCACCTTCGCGCCAGGCTTGAATTTTCGTTCTACTAACTTAAGGTCCAATTAGGTCTCAAACCCTGTCAATAAGTCCTTCTTCACGGGATACGAGACTCGTTTGTTACCTCGGGTGGACACACGCTCGAGGGCTTTAGTTTTCTCCCAAAGGGGGGGGGGGGATTTGCGCACTCCTTTTGGGCGCGGGAAAACTTATCACTCCGGAGGGCTTGGAACTCCGGGTTGATAGGAGTTTTCAGGGAAACAGGTGCACGGGATTCCAGGGCTGCCTGTGTACGGTTAATCAGGGGCTGGGCCATGGGATAGTCGTGAATTACGGGGTTCTGACCGAATAAAGTGGAGCAGAACTGGATTAGGGCCGCTACCACTTCGGCCCAACCGCTACCGCTTGTGGAAGGGGGGAGGGGGTTAGGCCCACCACTTTAGGCCTAGCCGGGCCTTCTGCTGCACACGAAATTTCCTTTCTGCTAAAGATCTTCCACGTGGGGATTCCCTCACAATGATAGTTTTAATAACCTGCTCTTTGGACATTTCCAACAAAAATGCTTAGTGTTGGTTCATTACTTTTCTCATTTATTTTCCCTCTTATTCCTCCTTGTTTACCTACTCTTTTCTACACCATTTTGAACAAAATGAGTTTTCTTAGGTTATTATCTACTTCATTTTTCAGATTCTGTGTTGCGCATCGGAGACAACTCGTCACTGTCCAATAGTGAATTGTCCTCGGCAATTGCACTGGTCTATAGGGCGTATCTGACTGAAAAAAGAAAGGCTTAAGGGATAAGATGAATGAAACCAACTCCTGCCGCACTGTATTGGAGGATTAATCCTTCAGAAAATAAAATCAACATCCCAAATTTAAAATACTTTTTCTACTGAGTCATGCCAAATAAAATTGACGTTGCTCTATGTCCTGTATTTATAGCATTTATATGCATGTTGAATTAAATTGTTCACAATAGGAGTTCTCCTTGTTTAAACCTTATAAGTAAGGGATGCCTGCCACTGTTTATGATCTTGAAAGTAGTTCTCAAAGAGTGAAAAGGGGCAAGATAGGATTAGATTGCTAAGAAATACAAGGGTATGATGTGAGCTTCAAGAGATTGGCAGGATAGGATGAGATAAGAAGTTTTATTAGTTTTCCTCAGGTTTTACTAGATTTAATCTTGAGCCGGTGCACATAGATCCATTGTTCTTATATTTATATAGTACGAGGTAATATTATAACGGAAGTCAACCAGAAAATCACTGGCTCTTCGATCTAGAGTTAAGTAGAACTAATAAAAGTTAGTGGCTTTGTATTATGGTGATATGCAACTGGATCAAAGGGCTATATGAGTAATTTGAGTTTGTAATTCATAGTAAAATGCTGTGTTTAAGATAGGGTTGGCTATTAATAGCGGGTAGTAAGAGTGGAGCTTCGTTTGATAGAAGTGGTGTGAAGCGTTAGTTTTTGTGCAGCAAGTTCCGCTGTGGATGACATTAGTAATGGTATAGGTGTCAATTGTCTTTATTTGGTGGCAAGGCTAGGAAGTCTTATATCAGCCTTATGTGGACGACATGTGTCTATAGGTAAAGTAATAATATTTCCTTGTTTTGTCCAAATATGGTGTTTTTTAATGTTCCGAGGACATTATGGTTAGGCATAAATGACTTTCAAAGTGATGTTTTTGTCGATATTGATCTAAGTTCGATTCTGAGTCTAGGCTCACATCCAACAACGTAAGAATTGTGGGTAAATGACAAAAGATGGCCATGTAGCAAAAGGGTTGGGTGATAATCTAATTGTTTTATATCAGGTTAAATGAATTCTGTTGAGTGGAAAGCAGTTGTGATGAAGATAAAATTAGCAGTTTAGGTTTCTTGAGGGTGTGGATTGTGGATGTCTTGTGAAGGAAAATTCTTATGTATAGATGGCCATGTGGAGGTTTACCATTTGGCTTTTATTCTTTTTGTGTTGTGGCCTCTGTTGGAGATCTTTGCCATATATGTTGCATTGAAAATTGCTATGTTTTTTGCTATTGTCATTGTAGTCAAAGTTCGATTTTTATCAATGATGATGTGGCGTGGATGGCTGTAGATGGCTTTGCTAAAGGTTTTGATTGAAGCAATTTAATACCTGTGTAATTTAAATATTTAGTTGGGTATGTTAGAAGTGTTTAAATAGCTCAAATGTGTTGAGGATTATTATTCCTAGAATTTCTGTTATGGTTGAAAAGAGCGTGATATATACATTGGTGTGATGTGAGGAAATTTTGAGGGTTTATTTCGTTTGAGGATGTGGATGATATACACGTGATTCCAGAGTGGATGATTATGTTGTTGAACTAGGGGTACCTGATATCAGTGAATGCAGATACAGTTGTTGATTACGGTGTTATACATGATACTTAAGATTTCTGGGCCTTTCTCTTGAGAGCTATTGAGTTCATTTTTGGTGAGTGTATTGAACTTGGAAGAAAAGGATTGCTTTGTTTTTGGATCTCCTTGTTCAACGTTTGACTTATAATGAGGGTGGTAAATATTTGGCAACTTTGCATGTTGTTAGACATGAGCTGATTGCTTTATTCTTGTTGAAGTGGGTATTTTGTTTTCTCTGTTGAGGAGATTAAATTACGATGAGAGATTGGGCTTAAGGATATGTGAACATTTTATTGTTGATTAGACCTCGAAGCTTTTTGTTTTGGTGATTGAATGTTTGTATTATTGTTTCCATTTAATTGTTGTGCGGTTTAAAAGCGAATATTCATACAAAGATATATATGTATGCGTGTTTCCAGAGTGGATGATTATGTTGTGGAATAAGGAGTACCTTATGTCAGTGAGTGCAGATAAAGTTGTTGGGCCAGGGTGTTATACATGATACTTGAGATGTCTAGGCATTTCGCTTGAGAACTTTTAAGTGCTTTTTTGGTTTTGGTCAGATTATTAAACTGGGAAGAAAATGATTGTTTAGTCTCTGGATCTATTTGCTTAACCTTTGTCTTATATTGAGGGTGGTACGTCTATGGCTATTTTGCCTGTTGCTAGACATGAGCTGATTACTTTATTCTTGTTGGAGTAGGTAATTTGTTTTCTCTGTTGAAGAGATTTAATTACGGTAGGATATTAGGTTTATGATGTGTGGACTTTTTATTGTTCGCTAGAGTTGGACCTTTTTGTTTTCTGATTGAATGTTTGGATCTATTGTTTCCATTTAATTGCTATTTGGTTTAAAGAGCAAATATTCCTTTTTTTTATAAGGGTTGATGTCGAATGTATCTCATATGTCCTTAAGCTATATATTTCTTATTTGCATTTGGACTCTTACGGTATGGAGTGAGTTCTTGATGCAAGGAAGGTATCGTTGGAACGGTAAATTGGATAGATTATTTTCAATTTATTGAAAATTTACCCCACTTGGATATTCTGTTGTTTTTATTTTTTTGTTAGAGCAGTAAATTTGTTGGATTATTTGAGAGAGGCTGATGATTTTGAAGTGATTAGAATTGAGTGTTTGAGAGTTTTGACAAGTTTGTTCAGGTATGGAAGTAGGATGAGCAGTGTTATTTCTTGCTAACCTGAGTTGTAGTTGTATTGTGGGTATAAGTTATGTTCAATGATTAAAGGTGTTTGATGCTGATCACCTTTTGAAATAGTAACTGATTTGGAATTTCCACTTCAACATATGAATGCATATTTTCTTCTAAAGCAAAGAATAATAAACTCCAAACAATACCTCCAAACAACCAAACATATTTGTTACCAGCTGCAAAAATATAAAATAACCCAAGCTAATTTGACAAAAATCCCACTTCGGAACTATCCTTACTCCAAAGACGTTACACTCGATTTAAAATAATAAAAAAATACATAGAGAATGACTTCAAAATTATATGAAATAAAGAATTTTTAAGATTTAGAACAAAATAGAAGATACTCGTAGCCTGGACGAGTCTAGGATTAAATTTCAAGATGATTTTTATGTCAATTTCTTCATTCGAGCTAACCATTACTTTTCTATATGCTTTGAGCATTAGATCTATGTGTAAAAATAGTGCAGTCGCTTTTAATTTACCTCTTATACTCAGTTTATGTCAATTTGCTTTGATTCAACTGTTACAATATATGGCCATTTTTGTTCCCTAATTTATTTTAACAATATTGAAAATTCTTACCATCATTTGTCTAAAACTATCGATATTAATTATCAGCATTCATATTCTTAAAGTAGTATCCTCATTGAGAGTAAGACTTTTAGAAATTTGGTCGAGTGATCTGAGTCTAAAAAGCAATGATCTCAGCTCATATAGCAAGAGCATGCACATAGAGTATACATGAAATTTGCGAGAATCATTAAATCAATAACTTTATTTATATTAAAAATACCGTTTTTTAATCCATTTTATTCATTAGTAATTTTCTTTCTTTCTTACCCCTCCCTGTACTAGTATTACGATATCTCTTAGATTTAAACACTAAGTTCTGACTGATTATCTGGATTAAAAATTTACTTCCTCTCATGGTAGGCTAAAACATAATTAGTATAGTAAAAACAAGACCTTCAGTTACTTTCTGCCTACATTATTAAACGCTTTGTATATAAATGGATTCCCAAATATTTTTTTAAGGAAACGAATAATTGTACGACATACAAAATCAACTAATAACTATATGACAGTTAAAGGCGTACTCATATGTACTGCTTACCTTGTATAATTTTTAACGTATACGGCCCAAATAGATGTCAGTTGCAAGTACAACAAATAAACTACAGTCGTGGCATTAACTCTAATAGGAAAAGAACAGAAAGCTGGAACCAACAGATGACCACAATAAAACATGAATTGAACTAAAGAAAACTTAAAGAACCCTAAAGAAAATATACCAAAATTTAGCATTACAAACGCAGCAATACATCATAAATCTTGAGCCATATTTTGACTAGAGTTTTCTACCTAATAATAGGCAAAACAGAGATATCCATATATAATAAAAATAACGCATAGCTGTACATCACCCTTTTCCCATTCAGAACAAATACGTTTAGTTACCTAACACTAATTACAAAAAACATCAAAACCAAGGCACTAAAGTTAAAACAAACCATTGAATAACTATAGCTTTTGAACAAAACCAGAACATAATTAAACACATCCACAAAATCCTCTTCCCCAATCACGTAAACAATCTTTCACTCAAAATATCTTAATAAATCTTGTCTCTAAAGATATAAGTCAGAAAAATAATTCATCTAAATAAATTTTCTTTTGTACAAAGATTCAAACACAACTCAACTTTTTCCCCTTCCGAACGGCGCATGTACATCAGTGTCATACATAACCATAATGACTTTAACTCTTTTTTTCTCAGCTATCCAATCATATACTCGTACAATTTGCATAAAAGTTGGCTGGGGCTTATGGCTGACTGAAAAGTGGTCTCAAGGTAAAAATGTAAGGTAAAAGATCAAATATAATTGATTTATTCTCATAAGATCATTTCTTTGTAGACAAAACAGGAAATCAATTGAAATTCTAATACAAATTAGTATGCTATACAAAATTAATATGTAATATATTTTCTAGCATTATTTCATTAGAAAAAAAATTTAAGCTGAAAACTTTGATTAACATTAGGTTTAATTAATTTTATTCAGTAATCCATCTCCAGGGTAACATAAATTATAGGCCGAACTAAATTAAAACTGGCCTTGAGCCATTAATTCACCATTTCTAATTAGATCTGACACATGATTACTCATGCCATGACACTTAATTGCTGGTGGATGAGTTGAAGAGACCTTTCTATATACTTGCATGGACAAATGTTTTGAAACAATTTTTTATACGAGAAAATTAATAGAACTAATCAAATGTAGCGTTTGGTTTTACTGTGTTTGTATGATAATTTGAAAGTGTAATATATAAAATTTAGACAACAAACCCTTTTTATTAAAAAATAAAGTCTATTAATTTTTTTAATCGATATTTACAATAGTGTGCTTTGTTATTCAGGACTGCTTTGATTCATATTAGCATTCAGGTGACCAAATCTGTTAGGATTTCTTGAGTGATGTAAATTTTGGTTCAATAACCATTTCAACTTCTCACAAATGGATGGCTTTTCTTACCATTCTCCAGTTTTATTGTCACACAAGAATTTCCTATTTAATTTAAATCTGTCGAATTCTTGGGCTAAGGTTCCAAAAGTTTGATGTTTTACTCTCAAGGAAATTTGTTATTGATTTTGCTCTACGACAAAGTGTGCCACCATGCTAAGAAATTGGTCCTAAGCATTTGGGAAAAGGTGCTGATGAAATAGAGGTAATAAGCTAAAATGTTGGTGCATCATTCCCTTGAAGCAGCTCCAAGCATGGAGAGTGCTGGTTGTTTTTTCTATGGTTGCCTCACTTGAATCGTAAGAGACTCTCCTTTTCTTCTTCTAAAGAGAGAGTTTCGAGAAGTTATTAACAAGCCGAAGGTAGCTTCTTCATTTAATCTCACTTTGCCCCAGTCTTTACCAGTCAAATGTTTATATCTCCTACAAATAGGAGCCAATCTGTAATGTTCTTTTTGGTGAAATCGGGCTGGCATGCAGCTTTTCTTGACTCACTGAGCAAGGTGAAGCATTTAAACTTGCTTATTTCCAATTGTGAACAATCTTAGCAACGAGGCAACCACATGTTTGAGTACATTTATTAGGAAGCAACTTTGCGCTAATTTAAAGCTTTTTGAGGTTCAGAAGAATGGTTTCCAGGAGTGTAACTAGTCTTTGAAAAGTCATTAAGGATCCTAATTATGGGGTTGTTTGATGGAAACCCCTGACAATTCCCTTCTTGCATTTCTTCCAACTTTGATGAAGTGCAACAATGCTTTCACGCATTTCTTTGGAAAGAATTATTTTTGAAATTGAAAAAGATTCGAATTAATTTTTTAAGAAATATTGCGAAATAGATTCATTAATATAACTCCTATAGGCCATAATTTTATCATTTTGGTCGATAATCTAAGTTCACCTGTTCTATAAATAGCACAACAGCAAAATTTTGCATTCAGAGTGAATGCAGTTTATTTCCGTAATTGTTTAATTAGTTACATTTTAATAACCTGAAATAATTTAAATATTAGAATAATTAGTCCTATTGCATAAATTTTAGAAAGGAATGAACAAATAAAAATATATATTAATCTCAAAGCTTTTAGCAATGACCTTATATGAGTGCAACCTGACGTTCACACACTTTCTCTTGCCTTCCAAGGCGTTCTGGATGTGTATTAGTAAGACTGCCTTCTCGTCCGTGTTCTCTTTCTTTCAGTCTTTCTTTCAGAGACAAATAGCATCTATCTCTGTTGCATCAGTATATTAAAAAAATTGTGCACAATATAGTGAAATTTGTATTTTCTTGGAAATTACACTGTGTAATACGATATTTGTTAGCAAATGATATTTTCTATTTGCTTTGCTTGTGTCTAAAACACACAAAAAAACAGTTATTTATTTCAAACTTTGCTCTTGTGTCTAGGATAATAATATTTATATGAAAATTAAGTATGTCCTTTGGAAGGAAGTGGCGAATTTGAATTTTCATTTGCATAAAGTAGAAACAAAACGACTTGATGCAAAAATAGCATTTATTTATTATAAAATTACATAGGTAAGACAATTAAAATATTAGAAATATGTAGTTTTCCGTGATTTATGCTTATAATATAAATTACTTTCACGAATTAGCCCCCAAAATATTTTCTCTCATCAGACTTTTATTATACCATCCTTGATAACGGCGTTCAAAGTCCAGTAAATCCTAGTTAAATCGCTTGCCATGCTCCTTAGAACACGTTCCCGAGTTCTCCTAAAATTTATCGAGACCAGCGTCAAGAATATGGAATTTAGGGGCATCCTGCAACCCATCATGCCGTAGTTTCTCACCAAGTTCTCAACAAGCTCTACATAGTTTTTGGTTTTGTGATTACCCAGGAAGCCCAGAATGACCCTGATAAAGTTGTCATAAGCTGCTTTTTCCGTCAGTCGCCAGATAGCCCCTTAATAGAAAAAAAATGCTTTTTCCGTCATAGTGAGCTTCGCAGGAAACTCTTGCACTACATGATCTTTTTTTATTTGTTGAAGAACGAAGACCCCGGATGCCACCTTTGCTCCAGATAGCTTAGGAAAGAAATCTTGGAGATACTTGAAAGCTGAGACTTCTTATCTAGAGCTCTGACGAATTGTTGCATAGGTTCCAATTTTAAGTGCAAAAGAGGAAACAGTACTTTTCGGAGGTCCAACAAAGGCTCCCATTTGAGGTTGTTTCTCCCCACACTAAACTTGGTCCGTTGTGGCCAATCTTGCTGATGGTAGTGTGCCACGGGGTTCTTCCTTTTCCAAAACGAAGATTGGTAAATCCGGTTTGGAGAACAATCAAGAAGACGACCATTTTTAAGTCTCCAATAACCTACCAACCATACTCTTAATATTTGCTGCACCGAGAGAACAAGGGAAAGAGATGGATACATATTCCCATTATAAAGCAGGACTAATTTGAGTCTCCTGCACGAGCTGTAAATGAAGAGGCACCACTCTTGGGGTTACAGGCGATTCCAATTGCCATAAACAGCCTGGTCACATTGTGACAAAAATAAATCTCAACTTGATGTAATAAAAAGCTTGAAAAACAATGGTAACGCTTTCTCTGACCTGATATTTGAACACTGTAATCTAACAAATCACACTACTTGAGTCTCGAAGTTAAAAAGCTACGCATTTGACTTTCTGCGACCAAGATCTCTGACAAAGTGAATGAGATCGTGGGGGAAGGGGGATGTGTTGGTTTTCTTTTCTCCTCAGTTGCACTTCTGTAATCTTATCAATGAATTCATCCTCTTCTCAACTTATTTTTCTTTCTAAATACTACTGCTCTCGTTTGAGGGGAGTGGGTAAGGGAGGTCAGAACTGGGTGGCACTTGCGAAAAAGATGACGGAAGGACTGGATACATGATAACAGACGCATATTGGCCTGCTGGACGTTTGGAAGGGTTCATCATGCAGAAGAAGAAAGTGGTTGATTGGTCAGTTGGTTTCCTCCAAATTCGTGGGATCGAGAAATTTATAATCTCTTTTCTCCTTTTTACCATTTGTAATAAAAAAAATTAAAAGATAAGTATAATTATACAAATACTTTTTACTTAGTGCTTATAAGTGGTAAAAAAATTGAGAATCCAAATAAAAAAAACATTATATATATATATATATATATATATGCAGATAAACCCAATATGAAAGAGTGAAAAACGATAACGAGCGAACGCTTTAGTCTTTATTCTTAAAGAACATTTCAAGGAATGAACAAGACAAGGGACATACATTGCCTTAAATAGTGGAAGGTTGGATTAGACTATCTACCTCTGAACCCTAATTATGGGGTACAAAATCCTGAAACAACTTTATTTGCGAATTTATATATATATATATATATATATATATATATATATATATATATATATATATATATATATATATATATATATATCATCACTAACTCTATAATTCAAGAAGCAGATTTTTTCAAATATTTGAATAATAATTTCATCTTAGTTCGCTTATGACTTATGTTTTTTTATCAAATTTATTTCTAATAAATCTTTTATTAAAAAAAAAAAAAATGGTGTAGTTAGATATAAATATAAGTATCTTAATTTTGTGAATATTTTAAAAAACAAGGAATTACAAATAGTGAACTTCCGAAAATTTATTTTTATATATCTTCTAATCTTCTATAAAACCATATTTTAGCAACGTGATATTTTAAAAGGGGGGGAACTTTAGTTTAGAGTTCCTTTTTAAAATTTTAATAATTAGCGAAGTTCAGAAAATTTATAAAAATTTAACCATGGCTGCTTTTTTTTAGATTTTAAATTTTAATCTTTGTAGTTAAGCGTAGCTTCCCCCGTAGGGGACAGTGGCGAATCCATTGCCTGGTTTATATATATAAATATATATATATATATATATATATATATATATATATATATATATATGATGGGTGTTCCATTAAGACAGATCAAAGTTAGCAGTAAATAAGTGATATTGGTGAAAATTTGTTGATTTTCACTATTGGATCCTGTTTTTTGAGTCATGGCAATTACTCATATGTGTAAAAAATATTATCGCCTAAATATCCGCCAAGGCTTGGGTGGCACACCTCAACTCGATGGTCAAAATTTTGATGACATCTCTGCATAATTGCCCTCGATCTCACCAATATGCCTTATTATCTCATCCTCCAGCTGTTGAATTGTTGTTGGCTTGTTTGCATAGAGCTTACTTTTGAGATGACTCCAAAGGAAGAACTCTAAAGTCGACAAGTCACATGAAAGTGGTGGCAAATTGACCTCGCTGTTTCGAGAAATGATGCGACCTCGGAACTTCTCATTCATTAAAGCCATTGTTGCATTGGTTGTGTGGCATGTGCTGCCGTCCTGTTAAAACCACAAATCTTCGACATCCATAGAATTTAATTTAGGCCATAAAAAGTTGGTTTTCATGGCACAGTATCGCTCGCCTGTCACCGTAACAGAATTCCCGGCGTCATTTTCGAAGAAATCAGCCCCAATGATTCCGCTAGCAAAAAATGCACACCAAACAGTGACCTTTTGTGGATGCAGTGGCTTTTCAACAATCTTCCTGGGATTTTTATTAGCCCAAATGCAACAATTCGGCCTATTAACGAATCCACATGGATGAAAATGGGTTTCACCACTAAAGATGAGCTTTGCGAAAAATCATCATCGGCTTGTCTTTGTTCGTGCACCCAATTGACTAATATACGGCGCTTCGAATGGTCAGAAGTCTTCCCTCCTTGTGTCAGTTAAATTTTGTAAGCGAATAGAGACAAATCTTTTGTCAAAATTCGATGACACATTGTTGTGGAGAGGTTTAATTCCTCCGCGCGATGAGGAATAGAGGTGTCTGGATCTTCGGCCACATTCTCACGCAGTGCAGCAATGTTTTCAGCTGAACGGCGTAAACGAACACGCAATGGCGTTTTAATATCTGCCACCGAGCCCGTTTGTTTGAATTTACGAACAATTTTCCCAATTGCACTCTCGGTTAGTCGATTATGGTGACCAGAAATATTGTGAATTGCCCGAAATGCGTTTCTGATTGAACGTCCATTTTCGTAATGGGCTTCAATAACTTAAACACGTTGTTCAATTGTTAATCTTTCCCTTGTTGAAATTTTGATAGACTGACGTTGTTGAATATGAAAGAAGAAAAATCATTAGACGCTTAAAATTAACTCACATTTCAAAATCGGTCCAAGTTATTGAAAGACCCTATATACGAGGAGCGGTTAATAAGTTTTGCAATTCGGATATAAGGAAACGAGATATGAGAAAAGGTGTTTTATTATTTTTCAATATAACTACCCTCGAATTCAATGCACTTTCGCCACTTGTCCCTGAGGCTTCGAATTCACGACAACCAGAAATCTTCCTACTGCTAATCAATCCACTCCTCGGCGGCGAGCTAGACATTTTCATTGTCCCCAAACCAGCTATAAGGCAGTGCAACCTTGAGCTGGCGGAATAAAAAGTAGTATATGGGGGCCAGATCTGGACTGTAAGGCGGAGGATTGAGCTACTCGAATTGCGCTCGCGCTAGGCAGCTTGTGCAACTCTGGCCTTGTGAACAGGGAAATTGTGGTGGAGGAGAAGAACACCGCGTGTCAACTTGGCGTACCGCTTCTGAAGGATGCATTTCTTCAACCCAGCCAGTTCCTCCGCGTAATATTGGCATGTGATAGTCCTTCCACGAGACGCATAGTCCACCATCAATACTTCCTCAGAATCCGAGAAGATGGTAGCCATGATCTCCTCGGTTGAGGGTTGGGTCCAGAACTTGATGGGGGTCGGAAGGCCCCAGTGCTTCCAGGCCATGCTTTTGAGCTTGGTCTCGGGATCACAGTTTCATCCCCTGTCAATATGCGTGATTCGATTTCCACCGGGTCTTGGTTGTACAGGAGCAGCAGCTCCTCCAAACGTTGAAGACGTTGAATTCGATCATGGGGCGTGAGGTTTCTAGGAACTTAACGGGCAGACACCTTGGTCATGACCAAATTGTCGTGGATGATGTTGATAACACTTCCATGTGATATTCCAAGTTCTTGCTTCACCCGTCGATTTAGAGGATCATCCTCTACACACGGGCTACATTGTCCCAGTTGGTCACGTCAGAAGGGAGTCCTGGACGGGGGTCAACTTCAAGGAACTCATGACCATGGCGGAACTCCCTATTCCAGCGAGCAATGGTTGCATAGGAAGGGGCGGTGTCAGTGTACACTGCAACCATGCATTAATGGATCTCTTTTGGTTTCTTGCTTTCCTTGGTCAAAGATTTGATCACTGTGCAAGACTTAAACTTCTCCATTGTTAAATAATTTGTGCCTCACGATCTGCGATCAGCTACTGCTTCTTAAATAGACGAGGCAGGAGCGTGCGCCTGCAGATCCTGACTTGTCATAACTTGTCCTAACAACCCCACAAACAGCAATCTTCCTGTCTCTGTTTTGCCCTTCCGATTCGCAAAGTTTATTGACCGCCCTTCGTATATATATATATATATATATATATATATATATATATATATATATATATATATATATATATATATATATATATATATATATACATATATATATATATATATATATATATATATATATATATATATATATATATATATATACATATATATATATATATATATATATATATATATATATATTAGTGTAGTTGGGTAGCTGTGTTTCATGAATACTAATTTTGTTGAAGACCATTTGGTATTGTGCCTTAATTAGTTTCCTTTGGAAACTTTCTCTTCTTCTAACTATCTTTTTTATTTCATCTTGTAGCTGGTGGATTATTTGTCCAGTATTCATCTCTTTTTTAAATGAATGTGTTTGGTAAAAACCAAACTAAAATGCTAAGCTTTCGATCTTATTCGATCATCTTCGGAGCACTATGGAATTTCTTTCCTCCTTTACCGATGTAGTAGGTGGAGTGAGGCTCTGGCAGAAAGTTAAGTGAAAGAAAACGGTTTTTAAGGGGTATTTATTCTCCTTGGTTGAATGTAACGTTAGAGGAAATGCACCACTCGAAATATAGTCTAAAGTCCACGGAGGAATTCTTTGACATCCTCCGCGCTACAAGACCGTCATGACTAATATCATCTCTCAACCTAAAAAGCCTTTTCATGAATTTGCCTATCGCTCAAACCATCGACATCATTATAGAACACGTATACCACTATCCTATAATGTCTCCTCCAAATCTTGATCAAAACATCTTAAGGCGCATGCTACGTTCATGCATATCAGAGGCACCATTCAGGACACATGATGGTAAACTATACACAGAAGTGGATGGAGTGGCTATGGGGTCACCCTTAGGGCCGACCTTCGTCAACGATTTTATGGGTCAACTCGAGGAGAGCTCATTGGACACCATGAAAAATAAGTCACACACAAATTGCCGATATGTAGATGACATTTATATCAACGTCCAAAACGAAGACATCTCTTCATCATCAAGCAGCATTTTAGGGAGAACTCCGTGCTAAAATTTACTTATGAATTGAGTACGGACAATAAAGCTCCTTTCTTGGATTTTTAGTTCCATAACATCAATGATAACTACATCACTAAAGTACATCGGAAAAGTACGGACATGGGAAGATGCCTCAATGCAGATAGCGAATGGCCTGAAAGATTCAAAATAAGCGTAATCAGCTCAGACATCTGCCGAGCTTACAAATGCTGCTCTAGGTGGGAACTTTTCCACCATGAGATTTCAAGAGTAAAGCAAATACTTGTAAATAATGGTTTCTTAAACAGCATGATTGATGAATAGCTCTAATCATTTTTAAATAACCATAACAATCATGCGGATAAAGCTGTAAGTAATCATGGGTAAGTCAATAAACTCAAAGTGTACTACAGAAACCAGATATCCAAGGCCTATATAAAAGATGAAAAAAAACATCGAGGAGAATATTAACCGTAACATCAAGGTTAAAAACAAACTAATAAAATACAACTCATCATCTATTATAAAACTACAAAAGTCAGCAACCTTCTGATGAAAAATAACATCTGCCTTAACTTCTCGAATCTCAAGTTAACTAACATAGTTTACGAGTTCACCTGCCCCATGACAACTACCATACTTTCGAGGAGATTAACGATGCATCTACAAAGCGGAGGTCCAAAAACCATATGGAAAGTGTACATAATATTAACCTAACGAGAGATATGCTCGTTTAAAACACCATTATTAAAAGAAAAGAGGTTAATATGGCGAGGATTAAAATCTTAGAAGCTATTTTAATAAATAAAGATAAGCTGGCCATCAACAGTAGAGCTAAAAGCTGGAATCGTACGTTAAAACTATTTTAAAAATTCCACGCACAAGAGTGGTCCATTTCCTCTAATGTTACGTTTAACCAAGGAGGATAAATACTCCTTTAAAACCGTTTTCTTTTACTTAAATTTCTGACAGATCTTCACTCTACTCACTACATCTGTAAAAGAGGCAAAAAATTACATAATGCTCCGAAGATGATCGAGTAACATCGCAAGCTTAGCATTTTAGTTTGGTTTTTAACAAACACATTCATTTATAAAAAGAGATGAATACTGGACAATTACTCCACCATCTACAAGATGGAATAAAAAAGATAGTTAGAAGAAGAGAAAGTTACCAAAAGAAATCAATCAAGGCAAAATACACAATGGTCTTCAACAAAATATATATATATATATATATATATATATATATATATATATATATATATATATATATATATATATATATATTACATTCCAACGTTATTTTAAATAGCTCGCAAGTGAATTGATATGCCCAAGGTTTGTTTTGATCTCTGACTGTTATGCCGTAATATGCCTTGTAGGCCTCACACATTTTAGCATATTTCTCTACAGAGTATATTTTTGCTCTTGTAGCAATAAATTTGCCACAGACAGCAAAATGCGCCTGTCGAATGTTTACATACTACCTCTTGATGCCATGTGTGACAAATGCTTCTATTAATGACGAGTGAGGATGTCTGCGTGTTAAGGTTAGAGTTAAACCGATCTGTTGAGTAGACATTCTTTAGATTTATACAGTCATCTACGTTGCCAGAATGTTCTAGAAATTCTTCAAAGATATAAAAAATTCTTGAAAGTTCTAGAAAGCTCAACAGTTTATTTTTAACCATATACGTGTGAATTTATGTAGAATTTAAGAGAAATAATAAGGGAATCAATAGCTATTATTTCTGTATTACTGTTTCTATGTATAGCATTTTAAATAGAGTATATCATGTTTATACCATAACTGGAAAAAAACTAACTCTTGAAACTTTTTATATATTTTTATTATTTGAATCAAAATAATGTTATTTACCATAAATGGGTTAATTTAAATATTCAATGTACTAGCCACAAAAGAATAGCTTTGGGATTAAAATTGAGTTTTTCATTTAATACAGCCACAAATATTTGGGAAATATCATTTTTAACCCAAGGACAAGGAAAAAGTGAAATTTTGTTACATAGGTTTAGCTTTTAATTTTAAGAAACATGTAGAGAAATGACGAGACTATCAGCAAAATTATATTCGCTCAATTATTGGGAGAGATTATTCAAATAAATTTACTTTAAATATGGTACTAAAAAAATAATAGGGATAGTTTAATACAGACCAAATCTTCTCTCAATAAGTCTCTTGCTATGGGAATAAAATAATTAATATTCGAATATTTTACAAAACTACGGAGTTGAAATAGCTTTTAGACATACAACTGTATTGTATGTCTAAAGTAATAAGATTGCTCAGCTCATTACTTTCATTATTTATTATATATATTTACTGATAATGATAATTATTGGAAAGAAAAAGTTAAATTACATATTCAATCAATTAAATTTCTTGACAAAATAAAGAGGCATTAGTAGCAAACAGGGTAAGATTGTAACTTTTATATTCTGTTACAGTAGAGACAGTGAGTTATAGGTTGTGTGCCACTCAAAATAGGTGATTATTATCCTATTCTGCAAACAAAACCTAACAATCTGTTACATAGGAGTTAGCTAAGCTCTTTAAATTTTTTTTTATAATCATCTAACTGTTTTACTCATATTTTAATCACATAATTGATTCTTTTCATTCAGCACATCTCTGCTCTCCTACTTCTCGATGATAGTGCCTAAAGAGCTTGGCCTCTTATATTATATATAGGGATCGAACCATTAACAAAAGTCAATCAATTCTGTATATATCTTCACAGCTTCAAATTACTATTTCCCCACCAGATTTATGAAAGCTCAACATAATTTAAGAGCACTGAAAGTGATTAGGAACGATACCCACAAAGGTAATACGGTCATCCATCTATATATTTTTAGTGTTTAAGTCCTTCATTTGACAAGGTAAGTAAGTAAGTCAGTATTAGTTTTCTTGGCAAACACAGAATACAAGTTCTTGGCCTCGATTATGAGACCTTAATTGCTTACTATTTTAGCTCGTTGAAAATGAAAAAAATGGTCTTTCTTTCAATGCAACATGCCAGGAACTTCTTTTATTAGAGATAATCCCTACATGTTCGTGATTTCTACCGAAAAATGTATCTAAAGTTAAACTAAAACCCAAGACCATTGAAAAATACAGCTGCAGTAACAGCATTTTCAGAAGATTTAAAGGAAGTAGTATGACCTCTACATTTCCCTTCCTCTTATGGCCATGAATAAAACATCCTGCTCATAGATTAGGCCAATAGATTTCTGACGGTATGCCCCTCGCAAACATGGATTCTACCCAAGTGGTAAAATCCCTAATTACGATCTTTTCAACACAAGGTTTTCCAAAACAAATCCTAAATGACTTTGTCAAATTATTCATATCTGAATTCTTAGGAAGAATTCATGAAGTATTGTGTATCTAACTTAATAGTCACAGGCGCCTCTACATCTCGCTATTTCGCTCGGTCGGTCCACGTTTTGCTTTTTATTTTGTTTTTCGTAATAGCATTGTAACTATTCGGCCGTTTCTAACGAAATCTGAAAACCTTATGTTGTTATGCATGCTCTTTCGAAAATTATAATTGGCAAAGTCCTCCCAAGGATAGTCCGGGAATTATTGAAAATTTTCAAGGCCGTATGGTCATAAATCAGCATAGGTGAGAGCACACCAATTTTTTTCAACAGACCCTGTTTGACTACCACATACTACCCAGCTCCAAGCAGCTTCTAAGGGAGATTAAATAGCAGCCTAAAAATATTATAGACAATATCCTCAATGTTTACCTAAAGAAATGTTGTAGGTATCTTGTAGATGTTAAATTGTTTTATCAACAACATCAACCCAGCCATCTTGAAGACTCTCAACTTGAAGTGTGTGGAAGACCTTTCAAATCTAGTTCAGTATGTATCAGCATCGATTTATCTTGGAAACAGACTTAATATCAACAGTCATATTTTATTGAGTCCCAAATTCACTGTATATGGATTAATATAATGATTAGCTTCATTTTTATTTTATTGCCCCGTTTTATTAACACTCTCAGATCCATTAATATCTCATCCATTTAATATTCTCTCACTTTTCATTCATAAAATTGGTAATATTCTTAATATCTGAAGATATATGGATATTGTTCAGAAATAATCTTAAATTTGATGAAGATATTGACAAAGTATATGTAAGGCAAACAGCATCCTTGGGCTCACCGTAGAACTTTCAAGAACTGGACTGAAGAAGGATTAGCAATCATCTTCAAGACTTATGTGCGACCTCATCTGGAGTATATTGTGCAAGTATGGTCTCCTCAGCAAAGGGGTAACATTAAAAAAATCGAGAAAGTGTAACAGAGAGCAACAAGAATTTTATCCGGCTTCCTGGACCTAAGCTATGTGGAGCGACTGAAAAAGCTAGACATACCCAAGTTTGAGGATCGACTTGTACGAGGTGAAATGATAGAGGTTTTTTAAAATTATAACTTGATTCAAGAATGATGACCCCACAGAATATTTTTAAGAGAATAAGACAAATTTACGAGGGCGCTCAAAGCAATTTTACAACAACAGATTAAAAAAAAGAAAAACACTGGAAACCCTTTTGAACACCTTGTGATAAACCAGTGGAACAAGTTGCCTGAAGATGTAGTAAGTGCTCCCTCAGTAATAACTTTCAAAAACAGATATTATAAATATAAGATTTTTGTGGATCATTAGTTAAATCGGGGATCTTATTGTATTTTTGTTCTTATATGCATTAAAAATGTTGCGAGTGATTTTTAATATTTCCTTCAAAACAAGCCATAGGAAACATTTCCGGGAATTCTGAAATTTTTTGATGCATTAACTTCGAAAGTCAAATACTTCGTAAAACAAATGTTTCTAAAATTTTATAAGAATGAATGAATGAATATATTATCCCAAATAATTATCGTAGATTAGTGTTTATTAAAATATACCCTCAAAAAATGTACCGAACAATATTAAAGTGGTATTGCATTTTATAACTGTAACTTGGACAAAAATATTTTTTAACCAATTACATAATGTGCAAAACTGGTAAAACTTTAGATTCTTAACCGATCATCTCCTACTATACCAATATCATTTTACATATTTCTAACGATATTTTGGTATATCCCTTAACCCTTGTTTGATGATTGTATACGTCTCTGTTGTAATAACAAACTGTAACATAATCCATATCTTTCATTTTATTCGTCTTACTAAAATCCCCAAAGAAATATAAATAAGTGAAAAGTAATATAAATAACAGCCACACTCGCAAAAAAAAACTAGAAAACGAGGAGCCATGGAAATAAGCTCCGCACAAATACATTGCACGCAAAACTATTAATAACTTTTTTAATTTATTTTCTCCCTTTCATCAATTCTTTGCCCAACACCAAATTATAATTCCACTCCTGATAATTAATTCCAAGCCTTGTCGCTCGGAATGAATGCGAGTGGGTAACTATACATATCTTTTATGTTTATCAAAAGATATTGTCTCCATTCAACCATTCAACCTTCCATTACAATTTAAAGAAAATTTCCAAAGATGTGAGATAGCCATCATTCATCCTGCCTAGTGACATTCAAAATATGCAAGACATTTGATAAATATCTTGCTTTTCAGTTGACATTGAGCGTAAAATTAAATTAACCTAGGATCCGATGGCAACAGTTTATAGAGTGCTACACTTAGGGGCTGGGGGAATTTAAAAGAAAAAAATATGCATTCTTAAAGTTGAACATAAACTGCGTTAGTTCTCTGGATCTATTTATGCACATGCAGGAGTTTTATGAAGACAACATGTCTTAGATGGTTCGTAACAAGGTCCTTTTAAGATGCTTAATTAGGATTTTGTTGCCACTGCCTATTTACCTCCTTTATTCTTCTTTAGTACATCCTCTTTAGTTATTCCTTCTTGCAATATAAGAAATTACTACCGAGTTATCTTTACTAAGGTCTACGTTTGTTGTTAAGAAAGGTAATGAGATACAGATTTAATGCTTTGTGGAATGTTGCCTTAGTGTTTAATTCTAGAACCCCAACGTTCATTTTGAGTAACACTAACCACAACCCCGGGAGAATTTCACCCGTCTTTGGAAAATCAAAAAGGATAATATTTTTCATTAAGGTTTATTACAAATTATACAGTGAAAAAGTACCTCTTTAGCTTTGGAATGCTGCCTAGTATCCTTAATTTGTACTTAATACTGTTACTGATTTTATGGTGAACTAGACTAAAGGAGACTAAATTTTAAGATGTGCTTAGAAAAAAAATTCGCCTTTTCATTTGTTTTTCATCTTTTTTCCAAAGCTGATAGTCCTTTATTTCAAAACAAAATGAAGACAGACAATCAAAGAAATAAACTTACCTTTTACAGGCAGTCATCACAGGTGGGGTACAGATGCCTATGGCACTTTGGTTTGGCACACCTGTTGCAGCGGTGTCGGTGCTTCCTGTCTGACTTGTTAGGGCAGTCAGAACAGCGTAGCAAGGAGGACGTGCTATCAGCAAATGCCTTCCCTGGCGACCCCGCAGCGCTGCCCAGTGATGGAAGGTGACATACTGTTGTTATCAAGGTGTGAATTTGGCGAGACAGGACTGGTGATGACAGGCAAGACTGAGCCAAGGGAGTGATGAGTGCCCTCCGCACATTCATCATGAATGCCCTCCTCTTCGGTATGCTGATGCCCTTCCTTGCACGGTTCTCGCAGCTCATGCTAAAGGCATTGATACTCGCTGAATTGATGATGCCATGTCACACACAGAGGGGGCAACGTCATGTCTTCTTAAAGCATGAACTCGTTGCATACATTTGGTCGAATGTGTTCACCCCTCCTTTTGTGGCATTGTAAAATTCTATGATATCTGGCTTGCCACTTGGCGCAATGGTAGGCTGGGTGTGCTGGGATGACATGAGCAGCACTATTTTCTTCTTTGTGCAGGATGTCTGTGCCACGTACGACACAAGCGTCATCTCTTTGGTGAAGAGGAAGGCAATCGAACCGTGCAGTCGTGTTTCCTTTGACCTAATCTCCTGTGGAATTTCAGCCTTGTTGGCTCGAACTGTGCCAACAAGGGTCATTCCACAGTTGTTCAGGTGGTCGGAGATGAGAGGCACTGAGGTGAATCAGTTGTCCTTGGTCACATTTCTGCTTGTTCTGTGGCATGGCCTGGTCAGTTTATTGGTGAAGTAATGTCAGAGTTTGACACCATCCCGTGGCCTTGGCCCCTGCCTGCCAAGGTAGGATATGGCATCAAGCATATACTTGGTCTCAGAATCGAAGATCAGGACAAGCTTGATGCCATTTTGGCAGATTTGTTGGGGATATACATCCGAAGGTGCCATTCCCTCTAAACCACAGTAGTTGTTCGTCCATTGTGAGGTTTTCGTGTGGGATATAGAGCCGGCCACAGTTCTCGATAAACTCGTCCCACATCTTCCTCAAATGGGCATATTTATCCTGTTTCTGCCCCTCGTCACGGGTTTCGGTGTTGTCAAACCTCAAGTAGGATAGGAGAAACTCAAACCTCCCTTTGGACATTGCTGCCCGATACAGGGTACACCCACTTACAGTGCTCCATATCTCAATGAGGGAGTGATGGTTATGCCTCTGCTGTCCTGCCACTATGAGCACTCCCAGGAGTGCTAATATCTCCTTAGGCTCCGTAGCACCGTATATGGCACTTTGACTTGCCATACTTTCCTCGACACGCTCTATAGGTTTGTTTGTCCAAGTGACGATTTCCTGAACAATGGAATTAGTAATAAATAGCTTGATTGCCTCTTCAGGTGCGATTATATCCCTTGCCTTCTGAGTTATCCCTGGAGTGTGTTTTGCTAAGATATTCCTTGACAACCTCCTCATTGTTGCAACGTGCTGGGGGCGACAGCTCCACCTGAAATTACTTCAGGTGGAAATTAATTTTTTGTTGAAGTCCACAACGGGTGATGCATCAGCCCCCGGGTGGAGTTTTCCTCTCCGTCCACTACTGGCAGGTGCAATAGCAGAGGTACTAGCAGGAGCAGCAGGAGAGATACTGGCTGGGGCAGGACCTTTTCTTGGTGTGGACCTGGAAATCTTCCTTTTTCTTTTCTTTGGAGGAGCATCATTCCCCTCAAACTTATCACTAAATCCTGGTTAAATCACGGGCACATATTCTACTCTTCGTCATCGTCACTATCTTATAGTTCGTCTTTTTCTAGGTTGCCACTGAATTTACTTTCATTATCGATTTGTGACTCAACATCATCAACACCTTTACTATCACTACTATCTTGCAATGATAGGCCTGATCTGTTTCTTATGTCCGAAAGCCAATCTTTACTGAGCCACTTGCCTCCACCAGCCATAATTTGTCATTCCTGAAATAAATAACTTAATACCTGAAAAGAAACACACGTAAGATTTCACAAAATAATACGGTCACCACAACGTAGGGAGTATATCACCATGATAAAAATTCTCACAGTCACCATAACGTCGGGTGAATTTCTCCCCAAATCACAAACTTTTCACCGTGGAGGAAAATTCCAAACCCCGAGTGAGAGCGCACAGCCACCCTTCAATACGTCACAAAAAGCACTGAAAGTACTGAGGGGCGGAGCGTGCTCATGCGCTTCCATGGCTATGAATCACGTGACCACACCATGCGCTCGGGTGAAAATCTCCCCACGATGTGGTTCTAGGGTTAAGTAAAGGCAAAAAACCTGTGGCCTTCCTATACTGCCTGTTAATATATGTAGTTGAGTTTAATCTCAAGTGGAACTTAATCCTTCGTTAATAAATAGTGGCTTTTATTACGAGTGGTGTTTCAGTTTGAGGTTAGACAAAGGTTAGTAGTCTGATGGTGATTGATCAAAGGTTCAATTTTAGTAGTTTGGCAGCAAGCGACTGTTCTGAATGTTGGTGGAACTAAGCCAATTTACAAACCTTTTCTTGGGCAAAAGAAAGCATTTAGCAATTGCCCACTCCACTGTCAGGGGATTAGGAAATGATGGAATCGATTTCAGTCATGCTCGTGTAGGGAGATTAGGACGAATTTTACTTACGGCGCCGATCTCGGTATCGTCTTTTGCATGCAGTCGACCGTTTTGGCTACAGTTCGAGCTTTAATTTGAATCACATTCTTACAATTATCATTGAAATATACAGTATTGACTATCTTTCCTTATTTTTATTTGAATTTTATTTAATAATAATATGTATTATTATAATTCCTATTTTTCTTCTTGTGCGAGTCTAGACGCGTGCGACTCTATATCTCACTATGTCGGTCGGACGGTCCGTCAGTTCCCGTTTTGCTATTTTTTGTTTTGTTAATAACATTTAGCTGATTTCAACGAAATTTGAAACCTTTATGTTGTCTTACATTTTCCTTCGAATATATGATTGCCAAAGTCCTCCCAAGATTAGCCCAGGAATTATTTTGTAACAATTCGGCCGATTCTAACGAAATTTGAACCCCTTATGTTATTTTACATTCTCTTTCAAATGATATAATAATTTCCAAAGTCCTCCCAAGTGTTAGCCTGAAAATTATTTGGCAATAAAGTAAGAAGTATTTGGCCGATTAAAACGAAGTTTGAAACCCTTATATTTTTTTTATTTTAAATTGTTTTTCAAATGATATAATTAAGAATGTTCTCTCATGTTTAGCCGGGCAATTATTTGGCAATAACATCATAACTATTCGGCTTATTCTAACGAACTTTGAAACGCTTACGTTGTTTTACATTAAGTTTCGAAGGAAATAATTGGCAAGGTCCTCTCAAGGTTATTGCGAGAATTATTGAAATTTGTGTAGCAGGTAGTGTCATAAACCAGAATAAGTGAGAGCACGCGACTTTGGTGAGCAGGCCTTTTATTATAATATCTACCCTTGCCAGCATAATAAATTCACCAATATAAATTATTCCCTTATAGGATTACTATTTGTTTTATCTGCTAAAATTAAGTCTCTAATTTCATTGGTCTAGTCCCGATTTACATTTGTTACATTGTGTTTACATAGGTCGTAACACTATATTTAAACTCTATAACTACAATCTATTCCTAAAGCACTTCAACTTTGAAATTATATATGTTTAATAGTTGTTTTAAAATCGATTGAAAATAGTGCCAGCATTGGAATAATTAATCTAAAATTATCCCTCAGATTATGATCACATCAGCCTAACTCAGCAGGGAATATTAATGAGCCATTAAATGTAACAAGCAAGGTTAATAGAGATATGCCGGTGAAATGACGTGAATTAAAGATGACTCGCCCTGTGACCAAAAGAATATGGTGCTAAGAATGAACAAGCTGGCAATAAAAATGAGTAAACTAAAAACGATAACTTACGAAGAAAATAAAATAAGATAATTAAAAATAGGTGCAAGAAGAGTAAATATTCTCAGTATGGGGCTGTGAAATGAGGGTTAAACTCAAGGTAAACGAAAATATGGCTTAAGAGTTATTCCTAATGACAAGAGCCCTTACGTTTAATTCTACACCTTCCCACTGCTCACTACCTTCATGTAATCTGGAATAATTCATTCTACTCAATAAATGCACTGAGAGTTTAATGAGACTTCGACAATCTTGCATTCTTCACTCTTTTCTTGTCATTGTGGGATTAATGCTTCTCTTTTTTTGCAAAAACAAGATATTTTTATTTCTGGGACCATCCATTTATGGGGTTGAAGGTAGAGGTTCCCAAAAGCTTTAGACCAATTGATTGATTTCTTAATACATTATTAACGATGAAACCAAAAAGTATATCCGCTTTGTGCCACTAGGCCTTATAGGCCTTAGCAATAATATCAAACAAGAAATGCAACAGAAACTTAATAGGCCACTTCTTGACAAACGTAGCCGAATGGTCTAATTAAATTGTCCAAGGAAAAGTGAAATCACTTCGGAGATTAAGTGAAATTTAAGGCGATTTTGTATTTTAGTAAAACCACCAAATACGGAAGCTCTTTCTATTTTCTATATTATCTCAATATCTCTCAGTCTCCCTTCATATGGTCTTCATTCTTTTAGTTTTACAGGAACCGCTAAAGAAGTGAAAATGAAATTTTTTTTTCTAAGGAAAAAAATAGTTCAAGAAACCAAAATGAGACGAGATTTTAAGAAGGTATCTTTGAAAGTAGTATTGGAATCTAAAGAAGGGTTAAATCGCTAGCTAGAGTATAGATTGAATGATTAGGAGACGCTAGTTGAACCTTTAGGCCCAGAAGAGTGTGCAAGACTCATGAATCTGTCTTCATCCGTGGGAAGGTTCAAGATTACGTCGGGTTACGTTGTCCTAATGACTTGACTTAGAACAACTTTAATTATATTATAGTGACCATGATATAGTCTAATTTCATCGAACTTTTTAGCCAGTGTGAAATTTTGGCACAAATTTTAATCTATACGTTTGGTTATAATTAATTCAAAATTGCCCTACAGTTTGTTTATTTTATTAAATTTAGTTATCGCACTAGCCCTGATTTCACCCATCCTTACCCCTCTTGATTTATCTTAGTCATACCTTCTGATCATTTAACGATTATTTTAAATAGACAAAATTAATTAAGCGTCAAACATAGGCCTGGAGAGCTCAAACTTGTAAAAAGCAGTTTAATATTTTTGCTTTCTATATATTGATCCAGGATTGGATCATTTTCATGGGCCATAGTTGAAAACTAATTTTATATTCCTCAGAAAAATTATGGAAGTTATAATATTTTCAAAAATTATTTTTTCCGATATGCGATGTTATTTGTGTTTTCTAGAATGCATAAAGTTGAAGATTATTTATTTTAATATTCTAACCACCTAGTTCAGATCGTTACTAAGACACCTTTGGAACTATAAGGGGTGCGTAAGTATTCGGCTATTGACCACCAATTATTTACAAATCTAAACGACTACTAAGGATCTTTTTTGACGGCGACGGTTGGTCAATCTCATAGTTCCCTTTGGATGTTCATATTTTTTGTGTTTGAAAAGGCGTTCATAAAAATGTATCGGTTCCAGTGCTTTCAATTCTTTTTCGAAAAAATCTAAAATGGTTTTTCCTTATACAGTTATTAATCCGAATATTTATCCAATGCGCCTAATTAGTTCTTCTAGAATTGTAGCGCCTGATTTTTTCATTAAAATTGAGAAATGACGTTTGAAATGAATTAAGCATTCCTTTAAGAGTTGATTCCTAATTTTATGCTGGTTAAGAAAAGATAACAAATTAAGATTTAAAATCGCTAATGTGTTTAGCCATTTCCTGATCAATTTTTTTGTGGGGAATATTTAGATTGAAATCTATAATTTTGCGATCGCTGTTTCCAAGCGATCACATTTTCTACGAACTCTTCTTCATTACCTAAGAGAAAAATAAGATATTCATTTTATGTTATTTTATCTATTCATTGATGATGGTAGTTGCCGTTTATAAAATCTAGAAATCGACTTCTTGCCTTTCCTCAGCTTCATATAAAAATTTATTATTCGGAAAATAGATACTAGTACATATAAATAAAGTAATAAGTTTGCTTAATTCAGATAAAAAGAGTTCAAAATCAATAATTCTTTTACTTTTCCAATCGTAATGTCGGCCTATATAACACGAGAATTTTATCTTATAACTAATTACTTAGTTGGTAAAGATTCATATACGAGGGGCGGTAATAAGTTTTGCGAATCGGTAGGGCAAAACAGAGGAGGGGATGATGGCTGTTTGTGAGGGTGTTAGGAAAAGTTATGACAAGTCACGATCTGCAGCTACACGCTCCTGCCTCGTCTATTTAAGAAGCAGTATCTGATCGCAGATCGTCAGTCACAAATTTTTCAACAATTGAGAAGGTTGAGCACCACGCAGTGATCAAATTTTTGACCAAGGAAGGCAAGAATGCAAAAGAGATCAATAAAAGCATGGTTGCAGTGTACACCGACACCGCCCTTCGCTATTCAACCATTGCTCGCTAGAATAGGGAGTTCCGCCATGGTTGTGAGTCCCTTGAAGATGACACCCGTCCAGGACGCCCGTCAGACGTGAATAACAAGGACAATGTGGCCCGTGTGGAGAGGATGATCCTCGAAAATCGACGGGTGAAGGTCAAAGAAATCGAGCGAGAACTTGGAATATCACATGGAAGTGTTATCAACATCATCCACGACAATTTGGCCATGACCAAGTTCTCTACCTGTTGGGTCTCTAAAAGCCTCACGCCACATGATCGACTTCAACGTCGTCAAAGTCCACAAGGCCAGAGTTGCACAAGCTGCCCTGCGCCAGTGCGGATTCAAGGAAATCAACCACCCCCCATTAGTCCAGCTCTGGCCCCTAGCGACTACTTTTTATTTCGCCAGCTCAAGGCTGCACTGCGTGGACGCCAGTTTGGGGGCAAAGAAGATGTCCAGCTTGCCGTCCTGGAGTGGATTAAATAGCAGTCGGGAGATTTCTGGTTGTCGGGAATTCGAAGCCTGAGGGATAAGTGGCGCAAGTGCATTCAAGTCGAGGGTAGTTATATTGAAAAATAATAAAACACTTTTCCTCATATCTCGTTTCCTTATATCCGAATTTCAAAACTTATTGACCCCTATCGCCCCTAACCCCCTACGGGGAAAGCTTGGCGCTTCACTACGAAGATTAAAATTTAAAATTTAAAAAAAGCAGCCATGGTTAATTTTTTATAAATTTTCTGACCTTCAGGATTTGTAATTCTTTGGGTTTGAAAAAATTCACAATATTTCGATTCTTATATTTATTTCTCAACTTCATTTTGTTTATTACATAGCCCTATATTTTAAGAACGAGATTGTGTGAATAAGATTTTTCCTTTTAGTTCGGTTTTCACCTAAGAAAAAAAAAGTAAAAAAGAAAAAGAAAAAGAAGAAGAAGAAAAAGAAGATGAAAAAAGAAGAAGAACAACAACAACAACAACAACAATAATAAGATGAAGAAGAATAACAATGAGAAGAAGAACAACAATATGAAGAAGAAGATATGAAGATGATTATGAAGATGATGAAGGAGAAGATGATGAAGATGAAGATGAAAAAGAAGAAGAAGATGCGGAAGATGAAGAAAAAGATGAAGATGAAGATGATGGAGATTAAGATCTACAGAACTACAGAATCTAGGACCAGCATTGACCCTAAGTTCCGCTCGAGGCTAGTCCGCTACACTAAATCCATAACTACGATACACACTTATCTACGAGTGTATCTCTAACATGCTATATATTTATTTTTATTTTTATTATTTTTTAATTAATTTTTTTTTTAAATATATAATCTACTGTACACACTTATCTACATGTGTACATTATCATGCATATTAACTACTTCAACCTCCGCAACCCTCGACTGCTAGTGGTGAAAATCTAATTTTAGGATAGTAAGACTATTTATAGGATAGTCGGAAAAGAAAATGGTTATCTAAACTACACATGCAAGAGAAATCGCTGGCATCATTTTTAGTCATCATTTTTACTCTTATTGTTCCTCCGCTCCAAACTCCTTTTGCAAAGACGTTTTTATCTACTGTGCTCAGACTACGTTATATTTATACTATTTAAGTGCGCGTCGAGACGGTTTTTAAACATATTCACCGACGTATTCTCTACTACGTGGGTGGGCAGCCTATTCCAAATTTGAGTAATTTTAAACGTAAAATAGTTTTGGGCTATACTAGTGTTAAATCGCTTGTTCGCTAATTTTAATCCGTGTTGCCGAGTGTTTCCCCTATGATCTGATTCGAACAAATTCCTATAATCAACGTTTGAAAATCCTTTCAATTTTTTAAATACTTCTATTAGCTGGCCATGTAATCTTTTGTCTTCCTCGTAAAGCCTGTTTCTCAGCTCGGGAATTAATTTTGTAGCCCTACGCTGCACTCTTTCTAATTGCGCGATATCTTTTTTTAAGTATGGAGCCCAAAATTGAACCGCGTATTCGAGCAGTGGACGCACAAGTGATTTATATAACGGTAAAATTACATCTTTGGTGGATTTGAACGTGAAATTACGCGGGATATAACCCAGCACACGATTTGCTTTTTTACATGCATCCGCGCATTGTTTCGTTACTAAAACTCCCAGGTCTTTTTCCATTTTAACCACGTCAAGGACCTGGCCTTTCATGGTATACTTACCCTCAAATTATCGCAACCCAAATGCATCACCTTGAATTTACTTAAATTAAACTGCATTTGCCACTTATCCGCCCACCTGAAGATCAAGTTTAGGTCCTTTTGTAATTTTTCTACATCCGATCTTACATAGGCACGGTTGCCCAGCTTCGTGTCGTCAGCAAATTTAGAAATCGTACTAAATACGCCATTATCCAAATCGTGTATATATATAAGAAACAATAATGGGCCAAGAACCTAGCCTTGTGGCACTCCACTACTGACGTTGACTCAATCAGAACAGACGAAGATGAAGAAGAATAAGATGAAGAAGAAGAAGAAGAAGAAGAAGAAGATGAAGAAGAACATGAAAAGGGTGTTCAGGGTGTTAAAATAAAGAGTATAAAGGGGATTAAAAAAGGCGGCTAAGATTAGCAAATAGGGCCGTAGGCCAGACCCCGCAGGGGTGCCTGTGTAACCAAGCTCTTCCTGTTAAGGAAGAGAACAGCTGCTTGTGATATTAGAAAAGAATTATTAGAAATAATTTTGATAAAAAAAACATCAGTCATAACCAAACTAAGATGAATTTATTATTCAAATATTCCAAAAGAATCCCCTTATTATATTATATAGTTAGTGATGATAAATGATTTCATTATTCAATTATCTCGTTTTATTTGTTTAATATAAAAACTTCTACTTTTCCTGTAGACCTAGCTCAATTATACTTTTTATACCCTGGCAAGTTACACTCTCTAATAACGTTCCTTATAGACGTTTGATCTATATTTCCGTGAATGGGTTGAGCTTAAATTCTTTTGACAAAAGTTAACATTCATTAAATCGATATTGTACTTCAAACTTGGCGTCTTTGTGCAGACTCATAACAAATTTTGTGTTAGATTTCTGGAAAAAAATGATTAAATGCAAGAGATGTAGTTTGTTTCGAACATCTCTCAGGTAGTATCCATTCTCTAATGTACCGCCTTTATGTGTATCCCGGCTAACCAGAAAGTCTTGCTTAGCTCGTATAACTTATACTATAAATTGATGAAGTGCAACTGATCTTGCCAGCAGAGTGCTATAATTGGTCCCCTTGCTTATAGTGTCTTATTAGAAAATGAGGAAGTTAAAGTTCTATCTTTTATAATGAGTTTCGTTAGTCGTTATTCCTAGAAGAAGGAATCATCATTATTGCGTATTTCTTCATCTTTATTGTGTACCCATTCCCTCTAATCGAACACTAACATATCTTGATCTAAACATCCTCTTATTTCTTTCGGCTAAGATAACTCTTATCTTGCATGATTCCATCCTCCTTAACTCCACCACAAATTACAAAATTTTGGTCAAATAACCAGTTCTATTATATTAGGTTGTGGAATAAGTTCTTGCAGTTTTATCAAATTTATTCATTACCATTAACAATTGTAGAAAATCTTAATTTTTAATTGATAACAATATGAAATTTAATCAATAATGGATTCTCCGTTGTTATTTACGACTTCTTCCGAACGTTCAACTAGTTTTTCAATGCCTCTGCAATAAAAATCTCGGATTTTGACTCGAAGAATTCGTTTAACCAGGTTCTTAAATCCACATCAGTATTGAAGTTTCCCCATCGAATGAAGGTGATTCACTACAGTTTTCTAATCACACACAAATTGTACAGCCAGTTCTCTAGTAGATTGACGAGGATTTTCATGAAGAAGGTCGTTTAATCGATCTTAATGGGTCGACCAGAACGTTCTTCGTCATTAAGATTGAAATGACCGCTTTCCAAACTTGAAAACCACCATTGAACTGTCCTTTCTCATAAAATATTTTCTCCGAAAACAGCACAAATATCGCGATGAACCTTGGCTGCGTTTACATTATTCCTGTCTCGATTGAAAATGAATAACAACAAGTGTCGAAAATGCGCCTTTCTTTCAACTTGACATTCCATTTTGAGGGCACAGAACAAAAATTAAATTGACACAACTTTTAAATAAACCGCAATGACTTATTACTCAACTTCAAGACGTAGCCTAAGCAAAAGCCTAAAAGTCTACGCTGTTAAGAGACGTAGCCTAACCTTTGCAAATTTTGTTCGCATTATTTATTATTGTTTCCTTAATATGTGCACAAATCACGTCAACAAAACTTAAATCAACACAACATTAAAAAACACGCAAGAACTCATTCCTCAACCTAATAAATTAATTTATAACAAATCATTCTACAAAACAGTCTATCTTTTAGCATTGAAAATAATATCTTGAAATTTTTTAATATACTTAATTTATGTTGTTTTGTGAAATACACGAAATTTTTCCTTAAAACACATAATTAAAACTTAATGCTTCTCACATCTATCTTATCACTTGTTTACCTGTTAGATATCTTGCCTTACAGAATATTCAACAATAACTACCTCATTTTCTACCTCTTTATTTTTATATTTATTAATTGAAGATTGGATTGATGTAGATCAAGATAAAAGTGAAATAAGAATAAACATATAAAGATGGAAACAATTTCAGATATTGAAAGAGAAATATCTAAGTTATTTAATTAACGCAAATATTTATGTGACCTATTGGAATGAAGTGCAAACAATTATTATTTTATTTGGGGTATTATTTAATATTATAGGCATTATTATAATTATAATTACATAAATAAACTATAAATCTGTCTCACTTCTATTATTATCGGCTGGAGCAACATCTATGTAGGTATTGGCTCCATGTAAATTAAACAAAATCATATACGTGCACATTTATTTTGATTCTACAGTCATTTCGTTGTACCAACTCCATGGTCAGTTTAGTGACTATTTATGCCCCACCTAACGCAAATTTACATTCATTTGTAGACATTAAAGAATTATCTTGAATGTATCTTAACTTACATATAAAGCCTCATTCAGAGAAAAGGTGCTTGACTCAAAAATATATGGCATCGGATTAGAACGATATGTACTGATTACAGATATGAGAATTTGACATTAGAATGTTATAAAGTTGAATACTACGAGGTAAAGATTATCGGTGCACTTCACTTTTTCAGACATCTAAATCGGAGGTTTGTCTCCAAATTATGTAGACCGAACTCTTAAGCCATACATAGTCAATCGGTTATGCAGCAGGTAGGTCTTTTCACTCCTTACTTACTTGCTGTCTTAAATTAATCCTCATTACGTATTCCTTCCCTTTCACGGACTTGATGATAAAAATTTCTGATCACATTTTCGCTAGGATATATTGTTGTAATTTACTGGTACTCTGGTGAGTATGTCCTTATTTTATTTGAAAAGCAATTTACTTTAATTGGGTATGAATACCGAGGTAGATTATATGGAGGAAAAAGAAAAATTGACTTTCTCTCGCCTTAGTATTTGTTTCAAGTGCCTATTCCCTAATTATGCTTTTACAAATAAAGATAAAAAGCTTTGATAGGTGCATTTTGGTTTTCCTCTATGTAATTTAAAACATTTCTTTCGTGTCCAAAGGCGTAAAAAAACACGCAAAAATGGGCCCTTTATAAGAAAGGGGCTCTTGAAGAATCATATGAAAACAATGTGGGGAGTCAAATGTTCAAGAACTAATAGTTTGCTTCGAGTAGCTAATAATATAAATAGAAATACTGAGTAAAATAACAAATTGTTAAATAAAAAATATGTAAAAATGAGGGAAATATCTCTTATTCAGTACAAACGAGAACAGGCAATCTAGTGCCAATCCGGAAAATATTGTTTGCAAATGAATCAGAGAGCCATCCACTTGCTTGTTAAATAGCCAAACATTAGATGCCAGGGCAAAGAAATGCAACCATGAGTGGAAATTTAAGCTAAAACATGTAAGGGCATGTCGGTATTAATCAATTGAGACTTAAATAAAGTGCTATGATAGAAGTATTTGTTAAAGATTTGAGAGCAGTTAAGATATAGTGAAGAGGAAAATATGGAATATGCAGAAAAAAAGAGTAACAGAAACTGGATCATGGATTATTTTCGAGTCTTCCTACTGTAATGTCATCCAATAATAATTAATTCTTCTTTGAATAGATTATTTGCTTATTTGAATGGTAAAATACCTAATATGGTGGAAATAGGGCATTCATTAATGCGGTCTAAATTATTATGAAGATATTGTCTAAACAGAAATCATATTCGTTATGTATCTAGGATAATATTTGTTTTAAGACATTAACGATTTTTAAATATTTAAATATTTAAGTTTTCACTTTCCGAAACTTAATAATAAAGTAGTTATTCATTTTGCGAAAATATGTTGTTATTTTGCTGATATTTGAATCTTTACGCATCATTAGTCGTATTTCCTTCAACTTTTAGCCTACTTTTGCCATGAAAGTTAGCCAATAGCATGCTATGTTATATCTGCAGACGATCTGAACGTGATTATTTTAACTGATTAGCTAAAACAATGCTTCGTTATATTTCGGACTGTTCGCGCATAGCTGGCTCTCAAGTTTAATTGTTACAATGGCGTGCGCTGTTTGTTCAAATTCACAATACCAAATACTACGTGAAGTCTTTGAGGAAGATATTTAGGCCTTAGAAATATATAAGGCTCAGAGTATAATCCCAGGAGTTAGTAAATTTTCTATATACCACGCAAGATCAAAATTTCTTTTACTATAGTATAATTTGAAAAGATTCTAAAGGAGGTAAAACCACATTCAAAATTTCGGTTATGGCGTTGTAGAGGTATCCCCTAGAATAATATTATTTCCACAACTGCTAAGATATTAGTTCGGGAGAGGAAGAGAGCCGTTACTCCTTCCTGCCTCCGACTTCACGCTATTTGGACTTACCTGAGGTCTCCGCAAAATTCACACCCAGGCATGACGCTGAAGTTCAAGCCATCTGCCCGCCAGCACAATCACGCCCCCCCTCCCCCTCGGGTAAGAGGTTACTTTGTAGGTTTATCATGAACAGATTTTATGGCTGCAGCCGCTGGACGTCCGTCTGGCCCGCTAATCACTGCAGTCGACACTTTCCTGTAAGAAGACGCTCGGTTTGTCACGCCCGATAACGAGGGTTCGATAAGGCCTCATCGACTATATATGCACCCTTCACAGGATTACAGAGAAATTTGGTTAGAGGATACTTCCCCGAAAGTAGTGTAATTGAACGAGCTCTCTCCCGAGAGGTGTGAGTGACGGTCGCAAGCCACAGAAGAGCTGGACATCACACCCGTATCTTCAGGGTCAGAGAGAATAGTCTCGTGAGGCAACGTCAGCCTTTCTCACCCGCTTTTGGATCAAGGAGTGGAGAAGCCGACCTCCGAAGTTCTTCTGGTTACCTCTTGAGGACAAGAGGCCAGTTAGCTCGCTCAAACCAAGTGTGGAGAGGTCATCTCCCTCCCTCCATTTTCGAAGTTCGTCTAGTGACCTCTTGAGGATCAGAGGCCCAATAGCTCGCTCGCCCTGAGTTAGGAAATGTCATCTCCTCCTCCCCTTGCAAGTTCGTCCAGTGACCTCTAAGGATCAGAGGCCCCCATCTCCCAAAACACAAGTTCGAGAAAGTAGCCTTACCCGCTGTGGGGTTTTTTTTGCTACCTCCGTAAGTAATCAAGGTCATCATGACCTCCCCTAATTTTTCCCTACTTTACCCTCGAGGTTCAAAGGAACTAAATCACTCACTACCCTAAATCTCCCATTATAACCTTTCCTTAACTCAGGTTATCTAATTAATATTGGGAATCTAATTCCGTCTTATTCATGTACCCATATACTCGTATATGGATATAAATTGTTGTGCCTTTTATTTAGTGTGTATTAAAATCTATTTTTGTCGTTGTGTTTGGTATATTTATTGGTCACGTAGTTGCCGCTATCTATTCAAATCACACTCTCAGAACAATAACAGTTGTCGCCTTGCTTGGCCTACCTTAGAGCCTGTGTGTGCATATTCCCGTACTTTTGCATACTTCGACATAAAGATATTTGGCGTCAGGCTTTGGGTCTTCTTACCTGATTTTGAAAAATTAAGTTCAATTGATAGCAGCTGCATTACAATGAATATTTGACCACCAATATATTAGGATAATTTTGTTTATGATTAACAGATAACAACCAATTTTTAAGACCATTCTGGTGTTATTTGTTCACAGTTATTATAGTTACTTAAAGGATAATACTAGCTAAGCGGTAATAGTAACTGCCATTTTTTGTGTGTCGTGATTCAGATTCTCCTTCTGGTTAGTAATTTTTTGTGTGAGTTTGCCCAATTTCTACTAGAAATTTTAATCATTTTGGTTGTTAGTAGAGTTTATATTTGTTTTCTGGTAAAGCTTCAATAGCTCTGGTAGCATTTTCCTGTGGAAAAGCCGAAAGTACCATATGAGGGATGTCTTCCTTTGATCGCTTTCATAGCCAAGGGCAGATCCTAGGCTTATCTGGGAAAGATTTAAACGCTTACGTCTGCAGAGCAGAACGTAACGAACATGCGGAAAGAAAAGCACAGCGAGAAGCAGAAGCAGAAGAGAGAGAAAGCAAATCACAGAGAGAAACGGAAGTCGAAGAAAGAAGATTACAGAGGGAAGAGGAAATATGAAAAGCACAGAGAGAAGAGGAAGAAAGAAAAGCACAGAGTAAAGCAGAAGAGAATGAAAAAAATAGGCAGCATGAGAGAGATAAGCCTTGACCGATTCGAAATAAACTACGTAGGATCTCGAAATGAACAGGATCAAGTTCCCTCATGAAAACTTCACGCATACAAAGATGGAGAAGATTTTTTGATCTAATTTAATGCACTTTGAGAGCATCTTGGAAGTCAACAATTGGGACTTAGAATCGGATGGTTGCGCCTGGTTACTTCCACTCTTGTATTCTCGTCTTCGCAACACATTCATTTCTCTTCCTTCCGAAGTTACCCTAAAGGCAGAACTTCTTTCTGCTATTAAGATGAATCCAGAATTTTATAGGGTTAGATTTCGCTCCGTGCGAATACAGCCAGGCCAAACCTACAGGCAATTTGGATTCACGCTTTGGCATAATTTCCAATTCTGGCTGGATTCCGCCCAAGTATAAAATGATAACGAGTCGCTAATTGACCTTATTCTAAGGGATCAACTTATGTCAATCCTCCCCTGCGAACTAAGGGCCTTTATAGCGGACAGAAGAGCGTCCACTTTCAAGGAGTGAGTTGAAGAAGCCGACCTTCACTCTTCCAGTCACGAGCTCTACCCCAAGGAAAACACAAATTTAGGTTTAACCGAAGCCCATCCACGGGCAACAACGGCTTCGTAAGAGTGCAGGCACCGACTAAGTACAGGCACACCCACCAAGAGAACAAAAGAACGTGAAGACAACGTTACTCCCCTCCACGGCTAGCAAATACACCCGTAGACTAATTGTATGGTTTACGTGTGGCACCCCTGGGCACCTAATTTGCAATTGCCGACAAAATTCTCAACTGATGACCTCGTCGAGTGATCAGGTCCACCGAATCTCTGCTGCCCTCTCTCCTCATCTCTTAGCTACATCGCCAGCGGCCGCTGCTCCCTCTCCCCAGGATCAACAGATAAATTTGTTGTTTAACAAGAGTCCTCCGGTGGGCTCCAGTTTGAAAATGGCGCGGTAAATGGTTGCCGAGTGTTAACCTTGGTTAGAGATAAAGATTGTACCTGTATAGTAGTTTCTGACAAACTACTCCTCCCCCCCGTAAGTCCCCAGCATAACAGATTCGCGTTGGTGCATGACATTTTAGGTCGTGCCATCAGATCCCTAGTGGTACGGTGCCATATACAGTGCCAGGATTTCTCCAGATGAACTATGTATTCGTGGCCCCGATGAAATTCTGCTCCGTCCTCATTAGACAGAACGCGCCGCTTTCCCAAAACCCAATTTTCCAGCATATCGTTACCATGACCCAGGCCGAGAAGCATGAATCGCTTCTGCTACTCCTATCCTCCCCAGACATCAACCTTGCCACCAATGTTCAATTTAATGAGGCGCCGAAGAATTGCTCGCCATTACAACCTATGTGTGAAAAAGAAATACAAAAGGAGACTGAAACGGTGTGAGGTGATCGGAAGACCGAATACACAGTAAAGGATAAGTTATTATTTCGTTCTTCTGCTGAACCAGAGAGTCCCGCCACCAACGCGTTGTGTGTCCTGAGAACGAATATCGAACCCTTTCTAAAGATGACTCAAGATGGCCTAATGGCCGGAAACTTCGGCCATAACAAAACAGCACCGCGAGTTTTTTAATATTTCTTTTGGCCAGGAGTAGCCAAAGAAATTTTTGACGTCTAAAAGTCCTTTGACCCCTGCCAGAATCTGGTTCCCAAATGGCGTGTATCCCCGTCCGCCTTCAAAGGAACCCGAGCGTGTCCAAGCCCTTCGCCCGGGTCGCAATCGACCTAATAGGTCCCATTCCTCCCTTGTCAAACGAGGGACACTCCTATCTTGTTGAACCCGCATGTCTGGTCCAAACGGTGTGCGTAGAAGCAGACGATGAAGATCACCTGCCGTCTCTTCCATTCCCCCAAGCGAAGGGCACTCTGACTTGGACGTAAACCCCAATCTCGCCCCTAATTATAGGGCTCAATTGCTTGCCTTATTGGAAGGTTTTCCCTTGTCATTCTATCGTCATATTGTGCCGAACCTTGCTGCCATATCCTCGCCCCTTAACGACATGCTTAAAAGAACGCCCCCGATCCAGTCAATTAGACCTCTTCCGTGGAAAATCGCTTCCACCAATTAAAGGACAAGCTAATCGCTGCCACTATTTTTGGATTACCGAATGCTAATAAAACATCCAGGGTTCGTACTGATGTTCGTACCGATGTCGTCTAATATGATGACGATGGAGTTGGATATACTGTAGGATATGGTAGCAGGAAGCTTTCCCATAGCGAAAGGGCGTATGCCATCAAAGAGGTTGAAGGGTTAGCAATAGTGTCGTCTACTTGTAAGTTTACGATGTATAATAAAGGCAGCGACAACTGCCTAACGATAGATTGAGTAAGAATACTATAGAAGACACTCCGCCACTACCTGAGTCTATAGTAAAATTCACGTTTGATTCATTTTTGTAAATACTATTTTTCTTTTTTTTGGCCTTGTTGATGTTGGGTGTGCGTATGTATAGACTAGGTTATCTGGGTTACACATATGTAAATCCCGTGTTGTATTATGTTTTGTTTTTTGTGTTAGTAAGAGTTAAAATTGTAGAAATCTTTTTGGCTCTAAAGTGTCCTGCGCTGTTAAAATGTCTTCGGATAGGGAGGAGTGTAGAGGTATCCCCTAGAATAATATGAATAATATTATTTTCCCACCTACTAAGATATTACTTCGAAAGAGAATGTAAGCCCCCCCCCCCCATCCGACTTCATCCTTTTTGGACTTGCCGCCAGGTCTCCGGAAAATTCACACCCAGGCATAACGCTGAAATTGAGGCTAACTCTCCGCCGTCACAATCTTTCCTTCCCCTCTTGAGTGGGGAGGTTACTGTGCAGGTTTATCATGAACAGCTTTTATGGCTCCAGCCGCTGGTCGTACATCTGGCCCGCTGATCCAAGCCATTGACACTTTCCAGTAAGGAATTGCTCGGTTTGTCACGCCCAATAAATAGGGTTCGAGAAGGCCTCTTCCTCTCCCTGTTTTGGAGAACTCCGAGTACATTCTTCAGGAGTACACAGAAATTTGGTTAGAGGAGACTTCCCCGAAAGAAGTGCAATTCAAAGAACTCTCTCCCGAGAAGTGTAAGTGACGGTTACAAGCCACGTAAGCGCTGGACATCACACCCTTATTTTCGGGCCAGGGAGAAGAATCTCGTGAGGCAACGTCAGCATTTCTCAACCGCATTCCGATCAAGGATTGAAGAAGCCGTCCTCCGAAGTTCTTCTGGTGACCTCTTGAGAACAAAAGGCCCGTTAGCTCGCTCAAACCAAGTGTGGAGAATTCCTCGCCCCCCCCCCCCCTCTTTTCAAGTTCGTCCGGTGACCTCTTTTGAATAAGAGGCCCGTATCTCGCAAAACACAAGTTCGAGAAAGTAGCCCCACCTGCTGCGGGATTTTTTTGGCTACCCTCGTAAGTAATCAAGATCACCAAGACGTCTCTTAAGTTTTCCCGCTTTACTCTCGAGTTTCAAAGGAACTAAATCACTCATTACACTTAATATCCCATTATAACCATTCCATAAGCACGGTTATCTAATTTGGATACGGAACTTTATTCTGTCTTATTCGTGTACTTATATATCCGTATTTGTTATGTGCCTTTTATTCAGTGTGTATTAAAATCTATTTTTGTCGTTGTGTTTGGTATATTCCTTCGTCACGCAGCTGCAGCTATCTATTTAAATTGTACTCTTAGAACAATAACTGTTTTCGCCTTGCCTAGCCTACCTTAGAGCTTGTATGCTCATATTTTCGTACACTTGACAATAATTGACCGGCGTAAATGGTACGTTTCTTTCTAATGCCCGCATTCGAGTAAGTGCTAGTCTTTTGTTTATAAACAGTTTTCTGCGCTAAACTTTGTAAACGGCGAGAAGCTAAGGGAAATATCGTTAGAGTAAGGTAATGCAAGTTAAGGAAAAGTAATGTAATCTAAGGTTAAGTAAGGTAAGGTAAGGTTAAATATTGTTAACCCTATGTATACAGACAAAATTCTTTATTTTTAAGTGATAAACTTTTTTATAATAAATAGCAATACTTGGACTTTCTTCAACTAAAAATAGTCTTACTTTTAAATCAATATTATACAGGTTATTTTATTGAAGTGTGGCAGATTTGTAACACTGAACATCTGAACCATAAGTGCGACAGATTTCAAATTTGTAAGCTGTGACGTTTTTAAGGCTATATATAAACAAATTTTTCCGCCTAAATTTTTTTTTAGAAAAAAAATATGTTTCAAAAGTAATAAGGGGAACTACATACTAAAAAATACATTACATAGGCATATATATAAGTGAACACATCTTAGTCCGTGTGAAATTTTGAAAAACAGTATTTATTGCGATCTATGCAAAGATAGGTTTTGTATTTCTCACAATATAGGTATGAGTTGCCTTTGCATCCTGGCAGCCTACGTTGTCCGCATGTTTTCTTATATATTGGGAAGTGGTCTATCATGCCACCCCAATTGGTTCTTAATGAATTGGCTTGGTGGCATTACCTGCTCTGTTTTTATTTTAACGGTCTGTGTCTACTGAGGATGATGACAGACCCATTTTTTTGCTGCAAAGCTTTACCTTGCCTCCTTAACAAAAACGTACCTATTGAATGTTTGGATTCTAATAAAGTTAACTGCTTTCTTGTAGGCAAGCCAATGTTTGAACAATTTCCTCTTATACAGCAACCGGCAACATACAACAATCACATCGAGAATGGAAAAATTATTCTATGATAGTACTTTTTCCATCGATTTTTGGTTCCATATAGCCCTATCAGTGAATCTACGAGATCCACGCTACCCATAAACTTGTTATAGATTTAGCTGTCTGGGGAGAAGGAACATTTATTTCGGTTTTGTCGTCGTTATATCATAACCTTTACCTGTCTGCATGGGGCTTGCGAACTCAAGAGTTGCTAAAAGTAGAAGAGATTTAGCGTCAAGCCATTTTATAACCCTAATATTTATGCTATCTATATTAGCCTTATTTTCACCAGAAGTTCCTCTGGATTTACCGTTTTTGATTCGAACTAAGTATCGAAATACAAAGGATAAAAATTGTTTGAAAGAATACTCTTGGCTAGTCTAAACACCAAGTTGTAACTGGTACCTAAATCTATGCCATTTTATGAAGTGGTCAACTTTTGCCGTGTATATTTCGAAATCACATACAATTTCATTGCTATCACGAAGCAAAAAACATTGTAACCATATTTATGTGGTTTAGTAGGTATATACTGCTTGAAGGAAGATGCCCCTTTTAAGGTATCATTTGTTTTTCTACATAATTTGACGCATAATTGTACTTTTGCCGTAAATGTGTTACGAGAAGCCTTACTTTGAAAAGTCCTTCCTAGTTGTTATCTCCTAGTTTGCCAATTTTTATATTATCATTAAAATGAACACTGCTTTCAATTTGCTAAAATCTAACCCTGCTTATTATCTCACATATGAGGCCAATACCAAGTCTCTGTGACATTATAGTCTTGTACGAGGTAAAGTACCTATAGACAGGTTCAAGCCAGCAGTAAAAAAAGGTTTAATTCTTGAGTGGTTAAATCTAATGGTTTTGATGCATCCTTCTGAATGGAATATAAATTGGATTGCTCTATAATATACGGCCTGAAATTTGAATCAAAATCCCCCTAAAATATTCACAAGATGATGAATTTGCTTCAATTGCACGCAGATCATCAAGCCACTCAGGTTAAGCTAATGGAGAACTATTACTTCCTATTGACTTCAAAGTATGTCTCCTTGGGTTTTTTGTGCTTTGATTTTTTCAATAAATATGAAAATGTATGTTTCTTATGCAGTTTTATGCGTACATACTTTTATAGCCTAGTATTGTCTAGAATAGTATAACATTTTATAACATAGCCTAGAAGAGTCTGGAATAGTAGCTTGGCAAAATCTAGCTTACCGTAGGATAGCCTACCATAGTTTTACCTCACTAGCATAATAAAGCCTAGCATAGTATAGACTAGTTTAGATTGCCTAAGATAGTTTATGAGGCCTAGACGAGCCTACCATATTATATCATAGCGTAGTATAGCATAGTATAACAAAGTAGATTATGTCATAGTATAGCCTACCAAAGCATGGCCTAGCCTAGCATCGGATAGCCTAGCCTATCCTAGTTTAGTATAACCAGGTCTAGCCTATGGTTACCTATAATAGTATAATTACCATTCTATACTCTAGCGTAGCTAGCCTAGTATATCCTAGCCTTACATTCTATAGTTTACCCTGGCATAGTATGACTTAGCCTAGACTAATCTAACCTAGCCTAGCACAGAATGTATAGTATGGCCTATCTTCGCATAGAAACCATGATAAAGCCTAGCCTTACATAGCCTAGTACAGACTAGCATATATACGATAGTAAAGCTTACCCTAGTATAGCATAGTATAGCTTATCATAGTATAACCTAGCCTAGAATAGTAGAGTATAGCATAGCCTAAACTAGTATAGTATAGAATAGTTTAACATAGAATTGCCTACACTATCCTCATATATCCTAGGCTAGCCTAGCCTTGTAAAGCCTAAAATAGTATAGCCTATCTACCAGAGACTACCTTACCCTAATCTAGCCTACCTTAGTATAGTATAAGCATAGTATAACCTAGCCTAGCATAATACATACTAGTCTAGCATAGTATAGCTTAGCTTAGCACAGTATATCCTCTTTTATTCTAGCAAGGTGTATCTTGGCATAGCACACTCAACCATAGTCTAGCCTAACCTAGCCTATGTTAGATTAGCATAGTACACTATAATCTAGCCTAATCTAGTGCAGTATAGTCCAGCATAGCCTTGCATAGCATATAATATCATTGTATAGCCCAGACTAGTATATCATAGCATAGGATAGCCTAGAATAGCATAGTTTACCCTAGAGTAGCCTAATATACCATAGCCTAGTATAGAGTTGCATATATAGCATAGCATATTATATATTAGAATAAGCTAGCTTAGCATAGGTTACATGAGCCTATGACAGTGTATCCTAGCATAGCCTAGCTTATCAAAGGGTGGTCTAGCAGAGTATAACCTAGGTAAGCTTAGCGCAGCATACAATTATATATTAAAACTTAGTTTGGCCTAGCTTAGCTTACCATATTCTAGTATAGCCTATTTTAGTCTAGCCTAGCTTAACCTAGTTCACTGAAGTCTATCCTAGTATATTGTATCCTATCATAGTTTAGTTAGCATATTCTAACCTAGACTAGCATAGCTTCGTGTAGTATATAATAGACTACCTTACCCTTCCCTCCTCTAGCCTAGTTAGTATAGTATAGTTTATTATAGCATTTTCTATCCTAGAGTAGACTAGACTATTAGACCTTAGCCTAGGGTTGCGGAGCATGCATACCATAGCCTGTCTTACCCTATCAAAGCCTCGCTTATACTAGGCTCGTCTAGCGAAGACTAGCTTAGTGTAGCATAGGTTAGTTTATGATGACCTAACCTAGATTACTATAGCGTAGCCTAGCCTAGTATAGCATTTCATGCCCTGCCTAGCCTAGTATACCTTAGCCTAGCCTGGCATTAACTATCCTAGACATGTATAACCTATGCTATACTATTTTACCTTAGGCAAGCATAGCTTATTATTGTCTATCCTAACGTATGTACTATATGCTATCCTATTATAGCATATTATAGCCTAAATTACCATAGTATATTTTACCCTTGTACATTTTCTCTTAGCATAGCTTAGCAAATTATCGCCTAGCTTATAATATCCTAGCATAGAATAGCCTATTTTAGCCTTGCCTAGCAGAGTATAGCATATTATAGCCTACTCTAGTGTAGCAAAGTATCGGCCGCAAAGTTATAATGTTATTGGCCAAACAAAATAATTCCTGGACAAATCTTGGAAGGACTTTGACAATTATATCATATGAAATAGAATTTCGTTAGAATAGGCAGTATAGTTATGATGCTATTTCCCAATACAAAATAATTCAAGGGCTAACCTTGGGAGGACTTTGGCACTTATAGCATTCGAAAGAGAATGTTAAACAACATAAGGATTTCAAATTCCGTTAGAATTGGCCGAATAGTTGCAATGTTAATACGAAAACAAAACAAAAAAGCAAAACGGGGACAGACCGGCATAGTGAGAGGTATAGTCGCTCGTGCCCTGACTCGCACGTGACTAAAAAACAAATAAAAATCGGAACGAGTACAAGCCAAACTGGGACCGACCAACCGCCCGAAATATTGAGATGACGAGTTTCCCGTTACTAAAAATTGGCTTACACGAGTTCTCTAATTAAAACTTATAAGATAAAGAGTTATTTGCTAGTCAAAATGTGCACTCCTTGATTTGTAGATAAGGCAGAAGGATTTGGAATAGCGCATAGAATTCAATTGCATGTGCGAGCTTATACCACTTTATGCTCTTTGCAGGAAATCCTACCTGCAAAGATCCTCTTTGAGCAGAGTACTGATATACTAACAAAATTTTCGTGCTCTCACTTATTTTGATTTATTACCTTACGACCTGCAAAAACTTTCAATAATTCCTTGATTAACTTTGGTAGGGCCTTGTCAATTCTATCATTCGAAAGAGAATGTAAAACAACCAAAGGGATTTAAATTTTGTTATAATCGGCCTAATAGTTATGATGTTATTGCCAAAACAATATATTTCCCATGCTAACGTTGGGAGGATTTTGGTAATTATATTATTCGAAAGATAATGTAAAGCAATATCAGGGTCTCAAATATCGTTAGAATCGGCGGAATAGTAACAATATTATTAGAAAAGCAAAAGAAAAAGAAGCAAAACCGGGACCGATCCACAGACCCACATAGTGAGATGTAGAGTCGCTCGTGAATAGACTCGCACGCGTCTAAAAATGGCTATAAATCGTTGAGATTTCTATTTGCAATCTCTTCGCGTGATAATTTTTTCAGTTATGCCATTTTTCCTCTTGATAGCAAAAGAAATACCACAGAGGCTAAAGAAATAGACATAAAGTTCATAATGGCAATAACTGTTAGCTAGAAGGCATCATGGAATAGTAATAATTGTTATGTCCGGGAAGAACTGTGTTTATAACAACTAGTAATGTTAGATCCCTGGTCACCCAAAGCGGTAAGAATAAGCAGTAGTGAGTAACCCTTTATGCGATACTACTAATACATTGGTAGGGTTACGGAACAGAGTCTAAACTGGATATGTTGTGGTGTACAAACCAAAATGGAATTGACAGCGGTAGTGTGATTGGCCGTGGTAATAAAGTGGGTAGTAGATACTTAACGCTTAGTTGGAGAAGTGGGGTCTTCCCCCCTACATCGCCGCCCTTCCTTCTTATACGTTAAAGTTTTATATCCGCGGTCACCGGGTTTGAACTTATTACTACAACGCCTTATATTCCAACTCTCTAGCTACCTGCTAGTGTGAGCTACTCTTTAATTTAGTTTGTTAAAACAAAAAAATTGCTCAGTAAAAGCTTACAATTTGAGGTTACTTGCCCACCCCAACACCTCTCATAAAAAGAATTATGTATATGTGCGAGATAAGAAAGCGCTCAAAGAAAAATTATAAACACATGTTAATTCAATTCCATTTATCTTTGGCCCTTTTATTCGCTCATTAAATTCACTAAAGAAAAACCGGTTCTGTCTTTCAAATTGGCTCCCGCCTGCTTTAACTCCACGAGTCTCTTTCTCACTCACTGGTGGACGTTGTGCCTTTAATTTTTAGGCAGCCTCTTTGTTTACTTCTGCGTGGATGTGGAAAATCTCAGCATCAAGGCTAATGTCGCTGATATTGGACCTCATCATTATTCTTCTTACTAGTACTTGCGTATATCGAATTATCTTGGAGCACCATCGTAATTTGAGCATCATAAAGGCTCTATAGACATCTTTCCTCGACTATTATTACTCCATTCTCTTCGATCACATCTTGCAAATTTAAAAGTTCCAAAATATAAAATAAAATTCTAAAAATAATTATACTGAGAATAATTTTTATTAATCGAAAACCATTCTGAATGGATAAATAATACCATATAATTTAGGCTTGGTTAGATTTAATTAGAATTATTACTGAAAATATGTATCATAAATACTAAACTATTGTATATTATCTAATAATAAATGGATATTTAACAAAAAATTAAATTACTATTCGATTAATTTCGTACTTAATATTTTATATCATTAGCTTTTCTTCTTTAAATCTTTGATTGAATGAGGTGATCTGAAGTCTTTGATATTTGAATTTATTGCATTTCAATATTTGGTAATTCGGAGAAATATTTGATAAGTCCGTCAATCGGCAAAGCTGCTTTGCCTAATGACACAGATAAGATGCAAATCCGACGGCAACTCATTGACAGCGAAATATTACCTATTTAAGCTTCCGCGGGTAATCAAACCCATTCCAAGTTGGGCAAAATACAACACCTTATACGCTTTACATTTGAGACTCCCTAGATGCATCATGTAATGTAATGGCAAGATGTATATGTATCTATAGTAATTGAATTTCTGAAATGAATGCCCGCCTAAATCCCTACACCAAGCTAATGTTTGATTATAATTAATTGGAAAAAAGAAATGGCACCAAATATTCTTTTCCAATCAAGAATTATGAAGGAAAAGAAGAACAGAGAATAGCGAGCTGATGATTTCTTAAATTTAATTAAATTAGTTAGGTACTGGAAGAATGTTGATGTGTTTTTTGAAATTTTATCTTCAAGCTCTAAATACATAGAGAATAAAATGAAAGTTTTTTGCTAATTATACCAAATCCTTTCTAATTTGGAGCTTTTTATATAGATCCTTGTAAATTCTTCTGTTATTTCATTTCAAATACTGATTTTTTTTCTCGTTCAGTTAATAATGGCTCCACAAACTATATTTCAGTATATGGGTAGATTTAGAGATAAATTGTTGAATTAAGGACAAATAGAATCTATCCGGTACAGGATTTGTGCTTTTGTCTCAAATATACGAGTACGTATAATTTACAATCAGAAATGTTCTATCAAAACAAAAAAAGTACCTGGGAAAAGATCATATTATATGTCTTGGATCAGTCTTTCCTCTCAATTAATAAAGAATTATTATATTGCATTTTTCTTTCTTTTTCGTTTTAACACATTCATTGCCGGAGTCCAATATGCTCTCCTCGTCTGAGCTGCAAATTAGCATCTTTTTAAAAAGCGCGCGTTACTCTCCCTTCTTTTCAGTGTCATTCATGACTCCGTTGAGTACGAATGTAATAGAAGAGAAAAAATTGTGGTCATCACCAGTAATACAATGGCCCTCCACGAAACAGCTTGAACCTTAGATGCCAATGTATCTCCAGGGATCACAGCTCTTTGAAATCTTCAAAGCCTATTTATTTTAGTTTTCCAAAAATTTATCCTTTTTCCCAAAATATTTTTCTTATAGTTATTTTCTAGGTTTTAGTTCGGTTCCTTACACTGAATATATATATATATATATATATATATATATATATATATATATATATATATATATATATATAAATATATATATATATATATATATATATATAGATATATAAATACCAGTAAACCCACCATTCACTCTCTAAGATGGATCCACTTTAGTAAGTACCAAAATTAACTCATGTTTATATTAATTTTTTTTACACCTACCGTGTTTACAAAATTCAAAATAAAGTTCAAATTTATTATTAAAGTTGATTATCTTCAACTATTGTAGGGGCAATTTCTCATAGTTTTTAATTAATTTCATATATATATATATATATATATATATATATATATATATATATATATATATATATATATGAAATGAATAACTCACAAAGTAGCACGTGAGGTTCGCAATCAATACAATCTCCTGCAGGTAAATGAAAAGGTACTTCTAAGTACTTTCGAACTTTATCCAGTTTATTTTCAAGTATAACTACAAGAATAAATAATATAATAAGTGTATATATAAGCTAGTAAAAGAAATAGGACCCTTTCTAATACAAGAAATCACCAATGAGGAAGTAGGAGAGGAATGTGTTAATTCATATTAAGATTTAGCTATAACAGGTAGCAAGGTCAAACGAGATGCGAGAAAGAGTCAAGAACAAAGCCAATATATATATATATATATATATATATATATATATAAAACGCTTGCTCGTGTCCCTAACCTAATTATTACCAAACCTGATAAATTAAACGGCGTGGTTCTGTTAAACCGCACTGATTATATAAATAAAACAAAAGATATCCTAAACGACCATAATAAGTTTAAGCTTATAAACCAACCAGCCAAAGATGTGATCTTAAAAATGAAGGATAAAGTAAATAGATTTTTTTATGACTTTGAAGTGCCAAGGAATTATTAATCAGAGCACCTATAACGATCTTTTCGCTATGGGTACTGGCTTAGCCAAAAGTATTGTCTACCAAAGACCCATAAGACTCATATTCTATTACGCCCTATCATAGCTTCATAGCCTCTACCGACTTATAAATTAGCAAAGTTTATTGTCAAACTGTTGTCTCCCATTAAAGGTAATAAATTTACTGTAATTAACTCTTATGAATTTCAAAAGGATATCCTAAAACAGAAATTCAGACATAATAAGTATTTTGCAAGTTTTGATGTCGAATCACTTTACACAATGTACCTGTCAATCAAACCATTAAAATAATTCTTAACAAAATTTTCAATCACCAACAAACTTTTCAAGGTTTTTTAAGCCTACTTTTCAAACAACTTTTGGAGCTTCTATTTAATGAGTCCTATTTCACTTTCGATAATAATATCTATCAACAGACAGATGTGATAGCGATGGATTAACTTTTATAGTTTCTGTGATTTTAAATATATAATTTCTACCATCCTTCCTCCAAATCCACCAAGAGTTCCAGAACTTGAAGTCACTCTTGATAAAAAAACAGCTTTTCTTCCCTCTTAATTGAAATGATAATAAAACAGTTTTTAAATAATATATATTACCCTCCCTTTCCTGAAATCACTGCACCTAAAGAAGTTAGATTTCTTGTTGTTCCTGAGATGGTTTTTTTTAATCAAACCTTCAGTAAAGATATCTCTAAACTATTTGCAAAAATTTTGATGCAATCTGAATTTAAAGTTGTTTTTTCCAACAACTACACAATTAGAATTTTTTTTAAAATTAAAGATCAAACTCCTAAGGACTTACGTAGTGGTGTAGTTAATTTTTACTCTTGTCCAAAGTGTACCTCTGGAAAATATGTTGGAAGCACCCTACGTATCCTTCAGGCCCGTTTTTTCTCTCACATGGGCATCAGCCTTAGAACAGGGAAAGTTCTTAATAAAAAAGAACATTCTTTTATAAGAGAGCACTTGATTAAATGCCAAACAATTCCATCCTTAAATGACTTCGAGATTTTGGACTCCAACTCAAACCCACTGTCACTACGTATCTCTGAATCTATTTATATCAAAACACTATCTCCCAACCTCAATTCTGATTCTTCTTTTATTGCATTAAACATTCTTCAAACAACCACTACTAGCAAAACTGTTATATTTCCCGTCACATCTCTACCACACCATTTCCTCACTAGATATGAAAGATTCAAGGTATGTTTCTCATTTGATCTGTTCAGTTTTATATTGATTTTTTTGTGTTTTTTAAAGCATTTATTAGCCAGTTTTTTAGTTCTTTTTTCCGTACAATTTTACTTTACTTCTTTCCTTATATGGTTATATTTTACTCCGCTATAATTATAATTTGCGGTGACCACTTAAACCTATTTTGTATAATTGTATATCTTAATTTGTTTTCTAGAGCCAGAAAATGACTTTTAGGTCGAAACATTGCACTACTCAATCGTAATAAAGATTTGTTTGATGTTGGATTTAAGTCTACTCCTCGCCATTGTTTTCTTATTGAAAATTAAATTAAGGCTGCACAGCGGAAACTACCTGGATTATATATATATATATATATATATATAACAAAAACACTTACTTGTTTTAAGCGCTTCACTAATCCATGTATGTCCTTGATGCCCTCCCTGCTGGACGGGTTAATTTGATTTTGCGTTCACACTCACACATCTTCTAATTTTAAAGCAATGAAATTTTCTTCAATAAACATGTAAACTTGCTTTGTATAACTTCAATATTTAACTTCAACAAACCGTTGTCACCTTTGTACACCCTTGGTTTATATTCATTTAAAAAAAAAATAAATAAAGGAGTACCCCAGTGGTGGTCAAACAACACGCCCCAATATACGAGTATCTACCTAGATAGAGTATAACAAGCACTCACTAATGAATTTAGGGGCAAGTTCCTCGAAACCCATAGCACTACACCATTTGGATACCTCAATGAATCCCCACTCACTATAAGCCATGTTAGCAAATCTCTCAAACAGAATCCTGTTTGCAAATGTTAGGTTAGGTTAAATGATGACCTACTCTATAGTGATGCACACTCAGACCGTGTTTCTTGAGGAGGAAGGAACAATAGGAAAGAAAAGTAATCCATATTTAGTTGAGATTATATATAATCATTTAGTCTATAACTGATGTAATTACTAACTAAAAATAAGGCTATAAAATTGTGGCAACGTGGCTCTAGGAAAAAATTAATAAGGCTGATTGACTGAATTACACGGGGCCAAGGGACTGAAATACTCTACTTATATCTAGTTTTCATAGAATTCACTTAGTGCTTTTTTGTTTTCTTTACACGGTGGTATAATTCATTTCGTAGGCATTGTTTTTTTAATTTTCACTGTTAACATAACAGGAAGAAGTGGCCCAACAAGTAGTCACCCGGGCACAAGAAACCCAGAGGAAAAAGCAACCTGCTGAGTTAACCCCGAGGATTACCCTTGAAGACAATGGGTTAAAATTGACTTCCTTTGTTATTGCTAAGAAGGAATTCCCACTCTTAAACCTCTATGGGAAAAGGCGATTAAGGGTGAAACTCTCCAAGTGAAAGGAAAGAAGCCTATCAAATATATCGCAGAACACTCACTTCTCTACCGTACTATAAGCGAGAAGAATAAGGAGAGCCACAAAGCACTGTGTGTACCTCAAAAATACACGCAAAGAATCTTGAATACCGGGCATGATGTAATATTAGCCGGACACTTTGGGCACAACAAAACGGCGCAGCGCATATTCAGACACTTTTATTGGCCCCAGATGCCAAGGAAATTGTGGCCTATTGCGGCTCATGCGACGTGTGTCAGAAAAATCCGTCAATAGGACGGGTAACTCCCCCGACATTACAAAAAGTGCCCGTTATAACCGAACCAGTCTTTCGAGTGGCTATTGATTTGGTGGGACCAATTCACCCTCCTTCAAGCGGGGGAAACTCCTACATCCTCACTCTAGTGAATTGTGGCACCCGTTTTACAGATGCCGTGGCACTACAGAAAATTGACACTATTTCCTGGGCGAAAGCATTAATTTCAATATTTGCCTAAGTAAGCCTGCTTAAAGACATTTTATCGGATAGAGGGGACCAGTTCACTTCAGAATTGATGGGGTATTTTAATAAACTACTGCTAGTCAGGCCAATTTTTACGAGTCCATTTCATCCATCCACTAACGGAATCTGCGAGAAATTAAACACGACTCTCAAAAATAAATTTAAGGAGCAAGGACTAACCGCCTGGCCTAACAAGTGTTATTTCGCCTACGAATCCATTGCCCACCTGGGATTAAGAATAGGGCAAAGTCACTTGTCTACCCAGCAAGAAAAATTAGAGGCCATAGTCAAAATGCTCCGGAAGAAAACAAAGAAACAACTCCGATCTTCCATGGAAGCCGCCTCTGTTTACAGGCCTTTCCTACCGCACTTTGCTTCCATCGCGCCCCACTGAATGATTTGTTAAAAATGACAACGACAGCCCCTGTCACGTGGAATCCCCATGCAATAACACAGGTGGAGGTTCTTAAAGGGAAACTCGTAACTGCACCCATTCTTCGGTTACCAAATCCCAACAAGATCTTTGGAATTCGCACTGACGCTAGTCAAAACGGATGAGGTGGAGTATTCCTTCAATACGAAGATGACGAAACAGCCTATCCCATAGCTTATATCAGTATGAAGCTTTCGAGTAGAAAAGGAGCCTAGGCCACGATTGACGTCGAAGCTTTTGCCATAATATAGTGAATAGGTTAATTCAAATTTTCTCTAATAGGGCGCGAGTTTAAAATAGAATGCGACCATAAACCGTTGTCATACTTAAGTAAGAATAAGATTAAGAATGGAAGGCTCCTGGGATGGAGTTTACTCTTGATGGAGTATCAGTACTCCATGCACTCTATAAAAGGGTCTAACAATTGTATGGTCGTATCGTTAAGTCGGAATCCTGCCGATGATTAAGAAGCATGCCGACTATTGTTATATAGTAAGTTTCAAGTTAATTGTAATCGTTAGAATTGTAGTTAAGAAGGGGCGAGTGGCCCCCTAGTTGTAGATAAGAATCTCCTAAGTTGGCACAGTAATATAGGGATTACTGTAAGGTCAAGTGAAACGTTCTCGAGACATTCCCGAGTGAACTCGAAGTTATTGTATAATATAGTGTTCAGTAAGTTACCTATGTATATTATTGTAAGTCTCGGACAGGAATAAACCCCCCCCCATTAATTTCTGTAGGAGGGAAGCAAATGTAGAGGAATTGCAACATAAAGCCTCCCGGATGGCCAGGCTGACATATACATTAAAGTTCGTCCCCCCTGTGGAGAAAGCCGGAGAAGCGAGCCCCATGAGAAGACTTGTGGGAAAGGTAGCCGGCGAATAACACTAACTGCCTACTCTGTTTGATCTCCCAGCCTCATAGGTAGTTGGAGCAACCATCTGTGTTAAGGAAACCACCAAAGGCCCTTAAACGACGCTCAAAAGGTCAATTACCTATGAGACCCGTAGGCCCGTGGTTATATCAACAAAAAGCTGTGCCAAGCAAAAGGCACTCCAAGGCGTGTGGCAGTTGGGGGGCGCTCGTATTAACAAGCCGACTTGGGCACTTCAGTGCCAACTTTTTTCACTCCTCACTCTCCCAGATGCGACCTCACCACTCGCGCACCCCTCTGCGGCCTCGCCACTTTCCCCTTAGATGGGGTGGTCGTCCGCCTATAAATAAGCTCCTGAAGGAAAGAGAGAAGGTAATTATTTGGTGAGAACGACATAGGATCAGTTCGTGAAGATCGATCCTTTATCCAGTCAAGATTATTCGGTAAGAACGACATAGGATCAGTTCGTGAACATCGATCCTTCAGCCAGTCAAGGTTATTCGGTGAGAACGACATAGGATCAGTTCATGAAGATCGATACTTAAGCCAGTCAAGATTATTCGCTGAGAATGATATAGGATCAGTTCGCGAAGATCGATCCTTCAGCCAGTCAAGATTATTCGAGGAGAGACGAGAAAGGATTAGTTTGAGGATATCGATCCTCCCCTTCCCCTAGTGTCAAATTAACATAAATCAACAAGTTTTGTATCGGTGCCATTCCAAAGAACCATTTACAGACTTAGAAGAAGTCAGAGAAGAGAAAAGAAAACCCGCTCACACTCGAGTGAATCTCACAGATCAAGCTCCGTAAGAGTGAAAGGAGAAGAAGCAAGCCCCAACGAGGTTCCATTTGTTAATTATGGTAGAAATCCCCTTGCATACCCCAAAACTAGTTGGGCACCCAGCGGTAAAGAATAGGGCACAGAGAGGCTTCAAGATTAGACAGAAGAGGACTCTTTGAGTGAGGAGCACCGTAACTCTCTCCGTCGTTTTAACGTACCAGGATGCAAAGTTGCAATAAGAAGTTGACATCGCCCAACCTCTCTTCCTCCATCCCATCTCGACGGCAGCCCTCCAAAGCGCAAGAAAAGCCCTTAAGTGAAATCAGGCAACTCCTGATCCATTCTGTCATGTAAGTTAGAAAGAACATTTATATTCATATTGCGATTGTATGAGTTTATTACGTTTCATGATTTAACGGAAGTAAAAACAATTGTACGTGAATACCGTCATAGTTACTAGTAGAAGAGAGTAATTTAATTTAATGTTTAACGCTAATCTAAAAGAGGCGCGATAAAATAACTAATCGGCAATTGGTATGTTTACGTGTAGCCTATTTATTTATTTTTTGTCTTTAAGAGATATTGCAATAGGCCCAGTTGCCAATCGGTTTGGCCTCGGTTAGCTTAGGAGGAGAATATAAATGTGTTTACCGTTTTTTTTGTCATAGTTAATTGTTAAATTTAAAATACATGTTTATTTTGGAATCATTTCTGTGCGTTTCTTTATATCCTTACGTGTTGAAGCGGCTCCTCCTTAAAAACAACAAAAAATAGTATTCTTAGACAAAAGTAAACATAAAAAAAATTATATCTCGACAAAAAGGTATACCTCGACTATATTTTTTATATTTATAACTTGAAATATATCATCTAAAATAATTTGGAAACCTTGACTTGGCTTTGGCATAAAAGGGTATTTATATAATTAAATCTTTTAAATAATTTTATCTCTTACAAAGATACTAATTGAAATTTGACAGTTTTGGATATTTAAAATTACTTTTGGGGATATTCTTCATACACATTAGTCACTTCAGCAAAGTCCAAAGGGCTCTGTGCGCCTGCGAAGTCAGTCCTGTGGTATATTTGCAGTGAGACTTGCAGAAGAGTGCTAGCAATGGATGTAGAGCCCTAACAATACAGAATACAGAGGAAGCACAACCTTACAGCCTCAGACAAAGAGCAAAGAAAAGCTAGGGGGAGTGAAGATACTCGAATAGATTCAGGAGACCCCAACTTTCCTTAACCTCTTTCAGACCTCAGATGAAGCTCACTTCCATCTTGAAGGAAAGGTAAACTCAAAGACAAATGTAATCTCGGGGAACTCCAGACCAAATGTGGTAACCACCATGTACCCACATTCCGTTAATTGCTAGAGGCATCATACGACCATTCTTATGGGAATCTAGGCACAAAAGTGACAGTCACCAAAGAACGGTATGTTGAGGTCCTCAAAACCTTGAAGATGGAGCTGCAGACGCTGTTCCCGTCGCTTATGAAGAAGTTCTGATTCCAGTAATATGGTCTAAGCTTTCACACCTCAAACCTGTCTCAAGATTGGCTGAAAGAGTCCTTTGGTGGCCAGGTGATCAGTCTCAAGACTAATTTTGAATGGGCACCTTACAGCCCTTACCTCAGCTCCTCAGATTTCTGTCTTCCGGGCTACATTAAATACAAAGAGTACGCAGAGAGATTCAGGACCATTATGCAACTCAAAGAAGCCATCAGGGAGGAGATTAGAAACATTAGACTGTAGGTTTGTTTGAAAGTCATCGACAACTTTATGCTGCGCCTCAAGAAATGCACAGAGCTAAATGGAGGTCATCTCGAACAGGTGCTCTAGAATAAAGAAGAAAAGTCCTAAGACCCACGTTTTGATATGATGTTTTTAAACACCATAAACTAGTTATCAAATAAGTTTCATTAACTCATTGCAGAATATTAAGAAATGAGGCCTCTCGAAAGTTAGGGCCCTGTTTTTTTCGGGGTGGAGGGAACCTGTAGTAGCTTCATTTTAATTGACCATTCGAAATTGAGAATTTCTCGTATTAGTAACGATTTTACAATTCTTCTTTTACGCAAATCTTTACAATTTGAGGGTAGAGTATACCATGAAAGGCCAGGTCCTCGACGTAGTTAAATTGGAAAAAGACCTGGGAGTTTTAGTCTCGGATGACTTCAAAGTAACGAAACAATGCGCGGATGCATGTAAAAAAGCAAATCGTGTGCTGGGTTATATCGCGCGTAATTTCACGTTCAAATCCAAAGAGATAATTTTACCATTGTATAAATCACTTGTGCGTCCACTGCTCGAATATGCGGTTCAATTTTGGGCTCCATACTTAAACAAAGATATCGCGCAATTAGAAAGAGTGCAGCGTAGGGCTACAAAATTAATTCCCGAGCTGAGAAACAGGCCCTATGAGGAAAGACTCAGGGCATTAGATTTGCCATCTCTCGAAGGCAGAAGATTACGTGGCCAGCTAATTGAAGTATTTAAAATATTGAAAGGATTTTCAAACGTTGATTATAGGAATTTGTTCGAATTGGATCATAGGGGAAATACTCGGCAACACGGATTAAAATTAGTGAACAAGCGATTTAACACTAGTATAGCCCAAAACTATTTTACGTTTAAAATTACTCAAATTTGGAATAGGCTACCCACCCACGTAGTGGATAGTAGGTCGGTAAATATGTTTAAAAACCGTCTCGACGCGCACTTAAATAGTATAAATATAACGTAGTCTGAGCACAGTAAATAATAACGTCTTTGCAAAAGGAGTTTGGAGCGGAGGAACAACGAGAGTAAAAATGATGACTAAAAATGATGCCAGCGATTTCTCTTGCATGTGTAGTTTAGATATCCATTTTCTTTTCTGCCTATCCTATAACTAGATTTTCACCACTAGCAGTCGAGGGCTGCGGAAGTTGAGAAGAAAAACTTTCTATCACCCCCCCCTAGGTTGAAGTAGTTAATATGCCTGACATTGTACACATGTAGATAAGTGTGTACAGTAGATTATATATTTAAAAATAAAATAAAAAAAAAAATATAGCATGTTAGAGATACACTCGTAGATAAGTGTGTATCGTAGTTTCGGATGTAGTGTAGCGGACTAGCCTCGAGCGGACCTTAGGGTCTTTGTTGGTCCTAGATTCTGTAGTTCTGTAGTTAATTGTATACTATTAGCAACTTTGAATAATCTATATGGTGGTTGTAATTGATAATGTAGTTAAAAATAGTGGATGCAGTGCTGCCTAGCTTGACATCAATTTTATATTCATATATTCGTTTATTTAATGTTCTACCAGTTTCTACTATATAGAACGACGGGCAGTGAGTGGATTGAGCCTGGATGACATATATACTTGGGTCATTTGGCTGATCAATGGGCTTAGTCAAAAGAAAAGATTTAAGGATGATATAAGGGTATTTAGCCGTGGCTCGACCTGGGGAAATAACTCTGTCGGTACTATGTTGATTTAGATTTAGATAAGCTCTTATTTATGACGTTGAGGGGCTAATTTAATTCGATAAATCTGCAGGTTGTATAGGTAATCTGGTCTTCTCAAAATCAAGGATCTCAGATTCTAATTGTTCCTAGGAGCATACCTGTCGCAACGGCGTTTTTTAAGCAAAACATCATAAACTGGAAAGATAAGGATGTAAAGGGTTAGAATGTATCGCTTTATGCTATACAGTGAAGGGAATTTGGACAAGGAATCTTACAATTTTGACATCGAGAAAGGCTATACAACTATGTTCTCATTCTACTTTAAAATTGATTTTTAAAGAAATTGTGGAATGAATTTAAACTTTTTATTGGAGAAATCAATATGACATTATGTAAATACCTAAATTCGTAAACCATACAAAATTTGGTTGTAGAATAACAAAAGGTATTAAGGTAACTTCAAAATGTTTCATGAAAAGGTTACATAGTATTTGCTTTGTCTTCAGCCGCGAGGTAGAGTGCGGTTCTAATCACCTGTCCAAATCCTTTGTTGATGAAGGCTTCAACTACCACAGGTCACCTTTCTTTGTGGTGATCTCAATCTTCTTCCCTAGGAAAAAGTGCCATAGTTTGTAATATACCTCCACTTGGATGCTAATGTCGAACCGCAAATTCTTTTGCGCCAAATTTTGCAGGATCTTAAAGCTCTAAAACATAACAAGAACATAGACTTCACTGCAAATAAAGGGATGGGTGTAGTGATAAGGAATGAATCTGATTAGCTAAGAAAAATAGCAGGCCTATTATGTAACGTAAACATACATACATCTGCCACAGAACGAACTTCTCAGCCTGAATCGTAGCCTTTCAACAAGGACGCAAGGGAGATACTAAAGAAATAATGCAAGGGCAAGCAATAGATCCACCTCATCAAAGACAAATCCAGGACGCTAACCATGAGAGTTTCACCCCAAAATTCCAAATATACTGAGCCTATGCGTCCAATGACCACTAACATAAGAAACGCAACCCAATCGTTTCCCCAGAAAACTAGCTAAGAGACTCTTATGAATGCTTTGAATTCTTGGCACACATCAGGACCTCATCATACCTAGTAGCGTGACCGGTGAACATTTCTGTCAAGAACAAGAAGTTGATTAGCTTTGATGTAAAGTAGCAGTTTATCATTGTCTTCCCCTATGAAGCTCTAGCAGCAGCAAGATCCATCTTTTCTCAGAAACATTATATTCAAGAATTTACGGGTAAGACAAAAAAAAAACCGCAAACATTGTTTATTTAAATATAACGGTGAAGGTTGAAGACTTTTAATAGTGCAAGTTGCATATGGGAAATATAACTCACTATGTTATTGACAAGATGTATATATGACTAAAATAACTAATATCTGCAAGTCGAATGCATGCCGAAAGGCTAATTAATGTAAAATGTCAATTAATCTTGATTATCTTTGTCAGAGAATAATGTTATTTTGCTCTATAATGAACGTTACAAAATCCAATCCATAACTAGCACTCTACTAGTTTAAAAGAAACTGTTTTGATTTCTTTGTTTTTATTTAAAAGAGTTGCTTAATAGAAGCTGAATAAACAAAGGTAGGATCATGACAACTAAGTGAATGAAGGCAAAATTTGCCGAAAAAGTTCATAGATAGTCAAGTATCTATGACTAAATTGACTCTTATGCTTATCAAAGGAAGAGTGTCAACTAAAAAAGAGAAAAACGAGACCTATCATATAGGAAAAAATCATTTCCCCATTGTACTAGGAAAAATATCATTGAAGAACAAGATAATGTGAAATAAAGGCGAAATTACTTTTCCTCTTAAAAATGAAAATGGTTCGCGAAAATTGTAGAAAATAATGATATCAGCTCTACATGAAAGGATCTTCGATATATTTGGACAAAGCTTCGATTCAAAAGTTTAATCAGTTCACTGATGATCAGGTCGTTGCTAAAGTAGAAAAACTTACCCAAAGTTGGTCAATTATTGGAAATCGGAGCTTTCTTTCATGAAAAAGAGTGCCATTTTATTTTTATTTCCAATTAGTAGAGAGCATTCTGATTTATTTACATGGGCAAATTTTCGAAAGAAAGAATATTGTTTTAATTTTACCTTTGTTAGATTAACTTTCTGTCACTAGAAGTAGACTTCTACTGTGATTACATGGGCCGAATAAATTAACGTTTTTGACTCCTTTTAAATTCATTCAATTCTACAAATATTCTTGTTTTAGAGAAATTTAAAGGTTTTATCTTTCTCATATCAACAAAGTTTTTCTGAAAATTCAGATGTTTGAAGAAACTGTCTTGAATATTATTCTTAAGGAAAACTTTATTCAAGCCTAAAAAGTATTATGCTTATATACAAAAATTAAACTACATATGGGAATTAAATTGATTATGATGACATATCTAAACAAATTGAAGGATACGTTCTCTACATAAAAGAAGTTTGGGGACAATGAGTGGGAGAATCTAATAGTAAAATTAAGATTATTTTAGTGATTTATCAAGGTAACAAATAGGTCGTTAAATAAATAATAGACACTTTTATTTTTTTTTATCTTATTCCCATTTCATACTGTTGCCTCTTAAATAAGAAATGAATGGACAAATGATGATTAAGATTTTGTTGCTAGAATCACTTTGATCTTTTCTTTAAAAGGGTAATAAATCATTTTACAATAGTAAGTTAGTTTCTATATTGGCTTCCCCTTACATACTCGTATTTTCCTTTAATTGTTTTACACTTTCTTTTTCTTCATTTCCTACCTTTAATTTTTCAACTATTCTCCTCTTAATTTGACATTTTGTTTTCCCATTTGGGGTATGATAAATTCCTATAATAAATAGAATTTAAAAGATTCCTAATTTGAAATATTAACATTAAAGCAAACCAATATCACCGACATTCTTTTATTTTAAAGTACTATTTAACCTTATATTATTATCGCAAGCTAGTTTCCATATTCCTCTCCCTTTACATATCTTCCATTAATTGTTCTACAATTCGTTTTCCTCATTTATCACTTTTAAGGTTTTCAACTATTCTTGTCTCACTTTGAAATCCCGTTTTACCTTTTTGCGCAAGATAAATTCTCATAATAAATAAAATTTAAAAGATAACCAATATCAAATATTTGCTCTAAAGCAAACCAACATCACTGATATTCTTTCATTTTAAAATATTATTTAACCTTATACTATAAATTTCTCTATATTTTTCTTTATGGGAGCAGATACATATTTACCTCACTTTAATTTAATTTACCCTAAAATATATTCTTAATCAATTCATGAATCATCCTTTCCATTTTAGTGGAAAGATATTTTTCTCTTTAGGATCCAATAAATTATTCATGTCAAACATATAAAATTCCTTTTATATTCAATATTTCGATGAGGCTTTACAAATTATTCATAAGATTTTAGGATCTTTCTTTGTTTTGCTTTGGCTTCTCTAATTTAAAGAAATAATCTAGATTACTTTCTAAGCTTCTTTTTCTTTCTCATTTTATTTTTGTAATTCTGAATTAATTTGGCCATATTTTCTTAGAAAAATATTCCTTTTCTACCCTCTTAGTTGATATTAAAATTAAATTCGGGAACATATGTTCTATACGTATATTTTGCTGTCTACTTTTGGATTAGATTCTTTTTTTATTAATATTCTTTCTTATGTTGTTGCTGCGAGGTCATTTAAATGTATCAAAATAACTCGCTCTTTTTTAATTATAAACAACAAAAACCAACGAGCAATTGAAAAAAGCGAAATATTTCCTATTTATTTTTAGTTTTACCAGAAATCTTAGCAAAGAAACACAATAATACATTTTTCGATTATATCCATAAAATTTTTAAAATTTTTTATTGCATTTTCATATTATAAAGGTAATTTTTTTCTAATTTAGAAGTCTTTGAAATTTCTTTATTCCTACAAGCAATTTGGCTACGCTTTTATAAATATTGTAATAAATTATCAATTCCTGTTTTGCTCACCCCTATTTATAAGAAATGAACAACTCAAATGTAATTGGCGAGATTAATTTGATGAGTTGTAAAATCGGAGTATGAAAGCTAGTGCAAATGTTAATATTATTCTGTTCGTGGGTGTAAATCGAGTGCTGCATCAACGTGAAGAATGTATAAGCAAACAGGATTTTGTTTACTCTCAGAGGTCTCCAAATTGTGCAATACAGTAAAAAGCCTATATCTACAATGATGGTTAATGCTAATTGCACTTGACAATGAAATAAATACCTATATCATAGTTAAGTTCAACTGAAAACTCGTCTATTTTTCATACTTGCTAACCTACATTTGCTTATATTTAGATATATAGAGTGATAGATAATAGAAAAATAGATATAAATTAAACGCTCATCAGTTCACAGAAATTTTCATAATATTTCAAAGCTCAATTGTTTTTGCATCCAAAATCTCTCTCAACTGCTATTCAAATTATATGTTAATTTCTTTTTCATTTTATAAGATCATAATAATTTTCCGTTTGACGTCATATATTTCCGGTGCCTTGAATGTTTAAGCTAGGGTAGAAGATGTATATGCACGCACACTAGTCATAGAGGTAATAAATAAACCAACAATGTTGAAAATGACTCAGCTTACTTAGGTTAATATTGTTAAACGCCATTAACGCCCTTTAAAACTCCTCCCGCTTAAAATAGTACTTTGGAAATCCTTCAATAGCTTAGGCAACAGCACCTTTAAAATTATGTTGTATTAGAGAGGCCTTTTATAGATGAGCCCTAGCTCCCCCTATAAAATTATTTTTAAAAAAACGTGGTAAACTTTAGGTCATAAGGAAGAATCGTAGCAATTTCTTTATTTTGTATAAAATTAAAGTCATACCGGTCCTTATGATCTTCGACACTATATCGAACAAGGTCTTCCTCAAAGAATGGCAAGCATAACAACGAATCGCTGTGACTACATGAGGTCACACCATTTGACGTCTGATTGAAATGTGCACTAACGCATCATGCATTCCTTTTGTGCAGCGAAATCCTTTATGCTAACAAAGTTGCACTCAAGGTGCCTGAGAAACTTGAATGCGTGTCTTTTTGAAAATGATAACCGACCTGAGGATAAAGATGTTCTAGGTGCTTTCTGCCAATCGAGGAAACATGACTAGAGAGATGCATGAGCCTTTATCAGCTTATAAGGAAGAAAAATACAACTTGGCTTGGAAAAAGTAAAAGTTGGCATTATGTTTAATATAGTAGGGGTGGGAGCTGGTATTTTTATTGGGGTAGAAGGGCATCAACCTAACATTGTGATAAACCTTTAGAGGTAATTCTTAAACTTTTTTTCTGTCGTTTGCTTGGACTCTTCTTTATAAGCCTAAGTTCTAATAATTCATCATAATTATACCGCATTTCTTAATAGGTATGCCATTTAAATATTATTAGCTATAAACATTTATATACTGTAATTTTCCTCTTTCTCTAAACTGGTATTCTAAAGATTCATTCTTAAATAATATACTATGAGCAAGTAAGAGAAAAGAGGCAGTCGTATATCCCTATATAGAAAAACATTGGGCCTGTATCTTGGAACGCTCCCAATAACAGTTTTCCTAAAGCTACGCCGACGTTTAGCACTTGCGCCATTTAATTCGATTAATATTCAAATGTGACGGAAAAATAGAAGTCAATAGAATTTCGAATAAAAATAGTAACTGTTATTGATATGATAATGCTTATTTGAATTTAGTAGATAACATTTTAACTGCAATTGTTCAGGAACAAATATAAGAATTCCGTGGAAATAAAGAAATTGAACGGCGAGTGAAAACTTTCGAGATGTACAAAACAATATTGGAAAAGGATAAATATCATATACATAGATAGTAATTTGTTTTTTTTTATTTAAGTCATTGCTAAAGTTCCTATCATTTGTCTGCCAGCATTTAAAATTTAAGGAGATTTTGTCTTATTATATTACCATCAGGAAAGTGTTAGTGATGATAGGTAAGACTCATTTAACTTCTATTATTATGGATATTTGGATGACTTAGTTTATTCATTTAAAACTCAAAATTATATATTGGGTTTAGGAATAAGTTCTTGTGGTTTTATCAAATTTATTCAATACCATTAACAATTTTAGAAAACCTTAATTTTGGATTGATAAAAATAAGTAATTTAATCAATAATGTATTTTCCGTTGTTATTTGCCACTTTTTCCCAACGTTCAACTAGTTTTTCGATGCTTTTGCAATAAAAATCTCTGGATTTGGACTCGAAGAATTCGTCTAACCAGGTTCTTAATTTCACATCAGTATTAAACGAAACACCGCGCAAATTGCTGGAGAGCGATCGAAACGGATAATTATCCGAAGGAGCCAAGTCGGGCGAATATGGAGGATGCTGAAGGATTTCCCAATTAAGCGTTTGGATGGTGTCTTTTCTTATATTTGCAATGTTAGGATGATCATTGTCGTGTTGCAGAAGGACTCCATAACGTTGATGAGGTCGCTTTAAACGAATAGATTCGACGAGTCGATACATTTGTTGAACGTAGAGTTTTGTATTGACAATCTCGTTGTTCGCAAGGAGCTCATAAAGAATGATGCCTTTACAATCCGATCACACATAGGGCATCGTCTTTCGTCGGTAAAATCCTTGCTTTAATCGCGGAAGTGTTTTTTTATTGGGGCTGAGCCATTTTATTCAATGGTTCATGTTGACATAAACACACCACTTTTCTTCGCCAGTGATGATGCGGTGAAGAAATCTCTCCTTATATCCACGATTAGCCTTGTGGCGAGAAAGCAAACCTGTGGCAATCCTGGAGCGTTCAAATTTTTTGCTTTCGCTCAAAGCGTGCGGAACCCATGCACCGAGTTTTTGACTTTCCCCATCGAATGAAGGTGATTCAATAGAGTTTTCTGATCACACGCCAATTATATATTATTGTTCTAGTCGATTGACGAGGATTTTCATGAAAAAGGTCGTTCAATCGATCTTCATTCAACTTAATTGGGCGACCAGACCGTTCTTCGTCATTACGATTGAAATGACCGTTTTTGAAACGTGAAAAACACCATTGAGCTGTCCTTTCTGATAAAGCATTTTCTCCGTACACAGCACAACTATCGCAACAAGCTTTGGCTGCGTTTGCATTATTTCCTGTCTCGATTGAAAATGAATAACAAAAAGTGTCGAAAATTACCTTTCTTTCAACTTGATATTCCATTTTGAGGGTACAGAACAGAAATTAAATTAACACAACTTTTAAATAAACCGTAATGACTTCTTACTCAACTTCAAGACGTAGCCTAAGCAATAGCCTAATAGTCTACGCTGTTAAGAGACGTAGCCTAACCTTTGCAAATTTTGCTCTCATTATATATTATTGTTCCTTAATATGTGCAAAAATCACGTCAACAAAACTTAAATCAACACAACATTAAGAAAACACAAGAACTTATTCCTCAACCTAATAATATTAATAACACTGCCTTACCTTTTTGAGTATAATTGTTTTTATACTTACTAAATTAATTTGCATTATTTCCTGTCTCGATTGAAAATGAATAACAAAAAGTGTCGAAAATTACACTTCTTTCAACTTGATATTCCATTTTGAGGGTACAGAACAGAAATTAAATTAACACAACTTTTAAATAAACCGTAATGACTTCTTACTCAACTTCAAGACGTAGCCTAAGCAATAGCCTAATAGTCTACGCTGTTAAGAGACGTAGCCTAACCTTTGCAAATTTTGCTTTCATTATATATTATTGTTCCTTAATATGTGCAAAAATCACGTCAACAAAACTTAAATCAACACAACATTAAGAAAACACAAGAACTTATTCCTCAACCTAATAATATTAATAACACTGCCTTACCTTTTTGAGTATAATTGTTTTTATACTTACTAAATTAATTACTAACTAAAGTAATAACTTAACTATTTTAGTAGAGATCAAGCATTCCCAAAATGGTGTAGGTGTCTTTGAATTTAGGCATATTTTGGACCTATTTCATTCACCAAGGTGTCTTGTAGGTTCCAAGTTGGCGAATGATGCTTGGTTATTTAGGGATGGTCGTTACTGGGCAATCTCGAGACCAGATTAATAACAATCGTCGTCTACAATATAATTTGCCTCCTCCGCATGTTCTGATATATATATATATATATATATATATATATATATATATATATATATATATATATATATATATATATATATATATATATATATATATATATGTATATTATATATATATATATATATATATATATATATATATATATATATATATATATATATATATATATATATATATATATGTATATATATATATATATGTATTTATATATATATATAAATGTAATGTCCCGCAGGAAAAATTAAAAGGTGCTTCCAAGTACTTTCAAACCTTATTCCGTTCATTCTCAAGGATAACTACAGGAGAAAATAATAAAATAAGGGTATATATAAGCTAGTAAAAGAGAAAAGACCGTCTCCAATACAAGAAATCTCCAATGAGGAAGTAGGAGAGAGATGGGTAAATTCACATTCAGGTTTACCTATAACAGGTAGCAAGGTCAAACCGATAGGCAAGAAAGAGTCAAGAACAGAGCCAAAAGGGTTAAAACGATTAACGGATAAAGCGATAGTCTAAAGAGGGAGATTATGAGAGACAGCAGAAGTAAATTGAAATGAAGTGGAAAGGGACGAGGAGAGAACAGGGGAAATAAAATAAAGTTACTACAAAATGTAACCGATAATTAAATTAACAAATCGGGTTCCCATAGAAATAAAAATTGAAAAAAGAATTAGGCGCATAAGTGAAAGCTAATTTCTTCAAGACTAAGTTATTTCATAACAGCATCCATTTTAAAAAGGCCATGGGAAATGTTAAAGTTATTAAATTAGCTTATACATCAACATTTAAAAAGGTTTCTTTTAATTGAGTCATTTGAGTAAAAAATTAATTTTTCTGAATTCCATTTAATTAATTGGTTATTTTCCGATATATGCACAAAAAAGCATTAATATTTACAGCTTTCTTAACATTGTATTTATGCTGATTAATACGGACAGATAATTGCTTGCCTGTCTGGCCAAAATATTTACTTGGACAAATAAAACATTCGACTGAATAGACTCCCCCAATATTATTAAAATTATTGTGAACTCGAATATTTTTTATAGTTGACTCGTATTTGAAAGCAACTAAAATGTGAATGTTTTTTAAAAGACGGGCAAGGTCAATGAAACAAACAGAGAAGTATAAAACCAAAAATTTTTAACATTAAAATGGATAACAGGAGCTGTATTATAGAACGTCTTTTTTGCAAAGAAAAGATAGTTTCTAAGAAAGGAATAAGGGTAACATAGTTTATGGCCAATTTCAAAGATATTGGAGAATTTAGAATCCATATATTCAGGACTAACAATTCGTAAAGCCCGTAAAAACATCATGGAAAAGACCAATCGTTTGACTTTAGGACTATGCGCAAAGTAAAAATGTATATAAGAGTTTGAATTAGTATGTTTGCGAACCTAATAATTGAAAAAGAAATAGAACTCGAACTAAATTAAAAGTTATTCAAGATCTAGAGAAAGATTTGAGGTGTAGAGTTAAAGACTGAATACAATTTATTTAAGGATATATCTTCTAGGAAAAATAATGATTACACAATATTTAATTCCAAGGATTCATCCGCAGAATCCCATATTTTGAAATTTGAGCTGAATGAAGACGATGCCTTGCTCCACAGCGCTTAAATCACAGTCGCTTGGTGAATTTGGTATTTGTATAATAAGACTACAACTTGTCTCGAGTTTTGCGAATCGTACCAATCCGTTTAAAGATATTTAACCAAGACAACGATGAATATCTTTTTTTGTTGTCACACGTATAATATATAAGCCTAATTAGTTTTCTTATTTTAGGGAGGAGTAGAATGTTAGTTTAAATATACCTTTGTTGACGAGGCCGATGCCCGGCCCCCAAGCGGCAAACAAATAGGAGAATGTGGATGGTAGACTATTGTTTCTTGTAGATGCGCCTTACGGCATACATTCTAGCCAAAATTATTTTACACTTTACTCCACGGGTAAAAGAGAGGATATTATTATTATTTAATTCTGTTTGCTATTTCTATCTTCCTTCTTTCTTAATCTATGATGATCATTGTTTAGTCATTTAAAAATAGCAAATCTCTTTTCTTTAAGCGTTTCTTATTAGCCATAGGATTTATGGTAGGTCAGGTATGAGCTCCCTGACCTTTGCTTGCCTCTCTGGATGCGAGGAAATGAGGTCATAGGATGGCGCGAGGGAATACCCCTTTTTGCCGCGTGTCACAACGAAATTATATACGAGTGTTTATTCTACATTTGGCCGACTTCAGTCGAAAGGTTATGTGATTCTCGGAATCAAACAGGGGAAACAAATATAATCTTGACTACTATACAAACAAGAAAATTTAACAACAAAGAAGACACGATGAGAAAAAGACCCGACAAATTGGAAAGCAAAATTAATTTAAATGGATGCCTCGGCACGCGCCGAGACCATACACAAACGACTAACCGAAAGAAAACGGGAAAAGGGGATCATGGTCGAATCTTCGAGGTCGAATTGTGTCGTGCCTCTTCGCAGTTGATAGAGAGAAAACGCAATTGTCTTACGATTTCTGGAGTGAGCCTCGAGGGTTCGGATCGAGGCAGTATTTTCACCAGAAGGAGCTGAACTGGTTATTGCAGAAGGACGAGTCTTCTTCACGTTGCTCGACTGTCGTTTATTCTGAATAAAAGTTTTTTGCCTGCAAGCCCTTGGGCTGCAGGAGTTGCTTGAGAATTTTCGCATCGTGTCCATGGCTGTTTCTTGCGAATACTGATTTTCTCATGCCCGTACTGAGAATTAATTATATAAAAGGTCGCCTGAAGAGATTTCGCTGACCGACGGAAGCAGGTCCCGCTCCATCTGAAGGGGCAAGGCAGAGTTGAAGTTCGCACGCTCTCGCTGATTTCTCCCCGGCCCCCCGGGCATCAGTTTGGGTCGTCTCAGCTCGTCTTATCATCCCGGAAGTTTACCCAAGGACGACGATTAGAAGTCTTCTCGTCTGTAAGATACCCCATAAGCCTCTTCTTCCGCGTGACTCTCTCTCTCTCTCTGACAATATATATATTTTATATATATATATATATATATATATATATATATATATATATATATATACAAGGTGTCCCAGAAAAAAGTTAACCGTAATTTGAAGTTCTGCAAAAAAAAAACAAATTTAATAACTATTTATCTGTCGATTCTGGAAATTTCATTAAATTCTCTTTTACGATATTGAAACACTAATTGGTTTAGTGGAGGTGATCAAAATTATGTTTGCGCAAAGAAGTAAAATAAGGAAACTTCAAAGTTTAAAATCAACCAAAATATTTAAATCCATTTTTAACAAAAACACCTCTTTCCTTCCACATGTCCTCCATTTCTTTACGAGAACAGTTGCTTCTTTGATGGCATTGATTGAACAACTTTTAGGATTAAATTGTGAGTTTCCTTAAGTCTATTGACTCCACGTGTGATACTATCTCTTAACTGGTTGATGCTTTGTGGTGGAGTAGAATACACTTTATTCTTTAGATATCGCCATAAGAAATAATCGCACGGGGTTAAGTTAGGGTATCTTGGGGGCCATTTAATTGCAGGATTTTGCGCGCCAATGCGGTTGTCAAACGTTTCTCTTAGTTTTGTTCTTACATCAAGCTGTCTATAAGCTAGTGCACCGTTCTGAATCCACCAAAGTCTATTGAATTAATTGACATAAATCTGGTGAAGTTCCCGGAAGATCCTTTCATTGATCATGCTAAGGTAGGAGCACCATTCAAGTTATTCTCGTAAAACAATGGGTCGACAAGATAGCAATTCCCGCATATTCCGATCCACAGAGACACTTTCTGCTGACAAATCCGTGCTTCAAAGTTGAATACTGACGGGGATGGGGTAGGGGGGTAGCGGTGCATATTGCCGATATTATGGCTAATTACCTTTCCATTCATGAAAAAAGCTGCCTCGTGACCAATCACAATTTTTCCAAGAAACAAGCAGGTTCATGGAGAACCCATTCAACAAATTTTCTACGACGAGGAACATCAGTTTCAAGAAGCTGGTTATTGCATGCATCTTATAGGGATGCCATTTTAAGTCATGTTTATTAATGTGGTTAAATGCTGACTTTAAAAATTGTAACCCATTCTTTCTGAGTGATACATGTCGATTTTGAAGAAGCATCATCTAAAAATTTTCGATATTTTTTGTTGTTCTTATGGTTCTCATACGACCCGAACGACCTGTATTTAAATATATGCATGTTCCTTCATGTTGGTATTTGCGAACATGTTTTCAAATTGTGGGCTTGCTTGGTGGGTGCCTACCGGGAAAACGTTGTTCAAATGAATCTTGTACTTGTTTAATCTTGCCAGTCTTAATAAAGTTTGTGACTACAAATACGCGTTGATCTTTTGTTAACTGCATGATTAAAAAGGTTCTATGGAAGTAAACTTTTACCTAGAAACGCTTTGATTTGCTTAGTAAGCAGTAATAACGAGACCATACCACAGCATAGCAGAAAAACCACTGTAAAATGGCCTAGGCTTTGCTTGAAGAATGGCAAAGTGGCCTAGGCCACCTAGACTTCCTACGCTTCTCTTGAAAGTTCACGGTGGCCTAGCATTCCTAAGCTTCGTTTCATTATTTTGCTTCCTTGCGCAAACATATTTTTGATAGCCTCCACTAAACCAATTAGTGTATCAACATCAGAATAGGAAATCTAATGAAATTTCTAGAATCGACAGATATATAGTTGGTAAATAAAACACTTTTTTCAGGACTCCAAAATCTTCAATAGTGTTTGAGTTATACTAATTCAAATTACGGTTAACTTTTTTTCTGGGACACCCGTTATTTATATATATTTTATTGATGGCGACTGCGAATTCAGCGTCAATAATTTACTTTTCAAGTCTCTGGATTTTTCTAGTATTTTGCTTTTGGTCGTTGGTTAACCCGTGTATTAGTTCACCAAAGTTCATTATAAAAGTACGGAGGAAATATTTATTGGCTTGACGCATTTGGCTACACATCTGTATCATTATCAAAGGTTGATTTTTATAACTTAAGCGATTGAAGAACGGGACTTTATATATATCGTTATTTAGTTCACAAATATACGAAAATACTTATAATAGAGAATTTAAATTTATAAATACAAAAGGTAAGTTGAAATGAATTTTTTTGAGACTATTTAAACACAGAAAGTTACATTAAAATGAACTTTTTGATACTGCTTCAATAGTTTAATTTATAAGATTAATACTTGGTGCACGAGAACGGGAGGAAGGCAGGGTGAACTGTATGTTTGTTTGTGTGTTTACTTTGGGCTGTTTTTCTTTTACATAGAGAACTTCTAATATGAATAATTGTTGGCGATTTGGAGCATGCGCAAGAGTGTATGTGTTATCTTCGAATGACTTCCGGTCCAATTGCCTTCCATGTTTTTCGAATGTATGTGTTTTGAGGGCACCGTTGTTTGGGTGTTAGCTCATTCTTCGTGTTAATTTTGTTTCTGTCATTCCGATATATAAATGAGGTAGGAGCTCACAGTATCCCATTTTGAAAGCGTATTCAAATGACTTCTTTGTTTAGGTGTTAGGGTGGGTGTATGGTTATTTTTTAGTATTAGGTTGGATGTCCGTTTATTATTGTAATAGATTATGATTGATACGTTGCAATTAGTAGTACTTTTATTTTTCCACTCATTTACATTATTATGTAAGTCTGTTTGTTCTGGTCATCTTAGGTAGGCTGTTTCTTTAATGTTATAAATAAGCGGTTATTATCTTTACATAACTTATGAGCATTGGCGCGTATTAGGGGTATACGCCTCCTGCAAAATCTCTTATTTCTGAATTCTGTGTCCATGAAACTTACATATTAATCCTGGGTAAGCTTTACCAGTAATTGAGAGAGGTCCTTTTCGACCTTGAAAACTCGCACTTTTCTTTTCAATTTCTGAGACTAACTTCTACCTTGACCAATTTTCCACCGCTAGGAAAAGATGTGGAGTCGGCAATGTATATCTTGAGGTTAATATTCCTCGCATGATTCATGCGTCGAGGATAATTGCCGTAGGAGGAGGAGGATAACATTTGGAGCCGAGGCTGAAATTTTTTCGCGCGTGCGGTGATCTTTCGGCAAAACGGCAGCTGAATCTGTTTATTTACATGTTAGATACGCTTATTATTTCATTCCTGGAGTTATTGTAAGCAAGTTTGTTTTGGAAATTTGAGTATGTTTGTTAAGTTTTTATCTTTTTTTGAGTCTATGTACGAGTAGGTTCGCGTGTTGTAGGAGTGTTAAAAGGGAGAAGGATTTTTTGCATGCGATATTCCATTGTAGAGTAACGTTTATACGCAATTTTCCTGCATGCTGTTTTTTACTCGCATGAATTTAACCTCTATACAAAATGTTCCTGGCCTAGTAAGGTTAGTCAGGTGTGTAAAGTACGTACAACACTTGACTATAGTGTGTTTCATTCTCTATATGTAAGTATTTATTTTGTTGTTTGGTTTCGGCGATAGTCGCTCTGCCATTCTTGGCGTAATTAGATTTCCTGCTTTATTACAGCGCATAACATTGGTATCGTTGGTGGTCCTCTGTGCAGTTCGAATCCAACAGCCGTTTCAAAATGATATAGCAGTTAAAATAGTCAACCTAGTTTCTAAAATCACATTTTCTTTTTTAAACTTTCTATGGCTCATGTAATCTATTCCAAGGAGTATTATTGCAAGGATGAAAGACCCGTTTTCGTTTCCATGTGCTATTAACTATATATATATTGATATAGCAGAGATACTAGTAGTTGCCCGAGTAAAATAGGCATTCGTAATAAAAAGTCCTGTTGCAAATAGATACAAATGCACATTGTTTGCAATTCTTATACCCTGGCAGAAAAATATCTCTACTTGCTTATTATTATTATTTTCAGGTTGAAGGTAGATTCAGGAGAGTTGCGCACTCTCTCTATCATATAATATACTTAGCATAAGTAAAGGTTTCACCGCACACGCCCGGTATTTTACGCTCACGCTTGACTAACGGTTAGTTATGAAAGAACAATGTTGTTGCCACAGAAAAAAATCGAGCGTCTTATCTTCTTCTTCTATATCTATAACTCTATAATTAAAGAATAGGAATTTAGGAATTTTTTTCTCTTGGTTTGGAGGTCCTATTGAACTGGGGAGGAATTTAGTTGAATGCTTCTCAGTACACATATATGTTGTAGCAGTGAAAAAGCAGGAATAAATGACTATAAGTTATATATGCCCTAAATAATTAAACAAGAATTAACAAAATACATACTTTGCAAAAACATTCTCGGTGAAACAGATAAGCATTTGAAGCTGTTAAAATCTACCGCAACAGAAAACTAGCAAACGAATTTGAGCATCATGTGGGCCAATGTTAAAAGCATTTATTCTCCTTCTGCATGCTCTCTCCCCCCAGGGTACTACACCAAAAGAAGAATGCTACTGCCTAAGCCGAGATGATGACTGCGTTTAGTTAATGATTGAAGAAAGGTACTGTAGTAATGTTATAAACCAATACTTCAAAGAGGCTTCTTTTATAATGAATGGAAGCGTACACTAAAATGGAAAAATTGGGTTCCGAAGAATTAATCAGATTTGTGATCTCTTCCTTCCTTAAATTTGACGTTCTTATTTTCTTATTTAAAATACGAGTAGTTATCTTCATATTGGTGATAAAGGCCATAGAGAACATTATATTCGTCTTTGAATGTTACCTAAGTTTTGAGCTTTATTACTGCTAGGCAGGCAATGAATTGTTTTATTAGGTGTATTCTCATGCCTTTACGGCTTGAAATGAGACCTGCGTTTAAAACACAAATTTGAGCAGCGTATGTGTCTCTATCAGATACTGGCTCGTTGTTCAAGTTATACGATATTGGATGACGATATTTCGGAGGTAATCGCAGAATCCAATCCTTTTCAAAGCACCAGAGATTTGGCACAATAAGAGAATATGTCTATTAAATTTTCCACGAACAATAAATCAGAAGTTTATTGTGAGGAACTTTATCTTTCTTATAAACGACAATGCAAGGGCTCACTTTGCAAGATAAGCTCAAGTATAATATGAATGTTACAATAGATTATTCTTCCACATCTCGCAAAATCACTTTATTGAGCACTTACAGAATATTACTTATTTTAAACACTAGAACATTTCATTAGTGAAATAACCTTCTCGAAACCACTATGTGAGGTAAAATGGCCTCTCAAACATTTACTGCCGAGGAAATGCATAATTGTTATACTTACTAAGATTGGAAAATTTGCAGGTGGGTAGTCCTCCAGTTAAAATGTAATGATATTAATTACACTATAAGAATAGAGTTTAATAAAATTTCCCTGGCAATTGTTTTGTCTCTTTTTTGATAATTAGTAATTACGTTGCAATCGCATTAATGAATATATTTATTCCATTTCACCCTTTAAATGTGAAGAAATATTTCTATTAAATAATTCTAACGCCCACGAACTAAATACGAGTGCCAAGATACTCCTTAAATTGGAAGAATTCCAACATCCCTCCTTCTAAATTGTCGTTGTAAATATCTAAAAAGATGCTCAAATTTGTATTTCTTTCATCTATGTTTAGTATTTATCTCTAGCCTGTTTTCTACTTTAGCAGCTACTATTAATTTAAAATCGATTTAATTGGTATTTATATGATTATTTATGTCCTTCTATTGTACTTGCAATATAATTCTTACAATTATTGGTACTTAATTCTCCGAGTTTTCCTTATTTTCGGAGTTAAGTTTGAATTAAGTATTAAAGCTTCCATTCTAAGAGTTATGGCTAATATTATAAATTTAGTAAATTCATAGGAATTTAATGATATAGAATGTCAATTTTGCAGAGGTAGCTAAGATTTGGTATTTATCTTATAGACCAATTAATTTCTCTTACTGATTTCCTTTTCCTATATTTCTTCCTGGATCACGAGTGGAGCTAAGATTTTAGTTTCAAATCTAGTTGCGCTTCATTCTTTATTACTATTTATCATTATTTTTGTTCTTGAATAGTTTGTATTCAGTCTTACTGTAATGCAGGGTTAGCATAATTCTATTTCATCTAAATTGAAGAAATGACATCATATGTCTCCAATTAATTTAGGATCGATATGATACAGATTTACTGTAGACTGTCCGGTAATGGCGTGATGCCCTTCCCGAATCCTTACTGATCAATCGCTAGTTAAATAATAAAGATATTGGAGAATTCAGAATCCATATAGGATGTCTTAGTCCTGAATATATGAATTCTGAATTCTCTAAAATCTTGGAAATTGGCCATAAACTATGTTACTCCTATCCCTCGCATAATCGAAGCTATTCTAATTTTATTCATTTTATTCTGTGAATAGGGTTAAGTATTTTTTTTATAATATGAGTGCAGACTAGGAGGCTTGAAAATCATAATCCTTGGCAAAATATCCCCACGTGCATTGTGTCTACTACTTTTTGTATTAATCATTTATCAGGATAAGACTACTACGAACGAAAGTCGACAAATCCTTCAAAATGTAAGTTAACAAGTAAAAGAGTGAAAGAATAACTAGGTATCGACGTCATGTCGTCTGCCAAAATTTGTAAATCATGCACAATTAAGCTTATGGGGATATTTATTTTTGCAATTCCAAGAAGAAAAAGGGTTGCTCTTTTAAAGCACTAGGTAAGATCAGCCACTGCAATCGATGTGCAGGAAAGGTAGATTTGGGACAGCAGCTTGTATCTTACGTCAAGTTTGAGAAAAGGTCAAGCAGAAAATGTCAGGCCAGACTGCCTCCCGGCGCTTTTAGAGGGGTGAGCCTAATCGCACGCACCAGTACTAAAAACACACCCATGACTTAAAAGAATAAATCAGCTAAGTTGACAATCGAAAAAAGCATGAAAGTCATCGAATAGCTGAAATAATCTATTCAACTTGCAATTATATTTGCAGGCGCCTTGCGTAGATGTGTTGGATATAATTGAAATTGATGGATTGAGTTCGACACTGCGTTGACGCATCTCTCAAACAGTAGGCTATCCATCAATCTATTTCAGGTTAATTTGATCCTCTCCTACGAATATCAAGACTACGTGAGCCTGGTTTGTGTAGTATAATGCTTCGTGCCACACAGCCTTACACGCTGAATAAGTTATGTGATAACGAAATTCATCCAAGTAATGAACGACCGACACAAATTCATGATTAAAATCTGATAGACAGACTAAATAAAATACTCTGGGGTTAGACTATGGTTCGGGCTATTAAAATTTTGAAAATATCAGATAAACATTGGAAGAAGAATACAATATAATTACGCTTGCATAATTTAGCAAATTTTGAAGTCCAAAAGAAGAAGATGTGCTCATTTTATGTAGAAATTTTACGTCATTCTGGTTGTACTACTCTGAAACATTATTTGTATCCAATTCACGCAAAAATATTACTGACATAGTAGAGATAAATTAAAGATATTTTAACTAAACTGGTAAAATAAATTGACAAGACCACAATTATTTTGAGTTTTCTTTGAACTTCATCTCAGTCAAAAAGAGCAAGAAGTTTACGTGGTTCCAGTTGAACTTTCTGTGTAAGTATAATAAAAATTAACTTTATCCTTAATTAATTTACGTTAATTAATCTAATCTTCCTGTATTTTAATGTAATACAAGAAACCTCACATCCATTACCTCTCTCAAGATTAACTTTAAAACACACCTCTTCATTCAACTATTTCTTTTTTAAATGCACTCATTTCAGAGCATGGCCTTGGAGAAGTCATTCCAAAACGTTGGCATTGTTAGTTTCGGTGACAGGATGGAATAGAACAATTTTAGTTAAAATAACTCTGTTTGCAGCGTCAGAAATCTTATTAATTTATTCATTGAAATAAGTAGCTGAATAGAGTTGTCCTTTTTACCTGGAATTTTATTAAAATTATTAAGTTAGTTTCCCACTATCGAATCGCTGTAAAGAACAACTTTATCATGATTTTTATCATGCAGAGAGCTAAAAATGACTAAATATTTTCGAAATTATCATCTATAGATGCCTACTTCCGGAACCTCGGGAAGTAACTTGTAGCCAAATTATTTACCTTGTTATCTTATTTCTTTCTCTTTAATTGGTAACTCTGGAATGTAGAGTTATAAGAGCAATAATCTAAGCAAGACAGAATAATCCATCTCGAATTATTACGGTCAAACTTAGCGGAAGTGAGTTGAAAAAAACCGGCGATATCTAAGCTTGTTTGGAACGGAATTTCTTAAGCAGTTAAATGGCAAAGTTTTTAATGCGCCTGTGACTTAGATCTCCCAAAGAAATGTCATTCATTTTGGATTTAACCACCTTTGGTAATTCTTTTCTTTTCCTTTGATGTAAGCTAGGACTTGAGTTCTATTTACGTACCAAAAGTCTTTTCTTTCTGTTCTCTCTTCTGTCTTTTTAAGTAAACATGACTTCCTACGCCACTCAAAGAAACATATCCGACGAAACCACCCAAGTTTATATATTATCCACAATATATTTTATCACATGTCAGAGAAGCAACCAAAAAATTATGAAAAATTCAGTTTTAAACATCACAATCATTTAACCTTTATCCAACCACGTGAAACACGTAACAAATCCCTACTCGTTTTTTTATTGTGTTCTCTCTAGGCCTAATGCACTAATTATTCGCATTTTAAATAACACGTAAAGCAAATGCAAGATTTCCCAATTCTACTGTGGCCGGGACGCACACAAATGAAACATTATATCATGAATTTTTCTATTAGTGTACCTTTGTACAGGTGAAGAATTATGCATCTCTTATAAAAGGCTGAAAGGCTTCCCTTTCATTAACGGGGTATTCTATATTTTGAGGTGCAAATGCGTAAATTTATTTATTTATTTTTTTCTTTCATTAATCTTCAGGCGCTAGAGATCCGAGTTTTTTCTCAGAAAAAACTTTGATCTCCGCTGCCTAAAGGGATGGGTCCGAACCTGAACACACCGTTAGTCAACTTGAATCAGGTAGTGCACCTTTTCTGCTGAAAGAAAAGCGAACCGTAATTTGACGCCGACCTATAAAAGGAATTCAAAGAACGAAGAGGAAATTCATTCTTTGCTACTCACCAAACAATTTCCTCGCCGCTAAAGAAAGCCACCAAAATAGGAACCTTCTATCAATGCCAAATTTTTAAAAAAATTCAATATTTCAAATAATACCAAATAAATTGGTTCTTCCTCAGGTGATATTTAATCATCAGCCTCATATAAAAAAATTGCATTCTGCAGTTAGATTGTGCTAAAATAAAATCAGTAAAGTCGAAATACAACTTGGTTTTTAACGAAAGATATATAATATATACACAGCAGGCCGTAAGTTTCTATACATAAGAATTTTTTTTTAAGATTTCAGATACTCTAGAATATGCGTGGGACGAAAGAGCAACGAATTGAAATCATACTGATGGCTGGGTCGAGAAACAGTCGCATGGTGGCAATGAACTTTAACAGAAAACATGGAACGAACATCACACATGACATCGTGGAAAATCTTATTAACAAGCTTCAGAAAACTGGAAATGTTGCAGATCAACGGCGCATTAGTCTAAGACGTACATACAACGATGAATACACAACAGCTACGATACTTACAGCGCTTACACGGAGACACAGAAAAAGGACACGACGGTTGTCTGCTATAAATGGTGTTAGCAGATCAAGTATCAGGCGCATTTTGAAAGCAATAAAATGGCATCCATACAAATTGCTTATGACACAACATTTAAGTGAAGACGACCCGGATAGACGGATGGAATTCTGTGAATGGTTGTCCATAATATTTTTTTATTTTTCCTATGTATGGAAACTTACGGCTCACCATATATATATATATATATATATATATATATATATATATATATATATATATATATATATATATATATATATAAATGTAGAAATTAGAACATCCTTCGGAAAAGAAAAGCGAACTGGTTCTGGCTCTAACCTATATATATATATATATATATATATATATATATATACAGGGTGTTTCCGTGTTGTTTGAACAAACCTTTACCCTAAGGTTCCTACAGGTTAAAAAGCATAATTTACCCTATGCAACCCGGGTAGTACTTTATTAAGAAACGTGCAACAATTGCGTCCAGTGAGTCTTTCTGGCATGATGAAGGCGCCGATGAGATAGATGTCAATAATGCCCATCTCCCCGTGTACCATCTGGATTGATGTGGGACCATAAATGCAGTTATGCGTGTTGAATATTCCCTTTCGCGTGAATTTTGATTCATCCATGAAAAGAAATTTTGATGCAAAATTGGGGGCCTGTACTTGTTCTAAAAAGCACGTGGCAAATTGAACACGCCGCGTATAATCGCCAGAATTTAACCTCTGAACACGCTGCATGTGAAATGGATGTTGAAGGTTGTCGTAAGCACGCGCCACACCGTACTGAAACTTGCAGGTAAACATTTGCTACAGCGCGTGTGCTTGTTGTTTTATCATTAGGAAAATGTTAAAGTATAACGTCCTGCATCTCAGGGTCTCTTACATTTCTAGGGAGTCCTACATCAGGTCTTGCAACGCGGAATGATCCGGTTTCACCCAGTCTTCTATGTATGGTTTTAAATGTTTGCTGCACAGGCACATGTCTTTTGGGATATCTTTCACTATAAATTCTCTCAGCCTTCCTAGAATTGCTGTTTGCCATACCGTAAATTAAGTGCATATCTGCAAGTTCACTATTCGGTAGTTCGTCCATTCTCGTTCACCTTCAGTGTAAACTACAGCCTTGAGTGCATCTGTATCTTCGCTATCGTGTGTAATAGCCTGCCAACTTTGAATTTACATGCAAAGATGAACAGTTTAATTAAATCGTACTTTAACATTTCAAGTTTTCGTAACGTTTACTTTTAAACTAAATCTTAGGTTAAAAGTTGTTCAAAGAATTCTAAAACCCCCCCTCTCTCTCTCTCTGTATATATATATATATATATATATATATATATATATATATACTGCATAGCTCCCCCCCTAAAAAGGTCGTTCACTGAGTCAGTTTTGATACATTGCATGTTTTTTGTCAGTAATTTGTTTTAAAATCCTTTCGTTTATAGTAAACCTAGATGGCAACATTCAATAGTGTCGCTGACGTAGCAACCACCTAGTATAGATGTTATAACTGTCCTAATTTTAACAGTAGCTGCAAGAATGAAGACGCGTGGAAAAGACATTACACCATTTGATATAGGACGCATCTTTCCTTTCATTAATGTGGCAAATCAACACGTGATATCTGTACAGCAATAGGCATAGGCATGATGACTATACAGAAAACAATTGCACGCTGGAATCAAGACGAAGACATCTGTTCATCTCGTAGCATTTTTTTTCAGTCGTTAATTTTTCGAAGGGGTTGCTATTGAACTGCACCTATCTTTAGAGAAGAGGTAGCAGCTATTAAATATATAATTCCTCAGCACCACTACGACGATCTATATACTGCTCTTCCCAATTGTCTTGCTTCTTTACAAATGCGTGCAACTTACAAAATAATATCTAGGTAAATAAGCACCTTATTTACAACTAAGGATGTATATTATTATTTTCACTAAAACCTGGTTGGAAATCTTTAACAAGGATATTATCAGAGAGAATAAATTATATAGTTATAAACATTTTAATTCAAATAGAGCTAGAATAAACGATAGATAAGTTTATTTTCCCTTAAAAATAAGACAATATACAGAACTGTTATAAGGTCAATCGACAAAAATCATAAGAATCAATCTTGCTTTGTCACGCCTCGAGGACAACGAGAAAAAGAATTGTAAAGTTTTAGCGCTTTTAACCTTAAAGAAATGCGTCCAACCTTTTAGTCACCATTCTTTGCTGAAATAAAAGAAAAAGTTAAGCGCCTTGTATAAGTATGGAAATTAAGGCATTAAGTAGAGAAATTAAACGACGCTATAAATTTTAATGATAATGTTTAAAACATGAAAATGTAACTGAAACGTAACTGGTGACCGTATCAAAACGCAAAGATAAGAAATTTATGAGAAGCTTTAAGAAACCTAAGGGACGAAAGGCCTATGTAAGTAAGGAGTTATGTGATCATTATAAAAAAACATCTTTCTCATCCCCCCAAATTTATAAATTTACTAAGAATTCCCACAGTAATTAATGATGAACTATACGTTTTCGATTATAAATATGACTAAGAATAAATAAATAAAGCGAATCAGTGTAGTGGAATACGCTGAAAAGTGGATAATTGATTTAAATTGTAAAATATGGAAGGGACAAAAAATACCTGGAAACTGTACATCATAGTCGGTCATAAAGTAGGCAGGTTTATGTTGGAAAATGATTTAGTATTATTGTTTCAGATTAAAAAATAATCCAAACCTTTCAGAACATTGTTCCGTAGAAGCCACTAAATATAACAGACTAATTGATTATTTAGTTACGACATTTAAATATAAAACGAAAAATATTCATTAATTAAAGAGAGTGAATGCCAAAACTCACCTAGAATATGCGGAACATTTTTTTCTCCTCTTCTTGTAAAAGATAAATTTACCTTAAAAATTGTTTAATGTATTCTGAGAATATTCAGCCTTGGGAGATCTTATTTAGGTTTACCTAAGAATCCTTACCTATATATATGCTCAATAAATTTATCGGTCCTTAACATATGAAAAGCATTCACTACTACTGTTTTATTTAATCTTTTAAAAACGTAATCGCTTAGAAACAAATATAATCACACCTCTTACATATCACCAACACATTATTTTGAATCCATCTATATAGAATTTATTTACCCAGTGATCACGCTATTTATATAATAACAGTTTGAATTGTAATACTTTTTTCTCTTCCTTAATATTGATGACATTACAATGGAGATGTATTTTTGCCAAAATGCTGGTAGATTGACACTACATTGTCTACATAATTTCGACCGAATTTACTGCATCACCTTTTCTCCCATTTACTGCTGTTTTGGATTTGAAAGTTTTGTGTTATGATTTTTAGTTATTTGAATTATTGTTCGAACACATCGTTAAAGAGGTAGATCAGAGTGACCCTAATCGTTCATTATAAATTTTTCTTTAGGTTATTTAACCACATTTTTGGTGTTCGTACTGTAAAATACCGCAAATTCGGGTTTCTTTTGTGCTTCCGAATTGTTTATACTACTAGTGAATTAAACCAATTCGGCGTGTCGTGGGTGATAGCTCCTCAAAAGCGGTTTAGGGGTGAATGGCAAAGCCTATTATTTACTAGGTACGTACAAAAGGTAAATATATTTTCTCAAAAGAATTTAAAAATCAAGATTTGGTTATGTTACCTCAGATATATTTTTTCTAAAACTAATTTATTTGCTTTGTTCAAATCAGTTCTTGACTTTTTCATGTCGTAATGCAAAAAGGCACTAAAATAACAATTTACTCCGATTTCGACCGAATCAGGATAAAGCTTCGTTGTCCCTAATTTTGCCTAAAATGGAAGAACAAATTTTAAAAAATCATAAAAAGTGCAAAAGAGAGAAGTAATTAGTGTAGGAAAAAAGATTTCCGTAAATAGAAACTGTTGTTTTGAATTTAGTTAACTGAACAATCTATAGAAGTAACCGACCCAATCTAATTAACAGAGGAATTAACAGTGCAATGCAAAAAAGGATGAAAGCAAATTTGTTACTATTATTTATAATAGAATTAATAATAATGATAATTCCCAGATGTATAAACATCATAACTTTCTACATAATTTTGTGATGAGTAGAAGCGCGACCATAAAAAATTGATTATGATTGTGACGTGATGTGAGTTTCGAACTGTACATTCTTGCGAATCTTTATATGAAAAGGAATACTATTGCATACACACTTCATTTCAAAATGAATATTTATCGAATATGAAAAAAATATTCTTTACCGTAATCAATCAGGAGCAGAAATTAGGAAAAAAAAATCAACCGGTTTTGCATAAAAGAAATATGGAGATCATTTGCCATTAAAATCAAGCTCAATGAGTTGTACTTGGTGTTAAATTATTGAATGACACATATACGTATGTAAATAATGGCCACAGGTTTATTTACAAAAGTTTTAATGATGCGATATCCCAAGATGTTTTCCTGTTACAATCTTAGTCAAAATGCGTATACATGATTTTAATTGGAAACCGAAACTCAATAAAATTATCTTTTTATCACCACTTTATTAGGTAAAGTGGGATGTATGCAGTGCGCTGTTATCACCTCACACCGCCACTGAGTTCATCACATTTTAATTTACTAAGATATAGATTGCCCCCACGGATGAAAGAAAGGGAGCTAACCAATTTAATTAGTTTTATGGCAGTTTATGGTATCTTTTCGATACCATTACTTGTTAGGCGTGGATTTATTGCATCACTCAGGTATGCAAAATCGGACTTGTTATGGTACGCGCGCCGGAGAGCAGAGGTCTTGACTCCTTTCAATTCGATCTCGACACACCTAAACACAATGCAAAAGACATTTTAATGACAGGTGCTGGAAAAATAAACCTCTCTGTTTGTTTGACGAAACTTTTTCTTTCACACACGTAAACTTCTCGAAAGATGAAAAAAAACATCCGAGTGTAACCGAACTATTGCAAAGCGGGTGAATACACTTTTATGATATAAGTCAGTACTTCTTTCAATAAATCGAAAATAAAATATTTGGCAAGCTGTATTTTTTAATATAGAAGATAAATTAGAGATTAAAAAAATCTAAAGGAAAAATCTTTGTCTGCCTGCAAATTATGAACCTCGAGAGATTCTACTTCGAACGTTGAATAATGCAAAAAGGAAGGCCAAGATATGATCAGCTTAATCTTTAATATGAGAGGCCATTTCAAAGAATTAATTGCAGATTTCATATTAAGATCTGTATATCATTCCTTGCTTATTTTATTCACTTGTGACTTTCATTTTGTCACAAATGGAAATGATAAGCTAAATATTCATAATTTATATTTAAAATTCAAAAGTGAGGTCGGTTTCAAGAGGAATATTTAAATTTCTATTAACTTCGATATGTTAAAACTCACCATAGACGAAATTCAGGCGAATAGTACAAGGTTGCATTACAGTTTGTAAAACCGAACTTTAGACCGGAATGCTGTTATAGAATCATACTTTTCTAAAGTTTTAGGCTATTGGTCAATTCTAAATTCGAAAAGTCACGAACTCAAAAGCTTAGATGCGAACTACTTTGAGGCTCAGAGCGAAGGTAATCACCTCCTATTCCAGATTATTTTATAGTGAATAGCTCTCTGTTTTTAAACAGGAACGAAGATTTACTAGAAAGACGGACTACCCTCCTTTCACCTTTCGATATATTCGTGAATTATACCTCCACTATTCTTCTCCTGGAGAAGCTAATAAACTCATTGTTTAAACATCTAGATACTTGCAAGAGAATATGTTACATCATTTTCTTAAAGCTTGCTTTAAGATTCCCGTTTCTATTTTATCACTATTTATTACCCGGTAATACAGACCTCAAGACAAATCGAATAAGACTATATATCTTTGAGATTTTTCTGAGAAACAATAAATTACTCAATTCATTGTATTTTCCAAAAATTCAAATTAAAATTAATAATTTAGCTACTTACCTCACCTAGGGCATATAGAACTAACATACCTTCAGAAATCTTCCCTAAAATGCACTACAGTAAATATTAGTGATAGATTACATATTTAACATTAGAATCTTTTTTAAATATAGTCATTTATTATTTTTTAGCTAAACCTTTAGTTCAACTTTGAGGTTTAGAGAAGAAAAGGTAAGCAAAGACTTCAGAGGGGACGATTAAAAATAATCTAGACTGCTGTCTGAATATCTTGGAAAAAGTGTAAAATTAAATTTATTTAGGCGTTTTTTACCATAAAATCGTAGATGTAGATTTTATTATCAGATACTATCTCGGTTGAAATATAGGTCCTATAAAACTTCGCATTTAAACCATGTAAATTGTATACAAATCCGGACTCCAGTCGGGTAATGACCTTATTCAATGGTACTTATTATTGCTCAAGGTGTAAATAAAAGGTCGTTTTGTTCATTTGTCTGAAAGCCTGAACTTATCTTGAACAGAGTGATTTATATTTCGCTTGCCCAATTTATTTAGTATTTAGACAAAAAACCATATTTATTTACTTTTTTCAGCCTGCTTGTACTATAATAACGTCATTTTGGATTTTGGAATAAATTAGATACATATATTAAGTCATATTCAACCACCCGAATTCCAAGAATAGATGAAATTTAGGTTTTACACAATCGTGTGATGCAGGATTAACTGTATAATCTTTATTGAGCCTCTTTTCTTTATTTCACTGCTCATATCTTATTCATTATATATATATATTTATGGTAAAATATTTTTTTCTTTTTTAATTGCACTGTTTTGATTTCGTTGACTGATATGATCTTCAAAAGCCATCATTTTGACTCTTAAAAAATGTCACATTCATTTATCTTTACTCCCATTACAATTACTCATGTATACTTCAAAGATTATTACTGCGAATAACTTGGATTCTTATCCTTAGTTGAAAAGTAATTATGCAATTGTATTGTAAAGATTTGTATTATTTATAAAACTACTACCATTTTAGTATATATGCTAGTAAGGCACAGACTAAAAAATCAAACTGAGTACACTCTAATTCAACAGCACTTTTCTAATTCATATTCTAATGTTTTGCATTTATTACTGAGAAATCCTTGATAATTTATTCTTTAATTTGGAATGGCCTATTGCTGCGACTCATTCATTTAAATTTTTCCTTATTTGATACATAGTGGCTTTGTAAGGGCTTCTATATTAAAGGGGACACTAAAATCAAAATTTTATAATAATTTTATGTCTTTGAACCTATCCTATATTAACCGATCTCCATTTAGTTTCTCATAAAAAAGTGCGTCAGCCATTTTCTTTGTTTAAAATATATGTTTTATTCTATTCTTCATTATAGATAAAGGGAAAATCAAAATGTAATCCTCAAGATTTTATCCATATATAAATACCTAACAGTTTAGGAGTGTAGCTTTCGTGATTTAAGAAGTTAAAAAGGTAGGTGAACGGCAGTTTTTGAGTTAGATATTTATGCAAAACCCCAAATACCATAAGATTTCTTATAAGGAAAGGACTTAGGTTTATACTATTTAAATATACAGATACATACATAACCATAGTTCTTGTCAGACACGAAGTCTAATATATATTCTAATATATATAATATATATTCTAACTTGTAAATCCTTCCATGGTATATTGATATCATTTAGCACAGAATATTATATTTTCAAATGCTCGTTTCTAATACGATTCAATATTATCGGAGGAAAAATATATAGCTAACATTGATAGCTTTCATATTTTAATGATTACAAAGTATCTTTTTCTGCAAACTCGATAATTGAACTTTATAAAACCTTCGAAACGATTCTATAGTAAACAAAAACGTCTGACATGCATAGGTTAGATTTTAATTTACGTGCGAATTTTTCCAGTCGTTGCCTCGACTTAAGCAAGTAAACATTACTAAGATCACAAAGGTGAAGCACTCTGACCCTTTAGAATCTAAACGAAACAATATTGTTATTCTGCACAAGGCCGCACATGGATAGAGGAAGTGTTCCTCCAATTTCAACATTACAATTTGTCCATTTAACGAACATTATCGTGAGGAAGGAATAAATTTAATCTGATCAGAGTAAATCCTGTGCCTGATCTACAGAGGAAGTGAATTATAGAGATACTCGGATTATGAAGAAGACAGAAAAATCATAAGACTTCATCAAATCAGTTCGAAGTAAATCTTCCATCATGTGGATTAGATGTATATGCTTCAATAGTATAACGCTATTCATACAGTGAAGGATTACGAGGACGTGACCGTAGAAGGAAGCTTCTGTTGAAAAGGACTTCTGAGTATTCAAGTTTGGTGTTAGCTAAAGAGCGTCCTAAAGATAGGAAAATAAAAATTGATAAAATAATAGGCTCAAATAAAATATAAAATCTATTTCCTGGGTAGAAATGACGATTTAGAAGTTTAGCGAAGATCTGATCAAGACCAGATAGAAAAGAACAACATCCCTAGTGTCAAACTTATAGATGATTCGATTAAACTTTGGTATATTTATATGCGACTGGCCTTGGAGCTTAGTGATAGATAAGAATGGGAATTCTTTAAACTATCAGCACATACCCTGATGAAAACTAAATCAATTGGTATGGATTTCACCTTTCACAGAACAACAATCCAAGGCATAGTAACTTGTTTACTCATAAATACCTACCATAATAACAGATATGGGTGACGTTCAACTTACGTGAGAAGAGATGAAGAAGCATGTGCACAAGAGATTCGTGCAGAACATTGATATATTGAAAATGCTGGGCAAAACTTGTACATTTTTATAAGAAAGACCTAACGGCTGTTATTGAAGTTAAAGGAGCGTCATACTAGATATTTATTTAATTTTGACATTTATTCTGTGTTTTCCTCTTTTCAGAAATTAAGTCGACTTAAAGTGTATAAATATGTTCACTATGCAATAGACGATAATTTAACTAGCGATATTTGTCAAAAAAGTGTATACAAACATCTTCTATTGCGACGTGAATAGGTCACACCCAACGTTTCAGGCTGTTATTTCAATCTCCTCCTCCTGGTTTTGAAATTTAAAAACAAAGCTTAGATCTATTTCAATATGTCTTCATAGTTATTTATTACTACCGACCATCATTGCAGTGTCCAAATATACACGCATAGTCTTTACAAGTTATCGAGCGATTTCTAACAGATTTTGCATTAAAGCTTTAAGGACAACCTCCATCCAGACCTCATTCATCATTTCCTTGAAATTAAAGGTTCATAAAATGGAGGAATCGTCAGGTTGCTGCATTTAAATAATTTATGATGTGTTCTTATTATTTTTTATTTAGGAATGGTTGCAAAGTATTAATTTTTCTGTATTTATGTATTAAAGCAGAAAGATTGATAGATTTTATAGCAAACAACCTTTAGAGCACTTAGAACAAAAAGAAGGAGAGAGTGGAAAGGGAACTCACTGCTAAAAAACAGTCGCTTTCCTTTACTATATACATATTTTGTAAGATGATTTAATCGGTCAATTTATGTATTTAATTAATCGGTGCACTAAATACTGTAACCCAAAGTCACATTTTATTATATTTTGATTTTGATCGAGAAAAAAAATTAAGTGAGAATAGCTTTAATTAGGTTTTAGAGGGGAAATGCAAAATGGACATATGATCAGCTTTTAGGATTCATTTAGTTGAGAAGTGTGGTTTAAAGGATTTAGCTATCACAAGTGATCGATGCATAATGAATGTGTATGACAAAAGTGGTTAACCTTTGTCATGAAATGTGTAAATCCGAAGCTATGGCAAATATTACTAAAATTAAGTTCATATTAGAAGAATTACTGCTCTTAATATTTAAATCAGAAATTATAATGGATGGGGTGGCGTTAAACAAGGATGGATAGAATTTTATAACAGAAAGAGTTTGATAAACATATTAAACACTGATCAATTATAACATTTATTACAAAAGAATCGGTCATAAAGGAGCCTTGTTTATATTTGGTAGAATAGGAGAATTCCTCCCCTCTACTGTCGCTCAAAGGGTAAAAAGAGGTATAACCATTAATATTTAGTAGGTAAATTGGTTAAAATAAAGATTCACTAAGGATGATTGTATCAGGTTTAACATCAACTTGAGGTAAGGCTGTAAATAACTGGTCGGTCTATTAGTTTAGAAAGAGTTATTTTATCTGGAAAAGCAAATATTCCTTATTAATTTGTCAGCAAAAATAAAAAGCTAAGAACAATAAATTGGAATATTTTTCATTAGGTATTCCCTCCATTTGGGAAAACTGCAGCTAGGGAACGCAGAGATCTTTTCAAAAATTCAGTTGTAGAATTCGCTTAAATTATTTCCTAGAAGCAATAATCGAATACATATGTTTGATTCAACCATAGTGTCAGGAATCTAGGTCGGATTTTTGTAATAACATTTTAATCATTCTGCCGATTCTAACGAAATAGGAAACTCTAATATAGTTTAACATACGCTTTAGAATGGTCTAATTACTAAAGTCCTTCCAAGGTTAGCCCGTGAATGATTGTTTTTGGCAATAACATCAATACTATTAAGCTGATTCTATCGAAATTTGAAAAATTTATGTTGGTTTACATTCTCTTTCGAATGATATAATTGTCAAGTTCCTCTCAACTTTAGCCCACGAATAATTTGTTTTCACAATACCATCATAACTATTCGGCCAATTCTAACGAAATTTAAAACTCTTATGTTGTTCTACATTGCTTTTGAATGATATAATTGCCAAAGTTTTCCCAGGATTAGCCAGTGAATTATTTTCTCTTTTGTAATTATATTATAACTATTCTGTCCGTTCTAATGAAATTTAAACCCATATGTTGTTTGAATTTTCCTTCAAATGCTATAATTGGCAAAGTAAACACATGATTAACCAGGAAATTATTTTCTTTTGGCAATAATAATATCACTTTTTCGCCGATTCTAACGAAATTTGAAACCTTTGTATTGTTTTATATTTGCCTTCCAATACTATAATTGCCAAAGTCCCCTCAGGGTCAGCTAGAAATTTATATTGTTTTGTCAATAACATTATGACTATTAGTTTAATTCTAACGAAATTTAAAACCCTTAGGTGGTTTTACATTCGCTTTCAAGTGATAGAATGGCTCAAGGTTCTCCAAAGTTAGTCCAGGAATTAATGAAAGTCTAAAGGTCGTGAGGTCATAAATCAGAATATGTGAGACCACGCAACATTTTGATCACCAGACCTTGTTGAGCATAATAATTGATGTTCTTTTATTAGTAAAGAAACTTTTGCGCAACTGCTATCTTGAATAATTTGTTTGTCACTTTAAATCCATCCTTTTTTCTTATTCGCGCTTATGCATTACGCAAAAGAGACTCACTTTGAAAATCCATATAAACATTTATAGAATAAAAATATTAACCTTCTCCACAATCCATCAATTTTTAATGATAATAATTTTGAGTTTACTAGTCTTTTTTCATCCGCTTAATTTATAAGTTCGACAATCAGTTTAGTTGTTCTGTACTCAATCCGCTCTATTGCCGTAATGTCTTTAGCATTAATTGAAATTGCACAATATCCTCTGAGTGTGATCTGACTAGGTTTTAAATAATATAAAAATGATTTGTTTGCTTTTATAAGAAAAAATTTCTGCTATGTCACTAAAAGTGGGTTTTCTTGGCAAGTTCATAACATTGCTTCGAATGCTTAAAAGCATTTCAAATTATAACTCATAAACCAAAATTCTGATTATACTGTTTAACAATGAAAAAATCAACGGAAATCAGAGGTATTTTTTTAGTAAATCACAATATAACATCCATTTCTTTCTTGTGAGCCTGAAGTTGGTCCAAAATTACGCTTTTACCTAGGTTAAATACACACATGGTTCCGTAGGGATTAAATGCAAACATGATTAGGCCGGGAGCTGACGAACTTTAAATACTAAGCTTTCGATCTTGCTCGATCATATTTTGAGTCGATTTTGGTCTCCTCTTCCTCCTTTCCCAATGATCGTATTGTCAGGGCTCGTGATAAGCATAATAAAAGAGCTGAATGCATTTGAGAGAGATTGAAAGGGTAGAAAATATGGTGTGAGTATGAGATGTGTGTTACAGAGATGATTATGATAAATGATCAGAAAGAGGGTGAGGGTGATATGTGCCCGGTTGCCTGGCTACACTTCGTTCTGCATTATGTTTTCCTTATTGGTTATATTATTTTTAATCACAGCATAGGATCCTTTGTTTTCTTGTTGGTTTGTGTTTCTTGATGTTTTATTTTACATTTATCTTAGGATTTGTTTCATTTAGCATTCGAGCCATTTTTTTCATATTTTATCTCTTGCGAGCCATGGAGTTTTTGTTATATATTTATAATTTTGGTTATTGCTGCACTCTCTTGCTTTTATGACTTTTTTCTTCTTCAGTCTCTTTTTTATATAGTTTTATGTTCGTATTTCTATTTTATTTAATTTAAGTTGATTTCTCGTTTTTTCTTTAATTCTAAAGGTTCAATTTCATATTGAACCTTTTCTTTACTGGGGTTAAATTGTGTTTGGAAGTTTGGGAGGTTCTCTCGTCTGTTTATCTATATTATTTTGGTGCGTTCATGCAAAACAACGTTTATTAGTTCTAGTTCGGTAAGTTTGCTAGGTTTTGATAGAAAAATACTTGTCACTGGCTTCACCGCGGCTGAAAAGTCGCCTGTCTTTAGGTATGGGTTGTAGATTTTGAGTAATGATGCTAATATATTGTCAAGAGTGTTTGTTATGTGGTGCTTAGTGCTACCACTCATTCTTGGGCTTTTCTGCTTAAACGATGAGAGGGATGTTTTTAGTTCTTCTAGAATAAAGGCATTCACTGGTTCCCTTGTTCCCGTGAAGAAGGACAGAGTTCTGGTTGCCTTTCCTATAGTTGTTGTTAAACCTTTATTTTAAAAGCTACCTCGTAATTCTGGTTCTCCTTCCGGGTAATGGAGAAGATTTTTGACCAGTATTTTTTTAAATGGGCTTCGACTTCTCTGCCTTCGTATATAGTAGTTTCTCCTTCTCTTAAATGCACTCTATATTTGGATTCTGAACCTTTCTCCTTTATCCATCTTTCATCTACTTTGTAGTCCGTAGACATTCGGTTTATATAGAAAATTTTATGTTATCTTTTACTCCATGACTCTTTGGGATTTGATGTGTGACTTTCATTTGCTTGGGTAGAAATGTTCGAAGTTGGTTGTTCTCTTACGCTGTTTGGAAACCCTTTTTTACTATATTCGGTAGAGGATGAAAAAGATAGCAAAGTCTTCTCTGACGATGATCGAGCAAGATCAAACCTTAGTATTTAAAGTTTGGGTTTTACCAAACACAATTAGTTAAGGAAAAAGAGATGAACTTAGGAAAAATAATTTTCCATTAAAAAGATGGAGAAAAAAATAATAAGAAAAGTAGAAAGTTGCCAAAGAAAATCAATTAAACTAAATATACAATGGTCTTCAATAAAATATGCATATAAATATATATCAATCTATATATATATATATATATATATTTATATATATATATATATATATATATATATATATATATATAAAGACAAAATTGCAGGTTCTGCAGGTCGTAACGGTAGAGTTCTAACCGGCAACCAGCAGACCTAGGTTTCAGCCCCGGCTAGGAAAAATTACAACTTTTTCCATTGTAGTTTTTCTGTCAACCCAGGTTGGATTACTTTCATTGCGCCTTCCCTTACTCTTCTTGATCATTGTGTCTTCCAATGTCTTTTTCACTTTCCTTTAAATCTCCTGTTTCTTGTCTCTTTGTTTATTTACATCAAATTTCTATTATCTCTATATATATTTTGGGGGGGTTGAAGACCATTGTGTATTTTGCCTTAATTAAATTCCTTTGCCAACTTTCTCTTCTTCTAACTATCTTTTTTTATTCTATCTTGTAGATAGTGAATTATTTGTCCAGTATTTATCTCTTTTTTAAATAAATGTGTTTGGTAAAAAACAAACTAAAATGCTCCGCTTTTACCCTTTTCACCCTCTCACTGTAAAATCAGCTCTGACTTTATCAATAAATAATCTAAATATAGCCTATTTTACACACAAAACTGCATTACCGAATCTGGCGGAAAGCTTTTTTCGTCTCCACGTTAAATCCCCCTTCGCCAGAGTTGGAAAGCAGTATCCGCCATCTGCCAGCGCCGTCAGTATCCGCTCTTTGCCCACCCCCGTCAGTACCTACAGTCTGCATTTCCCCATTCGTACCCGCTATTCGCGTCTCCTTGAACTCTGCGCAATTCCTCGCAGAACCCTTCAAGCTCCGTGTATCCTCGTTTAATTTGCGTGAGTCTACTCCATACTCTCTGTTACCCGCTCCTCAAACGCACTGCGCCAAGTCTCGATTCGTGTTCTAAACTCAAAGGCAAGATCTATGTTCTTCCCTTGAGCAGTCTTTGTCAAGAGACTATTATTTGAACTTTGCGTCAAGGCAAAGATTACTCCCACTAAATTTTCTAGGTAACAGCAACGGGCAACTCTCCTGTATGTTCAAGGTCATTCAAGCGACCTTCGGTCAGTATTTTTCGTTTGTGTGTACGGCGATCGTCCCTGACAGGTTCCAACCCCCTTTAAGAAGCTGAGACTCCTGTACGTCTAATGTGTTATATAGCTTGTTTCAAATCCCCTTTTTAACCTTTGTAAAAATAATATTTGTGGTCATTTTTGTACCCGTTTTTTAATTGTCCCGGAACCTATAATTTAGCTGACTATTGGCCAACCTAAAATTCGATTAATTTTCACGCTGTATTATAAATTTGTATTATAAGTCTGCTATGGACACAGCCGTTCTCTCTCTCGCCTGAGAAACGTAGAAAAGGTTGAACCCGACCCTATTCTACGTGAGCCATCATCCCATATCAACGGTGATATTCTCTGACACCCTCTGGCAGTGAACTTTGTATTGGCATTAACCAAAACTTCTCGCGTCCGGTGAAAGCATCTTAAACATAGCTGTCCATCGAAACTTGCCTAATACTACAGCATAAACATTAACTTTGATATCGGTCTTTAACTTGAAAACGATTTTATAATTATAATTTATCTATGGAGAATATTAGACTACATTTTTTAATATTAGAAAATTTCTTCTTTTGAGATAGCTCATTTGAAAGACTGCATGTTTTTCATGAATAACCAAGTTTATTTTTCCATCGTAGGACTTAGATATTCACAAAGAATGTAATAATTAATATATGCAAAATATCAGCCTGATATATTATCGTTTATGGTGTGCTTAATGAATAAATTTGTTTTATGTCTTTCCGTGTGGGATAAATGCTGTTCGCGGGTTTCGGCCATGCTGTTTTGTGTGTAAAGTAGGCTATATTTGGCTTATTTATTAATAAAATCAGAGCTGCTTTTTCAGTGAGAGGAAGAAAGCGGCATTCCCATTATCAGAAGAGCACAGGTGCTCTTAAATACAATGATAATTTCAGTCATGCAGTATGTCATTGGGTTTTGGGATGTTTTCAAATATTTGGCAACCCTTAGCTCTGGAAATGCGATTTGAACGTTATAAAGTAAGACTTTTACGCATTTTTACAAGGAATACTACTTATGCAGTTTGGGAAATATATCTTATTTATGACATTACTGCAGATGGACAATTTGGCACATTAGTGCGTCATTTTATAGCACTTAGACATAAGAAAATATCCACCAGTACAACATGCTTCAACATAGAGCTTTAATGTTTACACACATTTATTTAGCCTGCTGTCCAATTGCTGTAGTGGATAGGAAGTTTCTGCTGTGAAGCATGAATATGTTTAGGATGGCCATGTTCATTCAGCTGTAGGTTTTATTATCAAAACGTAATTTTTGTATGGATTTATGAAAAAGACAACATTTGATATGGCTCGCATTTGCTCACAATGTCTTGCTAGATATAACCAAAAACATTTTTGTAACTCTTTCCAAAACTGTATCACACAATAAATTTGGACAAAGTATGATGATTTAATAGACCTTTTTAATTATGAAAGTGGATCAAAATAGGTGGTTCCTATCAGGTCAAATCATGAACACTTCTCTTTTTCAGATATAAGATGACTACTTTGCGGAAACAGGACAACGTATATTCGCTTACAAACAAGAAGGATTCTCTCTCGGGCTGCAAACTTCCATTCAAAGGCGACGTACTCCGAGTATATCTGAATCGCATTGGGCAAAAAGGAATGGCGAAACATGAAGCAGCAGTGCCGACTCTGAAGGAGGTCGAAAGTTTGGGGGGGAAAGGCCTGCATTGCAATTCGGCATTTTCACCATGCTGTAAGGAAGCTTAAAGGCCTTGTATCAGAAAGGGGAAGCTTCGAAGAAGAATAATGGACAAAGGGTTTAAACAGGGACGAAGAACAAATAAAAATTTTGCGACACCTTGAATGATCTTTTCGACATAGCCCACCAAGATGCACTAAAGATGATAAAAATCACAGAGGATAAAGCATTTCTGAAGCAACAGCGGGAGAAGGGGAAGCGAAGAAGCATGATAAGAGTTGAAATTAAGAAGGAAAAGAAGCTTTTCAGTATGAGAAGAGGAACACCCTCGAGGACTCATCCTGTAGCTCCTCAGTTGGAGAATGTGAAACAGGAGGAGCCTCTGCAGAAACAGTGTCATACACAGCGGAGAAGTGTAAAAGAGGAAAGAAGAGCATTCTGAGAGCTGACGTCCTTTCAACCCTGTTTTGTTATGTGGTACACACTCTCTCTGCTGTTCTCCAGGCTTCTTATCAATTGTATGACGAGTTCAAATTCAGCCGATGTTCCCTTTTCCGTACTTGTTAGCATCACCGTAAAGATTGCTCTGCAAATCTCAATCAGGGGTTTTGTTGCTAACAGCCCTAGCACTTCACCTGAGACGGAAAACTGATGGTTAAACTGACAGGAGACTAGAAAGGGGACAGGCCTTCCATCAATGTGTCTGTAAAATGCGTTAAACAGTTGCTTTGCTTACCCAAGATGCCAGCTGGAACTTGTCAAGCAATGGTGGAAGCAATATCTAAAACAGTAGCAGGTTGTGGTTTGGAGAACTGGATTCGTTCCATTTGCTTCGTCACAACTTCGAGCAACATAGGCAGAAAGAATGGTGCCTGCATTTTGTTTTAGCAAATGATAGGGAAGAACCTGCTACACTTAGCATGTCGCCTTCATATTGACGAGATACTGCTGCCAAAGTCTTTGGCTACACACAAGTCAGGAATCAATGACGCTGATATTGCCATTGATTTAACAAATATGAAATAAAATATCAGTAAGTTCTACACACAACAAGTGACGGAAGTACATCATAGGGAGGGTTACCGTAAGCTGTTAAAACTGACCATCATTTTCCTTGGGAAAATTCTGACTTGATGAGTTCACTTTGCCAAACAACGGGCAATGCACCGTGCCGCTTTATGGCACGACTAATTTATGCACTAAAGATTTTTGTATTCCTGGATGTATTCAGTCTAACAGCCCGCGAAAGAAAAAGCATGAAGGAACTCTGTGTCTTTGCAGTGAAGTATTATGTGAAGTCTTGTTTTTGCTGCCGTCTCCCAACATCTGCGCCAAAAAGCGATCTGGGAGTTCTGAAGTTCTTGGCTTTTGTTGATGACAGAGCTGCAAAAGGTTCCCTCAAGAACTGTCCAGCCACGTCTGGTACTTAAGTGAAGAGTTTTGGCACTGGCCTTCTTTGATACAGCAGTCACTGTGGCTGAGAAGAAGGCGATGGTCGCTGCTATGGACAATGGAGGAGACCAGGAGCTATTGAAGAGGGTGAATGTGGATCTGCTAACCATTGGAAGGGAGAATTTGAGCGACTCCTTACAGAGAAAACTCGGAAGTTCTTCGATATTCTAGATCTCAGTCAAGAGTTCTTAAATGAAGATCCGAGAACTCGGCCCCACATCAAAACATACAACGCCGCAGATGAGATTGTGAAGAACCTAACTGTGACTAATAACGCGGCAGAAAGAGCCATGGCGCTTATATAGAAGTATAATGGACTCGCGTTAAATACTGAAGAAAAGACATGGTTCATTATGCATTATGTCTGGAAAATGCTGTTTTCAGACAGGAGCAAGAGTATAGTTGTTGAAGGAATCGTCGTAGTGTAGTGTAGATCTGCCACATCAGACATTATTTTTTTCTTACAATTTCACATTTCAACGGCAGTGTTTGATTTGTTTTAATCAGTATTATAACTGTTTAGAGTGTTCTATGTTCTGGTATTAACTAGTGTCTGATGTCCAGTACTGTAACTGGTCAAATGTAATTTTGATAATATTGTGAGTTTAATTATCATTGATTAGCATTGTATTTCATCGCATTATAGCAGTCAGGAAAAAAATTCAGTTTCATTGATCACACCCTAAGCCTAATTTAATCTCAATAAAATTTGGCCTACTTCGTTTTTTCATGAAATGCTAAAGATTAACAGGGTAAGAGGTAAATATTTCGAAAGTCAAAAAATAAGATCTACCCTAATATATATATATATATATATATATATATATATATATATATATATATATATATATATATATTTATATATATATATATATATATATATATATATATATATATATATATATATATATATATATATATATATATATTTATATATATATATATATATATATATATATATATATATATATATATATATATATATTGTCAATATAGACTCCTTACACTCCTTCATTTACTTTTTAATTAGCAACTTGATAAGTGTCACTCCATCCGATTCGTCTCGAGGCTGAGCTCGAAGTTTCACAGAGTAGCGAATCTCATTCTCGATTCAACGCCGCCTTGTTCCCCGTCAGTCGGTTTTTCTCTCACCTTTCCTTATGTCACTTTTCATATCTCGTTAAATATTATAAAAACATTTAGGGTGCCGCAGGGAAGCAGTAAGATTAAATGTTTTCGTTTGACTTATTTTTAGGTCATAATTAGATCATCAGAATTCTCCAACTCCGTGACTCCTTTCACCATTTTTTTAAATAAGTGCTAGTTACTTAGCAGATGCTACTTTGGACCCCAAGAACGTGCTTACCTGGTGGTTTACTGTAATACCCAGAGAGTGCTGCAATTGTTTCAAGTTTCAGAAGCTTCCTAAATATATCTACCTCAGAAAACCTCATCTCTCTTCCTAAAAATCGTCTTAAAGTCATTTAATAATTCAATAAGCATTTAAAATATAATGTCGAAACAAGTTGTTTTTTCTTTTGTAAATTGCAAACCTTTAAAAAGTCTAAAATATGTCAATAGATTTAAATTTTAATGAATTGTTCAATAGGCCCTCCTTAATGTTTTCCTTTGCTGCATCATCTCTAAAAAAACATTCCGGATTTAATCAGCATGGAGGTACCATTACTACTGTTTACTATTGTAATGAAGTTTAGTTTACATTTTTGTCAGTAATTCAGAAAAAACATCTCATTTTTTTCTGCTAAATGGAGTTACTACTCATGAATACAACGAAAAAAAAGCTTTTCCAATAATACATGTCAAGCGTTTAGCAAAGAAAACAAGTGGCTCCCATGCAGTCCAGATCTAAATTACATCAACTATATGGTGTGGTCTTACTTGGAGATAAAATTCTACCACGGTAAGAAAATCTGTGATGTGGACCAGCTGCGTGGAAGAATTAAGAATGCATGCGAGGGTGTTCTACAAGTAAAAATTGCAAATATATTTTCAAAATTTAATTCCAGCAAAAGATGCATATTGAACCATATATCGACCCTATTGTACGACATATACAGTAATAACATTTATATATTAAACTGACGTCAGGTTTATTGGGAGTTACTTTGGTCAATCAATTTGATTAAAATTTGATCAATCTATTGGTAACCTTGGTGAAATTATTAATCCTTGGCTAATCTTAGTTCCGGTTCTGGAGTTTTAAAGGTGAGAAAAACCATCGTATACTTACTTGAGAAGTGTATTTTTTCCGTTCCCATTTATTTTCTTTGGGAATTGACTATTGAGTGACTGAGGTAACTATTATTTTTATTCCCCCATGGAATTGAATTGGTGTTCGTAGAAGGCCCTATCCCGTGCCGTAAGTTAAAGGTATTATAAAAATAGTATTATTCTTTGTATTGGTGTTATTTGCTGCAATGTATTTTCAGATTTATTTCTAAAAACGTTCCAATTTGGGAGAGCCACCCTATATGAATATATATATATATATATATATATATATATATATGTATTTAAAGGCCAAAAGAAATAAAAACTGGTAACACAACCCGGAAAAAGGCGAAGAAATTTATAAAGCTTAAGAAAGAAAAAGGAAAAATTACAGAAACGGAAAAGTATTTCAACCGTTATATGATAAGGAATAAAAGAGTGGGATTTGAACCTGTGTCATAAAGTGCTCTTTGCTAAAATGACCACGACGCTTATTGCCAGAGCTACAATCTTCAACCCCAGGAGAAGGTTGACTCAAAAAGCCTTTTAAATACCGAAGTCTAGGTTTTTATCCAATGAGAGACAATGTAAGTGTTTTTCTAGTAGGAGAGAGCACGGACTTTATTGCTTATAATAATCGAAAAGCACCTGACACCGTGATATATAATAGATGTATTTAAATGCCTTTAAATACATCTATAATATATCACGGTGTCATGTGTTTTTCGATTATATATATATATATATATATATATAAGAGAGAATAGAACTTTGATGTAAAGGAGCAAGGAGAGCAGAAACACGAGTTTTAAAGGCAAGAGAAAGATATATTTTAAGACACAAGGATCAAGGTGACCAAAGGATGGCACAATGAAAGCAATCCATCTTGAGAAGACAGAAAAAATACCGTGGAAAAAGTTGTAATTTTTCCTGGCTGCGACTGAAGCACAGGCCTGCTGGTTGCCGGTCTTATGCTTTACCGTTATTTCCTGCAGAACCTTACTTTTCTCTTTCTTTATTAATATATAGTTATATATATATGCAAATTTTGTTGAAGATCATTGTATATTTATCCTTAATTGATTTTCTTTGGCAACTTTCTATTTCCTTTTTTATTTTGTTTTCTGCATCTTGTAGATGAAAAATCATTTTCCTTAAGTTCATTTCTCTCTCTTCATTTAATTGTGCCTGGCAATAGCCAAACTTTAAATACTAAAATTTCGTTTTTGTGCAATCATCTTCAAAGTAGGCTTTGCTACACTTTTCCTCCTTTACCGAATGGAGTAAACAAATGATTTTCTAGACCGCATAATAGAACACCAACTTCGAATATTTCTACCAAAGCAAATCCAAGTCACAGATCAAATTGACAAGAGCCATAATGTAAAAAATAACATCAAATCTTTATATAAACCGAAGGTCTACGGCCTACAAAGTCAAGGAAAGAGTGATCAAGGGAACAGCTTCCAAATCCAAACAAAAAGGGATTTAAGAGAAGGATAATCTACTATATGTATACAACGCCAGATAGATCGAAGCCCACCTCAAAACCCACCAGTCAAAATTCTTCATCATTAACCGGGAGGAGAACCATATTTAAGAGGTAGCTTTTGAACAAAGGATAAAACAATAACCATAGGAAAAGTACCCAAACTCATTCCTTATTTACTGGTATACGAAACTCGGGAACAAGGAAACAAGTGAATGCTTTTAATCTAGAAGAACTAAAAACAGCCCTCTCATCGTATAAACAGAAAAGCACAAGAATGAGTGGTAGCACCAAGCACCACATAACAAACACTCATGACAACATATTAATATCATTACATAATAGGTCGTAAACGCACGAGTGTGGAACAATAACCAAAATTATAAATATATAACAAAAGCTCTTAGGCTGGCAAGAGATACAATACGTAAACAAGGGCTCGAATGCTAAATTAAAAAAATCCTAAAATGAACGTAAAATAAAACATAAAAAAAAACAAACGAACAAGAGAAAAAATAGCCCTATGCTGTAAGTAAAAATAATATAACCAAAGAGTAAAACCTACTGCAAAACGAAGTGTTAACCAGGCAACCTGGCACATATCACCCTCATCCTCATTCTGATCATTTGTCATAATCATCTCTACACCACACATCCTATACTTACACTCTATTTTCTACCCTTTCTCTCGCTCAAATAAATTCAGCTCTTTTATTATCCTAATCACGAGCCCTGACAATACGATCATTGGTAAAGAAGGAAAAGGAGAGCAAAATCGACTTAAAATAAGATCGCACAAGATCGAAAGCTTAGTATTTAAAGTTTGTCAGCTCCCGGCCCAATCCTGTTTGCATTCAATCCTTACGAAACCATCTGTGTATTTAACCTAAGTAAATTCGTAATTTCAGAGAAACTGGAGGGTCGCAAGAAAGAAATGGATGTTATATTGTGATTTACTAAAAAAATACCTCTGATTCCCGTTTATTTTTTCATTGTTAAACAGTGTAATAAAAATTTTGGTTTATGGCTTTTAATTCAAATGCTCTTAAGCATTCGAAGCAATGTTATGAACTTGCCAAGAAAACCGACTTATAGTTACATAGCAGGAATTTGTTCCTTATAAATGAAAACAAATCATTGTTATATTATTTAAAACCTAGTCAGACCACACTCGGAGGATATTGTGCAATTTCAATTAATGCTAAAGACATTACGGCAATAGAGCGGCTTGAAAACAGAACAACTAAACTGATTCTCGAACTTATAAATTAACCGTATAAAGAAAGATTAGTAAACTTATAATTATTATCATTAAAAATTGATGGATTGTGGAGAAGGTAAATATTTTTAATCTATAAATGTTTATATGGATTTTCAAATTGAGTGTATTTTGCGTAATCCTTATGTGCGAATACGGAAAAAAGATGGATTTAAAGTGACAAACAAATGATTCAAGATATCAGTTGCGCAAAACTTTCTTTATTAATAAAAGAACATCAATTATTATGCTCAACAAGGTCTGGTGACCAAAAGGTTTTGTGATCTCACATATTCTGATTTATGATCTCACGACCTTTCAACGTTCATTAATTTCTAGACTATCTTTAGAGGATCTTGGGCCATTCTATCACATGAAATAAAATGTAAAACCACATTAGGGTTTCATTAAAATATTAGAATTGACCTAAGAGTTATGATGTTATTTCCAAAACAAAATAATTCCCCTGCTAATCTTGAGGGGACTTTGAAAATTATATTATTAGAAGTCAAATATAAAACAATACAGAGGTTTCAAATTTCGTTAGAATCGGCGAAAAAGTTATGATATTATTGCCAAAAGAAAATAATTTCCTGGCTAATCATGTGTTTACTTTGGTAATTATAGAATTCGAAAAAAAAATTTAAACAACATAGGGGTTTAAATTTCATTAGAAAGGAAAGAATAGTTATGATATAATTGCCAATAGAAAATAATTCCCTAACTAATATTGAGTTAACTTTGGCAATTATATCATTCAGAAGGGAATGTAGAACCATATAAGAGTTTCAAATTTTATTAGAATCGGCCGAATAGTAATGATGTTATTGTGAAAACAAATTATTCCTGGGCTAAACTTGAGAGGAACTTGGCAATTATATTACTAGAAAGAGAATGTATACTAACATAAAAACTCAAATTTTAATAGAATCGGTTTAATAGTATTGATTTTGTTGCCTAAAACAATCATTCGCGGGCTAACCTTAGGCTTACCTCACGTTGATGTTGAACTTGATACAATCATACTACTGACACTTTATTTATAACCAATTTACCCACCGAATATTAATTGTTATACACCTTTTTACCCTTTGAGAGAGAGTAGAGGGGAGGAATTCTCCTATTCTACCAAAAATAAAGAAGGTTCCTTTATGTCCGATTGTTTTGTAATTAATGCTATAAATGATCAGTGTTTAATATGTTAATCAAACTCTTCCTGTTATGAAATTCTATCCATCCTTGTTTAACGCCGCCCCATCCATTATAATTTTCTGATTTAAATATTCAGAGCAATAATTCTTCTAATATGAACTTAATTTTATTAATATTTGCCAGAGCTTCGGAATTTCACATTTCATGTCAGAGGTTACCCACTTTTTTCATACACATTCATTATGCATCGATCACTTGTGATAGTTAAATCCTTTAAACCACACTTCTCAACTAAATGAATCCTAAAAACTGATCATATGTCCATTTTGCATTTGCCCTTTAAAACATAGTCAAAGTTATTCTCCCTTAAAATATTTCTTGATCAGAACCAAATACAATATATTGTGACTGAGGGTTGCAATATTTAGTGCACTGATTAATTAAGGACATAAATTGACAGGTTGAATCATCTTACAAAATAGGTATGTAGTAGAGGAAAGCAACTTGTTTGCTATAAACCTATCAATCTTTCTGCTTTAATAAACAGAGACAGAGAAATTAATACTTTGCAACCATTCTTTAATAAAAAAATAATAAATAAAACATCATAAATTATTTAAATGCTACAGCCTGACGATTTTTCCAGTTTATGAACCTTTAATTTCAAGCAAATGATGAATGAGGTCTGGATGGAGGTTGTCCCTAAAGCTTGAATGTAAAATCTGCTAGAAATCGCTCGATAACTTGTAAAGACTATGCGTGTATATTTGGACACTGTAATGATGGTCGGTAGTAATGAATAACTATGAAGACATTTTGAAATAGATCTAAGCTTTAGTTTTTTAATTTCAAAACCAGGAGGAGAAGATAAAAATAAACGCCGGAAATGTTGGGTGTGACCTATTCACGTCACAATAAAAGATGTTTGTATACACTTTTCCGACAAATATCTCTAGTTAAATTATCTTCTATTGCATAGTGAACATATTTATACAGTTTAAGTAGATTTAATTTCTGAAAAGAGGAAAACAGAATAAATGGCAAAATTAAATAAATATCTAGTATGACGCTCCTTAAACTTCAATAACAGCCGTTAGGTCTTTCTTATAAGAATGTACAAGTTTCGTCCAGCTTTTTCAATATATCAATGTTCTGAACGAATCTCTTGTGCACAGGCTTCTTCATTTCCTCTCACGTAAGTTAAACGTCACCCATATCTGTTATTATGGTATGTATTTATGAGTAAACAAGTTACTATGCCTTGGATTGTTGTTCTGTGAAAGGCGAAATCCATACCAATTGATTTAGTTTTCATCAGGTTATGTGCTGATAGTTTTAAGAATTCCCACTCTTATTTATCATTAAGCGACAAACCCAGTAGCAGCTAAACACACCAAAAATATATAAAATCATCTCCATGTTTGACACTAGTGACTGTGTTTTTTTCTATGAGGTCTTGGCCAGTTCTTCGCTAAACATCTCATTTCTATCAAGGAGATAGATTTTATATCTCATTTGAGGTTAATATTTTATTGATTTTTGCTTGCTAATCTTCCAGACGCCCTTTTGCTAACACATAACATGAACACTCATCAGTCCTTCTCAACAGAAGCTACCTTTCATGGAGACCTCCTTGAAATCCTTCGCTGTATAAATAGCGTTATACTATTGAAGCATATACATCGAATCCGCATGATGAAAGATTTACTTCGAACTGATTTGATGAAGTCTTATGATTTTTATGTCTTCGTCATAATTCGAATATCTCTATAGTTCACTTTCTCTGTAGACCAGACAGAGGATTTACTCTGATCAGATTAAATTTATTTCTTACTCACGATAATGTTCATTAAATTAATAAATTGGAATCTTCAACTTGGAGGAACATCTCCTCTATCCGTGTGCAGTCTTGTGCGGAATAACAATATTGTTTGGTTCAGATTCTAAACGGTCAGAGTTCTTCGCCTTTAAGATCTTGGTAATGTTTACTTGTTTCAGTCGAAGAAAGGAAAAGAAAATTGAGCACATAAATTAAAAGCTAACCTATGCAAGTCAGACGTTTATGTTTACTATAGAATCTTTTCAAACATTTTAAAAAGTTCAATTGTAGGTTTGCAGAAAAAATTGACTTTATAATCATTAAAATATGAAAGCCATCCATGTTAGCTATATATTTGTCCTTCGATAATATTGAATCGTATTTTAAACGAGCGTTTAAAAATATAATATTCTGTGCTAAATGATATAAATATACCATGGAAGGAAAGGGATGCTTCTTTTATAAAACGGATTCACAAGTTTGAATACATGTATGGGGCCCTATATTAGACATCGTGGCTGACGATGACTATGGTTATGTATGCATTTGTATATTTCAATAGTATAAACCTAAGACATTGCCTTATGAGAAATCTTATGATATTTGGGGTTTCGCATAAATATCTAATTCAAAAACTGCCGTTCACCTATCTTTTTAACTTCCTAAATCACGAAAGCTACACTTGTAAACTGCTAGGTATTTATAGAGGGCTAACAGCTAAAGGATTACATTTTGATTTTCCGTTTATCTATAATGAAGAATAGAATAAAACCTATATTTTAAACAAGAAAAATGGCTAACGCATTTTTTATGAGTGACCAAACTGTGATTGTTGAATATAGGATAGGATAAGAGACATAAAATTATTATAACATTTTACTTTTTAAGGTCCTCTAAGTTATATAGGCCTTCACAAAGCCACTATCAATCAAATAAGGAAAAGATTAAGTGAATGAGTAGTAGCAATAGACCATTCCATAATAAAGAAAAAATTATCAAGATTTCTCAGTAATAAATGAAAAACATTAGATTATGCATTAGAAAAGAGCAACAGAATCTTGCCACATTTTTTTAGACCTAGTCTTTCTTATGATCAACAATAGCAGTTCCAATATCAGTTTTAGTTATGTGAGAGAAGGACATTTGTGGAAAAGAACAAAAGATGCAAAGTTTTAACCAGTTAAATAATATAAATGACAATTTCATAGCTGTTTCGATTAAAAAGTGAACTGATGCGGATGAAATTATTAACAGGGTAGAGAGAGGATTTACTGATTTTAGCTACAATAGTTTATAGAAATCTCTATCGAATTTGCTACCCACTATTTAGTGGATCTAAAATAGTCCTGTATAGTTTGAGAAAAGAAGTAATAGTTTTGCAACACGAAACATCTGAATGAGTAGCCCTAGGTAGGAGATGCCGGAAATTGCAGAGCGTGATAGCATATATAATATAATAAAGAAATTAATAATAAAAATGTTAGAAAGAGTTATCTAGGACTATGTCTCCATTTAGGTAGAACAGATTTCCTTCTTTCTCACCAGAGAGATGCGAAAATTGCCTTCATATTCCCTAATAAATAATGCTGTTGAATTTAAATTGAGTCAGTTAGATTTATCAGTCTGTGCCCTAGTTACTATATGTATAAAATGGTAGTAGTTATAAAATAAATAGTTTTGGACTCATATCTTTAAAATACAATTGTATAATTACTTTTTAAGTTATTCGCAGTAATAATCTTTGAGGTATATATGAGTAATTGTAATCGGAGTAAAGATAAATGAATGTTACATTTTTGAACAGTCTAAATGATAGCTTTTAAAGATCATATCAGTCAATGAAATCGAAACAGTGCAATTAAAAGGGAAAAAAATATTTGGTCAAAACTATAGTTTGAGGAAATTTCACGTGGAAAGATTCGAGGCCATTCGAGAGTAGAGCTGTTCCCCGCCCCCCCTACCCCCGCAGGGAGAGCCTCTGACATAAATTGAGCACGACTCCCATGAGGAGACACAGAGTTGAGAAGTCTCGCCTGGACACCAAGAAAATTCCTCTAGTTCCAAGTCAGGTGCTAACAACAAAGCAAAGTGACAGCTGAACTGTTTTTGTGTATTGGAATTAGCCCCAGCCAGTGAGGTAAATCCATTTAACGATCGCTACCAAGTGATTTTTCCGACTTCTCTCATCAACTCCTGTCGAAGACCTTCTCGTTCGCCCCTCGTTTTCGGGTGGCCGAAATACTCTCCCCTGGACCGGACGTTACCGACCATCCCCCCTTTTTTTGAAGAACCACCATTACTTTAACATCCAACTCAGTAGCTTCGAACGGCCACGCCTCACCTGCAGAAGACATCCGTGAATCCTTACCCTGACGTCTGACCGGAATCATCCGTAAGCCAACCCCTCTCCCCCCCCCTCAGTAATCCATTTGCGTTAATTTCCTCATTTGAATAGTCCCCTCTCGTAACACATTAATTTTAACTTCATAGTCTGATTTATGACCAAAATCACCCCCCCCCCCTCCTTGTTTACCGGTGTAATTTTGCCCATTAATTCATCCAATGTAATTTTTGTCCATCAATTCTCTCATTATTTTTATGTAAATAAAATTATATTTTTGTACATGCCTCTCTAAATAACCTTGAGCTTTGCCATTGCTCATAATTTACCTAACCTCGTTGCACTCTTTCTCACTACTCAGCCAGTCTAAACTAGTGGTGTTGAGTCCCTTCTTCGTTTTGCCTATAAGTTATTGGTCCCTCCCCCATAGATATAATATGGTATTGATGTAATATAATGTCATACCACGACATATATATATATATATATATATATATATATATATATATATATATATATATATATATATATATATATATATATATATATATATATATATATGTATATGTATATATATATATATATATATATATATATATATACATATTTATATATATATATATATATATATATATATATATATATATATATATATATATATATATTTATATATATATATTCCTTCAGCTAAATGGATGCTCGTATATTTTTTTTATGAATTTGCTAGTTAGAGCCAATCTCATTTATTACTATTTAGCAGGATTGAGCGAAAAATGGCAAGAAAATCTATCCCAGAGAGCCAAAGAAAAGCAGATTTTCTGACCCTCCCGAGCACTCTAAAATCACAATTCCACCTATTCATGTCAGTTTTCCGGCTTTCCGTGTTGGCTTATAAAGGAAAAAAGCGTAAAAGAATCCTATTCTTTTACATGTACCCAAAAATGTATTTTATAGATATAAGCTTATCGTATAGTATACATAGAGGTTTAATTTATATATATGGTCAATTCTGTTCATACTATGCGTAGCGGTAAGTAAAAGAGCTATTGAATTACCTGGTTCTTTTAGAGAAGAGGAAGAAACTAGACATGAAGCTTAAGTCCTAAATTCTTTGAGTTATTTAGGTTAACAGTTATAGCGGAAGGGACTGTTTTTATCTACCAGAGAAGTAAAGTAAATGCGAAAGATTAGGAAAAGGATACAAATCTGCCACCTATAGAATATCGCAACATTTTATAGGTGATGATCACTTTCTCAAAGTGAAGCATGGGCGAAAAATTTTGCATAATTTCCTAAATTATAATATATTTAGGAAAGGAACAACATGGAAGAGACACCTAAATGCGTAAGAAGAGCAGAATGAATGGTTTAAAAATTATTTAGATAAAACAACTTGTGTTCCCAAGATGCTGATAGGAAGGCAGAGAATTTAGAATGGTTATTTTTATCAGTTTCTGAGGGCGATGCTTTTGATAACGCTCATCTTTCTGCTACTGAAATGTTCGTCAGTGTATTAATATCCCTGATAAATAGACAGAGCTCATGCAAGATAAGAGCTGCAGTTAAGGCGAAAGATATTCTTCAGATTTTGGTTGATGGAAAGAGTTTTGTGGCACGTACTTAACAGCCTTGTTTCCAAATTAGCTGTTTTGCGATAATTTCTGCTGCTTGTTTGTTGATTTGGTCTGACTTTGGGCACTAGTTAGTCAATCAGAGGAATTCTGCTTATCAGGTACTTCAGGTACTTTCCTCTTGAGTTTAAGGATGGCCTAATCTCTGTCACGACATGGATGAGGTTTTCAGTTTTTTACCCAAAATGATGATGTTTTAAAATCCTTAAATTCAGTCAATATTGCATTCAAAAAGCTGTAAGGGGGGTAGTAAATTTTGTTGAGAGAAGATAAAATGCTGCGTGCCTAACGCGCCAACGTTTGGCAAATCCAGAAGAACCTCAAATATATTAGAGTTTGCAATGGAAATGTAGGTAGCTGGAAAAAGGCATTTTGATTTGAGTGTGGAAAATGTGAGCACTAATTCCGTGGCAAAGATGGAGCAAATGTTTAGGTGCCTTTTGAACAGCTATGATTATGTTGCTCGTTGAATTCACCCACATCCGCTGGTTAGATGGGGTCATATATTTTAGTATGATGGATTGGAACTTAACATACAGAACATTCTACTCTTCTCTCGTTCCTGAAATAGTGGGACGTAACCTTTTGTGGCTTTAATGTTAAGTCACTCAGGCACAACATGAGAGTGATATATCTTCTATATGTGATATTATCGTACAGCAAATTGCAAATTTGGGACTGACGGGTTGGAGATGACAAGCGATGTTTCTATGGATCCGAAAACGTCATATATGATTGGAACGTTGTTAATTACTGGCCAATTCGGTTATTCTCACGACTAAAGATTATCAGTGCTGTCACAACATCGTACTCAGGACAAAGAATGTTGTAGCACATTTTAATCTCTTTATTACAAGAGATACAGCAGTAGGAGTAAGTGCTTGAGAGCTGACAACAAAATTTGGAAGTAATTCGCGCGGAGTTATGAACCTTCCTGATTCAACGCAATGCCACGCGTGAAGAAGAGTCGCATTTTTTAATTATTGTAAATAAATAATTAGCGATTATGTTACCCACAACACTGCATTGAAGCTGAACTAATTTCATTATTTTTAAATAAGTATTTTATACCCAATATCCATTCTATGTTTAGTGGTATTGCTTCTTCAATTAGGAGTTACAGAATAATATGGGATTCGAATCTTGCAAAAAAGCAGCATAGAGTTATTAATACAGACTTGACCTGAAGTGTGACCACATCTAGTCACGAATCACAACCCATAGATTAGGGTTGTATATTTAATAACCGTAAAAATAAATATTTTAAATTATTTTTAATGTCCAAAGGAAAGGAAAACTAGCATCATAAGCGAGTAAAACTCTGAAGAATATATTACGTAAGCCATTAAAGGTTTAGGAAAGAAATGGTATTTTTAGAAACAGAGAAATTAGGGAAACTAATTTAACAGCTATATGAAATTCAATACAGGAGTTGGATTCAAACCTATGTTATCAAGCCTCTCTGCTATCAGAACCACGAAGATCATCGAATGAGACACCATCACCAAATAGTTTAAGGGATAGAAATTTTAGTGTTTTAAAAATACCTATACTAAAACAATGGATAAGGTTTGTTTCAGATTCTTAACTATTAAACTCTATGTTGTGCATATATCCTGATTTATATTTATTGAAGCAAAGGATCTTGAGAGAAATAGTAATTGTGGATTGTATATTACATCATCAAATTCTTGCTTACTTTCGGACTTTTACCTTGTCTAATATGGGAAAGCTGAATGTTTATTAGGTATAAAGATGCGCGTAAGTCCAGATAGGCTAGACGTAGATGTCGTAGGTCAGGATAGATTTCCTGATTTCCGCTTGCTTCCTTTGACCCGGAAGGGAACGTAGCAAGCCAGCAGTACACTCAGCGATTGGCCTTGCCGTGTATGATGCACTTTAAACGTGGGTTGCACCGAATCGAGTAACATTGACAATTTCCCTTGACCGAATAAATAAACTAAAAAGGAGGTTTTGTATATCAAACTAGATGAAAAAAAAAATCTTTACTACTAAACGAACAAAAAGAAAATAATGAATACAACATAGAAATAAAACAGAACTACATAAGCAAAGGTTTTACACACGTTAGCTCCAGGTAGGAGCCGTGAGCAGGTACACACGAACGTACACGACCAACAAAAAGGGAACTACCAATCTTGATTGATCTGCCGCCCGAAGATTTTTGTACCCGAGAGAAAGACTTATGGGGTAGGGGGGTATGAGCATCGAGCTCGATTGCTCTTCAACGCCACGGTTGGGTAAGCAATTGGCTGATTAGTACTCAGCTCGGTTAGAAGTTATGTTTTCTAACAACTACTGCTAGCTTAGAAAGGAGGAAACGAGGGAGTATTCCGCCGCGGAGAAGGTGAGTCGAATACAGCAGAGTGGGAGTCTCTTCGTTCCTAGTTCTTATTTCTTCTTATTAAATTTTCTTGACTTCGAGCTCTTGGGGTAAGGAAGCCCGAGAGAAAGAGTTCTTTTGCGTTGCGTCCTCTTTGGCAAAATACCAATCTTACCCAGGCCAACGCTCAACTATTTAAACGGGCCCACCGGAACGGAACTTTACCAAGAAACCGGAAGTGAATTTACTTTGTTTATACAAAGGCGATGCAGGGAATTTAGACCTTCACGACATTTCGCCCAACCTCTGGTTGTTACAATTAGGCTCGCTATAGGGCCTCTTATTAAACGGAAGTTACCTCAAAAAGATGCCGATCGCGGGTTCTTTCCCTCTTACCCGTCTCTCTTTCTCTCTTTATCTCGGATCTACATTTCTCTCATCTTTGACATCTTTTTCCCCTTAAGATGAAACTTCCGGAAAGAAGTGACATCCAATAATAACAAAGAGGGGGCATAAATTACTATTTCGATACAACAAAACAGAAAAAAATAAGAATACATGGCACTAAATTACCTCCCCCTCCCCAATGCACATCAAGGGACTCGGGAGTACATGAGTATAATGATTATCATTACAAAAAATAATTAACAATACAATTATCAACAGATACCTTTAAGAAGAAGGATCACCTGACTTGGGTCCATACAAATTTAAAGTTAGCACAATCAGTCTACTATACAAAAATAATTAATAAATAAAAGGTACATTCTCCCTTAAACTTAATTGTAATATTGCCCGAGCATATATACAAAAAACAAAATCAAGTTTAAAAATAAGAAAAAATTAGTCTCAATCAGTTATTGGAGTCTTTAAAAGATAGGATCCTATATTGAAATTCTTGTAAAAACAAACTCCAGCAGATCAGACGTCCGTTATTGTTTGTTTTTTTAATTTTGGAAGTAGGAAAAGGGTTTATGGTCAGTTTCTATTACAAACTCTCTCGCTACTAACAGCATTTCAAACTTTAGAATTTCCCAAATTATTGCAAGGGGCCTCTCGTTCAATCACAGCGTAGTTCTTTAGGCTGGGTAACCTTTTTCGACCCGCATATGCGTTGGGCAATCTGTCATTATTTTTTTCCGTACTGGACTAAAACACAGCCTATTCCGTCGTTGCTGGCATCTTTTCGAATGGCAAAAGGTTCATCGGGATTAGAAAAACGTTATATGGGGCAGACGTGATTTCTGCCTTAAGTTGTTTAAAACTCTTAACCGACAGCGGGTTCCATACGAGGCGCGCGGATCTTTTAGTTTATAAAGTTCACACAAGGCGAAATTCTAAATAAAGCATCTCTTAAAGGATATGGAACCCATAAATAATCTTAATTGCTTCTTGGTCGCGGGCAGAGCCATTTTTACACCAGCTCGAATTTTATCCTCATAGGGAGCTAGTTGTTTATTTCTAATACGGAAGAATAAAATGTCAATTGTACTGTAGGCAAAAGGACACTTACTGGGACCGAAATATAGATTATGCTCTCGAAGTCTTACTAAATGTGCTTGTAGATGGGTTTTCTGAAGAAGCAACAGCTGGTTGCTTACTTTTCGTTCGGTCAACGAGAAATTCGTTGCGTCTGGCAAGACGTGTAGGGGGTATTCACTGTCTTGCTCTATGCATGCATCTTTAATTACATTTAGGGTGTCCATTTGATAATTAGCCTCCATTGGCAATTCCTCATCTACAGTTACATTCTGGTTAACCCATGCACGTCGGTGATACTTCTTTACGTGGAAAAGCTTCCTTCTTGTTAACATTTCAATCAAATAATCGACGGTGCCGCGTTTCTCGATCACTTAATATGGGACCGTCCAGTGGCTTAGTAATTTGTTGTTTTCAGTTGGGAGCAACAAAACTTCCTTACCTGGCTTAAAATTTCTATTCTCAGATTTGTATTCGAAGTAACTCTTATATTTATCCAGGTAAAATCTGCATTTTAATACTCTATTTCGGCGCATTCATCCAACCTCTGTTGTAATTCGACCAGAAACGAGTACAAAGGTTGGATTTCCTGATCCAGGTTTTAATTTGTAAATATTTCCTTCAAAATTCTCAAGGGGCCTCGTACATTCCTCCCGTATAGTAATTCAAACTGAGCGAAACCCAAAGTGTGATGGGGAATTCCCTATACCCAAAGAGAGCTACCGGAAGATATCTGTTCCATTCCCTTGGCTGCTCGGCACATAATTTCTTCAGAATGGCTTTGAGACTGCCAACTACCCTTTCGTACATTCCATTTTTTGGCTAGGTGCAACGGAGTCGTAAACAAAGGTATAAGCATGAGCAGCTTGCCAATATATTCCATCAATTGGGACGTAAAATGGTGGCCACAATCCGACAATATCTCCTTTGGCAGCTCAACACGGCAGAAAATCGGGATGAGTTCTTCGGTACAGCCTCGGGGAATCTGGGGGTTAAAACATAGATATGGCCCTCACTTGAAGGTGAGTGAATCGGCCCAATCAATTTAATCCCTAATCGGGAAAAGGGTTTGGAGATTATTAGGCCCTTCTGTTAGGGTGCTGGCTTGTCTCATCCTATAATCACGGTTTTCTGGCAGATGTCGCACGAACGAAAGTAACGCAGGATTTCATCCGATGCGCTTGTCCAATATAAATATTTAAAAACCCGTTGCGCCCTCTTAGATTGCTTTAAATGATCCAAGAAAATAGTATCATGTGCAATTCGAAGGATAAGTTTGATATGGGAGCGGAGAACACATAATACTTGGGACTGTTTGTTTTTCTCAGCTGAGCACTAGCGATAAAGGAGGTCATCCTTGACAATGAAAGAGATTGTCTTGTTGCCCCTAATGGACTCTCGCGTCCTGTTTTGTGCCCTTATCCATAGGTGGTGAAGAAATTCGCACTCTTTTCTTTTTTGTTTATAAAGTCTTCATTCAGGCCTTATTTTTTAATCTGAAGCTCTGCGTTTTTCAGAGGTGCGAGCACATACGATTCTTTAACGGCTTGAGATCGGGTGGTCACGGGTTAAGCCACGGGAGAGGGGAGGATGCCAGGGACTCTGGCTAATTAAAGCTGCACAGAACTTGATGGGTGCTGCGTCGACCTCTGCCCATCCAGTGAATTAGGCTTACCTGATGTAGCACCTCACAGTGGGGAATCTGTTAGCGCGCCCCAGGTAATCGTGTACTGATACAAACTTCTCGTGATTCGGAGCTACAGGTGGAAGTAATCTGACAGATATCACGATATACGTGTACCCTGGTTCGCTCACGAGAGTTGAGATCTGGCAACCATTGGCCGCTTCAGTTTCGAATTGGAGACCTCCAGGAGTGCTTTTATCAAACAGAATGTTCACCTAGTGGCCGTCGGCACTCGATTCGCTTGAAGGGAGAGGAGTTTCTGGTTGCGACGGTAGTTGAGCAGGCGTGACAATTATCTTTTGCACTTGGTGGGAATGGACGCCTCTAAATTGAGATTTTGGGGGGGACTTAGTTCTTTCATGTCCCTCTATTCCACGAGAGTAACAGACGATATTTCTCCTGTGGATTAGAGGAGAAAACTTTTTGACTTCACCTTTATCTGGCAAGCAGCGTTTAGGCTTAGACCGAGCAGCATCTTGATAAACTTATCCCTGTTGGGGAAACCAAAGTTGATTTATAAGCCTTTGCTGTTAGAGAGTGTGGTTCCGTTTCTTCCCTTCTTTTGGATACCAATTATGACTAGCCGCCTATACATCCGCTTTCTCAGTGCACTCTTTACATGTTAGACACTCCCGGTCTTTATGAAGGATCTGATCTCCGACGGAAGTGACGCCAACAGTTGGTCTTTGAAAACGAAGTTAACCAAAGCAGTGTATTCCTTAGGAAGTCAGGACGCGTCTAGCCAAAAATTAAAATTACCCTGCAGGGAATATCTATATTGACGAAATGTTATATTAGGCTGGATCCGACCGTGCCGGAACTTTGCACGGTAAAAGACCGGAGTCGTGTTATAGGCAGCAGGCAATTCGGCTTTTAACGTGGAATAATCAATGGTTGCCTCTGATGGGAGCGGGATGAAAATGTCCCTGAGCTGGATACCAAGAAAAGGCAACAACTTGGCTACACCCTTTTTGTAATATGCTACTGATTCTTCTCAAAAATGTGCTCAAAGTGAATGAGATATGACCCGAAATCTTGACATTCCTTAAAAACAGGCAATTTTATGGACGCGGTTTGATCCACTTCAGTCCTCGAATTAATTGAAATCTTTTCGTTTCTGTTGCTGGTCATTTTCAGTTCATTGGAACGAATTTTTTCTCTTTTATCTCTTGCTTTTTTACGTATTTTCTCTTCTCATTTTTCTTTACGTTCTTTCTCTTCTATTTTTCTTCGACTTCTTTCTCTTGTCTTTCCCTTATTTCAGCTCTTACTGTTTTCTATTTCTCTTTGATTTACGCCATTAGATCCTTCCCATTTAGATCAAGAGCCTCACCTTTTGCTTTGAAAACTACGAAAGACGACATGCTGTCGTTTTCACCAAACCTTTACGCAAAAAAAACACAACAAAAGAACTAATTTGGGTTGTCGAAACGATATAATCTTAATTCACTCGATTAATTCAACTCAAAAGCAATAACGGAATGGCAAATGGGTTTTTCTTAACACCAAGAATTAATGAAAAAGGGAAAAAAAAGAAATAAAACACACTAAATATTTCGCACGTATGTAATTTTATCCCGTTCGCTCACCTGCAATAGTTTCTAGAATCAAGATTTTAGCAAAATCCCTTTACTGTGATTGAGACGATGGCATCGGCGTCTACCCCTCAAGTTCGCTAAATACAACACACACACAAATGCAATTCCTACTTAATCTTTAAAATATGACAAAGTATATGGGGCCAGAAAAGAAACAGAAATTCCCTTTGGGAGAATTAATAAAACATAGTCATAAAAATATCAATTCTTTAGAACTTATAAATAAATAATTCAAAAGGTCAATGTGATTGTGCAAACAAATTTTATTCGTAAGTAACCTATGCAAGAAGATTTTTTCCCCAGTTTTCTTATACCTAGAACCAAACGCCATAAAACCTTGACACCCGTTTAATATATATATATGTATATATATATATATATATATATATATATATATATATATATATATATATATATATATATATATATATGCGGTTAAAAGGGTATTTTTAGCAGACACAGTCTTCTCGCAAGCCATCGGACGGAGCTCTTCTCACATACACGAGAAGGTAGCACTTTAAATAGGCGTTCACTCAGATAACAGAAAAACTATCATTCGATTTACCTCTTTAAGAGTTAACCTTGCATTTCGAAGAGAACAGAAAGTTTATTTTTATTAGGTCTCTGCCACAACTTTATAAATAAAAAAAATGATTGCAGTAACACATTTAATTATGCGCTATAAAGGCTATTTTTGGCAGACACAGTCTTCTTCAAAGACCTCGGAAGGAGCTCTTCTCTCATACAAGAGAAGGTACCCCTTAAAATAGGCATTCTCTCACAGAATACTAATTTAGGAAATCTGAGGGCCACCACCTTGAAGGCAATATTATCCATTGAAAACAAGTTCTTAACCAGGATATGCAACCAGTTCAAATCCCCCATGGAAAGCCTCTTGCGTTTTCCATGAATGCGCATTGGATGAATGCGCTATCATAATACCTATTGCTCTGTTTGTGTGCAAATTCTAATCAAATTAAATGTTAAGATTGCGATCTATTGCACTGTCTTGTACGTGTGTCTGTGTGATCACGCATGGACGAATTTAAGTTAAAAGGAGGATAAGGTAATGTTTTCTCACTCCCACCTCTCTCTCTCTCTCTAGCCTATTCTGTAGGCAATCAAAGACCGAGTGGTTTATCAGTAAGTATGGGGAGTGAGGGTGTTTACGCGCTTGGAGCCGTCTTGAGCATCTGGAGGAATATTATCACTGCTCCTCCTTGTCGATCATCACGGTCGGACGGCACCTTGTGGTTTATAGTTTTATTGTAGGCACATGGATTTACGCGTTTCAGACCTCGCACTCCGGCCTTCCTCGTCTTCTCCCCCCTAATTATCACCCAACAACACCTACCTGCTTCCTTGAAAACTCCCTTGCAGGGGAGACAAACAGCCACTATAGATCATATATTGGATTAAGAAACAACTCTGAAACTCCTTGCAAACTCTTTGACTCCGAACGGGGACGTTCTGAAGCTGCAAGAAAAAATAATCAAACTCAAATCTCTCAAACTCCCCTCAAACTCTAGGACTTAGCCGGACAAAACTTTGGAAGTGTGCGACACTGTGAACGACTCCAACTCGCAAATAGGCCCTCGCCCGTTTTCTCTGTCCATGGTAAGCTTTAGAGCCTATTTCTCGCACTGGTTTTGCGAGTTCCCTCGAATTCCCATCAAACTCTCTCTCTCTCTCTCTCTCTCTCTTTTGGCCTCCTCTCTAACCTAAATTCATTTAAGCTTTAGTCCTTCAGACTCTTAGCCTTTTCTTGATTACAGAACCATCTGACATATCTCAAACGACCCTTAAATTAAACTTAAACTAACCAAGGCAGTTCGGAACTAAACATAGTCTTGAATAGGTTCTATGGAGAGACTATTATTAATTTTTAAATCAATTGGAGAGGAACGTCTCTCACTTAAGCGCTACCACCTTGCTTAGTCCTGCTCTGCTTTCGGGTTAATAATTCTAACATAAACTACTTCGTTTGCACAATTCAGGAAATCCATTCAGAAACACAAAAATAACGTCTGCCGTAAAAGCTTGAATAATCCTGGCCGGCACTCGAACCCGAGTTTGCTGTGTGCTGGTCAGACCCTGTTTCGAGTCCCGCTAGTTGTTTCAATATAGAAATAACATTATCCTCGTTAATAATCTGAGTAAATTTTCTTAATTTTTTTTGTTATTTTGTTAGTATAATAGGGCGCACTATTACGGTAGAAAATGAAACTTAACTTAGGATAGCACTAATGGCAATCATAAAGCAGGCTGATGGATAGTAGCTTGATGTAATTTTCTGAATTAACTTTAGATTTTGTGTATCGATAAAATGGATCCTCGTTAACCATTCCAAGGCCTGCCTAAAAAAACATTGTTGTTTGGATAAATCTTGAAGATTCATGATCAAGCCGGGATGAATTGATATTTTTTTTCTTTGATACATGGACTCTCTAACTAAGACTATTTGTTGAAATATCCGAAGTGCAATATTTCGTTGGCAAACACAAAATTTCTTGTATCTTGAGATGAATAATGACTGTAGACCAACTCAAAGGTGCATTCTTTTATAAGCTTTTAATTTGATCGTTTTAAAATCCGTTACACACTAGTAAGAGAAATTACAAGTAAATTTAGTGGAGATCTTCCTTTGTTATAGATGAGTTTCGGATATTCCCTCCTGAGATAAAACAATTCTACTTTAATGATTTTATTCTCTGTCGTAGCAAATTTAATATGGCCGCATCCAGTAGTATTCCAACTCTTTTTAATTGAGATAAAAATATCTATTCCAACAATTTTCTTTAAAACATGCTTCCATCTAATTTAATAATTTATATTTAACCACAGTGTAATATGAAATATACATAATAAAGATATATTTAAGCAATTTTCTGATATAATATCGAATACAAATAAGTTGTTAGATACGAATTTTCATTTATATCCAATTACATTTGTCGGTGATATTCAAATTTGAATTGTTTTTTTGTTTGCCACGCTACTATATAAATTATTGTGATGCAAAAAATTAGACCTTTAAAAATTATCAGGATACTATTTTAACTGATTAATTTTGGTGTAAAAATATTCTAATGTGGCACCTGGCACTTCAATATTTTAGATTTATTGAAAGTCGCCGTAGACTACCAATCACTTCTCTAATACTTAATTAATCATTGATAAAATAGTTCTTGCATTACAAGGATATTGTGAGTAATTTTTTGTGTTACAAATATTTTCAATCAACATAGATTATATAATAGAAATTTAAGTTTTTTTACTCTAAATAAATTAAAGCTAAATAATGTTGCAAGAGGTTGAGACAGGGCAAAATGCATACGTGATATGACTTAGTGCGCTGTTTGAAATCGGAATACTAGTTTTAGCGACGCTGTTCTTTATTCACCCAATTACAAAAATTCTAACTGGATTTACTATGACAACCTGAAGTTCAACTAAAGTTTGGTTGTCTGGTCAATTAATAATATACCTGAGCCATAGCAAGTTACCTTCAAACAAAATGGATATCTATTAACTGATTTATTGTAAAAGTAATAAAAAGAGAGAAAAGCTGTTTGGCAAAACGCTTGAATACCAACAACTCATAAATGTAATAGATAAGAAGGAACAACAGCTTAAACTCAAAATAAAACTGCAAGAAGAGAATATGGAGCAAAAACGGGACGAATTACGGCTTGATTCTATAATACTGTGAGGGTATGGAACATACATACTCACATGCCACCAGACAATCGTTAGAACGAAAGAAATTTTTCGTTTAAGTTGACCTTCGTCTCCTCCCTCTCTCCCCCAACCCTTCCCCCAACTGGCAACAGGGAGTCGGACGAAACAACGCCTATCTCCCAAAGAAGCTTAAATCTCATTTGCTTTCTTTATTATAGCATAGAGATTGTCCAGAAGGCGCTACGATAGGCGAATTGTCGTGAATGGAATCTCTCTCTCGATTTCCCACAATCCGCGATATAAATAACATTGCCGTTTACCCCTCTAGGAGCAGTGTTTCAAATCTACTCGCATACCACTCACGTTGAACGAGAGTCGTTGCCGTAACATTTCGACTACCAAAGTGCCATCGATTTAACCTGGTCGCTGTCTCAAATTGTTCCTGAAAGTAAATCCCGCCCCGCAGAGTCTGTGACTAGAAGAGTACGTTTTTTTGCTCAACGTAACTTGAGTAAAAAAAGGAACATCCAAATAGTTCCTCGAAATTACTATTTGTTAGTGTCACATCCAGTTAGGAGTGAACTAACCGGAACTGCAGCCAGAAGCCCCGAACCCGTTGTATTATCCCCCCCTCTCCCCGAGAACTCGTGAAACGTCACCCGAACCTCCCCATCTGGACCTGAGTAGTCGTCTCTCCAATCCATGACAATTAATGGTAATCTGTAAACCTCAGTGTCCCTCTATTCTCAAATTACCTATTTAATTAACCGTGTTTGATACTCCCATTGAGTCATTATAAATCTTCGCGCTTAACGTTAGTGTTAAATATTTAATCCATAATTTTGCCTGTTAACTATTGCTAATTATTATATTTGTGTAAAGTAACGTTGATTTTGAGTACGTGTGTTTATTTGTGGCTCCTCCCTTTTGAGGTACCCTTGGCAAGACTTTAATTAAGCATCCCTTCGGCTAATTTATTCAACCTGTATTTTGCACTCTTAGAATTCAACAATCACAAACCTCCCCCCAGTAACAAGTGGGACTTTTATAGTGAGAATCCTGGCTACGGCACAACATGCCTCTTACCAGTTTTCGCACGTTCAGTAGGAATTAAAGCCTACCTATATATATATATATATATATATATATATATATATATATAATCGTAGGATTGAGTCATAGGGTTAATACCACCGACTTAAACAAAAGCGGTGTGTCCAGATCAAGGACTAGAATAATTATTGGACCAAACTATGAGCAATTCTATGACATATATAAAAGTGGTGTCAGCTTTAAGGGTTTAAATTTTTAAAGAAGCGAACTCATATAGCCTAAACTTGCCAACGTCCAAGAAAGCCCAAATAAACTAACGTAAATTTTAATAATTAGAGTCTATTCCCCGAAGGAATATAAATAATAACCATTAATAACCCTTTCCAGTTAGCAAAACCAATCTAGAAAAATATTCATTATATTTGGGGGTTAATTATTAGATTGTTTTTGCGATTACAAAATTTAGAATGTATATGATAGAGGGCGTCCATTTCTCATAGAGATTGATCATAGACAGATAGTCTACCTAAACACTTGTAAAAACTGAAACGGCAGCCTAATGCACTGGTCATTATTGCTAGCGCAGTACCGTTATGAAATCCGGTATCTAAAAGGCTCTGACAATGTACTCGCAGATAGCCTTTCTAGAAATCCAATTTTAGATAGCGATTAATAGTCAATTATTTATTTTTTTGTGTGTATCTCTGTGTATAAATAATTATTTCTTGCCTGTATTCTGTATGTGTTTTGTTTTGTTTTGTATATGTAAATTAGAGAAACTGACGTAGCAGTAGTATTTTGTAGCCATTAGATACTAAGGTAAATTTCTAACGGTTTTGATAAAATTACTGACTCAATTATTCGAGTCCAGGAAGATAATGACAAATTCGGCCCGGTAAGGTTAATTTTCACATTATTCCTTATTTCATGGCAGAATAATGTTCCTTGAAATAGTTAGGCATGTGAAGGTATTGAACGTACATACTAAAATACCGCCAGACAATCGTGGGCACGAAAGAAATTTATCGTTTGAGTTGACCTTCGTCTCCTCCCTCTCTCCCCCCACCCTTCCCACAACTGGCGACAGGAAGTCGGACGAAACAACGCCTATCTCCCAAAGAAGCTTAAATCTATATTTGCTTTCTTTATGATAGCATGGAGATTGTCCAGAAGGCGCTGCGATAAGCGAATTGTCGTGAATAGAATTTGTCTCTCGATTTCCCACAATCCGCGATATAAATAACATCACCGTTTACCCCTCTAGGAGCAGTGTTTCAAATCTAATCGCATCCCCCTCACGTTGAACGAGAGTCGTTGCCGTAACGTATCGACTACCAACGCGCCGTCTAGTCAACCTGGTCGCTTTCTCAAATTGTGCCTGGAAGTAAATCCTGCCCCGCAGAGTCTGTGACAAGAAGAGTACGCTCTGTTGCTTAACGTAACTTGAGTAAGAAAAGGAACATCCAAATAGTTACTGGAAGATACTATTTGTTAGTGTCACATCCAGTTAGGAGTAACCTAACCGGAACTGCAGCCAGAAGCCCCGAACCCGTCGTATTATCCCCGCTCTCCCCGAGAACTCGTGAAACGTCCTCCGATCCTCCCCATCTGGACCTGAGTAGTCGTCTCTCCAATCCATCACAATTAACGGTAATTTGTAAACCCAGTGTCCCTCTATTCTTAAATTTCCTATTTAACTAACCGTGATTTATACTCCCATTGAGTCATTATAAATCTTCGCGCTTAACGTCAGTATTTAATATTTAATCCATAATTTTGCCTGTTAACTATTGCTAATTATTATATTTGTATAAAGTAAAGTTTATTTTCAGTACGTGTGTTTATTTGTGGCTCCTCCCTTTTGACGTACCTTTGGCAAAGCTTTAATTAAACATCCCTTCGGCTAATTTATTCAACCAGTATTTTGCACTCTTAGAATTCAACAATCACAAACCTCCCCCCAGTAACAAGTGGGACTTTTATAGTGAGAATCCTGGCTACGGCACAACATGCCTCTAACCATCTTTCGCACGTTCAGTAGGAATTAAAGCCTACCTATATATATATATATATATTTTATATATATATATATATATATATGATCGTAGGATTGAGTCATAGGGTCAATACCACCGACTTAAACAAAAGCGGTGTGTCCAGCTCAAGGACTAGAATTATTATTGGACCAGACTATGAGCAATTATACGACAAATACAATTATTCTTGCAAGTGGCACTAGTTTCAACAATGCTTCAGGTAAAACAGTGGCAGAAGATTTATACCATAAAGCCAAACCTTCATCAAAAGGTGCTCCTTAGAAAAGGCTGAAATATTTATTAAAATATTCTTTTATCGTTGGATGCTGTCAAGATAATTGACCCCTCATCCTCTCTCATTATTATTCATACCATTTCGAATGAAGGGAAGATACCTGACGACTATAATGTCAGTTAATATACTATCCTTCTAGTTAGACAAATTGAAAAATGACATTCAGTGAAAACTTGAAATACTTTTAAACTGAGAATCCCTTGAAGTGGTATAGAACAGCTTCTTGGATGCCAAAATTTCCTCAACGCAATGACAAACGTATGTCTGAAGAAGTTCATCAAATGATGATTTACTGGGAAATAATACAAGTCATGAAGTAGGAGCTTGGGAAAAAAAATTAAAAAAGATTAGAGAGAGAATTATTGAGGCTTCCCTGCTGACATCACATATTTTAATTATAGATGAGATCAAATTTATATGCATAATAATGTTTCGACAGAATTCTCTAGCAAGCTATTTTTTCTTCATCTATGTGTAATTAGAATCTAGAATAACTCACTATATTGCAAATTACAATAATTTCCTTGAATTGCCACATAATTTAGTTCCTTTTTTCATCTCTCTTCTGTTTCCGATTTTCTCTATTGGTTGAGCGTAAATTTTAGTGCATTACTTGAATGTATAAATAAAATTTTTTTTTTCATATTATGAGCGTATTTTTGCCATCGAAAAAAAAATCCTTTTGGGTAGGTAGATCGTGTTTTCAGAATTTCGTTAAAGGTAAGTTATTGGTGTTTGTTATGTAAAAATAGGTGGCTAAAATGTGATTAAATAAGAATAATATATATTTTAGCAGCCTAATTTCCTTCAATTTTCTGACGACAGATACAAATCCCTGGTTTCAATATAATACTGGTATTTTGATAAATACGGAGTTTACCCGATAATATATGATTGTATTAAACAAAGGCTCAGCGACATTTCCTTCTTTGAAATTTGCGATATTAGATTTATATTGTAAAATATATTGCCATGATTTTTTCTTCTTTACTTTCTTCTTTCATTTCCTGATGTGTCTCTTTATTCGACGTGAGTTCCTAGCATGTGCCAACAGCCGATAAAATTAATTTATAATTCTAAAAAGGAGAAAGGGTATTATTGATAGGAAAACATCGTTTAATCGCTAAGGATATTTTAAAGAGAAACGAGAATGAAGAAAAATTAGAGTTAGAAAAATTATTAGGCTAATAAACGAGGTATAGAGGCAAGAATTATGATGTCAAATATTCGCCATTCTTAATAGTGATGAGGAACAATTTTATACAAAACAAATGTAAATTAGAAGTTTTGCTTAATTTACTATAGAACAACGTGAAACAGCTTATACCATGTATAAAAATAGTTATTAACATAGATGAATTATCTAATGCGACACTCTTGGTGCCCAGTTGGTTAGATGGCATGGAGCTGCTAATGAATTATTAGCAGCATAAGCCAAGCACAAATTGGTAAAGATTAAATAACATCAAATAACTGCAGGCACATACGATCGCTTCATTATTTTTCACATAGATAACTATTCGACTGTTTAAATCACAATTACAAGCACTGCTTCACATAAACTGAGAAAATCTCGTCATAATCTTGATAAGGGTTCATCGCCCAAGGCTGCCACGCGACTCAGGATTTTAAGTTCTCCAATGACAATATTAACAGACTTTGAAACAAGCCGATCTACACCTCATAAAATACGAGTCTTTAAATCATTTACTCAAATAAGCGAGGCATCATTTTAATAAACTTCTTTTAACTAAAGGCCTATTACGTTATCTAGAACCTACCCCTTTTTGCAGACATCATTTCTCCTTTTTTTGTTTTCTCTCAATAAGCATAAATATTCTAAAACAGTGTAAAAAAAATTATTATATAAAAGTTAAATAAAACAATGAAAAATAGTTTAAAATATTTAACATATATTATGTTAAATTTACTAGTTTTTGTTGATCAAAAAGAAAATAAGTAATGTTTGCTATTATTTTGCTTAAAAGATACAACTTACCTAATTAAATTGACTTTTTCTATTTTATATATGTCTTTAAAGTTATGCCCATAGTTGAAGAAGCAACAGATGAGACCTGATCTGGGTAGTTTCCAAATCAAAATGTCTAAACTTATTTTAGAATTAATAGAATATGTTAAGCTATGATCTTCCAAGGGTTAAGTTTCGGCTACGATCACTATCTAATAGGATATGTTTTATTATTTAGAATTGGAAATTCGAATTAGGACTTATAATTTTATATTCGGAATTCTCTTTTCCATTTAATTGATAAACTCAATACATGCATTATTAAATTATTTATTAGTCTAACGTTTTACTTCATTCTGGAATCAACCAATACAAGGAAATGATCCCCCGCAAAAAATATAACTAAATAAAGATATTTGAAAAGTTAAACAACATTAGCAGCTGGTCAATGTTGTGACGTAATGATTAGCAAGAAGACTAGTGAACTTTGCCAGTAACGATCTGTCGTTTTTAAATGTAGCAAAGTATCAGTTCTCCAAAATGTAATAGCGTTTATCACAATTTCATATATATGACAAACCAACCAAATATACATAGTTAATATTGACGAGTACCTAAGTTAACGTGAATCTTTCTGTGTTTTCCAACCTCAAATCAAGTTACTTGGAATTTATTGGCTCTTTAAACAACATAAATATAAAAAAAGTTCTCACAATCTATATTTATGAGGTCAGACTTCGAAAAGAAACAAAGGAACCTACATAAAACGACAAATGATAATTTAATCAAGGATCAGTTTTTCTTCATAAGTACAGTGTTGGTTTCAAAGGTTTCGGAGAGGAATCTTATGAATATTCAACGCCCAAGAAGAAATCGGTGTTTTGAAGAAAATGATCTCAAGGAAGCATTTGAGGCCAGCCTTCGTACTGGTTGTAGGTTAGGTATGAGCCCTCTGGCCTTCGCTTGCCTCGCGAGATGCGGGGGAATGAGGCGACGAGCAGGCGGGGGAAATGCCCCTTTTTGGCGTGGATCACAACGAAATTATATACGAATGTCATTCTACCTTTGGCTGATTTCAGTCAAATAGCTATGTGGTTCTGGAAATCAAACAGGGGAAACAAAAATAATCTTAACTAATATGTAAACAATAAAATTTAACGACAAAAGAGACACTTTGGGAAATACAGCAGAATAATTGGAAAGCAAAATTGATTTAAATGGATGCTTCGGCAAGCGCCTTAAGCATGCACAAACGACTAACCAGAACAAAAAGGGAGAGAAGATAATGGGGAAATCTTCGAGGTCGAATAGCATCGCGCCTCTTCGACGTTGATAGAGAGAAAATATAATTGTCTTACTGTGATAGAAGGGGTTGAGGCCACGTAATTTCAACCCCTATCACATGTTATTTAAAACCACGATGCTCCCCACGTTCCTCTTGGCTTTGAAGCTGGGTGCCTTATCGCAGCCACCTAAGTCAATGTTTAAACAAGGAAGTTTATCATCCTCCCCCCGTTCGCCTTATTCGCCGATTACGCCAGATTGAGTTAGGCTTATGGGCGGATAAGGCTTGTTCTCAGGCTCGGCTGTGCATTCCCTTGAAGCTCCCACTCCATTGTCCCCCACGCCAAGGAGATTTCTCGACTATTTAGATGGAAACGTTACCGCTAAGATCAGATTGGAGATCCAGATTTTCGTCGCGAAACATCACTACAACCCTCTCTCACCTTGTGCGCCAAGGGACCTTGACCTCGAGATTCACCATCACTTGTCCAAAAGAAGGACAATATCCCTTCGGTGCCAAGGTTCGAGCCTTCGACGCCGAGTCCACAAGGCTTTCCCTGTTGTTCAGAAAGAGAACAACGTTAGAACAGCCATTGTTCGTTCGAGCCCGTTGACAAGAAACGGTTCTAACCCCACCCCCTGTTGTTCAGAAGAGAACAACGTAGAACAGCCATTGTTCGTTTGAGGCCGTTCGCCAAAAAACGGTTCTCACCCTTTCCCTGTTGTTTAGAAAGAGAACAACGTTAGAACAGCCATTGTTCGTTCGAGCCCGTTGACAAGAAACGGTTCTAACCCCACCCCCTGTTGTTCAGAAGAGAACAACGTAGAACAGCCATTGTTCGTTTGAGGCCGTTCGCCAAAAAACGGTTCTCACCCTTTCCCTGTTGTTTAGAAAGAGAACAACGTTAGAACAGCCATTGTTCGTTCGAGCCCGTTGACAAGAAACGGTTCTTAGCCCCCCCATTGTTGTTCAGAAGAGAACAACGTAGAACAGCCATTGTTCTTTTGAGGCCGTTTGCCAAGAAGCGGTTCTCACTCTTCCCCTTGTTGTTCAGAAGAGAACAACATTAGAACAGCCATTGTTCTTGAGCCCGTAGACAAGAGACGGTTCTAACCCCCCTGTTTTTCAGAAGAGAACAACGTAGAACAGCCATTGTTCTTCAAGCCGTTCGTCAAGAAACGGTTCTCATTCCCAAGACGCCGCATTAGGATCATTTTATTCCCCCCCCCCCTGCGGCTTGAACTCGCCAGCGGACCGAAAGTTCCTTCACGTCGCCTTCCTCTGCACAACAAGTATAATTACGTAAGCCGAACGTTACCTTTGAGTATTTAACCCTTTTGTCAATTCTATCTTGTGCTTTAAATGGTTTAGCGAACCATCACCTCCCTGATACTTTATATTTGTTTCACATTTTAAATCTTTTAATCCTCGGATTAACTCGAGTCCCCACGACCTTTTCCACTCTCTGTTTATGTCAATATTTTCCGTTTTGTGTGTTGTTGATAGTTATTATTAATAAAACTTTATTTTATTAATTATAGCAATATTATTATCCTTGAGATCAGTTCCACTTCTTAAGTATATCGAAGATACATAATATCGGCCAGCCAGACATCCACGCACTCTATAGAAAATTAAATAAGTTCCCTCAACGAATAGTTATATATGGTATATCGTCGAGAGTCCATTCTTCGACACTTACAATTTCCGTGGTGATCCTCGACTTTTGGATCGATGGAGTATTCTCGCTGGAAGGAATTGATCTGGTTATTGCAGAAGGACGAGTCTTCATGTTGCTCGACTCTCGTTAATTCTAAATAGATGTTTCTTAACTGCAAGCCCTTCAAGTGCCAGAGTTGCATGAGGATTTGCGCGTTGTGTACTTGGCTGATTCTGCTGAATACTGGAGAATACTGATTTCTCATGCCCGAGGTACGAATCATATACGGGGTCGCCAGAAGCAATTTCGCTGGCTAACGGAAGCGGTTGCCACTCCATCTGAAGGGGAGCGACGGACATGAACTTCGCACCCTCTCGCTGTTCTTTACCCAGGTCCTAGTTTGGCTCGTCTCAGATCGTCTTATCGCCCCGGAAGTTTACCTAAAGATGCCGATTAAAGGTTTGCTCGTCTGTGAGATACTTCCTAGGCTTCTGCGTCCGCAAGACTCTCTCTCTCTCTCTCTGACATACATCAATACGTAAGCTTGGTGAAACAAAGAAATTAAGCAAAGCAAGCAAAGCATTCTTTTAAAAAGAAACATAACAAACCTCTTCTATTTGGGGCAAATCTGACTCTTCAGATATAAAACGAGTGGAAATAGAAGTCCTGCCTTATCAACCTTTTGTTATTTTAAAACATCTGAAAGCCATTCTAAAGAATAAACGGTTTCAAACCAATCCATGGGCAGAAGAAGCTTTTTTAGATTTTTCAAGACTCAAGGCGTGAAAACCACTAATATAATGGCATAAATGCCAGTAATACTTTTGTAAGAGTGCATTTAATTATATGGAATATACTTTGATTAAAATAATTTTTTTACTTACCTCTGTCTTTATTTTAAACCTTGCACCTGAAGATCGGTCTTACTTTCTGCACTACTTAATTGTATATTCAAATCAATTTTGAAAATGTTATATTTTTCATATTTGTCGAAAATAATAAGATGGTTATCTCAAATAATAATAATAGGTATTTATAATGCGTCATTTAGGGCTAGTAGCCGTCTCAGAGTGCTGGTTGTGTAGCGAGTGAAGATAAAGTTTACAGGGGAGAGAAGGAAATTCTGAAGAAATGAGTCTTCAGAAGACGTTTAAAAGTAGCCAAGGGAGGAAGACGATCGGACTTCGGCAGGAAGAGCATTCCATAGTCCAAAGCACAAACTGAGAAGGAACGGTCACCCATCGAGCAGAGGACAGAACGAGGAGTGTTCAAGAAAGGGACCGAGGTTAGACGGGAATGCCCGAAGTGATTGACGATGGGAGAGGGCAGAAGAGAGATAAGGTGGATCCTTGAGGTTTAGGGCCTTGTAGATGATAAGAAGGATTTTATAGTGGGTACGGAGGCGAAAAGTAATCAGTGCAGCTCCCGTAACAGAGGCATCGAAGAAGAGAACCGGGGGCGGCGAAGGAGGAGCCGAGAAGATAATTTTTTCGAGGAAGTTACTAGAAATGGCTAATTGAAACTTGATCTTATATGGGGGCAACTATGACGTTCCCCAGGAAGTTATAAACAGCGGGCAGTATCAATTTATACTTTCTACTTATCTAAAATCAATCTGTTGACTTAATAGTTGCGGAAGAATTACTATGCGGTGTAAAACACGAGTTTATATTTTATGTCATTATCTGTTAATTATCCTTCCAGAAAGGTATTAAATGTTCCTCTTAAATATAACTGAATTTGTATAATTAAATTATAAATGTCATATGTCTGATGCTTCTGTTTTGCACCTGTATTTTTCGCGTAGTAATGAGAATTCCTTCCTGTTCCAGGATTTGACATGGATTCATCACGAAGCAAGTCTTTAGGCTTATATCATCCAGGTATTTTTGTTTCATTTACGTATAATCATCATTGAACGGAGATGAATTATTAGTTGAATTTGAAAAAGCTTATTTGTTTTTTCAACGTAAAACTAAGGGACCATAATAAGCCAAGTCCTCATCTTGGTCTACGTAAAACGTAATTGACTAGCGGAATAAAGCGCAAGATCTTTGTTATAATAATTGTGAGGATTGTGGTCCCACATTCATTACTGTTACTTTTGTTTGGTGAACAAAATGAGCATTGATAGGCCTGAGCTGAGTAAATAGATACATAAGCTGAAATAGCTAAATCAACACTGCCTGTTGCACATTCGGATGAGATACCTGTCCCAACATTCAGCCATCTTCCAGAGTTCCTTTAATAACATGATGGATCTGGTACCGACATATAATGCACAAGTTTTAAAAATAATAATTATTTCGAAGGGTTGTTACCAGGAACAGAGCGTTTAAAACAACATTAGTCGAAAGAACTCATTGAGGACTTAAGTCTTTTGAAGAAATCATGGAAATTCTAGGTTCATATTACTATCCATTTTATCTTAATTACTATGCCTTTAATTCTCGGTTAGAACGTCTTTATTAGCTTAATCCAGCCGCCATGGAGTTGATTCTAATTGGCACTCCATCCGGCGACCAACCACACAGGATGAGGTTTAACTTTGCTATAATCAAGAGCAGGGTTTCAACTTGGCTAAGTTGAGGCTATAAATATATATATATATATATATATATATATATATATATATACATATTCATAATCTATGAATCAGCACCCTCAATATGCTCAGAAACAAGTATAACATATAAGTAAGCAAACTTGTCTATTCTTTTTATATATTTTGTTTGTGCTAACATCACAAAGAAACGACGGTATTAGGTTGCAATTGCCATGTAGTTTACGAAATAAGGGAATTAATTTTGCAGCACGGACCGTTTCATTTAACTATTTATTTAAGATCACCACCAAGTGTACCGTTATATCATTAGGAATAAATGAATATAATTTAACCTTTTTTTTAGACATACCTTATTATAAAAGGGTATGAGGTAGAAAGAGCCACTGGTGAATGACATGCTCTGGTTAATAAGAGAAGATTAGAAGGTTCTAATTAAACAAATCATATATCAATCCTAATAAGCACTAAATTTGTGTGAAAGTGATGAGTTTCATTTTACCCAATTATCCTCGAATCTGTTTTCGAAAACAACCATCCGTTCTTTGATGTTTAAAACCTATTTAATCAAGCAAAATTATAAAAATAAGGAAATTATAACGCATAACATCAAAGAAAATTACTTAATTCACAAAATGAAAATACTATACACAAAAATGATTCGAATTTGTAAAGGAAACTGAAGGAAGCTCCATAAAGATTGTAAACATAGATTAATAATTAACCCTTATCCTACCACGTGAAACATGTAACTTCATGTGTCATAATTTTTTACAGTATATAAATTATGCATAACTATACATTTTTATATCTTTTTATATGGCATTTTACTTAACACGTAAAGCAAATGCAAGATTTCACCATTCGACGGTGGCCGGATGCACACAAATCTAAAATTATATCATGATTTTTTTTATTAGTGTACTTTTGTAAATGTAAAAGCATGTTACCGGTTATAAAAAGCAGAAAGGGCTTCTCTTTCATTGCCAAAAGGACGTTCTCAGGGTGGGCTCAGTAGGAATTACTTTGGATTGTTTGCCATAATATGGCCTCATTGACAGGTTAGACTATTGTCAAAAGATTGATCTGTTGCAGGAGATGTTTAGTTCCATCCCTGAATTTCGGAGAGAATTTGATGTGAAACCAGATGGGCCCATTATGGCACACCACAAACTCTGTCAGGACATACAAAAGATTATTAAGTTTTTCTGATGCTCCATAAAGTCGATAAATACTGCTGGCAGTGGTGAGCCATTTTACATAAGATATTGGCCTTTTTTTCATATGTAGGAGGTCAGCGTTAATTAACCCTTTCGAGGGAAGTGGTTCAAATAATGAAACACCTGTTTGGCTACGTTTGATGCGCGGTGGTGCAAAAAGGGTACCACTTTATAAAAGCTTTTTTCGAATTGAGCAGCGGCTCAGAATCTGTACCACCTTCATAAATGCACTCTCTGAAGCTTCTGGATGCATTTGGCTACAAATTTGGATTCCAAAACTATTTGCCCTCATTGTGGCTGAACCGTCGAAGGAGAATGCTGCGTCATCGTCACTCCTTAATTGAAATTAGCAGAAATTTCAGTTTTTTGTAAGGTAAATATAATTCTTTTGATATATTTTTGTTTCCTAGATAGGATTAATTATTTTTTTTTAAGGGGTCATCTGGCGACTGCCACTTGGGCATGAGTCGCCGTAAACAAACATCCTAGTTCTAGGCTACTTTAAAAAATTTGAACAGAAAACAACAAAAGAAATAACAATTAGGAAGCGATAACAATACCAATAACAATAACAAAAACAACAACAAAACTTAGTTAAATGAAAGGGAGAAAGCCGGCCTCACCCCAAAAGTCAACAAGTCCACCGGTCAAAGTGCACGTACTCGCCCCGAGTACAAGGGACAGGCGGTAGCCACCCCGCCCATCCCGGTACGGGGACAGATAACGTGCGTGAAGATCACCCAGATTGGACATTCGATAAGAATGTGCCGAACAGTCTAGGGCGCAGGCGAGCGCTCCATCAAATAGCGATGCATCCCACGAGTGTGTCCAATTCGGAGACAACAGAAAGCGACCTGACGCCGTCGCGGCATTGTGGGATAGGTCCATGGGAACAGTCGCGGCACAATGGGACACAACCTTAAGTTCCCTTCGACCGTCTCCCATCTTCTTTACCAAGCAGCCTAAAGAGCTGCCGTATTCCTGCCAGGTAGTCAGTGTGAGGAAGAGCAAAACGCTAGTTCGGTCCGGTCTCAACATCCGCCCGGCTCGCGAAAATCGTGGCGTCACGGATATCGCGACGAGGGGATGTGGAGAGTCTAATGCCCCGAGAGCACTCAGGGCGCTTTGTGAGTAGCTATAGATCACAATCCGGTCTCCGAACCGGGCACGTCGCGTAATCTCCCATACCGAGTGGTGAATTGCCACTAGCTCGGCCGTGAAGATAGACGCAGCGCCTGGAAGAGCCCCGCTGACTTCAAACAGGCGGGATACGACGTGGAAGCCAACGGCCTATTTGGACTTTAAGTCATCCGTATACATTGGCACGGTTTCAGCATGACACGAGGTGTGCTCCAAAAAGGTCGAACGCAATACTCCCGGCGCTGTACAAGCTTTGGGAGCAGAGGCGTCGCGACAAATAGCCAAATGTGGATACTCTCCAGGGTGGCGCCTGGGCAGAACCAGGGGCGCCACCATCCCGAGAGCTATACCAAGCTCTCGAAGGAGTTTCCTGGATCTAAACCAAAAGGGCTTAGGGTATGACTGGCGTCGCTCGGTGGCATAGACACCATCGAGATCAGCTGCGGATGCAGTGAGAGCTGTTGGCAACTGAGGGAGGCGCCGGGCTTGCGCGTAAAGGCGAGTAATGCACTGCACCCAGCGAAGAGCGAGTGGCATCTCCCCAGTATCGACCAACAGGCTCTCAATGGGGGAAGTGCGGAAGACACCGGTCGCAAGGTGATAGCCGGTGTGGTGGATTGAATCCACCTTCCGCAATAAACGCTCGGCTGCGGATGCATAAAACACGCATCCATAGTCGAGCTTCAAACGAACAAAGGATCGGTAAAAAAGTAGGGCAGTAGCCCTATCAGCGCCCTAAGCGCTGAATGTCCCCTAACGGAGAATGTCCATGGTGCAGGTACAAGAGACCCTAAGGCTGCGAATATGAGCCTCTAAGGTGAGGCGACGGTCCAATACAAGACAAAAGAAACGGTGCTATTTCACCACATCCAGGCACACCCCATAAATAAACAAATCTGGGTCTGGGTGGACAGCTGATGGGGGCAGAAGTGCACCGCCTTAGTCTTGGCCGAAGAAAACCGAAACCTGTGCGATTCGGCATAGTGAGAGACGCGGTTGAATGCCTGTTGGAGTCAACATTCCAGATTTGGCATCTAGGCCCCGCCAAAAGAGATCGAAAGGTTCTCCACGTAGAGCGTAGCTAGAACATACATCTTCCGGCAGCACCAAGGTGATGCCGTTGATGCTCAGGGCAAAGAGTGTGAAACTGAGGACACTTCCCTGCGGGACACCCTCCTCGTGCTCCTTTAAGCCGGAGAGGGCTCCCTTTACCCTTAGGCGGAATCGACGATCTCGCAAAAATTTAGATATAAACATTGGGAGGCGTCCCCTTTCCCCCATCATGTAGAGTCTCCACGATACCATATCACCATGCAGTATCATAGGCCTTCTACAGATCAAAAAACACCGTGGCGTAGTGCTGTCTAAGAAGGAAGGCCTTGCAGACGGCATTTTCCAGTCGGAGCAGAGCATCAGATGGGGAGTGGAAGTTAGCGAAGCCGCTCTGTGCAGAAAACAGATGGCCTCCACTGTAAATAAAAAAGGATAATCTAACCATTCAACAATTTCTCCATCAACTTGCACAAGCAAGAGTTTAGAGAGATTGGGCAGAAACCAGTCAGAATAAAGGGATCGCACCCCGGTTTGAGAAAGGCGAGCAGAGTATATTTCGCCAGGAATCCGGAAGAAGACCGTCCACCCAGATCCTGGTGAACAAATCTAACAGAAAGGCCATGCCTCGCTCACCCAAGTATCGAAGCATGACGTACGGGACATTGTCCGGATAATAGACGGTGTCCTCGCATGAAGCAAGAGCGGAGCGCAATTCACTCACAGTAAACCTGTCGTTGAAGGGTTCTCCGCCTCCGGAGGTAAAGTCCAGCCAGCGACATTCGGCGACATCACGACGTGCATTGAATGCTAGCGGAGTAGCAACCTGGCAAGAGAATGCTGAAAAAGCCGGCGCAAAGGATTCCACCAAAGACGCGGGGTCCGAGATTGCGGTCCCATGCTCCTGGAGAACGGAAGGGAGGTCCTGCGAGAACTTGCTTCGAATCCTTTTGACTCGCTTTCAAACCTCTGCTAAAGGGGTCTTCCCGTTAAGTGAAGACACGTATGCCAGCCAAGAAGAGCAGCAGGCGTAATTCGAAATATACCGGAACCTAGCCCTAGTCCGATGAAATTCAGCGACAGTAAAATCGTTCAGGCGGCGCTTATAGCGCATGTAGGTATAACGCTTCTGTTTGAGGGCCGTCTCACACTCGGCCGACTACCATGGTTGGCGTGCAAAACGGCCAGACGTCCTAGGAATAGTAGTCAGGCCCACGGCGATGAGGTTGCCGGAGAAGAACTCAACGGCCTCATCTACCAACCTAAACTCCTCGACTGAGATAGAGAATTCAGTTATTTCCTGAAATGCAGGGCACCGCGCCCGCGCCAAGCACCACCGAGGTTGGCTCTCAGGCGGCAGTTGCCCTGAAAATAATATTTGAATAGGACAGTGATCACTACCATAGAGGTCATCGACCACCCTCTAATCAAATTCACGGTTGTTCATCCGAAGAGCAAAAAGATAGGTCAATGCTAAAAAATCAAGCGGTTCTCGGACAGTGATGTGTAAACTCATCCACGTTTAGGACACCCATCTTAAGCTCTTCGATCAGCTTCGCATGGACTTGTCCCCTGGGATTTATGGAGTATTCTCACTAGAGAGAATGCCTGCCGTTCACATCTCCAAGCAAGAGAAAGGGCCTCGGCAACCGTGCCACGACACGGCGGAAGTCGCCCGCGTTGAAGTCAGCTGAGGGTGAAATGTACGCAGAAATGATAGTATACCTCCTATCCAGGTGCAGCTGCACAGCCACTGCCTAGAAGGAGGTTTTTAAAGAGAAAGGAAGAACGGAGACATCATGCCGGGTGTAAACCGCGGAACCCTCAGCCCGCCATCCAGTGGTAGTGGGGTTCTTAGACCCTTATTCCTCGGGAGGGCGGGCAGAGGGCACGCGCCTTGCATGGTCTCCTGCAGCTCCTCCGATTTAATTTGAAGTCTACAGCAAATCCATTAAATAAATATGCGCTCCAGGCCTAGCTCGGAGGAGACGCGGGGGCCCTCCTCGAATAGAAGCCCCTCATGGGAATGGCCGTACGCTCCCCAGAGGCTGAACCACGGGCGCTGTTGGCCCCCACAAAGCGCTAATAGGCACTATCGCCTTCGAGGACTTATTGGAGGAGGTTGAACTCGCCATGGAGCTTTTTCCTCCCTCCGCCTCGAAACCTTAGGCGGGTGTTGTGGCTTCAAAGGCGGGGGGGAGCCCTCTTTTCGAGGAACAAACCTCTCCGAGCCACTTACTCAACCACTAGGCGTTAGAGAATTAGCCGAAGCTCCTTTATTGCTGTCTTCCTTTCGGGGGACAGCTTTAGGAACCCCAAAAGATGGCCTGGCAACAAACTTCGACGGGTGTTGCCCCCTGTGAGTCTTACGACTCGGTAGAGGTGCGTGACCGTTTCACCTTACGGGAATCCGTCACTTCGGGGAAATAGAGGGGAGCCCTGGTTTTAGCCGGGACTGGGTATGAACCCTTTTTGCCGCCAGCTTTACCAGGGAAGCGCCCGGGTTGAGTATGGCCCGCACAAGGGCTCCGAATGGGCTCGAAAACAACCGTGCTTGTTGGCCTGGATTAGCGACGAGCAGAGGGTGCCTTTCTAACTATTGAGGCATATGACGTGCCTGGCAGAGCCGGGTGCGCAAGGACCTATTCCTTAGCGTCGCGGAATGAGATTCGATCCTAGGCCTAAACAGCCAGAATTTCTTTATCGAGGAGATATGCACCACATTGCTTCAAAGAAGCTGGGTGTGGCTCTTTGCAATTGACACACTGAGCCGCACACGATTTAGACTTATCATGTCGGGCTTTGGAGCAATTTACACAGACTTTAGTTGACCCTGACTTTGCACGTCTACAAGAACGATTCGTATGGCTGAAGCGGTGACAGTAATAGCAACGCCGCGACATTGGCACGAATGCCTTCACGCGCTAGCTGTACCAACCGGCACGTACCGACTCAGGGAGCTGGTCACAGTCGAACGTGACGAAGAGTGTAGGGGTGGGTCTTGAGGCCCCTCCCTTTTTTCTCATCACACGTTCGATCTTAACCACCTAATGGTCGGCCAGCTCTAAGGTGAGGTCCTCACTGGAGCAGTCAACGAGTTCCCTCGCATAAACTACTCCTTTCACAAAGTTGATTATAGAGTGCGGCGTCACACTAACCCAGGTGCCACAAAGTGTTCGAAGAGCACTTATCCTGACCTCATCAGCAGGATTCGCCGAATTCTCCAGGAAGGGCCCGTCCGAGAAACAAGTCACCTTCGGCTCTCTACCAATTGCACTAGCTAATCCTCTACTCTGATGGATCATGTTGCCCTTAAGAAACATGGTGCCATCAGAGGAGCGAATAACGAGGAAGCGTCTGAAGCCAGCGGGCTCGAAAACGCCAGGTAACCTCTCAATCAGGGGCCCCAATGTCATCGAGGCTCCGCCCTGTGCACTTTTCGTCTTTTTTTTATAGTCAGGCGCTCCGCAACCGGGGCGGGCAGAGGGACCAGATGTGCCGATCTTGGCTTGGTCACTTGCCAAATTGGCAGCAGACCTATCCGTCCCCACAGACCCGCGGATGCAGAGGAGCCCCAAGTCTTCTTAGTCTTTTTTATGTTCTTCTTCTTTTCAGGAGAGGAGGACGGGGAATAAACCCACTTCTCACCTTCTCCGGAAGGAGCCCTTAGGCTAAATATACTGGCCTTAGCCAGGTCCTTCTCCGAAATGGAGAAGCTTCTGGTGTTCGCAGGTGCAACGGTTCAATGAGATCCCTCCCCTCCTTTTACTGCTTCGGAGCCCTCAGCTTTTTGAGGAGGACCTTGCATAGGGCAGAGTCTGGTTCGGTGCTTGGCGCCGAGCCTTGATTTCCCCACATTGATGGCTGTGCCGTCTGATGCTCGGTTTCCTCAAGGACCATGTCCAGTTGGCCATACCCTCCCAGGACATCGCAGGTACCCTTGGCAGCGTCACCAGTCTTGTGTGGGGAGGCACAGTCCTTGACCCCGGCAAGGTTTAGTATTCTTGCCAGCAGGTCTTTTGAGTGAAGTGATCGAAGGGGCCTGGCTTCCTTCTTTCCCCAAGGGGGTTTGCTCTACCAAGCTGCTTCAACGAGTGGCGGTTGGTAAAGGGTTGCCTGCTGGCTCTCTTGGCAGTCCCCTTGGAAAGAAAAGAGGGGACTGCCGCTGGAAAAAGAAAGGTGCCCGAAAGCACCTCCAGAGAAGGGGTTGAGGGGGAGCTCCCTACACCCGTAGGCGTAGGAAGGAGTAAGCCTCCTCTCCGGTTAAAGAAACATGGAGGGTCCCCTGCGCAAGCACAGGGTGGGGGCCTTCATTTTTAAGGTGCCCGATGGCGGCTCCGTTGATGAACAAGAGGGAATTATGGGGAGATTTCGTTTTTTCACATCATTGGGCATGGTGACCCTAAATTTTCTGCGGGACGCAATAGCTCATCACCTTTCACAGTTGCACGCACTGCAAGACGTGCTTACACGTCCGTGAGAGCTAGGCTCCACCATTTGGGACCAACCCTCCTGCCTTGTTTCCTGGCATTCTATCGGCATGGCGGCTCCACCTAGAACAAGGCGTAAAAAGATATATTTTGAAGAGGAGGGGAAAAGGGATGTGAGGAAGGTATGGGTGGGGATGAAGCATGTTGTTAAAAAAAACATCCCGACGGAAGCTCAAAGGTTAGGAAACGTTGTTCTCTTCCCCCTCAGCCCCGATCCGGGAAGGTTGTCTTGAGAAAAAGGTCAGAATCTATCCTGTGAAATTAGAGGCTGACCAGAGAAAGTTGTGGAAGAGGTTGCATGAAAAGCGACAGAGTAGGGGAGAAATACAGGCTATCTGAAGGAAGGAAGAGAGGCTAAGCTGGGGCCGGACGGAGCGCTAGATTCCGTCAGCACGGCGGCCAAGATGGCAAATCGCCGCCTCCCTTACGGGGAGATAGGATTAAAGTATTTATGTTGATATTATCAAATAAATCATACATATATATCGATATATGTTGCCTCACATAAATAGGCTTTCATATATATATATATATATATATATATATATATATATATATATATATATATATATATACATACATATATATCATTTTCATTTTTCAGGATGGCTAGCCAAAAGCGAAAATTATCAGAAAAAGAGTTACAAGATGTGGCCTGGGAAAATATTCCTCCGGAAACATCAGTTGACACTTCAGATGTTGATGAAGAGCTTGAAGATAGTAAAGAGAACATAGTATCCCCGATTAAAGAATATTCAAAATCGTCGTCGTCAGACAGTGATTTACACAATGTACCATTATCTAAAATTTGTCTTCTGCTCAAGCGACTGGACCGAAATGAACAAAAAATTATTCAGTGGAAGGAGGAACAAATTTTTAAAGTCATTTGGGGTATCTGATGCTCTAAGACAACTTGATGAAACTACCCCTTGCAAAATATTTTTTTACTCTTTTTTCAAATCAAATTATTGACCATATTGTTCTTCACACAAATTTATATTCTCATCAAGAAGTTTATCTCAGTTAGCAATGATAAAATTAAATGTTTTCTTGCGATTAATTTGTTTATGGAAATTTAAAATTCCCCAGTTACAGGTGTCATTGAAGAAGTGATTCAAAGTTGAATGATTCCTTCATTTCCAATTTGATGTCTGTAAAAAGATTTGATTGAATCTGGGGCAATTTACATTTTAATGATAATGCCCCAAAGAGATTCCACAGACTTCGACAAGCTTTATAAAGTGAGGCCTTTACTTCAAATGCTTATTGGAAATTTCAAAAAAGTTTTCTGCCTAGCGAAATAAATAGTTACTGTTGATGAGTCAATGGTCAGATTCAAAGGTCGCAGTACCCTAAAGCCAAATAATCCAATGAAACCAATTAAAAGACGTTATAAAATATGGGTTCTAGCTGACAAGTCAGGTGTTTTTCTTGATGGAAAAATATACACTGGTAGAGCGCAAGGAAATGTTACTAAAGATTTACGAGGTAATGTTGTTTGGAAGCTTACGCAACCACTTTAAGGGGGAAATCATAAAGTTTGTTTTGATAATTACTTCACTTTTTACGATTTAGTTGAAGATGTGAAGGATCATTCTCGGCATTCATGTAGTACAGTAAACCTAGAATAGGAAAAAACTTCCATCTAATTTCAAAGAACACAAAAGTATCAAGCGAGGAGAATATGACTGGTATGTAAGTGAAGATTGAATCCGCGTACAAATGAAAAGATACACGTATGGTGCGTGTTACATCTAGCTATCATTGTCCAACTGCTGTAGTACAAGTTTCAAGAAAAGAAAGAGATGGAAGTACTAGTCAAATCAATTGTCCCGAAGCTATTAAAGATTATAATGAACATATGAATTGTGTAGATATATTTGAGCAGCTGAAGGCGTTATATGAAATAGATAAAAAAAGCCCTAAATGGTGGCACAAAATATTTTTCTATTTCCTCAATGTATCCATTGTAAATGCCTTTATAATTTCTGAGGATATATTACCTAAAAAGATGAATATGAAAAACTTTCGTTTAAAAATTGTTGACGGACTTGTTTCATGAACTTATGTCACAAAACTAAGAGAGAAAGGCTTATCCTTTAGAATAAATAAGCATAAGCCTCAGGTGCCACTTGAAATCAGGAAGCAAGAATCAACTCATCAACCAAGAAGAGGAACAAGAAGACGTGGTTTATGCAGCAAAAAAGCAAAACCATCCAGAACAGAGTGGGAATGCTCGGTTTGCAAGGTGCCCCATTGCCTTGGGAAAAATATAACTTTCTTTCAACATTTTCATAAATAAACATACTATTGATGCATCTTACAAAATATTTTATTTTTTTTGTCAAAAAGGAATTAAATTTCTAGAAGTTAAAAGGAAATGAAAAAGGTTTTTTTCTTCATTTTTGTTTGTTTTGGAGGGGGGAAATTTTACTATGGAAATTTGGGCGGTGGTACACTATAAGTACCACCTTAATAATTAGTTAATTAGTTATAATTTTTCGAAAATAATAGTGAAATATGATTTTGTTAAAGATTTATTGTCAATATCAAACAAAATATTTTATTTTATTTAAAAAATAAACATTTCCCCTTCTAGAGCTTTTTTTATCCTAATAATTTTGCCCCTCAAAAGTGTTAAATAAGTTCTAATAGCACTGATAATGCTGTACAGGTAAGCTTGGTCTCCACTAAGATCATGTACATCTACATCTGGAAGAGGAGCTACTTTAGCAATAGATTGAATGCCATTTAGTGATACTGGTAGAGTTTCTCCGGTGGTTAAGGCTTTACCAAGTTGTCCTTTACATTGAGCTCCACTTTTGGTTGGACCAATATTACCCTGCGATAAAAGGTGCGAGCTACAGATGATCCACTGTAAAGGACGATGTGATTAATATTCCAGCCCTCTCATGGTTTGATTTTTGTAGCCAGGATTAGTTTCCGTTCTATCAGCTCCCACTGTCTTTATCTCATCTTTAATATCATTTTCAACAAGCCATTTCATCAGTCCGTCTGTAGTACATGCACCCTTCATCGCTCAATAGTTAGGTGATCTAAATAGAAAATACTAGGTTCGCCTACAAGTACATAGTAATCTTGAATTTCTTTTGCTCCATACCATTTGCTATATTTCTTCTTCCTAGTTAGCGTTGTGTTTCTCCTTCCATCAAAAAACAATGCAATAGTTTTCTTATCTACCAAACATTCAGATGCGGTAAAATTCCTCTTAAACATCTCTCGAGCCCTTCAAACTTTGTGATGGTCAATTACACCTGAGTGCTCTTCTCAATTTTATAGTACCATCGTCGAATAGGGCTGCACTACTAATAGTAGCAGCAGCTATATTTGGCACAGGATACCGATCTGCTTCCATGGCAACTTTTGGTAGTGTTATGATGTTGTTTTCTGTTCTCGCAAAGACTATTGCCAATTCATCTCAAGTAATGTCAGAAGATGAGATTTCTTCATCCATGGTTTTGGCTGAAATTGTAGTTTTCTCTTCCCTTTTCTCTTTTTGCGAGTCTTCTTTTTCTCTTCTTTCCTGAATTTAAACTTCTTAGATTTTCCTTTTATAATCATTTGACTAGTTTTTATATCTACACCTCCAATATTCATGTGACGCTTAGTTCTTTGGTCAATAAGAAATTCATGCTCTGGAAGTGGCCATTTCTTGTTCTTTTCACACTTGAAATCCAAAAGATCAGCACACTAACAGCGTGGTATATCAAAAAGTTGACCTAATGATGAGGTAAACTTTTTACTCTTATTGTCATTCATTCCTTGTTTTGATACCACTTTTGATTCTTCAATCAATACAAGCAATTTAGTTTTAACATTCTTGTTTGGCTGAAGTGGAATTCTGGCTTTTTACCAAATCTCGGTAAGGGCCTAGGATACTTCCGGAATAACATCCTTGTTCATTTTGTATTTATTGTCTTTTATATAAGGAATATATCTTTCGACCTGTTGTTTTGTGCGCAGCTCGTAATGAAAATTTCTGGAAAAGGGGAGTCAAAGCCAACGTGACTTGTTGATGTTCTAGTTATTTTAATGATCTTATCTCTGAAAATAAATAGTAGAAATATCCTTTATTATAAAACGAAATTAATACATGTGATGAGTGAATCTATATACATTCAAAACGGTGAAACTATATCCCTCCATAATTATTGAATAGAACCAGCCTCACCCTAGAGAAAAGATCATTTTTAAGCAAAGTTTTGCCCCTAAAAAGGCAAGGTTTCGATTTTGGCCACATTTTTCATCCGTCTTCATTTCCAAATTTTGGATGGTCTGCTCTACAAAAACTGAAATATGCCTTAAAATCGGTTGAGACACTATGCCCTACTGTCTAACTCCTCTAATCTAAATATAGAAGAAGTAAGTACCAGTAAATTAGAAAAAGTATTATATTCGCAAAGTTAAATCAGTTATTTATGCTAAAAAATAGGCTTTGATTTCTGTAATCAAATTCTCTTTTTCTCTTTTTTTGTTTCTCATATATATAATTTCATAAGAAAATGAATGGACAGGAATTTCGTTTTTTAAGATAAAAAACTTGCCTTAAAGATAATAAATATTAAAGTTGGATGTATTTGAATACACATGTTAACTTATAATTTATTGGAGAACTGAATATGATAAAAGAGGTGACTGAAACATATAGTTGATTGGTAGAAAGTGAATTCGTGAACTATCATAAATATACTACATTAATTTGATATGACTGCTTTACTTTGATTCATTGGGTGTATACATAGTCATGTCCTTAATTCAACTTTGATAACGTTTGTAAATAACGGAGAGGGAAGTTTGTAAATCCTTTGTGCGGTTCAGCAATTTGGTAATAACAACACGAATACTTTATTCATAATTAGTCATAAAAGCATATAATTGGTATATTACTGTTACGAAAGATTACATCCTCGTGTAGAATAAGCAGTTACGTGTGTGAGAAATGAAGGTATCCATATCCCGATGGAGTAAACGATGTCCATTTCCGTCAGAGTAAAGGTCTATCATTTCCGAAAGAGTAAAACTCTCCCATTGCCAATAGAGTAAAACCTCTCATTCTCAAATAGAAATTTATTGCCTTCAATTCTTGGAATATCTGTACAAAACAGATTTGTGGAGACTGTAATATGGCGATGAAGGAAATTATTTAACCATCTGAGTGGTATCTTTCAATAGTACTTCTTTAGGCTTAGCCTATTCAGCATCACATTTCGCAGAATTTCGGTCGAGAGTATTTTCGGAGTAGCCTTGGCCATTTTTATACTCTCCCTATCATAATTCATTATTATTCATTTTCTTTTCTTCCTACTTATTAATTTCATTACCCACCTTTCTAACTATCATTGAAAACTGTCGCAAACAAGTTTAAGGATAGTCTTCTCTAAGGAATATAGGTATTCTTAATTATCTTTCAGTCGGTTGTCTAATTCTTTTTATGCTGCAGCTGTTACCTGAAAGATCTGGAACAATATAGGTATAATCCTAATAAAAAGTTCTTTTGCTCTATTATATCCTATGCATTTTTAAATTCTCTGCCAGCATCACTTTCAATCAGTGATCTCTTCTTATACACTCCTGGCAGTAGATTCTTCCATTTGTTTTAGAACTTAATAAAAACTCCCCTTCGTTTTGTTAGTACTTCCATTCAGTTTATTCATAGAGTAAGGAAGGATGTTCCCTAATATTATCGTTTTCAGCCCATTATAACCTAACAAAATCTAAATACTTCTTAATTAATCATATTCACGGAAACTCCCACTTCTTTCCACAGAATAAATACAGAAATTAGAAAAACTTAAATATTTGGACACCACCTTTTACATGACGCTGGTTAATGGATGATTTGCTCTTTGTCCCAATACGCTCGCTTTTTTTGGCAAGCAATTTTCAGCCTTATTCTTAAGGAAGATTCAATAAATGGTTTATACATTTGGTATTTTTCAACATTATTAGTTTTATTTTAATTCGTGTTTTATTTTTACCTTTTTTATGTATTCTTGTCTTTAAGGCCATTAATATCATTGGTTTTAGTTCATATTCTCTCGTTTTGGTATTAATTAATTATTTATTTTTGCCATTGCTCTTATGTCCATTTCCTTAGAGATTACATGCTTTTCCTAGAAAAATTAGTAATTAAATTAATTAGACTTACAAAGAAGTCGAATTAATCGATTAAAGGTTGGGGTTGTGGTTCTCTTACAAAAACCTTTAAATACGAGACCTTTTTGGCAAATGGGGAGCGTCCTTGAACTTTTCCCTGGAGAAAATAATAAGGTCCGAAAAGTTCAATTGCAGAGAGGTGATGGTCATATCCTGCAGTATCCTATCATACAAATGTATCCAATCGAAATGTCTGTCACCCATTCCGGATCTTCGGACCAAATCTTGCACGACAAAGGCAAGTACCAAATCTTTAACTTAATATTCAGAAGATAAACGAAAGCATTAAATATTAAGTTAAAGATTTGGTGTTTAAAAGCAAATCAATTAATTTGTAATAGAATTAATAATAAAAATTAAACAAAATATTATATTCAAGTACTTGAATCACAGGCTGGTAAATAGGTAAAACCACGTGCTTAGTTGCTTTTTAAGTCATTGCTAGCAAGATGTTTGATGATTATAAATAATTTAACATCCCTTTATACAGGATAGGGAAATAAGACCTTACGCTTCAACCAGTTTATAAATCCTAAACTTAGGGGAAATCTGTCGATACTTTGATGACTACACGCAACTATAGTTAGACACAGTAATCATAAACAGGTGATAATAAATTACGATTACCACGTGGATCCGTTGATAAGGGACACTAGTATTCAGTAAGGTGCAATGGTTCAACCCTGTCAAATTAGCCAAATCCACCTGATTTGTAAGAGGCTGATTCGTTTATCATTTAATTAAAAGAAATGGGAGTCGACTTGAAAAGATTAAATTTATAATTAGGTAAATATATTTTCTGTACATCTTGCAAGTTTACTTGTAGAGAGAATACCAGTGTGTTGAAGTTTGTTAACTACAATGCACTGTCGTCGCTAATTTTGTGAAATAATTACCAACCAGTAGAAACAACAGTCACTCTAGTATCGGTCAAGGACTAAGGAATAAGTAAACTGAGGAGAGGATATAGATAAAACACAGGGTAAAGCTGCTGTAAAGAAGGTTGTACAGAGTTGTAATAGACGTCAGATGATTGATCCTGCTTCAGTAGTTTATAAAAGAGGAGAAGTTATCATCGTGAGTTACAATTGGAAACTGGTGATTGCATAGTATCTGCATTTAATGGATTTTTGTTAGAAAGAAGAGCAGTGAATGCAATGCTTATTGTTAATGCCAGCGCTTTAGAGTCGGTATTGGTTATAAAACCTTTTGATGTACTGAGATTACTTTCATCTCCTTGCAACTCCCGAGCTAAATATAAAGAGCGCTTTACTCCGAAATGATGAATGTCATGAGTTTCCTTCAAATTTATAGGACTTGCACAACAATGATCATTTTATATGCCATCGCTCATCAACCACTCTTTGTGCACTCTGGTCAATATACGAGTATCAGCCATTTATGTGCATGAGACAAGCTTTACACTAATGTTTATAACAAATTCTTTAATTTGGTTTATCATCATTTTCAATTGATATTAAAAGTCATTTAAGCTGTTCCTTTGGTCTTAATCCTCCTCTCTTCAAACAAAGTAATATTTATCCAGCTATGTACACTGGCAGAATCGGTTAGCAGTGTAATGGTTTTATAATCCCATTTTAGCCCAAGATTGATTGCCTTCAATAGAACTTCCAGCTCTGAAACATTAATATGATCAAAATCACATTTTTCTCAGCCAAGTACCACCGACCGCACTATATCCCTCGACTTCTACAAATCATCAATGGCATTACTATTAATATCACACCAGACATTTGCGCTTCCTTATTTTGTACAAACCAACTTCCCTTCACTGGATCTTCTCTTCGAACTTTATCCAAAGTCTCCTTCATGCTGACGAAAACCATATCTTTTATATAATCCTCCCATCCAGTACCTTCTGCTTTTCTTTTAATATAGTTGCATAACACTCGAAGCAAACTGCGATAAGATGATGGCCTACAAACTTTCCACAAATTTAAAATAATTCTCTTCTGATATAATGCTCTAGGTAGATATGCTATCTCATTTCCCTTAAAGAATAATAGGTCACAAGCCTTATTCCTCTTTAACTTCTAACCAAGCACCCTTACTCCATTCAATTAGTCAGGGAGTTTTGTGACAAATCCAAAACGCTTTGGCGTTTTCCTGCAACTCACGGTTAGACAGTTGTGACTTATTAATCAGTATATCATCTATATATGAGCTTGTTGAGTCTTTGATTCTATCACTATTGGCTAAGACTATCCACAAAATATTTGACATGATTCGAAGTGCACAATTCAAACCAAGCCCTAATCTTGACAAGCAATATGTTGTGCCCTTATAATTTACAAGTTGGTACTTCCAAAATTCCTCTCAACTCTAATTTGTAAATAAGCAGGTTTGAATATTACTCTCTGTTGTATCCACTCTGTGATAGAACAGGCTGAGGCCGCTTAATTTCAACCACTATCACATGTTATTTAAAACCACGATGCTACCCAAGTGCATCTTCGTTTGAAGCCTGGGGCCTTATCGCAGCCAGCTGAGTCAATGTTTAAACAAGAAGGTTTATCTTGCCCTGTTCGCCCCATGCGCCGACTTCGCCAGATTGAGTTAGGCTTATGGGAAGATAAGGCATTGTTCTCAGGCTTGGCTGTGCATTCCCTCGAAGCCCCCCTCCATTGTCCCCCCACGCCAAGGGGTGTCCCGACTATTTATTTGGAAACTTTACCACTAAGATCAGATAAGAGATCCAGATTTTCTTCGCGAGACATCACTACGGTCCAGTCTCACCTTGTGCACCAAAGGGCTCTCGACCTCGAGATCCACAATCACTTGTCCAGAAGAAGGAAAATATCCCTTGAGTGCCAAGATTCGAGCCTTCGTGATGCCAAGTCCACAAGGCTTCCCCTGTTGTTCAAAAAGAGAACAACGTTAGAACAGCCATTGTTCGTTCGAGCTCGTTGACAAGAAACGGTTCTCCCCCCCTCTGTTGTTCAGAAGATAACAACGTAGAACAGCCATTGTTCGTTTGAGCCCGTTCGCCAAGAAACGGTTCTTATCCTTCACCCTTGTTGTTCAGAAGAGAACAACATTAGAACAGCCATTGTTCTCGAGCCCGTAGACAAGAGACGGTTCTCACCCTCTCTGTTGTTCAGAAGAGAACAACGTAGAACAGCCATTGTTCTTTAAGCCGTTCGTCAAGAAACGGTTTGCATTCCCAAGACGCCACGTCAGGATCATGTAATTCCCCCCCTTCGGCTGGAACTCGCCAGCGGACCGAAAGTTCCTTAACGTCGCCTTCATCTGCAAAACAAGTATAATTTCGTAAGCCGAACGTTACCTTTGAATATTTAACCCTTTTGTCAACTCTATCCTGTGCTTTAAATGGTTTAGCGAACCATCCCATCCCTTTAACTTTATATTTGTTTTACCTTTTTTAAATCTCTTAATCCTCGGATTAGTTAGATTTCCCATGACCCTTTTCCACTCTCTGTTTATGTCAATATTTTCCGTTTTGTGTGTTGTTGATAGTTTTTATTAATAAAACTCTATTTTATTAATGATAGCAATATTATTATCCTTGAGCTCAGTTTCACTTCTTAAGCATATCGAAGATACATAATATCGGCCAGCCTAGACATCCATGCACTCTAAAGATAATTAAATAATTTCCCTCAACGAATAGTTATATATGGTATATCGTCGAGAGTCCATTCTACGACACACTCCATTAATCTTTTATTGCATACTTCAGTCTTTTTTCCCTTAATATTACATCAGACATTGGTTATGTAATGACAACCTGGACTTGCTGCAACTCTAACCAAACAGTCTCTGGAAAATAATTTAGAAATGTCAATTTTGTAATTCTCTCCAACCCTACATCATTAAATCCAGCTAAGTCAGATAATCTACTAATTAAATTTGCAAACCATTAACTCATTCACCAGATCACTTTTTACGTACTACATAACTTCCCATATCAGCCATCTCTAAATACATTCCTAAACCATCTCCTTCCAAATGCAGGTGGAAAAGTAACCAGATATGTCACCTCCAGCAACTTTGCAACCAAACTAACCCTCTTAATCTAAGCTATAATATCTCTTTCACCATTAAATTGTTGATCCTATCCGTTGTGATTATGGACACCATTATGCCTATATAGCTTTTGGTTAAATAAATAAATTTATATGAGCACACTTACCCATGCTTGACAGTCTAAATAATTTTCTTTGGAGTTTCAACAATAAATGCTTCCAACCTAAAATCAGACCAACACAATTAGCAAACAAATGTAGCCGGCTACCTGACAAGAAAACGATGTAGGCATAACCTATTGCCTCTGAGATCAAATAACAAAATGTCACTAAACATAAATCATACTCCCACTTTGCCTTCTCTACAGTAAGAGTGGATAGATTGATCCAATCACAGTTTTCAAAGTTTGGATCTCTGAGTAGCTCTCTGATCTGAGGACTGCCAAATATACTCGCTTCTAACGTCTCGATGGTCAATCCTGGAAAAAGCGTGGAGCTTGATGTGCAGCGACGGGAAGATTATCATGTTTCTCTTAACAATAGGGTTGTTTATGACATTCTTTGCTCTGAAAGACACCACTTGCTCCAGTGTAGGCTAGTAATCTTGTATATTGTTGATCCTGGGTCCTACTACCACAAATGAAGAGAAAGTACAGGTATTTTCTGAACTAGGACTGTTGTCCCAACAAAATTTCAACTTCTAAAGGTCGAAACAAATTAATTACTTTTGCTAATCATAATTAATTTCTTCAGTAAGTACTTCACCACTTCATAATTTTCCTCCAATGTAGTCAATGGAACGAGGGGTACAGAGGTAAACTGTTGCCGTTGTGCAACAAAAAACATTTCAGGTATTGCTTTTTTAATGTCAATGAACACTATCCATATTGAAGTTGGTAGTGTAGCACTCTAAACTTGTTGCAGAAGCTGCGCTATATCTGTACAGTACGACATCTCCTTCTCATCACGGAAAAAACGTAGGTAATCTTGATTACTGTTGCTGTAGAACGTGATGCGAGCACTGTCAGTGAGGGTGTTTTTACCATCAATTTTGATGTAACAGTTCGGTAGAGGACTTTGAGAAGCTGAGATCAAGAACAATATATTTTGTGTTTTTGCTCAGAGTATGCGGAGGATTATCCTCACAACCCACTTCTTCTCTATAGTCAAACCTCGATGAATATTCGTCATTAATATCAAGAAGTTCTCCAGAGACAGTTACTGGAATTTTATGACACTGAGGGCGTTGTAAATGAAGATCAGGAGTAGCAGTCAGGAGCCAAGGATGGTCAAATTCCTTTAAACCATGGGAATTGCACACTTTAGAAAACTATTTTTGTTTTCGGTCTAACTAAGCAGATACTCGGTTCTTGTCCGCATACTATTTGTAACGCGAGAGATTTATTCTGGCATTGTAAGCATTTGAGCAGGTTTACTGAAACTTATCACTGTTTTTGGTTAGGAACAATAGTTTATTCACCACAGATTTAGAAGAATACTTTGGACATATTTTTGCATTATATTCTGGCGGAATTCCTTTCATTAACCTGCAAAAGAAAATTAACAGTTTGTAAATATTGCTAAATGTTAACTCATCAAAATTCGTTTATTTAAAAATTCTAAGAAATTTTTGGCATCATAATATGAGAAAATATCGTTACATATAAAAGAAACTTAAAATCATCATGTGAGATAAATCAAAAAGTTCATTTAACTCAGCAAACAATGTGTTTTTTGCATTCAGCACATCACAAGTGTCCTACATTAGCTTAAAAAACTTGTAAATGAATTAAGTGTTTGCCAGGGTAATGATATACTTTTTACATACACTATTAGCTAGTCAATTCTTATCCATCTCTTTCTCTCTTCCTCTCCCTTTCTTCCTCATTCCTTCCATTCTCCTTCTTTATCTGTAACGCGCTCTTTTTTTCTTCCTCATTATCCAATTCGCGGACAATAAAAAATCAGGAGGTGCGGTGAGATCACGCCAAAGTATGGAAAGCCTACAAAGTAGCCTTCGCAGGTCAAGAAAGTGGTCGGTGATTTGGCAGATACCATTAAAGTTTGACAATGCAAGTGATGTACATTGCCAATCCTCGAGAGGACTACTAGGTTCTACTTAGAGTTCTGGAGATAACTGACCTGGAAAGTTCTTAAGTGTGCTAATTAGCAGCGACCTATCTTTTCCAAGCAGTGCGCCGGTGTGAAACAAGGTCTGCTGACCAAGGTCCTGAGCTCTCACTATCGTAATTATTGACCTTATGACCTTCAAAACTTTCAATAATTATCGGAGTAACCCAAGGAGAACCTTGCAACTATATCATTTGGAAGAAAATGTTAAACAAAATAAGAGATTCAAATTTTCTTAGAATCGTTAGAATAGTTATATTGTTATTGCCAAAACAAAATAATACCCGGGCTAAACTTGGAAGATGCTTGGCAATTAGATTATTCTAAAGCGAGTGTAAAACAACACAACGATTCCAAATTTAGTTAGAATCGGACGAATAATTTCAATTTTATTACCAAAATGAAAAAAAAGCAAAACAGCGACCGACATACCGGCATAGTGAGATATAGAGTCGCACGCAACTAAAATATAAAAAAGAATATTGGGATACATAAGCAGAGAGCTTAGCTTTAGATACACGAAGTTTGGCTTAACTTGTACAACTTTCTATTCATACCTCACGTGGAGTACGCGTTTCACTTCCAGTCCACTTCACCCCGTAGGTACATAGTCGACTGCAACGGTTCCAGGCATAGGCCAGTAAAATATTTAGATCAGTCACAAAAGTTACTCGCCCCTGCTTCAAGAATTGTGCATTTCTCTCTGTAGACTCGCTGATTACGAGGCCCCAGCTAATAGAAACCTTGAAGATTTTAAGGGGTGTCAAAAACGTCGACTACAGTAAGATGTTCACTTTGATCTAAAATCCAACACATAAGCATTGATACAAGCTCGATTTTCCCCCATTTCAGAATAGTATTTGAGGGAACTACTTCTTGTATAAGAACTGCGGTACATAGAATAATATTTTCGCAAAGTTGGTGAATAGGTGGCATATAGAAATAAGGAAATCTTGAATGAATTTGTATGGAACATAGTGTCGATTAGAGTATAGAAGTAAATTAGATAGGTTTTAACTTTTCTTTTAAAATCCTTAATTATGCTTTTTCTGCACAAACAGGTAAGTATCGTTACGCTATATTTGGCCAAAAAAGCCAGTGGGAAAGTTGGGAGGAGAAACCCTTTATTTCTTCTATTCCTTTTCTTATGCTGGATTTTAGAGCTTTCCATAAATAGTACTTCCTCGATATGTTCAGAAATGTCCTTTGGTGTACTATTATTCCTTGTGTCTACTTTTGACTCTCTTCTTCCTCCTTCTTTCGCCTTATTTAACCTTTCTCCCCTTTCCCTTTATTCTTCTAGGATATAAGGTTTTTCTAAAAAAAATTACAGTAACTAATGATGTGAGAAAGAAAGAATTAAAGCTTTCGAGCGATATCAAGCTTCATTTTAAGATAAAAATAAAAATACAATTATAAATATGTATAATGCATTAGTAACAACAAGTCGAATATTGTGTCCAGGTCTGGGCACCAAAGAATATTGAAAGATTGGTGAAGGTACAAGCTAGGGCCAAAAAATGATAACAGATTCACAAAGTCATAAGTATGAGACAAGAATAGAAAGGCTAACGATTTTCAGGCTAGAACGAACATGTTTGAGAGTAAAAATAATAGAACTGTTCAAAATCTTAATAAAAAGATAATGTAGACTATTGTACTTGGTTTGAACTTAACCGAACCTATACAAGAAATAAAAGTATAAAAATCCCGGGAAAACATTTTCAAACTTGTTTATGTGGAAAAATTTTATAACCAAATTCTACTAAATATCTGTCGGAACACCTCAATTCGACGCTTGCAGACTTTAATGCTGACAAGCTCTGGAACGATCAGTAATAATACATTCGGCGATATTACTGTTTTAGATGCAAAAAACAAAAACAAACAAACCATATTTTGACCTAGCATTCACTTACTTTTATTTCAATTGTATTACATACTTTATTCCTTTTTCGCTTATTAAAGTTATCATAAAAACAGTATTTTAACTGTTTATAGATATTTTATACGTAATTTCAATTTGTAACCTTTAATTTTAAAATTCCTTTATGTTTGAACAACTCGATCACTTCAATAATATCGATCCAGACATAAACCATTTTGATGAATTATATCCAAATTTTAAAGAAAATAACGTAAGAAACCAATACTACGATTGTGATAAATTTAACACTACATTTTCATTTGAAAAAACAGACCTGTCTATTTTAAATCTTAACATTCGATCTTTGCACGCAAACTTTGATGAATTTTCAATATTTTTGTCAACACTTAATTAAAAATTTTCCGTTTTGGCATTCACCGAGAGCTGGCTAACAAATAATAATAAACACCTTATCAGTGTCCCAAACTATAGCTCTTTTTATTCACTACGCGACGTAAACAAGATAGGATGAGGTATAAGCGTGTATATATCTGACAGCCTCAATACTAAAAAAGTTGACGAAATTAGTATTTCCTATAACTATATAGAAACTTTATTTATCGAAGTGAAATCAAATGGTAAAACGATAATCATTGGAACCGTATATAGGCCCCCTTCTGGTGACTCAAAGATGTTTATAGATAAGATTACTGAATTAATCAATTACTTCAATGTTACAAACTATGACGACATAATAATTACAGGAGATTTTAACTTTGATCTATTAAACTTTGAAAACCACGCATCAACTCAGTCCTTCCTCAATACTTTTTATTCTCATTCCTTACTTCCAATTATAACAAAACCAACAAGAATAACCCAAAACTCAGCAACACTAATTGACAATATTTTTAGAGTTCACACTGAAAATTACTCTTCCGGTATTCTCCTTTGTGACATATCGGACCATCTTCCTATATTCATGATCCAAAAGTCTTTTTTCAACTCGAACAATATTCATCAAAACCGTACAATAACCTACCGCATAATTAACGAAAATACCTTATCAAACTTCTATAACTATGTTCTAAATCAGAATCTATATGAAATTTCCTATATAAATGACATCGATTCTGCTACCGAAGAGTTAATTTCAAGTCTAGACGATGCTTTTAAACTTAATTGTCCTCTAAAATCTAAAACCATATCATATAAACACAAAACAAAACCTTGGATAACAAACGGAATTATAAATAACATCAAAAAACGTCCAAAATACTTTTTCTTTATAAGTTTAGTCAAATTCCAGAACATACATATAAAAATTTTCGGAATCAAGTTACTAACCAAATTAAAATAGCCAAGAAAAATTATTACCATGAACGATTTAATCAAACGAAAAACAATATAAAACAAACTTGGAAATTAATCAATTCTGTGATAAAACCTGAAATTACTAAAGGAACAAACCAAATTAAACAAATTATCATTGACGGTAAACCAGTTCATGACAATAAGGAAAAAGCGAATGAATTTAATAAATTTTTTGTCAACGTAGGTAAAAAAATCTCAGACTCCTGCAAAATAGTCAATAAATCTTTTCTTTCGTATTTTAATGAGATTAATGTACCAAATTCCTTGTTCTTTTCTCCTGTAAGCGTAGCCGATATAAGCAAAATCATTAGTTCACTAAAAAATAAAAAATCGGGTATTAATTCAATCTCCACTAAAATTTTAAAATACATCTCCGATATAGTTGCTCCAATTTTAGTATCAATAATCAATAAATCATTTACGCAGGGTATATTCCCAAGTGTATTAAAAGTTGCTCGAGTAACACCGTTACCAAAGGCCGGAGACCTCACAAACGTCAGCAATTACGGCTCTATTTCATGTCTTACAATGTTCAGTAAAATATTTGAAAAAATAGCATTCAATAAACTTTATAAATTTCTGGAATCTAATTCACTGTTGTATAAACACCAATATGGCTTTAGACGTCAGAACTCAACGATTCACGCGATAATTAACCACCTTCAATATTTATATCATAACATTGAAAAGGGCCATATTGTATTCTCAATTTTTCTCGATTTTAAAAAAGCTTTCGATTGTGTCAACCATAATATTCTACTGTCAAAATTAGCTATGTACGGAATTAGAGGCAACTGTCAAAATTGGTTCAAATCATATTTAACTGAAAGAAAGCAATTTGTCTCCGTCAATGGTCATGACTCATCCAACCCTAATATTACAACTGGGGTCCCACAAGGCTCCGTGCTAGGGCCACTGTTATTTTTAATCTATATTAATGATATTGTTAAATCATCTTCTCTGTTTAAATTTATATTATTCGCGGATGATAGTGCCTTATCAACTCCCTTGCCATATGACAAACCGAGCAACATTGCATCTACAATAAATAAAGAACTCGAAAATGTCTTCAGGTGGCTAAATGTTAATAAACTATCAATAAATGTAGATAAAACCAAATATATTTTTTTCTCTTACAAAAAATCTATTGAATTGCCCAATATTAAAATAAGCATCGGAATAATTTATGAAACTACTCATATCAAATTCCTAGACATCTTTATTGACAAAAATCTGAGTTTTAAGCAACATATTACGCATATCTCAACAAAACTATCAAAATCGATTGGAATATTATATAAATTAAATAAGTTTCTTCCTAAATCTATTCTCCACTCTTTATATATGACAATGGTGCAACCTTACTTGACATATGGCATAGAGAGTTGGTATGGAAAATATCAAAATTATCTCAATAAGTTAGTCATATTACAGAAAAAAGCAATTCGAGCCATCCATCAACTTGACTACAATGAGCACACTAATCGTTATTTTAAGGAATCCAGAATTCTAAAATTAAATGATCTCTTTGTTTTTCAAACATCCTTATTCCTTTACAAAACAATAAAGTGTTTCTATAATAGCTATATATTTAATATGTTACAAACAGCTGATAATACCCATAATCACCAAACCCGCAATAGAACAAAATTTATTTCACCCTTGTATTCAAAATCAAAATCTCAATGTAGCTTTCTGTACAAATCTATCAAAATATGGAATGGCATGGACGAAAATATCAAATCCCAAACCAACTTAGCTCAATTCAAAAAAGCTCTTAAAAACAATATAATTTCGGCTTACTAAATTTCTATTCAGCTTTTGTTATTGTGTATTTATTTGTTACCGTACACCGTTATACTGTGTACTACTACTTTGATTTATACATTATAAATATGTTATTATTTATATAAGACTGTTGACTATGTTAACTACATACCTCTTGAAAGAATCACTGGAAATAAAATAGTTTTTTAATTTATCTCTAAATTTAAATTATATAATTATTCATTATTTGCAATCATTACAATGGTTAGGTTCTCAAATGAATATTAAGTTGTTTATATTTGTATAAACATGAAGGGATTTCTAGTCTTGATAATTTTATGCTTAGTCTTAAGTTTCTGCCCTAAAAGTCACTGACTTATTTTGGGCCCATAAATAATCCTGTATGTATAAGTACTTATAGTAACTTGGCATTAAGATTCAAAATTTAATATGTTTTTACTGTACATTGGATTAATATGGAATAAATAAATAAATAAAAATAAATAAATAAAGATGTGGTGTCCAGTAGTTAAATGGACACTTTTGAAATTAGACTGAACAAAATAATTAGAACATTTGATAAAAAATACCCAAAATTGTATGTTGATATAAAAAGAAAAATGCATGTTCTAATTTTAGATTAGTAAGATATTATTATTAATATTATTATCGTTTTAATATATTAAAAGCTATTGTAAATATGTCACGCTTTCCTAATAAAACATTCTTGGACGTCAATATTTCTCAAAATCTCATAGAATTGATAGCATCTGCAATATAAAATAGTGGTATGGAGTAATTTCGTTAAGACATTTAGAATTAAACCGGAGATAGTCAGTCTAATTATTACATAATAAATGACACATCACTGCATGTTGTTAAAGGGTGGAAAAATTAGAAAAAAGAGCATGTTCTAACCTGAGGTTAGTAAGATATTATTATCATGATTATTATTAATATCTCTTTCAATATATTATCAAGTATTGTAAATATGTTTACCTCATGCTTTTCTAATATATAATTCTTGGACGTGTTTTTTTTCAAAATATTTTTAGAATTGTTATCATTTGCAATCGAAAGTAGAGGGCAATATTTTAGTTCAGCCTTTTAGAATTTGAATGGACCTGGTAAGAAAGATTACACTGGGCAACAAATTTGAACTCTTTTTAATCTTTCGAGACCTGAGCAATCTTTCCACATGGCATTTCTCTCGCTGATTTCAAATCTGACTTTAAGAGGAGTTTTCCTTTAGCACATCAGATTTTCAAGATATTCGAAAATGCAATATGACCGCCGTCGCTGATAGAATGCAGCGTTTTACTCTGATTTCTTTCCCGAAACTGGTGATATATGGTTGCATAGCGCCATTGGTAGAAAAAATTGCCTTCTGTAATCTCCATGTGCATCGAGAAGTTAAACTGACAAAAAACGATGCATTTACAATATAGAAACTCTAAAATTTATCATTCTCTTTAGGCGTAAACATATGATAAAGATAAATAGCCATGTTTTGTTTATTCTACAAGCATCATAAAGTTAATGATACTTATATTACATGTATAGTAATGGTAAACAAGGATTGAAGGGCTAATAAGTCAAAACTCGAATTAATAAACGTTGTGCATGGGATTTGCGTTTGAATTTTTTCTCAGGATTGTCACGATAAAACATCCACCAATGATATCCCATCATGCTCTCATTCTAAAATCTTTGATAGCGAGTTTCTATGGTCTTGATATCCTGGTGGAAACGTCCACCTTGCTCTTCACTTATGGCTCCAAGATTTTCTGGGAAAAAGACTAGGTGTGAATGCAGGAAATGCATTTTTAGTGACATACCGCATCCTATTTCTTTATAAGATTTAAAAAGGTTTCCCACGCCATCTCCGTATGCAGGTGACTTGTCGATGCCCAGAATGTTTTCACATAACTGCTTGAAAGCTAGCCATGTATTTACTTCAAGAGGAGTGAGGGTTTTCTAGAAGTCAGAGTCTGCTAAAACTTCCATGATTGTGGTCCTACAAATATGCTTCTTTTAGTTTTGCCGCGCTCAGTTGTGGAAATTCTTAGCAGAGATATTGGAATCCCTGGGAATTGTCCTTAGCCATTGCTCTCACAAAGTTTTTCATTAGACTTAGTTTGAAATCAAGAGGTTGCAGATATATTTTCTGAGGCTGTACCAGAAGGACAGACTGAACACTGCTTATTCCATGCTCATATATAGATCAAAGTGGCCAGTTACGCTTGTCATAATGTTTTGCAGTCATACCGTTTAAAGCACCGCTTCTCGTCCGCTCAGCGAAGTTAAGTAACATTGGGCCTTGTTAATACTTTGATGGGAGACCACCTGGGAACACTAGGTGCTGTTGGCTTCAAAAAAGAAAAAAAAACGTGGGCGCGTCCCGCCCCTGCCCGTCCCCAGCCGGCTGCCCCGGCTGCCCGTCCACGCCGTCGCCCGCGTGCCCGTAGCAAGGCTAAGAAAAGCAGGAAATAGGTCCCCCGTGGACTCATGGGAGGATCAGGTGTGGGCAGTGCGGGATATTTTTGACTTCGCCCCTAGCCCCTCCCTCTCCCCCCCTTTTCCCTAGGTATCGGTTCCTCCTGGGGTTGGGGCAGATCTCATCCTCACCATCGGGTCTGGTGATGGCGGAGAAGAGTTTAGCTTCAACATCGATAATCTCCCTGAGTTTAGGGCCGAGCTACTCCCTGAGGAAATGAGGGAGCTGGAGGACTTTGACCTGAGCTTTCAGGACGCCTCCTTGCGGCCGATCCCGGATTAGCGGCCTTCGTCGACGCCATTAGCATGGTGGTCCCCTTTGAGGACAATACCCAAGAACTTATCGACGCTGTCCCACAACTGCGCGACGCAATCATCTTTATTGAGAACGTCCCGGTCCCGGTGCCGGAAGACCCCCCTGCTTCGCCGGATGAGGAGGCTCCTAAATAGGATGCGCCCCCCGGCAGCCAGGGTTGAGAATGGTCAGGACCAGGGCGACGGTGATGAGAACGAGAACAACGACAACGATGAAGGTGAGGCTGGGAGCGTTTTCGACCCACTGGCGCAGGCCAGCAACGATCCCCTCCAACGTCACATTTGTGACTTTCCCCCTGGAAATGTGTGTCACCACGTGTCCCTTTCCTCCAATATAGCGAAAGCTGTGGGAGAAAAATGGGTGCGGGTGTTCCTTGGTCAATACCGTCACTTCGCCCCTAGCAGTAAGCTGATGCTCCCGGTGTTGCAGACCCTTCTGCGCGCCGGCGTTATTGAACGCTTGGAGCAGATCCGGTGCGCCCATCAGGTGTGCCTAGTCCCCAAAATGAGACCGAAGACCGGCTCATCTACGACATGTCCTCTTTGGGCATGTTGGGTCTTTATAACCCCCCCCTCCTTTCCAGCTCCCTTCCCTCGGAAGGTTCAGCGTGATGCAGGAAAGACCACATGGGCAATAAAACTTGATTTACAACACGGGTTTTATCACATAAAACTACCCCCCAATGTCCGGCCTTGGTTCGGCGTGCTCTGTGGGAAGGATCGTTTTCGTTTTAAACGATTGCCCATGGGGTTCGCGGGATCTCCCTACATTATGCAGTCATGGGTGCTCCCATCTTTGCCAAGTTCGCGCGACAGGCGGGTGTCACTGTGTATACGTACATAGATGACATCCTGGGCCTAGGTTGTCCTGACGCCCTCTTGCAGGAAGAGGAAGCAACAGTACTTCATAAATCCTCTTTGCATACCCATTTGCATGCCTATGACTTTAAGATCACCACAGATGTACCACTGATGAGCTTGGTAGTTTATGTATTTAAAAAGAATTTCCATATTGTCATATGTCTCCTTAAATGGAATGGAATGACCAATAGGAATGGAAGGCTTTACAAGGCCATTATGCAAGAGGACAGCTTTCAGATTTGTCTTAGAAGCATCACTAAAGAGACGCCAGTCAGCCGCCTCATATGTCTGTGACAAGGCTTCAAACAATCCATTTATATCATGACAGTAGTAGGGAGGTCCATTAACTGTAAAGAATGAAGTTAAATCACGATTGCACTTTCTATACTAACTCATATAATCATCTTATAACTCATCTTATAATCGCAGGTGGCCATTTTGAATATTTGGCATATCTTAAAAATGCAAGTTACAAGAGCAAAACCGAAGGCATATTCGGATTCAACCTGGAAAATGCACTTAAAAAGGTATAGTAAGGTCTCTGACGAAAAATGTGTGTTGACCAGTGTTATTATCTAATACGTGAAAATTCATTCCAGTTTAAAATAAATAAAAGGAACTATGTTCTAAGTTTAGATTAGAATTATACGTTAGTATTTTTTATCTCTATATTAATATGTTCCTAAATTCATGTTAAAATTTCCTGGTGGTGTCTATTTTTCAAAATTACGAGGTATATACTTCACTTTTCCAAGCCCTGCTGAACTTGGTGTTCGCCACCAAAGACGAAATGGTCTCAGAATTGAGCATCTAGGTTGAGTTCAAGGAACGCTTCAAGGCACAACAGGTCCAGTTCGTTCCACGAAAAATTGTTAGGGCTAATCCACCGAACCACTTCCTAGTAGAAAACTTGCCAATATCAAATAAAAGGCAAACGTCAGGGCGAATACATTATCCAGTACAGATTTTGTTGTAGGAGAATAAAATAGAAACTGGTACGGTGAGCTAAACACAATGAGAAAATTTGGGTTGAATCTCTCTGCTAAGAGAACGCGAAAGATTTCTTTCTTTATTTTATCAGTGACACACCGTTTTTTTTTCATCTCATAGCTCCCCTGAGAGATTAGAATGGCCCTACGGGAATCGAAGACGGAGATTGCTAATGTGTTCAACGACTACTTTGCCTCCTCGCTTACGGGATAAGTCCAAGATTCTGCTCTGAGGCCGTGTGTTTACCTCGAAGAGGGGAAGAAGCTAAACGAAATTATTGTAGGTAACGATGAAAGAGCGGCTAGGCTAAGGAATCTGAACCCGTATAAGTCCAGATGAATTTCTTGCCACAATCCTTCTTTATGTCCGCATTTAGTTTGCGACACGCCTTATTTCGATATTCAATGAATCGCTTGAAACAGAATAGATGCTAGAAGACTGGAGGATTGCGGATGTGACACCAATATTGAAAAAGTAGGATCGCAAAAGACCGAGTAATTACATGCTAATCAGGCTTATGTCCATAGTTGGTAAACTGAAGGAAAACATATTCTCTGGTCGCATATGTACTCACTTAGAATATGCCTGCGAGTCGTGCCAAACGTGGCGCGCCAACGCCTTCTTACCGGCGCGCTAGGTCAAATGCCCACCTAAAAAAAACTAAATAAATGTATCTCCAACTGGTTTTATATTAAAATAAACCATTTTCCAAGAAATTTTGGGCGATCGGCTTACGAGCAAAGTTTAGTTCTTCCCTATTTTTATCCAACTACTATGGTAGAACTAATAAATATTATTTTTATACACATACAAAATCCTTCTACTATTTACTCACAATACAGATCTGAAAAATTCCTAATAAATATAAACACTACTTTTAATATGTAATATGAAATTAATTAAAACTATACAATGAAATTATTTAGAGGCACATATTGTCTTTCTGCTGATACAAAGTGAAACATTTTTAAACTTTGTCTTTGTTCACAACGCCAAGGTACAAGGGCTAATTAATCATGCAGAATAAAGGTGGTGTGACCTAATTAATTGTATTATCTTCCTATAACCTAATCAAATATTAGGATTTTTTTAACATCTAATCCCCTAATCTAACATAACTTTAACATCCTAATCTACCCTAGACTTCTTACCTATCCCAACCTATAATTGAAATCTAAATTATTCTTAAACCTGGTTCGACGCTCCACACACACACATATTAACTTCCCCAATTCTCCCCCACACATACGTAATTAAGGGAGTAGCACATTTTTTCATTAGTAACTTTTCAAATTCTTTCGTTCAAAATTTGCATTTTGGGTTTGTATATCATGAATAGAACATAGTGAAAATTAAGATAATGCAAAATTGTATACATTCGTGGAAAATTTCTCCTAGATATTTAAAGTTAATTTGGGAAAAAAATTACACCATTGATTTTTATATTATTTTAGTGAAAATTTTATGCCCTTTATAAACTATATATTTTGTTTGGGCAACATAACTAGAACATAGCGAAAATAAGGATAACACAAAATTTTATACATTCGTGGAAATTATCCGTAGAATTTTAAAGTTTATTTGGCAACTAAATTCCAGGGCATTCAGAACACCACTAATAATTACCTAACACCCCCTTTTCCAACTGAGAACAAAACCAATAGTTGACCTTGTCCGAAAAATATATGTTTTAGTCCACGATTAACACAAATTTGAATGGAACTAAAGCGAACTAATTTCATAAGAGAACTAAATCATATGTGCATCTTTTGGTCGTGAATTGAGTTCAAATGCTTGATTTTTAGTAATTCTATATCCATTTAAATGATATCAGGTTTCAAGGGGATGGGGTACTTACAGAACCCCCTGTATCTAAAAAACGGCGCCGTAGGTTATTATGATTTTGGCAGGAATATAAGGGCTTTTATTGATCTTTAATTTCATTTATGATAATTTAAATTATAAAAAGTTAAAAAATTAATGTGGTATCCCCTTAATTCAGCCATTTTGCTTCTGCACAAATACTGACTAATATCTTCAAAGCGTTGAACTTCTCGTAAGAGTGGCTAAGCTCTGAATAAAGTAAGCTAAGTGAAGTTCCATTAAAGAAAGTGCAACATTATGAAAGCTTGCATCTTATCTTTGGTAGTTTAATTTTTGTGGTAAGCTAATCAAAGTTTGCCTCAACCATCTTGAGGTTTTCTCTGATTTTTTTTTTTTTTAAGATCTCATCTGGCGACTGCCTACATGGGATTAGTCGCCCTATTAAAACTGGCCTAGTTCTAGGCTACTTTAAAATAAAATTAAAGAAACGAAAAAAAAACACCCCAAATAGGGAAAAGGAAGCAAGCTCCTGCGTTGGGGGGAGGTTCCTTGGCACAGGAGCATGCAACCTAAAGGAAAGCAAAACAAGAAAAAAAAATGCAAAAAACAAAACAAAAAAACATGCTTAAATAATACGGAGAAGGCCGGCCTCCCCCCAAAAGTCAACAAGTCCACCAGTCGATGTGCACGCACTCATTCCGAGTTCAAATGACAGGCGGTAGCGACCCCGCCCATCCCGGTACCAGAACAGGTGTCATGCGCGAAAATAACCCAGACTAGGACATTTGACAAGAATGTGCCAAACAGCCTGGGAAACGATGCAGTCGTTGCAATAGGGCGTAGGCGAGTGCTCCATCAAATAGCGATGCATTACACGAGTGTGCCCGATTTGGAGACGACAGAAAGCAACCTGAAGCCACCGCGGAATGGGGGATAGGTCCATGGGAACATTCGCAGCGCAATGGCACGCAACTTTAAGTTCCCTTCGCCCTCTCCCATCTTCTTTGCCAAGCAGTCCGAAGAGCTGCCCGTATTCCTGACATATAGCCGGTGTGAGGAAAAGCGAAACGCTGGTCCGATCGCAGAGTCCTCGCGGACTCTTTGGCGCCCTCATCGGCGCGCTAATTCTTCGCAAATCCTACATGTCCAGGAACCTAGCAGAAGATAATCTCGACATCTGGCCGGCTCGCCAAAACCGTGGCGTCACGGATATCGCGGACGAAGGGATGCGGAGATTCCAATGCCGTGAGAGCACTCAGGGCGCTTTGTGAGTCGCTATAGAGCCCCGCTGACTTCAAACAGAGGAGATACGGCATGGAAGCCACCCCCTCTTGAGCCTTGGTGCCATCCGTATACACTGGCACGGTCCTAGCGTGACACAATGTTTGCTCTAAAAAGGTCGAACGCAATACTACCGGCGCAGTACAAACTTTGGGAACAGAGGTGTGCCGACAAATAGCCAAATGTGGTACCCTCCAGGGTGGCGTCCTTGGCAGAACCAGGGGCGCCACCGGCCCGAGAGCTATATCTACCTCTCGAAGGAGTTTCCTGGCCCTAAACCCAAAGAACTTAGAGTATGACTGGCGTCTCTCAAGGGCATAGGCTTTATGGAGATCAGCTGCGGATGAAGCGAGAGCTGTTGGCGACTGAGGGGGGCGCTGGGCTCGCGCGTACAGGCGAGTGATGCAGTGCACGCGGCGCAGGGCGAGTGGCATCTCCCCAGCATCGACCAACAGGCTCTCAATGGGGGAAGTGCGGAAGGCACCGGTCGCAAGATGAAGGCCGGTGTGGTGCTTCGAATCCACCTTCCGCAATAAACGCTCGGCTGCGGATGCATAAAACTCGCATCCGTAGTCGAGCTTTGATCAAACAAAGGATCGATAAAAAAGTAGGGCAGTAGCCCTATCAGCGCTCCAGGCGCTGAACGCCACGGAACGGAAAATCTCCATGGCGCGGGTATAAGAGACCCTAAGGCTGCGAATATGAGCCTCCCAGGTGAGGCGTCGGTTGAATACAAGACCAAGGAAACGGTGCGACTCAACCACATCCAGGCGCACCCCATTAAGAAACGAATCTTGGTCAGGGTGAAGCCGTATATTGCGGCAGAAGTGCACCGCCTTAGTCTTGGCCAAAGAAAACCGAAACTTGTGCGCTTCGGCATAGCGAGAGACGCGGTTGAATGCCTGTTGGAGTTGACGCTCCAGAGTTGGCATCTGGGCCGCGCATAAAGAGATAGAAAGTTCGTCCACGTAGAGCATAGCAAGAACATCTTCCGGCAGCACCGAGGTGATGCCGTTGATGCTCAGGGCAAAGAGTGTGACACTAAGGACACTTCCCTGCAGGACACTCTCTCCTGTTCACTTTGGCCGGAAAGGGCTCCCCCCACCCGTACGCGGATTTGACGATCTCGCAAAAATTTAGATATAAACATTGGGAGGCGTCCCCTCGCCCCCATCGTAGAAAAGTCTCAATGATACCGTATCCCCATGCGGTATCATAGGCCTTCTCCAGATCGAAAAAGACCGTGGCGTAATGCTGTCTACGAAGAAAAGCCTCGCAGACGGCATTTTCCAGTCGGAGCAGAGCATCCGACGTGGAGTGGAACTTGCGGAAGCCGCACTGTGCGGAAGACTGATAGACCTCCGCTGTCCTGGAAAAAAGCTAATCTAACATTAACCAATTTCTCTATCAACTTGCGCACGCAAGAGTTTAAAGAGATTGGGCAAGAACCGGTCGGAGTAGACTGATCTCTCCCCGGCTTGAGAAAGGCGAGCACATTAGTGATTCGCCGGGAGTCTGGGAGAAGACCTTTCACCGAGATCCTATTGAACAAATCTAACAGAAAGGCCATGCCTCGCTCACCAAGGTGTCGAAGCATGGGGTAGGGGACATCGTCCGGACCATGGGCGGTTTCCGCGCACAAAGCGAGAGCGGAACGCACCTCACTCACAGTAAACTTGTCGTTGAAGGGTTCTCGCATCTGGAGGTGAAGTCCAGCCGGTGGCGTCTCGCGACATCACGACATGCAGTGAATGCTGGACGAGCAGCATCACGGCTAGAGAATGCGGAAAAAGCAGGCGCCAAGAATTCCGCCACGGACGCGGGGTCCGAGATTGCGGTCCCATTTTCCTGGAGAATGGGAAGGGGGTCCTGCGAGAACTTGCCTGGAATCCTTTTGACTCCCTTCCACACGTCAGCTAAAGGGATCTTTCCGTTCAATGAAGACACGTATGCCCGCCAAGATGAGCGGCAGGCGTGCTTCGAAATATACCGGAACTTAGCCCTAGCCCAACAAAATTCAGCGACAGTGAAATCGTTCGGGCGGCGATTGTAGCGCATGTAGGCATAACGCTTCTGTTTGGGGGCCGTCTCACACTCGGCCGACCACCATGGTAGTGGTCAGCGTGCAAAACAGCCAGACGTCCTAGGAATAGTAGTCAGGTTTACGGCGATGAGGTTGCCTGAGAAGAGCTCAACGGCCTCATCAACCGACCTAAACTCCTCGACTGAGATAGAGAATTCAGTCATTTCTTGAAATGCAGGCCACCGCAACCGCGCCAAGCACCACCAAGGTGGTCTCTCAGGCGGCAGTTGCTCTAAAAAAAATATTTGAATAGGACAGTGATCACTACCATAGAGGTCATCGATCACCCCTCAATCAAAATCAGGCTGTGAATCCAAAGAGCACAAAGATAGGTGAAGGCATGAAAATGAAGCTGTTCTGGGACAGTGATGCGTAAACTCATCCACGTTTAGAACATCAATCTCAAGCTCTTCAATCAGATTGGCAAGGACTTGTCCCCTGGGATTTATTGAGTAATCTCCCCAGAGACGATGCCTCCCGTTCAGATCTCCAAGCAATAGAAAGGACCTCGGCTACAATGCCACGACGCGGCGGAAGTCCCCTGCGTTGAAGTCAGCTGACGGTGGAATATACGCAGAAATAATAGTATACCTCCTCTCCAGGTACAGCTGCACAGCCACTGCCTGAAAAAAGGTATCTAAAGAGAAAGTAAGAACGAAGATATCACGCTGGGTGTAAACCGCGCATCCCTCAGCCCGGCTATCCCGCGGTGGTGTGGTCGGAAGACACTTATACCCTGGGCGGGCTGTAGGGAGCACGCACCTATCATGGTTTGAGGCAAAAAGATAGCTAACGGGGAACGGGACGAGAAGAGCCTCCGCAGCTCCTCCCAGTTGGCTCGGAGTCCACGGCAATTCCATTGAAGGAATATTCCCTCCAGGCCTAGCTCGGAGGAGACGCATGGGCCCTCCTCGAACAAAACACATTTACCGGAATGGCCGTACGCTTCCCGGGGGCAGAACCCCAGGCGCTGTTGGCCTGACAAAGCGCTAAAGGTTCTGTCGCCTGCGAGGTCATATTGGAGGAGGTTGGGCTCGCCATGCGAGTCTTTTCCTGCCTCTGCCTCAAAACCTTAGGCGGGCGTTGCGGCTTCGGAGGCGTAGGGACATCTTTTCGAGGAACCACTGTCACCGAGCCACTCGTTCCACCTTTGGGCGTGGGCGAAGGAGGCGAAGCTCCATTGTTGCTGTTTTCCTTTCGGGGGACAGCTTTAGGAACCCTTGAAGATGGCCTAGCGACCATCTTCAGGGGTGTTGCCTCCTGTGAGTCTAACGACTCGGTGGAGGCACATGGCCGTTTCGCCTTACGGGAAATGGTCACGCTGGGGGAAATGGGAGAAGCCCTGGTTTTAGCCGGGGCTGGGTATGTACCCTTTTTGCCCTCAGCTTTACCAGGGGAGCGCCCAGGTTAGGTAGAGCCCGCAGAAGGGCTCTTAATGGGCAAGGAAACAACCGTGCTCCTTGGCCTGGATGGGCCAGAAGCAGAGGGTGCCTTTCTAACTATTGAGGCATATGACGTCCCTGGCAGAGCCGGGCGCACCAGGACCAAGTCCTTAGCCTCACGGAATGATAGTCGATCCTGGGCCTGAACGGCCAGGATTTCTTTCTCAAGGAGATATGCACCACATTGCTTCGAAGAAGCGGAGTACGGCTCTCCGCAATTTACACACTTTGCCACACACTATTTGGATTTATCGTGCGCGACCTTGGAGCAATTTACACAGACTTCGGGTGACCCCGACTTTGCACGTCTTTATGAGCGATTCGTATGGCCGAAGCGGTGACAGTAATAGCACCACCGCGGCAGTGGCACGAATGCCTTCACGCGGTAGCGGTACCAACCGGCATGCACCAACTCAGGGAGCTTGTCACAGTCGAACGTGCTGAAGAGTGTAGGGGTGGGTCTCGAGGCCCCTCTCTGTTTTCTCATCACACGTTAGACCTTGATCGCCTCATGGTCGGGCAGCTCTAGGGTGATTTCCTCAATAGATTAGTCAACGTGTTTCCTCGCATAAACTACTCCTTGCACAAAGTTCATGGTAGAGTGCGGCGTCACACTCACCGGGGTGCCATGAAGTGTCCGAAGAGCACTTATTTTGCCCGCCTCGGCGGGATTTGCAGCATTCTACAGAAGGCTCCCGTCTGAGAAACGGGTCACCTTTGGCTCTCTACCAATTGCACTAGCTAATTCTCTCCTCTAATGGATCATGTTGCCCTTGAACAACATGATGCAATCAGTGGAGCGAATAATGAGGAAGCGTTTGAATCCAGCGGGCTCGAAAACGCCAGGTAACCTCTTAATTGAGGGCCCTGATGTCATTGAGGCTGGGCCCTGTGCACTTTTAATCTTAGTCAGGGGCTCCACAACCGGGGGGGCAGAGGGGCTGGATGTGCGGATCTTCGCTTGGTCGCTTGCTAAAGTTGCAGCAGATCCATCCGTCCCCGGAGCCCCCGCGGATGGAGAGAAGCCTCGTTTTTTTTGTCTTTTTTATCTGTTTTGGAGAGGAGGGCGGGGAATGAACTCGCTTCTCACCTCCGCCGGAAGGAGCCCCTAGGCCAGATGGACCGGCGTCTGCCAGGTCATTATCTGAAATGGAAAAGGTCCTGGTAGTCGTGGGAGCACCGGTCGGAGGAGATCCCTCCCTTCCTTTTACTGCTTCGGAAACCACAGCCGTTTGAGGAGGACCCTGCATAGGGGTGGATTCGGGTTCGGTGCTTTGCACCGAGCCCGGATTACTCCCCATGAAAGGCCCTTCCTTCTGATGCTGGGTTACCTCAAGGACCATGTCTATCTCAGGGGAGGGCCTCCAATTGGCCATCCCCCTGCAAGACATCGCAGGTCCCTTTGGCAGTATCGTCACTAGTCTTGTGTGGGGAGGCATGGGCCTTGACCCCGGCAAGGTTCAATATTCTTGTTAGAAGGTCTTTTGATGGAAGCAACCGAAGGGTCCTGGCTTCCCTCTTCCCCCTAAGGGGTTTTGCCCTACCAAGCCACTTCGATGTGGAGTGGCTGGCTAAGGGCTGCCTGCTGGCTTTCTTGGCATTCATCTTGGGAAGAACAGAGCGGACTCCTGCTGGTAAGACGGAGGTGCCCGAAAGAACTTCCAGAGAAGTGGGTGAGGGGGAGTCCCCTTTACATGTAGGCGTAGGAGAGGAGTAAGCTTCCTCCCCGGTATAAGATACGTGGAGGGTCCCCTGCCCAAGCACAAGGGGGGGGGGAAGACCTCCATTTTTTGGCTGGAGCTGCCCGAGGGCGGCTCCGTCGCTGTTTCAGAAGAAGTTGGGGGTTGGGGTTTTGGGGGGGGTTTCGTACATGGGCATGGTGACCCTCTTTTTCTATACGGGACGCAATAGATCATCCCCTTTTGCAGTTGCCTGCACTGCAAGTGGTGCTTACAGGCCTGGTAGAGCCAGGCGCCGCCATTTCGGACCACCTCTCTTGCCTGATGGCCTGTCAGTCCATCAGTATGGCGGCTCCACCTTAGACACGGCGTAAAAATGGATAGAATGTGAAGAGGAGAGGAAAGGGGATGTGAGGAAGGTATGGGTGGGGATGAAGCATGTTGTTAAAAAAAACCCATCCCGAACCGGAGCTCCGGGTTTAGGGAACATTGTCCCCTCCCGCCTTAGCCCCGATCCGGGATGATTCGCTTGAGAAGAAGGTCAGCATCTACCCTGTGAAATTAGAGACTGACCAGAGAAAGTTGTGGAAAAGGTTGTGTGAAAAGAGAGTAAACAAGTGTTTTGAAGGAAGGAAGAGAGGCTTAGCTGGGGCCGGACAAGCTGAGAGGGTAGTTGTAGGCTATTAGAGTAAAGGCAATTGATCTCCAGTGCATGTTTAAGATTCTCGTTCTATTGGAAGGAACCAGATATGCATATAAATTTTTCTCATGGTAGTACGCAAGAGCATCGACATGAAGTTATACTTGCGCACTTGAAGAATATATAGCCTGGATTTCATCACGTTAGGGGGACCGTAGTACATAAAGATACCTAAATCTCGGATACCCTATGCCAGTAATAATGATTACACGGAACAAATCCTTCAAAATTGGCTAACGTAGACAAGTGGGGAAAGTAAGGCTGAGTGAGAACTTAATTCAAGTCTCCTGCAGCACTTTGCTAATGAATTATGCAATCGATGGCTCCATGACACAAAGCTTTATTAAAAGCGGTCACCAAACTAAAGAAAACTAAGATGAGTTACCTCTGGCTTAGTACAGCGAGACTAAAGGCGCGTGGAAATATAAAGGTAAGTAGCATAGACAGTATCTTTTGCGCTCAGGGACTAGCACGGAAATTCAGAACACAGCATCATATGGGGATTGGCAATCCTAGTTGCATATGCAGCAAACAAAAGGTAGAGGAAGGCTAGGAAATCAGAATTCTTAGCTACTTTAAAATGCCTGAGTACTAAATCCAACTACTTTAAGATAATTCTGGAAATGGCGTAGCAGGTAGTTTTCCGCCTCCTCAATTTCCTCCCATTACGTTGCATAATGCATTCAAGTCATTATGCCCATCTAAACCATTAACAAAGCAAAATTACGCAATTAGCCACTTGTTCAGATTTGCCACATTTGAAAATTAGTAGATTAATTTATGTAGGAAAAATGAGTTTACAGAGAAAATCTAGTGTTGAAATAAAAATACCCAAACAATACAGAAAAAATAAAGATCCATGGTGAAAAGCTTTCTCTAAATTTTCATTTTACATTTATTTATTTAATGCATTTAGTTTTTGGTTTTTCTTCTGACTGTGAATTTTAATCTTAGACAATGGACTTAGTAATGTAGACGCAATATGGTGGTGTAGTAACTTGTAATTCCAATTACAGTTACTTTTAATTATGCATATATGTTCGTGTGTTCGTCTTGTTTTCGGTGTTCCTATTCCGAAATTTAGTGCATAGTCGAGTTGTCTATGTTATCAGTTCTAGCTTGAGCATCACCGCGTTTGGATCTGAAACTACTACTCCTACTACCAAGGTACTATTTCATACTTACCAACTGGACATAGGCCTACGTGACACATACTAAACAAACTTACCTACCTGACTCTACTGACGTGAACTCTAAACTTACACATACAATAAAGTGTGTTAGGTTCGAGTTCATCGTTTTCTAAGGTGAGTTGTACTCATCTATTGCATGGTAATTATAATATGTTTCTGGTGTTCATGTCCATTGTTATGTGTGAAGCCCGGAACGTGATTACGAACCCAAATGGTAGACTTGGCTAGTAATATCTATTTTTCATGGGCTCTCACAGGTGGTCAATATCTTAATATACATACATAGTCTATTATTGAGTATAGATCATATCGTTTCGTGAACAATAGCTCATCGCCTGCTGGACAATTTGCCTCTTCTTGGTGTTTGTTTGTTTCATCTAATAGGCTTAGTTGATCCAATAATTGATATAGTTGGAACATTGGGGGTAGTTTATCCCACAATTCGCTTGTCCAATATAATTATAGATTTAGTGAAGAAATATTCTCCTTGTGCAAGCAAATCTCTTTGATGCATTTTCTGTCTTCCACGAGTCTTCGTCATAATCAAGATGGCTTCAATCTTGATGCTTTTGCATTTTCAGGATTTAAATGTACGCTATACAACAAAAATTACAGCCAGGTAAAGTACATTGGCTTTTAAGTTTGCGGAATATATTTTTTTTTAAATTATTCTCTCGAAATTGCTGAACGTAAAATTTTTCATAATTTTAGAGACACACTCGCATTCAACTCGTGACGTATTTGGAATAGCCTTTGTTATTTATATAGAGTTACATACATATGGAGTTATGAATCGATAAAATTCATCTATTTATACATCAGCCAATGTTTCTCTATTGGATGGTTAGATATTAAATTTCGGTATATTTCCTGAGAATTTCAAATTTATAGTTAAATTTCCTCAGGGAAGAAGTTTAAACCACGCCGAAAGAATTATATTACAACCACCATATCCATAATTTGTGAAAAATCTTTGTGAGTCTCTCAGGAAGAAGCCCGTATACTTCTTACTTCCTCAACTTTTGCCTTAAACTTTGGACATTTTTGCAAGTAGTTTGTCTCTATCTCACTTTGCTTCGGATTCGCGCTGTTGGTAATTGATTATAAAGTTGGTCTAATTTTTTCAAATCATGATCCCTCCAACTCAAGAAGAGATATTTGACCAAAATTATTCTATTCCAGGAGGTTTAAATGCGTTTGCACTGAATATATATTTTATATTTTTCAGCATAGGAGGTGATGAATAGGCAAACACGCATGAGCAAGATAAAAAACCTTTATTGAAATTTATCATGATATTTCCTTATCTTTCTCCCTACTAGCCTATAACAAACCGGAGTTGAGGGACTAATTTGAGAACTTAAAGAGATATTGATAAATGATGTCTCGAGTAGCTCAATTTCAGCCATTTTTCACTTCAGCTTTTCATTGGTCTGTTGGTGGAGACTTTATTAAAGGTATGATTGTCTCAATATTTCTGCTTGATTAATTTATTATATTTGTTGTAGAATGTCCTCCTACTTTTTGTTCTATTCTAAGAGTGCTAAGAGTGTCTAATATATATTTTCATATCTGAATATCTTAACGAACAGAGCCGTTCCGAAACATGTAAGGATATAAGAGAAACGCACAATAAACCCCAAATAAACTAATATTTTATCTTTACCATTGAATACACAACATCTAAACATTAACTACTGCAATATTCTGAATTTTATCATAAACAAGAATTAATTAAATTAGTTTACCCCTCAAAAATTGGTTAATTTCTTTACACACAACACTAATATGAGATTTAGGCTTACGGACTCTACTGGAATTTAAAGGCCTCAGAAATGTTACTGACTCACGACGCGTGCCGCCTGACCAGATGTAGATGGGCAGGATCACAAGGTCGTTTTGGCGAGGGTAGCAGCTGGGAGGTCCACATGGTATTCCGGGGGAAGGGGGGTTCCTTCACGGACGAGAACAATACGGTGCTTTATGCAACACCAAGGTTTTCGTGGTCTCTCTGGCGAGAGGGAGGTGAACTTGGTTCTTGAACCAAGTTAACTTGGAGTGCGGTGTAAACACCGAGTAACGAGCTCGAGGGGGAACTTTTCTCCTTCGTTTCTTAATTCCTCATTGACGAAGACTGAACTCGGGGACGGTCTTCTTTAAGGGCAAGGATAACGAAGGGGGATTTCTCTGGCGAGAATAAGTTACTTAAAGTTTGGTTTGGTAAACCAGGAATTAGCTCGAGGATGAGCTTCTTCTTAGTTCCAGTCTTCTTCAAGGGTGAGTATAACGGAAGGGGGGTTTCTCTGACGAGAACAAGTTGAACTTGGTTGCTCACCAAGTTAACTTATGAGTTCGGTGTGGTCACCGAGTAACGGGCTAGCGAGGGAGCCTTTTCCTTCTTCTTTTCTTGATTCCTCAAGGACGAGGAATACCCCTGATGTTTAAGGTGCACCAGGATATGACGAGTCTCTCTGGCGAGGGAAAGTTGAACTTAACAAAGTTAGCCTATCGTTTGGTTTGATAACCGAGGACTAGCTCAAGGATGAGCTGCTTCTTAGCCCCTTAAGGTAGGTAGCCCTTTTTCTCTTGCAGGGTACTTCTTGGTCTGGCGAGCCAAGTAAACTACCTCTCCAGTCTCGGTAGCTCGGTTTTGATCAGAGGACTTCGTCACCTAGAGACTGACGTATACCACCACGATTTTCCTCAGAGTTCCTGATTTATACCTCGTCACCCCACTGGACAAGTGGTAAGGAGGGGAGGGGCTTGAGGACGTCCCCAGGAGAGTTTCTTTGGCCAACGGTTTTTTCCACGAAGTCAAACATCGGCTCCTCGTGAGCCTTCAAGATTGGAAGAAACACGTCTCCAATTTCTTATTTGACGTGAAACTGGATCTCACTCTCCTGGGGGAGATCTTACATTTTGACCTTTAGGGTCTTTCATGGCACTGAGTTGTGCGACGCTGCGGTTATGCTTTTGACTCGCCGATGCCTGGGCCGGATGTCTTTGAAATATTATGTAAAATACATTATTTCCTTAAGGGGGGAGTGAGAAGATCCCTGCCCAATGATATCTGAATTGACGTTCAATCTCATCAGCTCATATTTCAATCTCATATTTAATATTGACCTTGGAGATTTAACGTTTATAATTTGTCATCTAACAGTTTTTAAGAAACTGTGTGGATTCTGCACAAAATTTTAGCATTACATTACTGTTCCCGATATCTGACTACTTTCTACAATTGATGCTCACATTGCTTCTCGTAGTTCCTTCAGATGCCCATGAATTACTATACAACATATATCCTCACTTATTTGACATTAAGTACTTTGGTAGTCAGTAGAACTTCTGATAATCGCTGAATTCTAGGGAATTTGGTGGTGGAGAAGTCCGGGTTGATATTATTGCTACGTAGGCTGCAAGCAAGTAGTGGCTGAGATTTTGAGGTTCTTTTCTAAACTCATCAACTTCTCTAACGTTGCTTCCTCCAGAGGGGTAAAATCATAAAAGAAAAAGGGTTCTTTACACATTGTTTAGTTAGCTTTAATAGAAAAAGTTTACGTCCTTAATAGAAAGTTTAATCTTGATACCTGAGATATTCCTTTAAATAGAATTATGGTCAATAATCAATAGAATAGTTGGTCCGCTTTAGATGTTAAACCTAAAATCTAACTACATATTAATGTTAACATCTGATTTCTTGGCTGCTCAATTAGTAGGAGAGTAAGTCTAGCACATTTTGGTAATTGCGTGCCTCAAAGCAACTAATCACATAGCCAAACTCGGTTTAAAGGTGACTGATATTTATGACCCAAAGGAAGAATCAAGTAATTGGTCGAGATAAAATAAGACTATTGGTTTCTCATCACATTGACATAATTAGTGGGAGGTTAATAGCCTTGATATCACTGTCAAAGTATGACTTATTTCTTTGCGGCAAGAGGTTGAATGGTATTTTTTGTTTTACCGCATTTGCGACAAAATCCAATAACTTCCTGCTATATTTGATGAAGATGCATTATCAGAGTAAATTTTGAATTTACAGTCTGCAGTCTTCATATCATCTTCGGGTATTTTTAGTAGGTGAAAATAGGGTTTTATACATATATTTCCATAAGTTCTGCTCTTTTTCTCACATAATTTTAGATTCATATGCAGAATTATTTATTTGAATAAGAAAGGTTGAGCGAAAAGTACCAGTTGAGGATTTTAGTTTGCCTTGAAATATATTGACTTTATGTAGTGTTTCGAAACCGTCCTATTATATATTTTGTTGAATCTACTATACATGCCTTTGCAGAGAGAGTCAGGTGTGAAGAAAAGAGTATTTTATTGAAGTCTTCATATTGCCACATATGTTACTAACTCTTGGCTTTCGATCATATCTCTGTTGTATTTCGCAGCTTATAAACTCTCAAAGATTACTTATACCCCCAATTTTACTCCTTCTTAATATTAGAAAAAAACTTAGGACGAGCGAAATAGGAAATTTAGGACAACCAGTTCATTTTTTCCTCTATCTCCTGTAAATCAATTGACAAAGTAATTCTGCATTACATATAACTGTTTGTATACGGTATATGTGAGCATAGTATTAAATTTATACAACTATTACATGATAAAACAACAAGCGAGTGTAATTTACATAGCTAAGGAGTATACACACCATTTTTCCTCAGTTTTAAAAACGTCACGTCAGCATATGCACGTATTTATATATATATATATATATGCAACCAAGCCCACAGGGAAAATTAATACAAGGATTCCAAGTAATTTCGGACTTTATTTCGAGTTCTTTATCAAGGAAGAGCAGAAGTATTGAAAATTGTAATATTTATAAGGATAATACAGAGGAGAGGGAATGCCCACAATAAAGCAAAAAACGAATCAACAAAATGAATTAATATACATAAAGTGGAAACCTTACGAGTAGCAGTTTTAAATACAAACTAAGATCATTAAATCAGGTAAATTCAAAAGACTAAAGGTTGAAAAGAGGTTTAAAATACTGCCTAAGCAATAAGGGAAGGAGAAAATCTTAACGAGAGATTAACCCCAGAGGCCAGGATCTAAAAACCAAGGTAGAATAAGTACAAATGTTCTAAACACTTGATTCAACAGGAAATAAATAGAGACAAAAACATAAGGCTGCGTAGATGCACACAAAATAAAATAAAATTATTTATTAAGATTAATATTAATATTTAGTCTCAAATTAAAAGTTTCGACTCTATATTGTAAATATAATTTAAAAAATAACCATAAATTTTATATAAGACAGGATTTAAATTATAATTTGAGAATTTACTAATAAAGGTCGATTCAATGATATTTCGTGAAATTGTATCGTTATTATGACAGATGACTTTAGCAGAATTCCAATCAATATTGTCATTAATATATGATAAATCAACATAAAATAAGTTGCATTCTTCCCCACGAGGGACATTATATTTATGCTAAGAAATTCGTTTTTTTAAACATTCACCTCATTGGCCAAAAGTAATATTTAGAGCAATCGATACATTTTACGCAATATACATTACCAATCGGGGAAGGCGCATTCTTGATTAATAGTTTTGAGATACTATTATTATAGCTAAATACTACACAAAAGCCAAGAGGTTTTAAAATGTGAGGGAGAGAAGCAAAAGATGAATTAAAAGGAAGTACAAGAGTATTCTTGTTATTACAAAGCGCGCCAGGTTCAAAAGAATAAAAAGAATTTTTAGCTAACTAAAGGCATTTATCAAGGAAATGAAAAGGGCAGCAAAATTTATGGCCAATGTGAAAGATTTTGGAAACTTCAGAGTCACAAAATTCAGAACTAACTACACGAAGGGCACGGAGAAACATTAAAATGAAAATAGATCTTTTGACTTTAATATGGTGAGAGGAGCAAAAGTAAATATAAGAAGAAGAATTTTGGGGTTTCCAATAGACAAGCAATTTGAAATCAGAAGGTGTGCAGTGTATTAATAAATCAAGGAAAGGAATACTTCCATTCTGTTCAATTTAAAGATTCAGATTATAGGAAAATCTATAATAGAGAGGAGGAAAGCCGTTTCAAAACATTCCATATATAAGTTAGATAAAACGTGGAATAAGCAATGATCCATAGCTAAACCAAATTTTTATCGAAAGAATTTACCATTGAAAGTAAATGCATAGCCTTTGGTACAGAGGGAAATAAGTTCTAAGAATAAATTAAGGGATATAGGTAGTTCAACGTTGCACAATTTATCTTTAAGTTACTGGAATAGATCATCAACTGGAACTTCAGTGAAAATGGAGCAAACGTCAAAGCTAACAATGCTGAAGTCTGAAGAGTTAGGGATGGTATTAAGTTTTTCTATAAGGCAGAAACTATTAACTATATGGGAATCCAAAATGCATCCTCCAAGAGGGGTAAGATAAGACGTTAGCCATTTTTACAAAACATGAGACAGAGCCTACAGAACTGACAATGGGACGTAAAGGATTATTAGGTTTGTGAGTCTTGACAAGGTCATTAAGATAAAGAAGAGAGGCATTCATAGATTTAAATTTAGAAATTAAGACTGGATAATGTTTAAGACTTGAGCGTACTTTTGTATGAAAATTACTATTCACTTGTTCTAAACGGTCTTTATTTAAATTCACATAGGTAGAGTCATTCTTAGTTAATTCACTCATTTTATGGAAATATGTTTGTTTATCTATGTTTGTATTTATCTCCGCTGCTCCTAAGGTTTCAATTTCATATTAATTCATTTTGTTGATTCGTTTTTTGCTTTTTTGTGGGCGTTCCCCTTTGTCTGTATCATCCTAATAAATATTACGATTTTCAATACTTCTGTTTTCCTTGATAAAGAGCTCTAAATAAAGTTCGAAGTTACTTGGAATCCTGGTATTAATTTTCCCTGTGGTCTTTGTTGCATTTATTGCTTACTCACGTGATACTTTGTGAGATTTTACACATATATATATATTTATATAGCGAGGGTATATAAATTCAGGCATCCGTTGGGTAACATATCACGTATATAACTTATCGCTATTTTGGTCTGATTTAGCAAGAAATTTCTATTCAAATTGCCTAAAAATTAGAAAATTTACAATATTTGGGGACAGAGAGCTGGTAAATATATAATTAAAAATTTTTAAGTGATACTTGGCTAGGACTAACTTAATATCACTTTTATTTACTACAGAAACAAAGACAAAATTAAGAACAAAGAACATAAATCAATATTTTTTCGAAAACATTAGAATTCTGAGTCAACTATATTAATCACATAAAATTCTGTTAACAACAAATTTAGTATGTAATGAACAGAATTATGAGGTAGGAAGTTAATCGAAAGAACCTCCATATTTCTTGCGTTTCGTGATGAAGAATACCTCGATAGTAATAAATAGCATTTAAATAAAATAACTGTGAAGAAATAAATGATATCTCTGAGTATTCTCACAAAATATTTTGATGACAATATGCAGATGGATCTCAGTGAACATAATTGAATATAGCTGTCATATAACTTCAGGTGAAATGAATAACCAAACATTAAAAATTCTATGTAGTACATCATTCATCCATCGTGAATCTTTTCACAGAGCAGCTCACTCAATATTTCTGCTTAGCAGAAATTAATATAAATTAATGAATTACTATCAAGGAAGAAAGATTTCCTCATATTCATATCGGCATACTGATGGAAAATAAAATTCTCCGCCCAACCAACCTATAAGAATAATAGAAGCGAAGGTTTATTGAGTTTCTTCCCATTTCTAGTATGTAAATTTTAATTTCATAGAGTATCTGCAAGAATATAGGCACAGAGTTCGAATCTTAACTGCAGTTGTTTGTTGCGCAAGTGTGTCTAGGATTAAGAGCATGTTTGCTGCTTCTTTTGTTGCTAGTTTTTCTGAGATTCTGGAAAATATTTTGAGGGAGTAGTGTTACGAGTCTGGTCTGGTGGGCATCATCCCTGATTTTATCCCTGACAATGTACATCAATAGTGTCTATTGCAATTATGATGCACATTTCTGATGTGTCCCGCTGTCCTTTAGCTTGATAATCAAATTGTGTGAAGGAATGACATCCACTACCCACTCGACACCCCCTGTCGAGAAGGGTTTGTACTGGACAAATAATTCCTTGTGTTTCTTAGCCAAACTTGGAGACGCCTGTTGCCACATTCTCTCCTTTGAACTCTGAAGTCTAAAAAAGGTAATTTGCAACCCTAATTGCTGATAATCATCCACTTTAACGTCTGTTACCGAAAAAGAGGAGTTAAATTACTTTGGTCATTGGTATCGTCCGAAACGTGAGATAGAATCATATTATTAAAAAGGTTTTACTACTTTCAACAGAATAGAAGCTATTTTGGCTTACTTTAAACACCAATAACACAATATTATCACGAGTGTGCTACTGGTCAAACCTACCAACCTCTTTTCTTAACCTGTAAATCAGTGAGATTTCGCTTGATTAAATATATACTTGTGTCGTTACTGTGAATGTAGCAGATTATCGCTGATACTGCCCTAGATATAGATTATGTTGGATATATTCTCGCCTTCCAAGGCCAGCCTCTACTACCAACTTAAGGGAATAACACATTTCTTCCTTGAGTCACTTTTCAAGTTCTTTTGTTCCAAAATCGCATTTTTTGTTATTTTAAATATTATTTTACTGCAATTTTCATGCACTTTATTATGGTCTAATTATTTTTTAGCAACATGACTAAGACATAGTGAAAACTAAGATAATTCCAAATTGTATACAATCGTGAAAAATTTTCTTATATATTTAAATTAGTTTAGGAAAACAGGCGTTGCTGTGCTGGTAAACAAGAGTTTGCAGCCAATTTCCATCCTATGAAAGAGGATCTATTTTTAGAATTTTCGCCTGACTTCCTTATTTTTATTTAACATATTTCAAGCGCTAAAACAAAATAAATCACGAACTTCTCTAAAGTAAGGTATAGGAAGCCTAGAAAGGAAGCCACTTCACAGCGCGCGAATAAGGGGGGACCTTAGCAACACGATCCAGAAATAGTAATAGGATTAATGAGATAGGGTGGTAAGGAATGTTACCCTCAATATGAAGATATTTCTGCACCAATAGGCCGTTACTAAGAGTATAATCTCTCTATCTATCTCTCATTTTCAGATTTATCTGAGAGTGAGCCGGAAAACACCGAATGGAAGAGCACCCAATGAAAGAAATGAGTCCCTTTCGGGCGAACTAATAGGATGGCAAATTTCGCATCTGCTAATGGCAATGGAGGCACGCTAGAATCTCTTCAGCTAAAACTAAGAAACATCGAACAAGGATCGCCGAGACTGGAAATAGGATCATTTTGCGATGCAATCTACGGACACATAAATTGCCTTGAGAGAAATAATAGCGCCTGCAAATGGATACCTCGTCATTTACAAATCACCACCAATAGGAAGTTCGTATACAGGGAGTCGAAGTATGGGTATGCCCAAATGTAAGGGAGAAATAGAGAATTTTCACAGTTGAACTAAATTCACTGGTCATCAAATTGAGAATTCACTAACATTTTTTCAAGATATTGAGAGCAAAACCCAAAATTCTCTAAAAAATTGCGTTAAATGGACTCTTAATGTTGAATATGAAAATCCACCCAGAACACAATGAACGAGAAAAGCAAATCAATATCTAGATATGCTTTAAATGTTAAAAGGTCAAGGACTATATTACTAATCAATGCCCAAAAAGTCTCAGATATGCTCTAAATACGATTAAACAAGACATTACTCAACAGTGATTGAAAAGAAACAGAAAAAATACATTAACTAGGGAGCGCGACACATAAGCATCTCAATAGAGTGCTCCAAATGCAAAGAAATTCTTTAAAGAAAAGAAAAAGGAGAAGAGGAACAGAGAGAGGAGAAAGGAAACGTTAATTAAATGAGAGAGTCCAAGGCACAACCGGCGGTTCCTAAGGGCACAGCAATAGAGATATAGACATGTATCCTTAAAAAGACCCTAAAACACATACTGAAGAAAAAATCTTATGAAGAAGTTGTGGTTCCCTGAGAACTTTCGATCTTAGCAAATACTAAACCTAAATGTGGCTAAGCTCTTTGTGACAACATCCTAAAAGGGACAACAACCGAAAACAACATAATTCCCAAAAGGAAAGCTACTCCGTAGCAAAAGAAAGCACAAGTGAAGAAAATATGACAACTGAGAGTAAAACCAAGAGAATTGAGTTAAATTTGAAGTTTAGATCACTCAAGGCTTACCCCTGCCAAGAGGAATAACCAAGCTAAAACATTCAAAGGATTAAAGGAAGCCACATTTAAATGAGCCATCAATGTTAAAGGCATGTTCGAAGATGAAAGATCAAGAAGATGCTCATGTTCGTGTGTGACTCCCAGCCACACCACCTTTACAAGACCTGGAATTGCAAATTTGAAAGTCACTCAATTTTAAACGAAAAACACACGGGAGCAACAAACCTGCCTGAACATAAATTCAAATAAACAATGGATTACTGAGGGAGATAAAAAGGAAAAATTCTGCATATTAACATCAACTGTTGGCAAAAACTTCATGGAAAGTGATCCAGACATAATTGCATATCAGAACTTAGATTAACACAGAGAGAAGCGTAAGGAAAAAGTTAAATTGTACCGTCCTAAACGCTAACCCATCAAGTAAAGAGTCCGATTGGTTGGACATAGTAATCAGAAAAGACATCGAATTTCAAGAAATAGATGTCATAGCTGAAGCGTACTTAGCCATTGAAATTGAAAGAGAAACCACCACTAATAATAGTTACTGGATACCAATCGCCGAGACGCACTTTAATTCCTATGAACAATATGATTACCTTCTTAGGCACATGGCTCCCATCAATACTTGTGGGAAGCATTAAACAAAGGTGCAGAGCAAAAGACTAGCGAAACAAAAATCGAAATCGTGAGAACTTAGTAATATTGATGTAAGGGAACTGGCCCAGACTTCCATATATACTTTTAGGTCAGAGAAGATACAAACCCAGACGTAACGGTAAACAGCTACTTGTTCCTTACAATACAGCCCGTCAATGTATCCTGTAGTGAATACGTGGGCACATTACTTCCGGTAGCGGAAGTAATAGTTACAATACAGGAAGCCAGGACAAATACCTGATCTTAATGAAACTAACTTGGAAAAAATTGATAGTGTAAAATAAGCTCTCAATGAATAGAGAACAGGAACGATAAAAAAATAAACAAAGCTCACTGAACGAGTACCTACACTTAGAAGAAAAAAAGGATAGTTGGTGCATCTCATAGAAGAACAGCATGGAGTAATCATGGATAGCCTCAACAGAAAGATTTTCCTAGAAAAACAAATAATAAAAACTGAAGGGTAATAAACTAATGGAAAAGAAGACGCCCCATGAGAAAAATAGCACTAACTAATGAGCAAGCAGAAAAAGGAAAAAATGACGGAAGCATCGAGCGTAATTGGTGCACTACCTCAATTCCGTGTTTTCCATAACATCGAAGACAAGTGTAAACTTCAATCCGGTAACAAAAGAGATGGTTAGGACATCTCCCCAACCAATAGCAAAAATTATGCTCAACACCACTTCATCCATATCAAAGAGAAGGGAATCCCAGAAGGGAATCCAGGACTAGGGGTCATAAATACCTCCACAAAAATAACAAATACTATAAGTTCTTTCAAACAAAAGCACAAAATCCCTCTGAAATCACCAGATTCATACGAATTTAGGCACTGAATAAATCACTGAATCGGTTAAGAAAATATTCAATGCGCACCACATATTCAATCTGCTAAAATGATCTTCCTCCTACAACCATGCGAACCATTGGATCAACCCAACAGCTACAGCTATTAAGGAAATGTTTTTAAAAAAATCATTCACAAAAGACAGGTAAATTATGTCAGTCAAAACATTCCTTACAATGAATAACATCTCGAATTCTGTAAAGCGATAAAAACCGAAATGGTAGATGAGATCATCGGAAAAAAAGATCGGGAAGGCCGAAAGGTGAAAAATACAACGATGTGCTGCTCAAAGTTGTAGAGAAAGACTTTTACAAAGAAAGTATAGTTCACATACATACAACACAAGATCCTCAACAATAATCTAAAGAGAATTCTCTGAGACTATATGACTGATACGTGGTGATTAATGAACTCAAAAGCCCTCAGTTCATATTGGAATGTAGACCCACTCAGGAGAATGTTTCAGTCCCACGCTGAACTCTATTTTCATTGAGGATTTACTAAAACCTTTGATGCCAACATTCTTCAATATTTTATTTACAGACGGCATAAGCCATCTAGTCCTCTGTTAATGGTAGAAAGTGAGAATCAGTCACAGACCGAAATAGAGAAATTGAAAACATCACTCAGTACGAGGACTGTAAAATACGAACAAATATAAGAAAAATCACCGTAAGTCCTATCTCGAGACGAAAGGTAGCAGATATTGAAATACAAGGACATCTGTAAAGATATAATTAGCAAGAAAAAAGTATTCTGGCTTAAGATAAAAACAAGGGCCTAGTAAAAAACGCGACCTAAATTATAGAAAGAGTATCCAATGTGCTTAGATGCCTATAATCATTAAGAAGCTAAAACTGCGAATAAAAGCAAAGTTTAACATGTTCTAGGAAGGGAGGCTCTATGTAATGGTCGAATTCATATTAATACCTGATCTAAATCAAAGAATAAAAAGAGCTGGCCAAATTTCAAAGTAAACCCCTTAGCTAATTAAAAACACGTGAAATAACGACATGAAGAGTCATAGACTTTACATAAGAGGCTAAGATTAAACCGCTCTATATCGCTGTAAAAAGCAGAGCGGAAAAAAACAGGAGGAAAATGGACGAACTTCCTACAATCTTTGTACAATACATGAACACCAAAGTAAACAATTCTTTCAACCACAGATTCCGTAATGAGAGAAATCAACAGAAAATAGTGAAAGCACCATTGTACATATAACTAAGAAAATTACCGGATGAGAAACCAGGTCCTATAGCGATCGCCCTACCGAGATAAACCATAACCAATCCAGACTGTAACATCACCTAGCAAGACTCTCAAGATATGTGGTCCAAAACTGACTAAGTTAATTGACACATAATGTGATACGATTACAAAAGTGTAAAACTACAGTGTATATTTGTAAAGTTAAAACTAAAGGCAAAGTAATCAACCCAAATTTACTTCACTGAATTGAATTTAGATAAAAATGCTCAACTATGGTGAAGTGAGAAAATAAAGTGTATATTAAGAAAAAGCAAAGTAAGAAAAAAGTAGAGCTCAAGTATTAAACTTTAACTTCGCCCCCAAAATTTCATACATAACAGAATAGCAAAACAAAATTTACACATAACGGAATAAATGCTACAAAAAGAAGGAATTATTAATCATCTTTTCACCATCAAAATATTTTATACAGAAATTCTCTAAACCAATTTTAATGATTGCAAATAGAATTATTTAGACACATTCGCACTGTGTTAAGTCCTCTACATTCATTACATCCCAGTTTGGCCACCCTTACCAATCCATGAGAGCTTTAACACGTCTTGGCACGGTATTGATCATTGTTTTTCACATTTCGTGGATTCGCTTAGATCTGAACCAAGCTTCAATGTGACGGCATATAAGTTACTGTTTGGTCGTAATGGGTTCTGTATGTATTTTATCTTTCAACTCAAACTATAAACTTTCAATTGGATTCATGTTCACAGAATTTCCGGTCAGGGAAAGCAACTGAATTCCATTTTATGCACACCATGCCTTTACTGATTTTGATATATGACATGAGGCTGAGTCTTGTTGGAATATGCAAGGTCTCTTGCCTTACCATTCCCTTATTTGAGGCACTAAACGACACTTATAACCATATATACCTTTATTAGTTCAAAGTTTTCTTAACAATGTTCAAACAACTTGTTTCATTCACTGAAATGGCACCCCACTCTATGATTTAAGTTTGAAATTTTAATGTTTTTCTCACACATTCACCAATAAATTCTTATCCAGGCTGGCTTCTTACACACTGCATGCAGGCATCTAGTATTGCGCTGGTTGATTCGTCATAGAAAACTACATGCAATACGACATAGTTACATAGTTGAACAGCCATAGAAATTTTGGAAAAGCCATTGAAGTAATGAATCATTGTCGTAGATTAGCCTGGGGTTCGTGAGAGTACATATATATATATATATATATATATATATATATATATATATATATATATATATATATATATATATATATATATATATATACAATATATATGTTATTTATTATAATAATAGAAGGGCAAGGTCTGATCCGGGACCTGGCTGAAGGCTAATCACCAGACGAGCGAGTAGGGGAGAGGTAAATAATGGGGAATGTAGATTCTTAAGCGAGTGCGCGGAAATTTATTCTACAAGGAGAGTACAGTTGGCCATTAGGATTTCTTATGGGTCGCCGACTAATTCTGGTTAGAGCAAGGTGTAGAACAAAAATATCTTTATTATTTATATACAAATACAACATGCATATAAATAAGATTTATCGCACAAATGACATGTATACTCGTGGTATCGGTTATGGAGTTAAGGTACTCGGGCGACAGGTTGACTCACCAGAGCCTACAAGCTGCGGCTGGCTAGCCGACGTACACATGTACAAAGATTTAGATGCCTGGATACGAATCCACAAATGTCGTAGGCTTTGGTTTATGGCTTGAGGCCTGGGAAGTAGGCGGGGGGAATGTTGATTGCACGGGTGGGTTACAATCGTAAGTTTAACATTGAGAATTCGTCTGAGGGAGTATTCGCACTTAAACGAGATTGTAGACAAAACAAAGAATAGCCAATGGACTGGGGCTAACTTTCCTCGGGGGCGGGGAATTCTGGCTTTCGGACTCGCGAGTGAACGGAATGGAGTCGAATCGTAAAGTTGAAGTGTCTCGTACTACTCGGCGTGGCTATACTAAATTTGGCAACGCTGAAAACTGAGTTTATATGGGGCCCAACCGGAAGTGCCTTGCCTCAGTTGCCGAACGGGTTTTTCCATATCAGAGACAGCCATAGGAAGGGCGACTCCAAGCGGGGTTTTTGATATTGCTCGGTGGGACGACGGCAACTTCACCTCGCTCTTGGTGGTCAAGCGTCTGCTTTATTGCCGGAAGTAGATGAATTTCTTTACGATCAGACTTGGCATTCTTCAGTTTGCGGGACTTTTCGTGCTTCGTACTGAAATAATCCCTTATTTCGACAACCATCTGTAAACCTTATGGTTTGAAAAGACTGGAGCCAGTACAAAAGTGTGGCAGTTTTAAATCAGTAGGTATCAATGCTTTTTATGAGTTATAGGTAACTGGTAAGCTAGATGTGTCATTTTTACCTTTTGCCATTGTTCTGAAGTCCACTCAAGGTGAGTTTGGCCCAGAATTAGCGTGCCTTTATAATTGTTTCTGGGAGTCGAGTTTTCTTTTTCGAGCGATAGAATTTCACTCTAGCTTCCAAAAGCCTGTCATTGCTTCAGCAAGGCTAACAGGTTCTGCTACCAGCTCAATAAAAATATTCCTGCAAGATGTTCTTCTGTCCTTAAGAGCTTGATGTTTTATCGGCTAAAACAACTATGGTCAATAGGGGACATTTGTTTTCTATTTCCCTGATATTTCTTCATATTTACTTATTTAACTCAGCTGTCTACTGCAGCATAACAGTTATCAGTAGAGATTCTATGGCTTGTGGTTCCATTGGAAAAACACCTCTTTACAAGAATTCTTTAAGAAGATATCAAATAATAAAATAGTACTGTGGAACTTATTTCCCTAAAAAGCAGCTATATCAGTTCATATCGATAGGAGAAGGCAGTCATCTAAGGGATAGAATATGCATGAAATCAGGAATATGTACTTATGGATTTGACCGTTAATCCTTCTCCTAAATCTACCCCTTGATTTAAACTATAGGTAATTTATCAATGTTTAGCATTCAGGCAAGTGGTCCCAAATACAAGGGATATGATGCAATTCAACTTCAACATGATGTCACTCATGACCATGAGTGAGGGCTTTTATATCTTTGATCTTTTGTTTTTCCTTTTTGTTCAGCTCATCATTTCATTGATGAAAGGACTATTTGACTATTCACCAGTGGACTAAACTACATGTGAAGTTGACGAGCTTTCTTTGTTTGCTGTAAGTGCCGAACAGAGAAAAGTGCGCAAGTTTATTCATATATTAGCACAGTATAATCTTTACACAAGATCATTGTTTTAGCAACAGCAAGGCCGAATATTTGTTAATCAAAATTATTGAAGATTAATTGCCTTATTTTTAGGAGAATTGACATAATCTCCTAATTTAGAGATAAGGTATTCATTAACTAACCTTTCTTTGAGAAAGGGAAAGGAAGAAAAATAGAATACCTCAAAAGGTTTATTTACACTAAGAATAGAAATTTGAATTATTATTTAGGTACACGAATAAATCATCTAAACATAGTCTAACTTTATTTAATACTATAGGATTCGATGCCTGATTATTCTTATGCAACAAATAGAAAACTTCAAATCAACGCATGTACTAATTATAAAATTACATCTCTAACATAATTCAAATTAAAATATAAAAAAATGATACTCAACAAAGAAATATGCATATTTACTTAAAAGATTCCCTTGCTAAGTATGTCAAATAGTTGGAATTTACTTAGTATTTACCTAATGATATACAGGGTGTTTTTTTTTACATATCCTACATTTGAAGCTTAATAAAATCAAGAATAATTTTGGGATCAAAATGAAACTTTCAGAAGTTGTTGGTATTAGTTGTAAGTCCTTGATGCTAAAATAGCTAATTGATTTATTTAATTGTAGAAATTATGCCTTGATTTTTATCAACTTTCGTTGAACTTTCAGATATTTATCGACTATTAAAGCCAATTTCATTTTAACTAATTTTATTTTCTTAAAATTAACAAAAAACTAAAACTAATAATCAGTTTGCATAATTAACATAATAACATAATTTATTTGAAGATTCTTTTTGTTTAATGCTGACCATTCTTCTCCTAACATTTATTTACTCGTGACGAAGTTGCTCTCATGAATTTTTTCAAAAGTTTTTCATTGATGTTATTAATTTCTTCAGTGATATTATTTTTTAGTTTTTGGATACTTACATGATTATTACGGTAAACAAGATCGTAGGATCTTGGAGGCCAGTTAAATTCACTGTTTCAAGAAATTATTTTTTTCTCTGAAGTTTCGTCTTAACAACTGCATTGTTTCATTCGATGTATGTGATGTTGCACCCTCTTGCTGAAAAAAACAGTTGTCGTCTATTTCAAAGCCTTCGAAAGTTCGGTAAAAAAATATTCCTTCAAGCATGTGTCAGTATCTTTTGCCATTCACAGTTAATGAATTTTCATTTTCATTCTCATAAAAATACGATACAATGATCTTCTGAGGTGTCTTTACACACTACACAGCTTTTTCAGGATGCAGTTCTTTCTGGTATATAGCTTCTGGGTTGTGATCCACCAATATTTTGTTGTTTTGCTTATTATTCTATTTGCTGAGATGAATGTGCACTTCGTCAGACATTATCACGGGCGTAGATCAACTTTCCCACACTTTCGTCTAGATTATTCTGCATGTATTTTTTTTCTTGCGAAAAAGTTGTCTTCTAATTTTTGCACAATCTGAATCTTGTATTGCAAAAGTTTTAGTTTTGTCTTCATTCCATTTTATGTTGCCACTTTTGACAATCCCACGTGTCGAGATTTTGATTTCAATGCTAAGAATCGACCATTCCAAAAATCACAATTTTTAACAAGACCTTTTACGCTCTCCGTTTCTAACAAAAAATGACCGATTTACTAAAACTAGGATAACTTATAAAACAATAAATAAATCAGTTAGATAGTTTAGGGTATGAAACAGACAACTAGTACAAACAGGTTCTGAAAGTTCCATTTTAATCACAAAATTATTCTTGATTTTATTAAACTTAAATATAAAACAATAAATAAATCAGTTAGATAGTTTAGGGTATGAATCGGACAACTAGTACAAACAGGTTCTGAAAGTTCCATTTTAATCACAAAATTATTCTTGATTTTATTAAACTTAAATATAGGACATAAAAAAAATCTGTATATTTGAAGAAAACTCTTTCGAAAACAGAAAACATCAAACTTCTAATTGGACGTTTTGAAAATATTCAATAATTTATAGCATTCTTGAACTCTTACATTCATGTTTCCTCATAAAAAGTCATTACAAATAATTCTTGAAAATTCAAGTTAAATAGTCCGAATGACATTTACTTTAGAAAAATCTAAAACACTTCATTTATAAAATCATCAAACTTTGAAATATAATTATTAATTAGCCTAAAAAAGAAACTGAAATCAAAATAATCCATTAGATTCAGAATGCTTTTAAGCACGGCTGGGTAAATAAACTACTTAAATGGGAATATTAAATATGCCAATTTTTAATATAACCAAATTGGACTAAATAAGAGTAATTTGCATGCTGTCAAAACAAAGGGTTCGCAGTTATATAAAATCCAATCAACCGTCTTAATTAAGTCAGAGCTTCTTTGATTCCTTGTAGCCAAGAGTGCACGTAATCACCCATCAAACATTCACTGCTTACATTACTTCATTTGAGAAGGGAAATTTGTGAACGTTTTTTCTTGGTTTATATTAGATTTGCACTATATTAGATAGTTTCCGTTTGCTCTTTCTGTCCTTCGTTAGAATTTTTTTAAAATTCTTTCCTTCCTCTCACTTCGCTAGAAAAATATTTAATGGGAAACAGTCTAAACAAGAATCAACAAGTAAAGAGATTAAAGTATAAAAAATAAGCAAGGGATCAAGAAAGAAAGAAAGAGTGAAAAAGAAACTATGTTCAATGAACATTCTCAGCTTACATTGCTTCATTTGATTCGAGAAAGTTATATGAACGTTCTCTCTCAGATTTTATTACTTCTTGCCCTATATTAGATAGTTTCCGTTGGCTCATTCCGTCTTTTGTTGGAAACCTATGTAAAATTATTTCCTTCGTCTCATTTAACCAGAATATTTGATGGACAATAGTTTGTCGAGCTGAGAAACTTTCACTTTCATCCAACATAATTACATGCTTGGACTCCAACGAGGGACCAAAGGAAGTGTGTGAAATTACAAAGGAAATGCTAGTAAGCGAGCGCTTAATAGCTGAAAATATTTTGGCGTGTTTATTAGTACTTGGTAAGAATCTTTTTTTACTAGTCTCCCTCTTAAAAATAAGGACACGTTCTCATTTTCGAAGCAAACAAATTATTATGTTCCGCAGAAAATCGTGAAACTATGAGTGGAAAACATTTGTATTTTTTAGGATAGTGGAAATTCAAAATTTAAAATGGGAGAATTTTTTTATATACAGCAGATAGATGATATGAATACTGAGGCGGCACCGATAGATTGAAATTAAAGAAGTTTGGAAAGTGTATTGTTTAGGTTCCTAGTGACAATTTAGGTAGTAATAATACGGGGGGGAATAGAATTCGTTAATTAGTGTAGATATCGTCACTAATGAGTCAAATAAATCCATTTAAATAAAAATAGGTATTAAAGGGTGACCCCCTAAAACGGGCCCGCGCACACTTTTTGTGATATATTCTTCCTTCATTCACTAATTACCCTTACTTTGCAGTACATGACAGAAGCAACGCCTGTTAACACAACTAGATCTCAATAGGAGCTTCAAACATTCCTACAATTCAGGCTCGTTCAAAAAAGTGCAGGACATTTTCGTGCATCACTTCGAATGCGACAAATCCCACTCCAAGAGTAAAATTCCGGCCCGGTTGGAACACTTTGAGAACCATGATACAGTGGAGAACCTCAATGCAGTCAGTGACAACCATCCAAGCCATTCAGAACGTCGCAGGAAGCGAACAGCTGAGTTGAACAAGAGCGTCAGAGAGTCAGTTCAGCAGAGTCCAAAATGCTCTGTGCGCAAGCGAATTTAGTCCCTAGGCATATGCCATGAGACTTGCTGGAAGATTACTAGTAATGGATATAAACTCCTACTCATATAGAATACAGACAAAGCAGAACCTGACAGCCTTAGACAAGGAGCAGAGAAAGGCTATGGTATTCAAGATACTGAAGAAGATTCAGGAGACCCCAACCTTTTTTTTCTTCTTTTGGACCTCAGATGAAGCTCACTTCCATCTTGAATGAAAGGTAAACTCGAAGACAAATAAATCTCTTATGGCGGACCTATAGACCAAATGAACTAGCCACCAAGCCCCTACACTCCCTTAAGTGCACAGAATGGACTGATATCTCAGCCAGAAGCATCATCGGACCATTCTTCTTTGAGGAATCTTGCATAACAGTGACAGTCACCAAGGAGCGGCATGTTGAGGTCCTAAAAACATTCAAGAGGGAGCTGCAGACCTTGTTCCGGTCGCTTATGGGAAAATTCTGGTTCCAGTAAGATGGGGCAAGCTGTCACATCTTAAAACTGTCCAGAGATTGGCTGAAAGAGAATAATGTTTGCCGTGTGATTAGTCTCAAGACTGATTTTGAGTGGACACCTTACAGCCCAGACCTTATCCCTAGATTTCTTTCTCTGGGGATACCTTAAAGACAGAGTGTACAGAAGGAGACCAAGGATCATCATGGAACTCGAGGAAGGCATCAGAGAGGAGATCTGAGCCAGTAGTCGATCGGTTTGAAAGGAAGTCATGGACAGCATTGTGGTGCTCCTCAAGAAATGCACAGACCTAAACACAATAAAATAATTATCACCAAAGTTTCATTCAATCATTGCAGAAAATTAAGAAATGAGGCCTATTGAAATTCGGGGCTGTTTTTTTGTCAGGAACCTTTTAAAAGCTGCTTGGTTAAATGTTATTTGTCTTCAAATTATAATTTCTAGGCGAAATAATTTATTAATAGATATGAAAATATTGATAAGATTGTTGGACCAGCCTTGAAGAATAATAAAGGCTAGTAAGCATTAGAATTTAATGGGTTAAGCAAAACATTACAGAAATAAATGTTTGATAGAAAATTTCTCTGATCGTGACGATGTAAAGTGGTTTGAATAAATTTAAGGTAAAAAGTACACGAACAACACTCATAAATTTCTGCCCCCACGGGTTTGTCTAGATGTTGATCTGTTTTATATTCCCGTAATTTGGTGAAAACATTCAAGGTTTTCTCTTTTTATAGTTTGTAAAAGTTTTTGTCTGCCAGCATCGCTTTTAGGTGTGTTCATGAATGGTTCACAAAATTAACATAAACGGGGAACGTTGGTACTAACAAGGAAGGATAAGCTTTTGTAATTGAAAGCGTTGCTCTTTAATAATGATATTTCAGGTAAATGAATTTGAGTTTAATCATGCTCAATTATTGAGCCCTCAATAAATCGTTATTTTCAGAATTATTCATTAGATGGAGAAGTAGGAACTAACTGATTCATTTCCACCGAGGACGCAAAAGATTCAAAAGATAAATAAATGGAATGCTTAAAAGAGGAGTTCTAGCACCAATATATAGGAGTCAATCATATCAAAGGAGAAATAGTCAAGATTTACTTATACATGTGTAAGGTATGATTGCAGCAGCCACGGCTAATACTTGGAAGGAAATGATAAAGTCAATTAGAAAATGTTTCTTACGGCATCCGACCCTCGCATGGTGGAAAAGATGCGCCACCTGGATAAGGAAATACTCATAAAGATCAGAGTGACAATCGTCTGTAACCCACTAATTAAAGAACTCGACGAGGTTCCACGTAGGAATTATATGGATATGAGTAAGCCACATCAAGTTATGTGCATTTTTGGATTTAAACGGCAAAGGTATAGATATATTTATCTCCAGCCTGGTCTCAGTGTATCCGGCAATGGGCGGTTATTTGTTTCCCCCCCTAAAATATTTTCTGTCTGTTCTCGCTGCTTAATTGGTGAGGTTGTTGTTTGCACTACCAATCCCTTATATATCAAAGAAGAAACTTCCCTACGAGATAATGAATTTTAAATTAAAAATGAGATGAAAATCGCTATTATAATTTAATGTAAGAACGGCGATCATCGGTCGTGTGAAGGTCCAGAAAAAGTGAATTTTTCCTATGGTTTCGCATACCAGAATGGCGTAACCTTACGTTAGCCAAATTTGAGACAGCCTCAAGCGCGAGAAGAAATCTATATTCGCTGGTTCTCTCAAGGAAGAGGATATGGGCTCTGAGAGGAAAATATTAGTTAGAACAGATTCAATTATGAGAATTGCCATATATGCTGTGAGGTTTGTGTAGCGAAAAGATTTCATTGTTTAAATTTCCAACAACTTATAAGATTACAAAACTCATTTAGCCGTCCATAAAGAGAACAGACTTCTTTATTGAATAGCTAGGACTTTTTATATTAAACAAGTGATTCATATAGCATAATAGAAAGATCTTGCTTGGAAAATGTAATTAAACAAATTCTACTGACCCAGGGTCACGTGCTCTCAATTATTCTGCTTTACTACCTTACGACTTGCAAAACTTTCCATAATTATAAGGCTAACGTTGGAAGGATCTTGGCTATTATATCATTTGAATGGGAATATATAAAACAACATAGGGTTCTTACATTTCGTTAAAATCGGTCTAATAGTTATGATGTTATTGACAGATAATTTCCCCGCTAACCTTTGACGACTTTGGCGATTATATCATTCGAAGTATAATGTAAAGCAACATAAGTGTTTCAAATTTTGTTAGAATCGGCTTCATAGTTACAATGTTATTACCGAAGCAATAAAAGCAAGACGAGACCGACCGAAATAGTCAGATGTAGAGTCACCCGCGATTGAAAACATACTAATAAGTCACATAGAAACAGAGAGTACTTTTTTAATTTGCTCTGACCGGAAAATGGTCGTTTGCGCGCTCAGCTCATCGAAGTTTTTGAAATACTATACAGTTTTACTAATATGAATTATGATTTGATTCTTAAGTGAGAGAACCGTGAAACCATTATGACTAACGGATTAATGTTCAATGAAAAAAAAGCTTACACTGAAAATAAATGAATCTACACAATGGAAAAAATTAGATTTTCTCACCATCCAGGCCCTTATAGATTTCGTCCATCACACTTTATATTCCTACCCTTAGACATCTTTGTATAACCTTTTATTATGCTTTATTCTTAATTTTCTAAAGGTCCTCTTAATCTTCTATTCAAATTTTTTGTCTCCTTCATGGTTGGAACTATATCTGAAAATCCATATGATATTTATCACTCCTAATGAGAAAAAAAGGGAAAAAGTAATAAATTTTTTCACTCATATTTCTTTTCTGAGGGTAAATAGATTACCAAATGAACTAATGTAAAACCAGTCTAAATATTTTCAGTAGATATGAGTACCTTGAATACCTTAGGAGGAAAGTAATGGTCGTTTGTCATCATCGGATGGCCAGGAAAGGTAACAGCTACAATCTTTATTAAGACATGCAATAAATTGATATAAAATGCGATAAGATATAGATAAAAATAATTCACTCATTCTTGATACAGTATTACTACGTTCCAGAAATTATTTTGTCCCATTTTGACTACCCGTCATCGGCAATATCATTATATACATCACTACTCAATCACTACCAGATATAAAATTAGAATCCCTGTCCTTCAGATTAATTCATTTCGCTCCTCGCTATTTTCAAATCACACTAAAATTCTAAGGGGAAAAATTACTGTAATGCTTCGTAACCCCACTCTTACCCTTCTTCCTCGAGCAATTATCCATACCTCCACTATCTACACTTTTCCTAAACTTCACAAATTTGCCACCTATTCTAAACGATTTTAACATGTGACATAGTGCTTAAAATATATAATTTCACTAGATCCATAGTTCCATCCTACAACATGTAATATCTTTGTTTTGTTTTTTAAATAAATAGTAGGTTGATCATGAATGACTATATATATTTTGTTCGATACGTAATTAAATTAATTGGGGTCAATGGTTTGATGCTATACTGAGTTTCTTGCATAAAAAATGAAAAAAAAGACTGGATTTTGTGAGCCTTGAATTAAGTTACATCCCTTAATCTAAGTTTTAGTAATAGTTTTTAACGAATAAGCATTAACAGTATTCAAAATTTTATATAGGATATTATGAACTGGGACACTAGCATTCTTTTAGATACCCTTAGAAAATATCTGTGTTGCAGAAATTAGGCACATTATTTGAAAGTAAAAACTGTGTTTAGTCATTTAGGACCAAAAAGTAAAGACAATTTTCCTCTATTAAGCACAAAGCTTCCTATTACATATAGTGAAGTCTCACATCTATAGCATTTTAAGAATTCAATAGGAGATAGCCACCCTTATCTACTTTTTTATATATTTCTGACTACTATTATTGCGGTATATGCAATACAAACAACAAAGGAATTATTATACTGTAATGTTCGTGACGTCAGTTGATACAAAATAGGTTACGCTAAAAGACCTTTCTGTGTGAATTATAAGTTAGTTGAGGAGAGATTAGCATCTTCACTTTTTCCTATACTCTAATTTATTTAATCAAGCTAAGTTTCTTTTAAGCCATTCAATTACTTTTATGTTTTAAAACTTTTAGAGGAGCCTCACATTTTTAAACATTAGGATGGTAAACTATTGATTCGTCGCTAATATAATACTTAAATATTTAAATATAAACGCATAGAAAGTTATCTTTAATGATCATTGTGACAAATATCATAATAAATTCCAAGCTGATATAAATAATCTTTAATAAACTTAATTAGGAGATATTAAAGGAAGGAATAAGAAGAAACTAAAATATGGAGAAAATGTTCGGAAAATTAGGATATTTTAACTGCCAGCTAATTAATATTACAAGGTTATTAAAATCCCTTTTCTTCTCCCTCTCTCTCCCTCTATCTCCACCTCTGTCAGTATCTATCCGTCTTTCACCATCTCTCTGCAGTCTACCTCCTATCCTTCCCTATCTCTCTCGCACCCTCCCCCCTCCCTTACTCTGCTTCTCACTCCGGCTCCCTCTCTTTCCCTCCCTATCTCTCCCTGCCTCACTCTCAATCTCTTTTTCTCTTTCTCTCAATAAGAGAACAAATAATAAAGTGAGGTTTCAGAATTAAGAGCATTAATATCGGTTAAGAACTGCGATAATATGTATCAGAGAATCGTGAATTCACTGCCACTCTATGGAATTAATTTCAGAAATTCAATTACAGGATGACAAAATATTTCATAAAAATAGACTCGAGTCAGAGAATGGAGGGTTTTCTTGTACCAGCTTAAAGAGTGTATTCTATTGGTTATAACATTGACTCTCCTATTGAAGTAATGTGAATTGAACCAAGCCCAAAAAGTACTTATATGTCAATTTCATTTACAGGAAGCCATATCATCTTCTGGAGCTAGATAATTAATTTTATGAATTCATGACCAAGGCGACTAAGGCACTACATTTCATTAAATATACCAATAAAAGATAATATTTTTAATCTCCTCAGGAGAAGGGAACGCCATTGTCAAACTCAAAATAACAAAATAACGTGCGTTGGAAATTTGCCGTGACTAAGCTACCTTAAAAGTTTTCATAATTTTTATATTAATCATTTTTATGATATAATAATTTTTAACTAGAATCAAGAATTCGGAGCCTAAAATGTTATACCAGTTCGAATTATTTGCGGCAGTATTGAATCGGTAAGCTTGAGACGAAGACGGCAAATTACCTAAAGATTTATGATTTTTAGTCGCGTACGACTCTATATCTCACTATTTCGGTCGGCTTGTCGGGCCCTATTTTTGTTATTTTTGTAATAACATTGTAACTATTCATCCGATCTTAATGAAATTTGAATCTCTTATGTTATTTTAGATTCTCTTTCGAATGATATAATTTCTAAGTTCCTACCAAGTATCAACCTAGAATTATTTGGCAATAACCTTTTAACCATTCGGCTGATTATAACTAAATTTGAAACCCTTACGTTGATTTATATTGTATTTTAAATGAAATAATTGCCAAGATCCTGCCAAGAAGCACAGGGTAATTATTTGGCGATTACTTCTGAACTATTCAGCCGTTTTTAATAAAATTTTAAACCCTTATGTTGTTTTACATTCTCTTTTGAATAATATAATTGGCAAGGTCCTCTCAAAGTTTATTCCTAAAATTATTTAAAGTTTTCTAGATAGTGAGGTGATAAATAATAAAAAGTGTGGGCACGCGACTTAGGTCAGCAGACCATGTTTTTATTATGCCTACCCTTTCCCTAACTTCTCCTATAACCAAATCTCCCCACTCTAAGCTAATCTTTATGTCTAATCTTACTTACTCGGACTAACCCTCGTCTGAAGATAGGCAATCTTCCGTTAGTTAATTATAAGGCATAACCAATAGCCTAATCTACTCTTGCCAACATAAAAAAATCCTGTCCAATCAACACTATAACCTAACTCTAGCCTAAAATACCTTTCCTAACTTACCCTTTAAACTAACTAACCAATCACATATCTTACCCCCCCCCTAAGTAACATAACATCCTCTACTTCCTTACTCTCTAGCTTAAACTATCCTACCCCCACCGAACTAACACCGAAAGCTAACTTACTTTAGATAGAATAATGAGTGTTATCCTCTGATTATAAATGACAAATTGAGACTCAAATTATAACTGGAAAATTGACCTTGGAAATGATGTTCATACATGAATTTTGAGGTAATAATACATAGAAAAGAAACTTTAGGAATATTATAGAAAAACTTTGAGTACCATGAAAATTCACTTTGTAATCTTTAAAGGTCTGTCAAATAATTCCCCGGCTAATCTTGAAAGAGAATGTAAAACAACATAAGGATTTAAATTTCGTTAGAATAGCCGAATAGTTATGATGTCATTATCAAATAATTACCAGGATAACCTTAGTAGGACCTTGTCAATTATATTATTTGAAATAAAATTTAAAACAACGTTAAGGTTTCAAATTTCGTTAGAATCGACCAAAAAGTTATGATGTTATCGTGAAATAATTCTTCTGCTCTTATTAGGAGGACTTTGGCACTTATATGTACCATTCCAAAGAGAATGTAAAACAACCTAAGGGTTTCAATTTCTCTTAGGATCGTCCCAATAGTTACAATGTTATTACCAAACCAAAATAATTCCTGGTTAACTTGGGAGGACATTAGCAATTATATCATTCGAAAGAGAATGTAAAACAACGTAAGAGTTTCAACTTTCCTTATAATTGGATAAAATATATGAATTTTATTACCCCCCCTCTCCCCAAAAAAAGCAAAACGGACACGACTGACACAACAATCGATCTACACAGAATCGGCCGAATAGTTATGAAGTTATTGCCCCCCAAAAAACTAATTGCCTGGCTAACCTTGGGTGACTTTGGCAATTAAATTATTTGAAAGTGAATGTAAAACAATATAAGGGTTTCAAATTCCGTCAGAATCAGTTGAATAGTTATGATGTTATTACCAAAACAATAAAATTCTCTGTCTAACCTTGGCAGGACTTTGGCAATTATATCAATCGAAATATAATGTAAAAGTACATAGGGGTTTCAAATTTCGTTAGAATGCTCGGAATAGCTATGATATTATTTTCGAAAGAATATAATTCCAGGGCTAATCTTGAGAGGATTTGACAATTATATCATTTGAAAAAAATGTAAAAAAATATAAGTGTTTTAAATTTTGTTATAATCTGCCGAATAGTTACGATATTATTGCAAAAACAAAATAATTTCCGGGATAACCTTTATAGGACTTTACCAATTGTATCATTCGAAAGAGAATGTAAAACAACATAAGGGTTTCAACTTCGTTAGAATTGGCTGAATTGTTACAATGTTTTTAAAAAAAAAGAAGCTAAATGTAGACCGACCGACATAGTGAGATGTAGATACGCAGCGCGAATAGGAACTCACAACTTTCTAAAATCTTATTAAAAACCAGAACTAAATGATATTAAAACCAGACAATGGCTTTGCCCCTCCCCCCTACGAGAAGAGCTTGCGCTTCGCTACTAAGATTAACGGCCGTATGCTAAAACAAATGTGAAATGCACATTTGACTAAAAAACCCTATTTTTTTATGTATTTTACATTTTAGCCTTTTGCATAAAATAAATTTATAAATAATTGTAAAGCTACACTAAATCTGCTAAAAGTGCAATTCAATTTTTTCTTAGAATACGTCCGTAAAATTTAAAATCTCAAAAAAGCAGCCATGGTTAAATTTTTATTAATTTTCTGAACTTCGTCAATTATAATAATTTTAAAACAGAACTCTAAACTAAATTTCCTCTCTTTCAAAATATCACGTTCCTAAAATATAGAAGAAGAAGAATTATAGAAAAATTAATTTTTTGAACTTCACTATTTGTAATTTTGGGTTTTAAAATTTCACAAAATTTTGATACTTATATTTATTACTGAACTTCACCGTTTTGTTTTTTGATATAATAAAATAATTATGAGAAATAACTTTGATAAAAAAACATAAGTCATAACCAAACTAAGGTGAAATTATTATTCAAATACTAAAACGAATCTCCTTCTTAAATTATAGAATTATTAATAAATATTTTTTTAATAAAAATGGCAGGCCCTAACTTTTTGTCACACCATATTTATGGAATTGGAAAGTCGAAAAAATTTTCACACCGTAATTACATGGGTCTAGAATGGTATAGCATAGTACATTATAGCCGAGAATAACATGTCATAGTCTATTATAGCATAACATATGGTATAGAAAGCATAACAAACATCGTATAGTAAAGTATAATATTGTCGTAGAATGGACTCTCGACGATATACCATATATAACTATTCGTTGAGAAAACTTCTTTAATTATCTTTAGAGTGCGTTAATGTCTGGTGGACCGATATTATGTATCTTCGATAAGCTTAAGAAGTGGAACCCAAAACGGAAAATATTGACATAAACAGAGAGTGGAAAGGGTCGTGGGGGCTCGGGCTAATCCGAGGATTGAGGGATTTAAAAAGGTAAAACAAATATAGAGTTAAAGGGATGGGATGGTTTGCTAAACCATTTGGAGCACAGGATAGAATTGACAAAAGGGTTAAGTACTCAAAGGTGACGTTTGGCTTACGTAACTTTATACTAGTGGTGCAGTGGAAGGCGACGTGAAGGAGTTTTCGGTCGGCTGGAGAGTTCCATTCGAAGGGGGGGGATAAGATGATCCTGACGTGGCGTCTAGGGAATGAGAATCGTTTCTCGACGAACGGCTTGAAGAACAATGGCTGTTCTACGTTGCTCTCTTCTGAACAACAGGGGAGGAGGGTGATAACCATTTCTTGTCAACGGACTCAAAGAACAATGGCTGTTCTAATGTTGTTCTCTTTCTGAACAACAAGGGGGAAGGGTGAAAACCGTTTCTTGGCGAAGGGCTCAAAAGTACAATGGCTGTTCTACGTTGTTCTCTTCTGAAAAACCGGGAAGGGGGGTGAGAACCATCTCTTGTTTACGGGCTCAAGAACAATGGTTTTCTAACGTTGTTCTCTTTCAGAACAACGAGGGGGAAGCCTTGAGGACTTGGCGTCACGAAAGGCTCGAACCTTTGGCAGTCAAGGGATATTGTCCTCCTTCTGGACAAGTGATGGTGAATCTCGAGGTCGAGGTCCCTTGGCGCACAAAGGGAGAGAGGGTCGTGGTGATGTTTCGCGACGAAAATCTGGATCTCCAATCTGATCTTAGAGGTAAAGTTTCTATCTAAATAGTCTAGACACTCCCTTGGCGTGGGGGACAATGGAGTGGGAGCTTCGAGGGAATGCACAGCCGAGCCTGGGAACAATGCCTTATCTGCCCATAAGCCTAACTCAATCTGGCGAGGTCGGCGTATGGGGGCGAACGGGGGGACGATAACCTCCTTGTTTAAACATTGACATCCGGTGGCTGTGATAAGGCGCCAAGCTTCGAAGCGAAGATGCACGTGGGAGCATCGTGGTTTTAAATAATATGTGATAGGGGTTGAAACTAACGCTGCTCAACCCGTTCTATCACAAATATATTATAGTATATGTAGTATAATATCACATAGCTTTCTATAGCCTAGCCTAGCTTGCCTAGCAGAGTATAACCTAGTATTGCTTAGCCAGCCTAAAATTGTATAGTTAAACCTAGTAGGGCCTAGTTTAGCTTAACTTAGTCTAGTATAGCTTAGATTAGCCACCTTGACTGGAGCTTAGCCTACTATATTCTATTCTAGCCTATTATAGTATATCATATCTTACCTTACCCTACGCTGCCCTTGTTAGTATATTATAATAAATCATATTGTTGCCTATCCTAGACTAGACTATTAGATCTTAGCCTAGGGTTGCATAGCAGGCATAACATAGTCTATCCTACCTAGACGAACCTCTATAATCCTAGACTGGTATAGAGAAGACTAGCCTAGTGTAGCATAGCTTAGTATATCATAGCCTACCCTAGCATACCATAACGTAACCTAGCCTAGTATAGCCTTTCATGTCGTGCCTAGCCTAGTATAGCTTAGCCTAGCATAGCATAGCATAACCTAGCCGGGCATTAACTATCCAGAACTTTTATAGCCTATACTATACTATTATACCCTATCCAAGCTTAGCTTATTATTGTCTATCCTAACATATGTACATTATGCTATCGTATCATATCATATTATAGTCTAAATTAGCATAGTATATTTTACCCTTGTATATTATATCTTAACATAGGTTAGCATAGTATAGCCTAGTTTTTAATATCCTAGTCTAGCCTCACCTTTTCTAGGCTTGCCTAACAGAGTATATCATATTATATCCTAGTCTAGTCTAGCTGGCTATCGGACGAAAAGTTATGATGTGATTCCCCAAACTAAATAATTCCCGGGATGACCTTGGGAGAACTTTGGAAATTATATAATTTGTTCTGCAACCCGACTCCCATAGTACCATTTTAGACTTTGTAATTTCCGACTGTCAAATTTCAACTTGACCACTTCTATCCTGTCTAATGCTATTTCTGACCATTACCTTATTAACTTCAACGTCTCAACATCCACTTCTTTGCCCTCTCGTCCTCCTCTCATCCCAAAACCTTATCGACGGCTAGCTTCCATTGACATCTCATCCGTACTTAATGATGTTGCCTCTAATTTACCCCCTTCCGAAGCTCTCACCCCCCTTGACCAAATCTTCTCATCCGTGGAGCAATCCCTCCTAACTTGCCTTAATGCCCACTCCCCCATTATTACTCCTTCGTCCTCTCGCCGTCACCGCAACCATGGTATTCGCTGGAATCCTACGCTCGAGACAGTCTTTACGTGCCCATCATAGAGTTCTTCGTAAACCTCGCTCCCGTGGGCAAGATACAACGGCTCTTTCGCTCACCTACCGTCTTGCGACATCTCTCTACTTGGCTTAACTAAAATCTGCTCGTAAAGCCTAGTCGCCAAAATTACTAGCCGACAATAAGAATGACCCCCATGCTGTTTTCCGCCTGCTCTCTTCTCTTACCTCCTCACATCAAGTCCCCACCCCCCATCAGCCCCACCATCCTCTCGAAGTTCTTCCCTGATTTGGTCATTAACCTTCGTGCCTCCCTCTCACGACTGCCTGACCAGGTGTTTCACATTCTCCCTGATCCCCAGCTCTCCGGCCGGTCAACGTATTTCCTGCTGTGACCGCTTCTCAGTTGTCTGCCTTACTCTCGCGCTCTTAAAAATCTGGTTCCCATTATGACTCGTTCTCCCAAAGCTATTAATCAAAATATTGCCTGTCATACCTCTTAATGCTCCTCCACCTGTTCAATACCACACTTGCTACTGGTGTTTTCCATTCTTCCTTCAAATGTGCCCAAAACCGTCCGAGCTTTAAAGAGCTGAAGCTTAGCTCTTCCGACCCAAGTAGCTATCGCCCGATCTTGCAACTTCCCTTTGTCTCTAAGGTCCTTGAGAGTGTAGTTGTTTCGCGCATTAATTCCCAGATCGTTGCCTGTCCTATTGATGAGACTTACCATTCAGGTTTTAAAGCTGGGCACTCTACCAAAACCGCTCTACTCAATGTTACTGATTGCTTACGTAGACCTGCTTAACGGGGTTGTGGCTCTATCCTCCTTCTACTTGACCTCTCCTCTGCCTTTTATATTATTGACCATGCCGTTTTGCTTGATCACCTCCACTCTTTCCTTGACATTTCTGGCGATGCTCTCGACTGGAGCCGTTCTTACCTTTCGTCTCGCCCCCAATCTGTAGTGATTAACGATTTGCTTTGGTGTCCCTCAAGGCTCTGTCATCGACCTTCTCCTATTTTGTATCTACTTATTTCCTCTTAGCTCCTTCCTACGTAATCTCGGTCTATCCTTCCACCACTATGCCGATGACACTCAAATCTTTATTTCTAAATGCTCCTCGACCATTGCCCACTCAATCTGTGACCTTCTATCTGCCTATTCTTCTATCACGGAATGGCTATCGGCTAACTTCCTCAAACTTAACCACTTCAAAACTGAAGTTCTTTTGGTTGGTACCCCCGCTTTAGTATACAAAGTTAAATCCCTCTTTCCCTCCCTCCCTCTGAATGGAAACTGTGTCGCTTTCTGACTTGTTAGAAATCTGGGCGTTGTGTTTGATGAGCATCTCTCCTTCAAGCCCCACATTCACGATATCAGTAAATCTTCCCTTTATTTACTCCGTAACTTCTCCCGCATTCGCTCTCTCTTCGGTCGCCAAAGTCTTGAGACTGCTGTCCACGCCTTCATTAGTTCCCGCCTTGATTACTGTAACTCTCTTCTTGTAAATCTAACATCTTTCTCTCTACGTCCCCTTCACCTAGTCTAGAACTACGCTGCCCGACTATTCCTCCGTTCCTCTCACTTCTTCCCTTCTAAGCCCCTGCTTCAGGAACTACACTGGTTACCTGTCAGATATCGTTATAATTTCAAGTTTTTCTCTTCAGTTTCAAGGTCCTTCACTAACGTCTTGCCCCTCGGGCCCTTCGGTCATCCCATGCTCCTCTCCTGAATATTCCTTGCTCGTCCCTCTACTCAGTCTGTGCCGCCAAACTTTGGAATGCTCTTCCAGCCGAAATTAGATCTGCTGCCTTACTTACCACTTTCAAGGGAGTCCTAAAAACGCATCTGTTTAGGATTGCCTACTCACCCACCTGATCTTAGCCCACAGTCAAACGTGCGCTCTGTGAACGCCTCTAGCCTTGAAGAGCGCAATATAAGAAATTTATTACTATATGATTATTATAACAGAAGGGTTTTGAATTTCGTTAGAATCGGCTGAATAGTTATGATGTTATTGCCAAAACAAATAATTCCTGTGATAATATTAGGAGTACTTTGGCAATCATAGCATTCAAAAGAGAATTTAAATCAACATTAGGATTTTAAATTTCGTTAGAATGGGCCGAATAATTACAATGTTATTACAAAAACAAAACAAAAAAGCAAAACGTGGACCGACCGATATAGTGAGATGTAAGAGTCGCTCGACATCTGACTCGCACGCGACTAAAAAGCGGTTAACAACAATATATTTTTTACTTAAAATACAGAACCTAAAACTGTATTCTAAGAAACAATAATTATAATATGAATTAATAAATTAATATAAACAGGAATATGAAAATAATATTAAGCTAACATTCTCTTTCTACGGATAGCAAGTTAAGCATTTTGAACTCCGTCTTCGTTCCACAATGCCAAAGGACAGCATTAATTAATCATTAAGGAGAAAGTTGATCTGGCCCAATTAATTTGATCCGTTCCATATTATCTAAACAGATATTGCAAATATTTTAACATTTACTTCACTAATCTAACATCATAAGCTAACTTAGACTTTCCACCTATGGTAACTTAGACAACCCATTTAAATTAACCCTCACCCCCTACCCTTAATCTAACCTTTCCCTGTTCCTTATTTTACTCTCCACTAGCACCCACTACCCGTCTAATTCAATCCCCCGGCGAAACTTTCTACAACTTAATTAACTCTCACGATCTCCAAAATGGGGTAAATTTGTGATTATGCACGCCCTCGAAATTTTTTAGAATTCATATATATATATATATATATATATATATATATATATATATATATATATATATATATATATATAAATATAGATATATATATATATATAGATATAGATATAGATATAGATATATATATATATATATATATATATATATATATATAGATATATATATATATATATATATATATGTGTGTGTTTATGTTTGTGTGTGTGTTTAATAATAATTGTTTTTTAATGTAGACAATATATTTGCTTGGCTAAATTAAAAAACACTGATTTTTTATTTTTTAGGCTATTGCAATCGCTATATATATCACATTTAAGGTAATTTCAAAATGAGGGCTTTGCACCCATACCCTCCCCTAAGTGTGAGGATTGCACCGCCACCCCACCGCATCTCTTAAATAAAATCGTAATTTTCCTAATTCCAAACCCTAACATTAGATTAGAATTCAAAAGTTGATTGCTAAATGTCGTTAGACCTCTCGTTTTTCTACCGTGTGTTTGATATAAGCCTCACCACCGAAGCTTTTTTAAATCAATCATATTTTCTTTAAAATTTTTTGGATAGGAAATGTCCATATTATATTATAATTCAGAAAACAAATTCACTTGAAAGTGTGTCTCCCAAGATGGCGGCCATTTTATTTTTTTGTTATAACATCATAATTAGAAATGTGACCTCACTAAGTAGTGAAATAGCTATATAGCATTTGCGTATTTTTTTAAAAATAGATATGTCAGGCAATGGTATCGCCACTCCCCCCTACGGGAGGGGAGCTTGCGTTTGGCTACTAAGAATAAAATTTAAAATCTAAAAAAAAAGCAGCCATGGTTCGCAAATTCTAATTATTTTAAAAATGAACTTTAAACTAAATTTTTCCCGTTTCAAAATATCACGTTGCTAAAATATAGTTATAGAAGAAGATATAGAAAAATCAATTTTCTGAACTTCATCATTTGTAATTCTTTGGGTTTTAAAAAAGTCACAAAATTTCGATACTTATATCTATTTCTGAACTTAACCATTTTCTTTTTTGATATTATAAAATAATTATTAGCAATAACTTTGATAAAAAACACATAAGTCATAACAAAACTGAGATGAAAATATTATTCAAATTCCTAAAAAAAATCCTCTTCTCTAATTATAGAGTAATTGATGATGAATTGATGATATTAAAAGCCCCCCACAAAATTTGAGGGCGGACAAAATCGCGAATTTAACCCCTCAATGGGATCTGCCAAACCGATAATCGTTGATTCATCATCCTTTAGTTTGCCCACAATACAAACCTAGCCAGAAATTTTTAACCATCAATCGCCACCTATTGGCAACTTGCAGATGCTTTACTTACTTGTTAGACTATTTCATCTTTTATAAAAGGAATATTTTCGGACAATAAATTTACTTATGATAGTCTGGTTTCCGCAAAATTTTGTATCTGCATTTTCCATTTTACATCGCGATGAGTTCCCATTAAGGACGTTTTAATTGAATTGAAATACAAAAAAATTCGCTAACAATTCACCGTCTTCTACATTAACTCCAGCCATTTCGATTCTGCCCAAATACTCACTAATATTTTCAATGCTCCTGAATGCTTGTAAGAGAGGATAACCTGTCAATGAACAAAGTCAGGTGAATTTAGATAAAAGAAAATGCACCATTATGAAAGTTTTCCCCGAACATTCGAAGGTTAATTTATGGATAAGCTATTTGAGACTTTTGCCTCAAGCAATTTGATATATTTGTATCTCTGATATGTATTTGTATTTTTGCTAAACTAAGTAAAATTATTTCATCAATTTCATTTATTAGAAATATAATAATTTATCTCAAAAGTGTTCATCAGCTTTTGAAAGAAGGCAAACCGTGGTTCGGGAGAAACGAAAATATGTATATAATTTTATTCTTAGGTAAAGATGAGATTATTTTTCTAATTATTTATCAATATAGGTCGATTAACCTTTAAAAGGTTACCCAACTTAACTAAGAAATTCACTGTAAACTATACAAATAACGGAAGTACAAAGTATATATGAATACATAAAAGTCCTATGAATTAATAGCCGTGAAATAAAATAAAGATTCAAAGAACTTTCATTATTAAAAAAGGCCTTATTCAGGGAATGAGAGTAAAATATCACACGTAGAATATCTGACAATAAACACTTATATATATATATATATATATATATCTCCCCTGATCTCCTTGTTCAGGAAATAAATTCTTAGACATTGCGACTACTCCTGGCACTATACGGCATGTCGGTAAATCTTATTTTCTTACTTTGATTTACCACTGACAGGGAGCTAAATCTGAGTTTCTTTAATGCATTGTATTTATTCTGAATTTGCAAGGAAAGAGAATGAATTACGAGCTTTGTTACAGAATAAAAAAGATTTAACTAAACTAATTATTTATACAAGAATATAGTACCACATCAAAGAAGGATTATGAACATTAATGAAAATTGCAAATGATGATAAAATCGCAGTTAATGCAGTTAACTTAGTACCTCTAATTTAATCACATTGGGAACAAATCAATGTTAAATAAATTGATATGTAAAACTTGCTGGCCAAATGGACCCAATTAGGATTTAATGATTAATCTTTGGAAGATTAATATAGATATAGAGTGAAGAGCTACGAAATTAAAATACAGTGAAGCAAACGTTAGGAGCAGATCGTTATCATGTTTACTAACGAGAGAGTACTAGGGCAAATTGAGTGAGTCTCGCATTTCCTTAGGATAAGTAAATTGTTTCTAATCAAAAACCGGCGGAAGAAGAAAGTAGATATGCCACTGTTATCTGACAACGCGCAAATGAGAGTCGCTTAGCTATTTTGCTCATTTTATGGTAAGCAAGTTGTTATGGCAGAAATTTTCTTTGATCCCACTAGAATGACCTTGTACGTTCCTAAATATCGTCTAGGTTAGTCGTGTAGTGGCTTCTCTGACAATGCCAAATTAACCATATATATATATATATATATATATTTGTTTCTTAGCCTTTTATTCATTGAATTTTGGTATTTTTTGCTTTCGGTGAGATACGTACATTACACCAAAATAATCCAGAGACTTTATTTCCTGCTTTATTTATGCGCTTTAATTCAGCAACTTATACCATATATAATGTCCTTGCCCGCCGTATATTCTTGTATTTATCTGTCATATGCAAACACTTTTTTAACGAAATGTAATGTTGATTTTAATTTCCTTTGGGATTTCATTCCTGGCAAGATTAAACTTATTTAGGCCATTTTCCTTTCTCTACATCTTTATGAGACATAATATTTCCAAGGGAGACATTTTCAAGATTTAGCAAGGTGAGCAAAGAGTAGATAGAGGCAGGAAATTTTCAGATGAATTAATGTACCAAATTCTTCAGTTATAGAGCAATTTTCCCAACATTAGATATTCTTACAATAATAATTTCAACCGGATACAAAAATCCATTTAAAGTATCCGGACGCCGAAGGATTGTATAATATTTCAGCAGCATTATAATTTTATACGAAGAACAATGTTGTGGAAACAAAGAAAAATAATAATTATAATATTGCATAATAAAATTGTTAGCATTAACATCTATAACTGCAAATATTTTCATAGTTGTGCATTAAAGCATGATCTTAACGTCTTTGTTTTTATATGATGATTTGAGGTCAATATTTTGGAATAATCTAAAAGTTTATAACCTGAAAATGACGTAAGTTTGTGTTTTAAGTGCTCTAGAAAGTTTTTTAATGTCTTCAGTATCGAGATCCAACCCAAATTCTCTTTTATTAGTAAAGGCAAAAGAATTACCAGTGAATAGCTTCCTACACTTCTTTTGTAACAGTTTTATTACATTTTAAAAGTTTTCTAGAACTCTTTCCTCTAGCTAAACACCATAATATGCCTTGTATTTGCTTGGCTATTGCCATCATGGTATTTTGAAGAAGTGCTTCCCTAACTTCCAGCCCAACAGTTGTTCTTCAATTATTGCTAAATAGTACATTTACTTTTCCAATACCTACGATATTTTTGCATAAAATGATTGATCACGATGATCTTCACGCTCTGCAATACCAGATCTTGTGTCAAGGGTTAAAAATATACGGCTTTTTTCTAGTCAATAAACGTAGAGGTGAGTGTATTTTTCTAATCATTTGCTTTCTATGAAATATTAACTCTAGTTGCATCAGACTTGACCTATTTTCATCTCATATACTTGTATCTCGTACAATTTTAACCTTTCTTACAATGTTATGAATACAATACGATAGAATCATGAATTCGTTTTTATTCTTATCGGTTTTTTTAATGTTCAATGTTCATTCGTTTTGATATTTCTCTATACTTTATCACTGCTTCCAAATGCTATAAAGCGACTCGTTTTCTTATCCATATATTCATATATTTTATTTTCCTGTAGACCAATGTCAATTATGTAGCTAATTCTAGAAAATTGCCCAAATAATAATGTCTGGTTAAAAGTTGTGAAATAATTTACAAGACAAAATATAATTTAAACTCTGTATTTTTAAAGCTTAATCACCGTACATACTAATGATTCAGACTCTGATAGCAAGAGTGAGAAAGAAACATGGTATGAGGTCCATTGTTTAGGCTTTACTCCTGCAAGATCTTCAGAAAGACAAGTAATTCGAAAAAAAATCGGTTTAATCACCATATAAAGTGGATTTAAACTGCTAAATCTAAGCACTTTGCTGAACAGAAAATTTCATGATGTCAAAATTGAGAATACCGAAATACATATACAGCTTTTATTTAAGGTAAAGGTGGCAAAGACAAAAAAGTGGCAGAAGTTAACCAGTTAAATAATTTTTTAAATTACTTTTAAGAAGCCAGAAATGGTATTCGGGATTCTTGAAGGAGCATTGAATGCTGCCTCTATTAAAAGACTCCTGTTGATTGTATGTACGAGCATGATTGCCCAGCCTCAATTGATGCGGATGTATTCCCATTGCGGGTTCTCCGTGAGCGATTTATTTTATCACCTCGAGCTAAAATCTTGTCAGCGCTACATTCGCCTGTGTTTCCTCCATTTGACAAACTAAACTAGAAAACACTTCCCAAAGGACACCCTATATAACAGAAAGTTTTTGTTCTTGTAATTCTCTATTCTAAAATTAAAACTGGAGAGCTCATCGACTTAAGCGTGTGTGTTGTGTATTACTCTTGAGGATAGATGAATCTTTCTTCCAACTGTATCAGGAATATGTTGAATGTTTTGCTTCCGCACTATTTGTGAAGTATTCCTCGGTACTATGCATTTTGAGTTGTAATGGTGTGAATTTTTGCATTTTTTCCACATTACTTTTTTCAGTTTGTTTATTGAGCAATTTATATTAAAATTTAGACCTATATACTTACATTTGAACTTTCACCAATTCCCTCCTAGCAAGGTGGCTTACGTAGAAGTGTTACCACAATTCTTCTGAGAGCATATCCAGCTCTGGAAGAAAAGGACGACTCCCGCACCAAATGCTGTAAAAGAGAGAGAGGACTAGCCAAGATGCCAAGTTTGACATAAAATTGGACATTCTTTCTCAAGCTAACCTAACAAAAACTTCAGGAAATATCATTCAGAAACTCTCTCCAACTGATAATCCCACCGGAGAGTAAACTCTAGACACTGTGGCTCAAATTCATTGAGATTTAAAAAGTTGGGAGTGTAAAATTGCTGGCCAAATGGATCCAATCAGGCTTTGATATGGAAGCTCTGGAAGGTTAAATAAAGAAGTACAGTGGATGGGTGCACGTGCTAATCCCACCGAAAAGAAAACTTCAAACACTGTGCCTCAAATTCATCGAGATTTAAGAAGTTGTAAGTGTAAAACTTGCTTGCCAAATGGACCCAATGAGGCTTTGATATAGAAGCCCTGGAAGATTAATAAAGAAGTACAGTGGATAGCTGCACATAGTAATCCTACCGGAGAGGAAACTCCTAACAGTGTTCTTCAAATCAGGCTTTGATGTAAAAGCCCTGGAAAATTAATTTAGAGGTACAGTGGAGAAGTTGAAGGAGGTATAGCAAATATCGAAATGAAGACCCATTTGAAATTTAGCTACACCATTCCCTTTAAAGGTGTAGTCAAAATACAACAGCGGGCAATTACTAAAAGATATATTCCTGTTTCCAAATCGCTGCGTGCAACAATGAAATCTACATCCTGGTAGCGGACAAGGGTGGTGGCTCACTAGTAATTAATTCAAGAAAAAACAAGGCCAATATGGTGAGCCTCCCATCAGGCACAAAAACCTTCCTTTGTCTTAATAACATCATACAAGTACGGCAATTTAACAAGATAGTGAGCTGGATCCTTCCCTAGTTGAATGAGTTCGTGAACCTTAGTCAGGTGAGGTTCACCGCAAATGCGTAACACAAATAAATGAATGAGAGCTATCAATCCAGGCATGAATAGTGCTTTCTTCAAACTGTTATGTTAACTCGCCCGACTCCTGCCTTGTTTGAAAGGCAGCAAAAGATGGATCACGTATTATTTCAGGGAACTCGTGGAAAGACTACTCGTAAAATGTATCAGAAACAAGAATTTCCTAAGATTCTATGTCATCTCACTCTTCACCATCAGCTATGTCAAATAAGGAGATGTATAACGTCGACAACCTGATTAATGACGGTTTCTTGTAAGTGCCATTCCCTATACCCGACATAAAGAAGCCCTTGGAGCTCGATATGAGTTAACATCTTCGCATTCCCTAGCAAAGCTTAGCATAAGGTTCGCAGGAGTCTGGTACGGTAAGGGCTATATTTTAATTGCCTTAGTTATGTCTAAGATAAGCTGTTAATTGCTCTCCATCAAATCAAGAAAAATAATCTAGAACGGATGATCAGATTTGCACTAGTTGGGAATAACCAAGAGGTCTTCCTGTCTGCTCTTATTGCATGTCTATTTATGTGAAAGCTGGAGTCTGGTACGGTAAGGGATATATTTTAATTGCTTTAGTTGTGCCGAAGATCCGATAGTAAGTGCTCTCCATCAAATCAAAGAAGTTAAGCTGGAACGGACGATCGGATTTCCACTTGATCGAAAATAATTGTTCGTAAACAATTATTAATTATTAATAACAATTATTCGAAAAGCATTTATTAAAATTGAAAAATGTTTGAATGAAACTTATTTCAAAGGACAAATATACTAAATTATTATTTGAAATTGATTTTTTTTCTTAAAGAAAATGTAAAAATCAAAAAGTAATTACACAAATGATAACAATAGGTAACAAATTTTAACTTTTTGTTTGTTACAGATATGTGAATAAGTGTTTGTTTCTAATTAGTTCGGGGGTTCTGAATCCGAATTTAAAAACGGAAATTTTCTAACACGTCTAGATTTTATGTAATGCCAAAAAAATATTTTAAGGGTGGGGAACCTTCCTTCTTTATTCTGGCTGAAGACAGACAGTGTACATCAGTGGCGAAGTTACTTCCCAACCCTTCCTCTTAAGTTAGTAGATTTTATTGTATTGAATAAGTTTGTTATGCACTTAAAGTTTAAAGAAACCCCCATGTTATTTGGATTAAATTTTCAGTAGTACCTCATCCTTATAACAAAAGTTTGTTGATGAAAACGTTCACCAATGTTCATTATTAACCGCTCCCAGATTTTCAAGAAAAAATCGGGATGAGAATGCAGAAAATGCTTATTAAATGACATTTTACATACCATATTTTCATATGCTTCCAGCATATTGTTTACTATTTCTTAATTATTTATAGATTTAAAATTGCCGAGAAAGTTTTCAGTGACTTCTACAAAGGATGTCCATGCTTTGCGTTCCTTTTCTTTGAGACACAAAGTGAAGAAATCATCAGAAACAACTCTGCGAATTTGTGGTCCAGTGAAACTTCCAGCTTCTATTTTTGCATCAGTTAATGATCCTTTGAATTTGTTTTTTAAATATTGAAAGCCTTCACTTCTTTGATCTATACCCTTTAAAACTTTTCATTAACCCCAATTTAATGTGAAGAGGCGGAAGAGGAACTTTTTTGGATCTACTAGAGCATCATGCTTAACATTATGTTTTCCAAAAATGTGTTCTTCTCTGGCTTGCCATTCTCGCTCTTTATCGTGAGTTTTATCATCTCTGCTATCCAATAGACATAAAACCAACATGTACTTTGTGTTACCATTCTCGCTTTTTATAGTGAGTTTTATCATATCTGCTATCCCATAGACATAAAACCCACAAGTACTTTGTGTATCCCAACTGTAACCCAAGAACAAGTGATACAACTTTCAAATCACAACAGATGCTCAAGTTTTGTTCTTTGTAATCAATAGGTTTCTGCAATAGTTGCATTGATATGTTTCTTGAAGACCTGTGCAGCTGAGTAGCTTAAAGACTTAACTTACTAGTGTCAAAGAAAAGTCTTTACTCATTTGGATCATAGTCACAGCCGATTTCTAGCATCAAACCATTAATATTGTTGCAGTAACACGGTATTTTCTGGTGAATAAAATTTGATAACTTCTGGTGTCGAACTCGAAAGAAAGATACGCTGACATCTGGAAAAGGAAGATTTCTTTCTTTTAATCTGGAGGCAAGTAACTCAGCCTTTTCTTTCCTCAGATCTAAATCTCGTACTAAGTCGTTTAAACTTTGTTGGCAAAATAAATTCGGTTCTGTATCTTGATCAATTGGAACATATGTTTGATCTTCAATTTCTCCTGAAATCAATGTAGAATTATCATCTGAACTAAAATATTCACTTATTTTAGTAGGTGGCTTCGGTACTGGAGTAGATTCATCATGCGGTACCGGTTTCAACGCTAATGGGCTATTTGGATAAACAATCAGAGATTTATTTTTATTTGAAAATCCAGCCACATTTGTTAGGCAGATATAACAACTATTAAGGTGATTTGAGGGCTCACACGATATCATGTGTAACCAAGCTGTCAATATTGTGTTACACTACGTGCAGAAAATATGAGGAGCCCAATCTTTATCATGGTCCCCTACTTTGCATCTAAAATAGTATATGTAGGCTTGCTTCACCGTTGCTGCTGTTTCTATTTTTCTCAGTTGTGCCACTGGTGTTAATTGACCACAAACATAACAAAATTTGTTCAGGCTGTTTACACATCCGCGCCTAGAACTTGAGCCATGACAAGATTTCAAATACTAACTTGAGAAAGCAAACGATACACAATGTGAGATGCTTATCATAATCTCTTATCAGAGCAAAATTTCGATAAACGTATTATCCTCTTTACCATTTAATAGTTATCAGTAGCAGAAAAGTTATCACAAATAAGTATGTATTAATCTGAAAATCTGAAAAAATCGGAACAAAAGAAACAGTAATTAGAATTCAATGATATTTGAGCTTCGATATAGTCTACATCATATATATATATTAAAATGTTATATATATTAAATAGATATACTATTTATTAATATATATTATTTTATATATTAATTATATAGATTAAATATATTAAAATTTGCATATTGGTACAATATTGAGCAAAAGTGTGAAATGGCTTGAAATGGAAAATTCAAATTACACAAAAACTAGACGTGATATTCAAATTCTAAAGACAAATTTATAATTAGCGCCTAAATCCATCTAGAATCACCTATTTTTGGCTCTATAACAAAACCTCTGTTCTATAGTGTAATTATTGAAAATTAACATATTTTTATTAAGAAAAACAAGGTAATGATTAATAAACATTTCTTTATAAATTAAGTTATATGCTATTGCACGAAAATACTTAACTACTGAAGAGTACTCGTTAAAGGATGCCCGAAATTTCTTAAGTATTTCATTTGCGATGCAGCATGTCCTGGCGCTCTTGATACTTTGGCAATCTGTTTCAACATTTGTAATAGGAAATTCTTGCAAGGATTGTTCTCTTTTAATAACGTTTAAGAATTTCCTTATTGTGGAATGATCGAATGGCACTTGCTGTAAAAGAGCCCTATACCATCCTTCAAGGGAGTTATTAGTTTTTGCTCAACCAGCACTGACTGTCTTAAAGCAAGACCACATACGTTTCTCCAACATAAGGCTTCGTCTATGAAATTTTGAAGAACTGCCAATCCATATCTCTTCAAAATAATCCAGAATAGAATTCACAATTGAAGAATACATATTTGAATCTAATAAAGTCTCAAATGATCTAGTCACTTTATCTACCGGGATAAAAGCTAGGGCTAAGAGGATTCTAATGATAAAGCAAACTCTGAATGGGTATCTTAATTTACCTTATGAACAAAATCCAAATTTTTCGATACAAGTAATGATCTATGTAAAAAAGACATCCATAACGTAAAGCTCGATTGAATTCTTCTTTAACAGTGGTTATAGTGACAAGCTCAAAATCTGACGTTAGAGTCGTAACTTGTAAATTATGAACACTAGACTTAATGTGAGCCAACAATTGTCTATTCAGCCCTCTTTTCTGGAAATTATGCATAAACTATCCTCTATGGTAAATTTGAGGTACAGATCAAATGTTTACTTGACGCGAGTATACTCAAAATAATCCTAGTTGAGAAATTGAGCATTCTGTCATCGTAAGGGCCTAAATCATATAGCAAAAATTTCCCCCATTGTTATTTTTTGCCTGTTTATTAGTTAAAACAATTTCTATTCTAAGAATAGAAATAGCTAAGCCTAGCCTCTCTTTTTTTTCTTACATTGTGAATAGTCCTTTTTATAGAACTTATTTCTGATACAGTTTTGCGCTACGCTTTTACTTAATTTCGAGGTCCCAATAAAAATGGCATAATGAGCGGAATCACGTTTTTCTTTAGCACCTTAATTTACTCTGATTATGAAACTATGCACTTGGACTTTTACGGAATAACCAGAATGATTCTGTTCACGAGACACTTTAATCACTTTACAGTTATTAAGTTTGGTGCGGCTTTTACAAGACGATGCAAACTTATTGCACTTTCTAATATATTTTGTTTTCAACTAGCTTATCTTTCACGAATAAGAAACCACTCCTACTCAAAGAAGTCAAGTTGCATAGAAACTTCAATTGGTTGAGAATCTTCTTCTACCTAAAACCAAACCCAAATAGAATTTTTTTGTCTTACTTGGCACCCATGAGCATTGTCATCAGGTTCTACCTAGCACGTTGAGTATGTACATGCTGGATTTCAGACAAAGGAACCTAAAATTTGGGTAAACTGTGGCATTCATCATGAATGCCAGGAACAAATCCTTTGATATTGGTTAGCGTAAACAAGTTAAAGAAGTAGGATGGAAAAAAAAATTAATTCAATCTTCCAGCGGGACATTTCTGATGAAGTATGCAGACATGTCTTCATGCACCAAAGTCGCTAAGCTCAGTGAAATCTGCGATAGAAAAGAAACTAAAGAAAAGAACAGAAATTCAGTTGTATACAAGTAATCGTGTGGTGAGTGGCCCCTGGCTTAGTCGGTGATATCTAGAGGAGCCTGGAAATATAAGGTCAATTAGCAGAGACAGTATTTTTGCGTTCATAGAGCAGCAGTAAAATACATATCAATGCTTAATCTAGGAGTTGGTAATCGTCGTTGCATATTCACCGAACTGAAGGAGATGGAAGGCTATGGAATCGGCATTCATATCTTATTTAGAATGTCTGAAAATTAAGTCCAGCTACTTTAAGATAATTTATCGAAATAGCTCAGCAGGTAGTCGTTCGTCTACTTGATTTCCTTCTATTATGCTGATTGATGCATTCATGGCATTTTTCTCAGCAAAACTTTAACAACGCAAGATTACGCAATTAGTCACCTATTCAGAGTTGTCTCTTTTCAACAGGAGACAAAACTTATTAGAAGAAAACTTAGTGTCGTAGACTCAAATATAGTGTGTGAAATAAAAATCAGAAATCCTAAAGAAAATGATAAAGATTCATGATGAAAGGATTTATCTATAAATTACTTTTTTACATTAATTTAAATATTCCATTTATTTATTTTTCGGGGGGAAGGTGGGCGCAGTTAGGTTCTTGTTTTTTTTCTTTCACGGGGACTTTCTTTTCAAAGGTTTTAGAGGTGTTAATCAGTATTAATGGTCTTAGTTTTAGGCACAGGACATATTAGTGTATAAGCAATATGGTGGTCAATATCTTGATATAATACAGTCAGTTATAGATTATATATGATATTGTTTCAGTAGCACTCGATCATCTTCTACTTGTGAATTTGCTTATTTTTAGTCTTAGCATGTTGTCATCTAATCAGTTTAGTTAATCCTTTATTAGATCTGGTCCGAACATTGAGGTTAGTTTCTCCCACACTTTGATTGTGCAATTCTTAATTATAAATTTAGAGGGGAAGTATTCTACTTGTGCAAGCAAATCTCTTTGATGCGTCATGTCTCTTCTGCGAGTTCTCGACATAATTAGAATCATTTTACTATCGACCCTTCTACCTTTTCCGTATTTAAGTGTAGGTTAGACAACAAAAAATAAAAACGGATGAAATACTTTGGTTTGATATTTTAGCGCTATAGAGATTTTAATATTACTCTGCTGAAATTGCCGAAACGCAATTTTCACGTAATTCCAATGACATTCTTCATATTGGTGACGTGTTTGGGATAGTCTTTTAGTTATATTGAGTTGCAAATCGATCTCATCATCCATTTCTTATCAATTGGATGGCAAGATAGTAAATTTCAGTATATTCTCCGAGGTTTTGCACTCTTAGTTAAATTCATTGATATGTTTTATCTAAGGATGCAATGCGTGTCTTAACTTCACATATTTACTATTTCAGCCAATAACTAAATAATACCTTCGGTGAACAGCAAATACAAATTGCTTTCAGTAATGAAGGTTAGGAGTTCGATGATTAAATTAAGTGAGAAGGTGGAAACAAGTATCCTCTCTTAGGAACTGCTGTTTTGATTTCCATTTTTAACCTAAATATTCCTGAAGAGACCCATGTCCAGGCGATTCATTAGGCAAACGCATAAAACTTTCTCAAGGATTGGGTTTAAGCCAGGCTTAAAATATTATATTGCAACCCCCATATCCAAGGTTTATCAAAAGTTTTTGTAATTCCCTCAGGCATAAGCTGACATACTTTCTACTTAAACCCTGGGTTGGTAATTGAGTAGTGGGTGAATATCAAGGAATGCATTAAGAAGGTTGGTCAAATTTTTCCACCCATGATCCCTCAAACTCATCAAGAAATATTTGAGGGAAATTTCTCGATCTGTCAGTAGGGCTCGAAATATAGATTTTTATATTTTTCTAGCATCATAGAATTATTGATCAATCTGTTTGCTAAAAAATAAAAGGAAATATATAGGGAAAACGAGAAACCATTATAAAAGTTCCTTATTGACCTGTCGCTCATCCATAGCATATTCTGAACCTTTCCCGCATATTTCGTTATCGTTATCCTCAGTATTCTAGAGCAAACCGCATTTGACTAAATAATTTAAGATGTTAAAGAGACATTGATAAATAATGAGTAGAGAAGTCGAGAAGTTATCTGTAGTTAGGTCTGTTTCTACAGGTGCCCTCTGTCGAAACAAGATAATGATCACACGGAGATCAATATCAGCAATCTTTGCATCTCCAGCCTTTCATTAGTTGTTAGTGAAGACTTTATTGAATGGAATGATTCTCTCATCTTTCTTTTGTATTATTTAATATTATTTTTAAATTCGATGTCAAATAGGTCATTTTCTTCATGAGGTACTAAAAATATCCTTGCTCATTTATATTTGAATTCACGTTCAATCTCATCAGCTCTCCTAATAATATTGCCATTTCCATATTTAATATTAAGGTTTGATATTTGAAGATTTTCAACAGGAATGTAACAGTTTTTCAAAAAATGTGGAGATTCTGCACGAACTTCGACTTAATTATACTATTCCAGGTATCTCTGTTTTTTTTAATGCTCTTATTTCTTCATGGAGTTATTTTAGATCCCCGTTTTTTGCTCGGGACCATCTTTATTTTAGGTAGGTTGGTACTCAGTCGATCTTTTGAGAATCTCTGAATTATACGTAGTCTGCTGCTGGAATGGTATGAGATGAAATTAAAGATACGTCGGTTGTAAGCAAGGAGTCGCTGAGCTTTCGAACTTCTGCTTTAAACTTGTCAAATGTTCCTGCCTCTATAATGTAAGAATCATAATAGGCAAGGAGCTCTTTAAACCATGCCTAGTTAGCTCCAATATAAAATTTTCCTTCATTGAGGGGGAGTTTAATGAGGCTACCTGAGAAATATTTTAGCAAAGCCTGATGCTTACTAATGAATAAAAGAGATGGTTAGTTGTAGATGTTAAATCAAAAATCTAAACTAAATATTAATGAAAACATCTTTTTTTTGGTTGCTCAATTTGTAGGGAAATTGAGTATAACCATTTTTGCTAATTTTATATCAAAAACTAACTAAAGCTTTAGTCTTTCTTGGTTTAATTTGGTACATTTTGAAGCTCTACAGCGATAATTTGATCTGAGGGAAGGGTGACTTTGGTATGATCCAAGAGACTCATTAAGTAATTTTTCTAAATTTAAAGGAGACTGGTTGCTTCTTATTCCATTGCATAATTAGTGGACAAATAGTACTCTCTATTTAAATGCTTAAGTATAGCTCTTCTCTATAGTGCAAAATGTTTCGTTTTATTACAATTTAGACGCAATCAAAGTGATCCATGCTATAGTTAGTCTAGATGACTTATAAGAGTAAATTTTTATATTTATTATCTGTAGTGTTTATAACGTCCTTGGTTATTTTGGCTATTTCCAAATCGTTTTTATATGATATTTACATAAGTTGTGCTCCTATTCTTACAAAAGTTGGCATTGATATGTAGATTTCTTTATTCAGACAAAGAAATTGCAGCGAAAAATTACGGGTTACCTTTTTGTCGGTCTTTGAACTCGATAGGGTGGAGGAAGTGGTGCAAAAGGGTGGTATTCTATCTTTTGTTGAATTTACTATAACACTTTTTAAAGAAAGAATCAGGAGTGAAGAAAAGAGCATCCTATTATGAGGCATGTTCTACTTTGAACTGTGGAATGAAATATTCATATTTTCCCCTTATTTTAGGTCTAAAGAACCTAAGGACGAGCAAAGCATGAAATAAAGGACATCCTTGTTCGTATTTTTTCTCTAATCTGTTTAAAAACTATTGACAAATAATTTCAGCATTACATCAGACTAAGTTTTTATACAATATATATAATCAAATAAAGAAAGTTGTAGGACCTTTAAGTACAAAAAAAAACAAGCGCCTACAATTTGCATACTTAAAGATTATAGACACTATTTTTCGAACTTTTATGAACGTCACGTAAGCATATCTGAATATGAATATGTATGTATAATTTAAGTGAGGGTATAAAAATTCAAGCGTAGGTATAAGAACATTCCGCACATAACCTACCACTATGTATGCAGGATTTAGCAAGAAATTTCGATTTTAGTGAATACGAAGTAGGAAATTGGGAAGATGGCAAACGTATAGATTCTGGAGTTTAACTTTTGTTGACAAAGAGCTGGGGAATATTGAAGTAGATTTTATTCTAAGTCATTCTTGGCTAAGAGAAACTAAATATCACCTTCTTTTTTCTACAGAAAAATAGACAAAATTTATATCACTGAACACAAATCAATATTCTTCATGTGGCATTTGAATCCTGAATCAGCTTTATTGGCTACGTGAAAATCTGTTAACAGCAAATCCAGTGTGTGATGAACAGAACTCGGAAATTAGAAGTTACTCAAATGAACTCCTACACTTCTTGCGTTTGTTGATAAAAGAATATTCCAGGAGGAATAAGCAACTTAGAAATTTCAAAATAGTGGGAGAAAATAAGTGATTACTTTAGCCATTCTGGCGAAATATATTTTAGGATAAAATGCAGATATATGTAATACTCGGTGAACATATGTAATTGAATATAGATGTGCCATATAAGTTTAGGTAAAATCAATAACCAAAAGTTAAAATTTTATTATATCATTCCTTGATCCTAAATCTTTTGGCAGAGCCCTTTGGCCACTTTCTTCTTTGCAGAACTTAATATAAAATAATGTATTACTATCAAGAGAGAAGGATTTCCTTATATTCTTATCTGCATAGTTAGGAAAGTTAAAATTACCTGCCCAATAAACATATATGAATTATAGAAAGGAAAGTTTATTGATTTCCTTGCCCTTTACACTAGGTTAATTTTAATTTCATAAAGTATCTGCATATATATATATAGGTGCGGAATTGGAACCTTTCCTGTGGTTGCTTGTCACGCAGTAAGTCTGAGATTAGGAGCAAGCCTGCTATTTCTGAGTTTTGGAAATTATTTTAAGGGAGTAGTGTTTCGAGACTAGCATGATGATCATTATTGCTAATTTCAAATTCCAGCTATAACTCTGCACATCAATAGGGTCTTCGTGCCACTGGTGTATATTCCTGATGTGTTCCGGCTGTCACTTTTCATTGGTAACCAAATTGTCAATAAAAACTACATCCACTAACCTAGAACAGGTCCCTATAGAGAAAGGTGTGGATTTGACTAATATTTCCTTGTATTCCTTGTGCAATATGGTGGATCGAAAAAAAAGGGGATTGGCAAAAGTTTTTGAAATTCATTTTCCCACCGTTTATCTTCAGTGACATATTGAATCCGAGTCCTTGGTAGCAATTGATTAGGCTCTCCACTATAAGCTGTCGCTGGGCCTCGTAGTGCTTTCCTACAGGCCCTTTGCATACATGTTTGAATGCATACTAGGCTTCTAGCTTAGCATCATCTATTGTCGCCTCTAAGGCCTCATGAGCTATAAGTTAACGATTCTACGGTCCTACAAATATGACTTCATTAATCTTGGCATTACTTATTTTAGGGAAGATCGCTTTGAGGTACTGTAAACATGGCTTGGTATGTTGCAGTGCTTGGTAAATTACTTAATTAGGCCTAGTTTTATATGGAGTAGTGAAAGAATGATTTTTTCGTGCATCACTAGTGGCTTATGATTTACACTATGGAATCCAGGCGTCATAGTTTGACGAGGTGACCATTCTGAGCGTTCATAATGTTTGAATCTGTTCAACTTGCAAAGGAAGCACATAAAACTACTTTTGCCAGTAAGTAGCCCATTAATTATGGCTACTACTTTCAAGCCCACACAAATTATCCACGCATGTTCCTTGTAACTTATTCGAGCTAGAATAAAATCAAGGTTCTTATACATCTTTCTTAAAATGATTGACTGAGCAACTGGAACTGAAGGTGTGGTGTTCCCAATGTGCAACAGAACCATAACCTACCTTCATCTGGTTCATAGGTCAGGTTAAGGGCATTGAATAGGCCCCTGATATCATTACAATAAGTCAATTTGTTTCTATAAGTGAAGGACGCTTCCTAAATATTCTAATTCGAGCATGTTCATTCAACAGATTCCATTGTTGCCTACCTGAGGCCAGTGGACTTAAGATCTTGGATACAAGATAGAGTTCTTGCCTTTTCTGTTGCCACCTGCATTGATATAAAATAAAATCAGACTAAAAATGGATATTACTGGCTGTGATCACTTGCTGAAATAGTAGAAGTACAACATAATATTTATTGTTATAAATTTAATTGATACAACTCTTGAAAATATATTAAAGACGAGGAAAGAAAACGCATAGAATACTCACATATATTATCTGTTAAAAAAAGTAACAATCCCTTCAATAGTCGATTGGCTCTCTCTAGACCATGATACGCCAAACATGAGGCCAGGCCTTGTGCCTTTCACTAAGGCGGACAGGGAACTTGTACACCTGACACAACATATTTGAGGTGCAAAGCATTTGTCCTGGTCACCCTCTTTAGTGCAGTTCATAATTTTTTAAATTTTTTTATTATTTTTTATATTTTCGGGGGGAGGGCTATTTGGCGACTGCCCACTTAGGCATAAGTCGCCGTAAACAAACAGCCTAGTTCTAGGCTACTTTAAAAAATTTGAACAGAAAACAACAATAAAAAGAAATAACAATTAGGAAGCAAGAACAATAACAAAACAATAACAAAAAGAACAACAAAACCTAGTTAAATGAAAAAAAGAGAAGGCCGGCTCCCGGCAAAAAGTCGACAAGTCCACCAGTCAATGTGCACACACTCCTCCCGAGTACAAATGACAGGGAGTAGCGACCACGCCCATCCGGTACCGGGACAGGTAACGTGCGCAAAGATCACCCAGAATTGGACATTCGACAAGAATGGGCCGAACAGTCTGGGGGACTACGCAGAAGTCACAATAAGGGGCAGGCGAGCGCTCCGTCAAATAGCGATGCGTCACACGAATATGTTTGATTCGGAGACGAAAGAAAGCGACCTGAAGAAGTCGCGGCATTGAGGGATAGGTCCATGGGAACAGTCGCGGCGCAATGGCACGCAACTTTAAGTTCCCTTCGACCGTCTCCCATCTTCTTTGCCAAGCAGTCCGAAGAGCTGCCCGTATTCCTGCCATGTATTCGGTGTGAGGAAGAGCGATACGCTGGTCCGGGCGCAGAGTCCTCGTGGACACTGTGGAGTCCTCATCGGCGCGCTCATTCCCCGCAATTCCTCCATGTCCAGGAACCCAGCAGAAGATAATCTCGACATCTGCCAGGCTCGCCAAAACCGTGGGGTCAGGGATATCGCCAACCAGGGGATGCGGAAAATTCCAATGCTGCCCCGAAAGCACTCAGGGCGCTTTGTGAGTCGCAATAGATCACAACCCGGTCTCCAAACCGGGCACGTCGCGTAATCTCCCGTACCGAGTGGTATATTGCCACCAGCTCGGCCCTGAAGACATACGCAGCACCTGGCAGAGCCCCGCTGACTTCAAACCAAGGGGATACAGCGTGGAAGCCTACCCCTCTTGGGACTTGGAGCCATCCGTATACACTGGCACGGATCCAGCGTGACACGATGTGTGCTCCAAAAAGATCAAACACAATAGTCCCGGCGCCATACAAGATTTGGTAGCAGAGGCGTGGCGACAAATAGACGAATGTGGTACCCTCCAGGGTGGCTTCCTGGGCAAAACCAAGAGCGCCACCGGCCCGAGAGCTATATCTAGCTATCAAAGGAGTTTTCTGGCCCTAAACCCAGAGGGCTTAGGGTATGACTGGCGTCTCACGGCAGCATAGGCTTTATCGAGATCAGCTGCGGATGAAGTGAGAGCTGTTGGCGACTGAGGGAGGCACCGGGCTCGCGCTTACAGGCGAGTGATGCACTGCACGCGGCGCAGAGCAAGTGGCATCTCTCCAGCATCGCCCACAGGGCTTTTAATGGTGGAAGTAAGGAAGGCAAGGCACCGGTCACAAGGCGAAGGCCGGTGTGGTAAATCGAATCCACCTTCCACAATAGACGCTCAGCGGCGGATGCATAAAACTTGCATCCGTAGTCTAACTTCGAACGAATAATGGATCGATAAAAAAGTAGGGCAGTAGCCCTATCAGCGCCTTAAGCGCTGAATGTCACATAACGGAGAATGTCCAAGGTGCGGGTACAATTGATCCTAAGTCTGCGAATATGAGCCTACCATGTGAGACGTCGGTCGAATACTAGACCAAGTAAAAGGTGCGATTCCACTACGTCCAGGCGCACCCCATTAAGAAACAAATCTGTGTCGAGTTAACGCCGTGGATAGCTGCAGAAGTGCACCACCATAGTCTGAGCCAAAGGAAACCGAAACCTGTGCGCTTCGGCATAGCGAGAGACGCGGTTCAATGCCTGTTGGAGTCGATGCTCCAGATTTGGCATCTGGGCCGCGCCAAAAAAGAACGAAAGGTCGTACACGTAGAGCATAGCGAGAACATCTTTTGGCAGCACCGAGGTGATGCCGCTGATGCTCAGGGCAAATAATGTGACACTGAGGACACTTCCCTGCGGAATCGACGATCTCGCAAAAATTTAGATATAAACATTAGGAGGCGTCCTCTCACCCCTATCCTTTGGAGAGTCTTTATGATACCGTATCGCCCATGCGGTATTATAGGCATTCTCCAGATCGAAAAACACCGTGGCGTATCTGTCTACAAAGGAAAGCGTCGCAGACGGCATTTTCCAGTTGGAGCAGAGCATCCGAAGTGGAGTGTAACTTGCGGAAGCCGCACTGTGCAGAAGACAGATGGCCCCTGCTGTCCAAGGAAAAAGGCTAATCTAACATTTCCTAAATTCTCCATCAACTTGCACACGCAAAACGTTAGAGAGTTTGGGCGGAAACCACCCAATCGCAAAAATTCGTCAGGAGTCTGAGAGAAGACCGTCCACCCAGATCCTGTTAAACGAATTTAACAGAAAGGCCATAACCAGCTCATCTAGGTGTCGAAGCATGGCGAAGGGGAAATCGTCCAGACCATGGGCAGTGTCCGCGCACAAAGCGAGAGCGGAGCGTAACTCACTCACAGTAAATTTGTCGTTGAAGGGTTCTTCGCCTCTGGGGGTGAAGTCCAGCCGACGGCCTCCCGCGACATCACAACGTGCATTAAAGGCTGGCGAAGCAGCATCCCGTCTAACGAAGGCGGAAAAAGCGGTCGCTAAGGATTCCGCTGTGGACGTGAGATCCGAGATGGCGGTCCCATTCTCCTTGAGAACGGGAGGGGGTTCCTGCAAAAACTTAACCCGAAACATTTTAACTCGCTTCCACACCTCTGCTAAAGGGGTCTCCCCGTTAAGTGAAGACACGTATGCCCGCTAAGAAGAGTGACTGTCTTGCTTTATAAAAATACCGAAACTTAGCCCTAGCCAGGCGAAATTCAGCAGAGGTAAAATCGCCCGGGCGGCGCTTATAGCGCATGTAGGCATAACGCTTCTGTTTGAGGGCCGTCTTACACTCGGCCGACCACCATGGGAGTGGTGGCATGCCAAACGACCAGACGTCCTAGGTTAGTAGTCAGGCTAATGGTGATGAGGTTCCTGGAGGAGAACTCAACGACTTAATCTACCGACCTAAAATCCTCGACTGAGATAGATAATTCAGTCATTTCCTCAAATGCAGGCAACCGCGCCTGCGCCAAGCACCACCGAGGTGGGCGCTCAGGTAGCAGGGTCCCTGATATGATATTTGAATGGGAAAGTGATCACTACAATGGAGGTCATTGACCCCCCCCCCAATCGTAATGCGTAAACTCATCCACGTTTAAGACACCTATCTCAAGCTTTCCGATCAGATCGGCAAAGACTTGTCCCCTGGGATTTATTGAGTAATCTCCTCTGAGAGGATGCCTGCTGTTCGGATCTCGAAGCAAAAGAAAGGGCCTCGGCAACCGTGCCACGACGCGGCGGAAGTTCCCCGCGTCGAAGTCAGCTGATGGTGGAATGTACGCAGAAATGATAGTATACCTTCTATCCATGTGCAACTGCACAGCTACTGACTGAAAGGAGGTATATAAAGAGAAACACAGAACGGAGACATCATGCCGGGTGTAAACCGCACATCTCCCAGCTCGGCTATCCCATGATGGTGGGGTCGCAAGACCCCTTTACCCTGGGAGGGAGAGCAGGCGGCACGTGCCTAGCAGGGTCTCCTGCAAAAAGATAGCTAACGGGGAACGGGACGAGCCGAGCCACCGCAGCTCCTCCCAGTTGGCCCGGAGTCCACGGCAATTCCATTGAAGAAATATTCCCCGTAGCCCTAGCTCGAAAAAGACGCGGGGGCCTTTCTCAAACAGAAGAACCTCACGTGAATGGCCGTACGCTTCCCGGAGGCAGAACCCCGGGAGCTATGAGCCGGACAAACCGATAAAAGCGCTATCGCCCTCGAGGACCTATTGGGGGAGGTTCGGCTTGCCATGCGAGTTTTTTTCTCCGTTCGTCTCGAAGCCTTCGGCGGGCGTTCCGGCTGCGGAGGCGGGAGGCCCTTTTTACGAGGAACCACCGTCTCTGAGCCACTCGCTCCACAACTTGGCGTGGGGGAAGGAGCCGAAGCTCCTTTCTTGCTGTCCTACTTTCGGGAGACAGCTCTAGGAACCCCGAAAGATTGTCTGGCGACCAACATCAGGGGTGTTTTCCCCTGTGATTCTAACGACTTGGTGGAGGCGCGTGGCCGTTTCGCCTTACGAGAAACGGTCACGCTGGGGAGGGAAGGGGGAGCCCTGGTTTTAGCCGGGGCTGGCTATGAACCCTTTTTACCGTCAAATTTAGCAGGGGAGCGCCCGGCTTGAGTAGAGACCGCAGAAGGGCTCCGAATGGGCGTGAAAACAAACGTGCTTGTTGTCCTGGATGGGCCAGGAGCAGAGGGTGCCTTTTTAACTATTGAGTCATATGAGGTCTCATGCAGAGCCCGGCTCGCCAGGACCAAGTCTTTAGCCTCGCGGAATGAGATGCAATCCTGGGCCTGAACGACCAGGATTTCTTTCTCGAGGAGATATGCACCACATTGCTTCGAAGAAGCGGGGTGTGGCTTTCCGGGATTGGCACACTTGGCCACACATAAATTAGACTTATCGTGTTCGGCCTTGGAGCAATTTACACAGACTTCGAGTGACCCCGACTTTGCACGTTTACATGAGCGATTCGTATGGCCGAAGCGGTGAGAGTAATACCCCTGCCAGGGCAGTGGCACGAATGCCTTCACGCGGTAGCAGTACCAACCAGCACGCACCGACTCAAGAAGCTAGTCACAGTCGAACGTGACGAAGCGTGTAGGGATGGGTATCGAGGTTCCTATCTTCTTTCTCATCACACGTTCGACCTTGACCGCCCCATGGTCGGCCAGCTATAAAGTTCTGTCCTCAATGGAGTAGTCAACGAGTTTCCTCGCATAAACTAATCCTTTCACAAAGTTCATGGTAGAGTGCGGCCTCACACTCACCGGGGTGCCATGAAATGTCCGAGGAGCACTTATCTTGGCCGCCTCGGCGGGATTCACCACATTCGCCAGAAGGCTCCCGTCCGAGATACGGGTTACCTTTGGCTCTCTACCAATTGCACTAGCTAATCCTCTCCTCTAGTGGATCATGATGCCCTTGGCCAACATGGTGCCATCAGTGGATCGAATAACGAGGAAGCGTTTGAAGCCAGCAGGCCCGAAAATGCCAGGTTACCTCTGAATGAGGGGCCCCGATGTCATCGACGCTCCGCCCTGTGCAGAGGGGCCAGATGTGCCAATCTTGGCTTGGTCCTTGCCAAATTGGCAGCAGACCCATCCGTCCCCACAGCCCTCGTGGATGAAGAGGTGCTTCGTGTCTTCTTAGTCTTTTTTGTCTAAGTCTTTTTCTTTTTTTGGAGAGGAGGGCGGGGAATGAACCCGCTTCTCACCTCCGCCGGCAGAAGCCCCTAAGCCAGATTGCCCGGCCTCAGCCAGGTCCTTCTCCGAAATGGAGAAGCTCCTGGTGGTCGCAGGGGCATCGTCCGGAGGAGATCCCTTCCCTTCTTGTACTGCCTCAGAAACCAAAGTCGTTTCAGGAGGACCATGCATAGGGGCAGATTCGGTTTTGGTGTTTAATGCCAAGCACGGATTCACCCCCATGGAAGGCCTTTCCGTCTGAGGCTAAATTTCCTAGAGGACCATGTCTATCACAGGAGGGGCCTCCAGTTGGCCATCCCCTCCAAGGACATCGCAGGTCCTTTTTGGCAGTGTCGTCAGTCTTGTGTGGGGAGGCACATGCCTTGACCTCGGCAAGGTTTAAAATTCTTGCCAGCAGGTCTTTTGAGGGAAGCGCCTGAAGGGGCCTGGCTTCCCTCTCCCCCCTAAGGGGGTTTTCCCTACCGAGCCACTTAAACGAGGGGCGGTCGGCAATGGGATACCTGCTGGGTTCTTGGGAGTCCGCTTAGAAAGAAAAGGAGGGACTGCCGTAGGATATAGAGAGGTGCCCGAAAGCACCTCCAGAGAAGAATGTGAAGGGGAGTCCCTTGCACCATTAAGCGAAGGAGAGGAGACAGCCTTCCCTCCGGTTAGAGAAATATGAAGGGTCCCCCGCGCAAACACAGGGGGGGGAAGGGACCTCCATTTTTTCGGTGGAGCTGCCCGGGGTTGGCTCCGTTGAGAATACAGAGGAGGTTAAAGGATGTTTTTTTTGTGGGGAGTTGTGCATCATTGGGCATGGTGACCCTAAATTTTCCTCGGGACGCAATAGCTCATCATCTCTCACAGTTTACTGCACTGCAAAAGGTGCTTACAGGTTTGGCAGAGCTGGGCGCCGCCATTATGGAACACCTCTCACGCCTGGTGGCCCTGCAGTCCATCGGCATGGCGGCTCGACCTAGAACACGGCGTAAAAAGATAGATTGAAGAGGTATGGGTGGTGGATGAAGCAGGTTATTAAAATACCCCCATCCCGAAGTGGAGGTGAAGGGTTAGGGAACGTTGTCCCCTTTTCCCTCAGCCCCGATCCGTGACGGTGGCTTGAGAAGAAGGTCAGCATCTACCCTGTGAAATTAGAGGCTGACCAGAGAAAGTTGTGGGAGAGGTTGTATGAAAAGCGACGAGGTAGGGGAGAAATACAGGCAATCTGACGGAAGGAAGAGAGGCTAAGCTGGGGCCGGACGGAGCGCTGGATCCCGTCAGCACGGTGGCCAAGATGGCAAATCGCCACGCCCCTTACGGGGTAGTGCAGCTCATAAAGTTTCTTCACATATTTATTCTACTGTCTCTTGTATTATCTTAATGTAACTGATCCACATATATAACAGAAACCTCTGGGAATATTTCGCTTTTTCTTGGCATTTGTGCTTTATTTTCTGTAAAAAAAACCGTAGTATGTGAAAAGTAATATAAAAAGTAACAGCAACAAATATTAAATAAAAAAGTAAAAGTGGAAGCACTTACATTATGTTACAAGATGATCAAGCGTTAGGTTAGTGGCACCACGCATTTAGACCCATATAACTAAAAATTATTGGGTATACCTTCATAAATTTTATAGCTTAGGTTAACAATTATCTTAGGAACATCCAATTTAATTTATATCAAAATTCATTTATAACATTTAGAGTTGTCAGTTTCAGCCAATTTCTGTTGGCATTCAATCCATACGAACTATCAGTGCATTTAGCTAAGTAAAATGGTAATTTACGAGAAATGTGAAGGTCGCATGAGGGACTAATGAATATTCGTGATTTCCGCAAAAAAATACCCATAGAAAAGGTAATTCTCCTTTCCGGATTTGTTTCCATTGTTATACCGGTTTATCAGAAGAGAACTAAAAGAAATCGAACTGAACTGTATAGAAATAGGCCACTTTATGCGCGATAGTCTCTTTTTATCGAGGCAGTCTTAGGAAATTGAAATCAAATTAAAAAGAGAAGTAAAAAAGGTGAGTGCTAATTAATTCATGCAAACGTGACAGCTTCTATTTTATCTCGGGTTTGTTATTTATGGTTTAGTAAATCTCTTTAAAAGATTAAAATGACATCTAAGTAGAGAATCTACCTTGGGTGACTTTAAAATTTAGTGCGATTATCGCATGGTTAATGAAATGTGATGGTTTGTTAAGAATACTTTTGCCGCCGAAATCTCTACTATCTATAGAAAGAATAATATATTTGCAAAGGAGAAGAAAACAATCTAAAGGAAATAAACAACGTCAGAACTATGTATAGGAAATAAATAAATAAAAATCAAATAGCTCTATTATACTGGTGTAAAAAAATAAAGAGTACGGTGAGTCGTATAAGAGTAAATATGTTAGTATGAAAAAAGCCACACAATTACCTGTGATCAAATTGTACTAGTGAATAGGCAATTAATTGTAACATTTTGTATTTGCTCTATGATTTATAGATAACTTCCGTCACTAATCCCTCATGACATTCATTTAGCATGTGTGTTTACGCCTTTTCTCTATATCTGCTTCTTTAGCTGTTTTTCAAAGCTTCATCTACACTTATTTTTTATTCCATTTTCTTTACTAATGGATTAAAAAACAGAGAAATTTAAGAAACTATCGCAATGATAGGTACATATTATGTGAACAAAGAGAACTAAATTCGATGTTATTCACACTTGCCTAAAATTTACGTTTTAATTAGCTATAATCTTTTAGGATCGCAACTATATAAAATGGCATTTTTCATTATCCTCTTATTTCTGTCCTATAAATCCGAGTCTAGAAAGAAAACATATAGTCCTTGGATAAACAGGTATCTCAAATATGAATAATCATTAAAAACAAATTTTAATAACTCGTATTCCGCTGCGAGGAATTATTCAAAATCACCCCAAATAATTTGGTTTAAGATCAAATATCAAAATCTTACTTTATACTTCTTTTGTTTCATAAAAAAATAAAAAATAAAATCATTGAGATATCAGTTAATCAGTTATGTGACTTTTGTAATAATTAATTACCTAAATTGATATTAAACAAAATAATTAAAGTTTATATCTGATATTCTAAAAATTAGAAGTTTTAGCAAGAATTTATATTAACCTACACTTTTCTTAGAATATCAATATTTGAAAAAATTAACAAATTGTTAAAAAACACGTACAAACTAAAAATAATGTATACATACATTTTACATAAAATTGAATCTTAAAACCTTAAAAAGAGATGATGGTTTCCCTATATTTATTTTAAAAGAATTACTCGATACCATGAATATGCTAGCTATGAGAAAATTGCTATTAGCCACTAAGTTTACATCTCTTTAAACCATTTGTAGGGTGAACAAGTTCTGATTAAAAATGTGAACCTAAAATTAAAAAATTTCATATTCTTATTTTTAAATATAAAACCTCAATCATTTCTTTCATCGCCTTATACAATCCTTACTTCTTATGGTTACTTAAGGTTGCCCCAAAAGTAATAAAAATCATATGGATTTTCAGATATAGTTCCAACCATGAAGGAGACAAAAATAATGAATAGAATATTGAGAGGAACGTGAGGAAATTAAGAATAAAACATAATCAAGGGTTATACAAAGATGTCTAAGGGTTGGAATATAAAGTGTGATGGAAGAAATCTACAAGGGCCTGGATGGTGAGAATATCTAATTTTTCCATTGTTTAGAGTCACTTATTTTCAGTGTAGACTTTTTCTTCATTGAACATTAATCCGTTAGTCATAATGGGTTCGCGGTTCTCTCACTTAAAAAGCAAATCATAATTCATATTAGTGAAACTGTAGAGTATTTCGAAAACTTCGATGAGCTGAGCGCGCAAACGACCATTTACCGGACAAAGCAAATTAAAAAAGTCTTATTCTATGTGACTTATTAATATGTTTTTAATCGCGGGTGACTCTAGATCTCACTATTTCGGTCGGTTCCCGTCATGTTTTTTTTTGCTTCGGTAATAACATTGTAACTATGAGGCCGATTCTAACAAAATTTGAAACGCTTATGTTGCTTTACATTTTATTTCGAATGATATAATCGCCAAAGTCTTCAAAGGTTAGCCGGGAAATTATCTGTCAATAACATCATAACTATTAGACCGATTCTAACGAAATTTAAAAAAGGTATAATGATTTTTATTCGCTTTCGAATGATATAATACCTTAGGTCCTCCCAAGGGCAGACTTGAGAGGAACTTGGGAACAATTGTGAGCACGTGACTGTGGGTCAGCAGACCTTAATTACATTTTCCAAGCAAATTATGCTATATGGATCGCTTGATTAAATTAAAAGGTTCTAGCTATTTAATAAAGAAGTCTGTTCTTTTTGGACGGCAAAATGAGTGTTGTAATCTTATAAGTTGCTGGAAGTTGAAATAATGAAATTTTTTCGCCACACGAACGTCACAACATATATTTTAATTCTCATAATTGAATCTCTTCCAACAAATCTTTTCCTCTCATAATCCATATCCTCCTTCTTGAGAGAACCTTGCGAATATGAATTTCTTCTCGCGCTTAAGGCTGTCGCAAATTTGGCTAACGTAAGGTTACGCCATTCCGGTATGCGAAACCTTAGGGAAAATTCGCTTTTTCTGGACCTTCACACGACCGATGATCGCCGTTCTTGCATCAAATTATAATAGCGATTTTCATCCCAATTTTATTTAAAATTCATTATCTCGTGGGGAAGTTTCTTCTTTGATATATAAGGGATTGGTAGTGCAAACAACAACCTAACCAACTAAACAGTGAGAACAGACAGAAAATATTATGGTGAGTCAACTAGTAACCGCCCATTGACGGATACACTGAGACTCAGCTGGAGATAAATATATATATAGCTTTGCCGTTGAAATCCAAAAATCCACATAACTCGATGTGGCTTACTCATATCCATATATTTACTACGTGGAACCTCGTCGAATTATTTAATTAGTGGGTTACAGACGATTGTCACTCTGATCTTTATGAGTATTTTCTTATCCAGGTGGCGCATCTTTTCCACCATGCGAGGGTCGGATGCCGTAAGAAACATTTTCTAATTATCTTTATTATTTCCTTCCAAGAATTAGCCGTGGCTGCTGCCATCATACCTTACAAATGTATAAGTAAATCTTGACTATTTCTCCTTTGATATGATTGACTCCTATATAACGGTGCTACAACTCCTCATTTAAGCATTCAATTTATCTATCTTTTGAATCTTTTGCGTCCTCGGTGGAAATGAATCAGTTAGTTCCTACTCCTCCATCTAATGAATAATTCTGAATATGCCTATTTATTTGAGGGCTCAATAATTGAGCATGATTAAACTCCAATTCATTTACCTGAAATATCATTATTAAGGAGCAACGCTTTTAATTACAAAATCTTATCCTTTCTTGTTAGTACCAACGTTCCCCGATTATGTTAATTTTGTGAACCATTCATGAACACACCTAAAAGCGATGCTGGCAGAAAAAACTTTTTCAAACTATAAAATGAAAAAAACTTTGAATTTTTTCAGCAAATTACGAGAATATAAAACAGATCAACATCTAGTAATCCACGTGGGGCAGAAATTTATGAATGTTGTTCGTGTACTTTTTACCTCAAATTTATTTAAACAACTTTACATCGCCATGATCAGAGAAATTTTCTATCAAACATTTATTTCCGTAATGTTCTGCTGAACCCATTAAATTCTGAAACTTACTAGACTTTATTATTCCTCAAGGTTTGTATACAATCTTATCAATATTTACATGTCCATCAGTATATTATTTCCACCCGAAATTATAATTTGAAGATAAATAACATTTAACGTACAGCTTTTGCAAGGTCACTAAAAAAAACTGGCTCCAAATCTAGATAGCCCTAATTTCTTAATCTTCTGCAAAGATTGAATGAAACTTTGGTGATAACTAGTTTATTGTACGACTATTTAGGTCTGTGCATTTCTTAAGGCGCAGCACAAAGTTGTCTATGACTTCCTTTCAAACCGATAGACCAATGGCTCTGATTTCCTCCCGGATGGGTTACTTGGGTTCCGTGATGGTCCTGGGTCTCCTTGCTTACACTCTGTCTTTAAGGTACCCCTGAGAAAGAAATCTGGGGGGGGAGCAAGGTATGGGCTGTGAGGTGCCCACTCAGAATCGCTCCTGTGACTGATCACACGGCCACTAAAGTTCTCTTTCTTATAATCTTGCGACAGGTTTGAGGTGTTACAGCTTGCCTCATCTTGCTGGAACCAGACCTTTCCCATAAGCGATGACACCAGAGTCTGCAGCTCCTTCTTCAAGGTTTTGAGGACCGCAACATACCGTACCTTGGTTGCTGTCACTGTTGCACCAGATTCCTCGAAGAAGTAGGGTCCGATGATGCCTCTGGCTGAGATTGCACTCCACACCGTGCACTTAGGGGAATGTAGGGGCTTGGTAGCTAAATCATTTAGTATGCAGGACCCCAGAAGACATTTATCTCCAAGCTTACCTTTCCTTAACGAAAGAAGTGAGCTTCATCTGTGGTCCAAAGGAGGTTAAGGAAAGTTGGGATCTACTGATTCTCCTCCAGTATCTTGACTGTCATAGCCTTTCTCTGCTCCTTGTCTGATGCTCTAAGGTTTTGCTTCTGCTGTATTCTGTATGGGTAGGCTTTTTCATCTACCCCTAGCACTCTCCTGCAAGTCTCACGGGAAATACCGAGGGTCTGACTTCGCTTGCGCACAAACATTTTGGAGTCTACTGAAATGACTCTCTCACGCTCTCGATCAGATCGGCTGTACGCTTCCTGAGGGGTCCTGAAACGCTTGGACGGTTGTCACTGTCTGCATATTGAGGTTCTTTACTGTCTTATAGTTTTATTGAATAAAAATAATCTATTAACTTCTCGATAAGTTTTTCTTTCATTTCTTCCGTTAGATTCCTTGCAGCGTGTAGATTTTTATATCTTCACTCTGAAATAGAAGAAAGTGAACAATTATTCAATATCAATTTATGTAATGCAGTTAGATTTTTGTAGTGTTAGTAACTTTTATTACGATGTCTGGTTTGTCTTCACAAACTGCTAGTGACGCTTCTTTGACCAGTTTTATGCATCTCTCAACCACTGTGTGTGACAAGGAAACTTCGGAATATTCAATTTAGGTCGTTGAGTGATAAATCATTCAAGTTGATCTTCAGAGAGCGTCCTCGTAAGCAAAGGTTCGGTCACAACGGTTTGCTTTCAATTAATTAGGTGGGTGTAGTCGTCAGCTTGAAAGTTTATCTTTGGGATCTCGAAAGAGATTATTGATTTCGTTTTATAATCCTTTCGTGCTTTCATAATTCTTCTCCATGCGAGTATCTGGATATGATTTCTTTCATCTTGTAGCATATAAAAAGGAATGTTTTCCACATATGCAAAATAAGCTTCCTTTGAATCTCTGTGGCACTATATTTTTAATGTTTGTTCATCCTTTCATTGATTGCACTCTCCTGAAGACAAAGAGTGCAACGAGGTCAGGTAAAATTTGGGCAATGGCAAAGCTCAAGATTATTTAAAGAGGCATTCACAAAAATATAATTTTATTTACATAAAGATAAGAGAATTGAAGAGCAAAATTACATCAGAGAATTGAAGAGCAAAATTACATCAGAGAATTAATGGGCAAAATTACATCAGAGAATTAATGGGAAAAATTACATCGGTAAAGGAGGGGGGAAATTGCAGTTATGCATCAGACTATGAAGTTAAAATTTAATGTATTATAGGAGGAGACTATTCAAATGGGGGGAATTAACTCAAATGGGTTACTGAATGGATGGAGTGGTTGGCTTACGGAGGATTCTGGGTGAGACGTCGGGGTAAGCTTCACGGATGTCTTCTGCACGTGAGGCGAGGGCCCTCGGAGCTTCTGAGCGGGAAGTTAAAGTGATGACGGTTCTCCAAAAGGGAGGGCGTGGTAAAATCTGGTCCAGGGGAGAGTATTTCGTTTACCCGAAAACGAGGAGCGAATGAGGAGGGCTTCTACAGGAGTTGCTGAGTGAAGTCGGAAAATCGCTTGGTAGCGATCATTAAATGGAATTACCTCGCTGGCTGGGGCTATTTCCAACACAAATAGTTCATCCGTCACTTAGCTTTGTTGTTAGCATCTGACTTGGAACTAAAGGAATCTTCTTGGGTCCGGGCTAGACTTCTGAACTCTGTGTCAGCCAATGGGAGACAAGCACTATATATGTCCGAGGCTCTCCCCGCGGGGGTGAGTGAGAAACAGCTCTACTCTCGAATGGACTCGAATTTTCTTGCCGAGGTGATTCTAACCCGTGTAAAGGTGGTCCGTGGGGGACTCGGTTCAAGGCTAGCACTTGTGGAAGGGGGGGTTAGGCTTACCAATTTCAGCCTAACAGAACCTTCTCCAGCACATGGAACTTCCGTGCTGGAAAAGAAATTCCACGTGGAATTCCCTCACAAATATAATATAATGGCTTATCAGATCTATTTTTTGGCTGTAGTTTAGTACGTTCTTTGACACGCTCTCTTCTAACTTTTGACCACTCAACTACAGTAGACAGAAGATTCTTGCCTCCAATTGACGATAAGTACTTAAGGATTAAACTTGTTATTAAAGCTGCAGGCAAATTCTGACATTTTTATTCGTTTAGATGGAGTCTTAGATGCAATTTCTTTGTTTACTTCTTTACGTTTCATGCATGAAGGAAGCTTATAGTCGCTCCCTTTGTTAGTAGATTTTGTTTCTGTACGGGATGAAGGAAGAATCACTTCGATATTATCTGTCGAAGTAGACGGGTGATTTAAGAGACAATACTCACGGTTCTTCCTAATTGCACTCTGAATAATGTTCTTTGATTAAATTTGACCGATATTACCTATTGCGATTTTCCTAGGTGTTCGTTGTTCTTCCAGAAACGTTTGCTCTAATGGCGGCATCTTTTTTTCTTTGGTACAAGAACATTTTTCAAAGCTATCGCATTTACAACACCGTCACATTTCTGTATGAATGATATCACATTTTTCCTGCTAATATTTCTCATTTAAGCTTGATATTGACACACAAGGGATTGATGATGTTTTCGAAATAGAAATTAACTTTCCGCTACTAATGTGATAATTTGTTTAATTAACGGGTCTTTTCTATTGCAGTTGTTTTCCTTTTCTTACTCAAATTTAACCTATTTTATAACATCTTTATAAGTTGGCGACACTCGTTCACTAAGGACGAAGGGTGAGCCAAACAAAGAGCTTTCACTTCCAAGATGCATTCTAGTTTTAAATGCCATAATTAAATATTGCTTCAATTTTTTTGCATATTATTTAGCTCTGAAATATAATAAAACAGATATAAAAATTATTGTACACTATAAATTACCGTTCCTAATTAAAAATAGAAGAATGCGATCCAAACTATAGACACTAAACAAAGCCACACAGACATACATCCACTCTCATTGAGAAACCTCTAAATATCATTCGATTACATTCAAATTTCGTTTACTTGTTCTTTAAAATATAATAAATATTTTTTGGAGCTATCATTTCAAAATTCGAATTTAATTATAAGATATAATACCCAAAATTTAAAATATAGTTGAAAAACGCATTATTTCCAATTTTCAATTGCGTTGAGGAACCTTTATTATTTTTCTTATATCAAAAGATCCTTTTAGGAGGTTTAATTTGACATAGAGCCACCTAAAAAATCGTGGTGTTAAAATAATTTTCACTTAAAAATATCTTTCGCCTCACCCTATTGTGCAACATTGGAAAAGCTTTTTTCCCAGTTTCCCAATCATCTATGTACTGACGTCAAGATAATGTAATTTCGAAGCAACTTTGCTGTGTCTCATCCACTTAATATGTTTTTACCGAGGACGATTTAAGAGGGGCTTAATCGACCTTAGTCATTGGCATCGTCCAAAATGTAAGATAGAATCATACTATTAAAAAGGTTTTCTATTTTGAGCAGAGGAGTAGATATTCCTCTGACCTTGAACCCCAATTACACAATATCTACATGAGTGTGCTATAGGGAAAACCCACCAGCTTTTTTAGGCAGATGCGACTCTACATCTCACTATCTGGGTAGGGGAAGCGGTCGTTCGGTCCTTTTTTGCTTCTTATTGTTTTTGAAATAAGATTGTAATTATTTGGCCGATTTTAACGAATTTCAAAACCCTTATGTTGTTTTACATTATCTCTTGAATGATATAACTGCCAAACTCCTCCCAAGGTTACCCTGGAAAGTAATTGGTTTTGCTAATACATCATATCTATTCGGTCGATTCTAACGAAATTTAAAACCATGATGTTGTTTTACATTGTCTTGCGAATGGTATAATTGCCAAAGTACTCCCAAGTTTAGCCCAGGAATTATTTTGTTTAAGCAATAAAATCATATCTTTTAGGCAGATTCTATGTTGTCTTACATTCTTTTTCGAATGATATCATTCCCAAGGTCTTCCCAAGTTTACTCCTGGACTTATTAAAAGTTTTGAAGGTCGTAATGTTATAAATCAGAATAAGTGAGAGCACGCGACGTTTTGGTAAGCCGCCCCTGATCTTAACCTTTAAACGATTGTGCTTTCGTTGGATAAAATATACACCTGAGTCGCTACTCAAAATGTACATAGCATATTATCAATGATACCGCCCTACATGTATATTATTTCGTAGAGAATCCCTTTTTCCAAAGTCTCACTTGTTTTGAGGCTGCCCTCAACTACCAACCTATGTTGGATGGCAGGGATAGGCCAGTTCCATCCCATTCTTTTCATCTGTATGTTTCGCATTACACACTATGTTAGGGCAGATGATCGTCATCAGTTAATCACCAAATGACTCAGTCAGTTTGCCCTATACGCGATGCGCTCAGTGAAGCTAATCACTGGAAAACGAAGCATGGTAAGCAGACCGAAGATTTGTGATTTCTCCTGTGCTTACTGTGTTTAATATACGAGGAAGCCACCATGAAAGGGGACCTATCCTTAGAATTTTGCCTAACTTTCTTTTTTTTCAAGAGACATTCCAAACGCTAAAACAATATAAATCGTCCACCTCTGCATACTGGACTTCTCTAAGGTAGGATATACTGAACTCAGAAAGGAAGCTCCTTTAGAGCGTGCGATTACGGGGGGAAACATTAGGACACCAATACAGAAATAATAATACAACTAATTAGGTACGGTGCTCAAGAAATAATACTATCAATATGAAAATATTGAGGGACAAATAGGCCGTTGCAACGAGTAAGACTTGTCTATCTATCTCTTTTTTTTCAGATCTATTTTTAAGATTTATATGAGATAAGCTGAAAATGCCGAATAAAGAGCACGCATTGAAAGAGATGAGTGTTCTGGGCTCTAAATAATAGGATGGCGGGAATACCATTCGCGAATGGGAATGGTAGCAGTTTCGAATGCTTTCGAGTAAAACTAAGAAAAATCGAGCAAGGATCGCTGAGACCGTTCAAAGGTGAATTGTGCAAGGCAATCTAAGGACACATAAAACTTGTTTTACTTAGAACCTTAAAGATCGCAAATCCCCAGCTAATTATTTGAAATACTGAAATTGGGGTAGAAAACTTCGTCTCGATCGAAGTAGTAGAATTGCTGCAGAATATAGTGGTAAACCCAAGGACATCACTGCAAATCACCGCTAATATAAAGCTCGTATTCAGAAAGGTCGAGATATGGGTAGGGTAAGATACAAAGGAGGAAAGTAAAAGAGAAATAGAGAAGGGTAAACTGGTACTAAAATCACTGGTCATCAAGTATCGTACTCGCTCACATCATTTCAAATATTGTGCGCAACAACCAAAATTAAATAGGTATTTTTCCAAAAATGGACTCATATTTCTTAATATAAAAATCAACTCGGACTACATTAACGAGAAAACCACACAATATAGAGATGTGCTTCAATAGTTATCATGTCGAGGACCATATTATGAATTAATGGCAAAATAGACCCAGATATGCGCTGAATGCGGCAAAACAGGACATTACAAGAGAAATATTGGAAAGAAATAGAAAATAATGCATTTCCTGCGGAGGACCACAAACAACTATGCCAATGGCCTGCTGCAAAGGAAAAACAACCTTTAAGAGAAAATCTAAAGAAGAAAAGGCACTGGAAGAGAAGAAATAAAACGCCACTTACGCTGTAGTTGAGAAAGCCATGATGCAATGAGAGAGGCCAAAGTGCACGTGAAGGTACCTAATGCTGCAGCAAAGAAGGTATTGACGTGTATCCTTACACTCACTACAGAAACATCCGCCAACCCAAAACCTATAATACGACACTAAACTACATAGTGGAACAAATGGTATAAAGAAGAACACTCCAATTTAGGAAATACCAAACTTGAGTGTGGCTAAACTCTGCAAAAACATCAAAAAAGGACAGCCACCGAAAACAATGGAACTGCCGACAAAAAGCTAGAATGAAGCAGAAGAAACCACAAGTGAAGGAATAGGACTACTGAGAGTAAAAACAAGACGATAGAGATCGTCTTGTTTAGCTTTGAATTTATATCAGCGAAGACTTTCCCCTCCCTAGAGGAAATAAACAAACTGACACATTTAAACAATTAACGGAAGTCACATTCAATTAAGCCTTCAATATTAAAAGCAGCCACGAATATGAATGGTGGAGAAGACGCACATGCTCGTGCGTGACCCTCAACCACATTACCTTTACTAGACTTCGATGTGGAAATTTTTTTAAGTGTGAAATTTTCAAAGGAAACATTCTCTTGACCAACAAACCACCTAAAAATAAAGCAAAATAGAGAATAGATTACGGAACGAGACGAAAACTAAAAAATCTGCATACTAACAAAAATGTATGGCAACACCTTCAGGGAAAGCGATCTACATAGACATAATTTTAAGATCTAAGCACAGATAAATACAGATAGAATGCGATGACATTTTGAATTATACTGTCATAAACGCTAGGTTTAATGGCTATAGTAATCAGAAAAGACTTAAATTATAATGAAAGAGATGTCGTAGCTGAAGCCAACATTGATATTAAAATTAAAAGAGCTTTGAAAAATATGATGACCATCTTCAACACAAGGCTCCGAACAATATTCATGGGAGACCTGAATGCAAGGTGCACAGCGAATGACAATTGAAATAAAAATTGAAGTGGTCAGAACTACTGAATTCTGATGGAAATAAACATATTCAAAAGAATCGGCACAGAATTCCCTCCGCAATTTAATGGCAGAGCAGCTACAAAACAGCCCGTCAATATATCCTGTAGTTATTACGTTGGAAAACTGCTGGAAGTACAAAAGAATCCTATACGGATAGTAGTAGCAGAAAGAAGAGTGAATAGAGGAACCTGGGACGAATACAAAAATTTTCTTAGAAAATTTATGACACCCATTTTTAATAAAGCTAACCTGGAAGAAATTGATGTAGAAATTGACTGTGTAAAATCAACTCTCTTTAGTTTGAGAACACGAACGTCCTAATAACAACACACTGCTCACTGCCTCCACCAAGATGTACAGAAGAGATTAGGGAGAATAACTGATAGCTCCCACAGTGACTATTATTAAATTATAATATTCCAACCAGCCAGAGAACTAGAACTTGTGGTCAGAAGCACAACTTGGAACAATCTTCATCGTAAAACTAAAGAGCGCTATATGTTGATTTAAACATAAAGCGTTAGGTTCTTCGGTAATCACCATATTTACACTCACCAAGGGACCGAACAAAATCATTGAATCTAATGAAAACATATTCAATGCATGCCATAACAACGAATACTTTACAGACAATTTCAAACAAACCAAAATTATCTTCATCCTACAAACATGCAAACCACTGGACCTCCTTAACAGCTTTAGGCTTAATTTACTTGTTCATATTATCGCAATAGGCTTTGAAAAATCATCAACAAAAGACTTGTAAAATTTGTCACTCAAAACAATCTTTACAGTGGATAGCAGTTTGGATTTCGTCAAGGAATAGATACCATAATGGCAAATGGCATCAATACAAATAAGTTTTCAATGCAAAAACGGAGAAAGAATACATTGAAATGTTCATCAGGTATGTAGAAAAAGACTTCAACTAAGTATGGGTTAGAGGATTCAACACTAGGTTTTGAACAATAATCTGGGGAAAATTATCTGCGAATATCTGAAAGATAGAAGAATTACTGTGGTAATTAATGTCCAAAAAGGATCTGAGTTTGATTGCTAAAGTAGACTTCTTCAGGGGGATCTCTCATCTCACACGGAACTCTATTTACACAGCGGACTTGCTAACACCTTTAAATCCAGTTTGCTTCAATATCGAATTCGCAGGCACCATCAGCCAACTAGTATTATTTCAATAAAGGAAGGTACGAGATCCGGCACAGACAAAAGATATAGAGATTAAATCCATCAATAAGGTTGATAAAGACTGGAAATAGGATCGAATAGATGAAAATTCAACGTATATCTAATCTCAAAAAGAAAGCTAACACATATTGCAGTAAAGAAATCAGCTATACAGATACTGATCAAAAGGGAAAATACTAGTGCTAAAGATAAAGCCAAACGGCAACAAAAATCAGCTAGAAGAAAGAATAAAAAGAGTAGCTCCTATGATGTGAGTCTTATCTTCATTAAAAAGCTCAAGCGTCAGGAAAAAAAAGAAAAAATCTATAGTTTTCTAACAAGGGAGGCACTATACCTCCATCCCATCACTATTAACACCGTATGTAAATGAAGTAAAAAATAGCTGCAAAAATTTCCAAATAAATCCCTCTATCTAATCACAAACATTTGAATAAAGAGTCAGACTCTTACATAAGGAGGTTAAACCATAACTGAACAAGATTATAAAATCAAGTAGCAATACTCCGAAGATAAGAGACTTAAATATTAACTAAATTGATTGACACACAATGTGATAAGTTTACCCAAGTGTAAATCTACCGTAAAATATCAGTTAATTAAACAATAAAGTGAAATAAACCAATCAAATTTTCTTAACTAAGTTGAATTGAGACAAAAGTGCTTAACTCTGATGAAATGACATAAAAACGTGAATATGAATAAAAAGATAAGAAAGAAAAACAGGAGGTCAAGTGTTAAACTTAAAATAAATCTGAAATACATACATAACATAATAGGAAATCAAAACGTACACATACCTACATAGATGGTAAAGTACAAACAACTGTACAGAAGTTGCAATTGCTTACCAGTAGAGCAAAAGGTAAAGTTTAGAAAATATGTAAAACTAGTAGTGGTTTAAAATCAACGTTAATCAGTAGGTTAATACAATAAATAGTTTTTCCTGTCTATCCATCTATCCCCAGCTGATGTGCAGATACTCTGTATTGAGGTTCAGGTGCAAAAGTCACATTAATAAGGTAAATTAAGTATTTGAATTGGCTATTATTTTACAAATATATATTATATGTTGTTCAGTGAACTAGTCTTTTTTTTATTTAGGTTGACCGCTGACTGCATGATGAAGGGATACAGTGCAGAGGGAAGATTTTGTTTGCTTCAGGTGAATAATTTAGGTTCGATTTTTTGTTTTGTGAATAAGAGGACTCCAAAAGGAAATAACTATTTCATTTTATAAGGGCTGTTCAACGTAGCCCATTTGTTTGTGTTCCACTGTTTTTTTTAAAGAAAAATAAAATTTATTTTCCTCTGTAACAGTTCTTTGATTTTATAAATGTACAGACCTTTCTTTATAAAGCAGAGAGGTATAAATTTCTATATGTTATGTTATCTTCATTTATCTATAAGTTATGAGAAATCCAGGGTGTTGTCTTTTCAGTTTTTGGAAAGGAGTTCAAATTGCTATTTGAATATTTATTTAGAATGTTGCTTCTTCCTATGATTTTTTTATTATATTATCTATAATATGCTATATATTTTTGGTATCAATTCAAATTCTGGCCAACATTTATTTCTTTAAAGCTTGCATTTTCTGTCCTAAAACGCCATTTATTTTCTCTTGGATTGTGATTTTTGTAAAACTTCGTAATAATTTTATAGCCGTTTTATGATCGTAGTATCCTGGATTCTTACGATAAGGATTATACTAGATTCTTACGATCATTGTATCCAGGAGTCTTACGATCAGGATTTTCCTGGATTCTTACAATCAGGATTATCCTGTATTCTTTCGATCAGGATTAGCCTGTATTCTTTTGATCAGGATTATGCTAGCATCTTACGGTCAGGATTATCATAAATTCTTACGATCAGGATTATCCTGGACTCTTACGATCAGGATTATTTTGGATTCTTACGATCAGGGTTATCCTGAATTTTTACGATCAGGATTATCCTGGATAGTGCGTAGAATATTACTATTTGATAGAATACATTAACCAAACGACTGAATCAAGTAACATTTAGATTGTAAGGCTCGTAATGGTGAAAAATAGATTTGGATTAATAACTACGATCAGGATTATCCTGGATTCTTACGATCAGTATTTTCCTAGATTCTTCCGTTTAGAATTATCCTGGAATCTTTCGATCAGGATTATCCTTGATTCTTACGATTAGGTGTATCCTGGATTGTTCTGATCAAGATTATCCTGGATTCATACGATTAAGTTTATCTTCGATCCTTACGATCAGGATTATCCTAGTTTCTTACGATCAAGATTTACGATCATATTTTTCCTGTTTTTTATAATTAGGATTATCCCGGATTCTTATGGTGACGATTATCCTGGATTCTTACGATCAGGATTATCCTTGATTCCTACGATCAGGATTATCCTGGATTCTTACGATCAGTATTATCCTGGATTCTTACGATCAGTATTATCCTGGATTCTTACGATCAGGATTATCCGGAATTCATACGATCAGGTTTATCCTGGATTCTTACGATCAGGATTATTCTAGATTCTTACTATCATATCTATCCTTTTTTTTATGATCAGGATTATGCTGGATTCTTATGGTAAGGATTATCCGAGATTCTTACGATGAGGATTATCCTGGATTCTACGAGGAAGATTATCCGGGATACTTACGATCATCATTATTCTAGATTATACGATCAGGATTATCCTGGATAGCGGGTAGAATATTACTCTTTGATACAGTGCATTGACCAAATGACTAAATTAAGTAAAATTTAGATTGAAATGCTCGTAATGGTGAAAAATGGATTTGGATTAATTACTAAAATCTGATTGAATCATTCAGTGAAGTTCCTTGCTAGACTAATAAATATACTTTGATATTAATTAATTATTACAAAATTAATGTAACAAGGTGTGTTCTTATAGGCTGAAAAGTGGATGTAGAAAAACAAAGTTATAATAATTTGTTTGGATATAGCGTTAAGAGATCAGTGGCTTTACATAAAACATCCAATTATAAACTCATCCTGAAAGAAGCTGGGTAAGTCTTTAGATTATACAAATATCTAATTCTGAATAAGAAACCTTATTGGCGCCGCCCAATTAGAAACATCCAAAAATCTACAGTAATTTCTTGGAAATGTAGGAGTCATCTGAGAAAAAGACATTTTAACCAGAAACTACAAAATACTTATGATCACCGACTCAGAACATGAACTTGAGTGGTTCTCAAATGAACTATTCAGGCTCATATACAGTCAGCGTCAAATGACAAACCTACGCATTTAGAGATTGCTTTCAATAAAGATTGATATAGATATGAGGCTGTTTTACCTACGAGAGTAATCTCATATTTTCTGATTGCAAGTGTTTGGCCTTGTTTTTGTACTTCATCAAGGATATCCTTTCGGGAATTTATGGTTGTCCAACCAAGTAAAAGTGGGATTTGCCCACAAGGCGTAAGTAGTGTTTAATTTTCTATTTCTAAGTCAGAATGATCTGAAAATAGAAGGGTTTTCTAAAATAATAAGAAATAAAAACGCTATGTGCGCAAAGTGTAGATTTATTCATATTTTCCATTTGATCGAATAACGGAGATCGTTTTCCGGAATGCTGTACATAGTTCTTCCATTAAGCATATATTCCAAGACACGCCATCATAAAACTAAATACATATACTTGCATGGCATTTTGATAAATTTCTTTTGCACACGGTACTCTTCTTTAAAAGAATGCAAGAAAGCGTGGCTCATTTTGGAAGAAAACCAACATTACTATTGAATATGCATATTTTAAGAGGAGTGAGATAATATATGTCAAAGAAAAATAGTCAATTTAAGATTGACTGTACAGCGCCATCCAGAGCCTTCCGAGAACGACTTGCAAACACCTACCCAGGCCTTCTCATGAGATCAAGGGAAGGTTTGAGTGAGCTTACAGGTCTAGCTGAAACTAGAGAAAAAGAGAATCGATCCTTTCGTGTGAAGAGATAGCTTAGAACATTTATTTTCTTCTTTCTCTTCACAGAAAGCAAAATTGTCTGGGGAAGGAATTACTAACTATATAAAGGATATGCCTGACTCATGTAATTTGGAGAAGTATAAAAGAGGGTTTTCAACAAGCATAACAGATCAGACTATTTCATAAGAGTTTAAGTCAGAGTGACTTTCTCCTTATTCAGAGCATCCTCCGAGAGACACATACCAAAGTAGATACTAGCCCCTTTCCTTTTTTCCATGGTAAATGGTGTTAGAAATAAAAGTTCCAATGTCACAGTCAAACAATTCACTCCTCTCGTCATATTCGATGCCACTCCAAACATAAACTACATCTCAACTACGTGGCATTATCATACACCTATTTACATTGAATTCACTATTAAAAGAGCTTTTAATTTACATTGCATGGTCACAAAATGTAACATAAATTGCAAAGCCTAAATCTATATTTTAATATAATTACAGTTTTTATAGTGAATAAATTGAAGCGAATAATTTTAGTGCATTAAAGGTGCTTTAGCTTTAGTAGTAATTGTTACTGATGTTTAGTCCTGCATTTATGGGTTACAAAAATATATCGCACATATAAATACTCTCGTTAAATTACTTATTTTCAGCAATAAAAGACAATATCATGCCTTTTATCTTGCATCTTTGCAGAGTAATAAAGTATAATGAACATCTTGAAAAAATTCAAACAAATACGTCACGATGTGATATAGGTTGGTATAACTTTTGAGAGCAATTTATTTTCACTAACTAAGCACATTTTTGTTTCAAAATTGAAAACAACTTACTTAGAAAATCAAATAAATCTCAAATGTAATTATTAGTTAATTAAAAAAGGAACCGAAAAACTAAGACGCCATTAGATCCTAAATGTTTTTAAGTACGACCGCGTAAACAAACTGGAGTAAATAGAAGAGTAAATTTCATGGTGTCGAAAAGAACGTTTTAACGTATACAAAATCCACTCAACCGCCTTAATTAAGGCAGAGGTTCATTGGTTCATTTTAGCCAAGAGTGCACGTAATCCACTCATCCTTTGCGCAACATTGTTAAACAAGTATTAACAAGTAAAGTGATTAAAGTATAGAATAATATGCCAGAGATCAAGAAAGGAAAAGAGAGTCAAAGAGAAACGAGGTTCAATAAACCTTCTCCTATTACACTGTGCTTGATTTCAGTCGAGAAAGTTGAGAACGTTATCTCTCGGATTTTATTAGTTTTTGCCCCTAAATTAGAGTTTTCTTTAGTATTTTTTAGTTTTCGTTTAAAATCTATGCAAAATTCTTCCCTCTGTGTCATTAAACCAGGAGAACTTTTGATGAGCACGATTTTAAATCCACTCGTCTTTCAAACTTGGATAAACGGAGAAATTTTTTATTTGATCCCACATAATTACAAGTTTAGACTCAAACGAGGGACCAAAGGAAGTAAAATTACAAAAGAAAAGCTCATAAGCGAGTGCTCTTCCTCCACTTCGCTTTGAACTTGATCTTATGCAATCGGGTGATGAAGTTATTATTAATGAAGTAGGTCAGTGAGGAGTTGAATTTGACGCTGAACATATTTTGGCCGATGTTGTTTGTACTTGACAGAATGTAGTTTGTAGTTTGTTCTCATTTTAAAAGGGAACAAATTCGTTCGTTTGGCAAAAAGGATGAAAATGTGAATGAAAAACTTCTTGAGTGTTTTGGATTGTAGTAATTCGAATTTTTAAACTGCAGAATTCTTTTATAAACACCAGCAGATGATTTGAATATGAAGTACTTCGGATAGATTGAACTTAAAAAAGTACGAAAAGGTTTTTAATGCGAAGTTATGTAGAAGTTATACCAGTTGTAATATAATAAAATGTATTATGTGCTGGTATTGGTAATCATCTATCACATAAATCAAATTAAATGTAGAAGCTAGTGAAGGCTGTAATGTTGAATGTTATTTGACCATGGAAATAATATACCGATCTCGATGTAAATACCAATGGGTTGTTAGCTATAAAATTGTGGATCAAATCTTGAGGAGTAATAAAGTTTCAAAATCTAAAGGAGTAAGTATAACAATACATAGAAAATGTTTGATAGGAAATTTCTCCGATGATGGCAATGGAAAGTTGTATGAAATAATTTTGTATATAAAGTTCAAAAACAACATCCAGAGATATTTTGCGCCACGTGTATCTCTTGATTTAAAATAATTGGATAGGGCAAATATAACTGGAAGTTTTATATGATCATAAGGTGTTGCATTAAGAATAATATGCCTACAGCATGGAAAAGTTGCCCTTTTTATAGTTTGAATAAATTTGTTCTCCTATCATCGCTTTTAACTGTGTTCATGAGGGTTTCAACGAATTAAAAACAACTTTGAAGCGAGTTACTATACAAGAGGGGATAAGCTTTTGTTATGAAAGCGTTCTTCCTTGATAATGATATTTTTGTTATATAAATCTAAGTTTAATCGTACTCAATTACCCAGACCTCAATTAATAGGTAGGAATTAGACCTCTCCAAAATAATGCCTGATTTTTTATTATATTGAAAAGTAGGAACTAAAAGAATAATTATTTACAGGAAGATAAAGATTAAAGAGATACATAACTAGCATGCTTCAATGTGGAGTTGTAGCAAAGCTATATAGGAGTCAATCAATTCTTAGGAAAAATAGTCAAGATTGACTTCTAAATGTGTAAGGTATGATGTCGGCTGCCGCGGATAATTCTTGAAATAATTTTTATTTTATTTTTTTTTTTACAGACCCCATCTGGCAACTGCCCACTTGGGCATAAGTGGCCGAAAAATATGACAGCCAAGCACTAGGCTACTTTAAAATAAAAATATGAAAACGTAACAATGATATAAATTCGTAAAACTTAACAAACACGAAGAAATCTCCGGCAGCGGGGGGAGGTCCCCCTCCTTCCCCGTGCAGGAGAGTGCAACCAACAAAACAACCAAAACAGAAAAACAACAAAAAGAACCTTAAATAAAGGGGAGAAGCCCAGAATCCCCCCAAAAGTCAACAAGTCCAGAAGTCAATGTGCACGAATCCGTCCCAAGTACAAGGGACAGGCAGTAGTGACCCCGCCCATCCCGGTACCGAGGCAGGTAACGTTCGCGAAGATCACCCAAACTGGGACATTTGACAATAATGTGCTGAACAGTCTGGGGGACGACGCAGTCGTTGCAATAGGGCGCAGGCTATCACTCCATCAAATAGCGATGCGCCACACGAGTGTGCCTGATTCGGAGACGACAAAAAGCAACCTGAAGCCGCCACAGCATTGGTGGATAGGTCCATGGAAACAGTCGCGGCGCAATGGCACGCAACTTTAAGTTCCCTTCGACCGTCTCCCATCTTCTTTGCCAAGCATTCCGAAGAGCTGCCAGTATTTCTGCCATGTAGTCAGTGTGAGGAAGAGCGAAACGCTGGACAGGTCGCAGAGTCCTTGCGGACTCTTTGGCGCCCTCATCGGCGCGCTTATTCCCCCTTAATTCCTACATGTCCAGGAACCCAGCAGAAGATAATCTCGACATCTGCCTGGCTCGCCAAAACCGTGGCGTCACGGATATCGTGAACCAGGGGATGCGGAGATTCAAATGCTGCCCCGAGAGCACTCAGGGCACTTTGTGAGCCGCTATTGATCACAATCCGGTATCCGAACCAGGCACGTCGCGTAATCTTCCGCACCGAGGGGTCTATTGCCACCAGCTCGGCCGTGAAGACAGACGTGGTGCCTGGTAGAGCCCCGCTGACTTCAAACAGAGACGATACGGCGTGGAAGCCGATCCCCACTTGGGACTTGGAGCCATCCATATACACTGGCACGGTTCACGCGTGACACGATGTGTGCTCCAAAAAGGTCGAATGCAATACTCCTGGCGCAGTACAAGCTTTGAGAGCAGAGGCGTGGCGACAAATACCCAAATGTGGTACCCTCCAGAATTGCGTCCTAGGCAGAACCAGGGGCGCGACCTGCCCGAGAGCTATATCTAGCTCTCAAAGGAGTTTTTCTGGCCCTAAACCCAAAGGATTTAGGGTATGACTTGCGTCTCTTGGCGGCATAGGCACTATTGAGATCAGCTGCGGATGCAGTGAGAGCTGTTTGCCTCAGAAGGAGGCGTCGGGCTTGCGAGTACAGGCAAGTGATGCACTGCACGCGGTGCAGAGCAAGTGGCATCTCCCTAGCATCGACCAACAGGCTCTCAATAGGGAAAGTGCAGAAGGCACCGGTTGCAAGGCGAAGGCCGGTGTGGTGTATCGAATTCACCTTCCGCAATAAACGCTCGGCTGCGGATGCATAAAACTTGCATTCGTAGTCGAGCTTCGAACGAACAGAGGATCGATAAAAAAGTAGGGCAGTAGCCCTATCAGCGCCCTAAGCGTTGAACGTCACGGAGCGGAGAATACCCATGGCACGGGTACAAGAGGCCCTAAGGCTGCGAATATGAGCCTCCCAGGTGAGGCGTCGGTCGAATACAAGACCAAGGAAACGGTGTGACTCAACCACATACAGGCGCACCCCATTAAGAAACAAATCTGGGTCGGAGTGAAGCCGTTGATGGCGGCTGAAGTGCACCCCCTTAGGCTTGCTCTAAAAAAAACTAAACCTGTGCACTTCGGCATAGCAAGAGACGCAGTTTAATGCCTGTTGGAGTCGATGCTCCAGAGTTTGCATCTGGGCCGCGCCAAAAGAGATCGAAAGGTCGTCCACGTGGAGCATAGCGAGAACATCTTCCGGCAGCACTGAGGTGATGCTTAGGGCAAAGAGTGTGACACTAAGGACACTTCCCTGCAGGACACCCTCTTCCTGCTCCTTTGGGGCAGAGAGGGCTCCCCCCATACGGAGGCAGAATCGACGATCTCGCAAAAATTCATATATAAACATTGTGAGGCATCGCCTCGCATCCATCGTGTGGAGAGTCTGCATGATACCGTATCGCCATGCGGTACCATAGGCCTTCTCCAGATCGAAAAATACCATGGCGTAATGCTGTCTACGAAGGAAAGCCTCGCACACGGAATTTTACAGTCGAAGCAGAGCATCCGACGTGGAGTGGAACTTGAAGAAGCCGCACTGTGCAGAAGACAGCGTGCCTCTGCAGTCCAGGAAAAAGGCTAATCTAACATTTACCAATTTCTCTATCAACTTGCACACGCAAGAGTTTGAGAGATTGGGCGGGAACCGTTCGGAATAGAGTGATCTTTCCTCGGTTTGCGAAAGGCGAGCACAGTAGCGATTCACCAGAAGTCTGGAAGAAGACCTTCCACCCAGATCCTGTTGAATAAATCTAACAGAAAGGCCATACCTCGCTCACCTAGGTGTCAAAGCATTGGGTACGGGACATCATCCGGACAATGGGTGGTCTCGGCGCACGAAGCGAGAGCGGAACGCAACTCACTCACAGTAAACTTGTCATTGAAGGGTTCACCGCCTCTGTAGGTAAAGTCCAGCCGGCGGCCTTCTGCGACATTACGACGTGCATTGAATGCTGGCGGAGCAGCCACACGGCTAGAGAATGCGGAAAAAGCGGTCGCTAAGGATTCCGCATCGGACGCGGGGTCCGACATTGCGGTTCCATTCTCCTGGAGAACGGGAGGGGGGTCCTTCGAAAACTTGCCCCGAATCCTTTTGACTCGCTTCCACACCTCAGCTCTGCCGTCTTAAGGCAAAAAGCATTAACTGCAAAATTGTCAATTTTGGTAAAACGCAAAAAACGGATTTCGGCCTCAAATAAGGATCTGATAACATTAATCGTAATTTTTTTTGGGGGGGGGGAGGGTAATTGTAAGCATTCATCTATATGAATCTTGCAATATAATTTGGTTTAATCAGTTAATAACTTCAATATATTCAAATTTGTCCAGTAAATTTTGACTTAATGCTTTTTACCTGAAAACAGTTATAATAATTGGGTCATCTTATAATAAAAGGATTTTTGTGGAAAAATGGTTTAGGTATACCTATATCTAAATAATTGATAGGTACCTATTATATCATTAGACTCTATTGGTAAATACATATTTTATCATTTTAACTTTTACCAGAAAAGTTGGGAAAGGAAAATAAAAAAGATACATTGTAAAGCAATATTATTACAGAAAACAGAAAGAAAACATTGTAGACAACATAACTAGGTAGGTAATTGAAAATATTTTTTCCTTAGTTAATGCAGGAAACCTAAAAATAAAAAAAATCTTTGGTAAAACTTTACTTTTCCTACATACCTAATTGCAGCAAACAAAAGACAACACGATAATGAAAAAGAAATATTTGCAAAAATAATTAAAATTATGGCAAATCTTATAACTGGATAATAGAGCAAAAATAGTTCAAAAGTATACCTAGGTATATGAATAGAGCTACCTACCTATACGTAAGAATATCAATTTAATTTTTTTTCCAACAAACAAAATCTTGCAATTATTGAAACCTCATTGCTGCATACGTAATGTCAGCAATCAAAAGAAAAAAAATTGGGGTTTATACGCTTCCAAGAAGATCTGGGCTGTTCTTGCTTTCTGGTAAATTGATCTAAAATTTTTTTCTGTTTTCAGGCATTAAACTTACAAGCTTGTCTAAAATATTTTCTTTCTTTTTTGAAGATAAGCCTCTTGGGCAATCTGACATAGGTTTTTCCAATAATTTTTTTGTGAAATTTAAACTAGCATGAACAAAGTCTGCAACTTCAAAGTCTCCCTTGTAGTTGGTTTTTTATTTTAAGATACGGCTACCCTTTTCAAATTTTGCTTCCACAATCTCTGCTAACAATGGAAGGTTTGTTTCTTTTATCCCTTCAAGAAGCCGAGTTTTTCTCTTGACCAAAATATCCGGAATATCGTTAAAACAGGCACTAAAATTAATATCTAATACTTTCAAATTTTTAACGGATGCATCAATAACTGATTTCAAATCTTGATAGTCATAGATATTATCCTTTTTCCTAATATTTTTTTCTATGTGGCCGTGGATGCCATCGGCGGCCATGAAGGTGTGCCCAGGCACTAGATACTTAAAGATGATGCTATTGACTTGTTCACTGGTGTTAACAAGGATTATCATTGCGCTGTAAAGTGCCCAATTCTTATTTTGGGCGGCGCAATTGTCAGCCCCAAAAATGAAATTAGCAGCATCTCTTTCTGTTCTTATTAAGTTTAAATAAGCATTGGCCACATGTTCCTTGTTTCGGCCAGCAATTGATTTTTCTTTTTGGCCGATACATGCAAATGTCTCATTAAAAATTATCAGGCGTGTAGTAAATACACAAGTTTTTAAACCTTTCATAATAGGTAAAAGAAGTATCTTTTGCATATCAACAGCAAAAACTTGGGTTGTAGAATCCCATTTTTGAGAGCAATCGTAATCATATGCTCTTTGTGCATCTTTTGCAAGTTCATTATGCATAGTCCATTTTGCTTTCAGTGATTCATCTAATATACCTGAATAATTTTTAAAATATAAACAGGTGTCGCAAAGATCAGTAGAGTCAGTTCCAAATCCAATATTTAGTTTGTTAAACACTCTTGAGTATGTAGCGTAGGAGCAAAAATCAGGGTTCTCTTCAATAAAGGTTTTATATAAATCCTTCACTGTTAATTCAGGGGATAAATATCTTCTATTTGGAGCGTGCTCCCTCCTATAATGCGAAATTTGGAGATTCATCTTTTCTATGTGATCAATAATGATTTCTTCATTTTTCTTGTTGCTAGGTTCATGTTTTCCCCTCATATCAAAAAACTCAAAATCACTTAAAGAATTAGATCCACCTAAACTAGTAGAAGCTTTTTTAAACACATCCAAAATAATGCGATTACTTGAAAAGCCTATTGTGTGTAAAAACATTGTCTGACACACTTTGAATTCTGACCCTGACTCATTTAAGAAAGTGTATACGAAGGTGCATGACTTTGTAAAGCATGAGGAATTGGAGCGTCTGCGCTCAGTCGTGGGGGTTATTTTTATTCTTCCTAAAAGCCACTGCTTTTGAACAGATTTGTCTATTTTCCAAAACTCACTATGTATGGTATTCCACAATTCAGGAGAAGTGGATTTAGAACACTGTTGCTTACACGAATCTTTGCAGGGAGGAAGCTATGGATGTTTTTCTCTTTGAGCTTCTAATTGAGCTTTAGCTGTTCGTAATGTCTTTGATTTTTTTCTTTCATCAGCTGCTGCAGTTTCTTGACTATTTTGTTCAGGGGAAAGAAGTTGAATATTCTGAGAGGGTTCTTGAGGGCTTTGTTTCAGGAGAAGAAGTTGATTATTCTGAGAGGGTTCTTGAGGATTTTGTTCAAGGGGAATTTGAATGTTCTGAGAAACTTGTTGATGTTTATTTTCATCTATACTTCTATTTGATTCAGCATCATTATCTTTTGGAATTACTCCACTGTTAAGGCTAAAAAAAAATTATTAGCATATTAATTATATAGAAAACGATATAGAAAATTGAGCTATATATATTATATATGTATATACTATGATATAAGTCTGATCTTATCTGTGTGTGTGTGTGTCACACTCTGCAGAGCCTAAATGGGGGCGTATTGGGGAAAAAAATATATATATCATCTTATGTAATTTGGGGCTGCGGGGGGCTTAAAACTATTTCCAAGTCCGTATGACCAATGGTTAAAAAGTTATGAACCAAAAACTTGATCTATATATAACTTTTACGTGCACAGAAAGACATCCAAAACTCTATTTCACATAAATTTTAGTATATTAACCTCAGTAATTTAAGAGAAATTGTACAAAGAATCATGTTGTGCTCAAACAAAGGAAATGATTTCTCGGAAAAGCACTGTCTTTTGTTAAACAGCTGTACAATTTTTATTTCTTTCATTCTTGAAAAATACAGGGTGGGCCAAAAAAAAGGGTATTATTAAAAAATTTACTTAAAATTTATTTTTATATTTTTAAAACTAAACCGTAGATAATGTTTAGTTTAAAAATAGGTATAGAAAAATAAAGTTTTAGTCAGTCTTTTAATAATGGCCCCTTTTTTTGGCCCACCCTGTATATTTAAAAAAAAAAAAAAGTTAGGTTGACATTCAACATTAACATTAGCTATAGAATTTAAACATAATATCATCAGTTAAAAGAAGTTACTCACCTTTTCCTCAATTCCCTAAAAACGGCTTGTGCACTGGTAAACATTACGAAACAATTTATTCAGACCTTTCAATTAGAAGGACAGAAGTGAAATGAAATCCCTCTTTCAAATTATGATCGAGATATAGGTACCTGTAATTAATCATGTTTTGCTTTGTTCAAACAGATCAGAACCTGCAGAAACATGACGGAATTGCAGCTCAGGCTAAGTTCTCAATGCGAATCATATTGTATAATCTATTTAATGCATTTTGTCTGCAACTTGCTATGGGAATTCACATTGACATTTGCAGGCAAAATGCATTATCTAGCTAAAATTTTGTACTTAATGCTTTCTGCCTGAAAAGAAAGGATTAATGCTTTCTGCCTGAAAAATCCTTTTATTTTAGGTGGAGATAATGCTTTTTAAGCTCTCTTAAAATTTTAATGAATTAAATAGCATAACTGGCAAAATTTCACAAATCGCATTTTTGCAGTTAATGATTTTTTCCTTAAGACGGCAGAGCTAAGGGGTTCTTCCCGTTAAGTGAAGACACGTATGCCCGCCAAAAAGAGCGCCGGGCGTGCTTCAAAATATACCGGAACCTAGCCCTAGCCCGACAAAATTCAGCGACAGTGAAATCGTTCGGGCGGCGCTTATAGCGCATAACGGCATAACGCTTCTGTTTAAGGGCCGTCTCACACTCGGCCGACCACCATGGAAGTGGTCGGAGTGCAAAACAGCCAGACGTCCTAGGAATAGTAGTCAGGCCCACAGCGATGAGATTGCCGGAGAAAAACTCAACGGCCTCATCTACCGACCTAAACTCCTCGACTGACATAGAGAATTCAGTCATTTCCTAAAATGCAGGCCACCGCACCCGCGCCAAGAACCACCGAGGTGGTCTCTCAGGAGGCAGTTGCCCTGATAATGATATTTGAATGGGAAAGCGATCACTACCATGGAGGTCATCGACCACCCACCAAATAAAATCAGGCTGTGCATCCGAAGAGCACAAAGTTAGGTCAAGGCAAGAAAATGAAGCGGTTGTCGGACAGTGATGCGGTAACTCATCCACGTTGAGGACACTTATTTTAAGCTCTTCGATCAGATCAGCAAGGACTTGTCCCCTGGGATTTATGGAGTAATCTCCCCAGAGAGGATGCCTGCCACTCAGATCTCCAAGCAAGAGATAGGGCCTCGGCAACCGTGCCACGACGAAGCGGAAGTCCCCCGCGTCAAAGTCAGCTGACGGTGAAATGTACGCAGAAATGATAGTATACTTCCTATCCAGGTGCAGCTGCACAGCCACTGCCTGAAAGGAGGTATCTGAAGAGAAAGGAAGAACGGCTACATCATGCTTGGCGTGAACCGCGCACCCCCCAGCCCGGCCATCATGCGGTGATGGGGTCGCAAGACCCTTATACCCGGGGAGGGCGGGCAGGGGGCACGCGCCTAGCATGGTCTCTTGCAAAAAGATAGCTAACGGGGAACGGGACGAGACGAGCCTCCGCAGCTCCTCCCAGTTGGCCCGGAGTCCACAGTAAATTCCATTAAAGGAATATGCCCTCCAGGCCTAGCTCGGAGGCGACGCGGGATCCTCCTCAAACTGAAGACCCTCACGGGAATGGCAGTACGATTACTGGGGGCAGAAACCCAGGCGCTGTTGGCCGAACAAAGCGCTGAAGGCGCTCTCGCTTTCGAGGACTTATTGGGGGAGGTTGACCTCGCCATGCGAGTCTTTTCCTCTCTCCGCCTTGAAACCTTAGGCGGGCGTTGCGGCTTCAGAGGCGGGGGGCCCTCTTTTCGAGCAACCACCGTCTCCAAGCGACTCGCTCTACCTCAGGGCGTGGGCGAAGAAACCGAAGCTCCTTTATTGCTGTCCTCCTTTCGAGGGACAGCTTTAGGAACCCCGGAAGATGGCCTAGCGACCATCTTCAGGGGTTTTGTGTTCTGTGAGTCTAACGACTCGGTGGAAGTGCGTGGCCGTTTCGCCTTACGGGAAACGTTCACGCTGGAGGAAGAGGGGGGAGCCCTAGTTTTAGCTGGGGCTGGGTATGAACCCTTTTTGCCACCAGCTTTACCAGGGGAGCACCCAGGTTGAGTAGAGCCCGCAGAAGGGCTCCGAATGGGCGCGGAACCAACCGTCCTCGTTGGCCTGGATGGGCCAGGAGCAGAGGGTGCCTTTCTAAATATTGAGGCATATGACGTCCCAGGCAGAGCCGTGTGCGCCAGGACCAAGTCCTTAGCCTCGCGGAATGAGATTCGATCCTGGGCCTGAACGGCCAGGATTTATTTCTCAAGGAGATATGCACCACATTGCTTCGAAGAAGCAGGTTGCGGCTCTCCGCAATTGACACACTTGGACACACACGATTTGGCCTATCGTGTGCGACCTTAGAGCAATTTACACAGACTTCGGGTGACCCCAACTTTGCAGGTCTACATGAGCGATTCGTATAGCCGAAGCGGTAAGAGTAATAGCACCGCCGCGGCAGTGGCACAAATGCCGTCATGCGGTAGTGGTACCAACCGGCACGCACTGACTCAGGGAGCTTGTCACAGTCGATTGTGACGAAAAGTGTAGGGATGGGTATCGAGGCCCCTCCCTGTTTTCTTATCACACGTTCGACCTTGACCGCCCCATGGTCGGCCAGTTTTAGGGTGATGTCCTCAATAGAGTAGTCAACGAGTTCCCTAGCATAAACTACTCCTTCCACAAAGTTCATGGTAGAGTGCAGCGTCACATTCGCCTGGGTGCCATGAAGTGTCCGAAGAGCACTTATCTTGGCCGCCTCGGCGGGATTCGCCGCATTAGCCAGAAAACTCTCGTCCGAGAAACGGGTCACCTTCGGCTCTCTACCAATTGCACTAGATAATCCTCTCCTCTAATGGATCATGTTGCCCTTGGACAACATGGTGCCATCAGTGGAGTGAATAACGAGGAAGCGCTTGAAGCCAGTGGGCTCGAAAACGCCAGGTAACCTCTGAATGAGAGGCCCCGATGTCATGGAGGCTCCGCCCTGTGCACTCTTGGTGTTAGTCTTAGACATGGGCTCCGCACATGGGGGGATAGAGGGGCCGGATGTGCCGATCTTGGCTTGGTCCCCTACCAAAGTGGTAGCAGACCCATCTGTCCCCGCAGCCCCCGCAGATGGAGAGGAACCCCGAGTCTTCTTCGTCTTTTTAGTCTTTTTCTTTCTTGGAGAGGAGGGCGGGGAATGCACCCGCTTCTCACCTCCACCGGCATTAGCCCCCATGCCAGATGCGCCAGCGTCAGCTAGGTCCCTCTCCGAAATGGAGAAGGTCCTGGTAGTCGTAAGAGCACCTGTTGGAGGAGATCCCTCCCCTCTTTTCACTGCCTCAGAGCCCTCGGCCATTTGAGGGGGACCTTGCATAGGGGCGGATTCGGGTTCGGTGCTTGGCACCGAGCCCGGATTTCCCCCCATGGAAGGCCCTATCGTCTGAGGCTGGGTATCCTTAAGGACCATGTCTATCACAGGAGGGGCCTCCAGTTGGCCATCCCCTCCCAGGACATCGCAGGTCCCCTTGGCAGTGTTGCCAGTCGTGTGTGGGGAGGCACAGGCCTTGACCCCGGCAAGGTTTAAAATTCTTGCCAGCAGGTGTTTTGACGGAAGTGACCGAAGGGGCCTGGCTTCCCTCTCCTCGCTAAATGGGGTTTTCTCTACCGAGCCGCTTCGATTGGGAGCGGCTGGCTAAGGGCTGCCTGCTGGCTTTTTTCGAAGTCCCCTTAGAAAGAAAAGAGGGGACTGCCGCTGGGAAAAGGGAGGTGCCCGAAAGCATCTCCAGAGAAGGGTGTGAGGGGGAGTCCCCTGCACCCGTAGGCGAAGGAGAGGACTAAGCCTTCTATCCAGTTAGAGAAATATGGAGGGTCCCCGGCGCAAGCACGGGAGGGGGGGACCTTCATTTTTTTGGTGGAGCTGCACGAGGGCGGCTCAATTGATGAGCAAGGGGAAATTAGGGGAAGATTTTTTATTTTCTCATCATTGAGCATAGTGACCCTATTTGTGCTACGGGACGCAATAGCTCATCACCTCTTGCAGTTGCCCGCACTGCAAGAGGTGCTTACAAGCCCGGCAGAGCCAGGCTTTGTCATTCGGGACCACCCTTCCCGCCTGGTGGCCTGATAGTGCATCGGGATGGCGGCTCCACCTTGTACATGGCGTAAAATTGATAGAATATAAAGAGGAGAGGAATAGGGATGTGAGAAAGGTATTTAGGGGGATGAAGCAGGTTGTTAAAAAAAAAACATCCCGAACCGGAGCTCAGGGGTTAGGGAACAATGTCCCCTTCCCCCCTCAGCCCCGATCTGGGATGGTTGGCTTGAGAAGAAGGTCAGCATCTACCCTGTGAAATAAGAGGCTAACCAGAGAAAGTTGTGGGAGAGGTTGTATGAAAAGCGACGAGGTAGGTGAGAAATTGGGCTATCTAAAGGAAGGAAGAGAGGCTAAGCTGGGGCCGGACGGAGCGCTGGATTCCGTCAGCACGGCGGCCAGGATGAGTCTAATTCGGATAAAAAGCTCGATTGTAAAGCTAAATCACACGGAATAGCACTATACAAAAAATAAGTGGAGATAGCATTGAACTAATAAAAATTTAGTTGAGAAAACATTTAGATACAGTTGTTGCCAATTGAAACAATTCCTTGGATATTGTTACAAATATCGTACATCAAGGATTTCTTATTGGAACTTTGCTTTTATTTATAGAATGAACGACTTCACTAAATCTTGTATTTAAAATTTCAAATTTTCTAGATAACATTTTATTAAGTAAAAGAGCAAATTATTTTAATGTCTGTAAATATGTGCAAAAGAATGGAGTAGCCGAATGGTCTGATATATGTAAGATGCTGTTCAATGTTGTGAATTGTAATCTAAAGCAAGATATCTTTCATGGTAGTAAAATTTTGAACAGTCAATCTGATATAAATTTGAGAACTGTTCCTAAAAGTCGAATACGGTTCTTTGTAAAATAACTTGATCTCTTACGTTTAAATCAAAGAATATTAATCTTCCTTCCCTGCATAAATTGCTTTGAGGATCTCAAACATCCTATGCGGGGCAATACTTGTCTTCATACTCGAGAAATGACATTGAAAAATTCCAAAGCTGTTAGCATGAACGAAAAATTCATTCTTTAATTCCCATTCACTGGAAGATCTCATCTAGTCGGCCAAACAATTGGTCTTTTAAATACTAAACGTATTTATTTCTAAAAATAATGGGTCAATATTTGAGCTCGATTTCTGAGATATAACATGAAATAAGAAATGCAAGCTTGGAAAGAATAATCAAACTCATCAATAACCATAACTTTCTTTTTTATAAAATCATACAAACCTAAACTACTTTCTTCGGAACCTCGTTAAAAGCACAACACTAAAGTTGTATAAGAATAGAAATGTAAATTATTAAAGTAATCCTTTATCCATATTCTCCTTTCCTTACCGCTGTCCTTCACTTCTGAATTATAGCCTTTACCATATTTAGAAAAGTCCCCTCAATTGAACATTAAGGTTTTTGTTGGTTAGTAATTCGGTAATCTTGTAATCATTTGAGGTGGCTGGTTTTCTAGATAATTGGAACTCTTTTATTTACTCTGTAATTTTTTTTCTTTTTAAAAGAAAGAAGAGGGAAAAGGCTACAAATGTGTAGCCAAGTGCTGACCAATATTTCTAAGCAATGTCAGTAAAAAACATGAGCTTTTATGCTCTTGGAAAAGAAGTTTATTACAGTTTTAATGTACTTTAAATCTTCCTAATTCAAATTTCTTCTCTCCCTTTAAAGTATAATTTGGTGAGGCAACTAACTCTATATTAAACAGATTATAAACTTATGTATATTATTATAATATTCTTGTTCATTGTGTATACATAATTAAGTGAATAATAAATTTATTCTTTTCTCTAAATGGCCGTAATTTCTACTATTCTAATTTTAGAATTCTTCTCTTTCGAAACTTTCTTACGAAGTTCTTTGATTCCAGCAAAGAATTTAGGCTGGTCGAGAATTAACAGGTCCCAATGCATTGTTATTAACCTATTTTTAAAGATTAACTCTAAATTTCATAATTTTTTCCAGCATTTCATTCCTAAATAATTAAGGCATCTTTGCTTCACAAAGTCTTGATTTTATTTTTACTATCCCTAGTCATGAGCACTTTTAATATGAATAAACAAGTAACGTTTTTCCTAATCACCAACAAATAAGATTTACCAGTAAATATATAGTCATTATTTATTTGGGGGGTAAAATCCTTCCTATGTATAATTAAAATTGACCCTTTTGGCCCTGAATAATACAACAAAGGTTTGCATAATATAAAGAGTGAATGTCTCCCCTCGCGAAGGATTAGAACAGTGTTTCCAAAAATATTTTTTACGTGATCCGGAACACAAATGGATGTTGGCCTGGCTTGGCGATCCTCAGGGATGAAAGATTATTTATGCATTATTTTAGTTTTATCAACTTGAATAAGGTTTACTTTATTTAATATAAGTTATTAATTAATAAATATAATATAATATTGATTGAAAATGATTGGAAGCAAACCTTTAAACTCAAGCAAAGGTAAACAAACATTTGACTGCCAACTATAATACTGGTTCATAAATGAGCCCTTCTGAATATTCAACTAATAATGACTGCTGAACTATATAATAATTTCTTGAGTGTTTCTACATTTAGTTTTGTCCAATATATTTTACGGACATTCACTTTTATTTAATAAACAATATACTTTTATATTTCTACTAAAGCAATCAAAGAAAATAAATATTTGTCAAGCAACTTCTTCTGGATCTACAAAATTAAAAAGACTATCTTATTGCCTACTGCGATGTTCTTTCCTATTATGGGGAAGTTTTTCCAGATTTGGCTTGATATTGATAGATAAAGAACAGCAAGGATCATATTGAGGATCCTGACGATTCCATATTTTAGTCTGGATCGTCACATTAGCTTAAAATAATTGTTTACAGGCGTATGTAGTTTGAAATAGAATAAGAATATTTTCAGCCTCAAGAATTAGAATAGGCTTATCCTTCAGTTCAGCCCAGAATTCAGAGTATGAGTGACTTTCATACTTCTACATCTGATTTTCCTCGAGATCTAAGAAATCTTCTTGAAATCCTTGGATATCTTCTCTAACATCATAATCGTTCACACTGAACACATTCCTGACATACATCAACATTTTCTGGCAAATATTTAAAAAAAAATAAATGTCAGCAACCTCTATTTCTCATGAATCTTCTAGCAATGAACCCAGCTCCAGAAAAGCAGCTGTTTTTTTTGGTGGCTAATTTTTATCTACAATGTGCAAGTTTCTTCTTCCATGATGAAATATTTTCCCTTATATCTACCATAGTTAGATTTCGGCCTTACATGTGTAAGTTCACTCCATTCAAGTTATAATTCATTAACCAGTCCAAGGATGCGGCCTTAAGGCAGCTAATGGCTATCATACTGGGAAAGTATATTCTAGTGATGAGATTCAATCTCTTCACACTTTATACGGAAAATGTGCGAGTTCAAAGCCCTGAGCTTTATAAAATTCATATTTGGATAACAACATTCATCACAACATGGACTCTGGCTGGAGACGTTGAGATGCCAAGTTTTCCTGATGTAAAAAAGATTGAATTATTATGACATCACGATTTTCTCCTTTAACCCAAGTATCAAAACCTACTCTATATTTCCATCATCGATGGCGATTCATCACTACACATCCCTAAACAGTTCAGCCACTCTATTTTATGTTTTTAAAAAAACTCCACCAAAACAAAGATATCTTCTACTGTGGTGGTTGTTGACCGTGAATAACAACCAAAAATTCTTCGAGAATTATGTCATCTCCTCTGTACCTCATAAAAACTATTAGTTAAGGACAGCCAGTATGCTATCCAGATTCATCTGTATGCAATAAAAATTTGCCTGCTACTTTCAGTTGTACATTTAATTGATCTAAAATATCTAATGACATGAGATCAATTCGACGTTTGATTCTTTAGAAAGTGGTACAGACTCAATTCTTTTAGCTACATCTGGTCCTTAAGTACTTTTTACAATAGCGAATGCTACTGGTTTCACCAGCTTGTCTCCAATATTGTAAGACCTATTTGATCGTGTAATTTACGATGCCACTTCAAAGAATGCCAAAGAAGCTTTCTTTAAAGAAAACGCCGAGCCTCAAGGATCATCAGTTAGATTTCGCTTTACCTGTTCTTCTTTAGCCATTCAGTAAATTAGTGGATCTTCCAGAAAGTATGGATGAACTGGAGACAAGTGACGTTTAGTTTGTTTTCGAAAACACTTCATTGAATCTTTGGCAAGTACTTACAGATACTGAACTTATGCTCGATATAAGGGTATTAAATATTCTACTCCTGAATTTGCTTGAAACTAACAGTAACTAAAAGTAAATTGAAAATAAGAGTTACGTGATACTTAAGTCAGTCCACCAACACAGCTAAGTCAGAACTGAAGATTAAGAACAAACAGATCGACTCTAGCTCCAGACGCCTTGGCGGAGGGTACAAGTATTGGACCTGATCATAGTGGTAAATTTTGTTGGTTTCTTTCATTTATCATACTTCATGATTACAACTATTTTCGTGTCCCAATTTAAAACACCATTTTTATTTCACAAGTATTATGTTACTAATTATCTTCTAAATATTTTTACTTCTAATATTTCTCTTTCTGCCTCTTTTATTTATTTATATATTTTTATTTTTTGTAGCCATACCACGACCATGAGCAACACCCATGTCCCCTTGTTTGCGTCGTGAGCCTGTGTTTGGAAACCACTGAATTAGAGAAAAAGGTAAGTTAAAAGATAATGGTAAATTTTAGAAACATGCTCTTGCTGACCAAAAAATGAGCGCGATAGTTTGCTAATGATTTGAACTTAAATAAACAATATCTAAAAAATTCTAATGCCTTAGATATGTTTAACAGTTCCATTGCCCCTTAGGACAAAATACTCTTTAAAACAATAATTTCGACTCATAAGTGAGATAAACTGAAATAGATCTATGATAAAAGGTAATTATTTTTATTATAAATAAGATTAAGTTTTCTTTAGGTATAATTTTTTTTCTATATTATCAGAAGCGGATTTAATATCTTTCATTACAACATGATTCCTGTAAACATTAAATATTTATAATAAGATTAATATGCATTAAATTTAAATTTGTTACTATTCATATTAATTACGATTTTTTTCTTCTATTTTATTTAGTTAGATAGTTGCAAATCCAATTCAACTATTTCATCGTTATATACATTCTGTTCAAAGACTTTAGAATTCGCCTTGCAATAAGGAAGTCCATAAATAATGAGAAGATATTGCAACTATCATTTATTCACAGAGAGAGATGAAAGATAAGATATGGCACTTTAGATTATTCCTGTGGTGTTTTCACTGGGCAATTAATGATGTCAAGAGGAGTAAGCAGATCAATATGGAAGGTACGAGTAACATATATATTTTATTTAAATGTTCTATATTTTAATATATCTGTTTCTAAATAAACTTATTAATGGCTAGGGAATCTTTAGCGCATATAGACGACAACATCGAAGTATTAGATTTATAAGAGATATCAGGCCTCCATATATCCCTAGTTTCTCTAAATAGCCGTAGGAAAATGCTCAAAACATAACAAAGCAAATAATAAAAGATGAGAGGAATAAATATAAACACAATATAATTACGAAACGAAATATCATTTTCCAAACTACTGTGTCAAAATACAAAGAGTACATGTACCTACATACGAATTTCCTTGAAAGGATAAACAACCAACGTTGTTTATTTAGTTTTCTTCCAACATTTTTATAATGGCTATGCTGTTGAGGGCAAGAGAAAGTTTGTTACTTTAGTCATACTTATTTTAAAATTGTACAAACATATTGCGCTTTATCTAATGAAAAATCTCTATGTGTTTCTTTGGTAACTGTTTATATCTGGTTCTAAATGCAAAACAAAAGCAAGCCAATATTTTGAATTTTCTAGCATTTTGAAAACTCGCAGGAGTCGTCTCCATCATTTAGATTGATTATCGCTTTTCGATATCGATTTGTTCTCTTTTCCAGCTAAATTTAAGGAAGAAAATTACAAATATGATAGCCCAATTATTCTAATAAGAATGAAAAGGCCATTATTTCGCGGGAAATACCTTGTTTATTAAGATAATTCACATTTTTAGTACTAGGTTGTCTTGCGCGTAATGTAAATAGTTTCACTAATGGGTGGAATGAGGATGCTTTTCAGAGCATCGCGTGGATTAAAGTACAGATACAGATGTCTTCTAGAATGGCTATGCGCAATTTTTGTTCTTTAAACCAATTTACTCAGCAAAATTTTAAATTTAATACAAGTATCAAATTAAATCTTTTACTGTTTATAAGAGTTATTATAGTGTCATTGAAATTAACAGATATACTGGGTTTTGAAAAAGTTGTGCTACACATTTTTTTTCTCTTTTGTAAATTTAATTTATTTTCAGCATCATTACTCGAATAATTGCTTAAAAGTTTCCTTAATAAAATACACGTGATTTTTCTTGTCAAACTAATGTATCGAAACGGAAAATATATCTAAAAATACCCTACATAGGCTCGCTGACCAGCAAACTCATCTTAGACTTACAACAATTATTATCTAAAATTTCTTCACAAATCAAATTCTACTGTATCTTAATTAATACTACCTCTCTTAAAACCTACTTGTCTCATAAGGAGAAGCTACTCTTGCTACTCAGCTCCTCACTTGTTTATCAATTTATGTGTGCGAGTTGCCAAACTCGCTACGTAGGTAAAACTATGTTACAATTGAAGCTGAAGATTTGCAAACATAAGGGGGTTTTTCACTACACAGACACACCCATTGCTAAACTGGAATTCTCTGCAATAAGGAATCATTCGGATACCTCTACCTCATTATTGTCCACCTCAAATTTCAAAGTTTAGGGTTCTGCAGATAAATCCGTAGTTCTCAACATTTTGGAATCACTATTTAAGTATTTATTCAAATGCTTAACCCACAATTAAATTCAAGTCAGTTCTCCACACCACTTTACATCTATTAATTCAAATATATTAATTTTCGTTCATTTTATAATTCACTTTTATCTAAAATGTAATAACAACTCGCTCAATAACCCGATAATTATCATGATCTTTTAGTTGGGTAACAATATTTCAGTTATTTTAAAGAACTACCATGTTTAGCTCAGTTCAAATTTCATTCATTTCATTTTAATTTTTGATTTGTTTTTTCAGTTTGTTTTATAATTTTGCAGTGTTTTTCTTTGTAAGCTCGCATGTTCTCTCTCGGTAATTAGGGCTTTGTTTTCTTGACAATTTTACGAAACTCTAAATTCATTCATTATTACATTGTCGCATTATTTTTCCTCAAATTCAACAAAATTTAAACTTATTGTCAGTCATTAAAACATATATTTCTTTATTCATTCTAAGCCGGGGTTTCATATAGTTTTACTCCATTATAGGCTGAAGATGAACATTGTTAATGTTCGAAACGTTCCAAATTATATATATGTTCCGAATACTGGTGCTGGCTTTAACCTACATACTGAATTCGAGGTTTCCGAAAGATGTTCCAATTTCTACATATATATATATATATATATATATATATATATATATATATATATATATATATATATATATATATATATATATATATATTATAATTTTAAGAATAAATTCAAGGACCAAAAAAGAAAGTAGTTTCCATTAACTGATTCTTTAATGATAACGTGTTAGGCTCCTGCCTATCTTCAGGTCTGACAAAAAGAAATGAAGAAATATTTATATTCTATCATATAAATTATTGGTATTAGGTGAAAATCCAAATCATATACATATATAAAGCGGTATTATCTTGAGTGTATTTAATCGCATGTTAAATAAAATGAGGAAATTGAAAAATAGAAAGATAAATATAAGAGCTAACAAGTTGATTATCTAAAGAAATAGACTATCTATGAGACATTTCATTGGTATTGATCCAACTACAAAATCTCTGCGGTTAAAAGTGACTAAGATATAAATGTATTAGTTACGATGAAAAAAATAATAAACAATGTAAAACCAATCAATTACATGATTAAAAATTCGAGAAAATAATGTAATTTCTCGAAAGTATCCTTAACGAATGACCACCTACATACTATGAGTCATCTTAGTGAGAAATCTTCAGAGTTTACTATCCAACAGGACATGTTATCTCTAGACTACCAGTAAAAATGAGGATTCAATACAAACACCTAGAGATCAGAATAGCCTTGATGATTATAGGTATAGTTTCTGTATACATCAATATGATAGAACGCCTATACCAAAATTGCAGATCCTGCATTAAATTGCGTAAATATTTAGACATCTTTGAATTACATAAATATATAAGAGTAAAGGAGAACTTCTCTGAAAGTTTTCATCTTTTGTCTCGTAGCCAATTTCAGGAGGCTGAACTGGCAAAACAAAGGTTTTAAGTTGGCTGGGATTAATTCAATCGTTTAAGATTCAACATAATTTTGCACTGATGGCTGAAATCCGTGAAGAAATTCAAACAATGCTTCTAGAAATTAGACTAGAAAGCGAAAGAGTCCGCCACAAAATTTATCTTGGAGAAAAATTGACCAGATGTTGTAATTCTAGACAGTACCCTTGAAATCGAGCAAATTGACTGCAGTGCCTCTAGGAAAAGATCAAGGTATCCAACGCACAATCAATCTAAACTGGACATCTTTTGGAAAGGCAAGCATAATCTTAAAAATTAAAATGCGCAAAGGCCTGAAAGGAAAACTATAAAAAACTGCAAATCCCCCACTATCACTTATGGAGCAGAATCTTGTAAAGGAAGCCAAACAATTATGTTCAATAAATTATAACAGAAAAAAAAGAGTCTACGGAGGCTTTATGATGAGAGTAAATTGGCGTGAGAGAAAAAGCCTCTAAAATAGGTGCAAAAATAGAACAAACTTCAGTTTAGAGTTGTAAGATTCCAAGATTGATAGATTATGAATATCATCTATTGCACGGCATTTGAAATTATAGCCCCGGAAAAAAACGCACCAAAAAAACAGATGAAGAGCTGATCTTCAAAGAAATTACCAAATATTTGAAGCAAATTACAAAAGATCAATATGATTCTTATGATGAATATCTGATGAGGTGAAGATGTAATAGGTAATGGTTGAAGAAAGCGACTGCAAAGAGACATTCAAACAGGCCGACAATTTAAGGCGCACAAAAAAAAACCTTCTAATTTGTAACTCGTCTATGAGAGAAGAGTCTTTCATATTTAATAATAACTAACCTCAGCTGATTCTACGTATACTTTTTGGACGGAAAATTCGCCAAAGTTTCTTTGAAATCTTTATTCTCTCGCTCAAAAAGCAATTTTAAAGTATAAATTGAATTTTGTTTAGCTTTTTGATATTTGTTTTTAATAATGTTCACTATCAGAGATTTAAGGGGAGAAGTTATTCGTGGTCACTTCGAGAAAACTGTGTTTCTTCCATGTGAGGGTATGAAAAAATATTATAAAAATTTGCTTTATTGACTCTATTGGTAATAGTATAAAAAGATTTCATCTCATTTTTGTCCATAAGCCTGAATTTAGGAACTACTCTCATAAAAACAAATATACATATATATATATATATATATATATTTGTATGTTTTTATATATTCATAATCTCATATCCTTGAGAATGGGTTCTTACCCGAAACGTCAGTACCAAGAAGTTAGTATATAATAATGAACTTCCTAACTTTAGCCGGCTTATTTATCCTAAAAATACGGATACGCCTGGCAACGTGCAAACCCTCCGCTCTCTTAAGATATATATATATATATATATATATATATATATATATATAATGTCTTATTTTTTTGCTTCTTCTATTTGCAGGGGTAATGTGAGGCTCATTATGATGAAACAAAAGAGAAGCGAAATTCCTACTTTGATGGAAGTTGGTTGCGTTCTTACTGCCAAGGATGGCACAGAAAGATATGTTATCGAACTCGGCTACAGAAATAGGGCAAAAACTCGATGACACATATTTTACTCAAAGAATCGCGTCCTACAGAGTATGCCAAACGGCAAATTGAATAAACTTACCTTTTAAGTCCAACTAGATTCTTACTTGATAACTTCCTTTTTGAACATATAAAAATTTGTACTCGAGCAACATCTCATAGATGATTGAAAACTACTTCATGTACTTTGTCACTAGAAGAAATTATGGCCATTGTTGGCATCATGTTTGCTCTACGAATATTGCCCAATTGAGAACCTGCTGATAATCTCCGGTCAAAAGAGTGAGTACATCCTCTTTCTCATGAAACAATGGAACGGGATTGTTTTAGAGAAATTATAAGATGCCTACCTTTTTACATGAAGTCTAAGAGATCTGAAAGGCTAAAAACGTATCGGAAATTTGCCATCGATTCACACAAATTTGTATTGCTTGCTACAAACCAGGAGAAAATATAACTGTTGATGAACTGTGGTTCCCTGCTAATTCAAGGTGCCCCTTTACCGATTACAATGCCACTAAACGAGAAAAATTTCCCCGAATAAATCAAAGTATTCTGGTAATAAAAGAAAGCAAACTATATTAATAGATGATATTATCGTCCATTCCATCCACTCAAATGTGAAAGACGGTCTTCAGGGCCAAACGTAAAGGTTATAGCTGTAGATAGAAAACCTTCCCTCTGCCTTAGGAATCTTTCTTTTCCCTGAATCAAAGTGCCGTTCAAACATTATCTTGGATAGTAGTAACATTAGTGGAATCGTTTCCTCATCTTTTTGTACCTAAAGTTCATTCCCTCTTAAGTCAGATTAGGGCATGAAAAAGTGATATGTTGGTGTATAAGTAGAAGAAAAGTGTGGAATTGCTAGCTTTGCTGTGTTTGCTTAAGTGTGATGACTTGTGTGAATAGATCTGTCTAAGGATACGGGTCAGATTCTGCTCGTACGCATACACACGGCAAGTCCCGTAGCTAAACTGAAATTTTTGACTATGCTGTTTTTTTGTAGGTTGAATGCAGTATGGATACATAAAAAAGGAACAATAAAATTCTGCAGTCGCATTTTTAACATTAAACCATACGGGCATTTCCCAATTGTTTTTGGTTCCATTATTTCTATGTAGATGGGAGCAACTTTTGAGAAATATCAGGCGGGAAAAATAAAAACAGTTTGGTAAAATTTATTTTCAAAAAAGGCAATAATCCCCTGTTATTTTCCCTATTTTGGATCCATTATATTTGATTATTATTAAAGCATATTTTATCCTAATATTAACAAAACATTTTCTTACGAAATAGAATAAACATATATGAAGAAGAACTTGGCGTATCCCTCGTTCTATTTCATGCAATAGCTGAAGTAATATTTTTAACTTTTATTCTGTATCCATTTGACCTCTTGTGGAGCTAATAGGTTGTATATTTGTAGGTCCTTAAATATCCTCATGTCATTGTCAAAGATGAATTCCGTCACTTCTTTGTCCTCATGAAACTCAGACAAATTATGTAGAAATTGAAGATTTCAACTTATTCCACCTCTGGATTCGCTTGCCATTTTGCCTGAAGAAAGATATTTACTTCTCACTCCTTCCCTAACTATCCTCGGAATTTTCACTGTTAGTCAAAAAAATTTGCTTTGTAATGGTCGCTGATACTCGATCGAAGGAGTAGTGTTTCGTCCTTGATTAATTTTTTAAATTTTATACACGAGTTTCTTTGTCATGGAGGCTTTCTCTCTGATTCTTTCGAGAACCACTTTGCTTTAATCCAGGCTTAGGTAATTGCTACCTGATTTTTAACAAAATAATTTAGTGAAACCACTGTATGGGGGCCAAAAGTTTAATTTACGAGACTACTTTTTGTATATAAATATCATACCTTCTTCAGTAGTAAACTGAGAATGCGATTGTTACAAAAGTCTATCAATAGCGTACAGATAAGAAAAAATGAAAGAATTCAAGGAAATACAAAACTGGGGAAAAAGGTCATTAATCAGTGGGTGTGAGTATAAAATAGTTGACTAAGATGTTTAAAATGAGATTACTGGAATGGAGGTTGCATTTCAATTGGCCATCTGACAAGTAAAAATTAGGAATTTCTCCTATTAATATAGCTCCTCCTATTTTTCCTTTACGGAAATTTTTACAATTTTATATGATTTCTGCATTTGAATAGTCAATCTGGTTGTTTAAATTGGTAATAGGATTAAAAATACTGGATGTGGTACTGCCTCGTCTCACATCACCTTTATGTTCATAAATTCGATTTGTTAAGGTTCTTCTAGTCTCTCCTATGTAGAATGAGGTAACCGAAAAACAACCCATTCTAACTAGTATATCCACATTTCTTTTCTCATCATGATATTAACATTAAGCGAGCCGTTGCATCAGGTTGGTTTTTGAGGGCACTTAAAATATGTGACCCTTGCTTTCTATGAGACGAGATTACATATATAACCTGCAGCTTCAATTAAATAAATTATCCCCTCCACGTGATCAATGACAGTTTATCTAAAGCAAAATCTACTTATTACCGGCCCAAGGATCAAAACAAATTTAGTAATACAAAGTGCCTATCCCTCCCTTTTCCTCCTATCCTGAAATGAGTGCACAATTTATTTCTCCAGGCATAACTACATTTAAATACCCTTTTTCTATCCTTAAATCTTCCCCTTCGACCAAACCCGTGAATCAGCCAAATGAAGCAGGTGTATATTTTGTTACGGGCAAGGTTAAGTCCCACAACACTGAAGAAAAGTAATAAGAACTTTGTTATTAACACAAGATTCTAGAACGCCAATTATAGGCTAAGCTGGACTCTATGCCAGTCTTAAGAAACCCCAAATGTGTACTGACAGTTAAGTAACAATGATAAGTCACACTAATTGTTTAAATCAGAGTTCAACTTATATATAGCACAGCCTAGTATTGGTAAGGCTAAACAAAGAAAATATAGAAAATAATATATTAAGGTTATAAATGAATATATTAAATCATGAGCAAATTAATTCCAGTAGGAGCGCATTAAGTGGTTGGAGGTGAACTGCCTAAAATTGGGAAACTTTAAACTTAAATAAGTATCGATAGCAATTTAGTTTGTTCTACTATGGGCAATTAATAAAGGAGTTTGAGATTGTTGCTCTGATATTACACAAATATACATTACAAATATATTACAAATAAATATATTAAACATTACAAATCTACATTACAAATATACCTTAAAGACACATTACAAATAGATATATTAAACATTACAAATATATACACAATTACATAAATTTACATAACTAGTAGTATACATAACAATTTAATTTCCTGTGGCTCTAGAAACTGTCCCTCATTCTACATAGGTGATACCTGAAGAACCTTAACAAAACGAATTTATGAAGATAAAGGTGATGTCAGACGAGGTAGTACCATATCTAGTATTTTTAATAATATTAGCAATTTCAACCACCAAATTGACTTTTCAAACGCACACATCATATATAATTGTAAAGATTTGCCCTAAAGATAAATAGTAAAATCTATATTAATAAGAGAAATTTTCAATTTTAATTTGTCAGATGGGCAATTGAAATGCAGCCTCCATTCCCATAACCTAATCGTAAACATCTTAGTCAACGATCTTACCCTGACACCCCCCTTTTGTGTTTCTTTGTGTTGTTTTTTTGTTTTGCTGATATCTACGCTATTTATAACAATCGCATTATCAGTGTACGACTGAAGAGGGTATGATAAACTACATACCGAAACTAGTCTCGCAAATTAAACTTTTGGATCCTGTACAGTAGTTTCACTAAAATATACCATAATTCGCCATTGAGTTCTTTTACTTATAAAAAGTATTACGTTTATTTAGTTAACTTAGCAAATGATTAAGTTTTAATCGGGGTGAAGTTCTATTAATGGAATAGGTCATAAACGAAAAAGTAGGCTAAGTATCTATATTATTTCCTCTCGGTTAATTTGCTTTATTCCACATCAGTAAAGTATCGTGGTATCGTGGCATTAACATTCAATTACTCTTCCTATCTCTCCTGTCATACTATTATAATCATTACTACAATTACTTTATTATTATTCAGTCAGATTTTTCCAAATCTAATAATTTTTTCATTTGCTTTTCCAAAGTCGTTAGCTTGAACCTTTTGTCGTATTTTCCAACTGAATTGTAAAAAATACCTATTCCAATTAAATTAATAGAAATATTTTTCTTATCTCTGTTGATTCATCATCCCTTTCAGCTTTTTCTCTCTATTTTAATAAGAACTCTATTATAAACCTTAATTTGTAAATTTTAATAATTCTCTTTAAATCGTTTGCTCCATTTTGCCTTGTTATGTGAGAAACAAACGAAGAGAGACTCGATTTTAATTTGTAAAGGACAGCATGAGTAATGATATCCAAAATAAACCAATTAGTTTAATTCTTATGAAAGATTTAATGGAGACGAGAAAGGAGTTTATCTATGGTCATTATATCAATAATCGAAATGGCTGCAGCAATTAGAGCCTTGCTACCACTAGCAATCATAGTCATATAGTAAAAGCTAGGAAATTTATATATAATATATACCGATTGCAATAAAAATATTTAGTTTTAAGTAGAATTGACTCATTATGTCATAAATTATCAAAGTTAAGGAGCGTATGTAGAAGATTATAAAGATGTAACGAATATGAGCCTACCTCAAAACGCTGAAAAAGCAGGGACACAATGTGAATTTTGATTCCTTTTATTCCATTCCGAGAAATCTAAGTATACTTACTTGGGCATTCCTTTAGAGGAATTTACTAATATTAATCATCAAAGGAAAAAAGGTTACACTGATGGTCACTTATTCATTTAAATAAATTTACAGCTGTATAATAGAACAAAGCTAAATTATCACTATAGCAAATGTGTTTTAAGATAAGGGCTAATTGGATAATGCTGCTATATGTTTTCATTAATGGAACAAAGTAATTAATTCTATGTGACAAATTCTTGTGAGATTTTCCTGGTTTATTGTTTCCTTCTGTAATATCTATAACCATCATGGCGAAAATGAAGAATATCATTTTTAATCATTGTACAGTCTTGGTATTTGTAGGTTGTTAGAAAATTAAAATTAGCTTTGGTATCGGAATGCAAGGAATTCGAGGCTTTTAATGCGAAAAAATGCAAAAGTCTTTAAAGAGCCTGTTAAATATTCCAAAATGAAAATGTTAAACAGTGCTTTAATATCAGAGGGATACCTTGCTATTTCTTTACCATTAGTGGTAAGCCTTTCCCCTTTTTTATACTTATGGAGAGGTTTTCATCGTACTTTGGTCAGAAGTAAGAGAAGGAAACCACCTCTTTGACTCTCGTTCTACTATAGACATCATTTAGGCGTCAATTTAACTATATCTCTTTCATATAGTTTTACCTCATCTAAAGTTACATCTTTTCCCTAAATAACTGTCAAAACATATATGGCACAACCACACCCAACATAATAGAGCCAAGCGTATCATATTATAGATTAGCTTAGTATATCCTAGACTAGTATAGCTTACCATAAACTAAACTAGAATAACCTTGCATAGCTTAGCCTATTATAGTCTTGGTTAGCGAGCCTATCGTAGCCTAACATAGTATTTATTACCTAGCATATCATAGTGTAGTATAACTCTCCCTAGCATAGCATAGTATAGCCCTGTCTAGCTTAGTGTAGCTTAGCATAGCTAGCCAAGCCTAGCATAGTATAACCTAACCTAGCAGTAACTATCCTAGAAAAGTATAGCCTATACTGCTCGTATCTATTATACTCTAGTCAAGTATAGCTTAGTATTGTCTAGCCTAACATACTCTATGCTATATTAGCATAGCATTTTATTGTCTAAATTAGCTCAGTATATTTTACCCTTGTACATTATATCTAAACAGAGCTTAGCAAAGTATATCTTGGCCTATAATAGCTTACCATAGTAAAGGATATTCTTGGCTTGCCTAGTAGAGTATACCATATAATAGCCTAGTCTAGACTAGCAGATTATGAGCCAAATAGTTATGATGTTATTGCTAAAACAAAATAATACCCAGGCTAACCTTTGGAAGACTTTGGTAATCATACCATTCGAAAAGGTATCTAAAACAACATAAGATCCACACTTTTCCCTAGAATCGGCCAAATAGTTATAAATTTATTGGGAAAAAATCTCGGGTTAACATTGAGAGAACTTTGGCAATTATATCATTCGAAAGAGAATGGAAAACAACATAAGGGTTTAAAATTTCCTAAGAATCGGCTGAATAGTTATTATGTTAATGCCAAAACGAAATAATTCCAGGCCTAATCTTTGGAGGACTTTGGTAATTATATCACTCAAAGGAGAAGGTAAAACCATATAAGATTTTCAAATTTAGTTAGAATCAACCGAATAGTTATGATGTTATTACTAAAATAATAAAAATAACAAAAGCGAGACCGACCGACCCACATAGTGAGATGTAGAGTCGCTCAGGAATCTGCTAAAAATGCAAAAGTGTGAATACATTTTTTTTTTAAATGTAAAATAGGAAATAATAACGAAACTATTTTAAATAAAAAAATAGGAAGTAATGAATAACACTTGAAGAGAATGTCTGAAAGGGTCTGAAAGTAAATTCAAGCGAAAAACACGAGGTAGCAAAAAAGAATTTAAAGTTCAAAAGACCAAGTGACTCATTGATCTAGCAAAATAAAATGCCTGGTAAAAGGGAGGAAAGAGCTAAATAGAGTGTGAAGATTTAAATATAAAAAAGAATCACGTATAATTCAGATATCTTTAGAACAAGTCAAGGGATATTTCTGAGCTTGAAGAATTCGCGAAAACAGAATCAATAAGCAGCAAATTTTACAAACCTCAGATAAAAATGGCGGCAAATAACATCCAGAATTTGCATTTGAAATAATGTTTGGCTGAAGTTAAAACCGAATGCAAAAACATTTTAGTAAACCTTGAATGCATATAAATTGTGTTTACAACTCCGTTGTGAGCTTAAATTTGTAATCTTTAAAAGATGTTTGACAAATGTTTTAAACTTCGTTTGATTTTTTTTTTGTCTTCTTTCCATAAATCTTCACTAGCCTTCGAATTTAACTCCTAGATAAAGTTGAATATTTTATTCGGTCATATGATATATCTCGTTTCTCTGCTTATAGATGTTTTTGAAGTCGAATAAATACATCATTAAGCTCACTAAGTGACTTTAGTCGATATATGAGAAACATAATTACCTTGTTTTGAGGAAAATGTTTTGACAAGTGAAATTGAATGTAATAAAGTAATAAAACATTCAAGAGAAACCCCAAATAGTGTGATATATAATTGGATGAAATAAAAGAATATATGATATGAATTTATGTTATCACAAATTTTATAGTGCGGCGTTCAATGGAAAATCTTTATTTGCCAAATAATGTCAAATTCCTTTGCGATTTGATCTTTTGGGGTATCTGTAATCACCGATAAAGTGAAATTTAAGTTTTTTTAGGCTATATTTTGTTTGAGCTACTTCGTTCATGGTGATTTTATAAAAGTCTTCCCAATCACATTACTGAGAATGAACAAAATACTAATTGCAGTATTTGATATCGTTATTATTTTTCGCCACAATTTTTATTTCCATTCATCTGCTTGTTTTCTATATTGCTCTCCTCCATCTTTTATTTTTTTCGAAGAGTTAAAATATATTCGTTATTTGTACCAGGTTCTACTCCTAGAATAACTCTATTTGCTATGATGTTTTACCACTGTTGTCTTATGAACCAATCCTAGTGTCTTCTTCGACTGCTTGGCACCTTGAGAGTAGATTTAAGTTATGGTAGCTATATAACGGAAAAATCCAGATAAAAATCTTTTAATGTACGTATCTCCATATTTTTTATTAGTTTACGAATTTATTTGGAGATTCATTTTCTCGATGACTTAACCCCCTTAAATTTTCCCTTAACTATCTAATTATGCAACTTAAGGGCAATAAAAACATTATTAAGAGTTTGGGGGATATAATATATTTGAACATAGGATATATTTATTCTTATCAAATAGAGTTAGTGAATATGTAGGCCGATGCCTGTGCAAATCGGGCAAATGTTATATATAATACTCCTGTCAGTCAATCGTCTTGGGGAAGAAAGTGTCATTCATTTTTGTGTAAAGATCATACTGGTATTGAACGTTACTATATACACTATGTCCTATTTAATTAGCATATTCGTTTTAATTACATTGGTTTAAACAAATTTGCCTTTTAATTAATTTAAAATCCTAATACTTATGTATAGTTTAGAGACCTGTTGCTTACGCTTGCCCTGAACATCACTTGAGACTTCTTCTTTAACGGCGTGCAACTTTTGATATGGACGTATCAGCCTCCTTCTATAAACTATTCTGTTTCTTGTTTGTTAGGCTAAATCTATAATAAGGCTTATAGAATTTACGAAGCCCTATATAAATGACTAATATTTCGTGCTTGTCCCTACCAATATGATTCGGTCGGCCCGCCTCTTTTATGGTTTGGAGAAGGTTGGAAAATTTGAAACTTTGTGAAATTAGGCCAGACTGATTTTATACTTACGTATAACTTTCACTGCTAAATATTTTTCCTCACTTAATTAATGGCTAAAATGTCTTTTAGTATTTGTCATAATAATTGCTGAAAAAATTCAATACAATCATAGTACCTATCGTAATATACAGGAAATGCTTAATTCGTATTAACATCATTCCCATCAGTAAATTTCCTTCCATTTTTCAAAAGGAAGAAACTTTTGCTTCAGAAAACAATTTACTTGATTACTTCGAAATTGAATGCACTATATCAAAAATTCTTAATAAATAGAGCGTTACAAGTTTGCTGAAAGTTGGAAGTTCTGCACACAGAATAGTAAAAAAATCTTGACCTTTGGGTAGGGGGCAGATAAATAATATGATATTTTATTGAATGTGAAAAGACCAACGGTTGAGCAATGAAAGCATGTCAAATAATACGGGCGCCCATAACATAATGCGTTTTAAATTAAAAGCTTCAAGTTAAATCACACGTCGAATGTCAGGTATCCTTCTAAATTGACCAGAGACCATCGTCATTGGTTGTAGTTCTTTACGATGGAGAGAGGGTGGAAATTGATATATACGCCTATATTTTGCTTAAAAAGTTGAGGACTTCCCAAAGATCAAGAGGTGTATGCTGTAGTTTACTAACCTATTTACGTTACTCTCTGCTTGTGGGTTTTTATATGTGTGTGGAGAGTTTTCAGGTAACTACATATTTTGTGTGGTGAGAGCGATCATTCCTTTAGGGTAATGTGGGGAGCATTAGTGTTGAGAAGATATTTACTTAGAGATTGTATTACTTTCTGAGTTATATGTGTAAGTATGGGTTTGTTAGCTAACTGGAGAGGTTACCTTGGAGTGTCGTAGTGCGGTGTTTTCATGGAAATTCTGTTCCATTTAATGCCAGAGAGTGATTCATCGGCAAGAAATTGAGCCATGATTTGGGTGAATAATCTGTGAGTAGTAGGTGAAACATGTTCGTAGACGAACTGAATTGTTTTTTCTAATGTAGTGTTCTGAGGTGAGTGTGTGTGAGATTCGGTGCCCAATCTGCGCAGGCAGAGGCAATATAGAGGTATGTTTTTGTTGTATGTATTGGTGATGGATTCCTGGTATTGCGCAAATATTGTCCTGTTAAGGTTTGGTGTGTATTCATTATTCCATTATTTTAGTTAGTGCTGCTTTTCATGTGTAATTAGAAAGGGAGTCCTCTATATATTGTTCCACTAAGCACCATAGACGTTTTATTTAAGGCAGGTGACGTGTTTGGTAAAGTGAAAAGGATGTGTTTGCTTAGTTCATTTTCTTAGTTCTGAAGAGAGCAACATAGAGGTTTAAACGTCATTGTATCGTTCTATGTTTTCATTGCTGGAACTTGTAATTTAGAGACGTATATTGCAAGATGCTTCTTTTGGCTGTATGTGTGGTACAAGAATGGCAAAATTATCTGAGTAGTCAAAAAGTAAAGTAATGTGAATCCTTGGTGTATTTCAATCAAAAAAATTCGAAGTGTGTTGGCGAGATTACTTATCCCTATGTGACTCAGATTTGCATATGTATAGTTTTCTGAAATATGTCAAACATTCTTCAAAGTTTCCTACGAGTTTTCTGTCCTTTTTATAGTTTTAATATGCCAAGGAAGGTTTGCCAGGGGCAGCTTGGTTGCTGTTGGATCAATATTTGGATTTTTTATGTGTTTTTTTCTCTACTGCCATTTTAGCGTTTGTGATTTTTTCATATTAATGGAAAAAATTTTGGTGTATAGTGTTTTATTTTTCCACAAGAAGTATGTATTCTTTGATTTATGGTGGACGTTGGCAAAATGGTTGTAGGCCTTACTTATGTCATTAAACTGGACAAATTAAAAAATATGTTTTCTTCTACAGAGTCAGTGATATCCAAATCTGCTTTGTTTTAGTTAATTGTGTGTACATGTGGTTTGTAGATGTATAATTTTTTCAGGGCCTATTTTCATTAAAATTGAGAGGTAGGAGGAGGATAATGACATATGTGATTGTCATATGTTAGTGGAGTATAGGTCTGGTAAATAGAATGTGATTTAGGGTAGTGCCTTGGATGTTGTTTGAATAATTTGTTTTAAAGTTTATGCGATCCTTCGTGTAGCGTTTTCTCAGCCTTGGACTTCAAGCCTAATTCGGTCATAAGTATTAAATTTAGTCACCAAGGGTGTTATCTTGCTGCGTATGGTTGTAGTCTAGTTTATATTCGTACTATGGTAGACAGTATCCAGTCAGAGTTTTTTTACAGGCTGTTAAATGTGACCTAGATTTATTTGATTTGGTATCCACCAAAGTTTATTTCTTCGTTGCGGAATTTCGTGTAGTGTTGAGGTATAAAAGAAGTTATGATTCGTGTGAATGTTGTAGTAGGGTGAAGCATGTTGGAGGGTTAGGATATTAGAAGCCAGACAAAGGTTGCAACTTTTGGGCCTCACAACTGAGGTTCATATAAAAAGGAGGATAAAGCGATGAAAGTTTCCACATCAACCATTTTTTTGTGGTCATCTTCATTGAAGTCTTCCTTCGATCTATGGCCTCCATTAAGTTTTTGACTTATAGATTAAAAATAAATCCTCCCCACTTTCGCCTCACCTCGCCGGCACTGCTGTAAGATGGGTCAAGTCAGACGTAGCTTAAAAGAGCCATAGTGAGCGGAATTTACGAATGAATTATATATGTATTTTACAATGGTTAACCGCACTTCGAATGCTCAAAAGAGTATAAATAATTTTCAAAAAAGACGCGTGATCAAAATGCTTTATGAAATTTATCTATTGCAGGTCTGAAAAGAAAGTTACTTGATATTGCTTTGATATTTAAACAATGGAAAGCTAAATTGGGATGATTGAGCCGCCTTTATAATAAGTTAGGGCATTTGTTATTGCTACAGATTTAAAATAATGCTTTTGAGGCGTTTAAAATTATAGATATAGCAAACCTTGCTATGGCAAACGGAATTATAGTGTTCCACTAAAATTACAGTGGATGATATTACGATGTCATAAGCGAGCTATTAATAAAATGAATAATAACTAGTCTACTACCAGTTTCTAAACAATAGGTTGTTCGTAGTGATTTTTCAGTTGCAATATTATTTAATTTTGAAAATAACAAAATGGCGATAGAGCATCTCCCAAGAAATCAGTCAAACAAATCTGAAGTAAGTCGTTGATAAACTCTAAGTAAGCATCATAAAGAATGAATTTTTTATCGATGATCAAATTAAGGCATTTTTATCCCCATAGTTTCTTGCTTAATGAGAAAACAAATGTTTGCTTATCCTCTAAGTAGTTTTACTCTCTATGTTCAGGCCTTTGATAATTGCAAATATAAAATGGATGTAATGGTACTACTTAAACTGTCTAAATATAACCATAGGTATTATAATTCTGCTAAGAGGGAGCTTTGAAACTATAGTAATGGCATACTTTCATATTTGTTTGATATCATTATCAGATGTCGTTCCTTGACAAGCTCTCCCTGTCTACAATACTTCATGAAATACAAAAGTCCTGGGGAATTTATAAATTACCACACATTATGGGGGATTCTTTCTATACTTGGCCAGGCATCGTGTTTATATCATAATATTAAGACAGGAAATGCACTAAGAATTTTACATTATTATTCATATTATTTTGATTTTAGCCACTGAGTCAATACTGTGAAGAAATACCCTCCAGGGTAAATCGTGAGAGGAAGCCCCTTGGAAATACCCTTCTATTCTTTCAAGACCTCGTGACCAAGCGTGAGAATTTTAGAAAGTGGAGGAAGAATCCGTCACTCACTTAATCACCCCTCCAAGCTGTATTTGTTTTCAGACGCTGATCGCCCCCCCCCCCTTCCGTCCACTGCGATAACGCCACCGTGCGCGGCCATATTACCCCTACCTTCACATCGCAAAGCGAGTTTAATCGTCTAAAATGATGCGTTATAATGAGTTGTGTTTTCTTAGAATGGCGTCAAAAATCACTTGGTCACCACAAGGCCCTGAGACGTTTAACAGAGCAGCGACCCGGGTATTTAACCTGAAGCTCACTATCTCTCAAGGAGATTGAAGGCCTGCCATTCACTCCGTCTAGACTGCATCTCTTGCCAGTGATCCTCCTTTAAGCTATTAAGCCCCCTACTTCCCCAAGAGTAGTGCAGCCCTCTTATCTTCACCAGCTCTTTTCAAGATTCCTGTGGTTCGAGACTGAGATTCCATGCCGATCAGCAAAATCATTTCAAGTTGAGGTTACGTCTCTCAGGGACGAAAAAATCTAATTCTTCATCATGAGGTAATCCAACCCGAAGTATCTTCCAATTCGCTCGCCCGTGAAGTTAAAGCGATCGTGTATGGCCATCCCAAGATTACCTCGTTAATCTTCACTTAATTCATTTAACTACCATAAGTAATTTGTTCTTTCTTTTGTATATATAAATATGTGTATAAATTCTCCCCTTTTTTCATATATATTAAAATTATATTTTGGGGTATTGTCTTTATATATCCTTTGAACTGCAACTTGGCAAGCCATTAATATACACCCAGTCAACCGTAATTCGCACTCTTTATTAATCACCCAGACATATCTCCAGCAGCCTGTGGTCAGCTGTCTGCCCGTGCTTGTGTATGACTCTGAGCGACGAGCTAGTCTACAAAGGTATACCTCGATAGCAAAACTTAGCATCATGTATATTCATTTCAGCCTAAATAAATTATGACGCGCAGTCTTATTTACGTCCATAAGCCAGATTCTATTGATTCGTATTAAGGTTTAAGGGCGAAAAAGATCGCAAGTAAACCGATCACGAAAAGTTAAGGCACCCATATTTCCTAGTAATTACTTGCGTTAATATCGCTCAGGATGAGGTTTCTTTTATTTTTTGATGACTCTCTTATTTTGTTATAGAAGAGAGATATGGGAGTAAGCGACATTTCAAAACTTATCATGGGAAGTGGAGGACATCTATGTTACCCAAGCGGTAACATATTCCAATAAATAGTTAATTGCACAGTTTCGTTTTATTCTCCATCGACTCCTGATTGTACGGCCGTACGAAAATCTATATCATTTAGTCATCTTTTACTTCACTTTAGAAAAGGTAGTTAATATTTGCTCTGTAATCTTATGTTCGTATGCCACCAGTCACACTATTACCACGCTTAACCTATATTCCAATCTCGTTTGGCTTACCCCAGGAGAGCTTGCCTCACGAGTCCACTCATCGAGAATAACCTGCACTCCGCTTGACAGATTCCCACTCAGTCTCTATGTTTAGTTCCTTCATGTCATCCTAGCAGACTTACTAGTTATCTTAAACCCTCCCTGTCCGATCTCTAAGAAATAAAACTTTGATCGTAATAATCCTTTAAATTATTGTCCTATCTCTCAACTTCCGTTTCTATCCAAGACTCTATAGAGGGTAGTAGCTTCCATCAGCATGACGAAACCTTTTATCTGCGTGTAAGGCACCTCAATGCCTTGAATCAGCTGTCTTACATGTGAGCTATAAATAATCCGTGAGACCGACGGTAGAGGGACTTAAGTTATGGTGATTCTCGATCTCATGGCAGTATTTGACAGCGTTGAAAACTGCTTTCATCCTCACTGCCTTTCCGAATTCCTAGGTTTCTCTACAACTGCCTTATTTTGGTTTCGTCCTGTTCGGTACTCTCGAACTCATGTTGTTTACATGGAAGGTGAGGTCTCTTTGCCACCTGTTGTGTTTTACGGTGTTTCTCAGGTGTATTTTAGTCCTTTACCTTGTTCCTATTCTGCGTCGCTTTGGTTTATTCTTCGATGTCTAAGCTGATAACACGTTAATAATTTTCTTCTTTTCCATAAACTTTTTCTTCATGACCTTTTACTAATCTTATAACTGCTAACTTTCTCTAACACAGCAGATGCCATTCCCAGTAAAAATATATCCCTTCTCCCAATCTAAGTAGCCTAACGATCGAGTTCTCTATAAACATTTGGTATCTTGTGGTTTTCCTTTACAGTCAACTCGATTTTAATCAAATCTTAATTTTAAGAGCAAATCGCCTCTCTGCTTTCTCTGAAACCTTATTCATAGCCTGTCCCACTTTAACCGAAATAGTTACCAGATAGCCACCTATGCCTTTGATAACTGTATATCTCTTCTCTTTGGAGCCCTCATTTAACTAGTCTAGCTTTTTGTAGCTCGAGTTCTTCTACTGCGTGGATGGTTCTCTTGCGCCTCACCACTTCTCTGTAAACTGAACTGGTAATCAATGAAATGGGAATTACTGAAAAATTTCTCCTTCTGAATTCTAAAATCTTAAACATCGCAACTCCCCTTACCAGTCCTCCGCAGTGCCTTCGTCCAGATAACGAAGATCCAGCTCGTAACATCCTGCTTTAGATTTCTCGCATTCGTCGCTACTAAATTTGTTGAGAGAGGGTTCCTTCTCTTTATTTGCTCTTAAGCTGGGGAATAGTCTGGCTGCTGGTATATACTTCTCTTCCTTACATGGCAGAGTTCAGTCGGGCTCTGAATAGCCATCTTTGCTTTGGAGCCTTTTGCCAGTCGATGGTTAGGCAATCTGCGAAGGCTACAAGGTTATGAAAACCTCTATTATTATTATTATTATTATTATTATTATTTTGTAAGTAATTTTTGGCCATTCATCTAGCAATTTTTTTCTTCGGAAAAGCACCCATATTTTCCAATTGAATTGACCTTTACAATGATTTCGGATTTATTTCTATTCAGGTGTCTTATTCTAATCCTTTTCCTTATTTCTCATAACTATGCGTTTTTTTATTATTTCTCGCACATATTACCTAATCTAAATGATACAATGAACTAGTGCATACATTTTATAAGATCAATTTCATTTACTGTGTTGAGGATCGAGTCTACCCCATTTTTTGTTAGTTAGTTAGTTCTTATGGCCAGATTAATCAGTTCCCATACCAAAATTTTTATGTTTTTATCATATAATTTCTAAGTTTATAAATAAATATATAGAAAACAATAAACTGAGCCTAAAAATACTAAGATCGCGGAAATATATTAATTATCTAAATGTTAAATTATTATATATATATATATATATATATATATATATATATATATATATATATATATAATGAATCATTAGGATCAATCGTAACCAATTTTAAACAAAGTATGCTTAAATTCCAAATGCAATAAAACTACGCCCATCAAAAATTTTTAGCCCATTTAGTAGAAGGTTACCAGACACTTTCCGCCTCATTTGTTCTCATTTTCGTGGTTGATCCATCGCAAGAAGACCAGATTGACCTACCCACACTAGCTATCACAATTACTCCTACCCTCAGCCAAAGAACCAAGTGGAAAAAACGCTCCCAATTAACGCAAGCATAAACCACATTTGTTGTACTAATCACTAAATGGAATCAACATTTGTCTCCTTTGCACACCTAATGCCATAGGATGTAGGTTTTCATGTTTAGCATCTTAATTAAAACGATAAGTTTGCACAGAAAATTTGATTATACCTTATATTAGGGCAGATTGGGGATTGAGCACTACATTTTTCCTTTCTCGCACACTCCATACCTATCATTAAAAAGATCATATTTTTTATTGTGTCAGTTGCCCTAAACTCAACAAACTCTTACCCAACCTGTTAAATTTTCTTCGGGCTTTAACACTTTGTACAGCGGAAAAAATCTAATATGGATTCTGCACACTGTATTGTCATTAATTCTGGTTCAACCAACTTCCAAGTGAGGGAAATTTTCTTCACAACCCAATTAAAATAATTATATGGGCATGTAGAGGAATGAATATAACAAGGACAAGCAGAGGCTAGTTTTTTATACAGCGTCAACCATTACCCTCCTCATGCGCCAAGAATCCCTGCCCTTCCCCGCTGCGCCAAGACTCCTCCCCTTCACCGCTGCACCCAGCCCCTTCAAAGTCGCACGCAAAGACGGAATTCGGTCAGCAGATTTCGTAATTTACGAGACTGGTGGTGTAAACTCTTATCTCGAAGACAAGTAACCAAGGCCTGCTCCTTTCGTCCGTTAATATAAACATAGGAGGGTATGAGACCCTTAATAATAAAAAACTTGCTGCCAAAGGCTTCGTCAGCAGAAAATCTATGAACAGGCTCACTGGCTCCTCTGATTGTTTATGTCTACTTTTCGCCAGAAAGACGAAATCTCACCTTTCCCGTGCATAAACATGAAGGGGCGAAGTGTCACAGCTTTGAAAGTGTATGCCCTAGGAGAGAGGAATAACTGTTGGCTATTTTAAGGTTCGACCCTCCTAAACCCCCTTCGACTCCCTTTCCCCCACAGTGGATAATCGACGTATATATTTTGATATTGAGAAATTTAGAGTAATTCGAGGAGCCATCGAGAGAAGAAGACAAGTTACTGGGTTAAACAGGGAGTAAAGAAGGTAGTTGGAAGCAAGCGGGACTTACCATCCCGAGGGTGTTCCTTCGGTCTTTAGAAAAGCAGATGAGTGGTATCGAGAACAACTCTCCTACCATTCTTGCCCAGAGAAAATCACGTATCTCAGTTTTCTGAAAAAGCATAGAGATATCTCTTACCATTGAGTAGGACCAGAGTGAATTGCCATTTGAGAAGAGATTTACATCTTGGTTAAGTCTCATCGTCGAGAAGCCAGAATCGGTAACACAGAGATCGGGCTAACTCCCATTCATCCAAGATCCCCTCACTTACAACTTCAAGTCGAGAGAATCATCGTCACTCGCCTCTACCACCTCTGGAAAATCATCAGCTGCTTTTACCAACCTGCGTCACCTCAACGAGGACATCCGCAGTCAAATTCGATGAGACCAACTCATCGAGGCGGCCCACATTCAATGACAACCTACTGTCGACACATTCCGAGCTAAAGGTAAAACGAATACAAAAAAATATTTTTTTTCCATTCCGTGCGAAAATGTATTTGTAACAAAACTGGTAGCCGTAACCAAAATATTTCAATTTAAACTGACTTAAGAACTAGCTTTAATTGAAACTCAAATCTCGTGTATTAGAAGTCATTTTTGCGTCACCATCTCGTATTACTTATTTGTAGTGTTCATTTTTATTACACCCTTTTACAATAGAATTAGTGTATTTAAAGATTTAAGATTTCGCTCTTTTATGTGATTAAAAGTATATTTTGTTGGAGATGTTAAATTAGATCCTCGAACTTAGCATTGGCAAAAGATATATCATAATACGAAGCCTCTCTGGTTAAAGAATTAAATTAGAGCACTCTTAGAGAAAGTGGAATAGATCAACTCATGTACGAATCAAATATACATCTGTACTCGGCCGCAAACTACGACAGGGGAATATATTTCTTTTTTGCCATCGATAGTTATCATATTTACCATTTTTTCAGATTCCATATCTCTCCCTTTTTCTGTTACCAGTTGTCTCAAATTTGACCTCCCCATTCTATTTCAATTCATAGTTTTCTCCCCTAAATACTCTCCTAGATGATTTTAATCTCCGCACATTTAAACTCAAATAATTCACTTATACTCAGATCAGAGCTTAGTATTTTCTACCAAATCCTAAAAGATTATTTCAATCCACCTCATCCTTATGATTATTTACCTCGCTATTCAAATCTTTTTGCGTGCCTAAAAACAAACGAGGGACTACATCCCTATTTTTATAATGTACCTAATCTAAAACTCCAATAACTCTTTCCATAAAACTAATATGCTTCGCTAATAAGGCAATGAGATATTTATAAAGGAATTACGAATTGCAAATAAAATAATTAATGTTAGGTTTTTTTATCATATTCAAAGAATCTGACATAAGTATCAAAAATATCTTAATAAATGAGGATCCAAAAATAAATTCCTAAGTGAAGTGTTTTTTTAAGAGAACCAAAATGAAATAATATTAAAAAAGGAAACAGAAATTAGAAAAGAATAAATTCCTTTCAAATGTTTGCACTCCGAAAAAGAATCCAAGGTTTGAATTGAAAGCTTACCCAATAAACGAATAAAGGTCGGTTTTGCCTTTATCTTGGGTATTGTATACCTGAGTTAAAAGCATGTCTCTCTTTATAGGTGTCTTCGTGAAGAGATTATTAAGAAAGTAATGAAATATAAATCGTTAGGATATAAAGGAGGTACAACTTATGAACTACGCCAATTAAGTCATATATTCTTAGTACGTGGCTAACCACTTAGGAGTGTAAGGCATAATCCCCCAGTTCAACACCACCAGCTACAGGATCACCAGTGAATATACTTTGTACAAAAGAGAGTCCGATAAAATACAAAGAATCTCATATAATCGACCAAAGATCATTAATAAAAAGAGGGCTATGTATCTAATATTAGTTCAAAATGGCTTGCGACGAAGCTCAGGCCTTTGAACTTGACCACAGGTATGATGCAAACAAAGCAAGCATCAGGTATCACAGAAAATCTACAAAGAACATAGGCACCACTTTTACCAGGGTGAAGGACAAGGTTAGCCGTTTAGCTTTAAGTCGTGGTTTTTAAGTTCGAATGTGGCTGTTGCAGTTTTAACTCGCAACTAATTAAAAGACGATTCCAAGAATAGCAGCGGGTATTCAGGAGAAACTATCCCCACACTGCGATTATACATCATTACACGAGATGAAATATAAAGAGGCGAGAGTGTTGGGCAGATATGCTAAAGACAAGCACATCTTGTAATCATTCAGTTACACGTAGCCTCGCATCTGTGGGCACAAACTATGGCCTGTCGGTGAGTTTCTGCCCTGTTGGTGTCACCTGTGTTGGGCAAATATGCTAAAGCCAAGCACAACTTGAAAAATCATTCAGTTACATGTAGCCTCGCATCTATGGGCACAAACTATGGCCTGTTGGTAAGTTTCTGCCCTGTTGGTGTCGCTTGTGGCCGTAAGCAGCATAAAAAAGAAAAAATGTTACCTCAGTTTATTGATGGTTGCTTCCTCCATTAACTTTGAGTATATCGTACTCGATCTATTTACGTAGTTTTAGAATCCTAATTCTAACTAATGTAACTTTCACCAAAATTAATCTTCAACCAACATTTTGAATCATGATTAAGTGAACGGCACACAAACATTTTCAAAGAAACCCTCAAACTGAACACCGTGATAGTGGAACCGAAATATTCTAACTAATATTTTTTGTGTCAACAATGGTTCTCGGAAGGAAACTCGCTTAATTATATTTACTCAGCACCAAAGTAGCCTCTCGTGTGCACAAATTGCTACCATGACTAATTGGCCCGTAAATTCCGTCATTCAGACCCTTAAGATGTTCAAAGACAAAGTTGGAAGTGGGTTTAAAGTAGTCCTCGGATGGTTCAAGTTTATCGAGAAGCACCATAACCCTCTTCTCTTGAGGAATCAGCTTCGGAATCCTATGATTACTTGTATGGAACTTCCTCAAGAGTGACAACAGGTGTCTTTCTTCATCTGCGAGCATAGTGGGAGGAAGAGTTGCGGATAGTGGTCACTTGACAAGTAGGGCTGCAAATAATCAACTGATCACTTAAAAAAGCACAAAGATCAGGTGTCGTTTAACTGAAGGTAAAGGTTTGGATAAGAAAGAATGGAGTTATTTTGTCTGATGAGGGTCCGGTAGCAATATTCAGGCATAGATCCAATAGTGAACAATTTTCTAATCATTTTTGTGAGCGGAAGATTCTCCTACATAGTTATAGACCTTCCAAACACATAATGACCATATCCAAAACCAATGTGTGAAAGAGATGCGTATATGTAGCTATCGAACTTTCTGCAGGCATTCAGGGTCAATGATCACTGAACCTTCTTAATGTCAGCTCCAACATGGTAAGTTATTGTCGTGGTATTCGTGAGCAGATACATTCGTGGCAGAGAATGCAGTCTACTTATTTTGCATGTGTCAAGATGGATAGACCAGCTGCACAGGGCTAATAAGAGGTGAGTGCATGAGGAGATAAAACGGTTGGCCAAAGGGAAGATTTAAATACCAGGTTTCATTTAAGGTTATTAAAAGATTAAAAACCAAAATAAACTTTAATTACACTAATAATGCAAATGTCTACAAAGGCAGAAGAATGGGAGAATAATCTCGCTCCCAATGAAAAAATATTTAAATACTTATCAGTTTAACGTGGATAAAAATATGGGACTTGGTCAGAGGGAAAAATGTAGGTAAACACTCGGGAGTCTATTTAAGGGTAGAGAGGAGGATATCAGGTGGCACGGACAAAAGCGGGGGATTATCCTCGAAAAGGGTTGAAAGGGGGTTTAACTTGGCGGCTTGACTCTTGAAAAGAGGAACGATTCTTACGAGGCGAGCTAGTCTTGCGGCTCGAGGGGCGTCGTAGTCTTGACGGAGGGGTCTGAATTATCTGGGGCATGAGTAAGGTTATTTTCAGGCTGGGTGAGACACGAATTTGCCGATTGACTGGGTCAAACTTACGACAATCTGTCTAGCCGACGAGACCTAACTCCAGGTTTGACTCGAGACGAGGGTCTGTATCATCGTGAAAGGGCGGGCGGTACTCTCTGACGAGTAAGGGTTGACTTTAGGTTAAATATCCTGTTGGCTTCCTCCCTACAAAGCCTCCAGGCATGGCACTCTCTTGGGAGTAGCCATGGGCTCCAGTCTCTTTAGGCTCAGATGAGATATGATGACCTAGAAAGCTTCTTCTCAGGTCGACACTAGCCTCTAGGTGGAAGAGGGTCGGAAAAATGCGTCTCAGCGGGCAATAGACGAAGTGATCAAACACAGGTGTTACCAACAGATTTGAATTTTTCGCAAGCGAGAATATTTCTCTCCTTGCGTTTAGAGATATAGCTTAGGCCCACGCGGTCTCTGCTGAAGGAGAGGGACTCAAGGTGGACGTTAGGGTTTGTTCCCTCACAGTCATGCTACACCTTACACCCCTTTGGTGTAAATAATATGTGTCCGGTTAGGAACGCAATTTCTCCCTGTTCCATTTACATAAGAAGTTTGGCGTCTAGACAAAGTAATAGAGAGAAACTGCTCACATCTTAATCGCTTACTAATTAGGATTGTCGTCTAGAAGTCGTAGAAGTCATATAGAAGATTAATTGGCTACAGAGAACAGTGTATTGAAAGATGGTAAAGAAAAAGAAGTTTTAACACATTCTATCTTTAAAAAAGAGAGCCATAAGTCAAAAGCCGAAACGTCTTCCTCAATAGAAGTTAAGGTTGGTCATAAATGCCTGTAAGAGACTTATTAACCTCTGAATACTAATATACCGTTATTGAGCCAGGTGTGAGTGCAGCAAATGAGTCTTTACTTTGAGTAGTTATGTAAAAGATTGAATTGAAATGATAGGGAAAGAGAAGAATATAATGAACATAATTGTTTTCATGATTAATGAACCTCACAGATGACAAGTTCTTTAACTAAAATTTCGTTAAACTCGCAAGTTACCAAGAACTAATCAATCTTATACCACAAAGAAAAAAGTGACCAATTAGAATAATAGCTTAAACATTTTTTCTGAATTAGATATATGATTGCATTACTCTCTCAAAAGGCAATCATCCAGGTAGATGAAATTGTTGTACAAGGAAAATTGTGCCCATTTTTTCCAAGAAAGTGGACTATTGGTTTACTCTTTTATTTTTTTAAATTAAAATTTATAATTTTACAGTAAGTCAATTGCAATAATGTTGTAAATAAAATTCTGCACCTAATGTTCATCCGAAATTAAAATCAGATTAAAAATATATCGGACAAAACTTTAGATGTGTGATAATTTTTGTGCCAAAACCAAGGAACTGTATTTGCGTTGATTTCATTTATGCATGTAAAGACTTTAGTGGCAAATTAGATTAGGATTTGGTTTGTTACTATCATATCGATTGAATAATATATCCTTCAAGATCTTCTCTCAAAAGTGTGAGGCCATCAATTACCAATCAGCGCCTCAATGGCATCGAATATCTGCCATCAAGTGAACAAATTATTCTTACCTTTTATATAGGACAAGAAACTAAAATTCAATGTTACATTCACATTATTGATGGTCAGATTTTATGCACAGGGCTTAGAGATAATTAGAGAACATCACTCGTATAAGGTAAACTTCATTATGTCATGAGCTTACAGTTCGGCTACATCTTACGGTGGCTGCCATGGGGCGTTAGTATTTCTTGATTTAGAACGCAAGTTAGATGTCGGCCCCAATGACAAGAAAAAGGCATCGAAACAGGTGAAGATCGATAGTAAATTCCGTAGCAAATATCTTAGTACTTTTCTAGGAAAAGATTTTTCGCTATAAGAGTTTTAAGCTATTAGCTAAAACGGGTTTTTTTAACAGATTGATTTAAAAATGGATAAAAATCAAAGCTAAATTAAGTAACACAAAGGTTTAATGGTATGCTCAATTAATAAATCTTCACAAAAAATTTAAAACTGTTAAGCGACGATCATTCTAGATAAAACAAAGCCAAAGGCAGCCTTAAAACAGAAAAAACGGAAATAAGGAAACCCGGATGATTCCCTAATAAGAGAGTATGACAATCATATATCTGTTTCGGAATAAAATGTTTTAGCTATTATTCTACTTGGTTACTAACTGTACTGGCAAAGAGACCCTACCAATTTTTTCATTCCATTGGTTTGCTATGGTCCCCCTTGCCTCACAGTTCGACTTTTTATCCTCTGTGGTATAAAATTTCTTAGTTCTAGGTAGCTTGCGATGTTAGGAAAATATTCAGTAAGAGAACTTGTCATCTGTGAGGTTTAATTTAACATGATGACAATTATGTCCATTTTATTTCTCTCCTTAATCTTCACTTTTACTCTATTTTTACTATAGCAACTCAACGAGAAAATGGTATTCAGATGTCAGTAATTCTCTTACAGGCATTTTTTTACCAACTTTAACCTCTCTTAAGGAACACGTTTCGGTCTTTGACTTCTGATTCTCAATTTTAAAGTTATAATTGGTAGCAACTTCTTGGTCCTCACCGTCTTCCGATACAATGCTCCCAGCAGCCAAACAACAGGATGTGGGAACAATCTCGGGTTTTACCTCCACGAGTTCAGTACACCACCAAAATAAGTAGGCGAGTAAGATGTGAGTGGTTCTTTCCGATACTTCGCCCATAGTTTTATTGGATATAACTTTAATCAGGAGAAGGTTGTAGCAGACGTTCAACACCTACTATTAATAAAAGTATAGACATTGCCTTCCTATTCAGACACTGTCTTTATACTAAAGGGGTGTCAGGTGTAGCATAAAAGCCTTCTGGAGCTGACATTATGAGGTTTGAGTGCTTTGCAACCAACAATGCTGGAGGATCATGTTGTATGGTTGAGAGTCCAATTTGAGCCTCCGGTGGTTCTTCTCCTTATTATTTTTTTCTAAGAGCCTTTGGTGACCTGGGAAGCTACGATTGATAATTATAATATTTGATTACGGTATACTAGATTTAATACATTTACATTTTATTTTTTCTCTTTCATTATTAGTTTATTATGCCCAGTATTTTTGTATATTTTAGGAAATTTCGTTCGTTAACTTTTCACATTTATATCAAACTGAGATTCAAAACGCAATGATGTAGAATAAAATATTGATTGAATAGAAACTATAATTAGAAAAACAGAATAAAACGAAGAATATTTTATTTGCCGTGGAAACTGATTTTGTTTTGTAAATTTGGACAAAATTGATGTAAATTTACTAACACCAATCGAAAATGCACAAAGATTAAACTTTACATATATTCCAAATATTTTATTTTTTTAATAGCTATGTACAAATCAAATTCCTACAATAATAGCAAATTCAAAAAACAACCAATATTCATAAGTCTCTTGTTGAAACATTCAAAGCAATTGGATGGATTACTTTTACATTCAGCACAATATTTTTTTGCTTTATTTATTTACTTCTTCTACACTCTCTTTTTCTCATTCCTTTGGAACAGAGTACACGTCTTTAACAAGGTATTCTGTTCAATGTGTCCCTTTGGCGCTAAAATTTCAAGCTATGATCAGTCCTATTGCTGCGTCTTCCTGCAGCTCTTAGTTTTGTTGGCGTTTGATTACTTACATCACAGGGTGATTCAAAAATGGATTTTCTAAACTGGGCAATTTTCATTTTCCTTTTATATTGCTTTGGAAATTTCACTAAAACATTTGCTACGTCTATCTTGAAAAGGTATTCTGAAACAATTCTATAATCCATATGAAGAATTTTTGAAGAGACCTGAATAAAACGCAGTTTGATGAAGATGGCTAATTATTTCTTTTACCGTATTTTAGCTAAGAATAATTTCTGGCTTATTTATTCATTGGTCGCCTTGTTTTGTAAAAGATACCGTCTTGTATTGCTAGAATAATATTAGTGAATACGATTTCACAATTTTGTTGCTTACCATTTAGTTTTCATTTTTAAGCCTTCCGTTTGTAAAGTCCTTTGGGTTGCATTTCTCTTTTATCTTATATACGTAAAAAAGGTACGTGGCTCTTATCTTAGCTGACCCTACATAGTATTCTTTAAGATCTAATAGTATTTTGTTTGGAAAAAGTATGTTCTTCTGTGGCTTCTTTTCGTTGCCTTACGTCTCCTTCTTTACAGGAATAGACACAAAGGCAGTAAGTCTAACTGAGGAAATAACATACTTTATAAAATTTAGGCCCTAGTTATAGGATTTTCCTGTAAACGCCATAGCAATATTGTTTAATTAATAGTAAAACATTTAACTGGTGTAATAGCAAAAGTAAAGCAGTGTTAGAAAATGTTAATTTTTGAAAGCAATCCGTTCTATAGATTGAGTTAACTGAAAAGTGCGCATATCGCATCAGTGACTAACACATGTTTCTAATCAATATTTGAGCTACATAAGAATATTTCTATAAGGGAACTTTTTTCACTAATTTGCTACATTTTTATGCTTTATAGCTTTCATGTACCTACATAATGCTCCTCAAGAAATTACTTATTTCATTACAGTTGTGTCCGTCCCTTTTTTATTATAGTATTTCGCTCAGGCTAATTTTGGTGATAATTAAGTTTTGTTTTTTCCATTATCAACTTAATTATTTAATCAGGTACCATAAGTTTATATTTGTCATAGTCAGTAACAACTGAAGCTGAGCTCAAATTTGGATCGATAAATGTGAAAGAGTGTATCAGCAAACCATGCACTGGGTTCCACCTAGTCTTTGAAACATCATATAGAATATTATCTGCATTTCCAGAGTTATTTTTATAATTCTATTTATCTTTTGCTTCAGAATCGCATTAAAAATTATCTTCCTCTTCACTACTGCAACAATGTAAATCTTTTTTTTACTCTAAGAAAAATATAATGTATTTACTGGCATTTTGCTTGAATTATCACTTTTATATTTTAGCAATTTTAATTAAAGTTAAAAAATTTGCCTAATAAGAAATACTATCTCAGGCCATGCCGAAAAGCATAACTCTTGGATTTCTTTGACCAAGAAAGGAATGCAAACTTTTGTCACCATCTCTGGTACCTTAACTATGGACGATTATACAATAATACTATAGATAGCTTGTCGCTGGGATTCTCCTCAGATCGGTTTACAGTTTGAGGAGGATTGCTTTCGTATTCATCCCACAATACATCGTGATCTAATAAAACAATGCCGATATAAAGAGATGGCCATTTTTTAAAGCCGGGAGAGTTCTTCTGCGAGCTGCAACAATATTCACTACCTTTCTGCATTCAGTCCAGCGCTCTGTATAGCCGAGCCAATTCGGTGTCCTGTTTTCATCCCTATCAACTCAAAAAGGGGAATAGGTACCAGTAAAGCCCTGATATTTTCACAGCAACTGATTCCAGGTTTTCAAGAATTGAAAGCTGCTGGGAAGGGACACGACTAATTTGCCTGCCGCTGGATTCTTAGATATCTCAAGAAACCTGCGAATGAGCTAGATAAAGACGGGGCAGCATTTCTACCCACACTTAGCAAAAACGACCGGCCTTTTGTTTTCTCACACAGTAACTACATGTCATAGTCAGGTAACTTATGCGGTTCCATAGAATATGTATAGGATGTGAGATGGCGGACAGAAATTTAAAGTTTCATGCATTCTGTCTTTGCTTTTGCCGTTGACATATCCTCACTGCCTAGACCGTAAAAAGTTATTTACCCTCGCATCCTAATTGAACACAATTGAGGGATGAATTGCCATTTGATAGATAGCACTTGTGAACATTTTTCCTAGTAGCGCTCTTTTATCAAGTCTGTTTGACTCACTTTGGTCAAATTTTCTAGTTTGGGTGGTATACTGCTCAGTACTTGTCTCATAAGCGAGATTAGAGTAAACGATACAGCTTCACCCTTGTTGGTTTTGCAAGGATCATCATAACGTAATTTTGGTTAAATTAATATTTTTGAAAATATCATCCTCTTCGATTTAAATTAAAATATTTAATTGATTGATTGTTTACTTGTGTCTCAAGGATGTTTTTGTTATCATGAGTTTTTAACCTAACTGTATAAATTCCTCTTAATAAGAGATTATTTCTTGCAATACCGGTCTACTTTTTCAAGTGTGACTAAGATTGCTATGGTTGAATAGATTTTAGTGTTAATAAACAATGCATACTTGTTCCATTTGTATTTAGTCAATGAGGTCTTCAAATCATTGGAATGCAACCACCTGCTGAAAGTATTAAGATCCCTACTTAATGATATAGTTTATAATTTAAGATGTAATTATAGACACGCCAACAAATCTTCCGAGCTGGTTGATAAAATTATGAAGAAATGAGAAGATTTAAGAGCAAAATTTGCAAACAAAGAGTAATCATATCGTGCATATAATTGATAAACAATAGTCAACTTTATAATCATTTTTTCTTAAGGACACTCAAACTAAGTTCATTTGAAATATTTCACATTCGCTTTGAAAACCTTTGCGAATTCATCGATGTTTTGGGGTTGTCTTGCATGGAGGCGGACGTGCCGTTCCTAAATAAATTTCCATCGGTTTTAGGTCTCATGAGAATGACAGCAATTATAAAACACTTGTTTTTTTCTTCTTTAACAATAAATAACGTAATTACGATTTGTTTTGTACTTGTTGTCTTGTTGAAAGACTAATCTTCCTGAACTAGGCTTGTTACTATCACTCGTCAGGTAATCGTTAACATCTTGTGTATTCACTTTTAGTTGATTCATTTAATCGTACCACCTGCCGTTAAACAAATACTAACCCATAACATAAATAATCTACTTTTATGTTATATTGGAGGAAAAGGGTTTTTTGGAGGACCAGCACCGCCAAATATATCTGACATCATTTTTCGATGGCTTACTTCAGACGGGCTTTCAAATGAATATTTTTCAATAACAATGTCCTACTCATGAGATCCATGCATTTCGCTAGATGGAACATATTTGTCTCTGCAACAACCAACCACTACAAACCCCTCCCCCCCCACTGCCTTGTGGGTTTTGCCTTTTAAGGCAAAGGCTAGAAGAAGGATACCTTGATCACAAACCAGGATCAGGACTGCTTACAGGCGAGTACCAAAGGACCGGTGTCTCGGCAGCTCCCTACAGCCGAGAATAAAGCCTGTTCGTCTCGAGCCTCTCTTGCTACTAGGGTCCTTCTACCCTCGGTCAAGATACGGATCCAAACTATGCACACAGTTCCACCCGTTTAAATCTAATTCAGGTTTTATGCCATCAGAATTACATCTACCTAGACCATCTTGAAACTACGGCTGCTGACAGAAACACACAGGGTTCTTCTTGTATTCAAGGAGCGACCCACTTCGAGATGGAAAGAATTCGATAGCGGAATGCGCATCGTCATAGGCGTTACGAGAGAGCACTTCAGCCCAACCACACCTGGTGACAACATCCAGTGTCCTGATTGCGGACACCGCTGCGGCTCCTGCATCGCCCTCTACAGTCACGGCCACATCTAATAACCGAGACTACTATGAGGGCATCCGTCATCATCGACTTCGATGGAATTCTCAAAGCAAGCCAGCAAAGTGTTTCTACTAACATGGAAAGCCTCAACTCTCAAATGATCGTTTATCTCGCCTTTAGTTTGTATTTAGGTTACTGTTAACAGTTCTTTTCATTCTATATACTTTTTGGAGTGTAATCTTGAGAGGACGCCCCGAACAAGGGATAATTCCAGTTATTCACTGTTCTTTAACCTTTAATTATTGAGTACTTTTAGGAACAATTTATTCTTTAGAAATTTTCTTCTAGCTGAGTTTAGATACCTGATTCGATATAATGCCAGGTCTTAGTTTGCTAGATTTTGCCCATAATAATTCCTTAAAGTATAAGACTGACAAAGTGGCGATTCCGTCTAAAGGGTTCTTAGAACTTTCTAACTATTCATGATTAGGTTAAATTCTGAATATAATTATACAACAATTACTCATGTCACTGTAATCGTGTCATATGTAAACTATAAATTCAAAATATAGATGTTAAAATTATATCTTATCTATAAGTTTTGATTACAAACTTTCGTTCAAAGTTTTATTATTCCCTTATTCGTTCATAATACTTATTGTGGCTATTTTTCAGACTCACCCAATTTCGTTTGCTTTTTATAAAGAGTTCAAGAACTATGGCAAAATATTTTGGCATAGGTAGTGGTATGAATACATTCTGAAGCAAATGTATTCTATTTCGCATTATAATGTCACTAATATGAACGATTGTATTTAGTTGCAATATAGAAAACAAAATGCGAACTTGAATATGAACTAGTCCATTTAAATGATAAATTACAATTTAAGTTTAAAATTATCAATGACAAAATGATATTAATTCGGTGCATACTGTAATTCGTTACCTTTCACATACAATGATTATCTTATACATATCTATACTTCCACTTCCCTACAGATGCCAGCCTTGGAATAAGCTCTAGTTTATTAGCTCTTTATCATTTTTTCAGTTTTTGGTGATTGTTAGCACATAGTTGTGGATTTTCTCTTCCAAATATCTGTAGGGGTGCGAAATTTATGAGAGGCATTCCTTTCAACTCGATAATAAAATGGCCGAAAAACTTGCCAACAATGAGACAGACTCAAGACAGTCGTGTGGCTTTAGTATCGAGAATCAAATCCAGAGGTACCGCGTTCGAAACTCAACAGTCCATAAACATTTATGAAGATCTCTCTAGAAAGAAAACAAAGATTAAGGACCAACTTAAGAAGAATACGAAAGCCAAGGAAAATGGCAAGAAAAACGTTTGAAGGGCCAACTTGAAGAAAAAAATAATTTCAGTCAAGAAGAAGAAAAAATTAGAGAAAGACAACCTGCATCAAGAAAAGAAAAAAGCAAGTCCGTATTATTCTTGAGTAGATCCTTAATCTTAGTTTTCTTTCTTGATTGATCTTCATAAAAGTTTTAGGACTGTTGAGTTTCAAACGCGGTACCTCTGGATTTGATTTCCGATACTATAGCCACACGAGCGGCTTGAGTCCGTCTTATTGTTGGTAAGTTTTTTGGCCATTTATATTATCGAGTTGGGAGGAATTTCTTTCCTAGATTTCGCCCCGCTACATATCCAATTTTCTCTTTCTGGTTGAATTTACATCTGACCTCGTTTTTTCTATCGATTATCTTATAGTCGTATGTTCTTGGATTTCTTATTTGAAACTTCCCGCTTATTACTTTATTATGAAGGTTCGCTTTCTATGATTTTCAGCCAATACACGCTTAAACTATTGACTCCGCAGAAATGAGAGCATGTGGTGATAGGAGGAATAATATTTTAGATTTCACACTTTCCTAATTAGGTTGAGTTTTTTCTAGCAAAATTTGTGCTGCCCTCAGTCTTCAATTTCTTTCCAAAGCGATTCAATTATTTTATAAGCCATTGCGACTTTGAATAAAAAAATAGAAATTATGTCATTAAATTCAATTACTGGTTCCTTAGAAATATATCAGAATAAGTTGCCCTCGGGTAATTTATTTCCCTTAGCTTCTCGATTTCCTTTCAAACGTTTAAATTGCTTTCTTTTATTTTACTCTTTAAATTTCTTTTGTTATTTTGACCAAAATGTTCAAGAATTATTTAACTAAAAAGGTTATTTTTATTTATTCACATCAAAAACAATATGAATTAGAGATAAAGAAGTAAGGAAATAAGTAATGTATTATAAATAATTCAACCGAAAATTAAAACAGACGAACACTTCCATCTCTAAGGAAGGAATGTAGGAAAATGATAATTAAAAATCTAAATAAAAGGCACTGCAAAATTCCCCTAGGATGATTATACTCGAGCACATATATACGACGGGCAGTCAATAGTTTTTGCGAATCGGTGGGACAAAAGAGAGGAAGGGGGATGGCTTTTTGTTTGGGTGTTAGGACAAGTTATGACAAGTCAGGACCTGCAGCTGCACGCTCCTGCCTCGTCTATTTAAGAAGCAGTAGTTGATCGCAGATCGTCGCGCAGAAACTTTTGAACAATAGAGAATGTTGAGCCCGTTAGATGTGATCAACAAGGACAATTTCGCCCGTGTGAAGAGGATGATCCTTGAAAATCGACGGGTGAAAGTCGAAGAAATCGAGCGAGAACTTGGAATTTCACATGGAAGTGTTATCAACATCATCCACGACAATTTGGCCATGGCCAAGGTCTCTGCCCATTGGGTCCCTAGAAACCTCACGCCCCATGATCGACTTCAACGTCTTCAAAGGTCGGAGGAGCTGCTACTTCTGTACAACCAAGATCCGGAGGGATTTAAGTAACGCATAGTCACAGGTGATGAAACGTGGGGCCATCACTAAGATCCCTAGACCAAGCTCAAAAGCATGGCCTGGAAGCACAGGGGCTCTCCAACCCCTATCAAGTTCTGGACCCAACCCTCAGCCGGGAAGATCATGGCTACCATTTTCTGGGATTCTGAGGGTGTGTTGATGGTAGACTATGCGCCTCGTGGAAGGACCATCACAGGCCAATTTTATGCCGAGGAACTGACTGGGTTGAAGAAGTGCATCTGTCAACAGCGGCCCGGCAAGTTGACACGCGGTGTCCTGCTCCTCCACGACAATGCCCCTGTCCACAAGGCCAGAGTTGCACAAGCTGCCCTACGTGAGTGAGGATTCGAGGAGCTCAACCATTCCCCCTACAGTCCAGATCTGGCCCCTAGCGACTACTTTTTATTCCGCCAGCTCAAGGCTCTACTGCGTGGAGTCCAGTTTGGGGACGATGAAGATGTCCAGCTCACCATCCAGGAGTGGATTGAACAGCAGTCGGGAGATTTCTGGTTGTCGGGAATTCAAAGCCTCAGGGATAAGTGGCGCAAGTGCATTGAAGTCGAGGGTAGTTATATTGAAAAATAATAAAACACTTTTCCTCATATCTCGTTTCCTTATATCTGAATTGCAAAACTTATTGACCGCCCCTCGTACCAGCCTCTCAATGGAGAGAGATTATTGCATCTACTGAAAATAGTAAATTAGGTTAAGTATTGGCGATCATTTTTGTTAATAATATTCCACATCTTTACTTTACCTTGCAATTTCGGACAAAGCACTCTTTTATTTCTGATTACTCAATCTACTCTCGCCTTTCTATGGAGATTATTTGATCAACTCTTACGTGATTCATAGAAAGAAAGGAGATGTTAGCATATATAAGAATATTAGAGATTCAGAACAGCTGAAAATACCTTGTCATTCCTATTACTTACTATATTTATAAATACAAAAGTCGCAGGTGTTCTTTGACATTTGTGATTACAAATATTTTCAATTCATTTTCGAAATTCAGATAAATGCGTCCTTTTCCTTTTTTTATTCAGGGTAGCTAAAATTCTAAATTTCTTTGCGTTGGTGATTAATTTGTTCAATTCCAACTTGTATAATGATATTTTCTCTTAGAAATATTATTATGCTCTGCATTGCAAATACGTTGCTGAATAATAGGGAATAAATACTATTAAATTAGCTACAATCCGTTCATTATATGTCTGAAGTTTTGAATACGGTCAAGTAATGATATTCTCTCCCATATTATAAGGCGTATTTACTGCCTCCATTTTTAAAATGATTATAATTATGATTATATTTTCTTTATTCGTAATCTTATTTTCATTTTCATGTTTAAGCTAGGATTTCCTAACATTATATGGAGCAGTTTCTTCTCATTTTTGGATAACATACATTAATTCCATTTAATTTTATTCAATCCCCATCTCTTTTATTTATCTTCTTATTTTTTCCTGATATCCTATTTTAGCACGATGAGATATTTTTCGTAAATATTCAGGCCATTTTAATGAGGATCACATTCAAACGAGGCAATGTATTAGAAGTCAATAGATTCCAGCTTCCGTTACGATGAAAAACATTATATAAGGTCATCTCATAAATAGTGATTTTTGTCAAGTTTTTCGTACTAAAATTAATAGTAATAAAATAAACCTTTAAACAGTATTTATATTTAGTTAAGTATTTTTTTTTAATTCAGCAAGTAATGGATATCCTACCAGTAGTCTCTATCAAACTAATAAATTTTCACTGTTTCCCAAATTGTTTTGACTTTGATTTTAAAGGATTTAAATGTTGTTTCAACCACATCTGTTGTTGACATCTTTATTTTTTTAAGTTGATTGTCTAAACTACTAAAAAATGAGTGATCTTATTGGGATCAATCGGGTGATTACATAGGAATGATGACATATAACTTCCCAAGCTATATTAGGTTTTTGTATGAAACTCTCTCGGTATGAGGTTGGGTCAGGTCTTATTGAAAAAGGACTCTTATTCTATCAAATAATATTTGCCTTTGATTATGGGTTGCATTTAAACATTCTAATTAAGTACAGTAAATATCTTTGCTAAAATTCTGCGTTAGGTTATCGGGGGAAAATTGGATTATACATAATTATTGTTAGTCCATAGATTTGAACGTTAACATCAGAACCTCTGCATTAAGGGTTTTAAAGTTGTAAAGTCCTTGCACTGGAGCAGGCCCCCTTTCTCAGCCTCAGGATTGTAGTCAAGTGCTACGCAGGAGCTTCACGACCGGAGACTTCCTTGGCTGCAGTGGATGACCGTGACGTCTTAAGGTCCTGATCATGCCCTCGAAATTCCACAAAGACCTGCAACTCAGCCTTCTTGGCCATTGGATCTCCCAGTTGATCTAGACCACCCAAACCACCGGAGTCGCCTTTGCATGCTATGGTAGACGGGACCTACTGAGGGCTTGAGATCCGTTGGCTACTCTCAATCTGGTTTAGCTCGCCTAAATAGAGAAACCATTGCTATCTCTTTTAAATAGACATTCCAGTGGAATAATATAATATAATAATAATAGTATTAATAGAGGATTTATATTGCGCCGCCTATAAGACCATTGCCTATGACAAGGCCTAACAGAAGAGATGTTTTTTAAGTTCGCTTAAATGTGCCAGGCGAGGTAAAGCTTTTGGCAGATAAGGCGGAACTAAAGCGATGTGCATTTTGTAATCCAGCAACATCTAGTGTGGATGATAACTTGAGTGGGGTTGCGTGGTTTAGAATTTTAAATATGAAAAGAAGGACTTTAAAGGAGCTTGGAAATTTAATTGGCAGCAAGTGCAGTTCAAGTAGCACGAGTTTCAGATGAGAGCAGTTCACGACGGAGAAGTCGAGCCACAAAGTTCTAGACAAGTCGAAAGGGACGTACTTTAGTGTCGGGTACCCCAGTAGGAAGAAAGTTACAGTAGTCAAGGCACGTAGTATGGCTATCTTGAAAGTTAACCGGGTAGGACTGAAATTACGGAGAAATCAGAAGCGGTTTCCTGACATAAGTAAAATGCGATTTGAAATCGAATTGACTATCAGATGAAACACCTAAGGTTTCTAACATTGTCAAAGAGTGCGATCGATAACCAATAAGATAGAGAGAGGGAGCTACATTTTTACAGCGAGCAATATTTGCTGTGGTGCCAATTTAAAGAGTTTCAGGTTGTTTGTGACGGTAGAGTTTGAGCATTTCACCGATAGCACTTCAATAATCGCCTCATATGCTGAATAAATAGTAACACTCAAAGTGAACGAGTTTGAGCAGAAGAAGAGAAATATTTTCCTCTCGGCAGAAGAGAAATGGAAGACGCAGAAGAAGGCCAATATAAAGGAGGTAGACTACGAAAGGATAGCAAGCGAAGGACAGAATCCTGAGTAACACCATAGGAAGCAGCAGTTGACCATAAACCCTCATCCTGATGTAAATAGAATGAGTCCAAATTGAAAAATAAGAGCAAAATCAGTTTACATTGACTAATTATAGAGACACTCAGAAAGTCAACAAGGCGGTGGAGAAGAACTGAGTGATCAACGGTCTCAAATGATGTCAAGAAATTGAGAAGCTGCAGAATTGAATGCCTTTCAGCCTCACCTTCAGGGCAGATTCGGTCACTCACAAGAAGAAGAGCTGTTTCAGAGCTGTGAACTATCATGCAGCTGGAGTGGAAAGATAATTCGATGATAAGCGAAAAAATATGTTCAGTGATACGAGCATATTACTACACTCTTAAGTGCTATGGATAGGAAAGGATGTTGAGAGATTGGACGAAACTTTGGAAGATTATTAAATTCAATATTTTTTTCTGTATGATCGAATAGACAGCCGTATATTTGAAGTCAAATCACCCTTCACTTTTCCACATGGAAGAATTGAAAATAATTAGTAGATTTAGTAGGATTACAAGAAGAAACGCAAGAAAGAGAATTGGTGGAAATCTGACAAGTGGAATATTGATGCGCAAGACAGACGAATATGAAATCTCAGAGAAAATTTGAACTAACTATTTAGAGAAAAAAGTACCGAAAGCGGATATAGAGATGTAAGGAGGAGTATAAAGGGACAAAATTGAAGAGTGCACGAGGATATTTCTTTTTCGTCAAGTATTTCACGGGTGAGAGCCTCTCAAGAGGATTACAGGAGGGTTTTGTACTAATGGGTTGCATGAGAATGGGCGAAATAAGCTTGTTAATTCTCCATGCTTCGGGAACGGGTGGAATAAAAGCACTTTTCACGTGCTTTTCGTTTATTGGCATCTCGGATCATGTTGAAGATCCAAGTAGCCTGAAAGATCGAGAGGATACATGGCGAAGAGGAAAGTGAGTGTCTAGGCACGAAAAGAGTGAGTGCGAAAAAAAGCCGATGTGTATGTTGGGCGTCAGAAAAAGTGGAGAGAGTCGCGGCCATCCTGGAGAAGTGAGGTGAGTAGCCAGGCCATTAGCCCAGACTCATTTGAGGAGAATCTACGGTGGTGCGGGCCTGCGACAGGAACAGTATAGACGTTAGCTGATAAAGTAGAAGTAAAACGAATTGAATAATAAATTTATCAGATATAGCATTTAAAGCATCCGTGACAGTGAGCTGGTGAGCCTAGTACTATGATAAAACATTAAAAAGAACAATTCTTTGGGTGTGAGTTGGGAAAGTGACGAGTTTAGAGAAAGGAAAATGTTTTAGGGCATATTGAAGTCGCGAAGTACAACTACGATGGTGAAGGAGTTTGAGAAGGTGTGATTAAGCAGATTACTCAGTTTGTTACAGAAGAGAACTGATGTAGAACCAAATCTTCTGTCAATGTTTATGCGTTTGAGTGAGGGGCGAGCAGGGGTAGCAAGAACTTCAAAATTGTTAAGGGACAGGATTGCTCGGTGTGAGTAAAGGGCAGACAAATTCAGCACCAATAATAGCAATTTCACAGCCTTATTGCTAGTTCTACAAATGTGTAAAATTAAGGCACGGACAAAGTACAACTCCCTCTCAACTTAATGTCAAAGATTTGTAATCAAATATGAAATTCTAGTTTGAAAATAAATTATGTTTAGAGCTTTATTATCTAAATATATTTCAATAACTTCGAGCCAAAACTGAGCTGTCCACGTTTGAGTATTTATTTAAATCATTTTCATATTTTAGACCATCCTTTGTCCTCAGGTAGAAACAAATACATAAAAAGTCGTAAAAACTTCATATACTAATGTTTATAAAACGTTAATTTACTAGCCTTGTGAATTAGCAAACTCAACGGTGTCAGGCTTCCATCATAGGAAAGCAGCTAAAAGTTCAATTTGGAAAAGTTAAATCTTTCAAACCTCTACCATTAGCAGCGGAATACCTGCATATTTATTGTACCTTTTCTTTTTAATCCTTAAAAATTAAGTTTTCATTTAATCCCAAACTGTAATTTCCACTATATGGTTGCCTTCTAGATCCTAATGACTTACACTTCTTTCCCCCAACCCCACTCCTTAAGGTAAAAACCTTGCTATATTATGGTTTTTCTTATTAGGTGCTAGGAGAGACTTTGATTTACTCAGAAACCACAAATCTCAAGTTGGGTCTTACATCATGGTCACAAGAGATATTAACCAGCTACCAGCATTAAATCACCCTTACTATTCGAATTTTCCAATTGTCAGACAATTTAAGGCAAAAAAACAAAGCCCCCCCCCCAAAAAAAAAAGAAAAGGAACTGGAAACTTCTTTTCCGCAAGGGTAATCGATGAAGATTTTCTTCAGTTCGATTAAAAGAAGGGAGATTGTTGCGCAAATTCAAAGGCTTGCCGTTCATATAGCCTCCAATTGACTGGGGTAGAATCACGGCAGAGAAAGTCTTGCTGTCTAACGAACGCTCATGGGACGTAACCTTGAGATGATAAAGGCGACCTTGAGGTGCGTGCAGGAGTCCTCGATCTCCAGTCAAAACCGAGTATTTATATGGGCGACTCTAAAGGGGAAGGGGAAATTTGGAGAAATGAGTCACAAGCTCCAGACATCTTAATCCGGAGGCTGATTCGATTCATAATTTAACAGCAAAGAGCGAAAAACAAAGGCTCTTTCTACCTTCGCTGCCGGAGGGGGAGGGGAAGGCTCATGACTGTTTTGCTAGATAGGAAGATATTTTCCCAATGCGTTCAGGAGTCAAAACTTCTCGAATGTTTCCGAACAGGTAGTGAGGTTGTCCATGGCGGGATACAAACGCACGTGGTCTCCAATAAAGTAGGGTTGCTCAGTGGTTGTTCTTTTCCAAGCTTCTTCCGCCATTCGGCCATGTGAGTATTGTAGTAATTAGATGGTAATTAAACATAGCTTATACTTAGTAATAAAGATAAAAATGTCTCCTTGAAAAGTGTATTATGTGCTGTGAGAGAAGTATCCCATAAGTGCTAAATATATGCCAAACCTTTACCAAAATGTTAAATTGATATATTATTATCTATCAACATATAAATAACTACAATTACGAGAATATAAATTAAATTAAAAACAGAGTTATAATAAACTTTCTTACGTACCCGACCAACTATCATTAGCCCTCTGTTGTTTTGTCCAATACTTGTGATCTTTGGCCTAATCAAGATGCTCTTCTCCTGTTGACCTACGATATCCAATGCTTGTTATTGCCATACATCCTTTTAGCCCTTTATCTTTGTCTCCTAACTGTTTTGGAAGTTATTTTTAATTTAAAATTTCATTGACTTGCTGAGCTAATTTAGATAGTTTTCTGCGATTCTCTAGTGAAACACAAATGATATATTTGTCTTCTTTATGTATAGTAGATGTTTTTTATTAGTTGTAAATTTTCCCATTATTTAAAACATCTTAGCCAAGAACAATAAGTCCAGTTAATCTGCTCCATATTGGAAACTGTATAGGAAAGACAAGGAAATAATAATGAAACACTTTTACAGAGAAACAATATGAAAATTTCCTTTTAAGACCCCAAACCAAATAGATTCTCAACTAAGACATTAAACTATCTAAACAAATATTACCATTAACAAAATACAACGGATAAAAACAAAACCAACCAAGTAGAGGTCATTAGATTCAAACAACCAATAAACTGCATCTACAATATTGCGTCTGACCTGCTTAAAAAGGCAGCACCATCATGGTTAGTAGAAAAAAACTAAATCATGTAATACACGTATCAATAAACTAATATCTACATAACTTGACATTACAATATGTAATTTTTCCAATACAAATTAAAAACCACAAAAACCTACCTTCTCCACATGTTCATTAATCATGCACTTAAAAACAATGAAATTGGGACTGCTTAAGGTCTCCTTTGCTAACATTTCCAATCTTTCTTAATATCTTCTATCCATTTTTGCGATGTTCTGAAAGAATCTCTCACCATGCTCCTCATTGAGATACACAAAGATTTTACGAAAGAAAACAAGATACTAATGTAAAAATTTCACGGACTAATTCCTAAAAACTTAAATAAAATTGCTACCAGCTCTTTGTGGGTTGGATCTTTGTGATTTTCTTAGAATCCATGAAATACACCAGGAAAGGAACATCATAATTCTCTTTCACCTATTGTCATCGCTCTTTCAAGTTTCTCATATTTAACATTTCGTTTACGTTTGTTCTTTATCTTAGCCTCAGATAACTTTGGAAATAAGAGACTGATTTGTTGAAAGATTTTTTTCCCAAATTCAAAGCACTTCAAATACTGTTATTGCAATCACGATTTTATACGAAAGGCGGGTAATCAAACTTTGGATGGCTTTACAAAAGGCTGCCATTACAACATTTAAATCCCACAGATATAATTCATGTCGCTTGGGAATTGAATTTTTCGGTAATTATGATCATCAAATTTGCTATCACATAAGCAATGTAAAGAGGAATATTTTGTAACAATAATGATTCCACAAACAAATCTCACTTAAATTCTGGATAGTTGATTTTTTCAGAAACTCTTTACCATTACCCTAGATTTCTCAGATCTTTATCAAGTGCGTAAGAGGAATAGATGGAAATTGGTTTCTATTGTGTAGTACCACTGATTTGAGACTTTCTGCTGGATCATATTTAAATTAAATCGAAGTAAACAAATCAGTCACCTCTTTTTAGAAACACAAATCCCTGCTAATATCAAGGAAAATTTCAAAGTCATCATTTCGTTACTGTTACATATATCTTAGTAAATACTCTTCTCTCAACCTGGAAGTTAAAAGTTTAATTCATGACTTATGGGGATTTATGTCCCTGATTAAATCCCCCACTTGAGTTTGATTTAGAAAGTAGGATGCGTACTTATTCTTGGTACCAATGCTTAATTCATTTCACTGTTGGCACTACTTGTTCATTCTTCTGATGAAATATATACTATAAATGTCTAAAATAAAAGTTTCTACATTTCTAAGTTCAACCCAAGTTAGTAAAATTAATAATCGATTTTCCATAAAGTAAAATTTATGGAAAATAATTGTAAGTTATTATATTAATAGCCAATTGCTACAGATCATAGTAAGTCTGTACTGTGTGTTGGTCTGCTGGAAGATAACTTTTCTAGTATTTTATTTCAATATTAATGTGTATTTAATAGAAAACAACTGGCTATGTTTAACCTTTTAGTTAAAGCTTTTCTTTCTTAAGATTGTAAGGGTCACGAAATACATTTCTCAGCGTTTGTTTTGGTTGTTATACCAGTTTTATTTTTCTTGGGCTATTAACAACATATATTGTATATCACGCACCATTTGCTTTGCTTTATAATAGAAAAAAGCACGTGCCCCTTAATACGCACCATGTGCTTTGCCTTATTATAAGAAATAGCACGTGCCCCTTAATACGACAAAATCACGCGCCTCTGACTGGCTAAATGCCTACACTTCGATATTCAAAAGGCTTCTAGAATCAACTTTTTTGTGGTTAAGGATAGTGGCTTAGTTGATGAGCGTCGTGGTTCTGATTGTAATAAGCACTTAATGAAAGGTTCAAATCCACTCTTTTATTTCACCTTCGTATATCAGTTAAAATAGTTCTCCCTATTTTCTCCGCTTCTAAATTTCCCATTTTCTTTCACAAGCTTTTCATAGTCATGTAATAGATTCATCAGCGTTTTTGCAGGTTGTGATACCACTTTTCCTTTCCTTAGGATATTATTTTAGCGTACGAGAAGTGCAGGCGAGCAGCTTAAAAGCTTTGCTTTGATGAGTATTTTTTAAGACTCAGGATGGCCGAGTGGATTTGCAGCTGGCTAACAGAAGTCCAGCGACGCGGGAATCTGTTCGCAACTCGCAGACACTATTATTTATTCTTTGCCCCTTTACTACTCTCCTCTATCTACATTACCAACATCTATTGTATATCAAGCTTCATATGATTTGCCTATATTATATATATATATTTATATATATATATATATATATATATATATATATATATATATATATATATATATATATATATATATATATATATATAATTTCACCAGGAATGAGAGTACATAGAATGCGGAGAAATTCATCTTCATTTATTGGATAGAAACAACGTTTTGACCTGTCCGCTATTTACAATGAATTATAATATTGAAAAAATTGTCTAGAAATTAGAATTTAAGAGTGTTGACAAATATCTACAAAAATAGAAACTTTTTTTTATAGCACAAAACTAAGAAAATACATAATTTATAATTTCAAATTAGTATTTGTTAACAAACTAAATATTGGTAGTTGGTTCATTTAAAAGGACAAACCTCCTGTTGGGATGCGCAGTCGCGTTGTTTACGAATTTACTTGTCCTCACTGTCTTTAAGAAGACAACATAGGCAGCACGATTCGCTTCCTGAGAGCAAGGTTCTCCTCACCCATAGGCATCAGCGCCCGTACTGAAAAACCGTAACACACCATCCTCCATCAGACCACATGCAATCAAATGCAACGCGAATATAACTTTAGATAATTTTACAATAATATATCAATATATCAATATGCAAAGCTTAAGAAAACTAGAATCCCTTTATATTAAATCCCTTGACCCCTAGTCTTAATTGTGACTCGTTCGCAGCTCCCCTACTCTTGGCATAACTCTACTACTAATACAATCTTACCTATGTCCACTTCAATCCCTCCTCCCCACTTCTCTTTGGAGTCAGACCAACGATGTTGAGTGTTTTGTATTGCTCTAGAATTTTTGGCATTATAGATAAAAGTCTCTTCTTTTGTAGATATTCGTCAACACTCTCAATATTCTAATTTCTAGACAAACTTTCAATATTATAATTCATTGTAAATTATGTATTCCTTTATATCATACAACCCGAAGATGAGCGGACAGCTCTAAACGTTGTTTATCCCCAATAAATAAGGAGGAATTTCTCCGCATTCTATGTACTCTCATTCCTGGTGAAATTAAAGATTCGTCTGACTAGCACCAACCCCACCGACTATATATATATATATATATATATATATATATATATATATATATATATATACGTAGGTGAGTCAAAAAGTTCTCAGACAAATGCCAGATTATTGAAATGTTCGATTTTGTACAAGTAAATACAGGGTCAAACACGACTTTCATGTTTTCTGAACAATTCCTACAAAATTCGTCATTCAATTTGTCGAGACTCTTTGTATTAGATGTGCTTCAAAAAGGTTACTTTTTTGAACCCATAAAATGGCAAATTTTGAGATAAGAGCGAACATTAAATTCCTGACTAAACTTGATTGGAAGCCTGTTAAGATTATTGACGCTCTACAACAGGTTTATGGTGACTCTTCGCCATGTAGAGCGGTAGTTTACGACTGGATTAAGCGCTTCAAGGGGGGCAGAGAAGAAGTTGAAGATGATCCACGTGAAGGGAGAGCCTCCACCTCCATTAACTCAGAATATGTCGAGCTTGTGAGGAATCTAGTGGATAAAGATCGCCGTATTACTATTGATGAAGTTGCCAATGCATGTGAAATCTCTCATGGCTCAGCATTTGGAATTCTAACTGAAAATCTTGGCCTGAGCAAGCATTCAGCACGTTGGGTCCCAAAAGCGTTGCGAGAAGACCAGCTGAATCATAGGGCCAACCTTTCTTTGGCTATTTTGACCAAGATTGAAGCAAACGAGGATAGTTTTTTTGAGCGCCTCGTAACGGGAGATGAAACTCGGGTGTATCAGTTTGATCCTGAAAGTAAAAATCAATTAAAAGAGTGGCACCCAAGGGGGGCAGCAGGGCCTATCAAGTTCAAGACAGAGAGGTCCGTTAAGAATATAATGGCTACAGTTTTTTGGGATTCGGAGGGAATTATTTTAATAGACTTCTTAGAAGGACAAAAAACTGTTACATCCAGCTATTAAGAAGGAGTTTTAAGGAAGCTGAAAACTTCAATAGCCAAAAAACGACGAGGAAAGCTCCACAAGCAAATCTTGTTCCACCATGACAATGCCCCTGCACATTCGTCCAAAGCTGTGAGATCTCAGCTACGGGAATTTCGATGGGAAACTCTTGCTCATCCCCCTTATAGCCCTGATTTAGCACCCTCTGACTTTTTTCTGTTTCCAAATTTAAAGGGACACCTAAAAGGAACCCGGTTTCAATCATTAGATGAAGCAAAAAAGCAGGTCATTACTTGGTGCCAGAGACAACCCCGTGAATTCTACAAAGATGGTCTTTACCGTTGGATTCATAGATTAAGAAAGTGTATAGATGTTAATGGAGCTTATGTAGAAAAATGATTACAGTATTATTACAAATAAAAATTTTATGCCATTTATCTGAGAACTTTTTGACTCCCCTTCGTATATATATATATATATATATATATATATATATATATATATATATATATATATATATATATATATATAAATGTATATATATATATATATATATATATATATATATATATATATATATATATATATGTATATATATATATGTGTGTGTGTGTGTGTGTGTGTGATTATTCCAGCTGAGAGGCCAATTACTCGCGAAGCTCAAATGAAGTTAAGATTATTTCTACCAATACATTATTTGCTACTAATTTTCTCAGTTTTACTTTCCTAGGTATTCTTTCATAGTTAAATCATTTTTCCTGCCTAAAGAGTATCCTCGAACTGGGCTTTGTTTCATCAAATAGTAATTGTCTTAAAAAAAATTGCAAATTTCTTGAAAAACTAACAAAATGTAGTTTAGACAACTTCAATAATAGCTCAATTGGCAAAATAAAGCCTGGGATAATTATTTTTTATTTAAAAATACCTTAGATCGGTCCCTTCAATCAAAAAATAATAAATGAAGTACAGTCGCTACTAGTTTAGTGTTACCTTTAATATCAGTATAATTTTATTCCAATCAATAATCTAATTATGAAAATCTTTCTCAGCCAAAATGTAAACCTCTCCAAAGTGATTCGGTCCTCATTGGTGGGTAGGTCCAACATTCAACTCTAATTAATTTTTTCCTCGCCGCTACAGCAGTCTGCTACAGACAACCATTCAAAACATTGATTTCTATTTTGGAACACAATTTGATTAATTTCATTTATTTATTTTTATTTTTAATCGTTTCTGTACCTTTCTCTTACTTCTTTTTGGACAATTAATACTATTTTATTTTTAAGTATAGTCATTATGGCTTATAGGAATTTTTACAGAGAATATGTACAAAACGTTTAAGCATTTCGAATAAATGTTGAAGTTAGTCGTATTTGCTTTAATATTTATATAGTTACATAGTTACAGGGAACAAGCAAGGACTACTTACTACACCCAAAGGCCAGTCTTATTCTATAATAATATGATAGTATTCGTCCTAGGACATTGTAGCCAAGTGGCTTACTCACGCGACATTCAATCCGGAACAGAGCTTTGTATTTAAATAATGACATTATTAATAAAGTAACTAACTGTCAATTTTGTTTTAAAACTAATCACACTAGTAGCATTTAGTACCTCCGCGGGTGAGTGCGTTCCATTTTTCGAAGATTTTAACGGTGAAAATTGTTTTAGCTATGTTCGTTTGAAACCTCCGTCCTTTCAGATAAAAATGGTTGTTACGTGTGATACCATGATCGTACTTAAAAAAAATCAAGTTCATAATTTACGTTTTCAAATTTATTTAGAAATTTGCTACTTCAATAAGTTCACCTCGCAATCAGCTACTTTCGTGAGTCAGTAGTTTTCATATATTTAATCTTTAGATATATGCCTTATTTGTAATCGATGGAATTATATATATGTATATATATATATATATATATAAGCGTGAACCTATGACCATCTAAAGTAACCCCTTGAAACAGTGTACATAACACAAATCTACAATTCTTTCTCTGTAAATTTTTCAGGCGTGGAAAGCGCATTGAACACATGTTAAATAGTTACTTGGTTATAGGGAGCCAACGACGACTCCTTTATCTACTCAATGGCCATTCCCATTCTATGCTATAATTTTAGTAAACCTCACTTGGACATTTGTCGCTACGATGCTCACTTATGTGATATTCAATTCACAGCATGGCTCCGTATTTAAACAATATCATTATTCTTAAAATAAATGTAAATTTTGTTTTTCAAACTATCTACACTACGAGCATTTACTATGTCCGCGGCGAGTGCTTTTTATTTATTGATGATTTTGAAGGGGAAAATTGTTTAGGTATGTTTTTTTTCAGTTTAAAGCCGTTGTTAGGTGTGAAACTATGTTTGAACATAAATGTTTTATAATAATTTACGTTTTTAAATTTATTTAAAATTTTAAATACTTATATAAGCTCACCTCGCATTCGCCTAGTTTGGAGAGTCAGTAGTTTAAATATATTTAATCTTTCCATACACGACTCATTTCTAATTGAGGGATTAGTTTAGAGGCCCTTGTTAAATTCTTTCCATTTTATCGATGTTTACATGTGGATAAGGTGACAAACAATTAAATCGCGTATTCTAGGTAGAGCCTTAATAAACTTTAATATAGAAGTATGATTATATTTTGTTATTTGTAGTAAAAAACTGCTCTCAATAAATCCAAGCTTTCGGTTTGCCATCCTAAACTATTCGTTGCATTTTTTAAAAATTAAGATCCTTTGAAACCCGCACCAATAAATCTCCTTCTTCCTCCACAGAGATAAAATCTTTACTACCCATTTCCTAGGTTGGGTAATTCCAACCTACGTGCAAATTCTACCCTTATCTAAATTGAATTTCACGTTCCATTTATTAGATAGACCATTCGAAGATTTTCTGTAGATCCAGCTGAATTAATTTGATGTCGTTATGATTTAATATTTTGCCCCTAATTTTTGTGTCGTCCGCAGATTTAGATAATCTACAAAGTAGGTCAGTGTCCATATCGTTTGCATAAAATAGAAAGAACAATGGTGGCAACACAGCCCCCTCGGCATGCCACTAGTTACATTATTCCACTCCAAATATTTAGCGTTTAAACTCACTCTGCTTACGATTACTTAGCCACAACTCTATCCATGGTGGGAGGTTTCCCCTAATTCCATATGCAAAAAGTTTAGTTAGTAACCCCCTATGAAGAACGGTGTCGAATGCTTTAGTGAAGACTAAGTAAACGATGTCCAAATGACTACTTTCGTCATAGCTTTTAATCAACCTATTTTAAAATTTCAAAAGGCCAGTTAGACATGAGCATTTCTGACTAAAGCCGTGTTGCCTATCATTAAAGAGATTTTGCGCTTCAAAATGATCGATCACCCTATCGCTAATGATGGATTCCATTAATTTTCCTATAATGGATGTTAAAATTATTGGTCGATAATTGGTCGGAAGTTCTCTTTTTCCCTTCTTAAAAATATGAGTTATATTTGTTAGCTGAAAATCTGATGGTACGACACGTTCTTTTCAACATTTGTCAAAACATTTGGTTAGTGTTCTAACTAAAACGTTTTGAATTTCGTTTAAATATATCGAATAGATTAAATCAGACCTTGGAGATTTACTGGATTTCAAATTACTGTTAAAATTTATAACATCGTTTGGTCGTGGTATAGTGGCCACCGTTTTTGTATCCAAAAGGAATTGGTTTTTGTCATTTTTTATAGGTCCTATTGTTTCCTTTAGCAGGTTTCTATTAGATATACATACGAGAATAATAGAAAACTTCTTAAGGTTACGTTTACTTCCTTTGGCAAGTTGAATTTCATATTTTCTTTTAGCGCTTCGTATTTCCTTCTGAAGTTCCCTCGTTGGGCTATGTAAATTTGACTACTTTCTTCGGATGGGTTACGCTTAGGATGCTTGTATGCACAGTTCCTATCCTTAAATTTTACCTCGATATCATGATTCTACTATTTGGGTTCACTTGAGGCGTTTCGTTTGTTTTTTGCAGAATGAATTGCTCATCTAATTCTCTAAAATGCTCGGTGAAAAAGGACCAGCACAGAATAACATTTTCTAAGGTTGGATCCCACATTATCTCTATAAACCTACTTTTGAAGCCATTAAAGTCCTCACGCTTAAAATTTAGCCCTTTAATATCATTAATTTCCTTGTTACGATTTATATTAATATCGAACTCTGTTGATTTGTGATCACTGGAACCTATACCTTCGCCACTAGTAATACCCGAGATAAAATTAACGTTATTAGTTATAATAACATCTAGGATATTATCCCCTCGCATTGGTTGATTTTTACAAGATAAATTGGTTTATTGAAAAACATAAAAAATATGAATTCAACTTTATATAACCATGGAATATCACATTTCGGTCTGATGCACCGCTATTACGAAGCTAGTTGGGAATTCATTGTCAATACATTCTATCATATTAGCTAGGATATAAACAGACCTTACATTTATTACTTGTGGATTTTTCTCTTGTGTTCCTTGTCCCGGAGTGTTTTAAATAGGATAAATCTCTATATTGTTCGCAAGGTGTTTAAAAGGAGTATAAAATTATATTTCTTGAAGTCTGATTATTCCACACTAAAATCAATTTTGAAATATTGTTTTACTTAAGATGCAAATAAAAAAGTAGTGCGATAGTTAGATTAATACGGGATTAATGAGTAAGAGATTAATATGTTGCTGTTTAATATGTGTATATTTAAGGTCATGTAGGTGGTTCTTTTCTAAAGAATAACTTTTTGACTATAAACAATTTGTTATTGCTCAATAAATTTCGAAGTATACGCATAACTGTAACTTCGGTACCAGTTAGTAAAAATTTACTACCAGTGAGATCAAATTTGTTGTTACATAAGGTGCTTTCTGTCATCTACCAAACAAAATTCGATCATACTCCCTTGAAAAGTTAACGGAATTTTAATATATGTTACGGATAAATTTTCGTCACAAAAGATTACATGATACTCTACACCAATTTCCTCTATTTATATCTTCATTCCTCTCTTTATTTGATATCAAACATTTCTAATCATATGATTTTTATTTAATTTCTGGAAAAGTTTGCATAATTATGTTTATAATTATATCGTCATATTTCTCATGTTTTTTCATTTTTCCAGTATTTGAGCTCACAATTTTTAATGGTTTGTTTCCTTCAACTGCTTCGGAAACATCTTCATATGTCTTCATTTTTGCTCTTTTCCGATTAAACTTACATTTTGGAAGTCCATAGTTTTCATTTTTCGTAGTAAAGTAATGTTTCCTAAAAAAATACCAGAAAAATATTAAATAGTGATGAGAAAATAATGTTATCAAACGTTTGGAAGAAATAAGTATACCAGAGGATAAACAACGTAAAAGACAGTTTAAACAAATATCTAATTCACTGAATAAGTTCTATAGAGTGAAATCTCCAGAGAACTGCTATCTTACTACCCCAAAAATCTCTGGATTTAAACACTATCATCGGATAAAAAGTCTCATTAAAACGGAAAAGAGGAAGCTTTTAAAGGAGGGGCTTTTCGATCAAGTGACAAAAAGTATATAGAGCAAATATGTTAACTTGGGGTGATAAAAACATTAAAATTACACGATCGAGGACTGGCAAAAGGGATTTTGAAATGAGGAGTAAAGTACAAGTTTGAAATTATATTTTCAAATGCAGGGTTTTTGAAAAGAAGAATTCTGATCTAGTGGATTCACAGTGTATCATGCCTCTGGTTAAGCATGTTAGAGTCATTTTCATAGTGTAAGTCTCAATCGTTGCAAAGTTACTCGGAGATCTTTCTAAAATATCTGCAAACTGTCTTCTTGGTAAAAAATATTTTGCAGCAGGAAATTAATCCTAAACACACCTCCAGTCTCGGTCCTTACTATTTGAATAAGAATGAACATGAAGGACAGCTTAATATTCTAAATTGACCAACCAAGTCAACTAATTTTTATCTTAAAAACGTTTTTTTATTATCTGAAAAAAGTAGTGAGAGTGAAGTACTAGCGCATTCATAGACGCTATGGTAACGCTTAATTAAATGCTAGAAAGTAATTAAAGAAAAATATCTATTTTCTTTATAAATAGGGTACCAACACTAAACTATCTACCTATTAAAGTAAAATGCAGGAATATTAAATAGAAATAATAAGGCTATTATTAAATAAAATGTATTTTCATTATGATACGCAGTTTTGAATTAAATATGATATAAATAATTTTAGCGTTTACACAACGCTGCATTTGAGAAGAAAAAAGAGTCTCAGACTTTTCTCTTTGCTCAGTTTTGAGCTATCTTTCTCATATACAGCTATATAATCGATAAGGTCTTTAGAAGTGTTCTTTCACAAAATTTCTAGAAAAACACTCTCCAAAGAGCGGGAGCTCTTCAAGTTGTCACTCCCTTTTCCTGAGTAGTAAGCTCTCTTCTCTTATAGAAGTGTAGGAGCTTCCAATAAAGATATGAGCTTCGTATAGATTGACACTACTTAATTATTACAATGAATATAAAATAATACTGTAAAAGAGAAAGAAAATTAGTCCCTAAATCGATCGTTTAACCCGCCAGTTAACGAGAGCCTTAGAAAGAAGGAGGTATCAAAGAACGTCAAAGAAATTACCGGCGCAGAAATAGCATCGGCCTTTCTAGGAAGATATCTTATATGGAAAGGTTCTGATTTAAGAATTTGCATTAATATCAGCCTACCTTTATATGAAATCATTTTCACCAAATTGAGGAGTAGTATCCATTATCTTTAGATTACAAATATATTGTCACATTATAGTAAATCGGAAAGAAAAAGTTATAAGACGGTGAGAATGGAAATAAGGAAAATAAAAGAGTATGTATATCCTGTCAAATAATTTCAATGGTACCACTAGGCGACGCTATGAGAGAAAAAAGAGAACAAGTTTAAAGGAAAGAGCTTTAATCCCTGAGTGAACGATGGGGATAAAAAGGTGGAGCTCTTATTCCGAGAGTGGAGGTAAATGATAGAATTCCTCCTTGTCAAAAGGCAAATGAAGTTAACAAGAAAACCTAATAAATTTGTTAGGTTAGCATAAACCCCTATCTTTTGTAATCATGTAATGCCCAATCCTGTTTTCTCATAAATCCAAACCTGAACATTCTTACTCTAATTACTGCTTTTTGAATACATATTCACTCAATCCATTCTATGTACCAATGAAAAAACATGTCACTAGGAATGACTAGACACAAGGCGATACCTTCTAAGTAAAATGCCATAAATAATTTCAAGAGGAAAGAGAAAATTTAAACATTGGATCCGGAATAAATCAGTGAATCAAATTATATCTTAATTTTTTAATTCAATAATAAAACAAAGACAACTCGACCATCGAATGCCTCTTTTTGAACTTGAAAATATTTATTAGCAACGTGGGCATTAATGCCTTTTTTTTATATATTATATATTTTTAAAAAATGTCATGATAATACTTTATTCACAATAGAAGCGGTTGATTTATAAATATTCATCTAACGATTGCAATTAATTATACATATATCGCACAAACAGACACCACTTTAGGTAAAAAATAAAACCAAAACAAATCTATGGTGATAATAGGTATCTCATCCAAATATGTTTTCCTGCATTTATCATCTAAAGCACAGAAAATAGCTTAGAAGCTTCATAACACTTTTTGAAAAATATTTGTCATAAATAAAGAAATTCTTTTGAATCCGTTTCAATAAAACTAACTTGGTCTTTGATCATTAAATTGGTTGTAGTGGTCTCATACTTCAGATGCAATAAAACTAAATATTCTTGATAAGGGGATGTAAATTAAAAGGTTATAAGAGATTATATACAATTTTGTATAATAATAATAATTAGGTTCACCTATCTAATTTTTTTACCACATTATCGATAGTAATGGACTTTAGAAAAATACTAACACTTCTGTGAGAGTCGTTTGTCTTATGAATCTAATACTAATTCAGCGTTTATGTATGGTTATGAGACTGGTCACTTCGTTTTCACGTTTCTTCTATGAAGGTCTTCCTCATTTTCTTGATACAAAGATGGTGAAATACACGAATTTTATTGGCTTACTTTGCAGTTACGCTCTCACGTGCATTAAAGAGCTCAAAATATCGTATTTATAATAATTATATATATATATATATATATATATATATATATATATATATATATATATATATATATATATTACCATGTTTTTCATTTGACCTTTAGATAACGTTATAATGAATAGATATTCTGAGTAATTGTTTAATTTTCTACATAAAATCTGATCGTTGCTTGGATATTATTTTCTCCTTCTAATATACTAGGAATCTTTAGTAGCTCCACTAATGAAAAAAAAATTACAAAATATTTACAATCCCTTATCATACCTAAAATAGTTTTTAAAAACGAAATAGTAGGTCATAATTTTCTATTCAGCGTTTATCACTTTCATATTACGGAATAGATAGCGTAGCTAATAGTCCGAGATTTAGATGACTCTCATTTCATTCTTGCCTTCAAGAACATATTAAATATTTTTGCCTTAGTTGTCAAATATCATTAATTTGTACAATGAGAAGATTGGATACACCTTTGCTTTATATGTATTAATAAAGGAAGGGGGGGAGAGAATCCCAGAGAATTGAATGGAGAATAAAATAATAAATAAATTTGGTACCAGGGAAATTTGTAACAATTTTTGGAAGCAAGGTTTTGGCAGAGAGTGTGATAAAACAGTTTGAGGCCGCTTAATTTCAACCGTTATCACATGGTTTTAGAAACACGAAGCTACCCACGTGCATCTTCGCCTTGAAGCCAGGCGCATTATAGCCGCCAACTGAGTCAATGTTTAACCACGGAGGTTTATCTTCCGCCGTTTCGCCCCTTGCGCCAACCTGTCCAGATTGAGTTAGGATTATGGGCAGATAAGGTATTGTTCTCAGGCGCGGCTGTGCATTCCCTCGAAGCCCCCACTCCATTGTCCCCTACGCCAAGTGGATGCCTCTACTATTTTTATAGAAACTTTAGCCCCTAAGAGCAGATTCGAGATCCAGATTTTTTTCGCAAGACATCTCTACGATCAAGTCTCACCTTGTGCACCAAAGGGCCCTCTACCTCGAGATCCACCATCATTTGTCCAGAAGAGGACAATATCCCTTCAGTGCCAATGTTCGAGCCTTCATGACGCCAAGTCCACAAGGCTTCCCCTGTTGTTCAGAAAGATAACAACGTTAGAACAGCCATTGTTCTTTGAGCCCGTTGACAAGAAACGGTTCTCACCCTTCCCCCCTATTGTTCGGAAAGAGAACAACATTAAAACACCCATTGTTCTTTCAGCACGTTGACAAGAAACGGTTCTCACCCTTCCCCCCTGTTGTTCAGAAAGAGAACAACATTAGAACAGCCATCGTTCTTTGAGCCCGTCGAAAAGAGACGGTTCTCACCTTCCCTGTTGTTCAGAAGAGAACGACGTAGAACAGCCATTGTTCTTTAGGCTCATTTGCCAAGAATCGGTTCTCATTCCTCAAAAAAGCCACGTCAAAATCATTTAATTTCCCCCAATCTTCGGCTGCGACACTCCAGCTGACCGAAGATTCCTTCACGTCGCTTTCCTCTTCACAACAAGTGTAATTACGCAAGCTGATCGTTAGCTTTGAGTATTTAACCCTTTTTTCAAGCCTATCCTGTGCTTTAAATGGTTTAGCAAACCATTCCATCCCTCTTATTCTTATTTGTTTTACCTTTTTAAATCTCTTCCAAATCTTATTCCATTCGCTGTTTATGTCAATATTTTCCGTTTTGTGTGTTGTTGATAGTTTTATTAATTAAAGTCTGTTTTCTTAATGATAGCCATATTATTATCCTTGAGCTTAGTTCCACTTCTTAAGCATATTGAAGATAAATAACCTCAGTCGACCAGACACCACGCAGTAAGTTCCCTCAACGAATAGTCATATATGTTATATCGTCTAGAGTCCATTCTACGACATATATATATATATATATATATATATATATATATATATATATATATATATATATATATATATATATATATACTATTTAAATTTGGTATCAAGTGTGTAAGGTTTAACGCTATATCTTTGCAAACACTGGTCTCAGTCGAGTAAAGCATAGTGTAATTCGTTGTAATAATAGAGTATAGTAGTTCCCTTTTGTTTTAACGATTGCTATCCCCTTTTTTGAAACTTAAGAAGTTGGAGTAGCTCAAGGAACCTTTATAGTAATTTGTTTGTGTTTTTTTGTGTGATTTTAGTCATTGGTTATTTAGATCGAGAAACCAAGTAAGAATAGGTCAGTGCCCATATTTAGGTAGGCTAATTCTCTCGAAGGCATAATTCTTGTTGCAAGGAATTTTAGTTGGTTGACTATTGCGCCCCCAAGTGCAAAGATGACTCAGTTCGAAATCTTTAAAGCGCAAGGAGAATCCTTGGGACTTTCCGGAAAAGAACTAATTGAGTACGTTCAAGAGGAGCAAAGAACGAAAAGAGAAAGAGAAATCCAACGAGAAGAAAGAGAAATCCCTCGAGAAGAAAAATAAATAGAAAGAGAGGAACGGAAAAGACAAGCTGAGCTTCACCATCAGATTGAAATAGCTCGTGTTGAAGCAGAAATACAGTCAGCCAGTTTACATTCAGAAGCCCCTCCCCAATCTCCCACTTAAGCTCCCTAATTTCATGGACGGAAAGGATTTTGGAGCATTTTTAGCCCACTTCGAAAAGATCCTCGAAATCAATAACATGGATCTGGAGGCTGAAGGTGTAGTTAGATTACCTGCCCTGTTAAATTGCAAATTGCACAAAATTTTTATATCTCTACCATCTGAGTGTACAATTGACTACAGCACCTTAAAAGCTGAGTTATTGGCCGCTCATAATAGGACTTTTGATTTCTACCGACAAGAATTTCAAGGAGGTCGTATTAAACCCGGACAGACGTTCCGTCAATTCGGATACATTCTTCAGAGGAGTTTTAAATTTCGGTTAGAATCTTTAAAGGTTGATTCAACCTACGAGTCTTTAACAGACTTCGTGTTGCGGGATCAATTTTTGGCCTCTCTCCCGAGGGAGATCCGCGCGTTCTTCAAGGATCGTCGGTGCCAGACCTTTAAAGAATCTACCGAAGAAGCGGATGTCTATGCCGCAAGCCATAATTTATACCCAAAGGAGAATTGAACTTTTCACCAATCCCTCTAAAAGAAAAAAGGAAGGATTTGCGCCCCTTTCCAGGAAAGCTGACGAAGTTTCCGGGCCCCGTAAAACCCCAAAACTTCTTTCCCCAAAACCAACAACAGGACTCCAAACCTCCCGTTAAGATTTCTCCTCCATCTCTCTTCCCACAGCGACCAATCATATGCTTCACCTGTGGTGTAGAAAACCACATGAGCTGTAATTGCCCCTGAAATTCAAGGCACAAAAGCGGACCAGCCCACCAAGTTTAAAGGATTAATGCCACCCCAGCTTCCCCGGTGGTGCAGACTCAAGCATCAACCTCCTCCCCTTAGTCAGGCCACCAGGTAAATTTTATTTTTGACAAAAGTTCACCGGGAACTTTGAAATTTGAGGATGGCAGCGTGAACGGCTGCCGAGTATCGACTCTCGTCAGGGACACAGGATACATGTGGTTCATCGGGTCTGACGAGCTCCTTGCTCCAGTGGACCCTAACCACGAAAAATTGCGGTGGTACATGACTACCTTTGGCGAGTGAACCGATTCCCCGTCGTTAGATGTTATCTGCAGTGTCAATATTATGATGGCTGGGCTGAAGTCATTTCAGCACCCATAAAATTCTGTTCTGTACTTATAGGACAGAGCTCTCAAGTAAGCTTCGACCCTGTGTCCCAGGCTGCCCTCACTCAAGTTCGAGCTAAGAAGGAAGCCCAGGAGTCCGTCCCCCTTAGAACCCCGATACCGTCCGAATTCTTGGATATCCTTAACCAGGACTTTAGGACGGCACAAAAGGAGTGTGAAGCACTAACACCCTTGTGGGATAAGGCATAAAACCAGGACATGGAGACTGTCCGTGGACCCAAAGTCATCAGGTACCTGGAGCAATGTGGCTTACTTTATCGATCCGCCGAGGATAGTAATAACGCTGTTACTACTGTCCTATGCCTTTCACGATCCCATGTCCCTATGGTGCTCAAAGTGGCTCATGACAGCATTTTTTCCGGTCATTTGAGTCACACTAAAACGGGCCAGCGCATTTTTAAATATTTTTATTCGCCGGGTGCTGCAGCTGACATCTTAAAGCATTGTCGATCGTGCGATGGGTGTCAGAAGACGTCTACTAAGGGGCGGGTTGAACCTGTTCCCTTACAAAGGGGACCAGTCATTACTGATCCCTTTTCCAGAGTGGCCTTTGACCTGGTTGGCCCTATCCACCCCCCTTCGAGCGAACGGCACAGCTACATTTTTACCTTGTTAGACTTTGCACCCGTTCTCCCGAGGCTGTCCCCCTTCACCGAATCGACAGTATTTCTTGCGCCGAGGCCCTCATTTCCATCTTTTCAAGGGTAGGCGTCCCCAATGAAATACTCTCCGATAGAGGCCGACAATTCACCTCTGAGTTGATGGAGTACGTAACAAGTTGTTAATGGTAAAGCCCCTTTTTACCACCCCATTCCGGCCACAGACAAAGGGGATGTGCGAGAAATTAAATGGAAATTTAAAATCCATTAGTAAGAAGATCTGTGCCGAGCAGCCCCGCGAATGGCACCCATATCTCCCGGTCGCCATATTCGCCTATCGGGAAATTCCCCACCGTACATTAGGCTTCGCCCCGTTCGAGCTCCCTTATAGACGTAATGTACGCAGGCCACTCAGTATTTTAAAGGAGTTGTTAATCAAGCCCCAACTGGATCAAGAACTCCAGTCATCTTACCCTTATGTCTTGACCTAAGCCAGAGGCTCGAGAAATGCGCAAACATCGCCTATGAAAATGCCGATGTCAATTTGGAGTAATACAAAACCTATTTTGATGTCAGGTCCGAAGATCTTTAATTTAAGCCCGGTGATGAAGTACTCCTGCTCCTTTTCACAGCCAGTAATAAATTACTGAGCCAATTGAAAGGTCCGTACTCGGTCCTCGAGGTACGAGGACCGGTAGATTACCTCATTGGTGCCCCAGCAGGCGATAAGCTCTATCACGTCAACTTATTGAAAAAGTACCACCGACGCGCCCATTGAGATACATTCGTAGCACTGGACGAAACATCGGCGCTTGAAGAGGATTACCCCGTGGAGTCCCTTAATTTAATACAGACAGTGTGCATCCAACCTGATGCCGATTACCCTCCTCCTTCCCTACCAGGCGAGCCTTTTGAACCCTCTGACCTGGATATCGACGCGCAGCTGACACCAAATCAAAAGAGTCAGCTACAAGAACTATTATGTCAGTTCGACGACGTTATTTCAGAGAAGCCTGGATGCGCTAGTAGTTTCGAGCATGATATCAAATTAACAACTTTAGAACCCGTCCGTTCAAAACCCTATACCATGCCGATTCATTTACGCCAAGCCTTTACCGCCGAAGTTGATAATTTAATTAGTTTAGACATAATAGAACTTTCCACCTCTAGTTATTGTTCCCCAATCGTCATGGTCATGAATCGACTTCCGGAAGTTAAATTCGGTAACTGTGTTCGCATCAGAGCCCATGCCGTTGGTAGACCAAAACCTCCACCTTTTTGAAAACGCAAAGTTCATCTCAGAACTCGATTTGTTCAGGGCGTATTATCAAATCTCCCTCCGTCCCGAGGTGAAAGCATATAACGCCTTTGCAACGGAGAAAGGCCTTATGCAATTCAAGCGCCTTCCTTTTGGCCTCGTCACTGCTTGTAGCAACTATAACCGTCTCATGAGGAGGTTTTTAGATGGACTTTCGAATGTATCCTTTTACTTCGATAATGTCTACGTCGCTACTCGCGAATGGAGTCACCATTTAACCACCCTATTAGCTCTTTTCGACGACTGCGCGAAAATGGCCTCCGTATTGGCTCCAGCAAATGCCATTTTGCACACGAAACCATAAAATACTTGGGTTTCAAAATAGAACAAAGCAAGTTAGGTCCCCAAGAGGACAAGATAAAGGCAATCGCCGACATGCCCCTCCCGATTATAAAGAAGCATTTAAGATCTTTCCTAGGATCAGCTTCTTACTATCGGCGATTTGTTCCGAATTTCGCTGCAATTTCGGCGCCCCTCAGCTCCCTTTTAAAAAAGAATTTCCACGATCGTCTACGTTGGAATAATGTCGCTGTTTCACCATTTTAATCAGCTCAAGAGTAAGCTCATTTCTGCCCCAATTTTAAAGTTGTGAAACCCGGAAAAATCGTTTTGGATTAAGACCGACGCGAGCAACGAGGGCATTGGAGGTGTACTCATTCAATATGAGGATGACGGAACAAGTTATCCAGTTTCATATGCTAGTCACCAATTAATACCACGCGAAAAGAGATATGCCACTATAGAGAAGGAAGCTCTATTAATTATCTGGGTTATAGACAAATTCAAAATGTACTTGATAGGAAAGGAATTTCCGATAGGAACCAATCACCGCCTGTTAGCATATATTCGAAATGTACGACACTCCAACGGCCAAATTATGCGCTTGAGTTTACTCTTGCAAAAGTATCAATTTAAAATAAATTATATAAAAGGTTCCGATAACTAGGTCGCTGACGCACTCAGTAGGAATGCGTTACCAAATAGCATAGATTAATTGTATTCGTAGGATTAGGATCTCCATGTATGTATATACCGTCTTGTACGACTTAAATTCGATTCTCTTTTAATATAATTAGTTAATGTATATGTCTGAATTTGGTAACGCTCAATGTCTATTTTTTTGTATGTATATATATTCGTACCCATTAAATTACGTATAAATTATTTTGTCCCATATGTACTAATTTTATATTATTTCATTGCTCCATGCCCGTTTCATTGATTAAGTTTGTAGAAAAGGTTAGTTTCCCCTATAATACAAAGATCAAAATAATCATATGTATTGAGGTAATATTAGTTAGGTGCATGAAGGTAGGGTTGGTACAAGAAAACGAGTCCGAGCTCTATCGTTGTCCCTTCTCTCTTTTTTTCGAAGTGACAACTTCTAACGAAATGGAGGGGTGTGATAGAACGGTTTAAGGCCGCTTAATTTCAACCGTTATCACAGGTTTTTAGAAACACGATGCTACCCACATGCATCTTCGCCTTGAAGCCGGGCGCATTATAGCCGCCACCTGAGTCAATGTTTAACCAAGGAGGTTTCTCTTCCCCCATTTCGTCCCATGCGCCGATCCCGCCAGATTGAGTTAGGCTTATGGGCAGATAAGGTATTGTTCTCAGGCGCGGCTGTGCATTACCTCGAAGCCCCTACTCCATTGTCCCCTACGCCAAGGGGATGTCTCTACTATTTATAGGGAAACATTACCACTAAGAGCAGCTTCGAAATCCAGATTTTCTTCGCGAGACATCTCTACGATCCAGTCTCACCTTTTGCACCAAAGGGCCCTCTACCTTGACATCCACCATCATTTGTCCAGAAAAGAACAATATCCCTTGAGTGCCAAGGTTCGAGCCTTCATGACGCCAAGTCCACAAGGCTTCCCTTGTTGTTACGAAAGAGAACAACGTTAGAACAACCATTATTCTTTGAGCCCGTTTACAAGAAACGGTTCTCACGCTTCCCCCCTGTTGTTCAGAAAGAGAACAACATTAGAAAAGCCATTGTTCTTCGAGCCTGTTGACAAGAAATGGTTCTCACCCTTCTCCCTTGTTGTTCAGAAGAGAACAACATTAGAACAGCCATTGTTCTTGATCCCGTATACAAGAGACGGTTCTCACCCCCCCCCCCCTGTTTTTCAGAAGAGAACAACGTAGAACAGCCATTGTTCTTTAGGCTCATTCGCCAAGAATCGGTTTTCATTCCCAAGACGCCACGTCAGGATCATTTAATTACCCCCCCCCCCTCCTTTGGCTGGAACTCGCCAGCGGACCGAAGATTCCTTCCCGTCGCCTTCCTCTGCACAACAAGTGTAATTACGTAAGCTTAACGTTACCTTTAAGTATTTAACCCTTTTGCAACCCTATCCTGTGCTTTAAATGGTTTAGCGAACCATTCCATCCCTTTAATTTTTATTTGTTTTACCTTTTTAAATCTCTTCTAAATCTTAATCCTCGGATTAGCAAGATTCCCCACGACCCTTTCCATTGTCTGTTTATCTTAATATTTTGCGTTTTGTGTGTTGTTGATAGTTTTATTAATAAAACTCTATTTTATTAATGATAGCCATATTATTATCCTTAAGCTCAGTTCCACTTCTTAAGCATATTGAAGATAAATAACCTCGGTCGACCAGACACCACGCACTCTAAATATAATTGAATAAGTTCCCTCAACGAATAGTCATATATGGTATATCGTCGAAAGTCAATTTGACGACAGAGAGAATTTTGAATAACTTTGTAAAATTAAAATGAGCACTCAGATATTTTGTTATGATGAATTTTCTTAATCAATTTTAACTCAATTATACATTTTTTTTAATAGTTTTCAAAAAAATAGACAAGTTTGGCATTTTTAAAATCAATTTGAAGGTTACAATTATTTGTGTGGTTGAACTAACGAACAGCTAAACTTCCTCTTTTTATATTTACCGATGGGCAGTTAGGCACTTATTAAATTACCACACTACCAGACAAGGGGTAGTTCTTGATTAAAAAAAACTGACAATTAGAATATATCGGAGGACTCATTTAAACTTAACGAAGTTATTCAAAATTTAGTTTTACTTAGAAAAAAGGTAGAAAATGGAACAATTCCCAATAAATCATGTAATAGCAGTCAAAGTTATAGGTTGCCAATTAAATATCTATCAGATTATTACCAAAAATAAAAATATTTTCCAGAACAATTTACGTCACCATAGCTCAACATTATATGTCATTATATTTTGGTGAAAGCGTCACTTGTTAGATTTCTCTCTCTAGGAAGGGCTTACATAAAGGCATTAATTTCTTTGTGTTGGATGTCAAATGTCAGCCAATAGTTGCTAAAAGATTGTGGTTTCCCGTTACTAGCTCTCTCAATGATTGAGAGCGTCACTATTCTAGTCACTTCTACACCACTCTCACATCACAGGAAGTAATTAGATAAAATTTATAGCGCTCACCTCCAAATCCATCAAAAGGTTATGAAAAATAACCTTATTTGAATTTTCATTTCAAATTATACCCAAGAAATATTAATATAAGCTCCCTTCTACCTTCAAACTATGGTTGGCGGTTAGCTGTCATTAATTTGACTTAGACTATCCGAACGATTGGTTAATTCACATTCCATTTCTGTTCTCTCTTACTTTAGATATCCCAGACCTCAATAAATAACATTTAATGGCTTTAGTAACAATAGAGTTTTTTTACAATTCTAAATACGAGTAATTATGATACTATCAGAATCAAATTTAAAAACATGATATGTAATTTTCATTAAAATTAAAATCGTATTTTTAAGAAAGTGTAAATCAGGATATTTTCTTTTCAAGTTTAAACATCAATGTATAGACTCACAACCTCATGTAGGTATTAGATCCAATAAAATAAAACTGAATGTGCCAGTGTCCGAAGAACACAAGATTATATATGTCAGCCGTAGCAAGGTTGGTAAAGCTAAACATCATATTCATGTGGGGGTCATAAATGGATAATAATGGAAATGAAGAAGAGAACAGTAAAGGATAATTTTCTTCATTTCCTCATAAGACTATTTGCATGAGGAATTTGAATTTCGTTCCTTGAATTTTTCACTCTAATATTTTGTATAGCATTAAAATAGTTTTATTTAACATAAACATGGAACTTGTGTATTTCAACGAAAAAATTAACATTTCCTCAGAATGTATCTCATTTTCGAGGATATTGATATACATTTCTTGTGTTCACATTTTCTTGTTTGTGTAAGCTTTGCACGAGAAAACTTTACCAATCCTCTAAGTTTTTCACGAACTAAACTGGAAATGATGTGAGCTTGAAAATTTTAAAACTTAGCTTATCTTATAATCATTACCGATTGATGAAATACTATGAATTATTACCTCTGTTTTTTCATGTAATATACATATGCATCAACTAGCAAGTCAATGTAATATAAAGTAAATGACCTCTTAGATATAATGTATACTGTATAAACAATGGGAGTATAGAGGTGAAACCCCATTACCTCCTATATGAATAATAAACGAAACTATTGAAAGTATCGATCAGAATATACAAATCAATAATAGGTTGGCTAATTATAAGAGAAATATTTCCTAAATAGGAGATACAGGGTCATCCCCCCAAAACGGGCCCTAAATTTCGATAGGCCTCATTTCTTAATTTTCTGCAAGGATTAAATGAAACTTTGGTGATAACTAGTTTATTGTGTTTAAAAACCATCATATCAAAAAATGAGAGCCTTTGGACTTTTCTTCTTTATTCTAGAGCACGTGTTCGAGATGACTTCCATTTAGCTAGGTACATTTCTTGAGGCGCAGCACAAAGTTGCCCATGACATCCTTACAAACCGACCGACTAATCGCTCTGATCTCCTCCCTGATGGCTTCATTGAGTTCCGTGATGGTCCTGGGTCTCCCTGCGTACACTCAGTTTTAAGATAGCCCCATCGAAAGAAATCTGGGAGGCTATGGTCTAGGCTGTGAGGTGCCCAATCGAAATCAGAATTGACACTGATGACACGGCCACCTTGCAGCCAATTTCGGGACAGGTTTGAGGTGTGAAAGCTTGCCCCATCTTTCTGGAACCACAACTTCCCTATTAACGACGGGAACAGGGTATACAGCTCCCTCTTGAAGGTTTTGAGGAGCTAAACATACCGCTCCTTGGTGACTGTCACTGTCGCGCCAGATTCCTCAAAGAAGCATGGTCCGATGATGCCTCTGACTGAGATTGCAGTCCATACGGTGCAGTTAGGAGAGATTAGGGGCTTGGTGTCTACCTTATTTGTTCTGGAGGTCTCTCAGAAGATATTTGGTTATGAGTTTAGCTTTCCTTCAAGATGGTAGTGAGATTCATCTAAGGTCCAAAGAAGTTAAGAAAAGTTGGTGTCTCCTGAATCTTCTCCAGTATCTTGCCTGTAATAGCCTTTCTCTGGTCCTTATCTGGGGTAATAAGTGTCTGGTTCGGCTGACCTCGCTTGCGCACAGAGCGTTTTAGACTCTGCTGAACTGACTCTCTCACGATCTCGACCAGCTCAGCTGTACGCTTTCTGATGCATCCTGAATGGCTTGGACGGTTTTCAATGGCTCTTTTGAGGTTCTCCACTGTTCTATATTTCTCGAATTGGTTCACCCAGTCCTGAATTCTGCACTCGGAGGAGGCTTTTTCACATTTGAACTAATGCACGGAATGTCCTGCACTTTCTTGAACGAGCCTCTCTTGTAGTAATGTTTGAGGCAGTATATTCTTTGCTGGAGTTCCCATTGAGAACTAGTTGTGTTTAGAGGTGTTGCTCCTGTCATGTCTTGCAAAGTAAGGATGATTAGTGAATGAATCAAGTAGATATCAAAAAAAGTGTGTGCAGGCCAGTGTTTCGGGGGTCACCCTGTATATCGGGATCATTTTAGAATATTATCCACGCATGGGTAGATAAATTAACCTATATTCATTAAGTAGCTAATTTTATCATCAAAATCCACCCCTATTTCTCGCTGCTTCTCATCTTTATATCTCAGATCTCACTTAAGAAGTATTTTTTAAGGAAATAACGTACAAATAGAATCTAAGACCACCAAAATCCACTCTATCATTGCCAAAGAAAGGGTAATGCAGTAGCCTCTATTTTACCCAATGTGGCATCCAATAAAAATAATTTCCTCAGCAGATTTCCAGACCTAAGAAATTCAGCAAGAAAAGTGCCGTGCAATCGAGGAGAACGATTGAAAAATCTGTAGGAATTGTATAAATAGAAACGAGTGGAATGCATTACAGCTTTAATGGAATTAATGTTTTATACTCCTGGATACATAAACGTGAAGATAAAAGACCGCATAACATAAATATTACATTTATATATTCTAATAACATTCGAAAATTCTTGACTAAACTGTGTCCAATCAATCTAGATGCTGGGGGATATAGCATAGCATGCTAAAATTGCAATTTAACATACATCGGAGAGTCAAACCACTTTAATAAGAGGAATAAAGAAGATTTAGCTGATATCAGAAGGTGTACGAACTCTTCAAGTTTCTTTATACACATACAAAATTAGGATCATAGAATTGAATTTAACCAGGCAAAAATCATTTATAATTCCAAAAATTATATTGAGAGGAAAATTGCGGAATCCCTCATTATTAGCAAAGTTCATAATTTCAAATTCTCTAAAAAGCAATACAAATTTAATAAATATATATCGAATAAAGTTCGGAAACGTATTTTTAAAACCCCGGAAACAATTGGTGTCGGAGATTAGCAACTCTCCAGATTGTTTCCTTTTTCTTTTCATTTTGTTTATCTTGTCGTTTGCGCCAGATACACTCGAGGTTTTACCAGAGTGATTCCTGTTGTTTCATTTTGTTTAGGATGTATCTTCCCTTATATGTAGTGTGTTCCTTGGCTAATCTCCTGATTATCAGTTGAAAATGGCATCTTGCCGAAACGAGTTCGATAGTTATAAATAAAACCTTGATACAAATATTGTGTTTTACCGATATCTTTCCTATATATATATATATATATATATATATATATATATATATCGAGAGAGAGAGGGAATAAATCTGGGAAAGATGTGAGAGATCAGCTCGATCTCTGGTGATAATCATTCTTTTATCTCGACTATTTCAATGAGAAAAGAGATTAATAAAGATCTGTATTCATTAATTGAATTCCTGACAAAAATCATAGCAAGAGAAACCCAGTTAAAAAGAATGTTATTCAGAACTTACAGTATATAATTGTAACAAATGTTAAAAAATATAAATCTTTTCAATAAAAACAGGCAATAAAATATAAGAATATATGGCATTTCATCTCTACGTACTTCGTACATTGGAATTTATGGAGCAATCTGTTGAAACAAATAAATATCAGCAGTTATTTCTAAGATTAGGAAATATTTTTTTGTTTATTAAGCACCCATCTGACTTGTTTGTGAGAGACTAGGAAAGGTTGACTTTTGAGATTTTAATCTTTTTAGTTGCTAGGAATTGATCTTTTATGTATTTCATTGTTTGGTATGAATAAGAGCTGCTGCACATATACTCTGTGTTTTTTTGTTTAATTTAAAGTATTATTTCAATCGTCTTGGAATAGAAAAAAATTACAATTTTGATGATAATAGGAAGTGCCCCCAGGAGGAATGGATATTAGATTTGCCTAGAAGGTAGTTTGTCAGGCTTAAGACTTTGAATATAGATCACCGGAGATAAATCAGTGATATATGAACAGGAAACAAAGTCGTTTCGTAATTTTCTTAAGAACAGCGGGTTTTTTAAAAATGAATTGCTTGAAATAGCTTACCTGTGTTTTTTATAAGATTTGCTTGATTTCGCATCGATTTTGACGTTATGATATCCTAGCAGAGTTAAAATGTCTAATAGAGGATTTCTAGTGACATTTAAATAGTAAATGAGGTTAGGATCTCCCTGATAATTTTTTTAGAAATACATGTGAATGTCAAGTGTTCTTCAGAAATATGCATACTTTGATTGTATAGAAGTTGTGCGCATACTGGGGCCAATATCCCCTTTGTGCAATAATAATCGGGCTTCACTAAATCATAATTGAGGAGGCAAAAACACGGACTATCGCCTTTACAATGGAGCCAAAGAGTCTTAATGAGGAGGCTCCATAAAATGCCTACGTAGAGAATTTCAAAGATTCACCCTCAGTTTTTGAGGTGTAGCAAACAAGTAACTTGAGAAGCTGTTGGAACCATTTTCTGGTAATAAATTAACTAGCAAAGTTAGTTTATAAAAACGAGGAACGACTTCACTGATGAATTCTCCCTTGGATTGTAGATATATAGAATGATGTGATGATACCCGAACGTTCTTGTAGTGTAGAAGAAATGACTATTGCTTTCATTTCCCGTGAGGATGTTCTATTGTTTCTTAAACCAAAAAATCCATACCAGCGAAATGCCTGAATTTATTCTATGCTGGATCAATATCGGATGGGTGTAACTCAAATCAACTTGGTATATCTACCAAATGCAGAGTAGAGGAGTTTGTTGAATCTTTAAGATGTGGTAATAAACTTGAAATAACTAGATTCATGCTACAGAGTAGTACGTTTGGCAGTGGAAATTGTTTCTTTGAGGAATTTTTCCATATGTTCGTACATTTTTGTTGATAAGATAATTAAATACGAACAATCTCATCGATATCCGTTCTCATAGAGGAACATACAACGAGTTTAATGAGGAGTGGAATAGTGGATTTGCTTTACATTTACCCCATTCAATTTAAAAAGTCTAATAACCTTTGACGAAAACAAACCGGATTGAGTTGTAATAATGTTCCTAATAACCATTTTGGTCTTAGCAAACTTTCCATAATTTATCTTCTATATCTCTATATTTTAGCAACGTGATATTTTGAAAGGGGGTAATTTAGTTTAGAGTTCCTTTTTAAAATGACTATAATTGGCCTAGTTTAGAAAATTTATAAAAAATTAACCACGGGTGCATTTTTATAGATTTTAAATTTGAATTTTAGTTAGGATGCACAAGCTCCCGGGAGAGTGGCGGAGCCATTGCCTGGTGAACTCGAAAAGGAAGGGACGTGCAATTTGGAGACAAAGAAAGGCTCTGTATTGAACAGTTTGTGATTAAGCTCGGAAATAGACATTATCATCTCTGGTTGAGAGGCTTTTAGTAGAATTTATGATTAATTTTGACTAATGAGAGTGTATGTTGGAATGCGTTAAACTGGCCAACACAAACATTTTGGTTGAAGCCACGGAATATTTTCCCATCATGTTTATTAACCCTGTTAAATTTACGAAATTCACGAACCTGCTTTCACTTCGAAACACTGAGGTTGGCTATAGTCTAATAACGCCTTCCTCTTGCCACCAGGAAATCGGTTCTTGAGAATAGGAGCTTTTAAAACAAAGATCAAGGAAAATTGGTGCATAAAATTTACCTCTTATAGGGAGCCAGGGGCATCTGCCTGTAATAATAGCCAGTCACGTGTTAGCCGATGCTGTACTATCGGCATAGCTAATTATTATATTAGCCATTGAAGATATAGTAATAATATTATTTTCATTTTGCAATATGATAAAAATATGATTCGAATTTTGTGTAATTCATCAGAATCAACGTAAAATTTCGGTCGTTTTCCATGATTAGAATGGCTTGAGATAATCACTGGTGTAGATTTTTTGATATGCTTGTAAATGGTAATGAAATTTCTTTATATAGTGAATATTTTCCTTCAACATGAGTTGTTCTTATATATTTTTTTCATATTGATAGATAAAGTTTGTGGTGTTGTGCTTTATATATTACATATATCAGATCTACAAATAATAGCAAGTACATGACAACAGAGATAAAATACAGCAAAATGGAAATTTTGAGTCTAGAAATGGATTGATGTTTCTTAATATTTTCTATCAGAATTTGGAACTATGACTTTACAAATGTTTCTTTTTTTCTTTTCCATAAAAATACATACTTACTAATATGCGCCTTAAGGTAATGTTGAATAAACGGGGTGCAAAGGTTTAGGCAGTTGAAGCTTGTAATAATTCTTGCTATCTTTGAAATCGTGTCCTAGGAGTAATATTTTAATAGCAGAAGGAATCTATCACACTATTTAAAGTTACAAAAGGATAATATTCCAACCATTTTCTGCACCTAAAGGATTTTTCCATGACGCCATCTTGTTTTTTACGAGGCAGCCTAATTTAGGCTAGTTTTATGGGAGGATAAATTAAAGTAAATTAACTACTTTTTTAAACCTAAACTTACACTAAACATGTTTAAATACCTTGCTACACCTAAACTTCTTCATCGTTGCTCGTTCTAATAGAAAATGACTAATAGTAAGATAAATACTAATAGTAACGATTTATATGGTTAATTCTAGCAGTTATCAAAGCATGTATAGGTTTAGTAATTATACAGATTTACACCAACAAATGGGTTTTACCTTCTATACAAGGAGGATTATGGGCAGGGATGGCATGTTATCTAAACAGGTTTAGTTTAGGTAATTCTACAGATTAACGCAACAAAATCTAAATAGATCGTGTTACATAAGATGCTAAAATTCTCTTAAACTTATAAACTTCAAAATTGTTATTCGAAAATCAAAAATTAATATTACCATTAAAAACGAACACGCGAGCGTAAATTTGACGTGCCATGGCTTTTCAAGTTGGCATCATGTAAGAATTCTTGAGTTGCAGGATAAAATTAAAATTTTGACTTTTTGAAGCCTTATAAACGGTGATACACCCTCTCTGTCATCGAAATATTGCTCCAACGAAACAATTACAACCATACAAACAAGGAGTACATACTTTAGTAGCCTAAAACTTATACGCCACTCTTATTCAAAATTAGCCGCCTTGATACTTATATATATACCTTTACTTTCATCAGTTATGCCATTTTACTGACTAAAACTTTAGTTTGTAATCTTAGTAATTTAATAGGTTTATTAGTACAATTTTAAAATTACTACAATAGCTGCTTCCTTCATTGTTAATTTATTCTACTTACGTTCTTTTTTTCATCTTGCGCTCATAGTTTACATCGATAAATTATATCCCATATGGAAAAAATCGAATTTTGCTTAGCTTACCTACTCTATCCACCATCCCCGGCTTCACAGCTTCCTGAAGCAAATCATGTAATTTTCATATTTACCTTCTTCCTTCACAATTCTTTTTATCAAAATAGAATGTGTCATATTTCGCTAGCCAAAAATAACAGGCATCTCTTACTCCTTTCGGAATAGCGCTTTACCTTTGACCTGAAAAATACAGTTTACATTTTGGAAATTTATTGTGTTGTAGTGTGAACCATAAAATCGTATTTTGTGTTTACAACATTATGATATTATATTAATTTGAAAAAATGGGGAAGATCCTACGTGAAAGAAATCTGTAACTTGCCCTTGAAAATGCGCTGACTGCAATTCTCGTTCCACTTTTCTTATTACAATTATGATGATAAATTATTCATTATAAGATAAAAGATTAAAAAACAGGCAATTTGGAGTTATCTATTTGTGTTCACTCATTCAAAGCGAATTCCCTTTTTAATTCTCGAGTCACTACTACCATAGAGAAGCTTGGCGAATAGTTTTCCTTAAGGGGACATTTAGCCTCGTCTTTTGTCCCCTTGGATTTTACTTTATACAAACTTTTACATCTATTAACTTTGCAATTATTTTATTAAAATTATTTAAAAAAACTTAATGGCCATTATGACTTATTATATACAGTTGCCTTCTTCATAAATAGATAGCACACCTGAATTTGAGTTACACGAAGGGATAACTAAGTTAGGACAGACTCTTTCGATTATATATGGTGTGAAATATGAAGAAAGGATTTGTTAATTTTTCCTTAAAATTATCCATTTTAAATTTAAAAACCGTGATCTTTTCTAAAAATTCAATTGCCCTTAATTTCAACACCAGTCGGGTGAAAAGAACTTAACTTCATTGAAGTTATGATAACTGTTCAGGATTAGTTATATACCACCATCTTCAGCTGTATAATAAAAGATATTATTAAATGACATTATGCAAGACAAAGCACATAATGAGTTTAAATAATGAGTTTAGATATATACCAATATTTGCATGTAGAGAAATTAAAACGTAACGCCACCTAGAGGGCTAAGCAGGCATATATATATTAAAATGCCTCTTCAGAGAGAGCGAGAGAAAAGAACAAGAAATTGCAGTGCATGAGAACGGTAGGCGTTTTACTAACAGTCAAACTGCCAAATTCCCTGATCTCCCCACCCATAGGATAGTCAACTCGATTTTCCCGTCCCCAGGAATCTGAAAAACGCCATTCGCAGCTCTAATAAGAAACTGGCCCTAGTGAAATGGCAGAAAAAATCCATCTATCTGACAATTTGAACAAGTCGGTAGGCAAAACACCCAGTTAATCACCGAACTCAAAAGATCCGATTACCTACGAGGTTAGGAGGCCCACGGGTAGAGCACCAAAGAGCAGCATTAGAACAAAAGACCACTGAGGAGAAATAGTGGGACGGTTGTCGGTGCCTCTCCTTGATAAGCAGACCTGGGCTCCGCGGTGTGACCCTCCCCTTCCCCCTCGCGCTTCCCTCAGTGGTATTACCCTGTCCTCCTTAGTTGGGGAGCTTCCCGTGCTATAAATAAGCCCCGTAGGGAAGGAAACAAGATTATTCTGTTGGAGACATTAGAGGACTAGATTTTTGTGATCAGTCCCTCGACTTCGAAGATTTAGAAGTTGGTCTCATCTTCGTATCGGTGCCATACCGATTCATGCCTTACAGACTTAGCAAGAGGCTTAGCTGGATCAAAATTCCTTAGTGCCAAACAGAAATTTCGGGAGCAAGATCAAAGAAGTTATCAGCTCACCCTTGAGGGACTCTCAAGTCGAAATCTCTTTAATTGTAAATGGAGAATTGATTCCCAAGTAAGTTCCCTTTAATTACTTTCGGTATCACCCCATATACCAAAATCCAGTTTAGTAACTCTGCAAAGTAGACGATGGTACAAGAAGAACTCGAGAGCTGCAAAGAAGAGTACTCCTTGAGCCAGAAAGCACAACCACTCTCTCCAACGAATGCCTTGCAGTTCCTTGAGATAAAGTAATCACATCAAGTGCTTATAAGCTAACAAGTTTAAGGACGTCTTTTAGACTTATAACGGGGTCAGGAAAATCATAAGAAGAGATCGACATCGTTTTTACTGTCACCGTGACAACCCCTCCATCCCCCCTTTCAACATTATAGCGGGATACCTGAATTTCCCCTTAATCGTGAAGTCTTGAGTCTCCCGAAAACTCGCTGTAAAATCCAGTATAGCGATATCCGTCAACTCCTGTTCCGATAAAGGTCCTGTAAGTCAGAATGACTATATATACGAGTATTTTTCTTGGTAAATTAGGATTATTAAAACTGTTTCAAGCTAACTAAGGGAGAAATAGTACTTCGTGACTTCTATAATATTTTAGTTAGATTAGGAAGAGTAAATCATGGTTTAACTCTGTAACTTAGAGGCCTCCAGAAATTAGCTATCTGGAATTGGGTTAACGTGAAGCCAACTAAGTTTTGATCAGAGCTCTCGTCAGGGGTAGGCCAATATTCGAATCGTGTGATCGAAGACCATGTTAAACTGAGAGAATTTCGTGTAAATATAAATATTTGAATAAATTGATAAATTAAAAAATATATATTTTGGTTAATACTTGGTATTTTACTGGATCCTTACGTGCTGACCGGCTCTTTCCTTAAAACTGATTAAACGCTGTGGTACTCTTCTAATCCGGAGTCAACTCAACCAATAGAGGAATTATTCGCCTTCCTAAGTGGTGTCAGACTGGCTCGCTAAAAGTCAGTAAGTAAATAAATACTTTGACAAAGAGGTATTGTATCGGAATAAATGCTTAACGGCCAACAGTTAAGGAATAATTCTCCCGACAAAAGTGGGGAGACAATTCCTCGACATTGCAAAATTGGCACACTTACTCAATGATAACGATGCATTTATTAACATCTTAAAACTTAAAATAAAAAAAATCCTTTAATTATTCTTTAATGAGAATCTTGAAGGAATAAACAAAATGACATCGAAAATATACTCAAAAGTGGCATTCCTCTAAGACCTATAAGATTATTGGCTTGATTACCCTCTTATAATCTTTCAAAATGTTTAGAGAGATTCTTATCTAACTGAATTAAAAATAGAACAGTTGTTAGTTGATCTATTTGGGGAGTTCATCGAAAATGCTAAGAGTATAGATTTATCACGCATTAAGATTTTGGAACTCAACGTTTAATCTTATTAAACGTTAACGTTGCCTTACCTTTTTTAATAATAATCTAACGTATGCAGCTATACATAACAGATTTTTTTTAATTGCCGTAGTATTTTTTAACAAGGGTTGTATGGCAATAACCTCTAGCCAATAATTTGTAATTCTATAATGAAAAACTTCATAAAAGAATGTATAATTCAAATACTATTTAGCCTTTTACCTAGTTAACTTAATTGGATGATGTTTCAGATGTCAGGTATGGTTTATTCAAATGTCTTTCAAGAAGAAAAAGGTTTTATATTACCCATATTTATTCACACATTCATTGTGATAGAAATGCTAAAAACTTACCACATGCAATGCTTAGAAACGAGGCTTCAATATTTTCTCTAACTTTCTTTAGTTTCACATTTAGTTTCTTTTCATATGCTCTTATTTCCTTCTAAACTTATTTCTTGGCATTAATTGTTAACTTTTAAGTCGTTCTTTTTATTTCTTGCCCTCTAATATCGTTTCCTATTATTTATATTCCTCTTTATTCTATCTTTTTAATAATTTCTCTTCTGTCCGAGCACCATTACCATCCGTCGCTTCTTCAAAAATGCAGAAGGTGTTAACGAGGCTATTAAGACCTTTAAAAGGGTCTTTGTTGGCCTACTGACGTATTGTTTGGCCAAGTCAAGGATATTTGAAAGCAAATTGGCCAAAAAGCAAAAGCATACAAACACAAATAATATATTACATTCTTAGTGGAGAGTTAAATTCAAGGGGCTATTAGCGACTTTAACGAGCTTTGAGACTATAAACATAACCCCAGTAAAAATTACGACGATCAAGCTTTTGAATACGAAAGAACGTGTATAAACAATTATTTTGTATTAAATCTTTTCGATTTATTTAAATATGTACCCTCTATGGTATATCTGATAGGCAACTATACTTAAAAGAGGTACAAATTCCTTAAATTATTTTTCTGTGTTCGAAATACCTTTCTTAGGATCATTAGATAATAGGTATGATAAAGTTCTGTCCTTTTATTTCGCATATATTAAAGGTTCTTTTTCCTAACCTTCTGTTTTTAGGGTTTGTTTAATTGTATTCTATATTTGCATCATGCGATTAATACATAATATAATTTCCTCTATCTAATCTTTCTAAGTACTAAGTTTATTTCCTCAATCCCCTGTCTTATTCACTCCGAATCCTAACTTGTTTTTCTTATATTGATATTATCTTGAAGCCCATTCTAACTTATATAAATCCTCCTTTCTCCGTCATATACTCAGCACTTTCCCGATCGTCGCAGTCTATCGCACCTATCAGGTAGATGGATCTAATCCTTGCCTAAATTTCAAATGATCGAAGAACAAACAACTCTTCGCATGAGGCAAGATTTTACGCGCCTATCCCTTTTACACTAAAAAAACTACACGTCCTAGTTCGGGTGGTTTAGAAAGAGTAGAAAAAAGAAGAAGGAGAAAATACGTAAAAATATTCATAACAGAAATAGCGAAAATAAATTCCCTTCAATATTTCTGCGTTTCATGCATTTTGCATTCTTCTAAGATCACTTTTAATTCAGAAGGATGGTATTAAAGATGGTAGTGTGTCAAGTGAAGAGAAATTGCATTAAACTTAAATAAGGGTATCAAGGATCTCCTCGAGAAAATAGATTGAGTATCAAGGGATACAAAAAAATATTTTCTATTCTAAGCCTGGTATATTTAAAAGAAAACAACAATAACACTTAAAATGAAAACATTTATAAGTGAGTATCATCTGATACGGGGACAAATATACAATCAAAAGTAGTACTGAACCGTAGGGAAAAGAGTAAAAATGAAAAAAATGCTATATAGTCAAGGAGGCTAAACACAAAAAAACATCACAAATGTATCTAATACACTTAACTTGAGTACACCTCTATGCCGACAAACAAATTTTCAACCACCTTAACTCTCATAAATTTCTTACAAACGTCTAAAAATCTGCCCATTATTAATTAAAACAAACCGCAAACTGATATTATATCATTAGGGTGGCTCATACTTTGGGGCAACCATATATTTTGATTAAATCTTTTAATGAGAGGTGCTAAAATTATAGATTTTCTGGTGTAGATTTTGAAAAATAACTTATTTTGTTATACAATTTTTCCTAACTACATCAATTTCCATTTTAATAAAAGTAAATTTTTCCCTTTCGTCACGAGCTTATGTAACCTATTTTTATTTAATCCAAGTACACACAAACACAAACTAACCTCAAATTTACATAGTTATTGAGTGAGAAATGTATATGCTAAGCTCCACATATAGCTGCATGGGTCACTTTGGGTCATATTCAAAAGTTAAACTTCACCAGAGCACACAAATCTTGCTTTGACTCATTCCTGGACATCAGACGTCTACTTGTCTCTTGTGCCCTGATTCCACCATCCTTCTTTAGATGTGAGAAATACTTGGAAGAAGCCTGAGTTACCATTCTTAGAACCCTGTCAATGTTCTCTCTATCACAAGGCCAGTTGGGTGCTTTCACAGGAAAGTTAATGAAGTTTTTCAATTTAGAAGTTATTTAAAGAGCAAGTGAAAGGTGGCTCAAGGACATCCTTGGACCAATTGATCAGACTTCCAATCCTAGTGGTATCACAATTGATGTCTGGTGTCCTTCTAAGACTTACAAAGGAGTCTCCCAGTTTAGTATCTGGGTCCCACTCTCCCCTGATGGTTTGGATTCTTTCACCCCTTCAGCTCTCCTCGCCTGATTTTCAGAGCATAAGAAGGTTTGGAAGATGGCTCTACTGTATGCAAACCAAGCTGATCTCTTAACGGTTGGCAAAACAATATTCAATACCTCATTCTTCTGAGACTTAAGGAAGTGAAATTGATAAAGAATGTACCTAGGTCCCTTGGCTCAAGAGTGCTAAGTTTCAGCGTTAAACTAGGATGGGTAATATACACCAATGATGAACTCAACAATCAGTCGTAGATTCTTAAAGGCTTATCCTTTGAGCTTATGCTTTGATACCCACAGCCGATGAAGTTTGTTAGCTGTGGTCAGCCAGCGACTGTGGTTTACTAGCCCTATTTCAAATAGAGAAAGCCCTGTAGGATGCACTCCATCTCTGATTGCCGATGCAATTCTATAGCCGTATGTTGATCAGTGGAAAGATCTTGCACCTCTTCCTGAGGTATTTTGGTGAGAGGAGTACCTAAGGATATTTGAGTAAAATTTGGGTTGATTTTCAAGTCTGTAACAGAGTCAAGGATCTTTCTCATTGATCCGAAATATCTGTTTTTAGTTAATCTTGGGACATCCAGGTTGATAATTAGATAACAGAGAGGGAGTTGCCTAGTGTGCAGGTTACAGACCAACCAAACAAGCTTTTTGCCAAAATCGAGCTCCATTTTTTGCATTACTCCAGCATTTTCACCTGTGTTTACATTCGTGGTGTCTCCTCCAATGGCCATTAAGCTTTTATCCAAACCCCATTCCATTTATCCAAACAGACAACCAACCATAGCCTTAACGTTCTTCTCTGAATGAGATTCTTCTTTTGTGCCCTTTTCTGGGACAAAGTAGAAAAAAAAATTGCTCCCAAGCTCACTGATGACAGTGTAATGCTCCTCTTTTGTTTTTGCTGGAAACATTTTTTCACTTTCCTCTGCCCGTTCCCTTGTCACATCAATTCGTCCATCAAAGAGAACACAAGAAATTCCCCCATCCTTCCTTAAGGTTTCCTCAAACTCATGTTCAATAACTGTCATTAGCTTTTCCTGTGCTATCTTAACTTTATTCTTATCAATTACTTTATTTGTATCTCCCTCAGTAATGAATCCAACATCTATTAAAGCTGCTGTTGCTATAGCTGCAGTTGGTCTCAATCTGACACCATACCTTATACTAGTAAGAGCAATTTGGGAATTTCATCATAATTCTTACTATCCCTGGTGGAAGATTCCGAATTTTCTGGCTCCATATCTTCACCTTCCGCAAAAAAATGCTCGATTTCTTTTCTTGTTGCTATTCCTGTTAAAACAGTGCTATCCTCCTTAATTTTTCTTGCTTTCTGCTATCCTTTCTTTTTCTGTCCTTGCTGGAGCTCTTAATTGTCTTTTATGCTCTGGACTATAAGCACCTCCAATTTGAAAGGTACCTTAACTTCCAACCTTTTCCTTTTGTCCTTTAATAAAGGCCGGTTCCCTAGTAGGTATTTTTTTCTTTTTACTAAAACAGAACTTATTGTGGGCTTCAGTCTCACAGCCATTACAAACTACTTCCTTACAACTGGAAATTTGACATTGCATGTCAATATATCAAATAACTTATCTAGATTTGCAATGAACCTCTCTCTTACTTTAAGTTTTCCTTTACCAAAGGAAACTTTTACCGCCTTTTTCCTCACCTCATTAAGCTTTGATATTATTGTGACCTTTAGATTTACAACAGGTCGTTTGAAGAGAGCATTAGCTTTGGTCCACTGATTAATCAAGCCCTGATATATGTCTTTTACCAACTGGTCCACTTCATAATTTCTTCGGTCATTTTCACTTTGCTCCCTCAGGTAGATGCCGTACCTCAAAATAACTCTTATTGCTGTTAACTGAAACACCATCAGCTCTTGCTCAGTCCCCCCAAAATACGTCAGATAAAAAGTTAATTTCGACCTTGTTTTGATTTTCGCCATTATCACACTAACTGCAGGTATATCTTCAAATGAAAAGATGGTACTTAGATTAAGAAATAATCTCTACCAAATAAGTATATGTTATTCTAAGATGATCCACAGCCTTTACTTCCATTCAAATAAAATGTAAATGCTCTATAAACAGTAACCAGTTACAAGAGTTACCAGAACTGACAACAATACTGGAATATTGCCTTCTACTGAGTAATGAGTACTGGCTACTTGCAATTTTGGAGTTAGACCAAACTAAATTAAAGGTCATTTTTAACAGGCGTCCTACTTCTCATGTCTCTCTAATACATTTTTACCTTTTTTTTTACAAATATCTTTCAGACTACATAAGTGTATTGATGATAGAAAACGGTAAATTTGATCTGTTATGGGTAACTAAAATAATAGTAAAATATAGTAAATGACCCAGAACTAACAAAATTTCACCTTCAAATTGATGTAGGTTAGATCAATCAGAATTTAACTCCTCTGACAAAAGTATGTTCTTTTTACAAATATTCATCATTTGAATACCCCTCACCTACAGTTTCATAAATTTCTAGAGTATTACCCACCCTATTTTATCATAGGGCCGTATAAACTTATCCTCCAGACCAACAAAACATGGAACGTATATTGCTAAGCAAACTCCCCCATCACACTCAACTAGACATCTCAATCAAAAGAATCTGCACATCCCCCTCCTAGAACTGAGCACTAAGCATCACTCAGATCATAAACGAAGGCAATGAATTCACAACAAACTTAGGACAGAAACATCCACATGAGGCATAGGCATAATTTTTAAGTAAGTACGTAAACACATCGGACTCAACAAAAGTACTAAACGTCACATCTGTGTCTAAATATAAATATTGGCTTGTCAATTTCTTAAATGTTCAACAAGCAAACAACTACAATATAGTAAGCTTTCATGAATATATATCACACATAGAGAATGGAATTCACAATGATTTTCTGCATCGCCTACCCATGGCAATCATTTCCTTCGTGAAACCAAACATCACAATTAAGACAAAAACATCAACAAGACACCTCAGCCAACTCCAAATACAACAACAACTCTCAATCACAATAGACGAAATCTGAATGCAATAGACCCTAAAGATCACATTAACCTATATAATATGCATCCACGATACACCATATCACCATATTAAACAAAAAACTTCCCTAAATTTAATACCTAGAGTCCTCGGTGTCACACTGGAAATTTAAAACAACACACAAGAATAAAACAAACAAAGAAGAGACAAAAATGAACACACTCTGAACACTCAAAGAATCCATATTCAGCCAAAATAAAAATCGATCCATCACACATACTTGCAATATATCTGTTTTCACTCTTCTCTTCCACAATAGTTTGGGCATGAAATCTAGTATCCAGTGAAAACAGTACACGACAAAAAATAAAAAATGCAGCATGGCAATTCGGCACAGTATGCCTTAGAATCACCATAAGAAACCTACTACAACGGAATTTGTCCCTAGTATATGAAACTTAGCAATCCATGCAACTACGTTTGCTTTATGTAGGATCCTTACTATAATCTAAGAAATATTCGAAAATCTCCAAAAACCCTACAGAGAGAATCTTTAAGACATCTCACCTCAACTCAGCAAGACCTCATCTCCTGACAAAGCAATACACTCCTAAAAAAAAACATAGCATTTAGTTCAATGTCTATACAACCACCTCAAAGCCATCGCCCTGATTTTAAACACAGAAAAAACAATCAACTCTATTGTTTCACCCATTTTAGCCCAGGAAGGTTTCGGGTCTGTCATCACTGAAAACTACTCATACCTGGCTGGCATCACTGATAGACACATTTGGTCCATTTCTAACCAGCCTGCAAAAAATACTGAGTGCGGGATTACTTGGAATAATAAATTCGTCTAGGGGAACTCACAGTGACTGGCCGTCTAATAGATGGGCCTAATCCAAGTGCACCATATATAAGAAAACACTTTTTAATAACAACAATTTTAGCATCTTATCACGTTCCATTAATACTATGCGTTTCTCTATTTCTTCTGTGTTTCAGCGCATCTGACTGTAATTCCTTGTTAATTCATATGGACATTATTCATGAGAAGCTAATAAAGAGTGCGTAAGATGAATCTTCGATTTTTATAGATCAGATGCCTTGAATTTTTGACATCATTTTAAAGGCACCAAAAATATTTTTAACAGTACCCTAATGCACATCTACAAACTTGGTACTAATGCTATCCATCAAAATTTACTTGTCAGTGATAGAAATCAGCAATCAGAACAATCAAGCAGTTGTTATATACTAAAGTGTCTAGTATTCTTTAATACATAACACATTTTCGATTGAAATGCACATGAGAGTAATCAGATAACTAATAAACGTTTTCATATTTGTTAGTGTATGAAATAATCTTCTCTTACATTCAGAATCAAATTCACTTCAAATGTGTAATAGAGGAGTAGAAATGCTATTTTCTCCCTTTAATGATTAATATAAGTAAATTTTTCAAAGTGTACATAATTACATATAAGCCCAAAACAGTGAATAAATATTAAGATTTCTTAAATTAAAAGAAAGAAAATATTTCTGGTTAGGGTGTTGAGAAATTATTAATATGCCGTGGTTGCATTTGATAACCGTTCATATAATGTGCGAGAGAACGACCTCGAAAGACCACCGTGAGAGGAAGCCCCTTCGGAAATACCCCTCTCTTCTTTCAAGACCACTTAAACCAAGGGTAAGAATTTTAGAAAGTTCTAGAAAGATTCCGTCCCTCGCATAATCACCCATCACAGCTGTGTTTGCTTTCAAACGACAATCATCCCCCTCTTGCCTGCGATAACACTGTGCGCCTCTACGTCAACCCTAACCCATTATCACGACGAAAGTTTAATTGCTTAGACTGGCGCAAGAGTTCCCTAGGGACTGCTAGGCCCTGAGGTGTTTATCGAACCAGCTACCCGGATATTTAACCTGAAGCTCACCATCCCTTTAGGAGATTAAATGCCCGCCATCCACTCCGTTCAGACTGCCGTCTGTTTCCTGTGAACCTCCGTTATATGTCGTCGTACTTCGTCGAAGATCTCGCCAGCAGATCAACCTTCGTTAAACTTTGGCCTAGGTTCAGAGGACAGCTTTTGAGTCCCCTTCTTTCCGAAGAGATGTGCGGCCCTCTCATCTTTACGACCCCTTCAAGATTCCCGTTCTTTTGAGACTGAGACTCCATGCCGATCTGCAAAATCGTCTTGAATTTAGATTACGTCTCTCTGGAACAGAGAAAATCTCATTCATCATAAAGTAATCCAAAATCATCTTCGAGTCATCGTCGTCAGGACTACAGGAAGTATCCTTTTGAAGACCTCCCCTGTTGTCTCCTCCCCCCTCCAATTTGCCCGCGCCTTAAAGGTAAAGCGATCTTAAATGGTCATTCCCAGATTAGCTCGTTAATCTTCTCTTAATATATTTAACTAACATAAGTAATTTATTCCTCCTTTAAGTATATAAATATATATATATATATATATATATATATATATATATATATATATATATATTGCCCATTTATTATATATACATATGTTAAAATTATATTTTGGTGTATTTTCTTTATATATCCTTTAAACTGCAACTTGGCAAGCTATTAGTCAAAATCCGTTCAACCGTAAATCGCACTTGTTATTAATTGCCCCAGAACATATCTTAAGCGACCTTTATTGAGCTTTCTGCCCCTGTTTGTGTACGACTCTGTGCGCCGAGCTAATTTACACAGGCATACCTCCACACACACATATATATATATATATATATATATATATATATATATATATATATATATATATATATATATATATATATCATTATCTTTACCTGGTTTCAGGTGTGGGGTACATTTTGTAGTAAAAACCCCAGGATTTTAATCATTATCATTATCTTTATCTGGTGGCAGTTAAAGTTGTGTTATTTATTTTTTATTTAACCTTTTTTCTTTTCAAGTTACCCCACTGCCAAGTTAAGTTGTTTAGTAACCAGTTTGCCAAGTTCGATCATGGTTATCCAAAGAAAGTGGAACAAATTCTCCTCTCTTTTTTTTTGAATGATCATTTTTATGTAGTGACAGTTTTTTGCTAATTTTATTTTCGGTTTTTTTTGGGGGGACGATATCCCCTAAAACCCTCTACTAATCCCCGTGCAGGATTAAAGGCCTATAATCATCGGTCACATAGAGAACAAGTTAGGATTCTTTTTTCTTTATTGCGTACAAACTTTGTGTAACAAAATCTCCTTTAGGATTTTGATACGATCGTTAGAGCTTCTATTCTTTTCTCGCGAGTTCCTTAGACGCGCCGATCGGTTACACGCGCATTTACCCAACAAGATTTCGTCATTTGAGCGTTTTCGTCAACAAGGAGAGATCCTTGAGTTGTCAGGCAAGGACATAGTTGCATATCTGCAGGAGGAAGAAAGAAATGAAGGCGCAGTCAAAAAATAACAGAGAAGCTTAAGAGAGAAGAAAAAGAAAAAAGAAAAGTTAAAGGGGAGATGGAAAAAGAAAAAAGACAAGCTAAAGAGAAAAAAAAAATGAACAAAGAGAAGCTGAAAAAAGAGAAAAAATTTGTCAGCATGAACGTCAGCTTAACAGGAATCATTTGGAAACCCTTTCTGTTAGCTAGAGAAATGAATCCCTCCAAATCCTTCGGTAAAGTTGCCAGTGTTTGGGATGGTGACGATCTCAACGCCTACTTACCTCACTTCGAGGAAATTTTCGAAGTGAACCACTGGGATATTTAAGCAGATGGAGTGTGATAGAACGGTTTGAGGCCACTTAATTTCAACCGTTATCACATGTTGTTTAGAAACACGATGCTACCCACGTGCATCTTTGCCTTGAAGCCGGGCGCCTTATCGCCACCACCTGAGCCCATATTTAACTAGGAGATTTATCATCCCCTCGTTTCGCCCCATGCGCCGATCACGCCAGATTGAGCTAGGCTTATAGGCAGATAAGGTATTGTTCTCAGGCACGGCTGTGCATTCCCTCGAAGCCCCCACTCCATTGTCTCCTACGCCAAGGGGATGGCTCGACTACTTATATGGAAACCGTACCACTAAGAGCAGATTCGAGATCCAGATTTTCTTCGCGAGACACCACTACGATCCAGTCTCACCTTGTGCACCGAGAGCCTTCTACCTCGAGCTCCACCATTATTGTCCAGAAGAGGACAATATCCCTTGAGTGCCAAGGTTCGGGCCTTCAAGACGCCAAGTCCACAAGTCTTTCACTGTTGTTCAGAAAGAGAACAACGTTAGAACAGCCATTGTTCTTTGAGCCCGTTGAGAAGAAACGGTTCTTACCCTACCCCCCTGTTGTTCAGAAAGAGAACAACATTAGAACAGCCATTGTTCTTTGAGTCCGTTGACAAGAAACGGTTATCACCTTTCCCCCCTGTTGTTCAGAAAGAGAACAACATTAGAACAGCCATTGTTTTTTAATCCCGTAGACAAGAGACGGTTCTCACCCCCCCCTGTTGTTCAGAAGAGAACAACGTAGAACAGCCATTTTTCTTCAAGCCCGTTTACCAAGAATGGTTCTCATTTCCAAGACGCCACGTCAGGATCATTTAATTCCCCCCGCCCCCTTCAGCTGGAACTCGCCAGTGAACCGAAGATTCCTTCCCGTCGCCTTCCTCTGCACAACACGTGTAATTACGTAAGCCGAACGTTACCTTTGAGTATTTAACCCTTTTGCAACCCTATCCTGTGCTTTAAATGGTTTAGCGAACCATTCCATCCCTTTAATTTTTATTTGTTTTACCTTTTTAAATCTCTACTAAATCTTAATCCTCGGATAAGCTAGATTTCCCACGACCCTTTCCATTCTCTGTTTATGTCAATATTTTCCGTTTTGTGTGTTGTTGATAGTTTTTATTAATAAAACTCTATTTTATTAATCATTGAGCTCAGTTCCACTTCTCAAGCATATTAAAGATAAATAATATCGGTCAACCCAGACACCACGCACTCTAAATATAAATGAATTATTCCCTCAACGAATAGTCATATATGGTATATCGTCGAGAGTCTATTTTACGACATGGATTCGCTCGACTAATTCCTCTCCCTAATACTAACCTTGTAGATATTTTTATTTTGCCTCCGCGAGGCTACTATCGAGTACTCCTCCCTCAAGTTTTTATCATTATTGGCTGTTAATCTGAATCCTGATTACTTTAGATGAAAGTTCCCCTAGGCGAGAATACTTCTTGGTCAGACTTACCATCAATTTGGATTTACACTTCAGAGAACTTTCCAGTTCTTGTTGGATTCAGCCTAAGTCAACCGCGACTACGAGTCACTAATTGATTTCGTTTTACGGGAACAGTTGATAGCTGCATTACCCTCTGAAATCCGTGCCTTCGTGAAGGATAGACGCGTGTCTTCTCTTAAGGAATGTATAGAATAAGCGGATGTTCACGCATCAAGCCATCATCTTTACCTGAAAGACTACAAGAAGTCTCATCCACAATCATCTCAATGTAAAAATAACTTCTCCAAATTTTCCCCGAAGAATTCATCCATTGCTGTGAAGGCATCTGGTCGCTTTAAACCCAAGTACAAGCCCCCGCCAGAATCGGGGGATATTAAGCCCCTCATAAATAATCTCTCAGAGTCGGATTACCCTCATAGACCCATACACTGTTACAAGCTGTCCCCCGAGAGAGCAAGTTAATTTCCTGTTAAAAAAAATGGAAGTGTTAAGTTGCTCACTCCAGTGGGCCCCAAACACGATAAATTAGCAGTAGTCCATGGCTACTTGGGACGTGTAAATCGGTTCCCCATGATCTGCTACTATCTCGAAAGCAAATACTTTAATGGTTGGGCCGAAGTGATAGCAGACCCCATTAAGTTCTGCGCCGTGTTGATCGGCCAGAACCCTCAGCTCTCCTCTAACCCCATCGCACAGCTCATCATCACGAGGGACTAAGCGCAGAAGGACACTGCTCCTCTCCGTGCCATTGTAACCCCCTTATGCACCAGAGCTTGCCACCCTTCGGAATGGGAGTTTTGCAAGAGCTTAAAAGGAATGCCCCACTGCTCAGTCCTTGTAGGAGAAAGCGAGAAGTGAAGAACATTGATCTGTCTGTGGTCAAAAGGAAGTCCCCTACCTCATCAGCGACGGACTTATCGCTGCAGTTTGGCTGAGGAGAAAACCCCCACTCACTCGCTCGTTGTGTATCCACCGTTACCATGTTCTCACAGTCCTCCGAATCGCACACGATGGATTAATGGCTGGTCATTTCAGTCACAATTCAATGAGTCACATAATCTTACGTTATTTTTTCTGGCACGGGGCTGCCAATGAAATTGCCGAGTTTTGCAGGTCGTGTGACTTTTATCAGAAGACAGCAAAAGGACGAAGACCAGCTGCCCCTCCTCCAGAAGACCCCATTTGCTTTGGAGCCTTTTTTTAGTGTGGCTATAGATTTAATTGTACCAATTTACCACCCGTCTAGCGAAATACACTCGAACGTCTCAATCTTATTAACTTTACAACGAGATTCCCCAACGCAGTCCCCCTTAAATAAAATAGATAGCGTGACCTGTGCAGAGGCCTTTATTTCTATCTTTTTCCCCGGTGGCATACAGTAAAAGATCTTGCCCGACACAAGTAGAGATTTCACCTATGAGCTAATGGAACTTGTCGACAAGCTCCTTATGATCTAGCCCTTGTTCACCTCCCCTTTTCATTCCACCGCTAACGGCTTCTGTGAAAAGTTGAATGGCACTCTGAAGACCATTTTGAAAAATTTATGACATGCCTGCCCCAAGAATGCAATCGTTAACTGCCGTTGACCTGTTCACCTGTAGAGAAATTCCCTCAGGAACTTTGGGATTTGCCCCCTTCGAGCTCTTGTATAGCCGAAATGTACGTGGACCAAAAAGCCTTTATAAATGACTATTTGCCAATCCCCGCCTGGATGAGGAGATTAAGTCCTCGTATTCTTACGTCCTAGATCTTAGGAACCGCTTGGAAGAATGCCCTGATATAGCGTACAAAAATTCAGACCTAAATTTAGAAAAATATAGGACCTATTTTGACGTTAGGTTCAAAGAAAGGCGATTCAAACCTGGTGGAGAGGTGTTACTCCTCCTACCTACAGAGATAAACAAACTCGTGTCCCCATAGAAAGGCCCTTTTCCATTCCTAGAAGCCCAAGGTCCCCTAGATTACGTAATTCACACTCTCTCAGGGAAAAAATTGTTACATGTAAATATGCTTAAGCGCTATTATCACCACGCTTTTATTAATAATATAGTTGCCCTTGACGAAAAGGCAGTAATGGAACCCTCTTATCCATCTGAGCCTCTTAATTTAGTCCAAACCGTACTTGTGGAAGCGGAGGAAATCTATCCTCTTCCTTTCCTCCTCGATTGCCGTGTTAACTTCACCCCAGAAATCGATTTAAGCACCAATAGGAATCTCCTCAGAAGACGCAATTGGCTCCTTTGTTAACTGAATTCCCCGCTGTAATTTCCCAGGAGACCATTACATCTAAGCCTTACCCTCTACCCGTTCACCTGCGCTTTACTTTTAACGCCGAAATGGAAAACCTGATAAAATTAATAATAATTGAACCTTTCACGTCGAATTATTTCTCTCCCATTTCTAAGGTCAGAAAGCCGGATCAGTCTTTTCCCATGTGCGTAGACTTCAGAAAGCTTAACGCCGTAACAATCTTCGACGCTGAGCATATCCATTTGATAGACCAGAGCCTACATTTATTTGAAGAGGCTAAGTTTATTTTAATGATAGACTTGTGTAAGGCCTACTATCAAATCCCACTTAAGGATAGTGCCCTGAAATATACCGCATTTCCCACAGAAAAAGTCCTTATGCAATTTAAGCGCCTACATTTTGGTTTATTTACTGCCTGTAGTAGCTATAATTGAATGATGTGCAGGATACTGGATGGGCTGAGGAACATTTCCTTTCACTTTGATAACATTTACATGGTTACCCGTACATGGGACCAGCATCTTATCTCACTCCACTCGCTCCTCATTAGGCTTCGTGATCATGGTATCATTATAGGGCTCAACAAGTGTGATTTCGCCTATAGAACTATTAAATAACTTGGTTTCCACATTGGTGAAAATCAAATGGCACCTCAGAAATAAAAGATAAATGCCATCGCCGATATGCCCCTCCTGAGTACTAAAAACAATTACGATCATTTTGGGGGTCAACATCCTTTTTATCGACGTTTTGTCTCGAATTTCACCACCTTAGCATCCCCCCTTAGCTATGTACTAAAGAAACGTTCCCCGGATCTTTTCGCATGGAACCCCAAAGCGACCTCTCACTTCCATTAGCTGAAGGAAAGACTAACATCAGCTCCCATACTGAGACTACCAACCACGAACAAATCTTTTGGGATAAGAACGGATGATTGTAATGAATGCATCGGTTGCATCTTGCTCAAGTATAAAGAAGACGGCAACAGTTACGCCATTGTGTACGCTAGCCGGAAGCTCTTGTCACGCGAAAAGAACTACGGGGTCATAGACCTTGAAGCTCTAGCGATCGTATGGAGTGTACAGAAATTCCAAATATATTTGTTAGGTAAGGAGTTCGTGATCGAAACCGATCATCGCCCATTGGCTTACTTAAAGAATTGCGAAAGCGAGAACGGAAGGCTTATTCGTTGGAGTTGACTTCTAATGGAATATAAGTTTCGAATAAGGTATATTATATGGCCAGAAAACTGTGTTTCAGACTGTATAAGTAGGAATCTGCTCGAGGATTCTCCTCTTGCTAAGTAAACAGTCTTAAGCTTTGTACTTCCGTGCACAAAGTCAACTCTATGTACTTGTTTCCTTTATAATTCTAGAACTCCGTCTTGACCGTGTATGTTTATAGTCTTTAGTTCTCATGTAAAACTTTGTTTTCTTTTGTACATATTTGTCCTTTATGTGTTGTATTTTGTTTTGTTTTTGTATTGTATTTTTACTCGGATTTATTTACTTGTGTGTTATTTTGTGTTGGTTAGCGAGGATACCCTTTTTAAGTATAGTTACTTATTTGTGTAACCATAAATTTGTACCAACCTGCTATTTACATATCACTGCGGAGTAAGCATAAAGTTTGTATGTATACACAAGTTTATAGTTATTTTCTACTACTTCTAACGTAAAACAATTTGCAAAAATACTTAAATTTTGGGGATCTAGATTTAGATGAAGCTGGGCTGTGAAATCTTGGTCTACTTCCAAAATTTATATTATATTCACTAAGTAATATTTATGTCTTGCGCAGACGCCGGCTCAGAACATACTGAAAAATATTTCCCGCGATCTGTCTTTGATTTCAACATCTAACAAACAGACGCGAATAGAACTGTTCAAGTCGCTTATCATTACATTATAACAAGTGATTATTTATTTTGAAAAATTATTATTATTTTATAATTTATTAGTTATTTAGCATTAACGCTCTTAGTTATTTACCTAAATAGCTTAATGACCGCTGACTATAAAGGCCTACATTTCCTTGCTCTGAAGTTTAACCTTTTCCCAATTTTTAAACAGTTTATTATTGTATTTAATTTAAAGGTACTGGAATAAAAACTATTCTTATTCAGATAAAGCAACCTTAATTTGTAACATACTCCTCACAAAAGACTGTGATTCTAAAATTACCATAAATAACTTGAGGAACCATGTCATATTATTTACAACGGCGACCTTTATTCTAGTTTATTAATTTGGTTAATTTACCAAAAGCTAATCAAAGTAGCAAAATTTTTAATACGTAGTACCGTCCTCACCTTACAAAAGGTGTAGCATTTTTAAAATATTTACACTAATACTAACTTCGTTTGCCATAGGCTATGTTTTTTCATTTAGTTATTTACATATAAATGTTTTTTTACTTTTATTATTTTCAAAGAATTCTATTTACAATGCCCTTATCCTTAATTAAAGTTATTAAGAATAAAGCATTAAATTATAACTTCCTCACTCTGAAAAAAGTTTCAAGAGTGTAGTATTTTAAACTAATCGTAAAGCATCCTCAATTTGATAAAAGTTAGTCAAGAGTGTAGCACTTCTGTCCTAAGCATCCTCTCCATTATTTTAATTTAATCAAGAGTGTATCATTTCAGTTTATTTATCACCCTAATAAACCATTAATAAATATAGTAAATAATAATATAGACTGAAGAGCAAACATTTCCAATGTATCTACATTATCCCTTAGCATTCTTTCTAACCTCTCAGTAGCCTTACTCTTAGGCCTCAAAGACCACCCACTTTGTTCAATAGGAATATTTTCAGGTTTATTTGCACTGCCTATTTCTACATCTATTTATATTGAATTAGTTTTAGTATCCCTTTCCATTATAGCATGGTCACTGATAGTTCTATAGGATAAAGATTACAAATTGAATGATGTTCTATAGACCCATTACTTTGCTTTAGTTTCGCAGGTCTTATGTTACCATCAAAACCTTTAACCAGTTCTAAAACATTACCGATCTTACAAAATGGTGTATGTTTATTAATTGCTTTTATTAAGGCAATGTCTCCAACTTTAATTCCATTTTCCCACTCATTTTGACATAAATTTCTACTATGTATGTTCACGAAGACTCAAAAGATAATTTCATACCACAATTTTTTAAAATTTTCAATTACTTCCTCTTGAAATTCTATAGTTTTTTTCTAATGAAGGTTTGCTATTATCTTCTAACCACACATTACTATCATCTCCTCTCAAAATGAGGGATGAATTACCATGTAATTTAATGAAGTAATTAGGTGTTATGAACTCCAAGTTTTCTAACCAAACATTACTATCATCTCCTCTCAAAATGAGGGATGAATTACCATGTAATTTAATGAAGTAATTAGGTGTTATGAACTCCAAGTTTTCTGAACTGGATCTATTATTTAAGGCCTGGAATTTATTGCGAGTTGAATATTTGGGAGGTTAGTTAATAATTCAAAGTAAGTTAACTTAGATCTTCAAATAACTTTATAAAGACAATTCTTCAAATTTCTAATTAGTCTTTTCCACGCAGAGCCAATCCAAGCTGAATATAAAGGAATTTTAATATGCTTGATGTTCAGACTGGAATTCTTCTGACTGCAAAGAATTTTCGAGAATGCTTCCACCTTTTACAAATTACATATTACTAAATCTTTGAAAAGCTAGAATAAAATTTAGGGAACACATGTCGGGTAACAATTTATAGTGTAGAGCACGTACATTTAGGCATGTAAACAAGAGTATAAACATTTTTGTGGTCTTGCCACTCGACTTATCTTTAACCCCAAAATGGCCAGTATAATCTAGTCCCACATGCTGAAAAGGCTTAGCCAAATTCCTAGGGTGTTTAGACATATCTGTAAACTTTGGATGTTTATATGCTAAGGCATTATATTTCCTACATATTACACAGTTGCTCAATTCAGTATTCACTGCTGATCTACCCTTGGGAACCCAAAATCCCTGTTTCCTTAGGTAATTCAAAGGAGTGCCTACTCCCAAATGTTTTACTTTTGAATGGCAATATTTAATTAATAATGATGTAAACCTATGCTCTTTAGGAAGAAAAATACGGTTGTTTACATCAAAATTAACGTACAAACATGATGATATTCTTCCCATAAATCTAATTATCCCATTTGAATCTAAGAATACATTTAAATTTGATACCAAAGGAGGAACGTTTTCATTATTGTTGGTCTATCTTGTAAGAAAGCAATTTCATTTGAAAGGTATTCATTCTAAGCATTTTCCACCCAGTACTCAAGGGCTTTTCTTTTAGCATTACCACACTTTAATTTACTACTAAATTTGAACAAGTAACTAGTAATTTTTAATAATTGCTCATAATCAGAATATTTATTTATATTAAGAACACCTGCATTTACATTATTTACTTGCATAGTACATACTCTACTTATGTGATGTTTATAATCAGGAGAAATACTCATTAAAGGGTAGTAAGACCAATTATCAAAATTATTAATTAACTACTCAGGTCCTTCTAGCCAAAAGATTAATTTACTTAAATATTTACTATACGATAGTCCCCTGATAATCATATCAGCCAAATTCTCATCTGTATTTACATAATGGTAAAAGACAGATAGTTAATATGGTTCAGCTATTTCGCATTTAAACCCATCTGCCTCAACTACTCTATTTCTGACAAATTTAGATTTGACTTTGTTTCTCTAGTTATTAACCTGTGCATCAACACTAATATTTATAAATTGAATGAGCATATTATTGTGGGCTTCTAATATTGAAGGTAAACATTTAAAAGCCAAAATGACTCCCATTAACTCTAAAGTAGGGATAGTATTTTTATTTCTCTTATTTAATGGAGATAATTTAGATTTGGGGAACAAATAAGAACCTTTATTATTCTGATCGAGAGAATAGGCCAAAAACCCATAGGCCTCCACTGAACTATCACAAAATATGTGAAGTCCATAGGAGTTAAGCTCATTAAGTGATTCTGTAGGAAAAATAAGTTCAGATAACATTTCAAAGTCTCTACTTATACCTTTCATTTCCCCACAAATTTCCTTAGGCAATTTTTCATCCCACCTAATGTCTAATTTCCATATTTTCCCCATTTAAACTTTTCCTCTTATTGTCACAGAAAGGACTTAGTTCAAAGGATCAAATATTATTTTAAGTCTGAGACAACACCTTTCTTTTTGTGTCTGCTTCTAAGTATATTTTACTAGGCACAAGACTAAAAGAATCCTTATTTACATTAAGTCTATATCCCAATTACTTCTCTTCTTCACATAAATGCTCAATAAGTCTATTTTCAGATGCCACTTGATCTCTTAATTCAGCTGAATTGGAATTCCAGTATCTTAAAAAAAATCCTCCTTTTTTTATCCTATCATAGGCCTGATTATATAAAGTTGGCATTTCATTTACGTTATTACCAATCATTAATAAATTGTCTACATATACATTATTAGATAAGAATTCTTTACACTTATCATCAGGAAAACTTTCAGCATGATGTTTCATAACAAAATTTAATATAAAAGGAGATGAAGTATAACCAAATACTATTATTTTATAGCGATAAGCTACTATTTTGTTTCCCCGTTTCCAGAAGAAACCAAACTTGTTTTTGTCAACTTCATTCTTTAATATAATCATCAAAAAAGCTTATTGAATATTGCTCAATATTACAAACTTATTAACCTTAAGTAAAATAGTAATTTCAATATTGAACCCATCAAGTCTATTCTAAGATAAGCAGCTTCATTAAGTGAAGGCAATTCCTCATTAGTTTTTAGAAAACAATTGAAAAATGGTCTTAATTTGGTAGTTACTTGTTCCTCCAATTTTACAACTGGTCTATGGGAAATCCAATTGTGTTTTTGATAGTCTGAAGGATTTATTTTAATTTCCTTAATTATGCTATCTTCAAGTTGTTTATCAAAAACTTCCTGATATTTGTCTATGAGTGCTTTTTTACTAAGATGCTCTATTGTTCTATCTAAAACCTTAAGTGCAACAAAATAATTTAAAGGGACTAGGTCAATTTTATCGATATACCAGGGAAATTCTACATTATAAAATCCATCCTTAAACGAGATCCCTTCTCTACATTTATCAATTTGTTCTTTATAGAAGGAAACCAACTCTTTTCTCATCCTTTTTATGCCCATGGATTCAAGACTAAAAAGGTGTTCAAGTCCACTATCTACCTCATTATCTTCTATTATATGTTCCGAAGGATTGAAGTAAAATTTAAGTGGATCCATTACTATGTTGATCATAGTTTTAGTTTTATTATTCAAATTTTCATCCTTCTTTTTAACTATGGACGACATAACCGATTTATTTTGTGTTCTATCCAAAAAGTTGAAAACATTACCGACAGGAGCTACTTTATTATTTACTACTAAACAAGATCCCCCTAAGATTTTAGTCCAAGTAACCGATGGTAAAAATTGAATTATATCTATTCCCAACAACATATCTACTGTTATATTTTCATGGTTTCTGTTATCACAAAAGGTCTCATCCAATAAAACCATGTTGTTACAATTAAACTTATTTATTATCTGATTCATGCCTGTTACCTCAAAGTTTATATTTAAAGATTTATCCAATAATAAGGGTATCAAAACTAACTTGTTATTGATCCTTATCCCAGTGGACATTTGTTTAACCCCCTTTTTTTCTCGACCTATATATGTGCATACATCACACTCTAGTCCATACAACTCTTCCACAATCTGGCAAAGATCTTTAGCTGCAGCTTCAGAAATGAAAGACTTCTGACTGCCAGTGTCAATCAGACATCTCACTTTCCTAGGCTTATTACCATTTTCTTAAATGCAGATTCATAGTTGACAGAATGTGAGAAGCATCAAAACTTCTTTGAGCAAAACATAAGATTATGTTAGTTCTAAGAGTTGACCTTGTTTCCCTCAAAGAAGGACACAAATGTGTTATGTGTTCTTTCTTCTCGCATAACCGACACTCAAATCTCGATTTATTTTGTTTTCCATAACAATCATTTTCATCATGCTCTGACCCAACACATCTAGTGCACAGCGAAAGTTCTCTGAGCCTGGCCAATTTATCATTGACATTTTTCAAATTGACACACTTTCCTAAAGTATGGCCTTCAGCTGTACACAACTTACAAATTAATTTATTTACTTTAGTATTTACAGATTTCAAATTTTGAATCGTACTTTTAACTTCTTTATTTTCTTTATGTTTAAATAATGAACTACTAATGCTAGGTTTGATAAAGGTTTTACTAAAGGTCTTTTTCTTTGTTGAAACTATTTTACATAGACTTTTAATTACTTCATTATAGTTAGCTAGAATGTCAGTTATAGTATAATAATTAATAGGCAATTTGTGAACCAACTCTCTCTTTACGGGTATAGAGAGTTTAATAAATACTATGTGGCTCAAATATTTATGTCCAGATATCCCTTCTTCCAAAAAATCAAGCTTATGTTCTTTTAATCCATATAAATAAGATTTTATTTCATTTAGATAAATTTTTACAGATGTATATTCAGGGTCAAATTCTAGATTAGGCGCTGCATTTAAAATATTCTTGAAAGTTTCATGAATGATATAATTTACATCAAGAAATTCTTGTTTCAGCATCTGAATTGCCAAGAGGTAATTATTATCAGAAATAGGTAGATGTTTTACCACCTTCAAGGCATAGTCGCTTAAGTACCCATACAAATAAATTTGTTTTGCAGAATCAGCTAAATTTTTCTCGACCCAATCACAATATTAAATTGACCCCTAAAAGGTATTAAAGGCAAATTTGTCCTTTTCCTTTCGTCTAAAAATACCATATTCTAAAGGGTGGGGGGGTTACGTCAGACATATTTATTCTAGACATAATATCTAAAACTTTTTCTGCAGGTATGTTGCCAGAAGTTCCACTTGACTTATTTATAGATTCCTCATACTGATCTAACACTATACTAGTTGCAATTATATATTCTGCTTGATCATCTTACTCAACATCATAAAATATTTCATCACTACAACTTATTTCATTTGTCTTCAATACTCCATTAATTTCTTCATCAAAGCTTTTAACTTGAATAATTTCTTTTTCAATATCTTTGATTTGAGTCTTACAAAGGAAAGAGGTTAATTTAGTTCCTTCATGAAGCTCCTTCAGTTTCTTTAAATAAAGACTGACCTTTCTTTTATGAGTACATCGCATTCTCCGCAAGGTACTCATCATGACCGTAGGGTCAATCACCACCTCCTCTTAGAAAGGAGAACCCTTAACAGACTCGTCATCGGCCATGTTTACCTTAATTAATTATTTATTATATTTATAATGGTTATTTACTAAAGTTATATTTACAGCCAACAAATATTTACAAGTTAACAAACTCACTCCCTTAAGTTATCTATACAGCAGGTTATTTTAAGTAGCATTTTTCAAGGGGATAGAGAACCGGGAGCATCAGCACATAACCACGCTTACGCAACTCATGCGATTTAACTCAATAAGCAAACAAGTACACTCACCTGAATGATGCAAGTGACCTAAAAGCTTGACACGTACAAGCCAATGTATTCACTTAAAGACGCCCACTAATCCTACCGGATCGGTAACCCGACCTTTAAAAAAGAGTTGTTATTTCCGCCGTCAGATAACATTATCCCACTGTACGGTTTCACAGACCAAACGCTCGAAATGCCTAACCTATCGAATTATCGAAAGGCAACTAAAACGAATAATATCTAACACTATTCAGTTAAGTAAGTTAAAGTATTATAAATAAATTTCAATTAATATATTTACTAATTAAAATTTCCGAGCACGAACACCGATGTCAACAGATGAAAACGTTAGCCTTGGTTAACCTACGGCAATGATTACGTAAACGAAGTTTCGTAGCATATGCTAATCATATAAGGAATAAATTACTATATATGTATATATTAACTGTTTAAAAATTGGTCATTTACATGACTAGAGAACCATTTAATTATAACTTCCAATTATTTAAGTCTAAATCTGGATTAAATTACTTAAGTGTAACTATAAATTTGTACTCACCTGTTATTTACATATCACTGCGGAGTAACCAGAAAGTTTTTATTTATACACAAGTTTCTAGTTATTTTAGTACAACTTCTAACGTAAAAAAATTTGCAAAGATACTTAAACTTTTGGAAATCCAGAAATAGTTGCAGCTGGGCTGTGATGTCTTGGTTTACCTCCAAAATTTATCTTATATTCACTAAGTAATATTTATATCTTGCGCAGACACAAGCGCAGGATATACTGATAAATATTTCCCTCGGTTTGTCTTTGATTTTAACATCTAACAGACAGACGCGAATAGAACTATCCTAGTCGCTAGTCATTACATTATAACAAATGATTTCATTTATTACTTATTTAGCATTAACGCTACTAGTTATTTTACTAAATAGGTTAATGACCGATGAGTGTAAAGGACTACACTTCCTTGCTGTGAAGCTTAACCTTTTCCCCATTTTTAAACAGTTTATTATTGTATTTAATTTAAAGTTACAGGAATAAAAACAATTCCTATTCACAGTAAACAACCCTATTTTCTAACAATATACCCTGCACCAGGAATTAAACAGAAATCATTCATTCATGTAGTGACCGCTGTGTCAACTTAAGTTTAAATGTATAACCTTATTGTGCACCTGAGACTCAGGGGGAAGTTTTCCTATACGCGACTCCTCCTATGTTTGGAATGCACTTTTCCGTCCTCTTCGCATCAGGAAAACGTCATCTTCTGGAAGGGACTCGTATGAGTGAATACCCTCGAAGGACCACTGTGGGAGGAAGCCTCAATGGAAATACCCCTTTCTTCTTTCAAGACCATGTGAGAATTTTAGAAAGATCAAGAAAGAATCTGTCCGTCGCTTAATCACTTATCACAGTTGTGTTGCTTTCGGACGCCACTTGTTTCCCTCTCCCATGCGATTACACCGTGCGCAGCTACATTAACCCTACAACCATATCACGAGGCAAGTTTCATTTTCCTGAAACTACTCTTTTTCATTAATTTTTTTCGGCTTAGACAGACGCAAAGAATCCTCTAGGGACCGCCAGGCCCTGAGGCGGTTTTCGAACCAGCCCCCCGGGTAGTTAGCCCGAAGCTCCAAAACCCTCTAGGAGATTGAAAGCACGCCATCCGGTCCGTTCAGACTGACGTCTATTTCCCATTAACACCTGTAAGCCGTCGGTGTACTTCGTCGACGGTCTCGCCAGCAGGTCTACATTTTTTAAGCTTTGGCCCTAGTTCAAAGGAAAGCTATCGAACCACCTTCTTTCGAGACTGAGACTACCTGCCGACCTGCAGAATAGTCTCGAGTTGAGATTACATCACTCTGGAACAAAGAAAATTTTTTTGTCCATCACGAAGGATCCAACCCCATCTTCGAGTCCTCCTCGTCCGGACTTCCCGATGATTCTTCTTGAAGACCTGTGCCGTTGTCTTCCCTCACCCTTTAATTCGCCCGTACTTTAAGGAAAAGTGATCTTATATGGTCATCCCCAGATTACCTCTCTTATCTCCACTTAATTCATTTAACTACCATAAGCAATTTGTTCCCTTTTTGTATATATATATATATATATATATATATATATATATATATATATATATATATATATATATATATATATATATATATACACATATATATATATTTATATATACATATATATATATATATATATATATATATATATATATATATATATTATATATATATATATATATATATATATATATATATATATATATATATATATATATATATACATATATATATATATATATAAATTGCCCCAATTTAATATATATAGTAAAATTATATTTGTGGGTATTATCTTTATATCTCCTTTGAACTGCAACTTTGCAACCCATTAGTCAAAACCTGGTCAACCGAAAAATCGCACTCTTTATTAATCCCCCTAGAGCATATCTCAAGAGATTTTTGCTTAGCTGTCTTCCCCTGCTTGTGTACGACTCTGTGCGTTGAGCTAGTCTACACAGGCATACCTCGACATACCGATTAATTTTTGAAAATGCAGATTTGCATTAGGTGTATTACTTCCCAATCTTTAAGTTATTATTAAAATATATCGCTTAGTTTCATTTAAAAACTTTATATAGAATATTAAGTTATGTTATCACTAACCAAGAAATGTTTATAGAGATCGAATTCTAGTGATGACATAAATTCAAAAAAGTTCGTAGCGATCCAAAATTTTACTCTGCTAATAGACAATTTTATTATTATGCATAATTAAGGCATTTCTCTAACTTATCTGTCTTTCATAAGAATTCTATTTATGCTGAGTTGATTCAGGTAATGAGAGTGAAGATAAAAAACTAAATATTTTATAAATAATTAGTAGTTAAAATTTTCCCCTTAAAATTGCACAGTCAAAGACTACTTCATTTATCCAATTGTCAATATCCTCTTTAATCGTGAAAAGGCCTTGAGAAAGCTCTTATCTAATTCAAACAGGCAAGTTCTATCTGGAATTTTGATAGATTTAAGAGGAACGGCTGGTAGTATAAATATACTAACGTGTGTTAAATATATTAGAAAGATTAAAATCATACGGTACATATTTTATCTAAAGTTTATTTGAAAAGTCAAGAATTAACATTGATCATCACAAAAAATCACAGTTTAATTAAGAATTATATTTGCAAAACTATAACATACCTCTTTTTATGCAGTAGTACTTTGTGAGAAATGCTTTCTATAAACCGCGATTGGAAATTTGTATTAAATGGATTTCCATAGTGAGAGGGTTGCTTACTTTTCTTGACTAATATTATTTCTACTTTTACTTTGTAGATTGTTTTGCTAAGTAGAGATTTTAAGAGTACTCTGACTGACAGTTATCGCTAGCTCCTGAATTTAAACCCTTTCGATGTAAATCTCATTTTACAGACCTTTCTAAATCAATGCAAGTCTTGTTATAATTTCGGTCGGTGAAGGATTTTAAATATGGTATCCATAAACTTAACACATATATTTTAGGGTAATGATAAATTAATTTCTAGATTCTCCCTCCATCATTATAATAACATCGTAAGTTTACATTTCTTTTGAGAGCAGCGTTCGATAATTTTGTATTAAAGAAAATTCCTTTTAATTAATAAGGTCAAAGAAAATAAGGTCATGATTTGGATGACAACTTGCTTGTAACAGTCAACATGATTTTTTTAATCTGGTTTAAATTTTTTTTAAATAATAAAGGAATATAGGTTTCATAAATGATGCATTTAAATTGAGTTTTATGAAATATTAGCTAATGTTTGGCAAAAATATAGCTAAAGAAAGTTGCTGCTAGAGGATGAGGTCATAACTCCGGCAACTTTACTCTTTAAAATGCATTAAACATACGACGGGCGGTCAATAAGTTTTGCAATTCGTATATAAGAAAACGAGATATGAAGAATAGTGTTTTATTATTTTTCAATATAATTACCCTCGACTTCAATGCACTTGCGGCACTTGTGCCTGAAGCTTCGAATTCCCGACAACCAGAAATCTCCCGACTGCTGTTTAATCCACTCCTGGACGGCGAGCTGGACATGTTCATCGTCCCCAAACCGGCGTCCACGCAGTGCAGCCTTGAGCTGAGGGAATAAAAAGTAGTCGCTAGTGGTCAGATCTGGACTGTAGGGGGGATGGTTGAGCTCCTCGGATCCGCACTCACGCAGGGCAGCTTGTGTAACTCTGGCCTTGTGGACTGTGACGACGTTGAAGTCAATCATGGGGCGTGAGGTTTCTAGAGGCCCAGCGGGCAGAGACCTTGGTCATGGCCAAATTGTCGTGGATGATGTTGATAACACTTCCATGTGATATTCCAAGTTCTCGCTCAATTTTCGACCTTCACCCGTCGATTTTCTAGGATCATCCTCTCCACATGGGCCACATTGTCGTCGTTGATCACGTCTGACGGGCGGCCTGGACGGGGTTTATCTTCAAGGGACTCACGACCATGGCGGAACTCCCTATTGTAGCGAGCTATGGTTGCATAGGAAGAGCCGGTGTCGGTGTACACTACAACCTTGCGTTCATGGATCTCTTTTGCATTCTTGCCTTCCTTGGTCAAAAATTTGATCACTGCGTGGTGCTCAACCTTCTCCATTGTTGAAACATTTGTGACTGACGATCAGCGATCAGCTACTGCTTTTGAAATAGACGAAGCAGGAGCGAGCGGATGCAGGTCCTGACTTGTCATAACTTGTCCTTACACCCCCACAAACAGCCATCCTCCTTCCTCTGGTTTGCCCTACCGATTCGCAAAACCTATTGAGCGTTCCTCGTAAGGTAAAGATGCAGGAAGTAAACACAGAGACATGGTTTGACACTACCTGGCAAATATTTTAAAAAATAACAAAAATATATTATGTAGTAAATAGCATCTACATAATTTTTTTGATTAGAGGCAAAACTAAAGCTCATTACGATCTATTTAAAAAGTTAAACCAATGAGATAATGAAACTGCTGAATGAGTGAGATGTGACATTCAGTAAGATTCTACACACGATTCTACAAACTATAATTACAAACTATGACCTCCTACTACCAATGACCATCAATGCCGGTAATTGTAGAAAATAGTATATAAAAATAAAATAAAATCTTAGAGATATGGTAACTCAATAATTAAAATATACCTTGCCCTACACTTGAATAAAATATATGAATTAAATATATTGGTGAGAAAGATCAAAAACAAAGATGAGTACGTATTTCAGGGAGAGGTAGGTCTCAAATTTGGACTAGCAATTTTGTTTACACTAGGTTAGAATAAATTTCAATCAATAAAATTACTACGAAGAAATCTAATAGAAAAATTAATCCTATTGTTCCATTATTTATAATATAGACTCGTAAAGATTAGTATATTTAAAATTACTAATGATTTCTTTTGTCAGGGGGACAGCCTCAAATACGAAATTTGTGAGATCAGCTCAGTATCGTGAAAAGGTTTAAGTAGATATACGTTAATTTAAAACCTTAGGAGGGGCAGGTTTTGGTGGATGTGGAATACCGTCTTTGTGTGTTAAAAGATGATTTGCACCAATTATCAGAACAGAAGCAGGGACGGACACTGAATGTAATATTTTAGCTAATCCACAAATACGATCTACAACCAGAAATTTTAGGTTGTCAGCTATCTATACACACACCTACGCAATTTTATAATTAAAGTGGGTGAGTTGAAAACGTTAGATATGACTTGAAATTTCGATATATTTCTGTCAATGAAACTGGATAGAAAACTGCAACTAACCTTATAAGAGATTTTAAAGTATCAATTTATTAAAAAATTACTAATGAGAAAACTCGAAAAAACATCAAGAAAGATATATTTTATTTAAAAATATGATATACCTAATAAATAATTAAGGATATACATAAATATAGCTGTGAATTGTATAGCAGTTTGAAACAAGATAATTAGGTAAAGGGTATTAAGATAACTTTTATAGCATTTATTTTAACGTTTCTTTTCTTGAGGAAATTAAAGACAAAGAAAATATCTTATCGATAAATAAAAAATAACTTTTTTCAGCAGAGTTTATTCTCGATGAAACAACACGGCCAATCATTATAATATTCCGATCATTATATTATTTATTTTCATATTCATATTTCCTGAAATAGCAATTAAAATTCTCGTTTAATGAAAAAGTTTAAATGTTGCATTTTTGTGCTTTGCAGCGATCGTCTTGTGAATGTAAATTAGAATTAAATCTTGAACGCTGGTTAAAGTCTTTAAAATTGCTCGATTTATCAAGGAATATTTTATTTTTTATCTTTGATAAAGAGAGTGCTTATGAATGCTTTCCAAATATCTAGAAAATAATCTTAGACTAACAGCCTGAGAAGTCTTATGGGAATACAAAATAAAAAATCAAAGATTATAGAGTAATAATATTCAAAGATAAAATCCTATGAATTATATATTCCTCCTGTGAAATGTACCATAAAGAGAGCCAGGAAAAAAACATGAAAAGGACCTTGTTTTGGAATCCACCGCGAATATAAAGGAATTAATAGATACGTGGATAATCATTAAACCAACTGAGATTGCAATTAACCTTGTAGACATTTGAGGGTATAGAAAGTGGTGACCCACCCTATGTTCTCATGGCCTTGATAACCTTTTTGCAGAATATTTACCTTGGAAAACACCATAAATCTATCTTCAAACACAAAACTAATTAACTTTGATGACTACTCTTAAATATTGATATAAATGATAAAGCAATTTTTGTCTTTATATAAAAAAATATACATATCGACACGATACGATAAAGTCTAGCCAGTATATATATCTTAAAGAAATAGTTAGCGCACTAGCAAAATCCCCTCCTATATTTTGAAAAATCAATTATTAATAGAGTTTAAAGAGACAATCTTCCTTTAATTTTCAGTAAACTTATTTAACGATATTCATCGTGGTTTGCAAGCAAAACGGTTATGTACATCTTGTTAGAATTCTTTTAGAAAATGAGCTTTAAACTTTAATTTCATATAACTTTCAATATACTTTAAGAATGGGTGTAGTATTCCTCTGCCTAAATGAATCGTGGTAGAGTTAAAGCAATTCGTATGAAGGTAGATGCGCTTAAATGTTAGAAAACTGATTGCTAAATCTCAGGCCGTAAGTACTCTTATAAGGGCTTTAAGTGAAACCAGGCAGCAGTCGCTAGCTTTGTCCCTTCAGGGTCAGCTCTTGGTTCATCTTTATTTATAATTTTTATTTATGATATTGATAGAATTTATTCTGAAATGTTTACGGATTTTTGAAAGTGAGACAATATTATGAAATAGAGCAAAACATGTGCGATCTAGTAAATTGAGAGTGTGTCTGTGAAATTAGTAAAGAAATGGAAGATGAAGTTTATTGCCTTTCAGCCAAGAACGGTGGTCGATAAACTATGTCGTGATGATCTGATAACGAATAGGTCCAAATAATGAGTAGTGGATTTTAGCAATTTAAAAGAAAACAGACTTTATGGTTTCCTAGCCAAGATCTCTTGGCATTCCAATCGAAAAATACTATTTTTTCTTCAAATAAAGGTTAAGTCAGACTTCCTTTGGAATACAATGTTTAATTTGGTGCCTAGTTCTTAGAACTGATACTTTAAACTTGTAATTGCTTGAACGTCATCTACGAAACTAATTCCTTATTAATATGGAGCACGCAAAAAATTCTTAATTACGCTTCTGCTGATAAAATACATTAAAATTGCAAATTGATTCTATAATAAAATGGATAAGTATTTATTTAATAATAAATAATAATAAATAATGGGGTGATAAATATTATTTACAATTATACGATACTCAAAAAATAAATGGCTATAAATTTACACCAACTTTTAACGTTATTCGCCGTTTCTCATCATCAGACTTTTAGTAACTGAACTTGAGATGATTTTAAAATCTGTATTTACCGGGTTGTAATTCTGTAATTCTGCGTTGCTCCCTTTATTTTTCCTAAAATAATATTTTTATCTTATTTTCAATTTAATTGCTTTCATAAACTAGTCATTGTTAGAACTATATAGGAACATTCATAATTTAGGTAAATTTAAGTAGGAATATATTATAAAACATTATTCATGGACAAATAAAATAAAGTTGAAAGATGTAGATAACGAAATAGACGTACAAATTGTCCTTTTGCTCCTTTCTTTAGATGTATATGTGATATATTAGTTTTCTATCCCATTCTAATCGGATTCACATATTATCCTTAAGTTTTCATTTTCTCTGTTATCACATATATGCATCATTGATTAACTGGTTTATGATAAAGGTAACCATTCGGCAGAGATCAAACCTCATTAAAATATTCTTTGCATTCTAAACCAAAATACCATATATCACAATGATATGTATAGGAAGTTAGTTGGGATTTTAATTTTTTGTTTTATTTGTAAAACAATTTTGGTGCATCAAACAAAATTTCTCACATGAAGATAAATGTGAACATAATTTGTACTGGTAATTCCAGAAAAATTATCAATGTCAATACGTAGAAAAATAATAAAAAGGCTAATTAAGTGCTCAAAATTAATATTTGAACAGAACCATTTTCATTAGTGTTTCTCGTTGAATTAGCGCTGATTGGATCACGGCATGAATTGAATTTTGACAACTATCTAAAATGTAAATAAAGCCATATTATATTTGCATGTTTTATGGTTACCGAGTGCTAATAAATGTACATATTTAATTACTTTGACTCGCAGGTATTAATCTTTTGATACCTTCAGTCTTAGTTCTAGAACTAAAAGGGCAAGGAAATCTTGTTTACTGTAGTTAGTATAGAAATTTTCATTACGGGATTTCTAACTTCTCTTGTTTTTAATGCTTAATCTCAAATGGTAGTCGATCTTTGTTTTATGGTGGAAATGTGGCTCAGTACATTACGCAACGGAGACATCAATGACTATATAGTCAACCAGCAAAAAAGGCACTGAGATTCAGAAAATGTTCTCTAAACTGAATACTCATTCATTCTAGTTAACAGAAATTTAGCCACTATCTCTCCATTGCTAGCTACAAGAGATATTCCACGACTGATTGTTTAAATTCTCCAACCACCTTTACATTATATTAAATTTCCTCATCTCTAAGATGAGCTATTACGTGTAGAAATATTTGTTTTATTTCTTCCTTTCTAAATATTAATATTTTTGAAGAAATGCTATCAGACCTCAATAAATTGCAGGTTTCCAAAATCTGCACTGTTTCATCGACCTTCAAAATCTGGGTAGTTGTTTCCAGCTCCATAGAATTTTCTGAGTAGAGAAATTACCCTAATTCTCTTTTAATCTGCCTACAGTTCTATTGCAGCCAGTAAAGAATGCTGTTCAATCTAAGCATCTAAGTGAGAGTAACATGTTATTATAGAGGAAATACTGATACTTTAATACGGCAAAACTTACAATCAACACCTGCCATAGCATACACCTCTATTTTCCTTGATATAAGTAGCTTTCTGTTGTTCTGATAAACTCTTATGTCAAATTATGCTTCCTAACGCGACCTTTTCCTCTAGTGTAGCAGATAGTGGGAAACTTGTTATTCATAAAGGCAGGTTAGGTGACATTAGTTCTATTTAACATTACCATATCTTCTTTATTCTCTTTTCAGTAATTTTATTTTCAACTTTCATTGCGGCGTAAAATAACTATTTCCGTATGTCATTCAGCACCTATTTTTTGAAGGGACGCAAGTCATTCTGTTATTTATCGATTTCCGCTGCTAATTCATCTCTTTTTAGGGATTTCTAAGTAAATGATGGTTTACGTTAGGTTACGGAGCTATTTGTGCAAGAAGCTGGAGTCGCTCAAACAACCCAAAACTCAACACTCAACTCCAAACATCGTTCTTGTAAAAATATCTCTCTTTTTGCCTAACATTCACAAAGTTTATCATGCGCAAATTTTTAGAAATGAGCTTCATCCATGTGCCCTAATAAACATATGACTTCCAGTGTCTACCAGAGATTTGAAACCTGTGAGAAGACTAAATTTGTTCTTCATGCTCTCAAACTATGGATGATGTTATATAAAGTCATAAAGGAAAGTTCTTTTACTATTCTCTATTTTCTTAAATTGGTTCGTAGAAGCTTTAGAGTCTGGCATTACCAGATATATGCTTCTCACCGTTTTTTACCTTTTTAAATCCACAGAGCTAAAAACTATTGAATGCAAATCTCACTCCCTGTTAATGTTGGTCTTGAAATGGATTCATTTTCAACAATAAAGCTTCAGTCTCTTTCTATTGCCACTTTGAGCATCCATATGTGCATTGTCTCGTTGAAATTCACGAGCCATCAAAGCAGACATTCGTGCCGTTTTGATGTCATGACCGTCACTGTTCAATTTAATGATATTCTCAGTGTTATTAAATACAAAATGATTTACCCAATTTCTTTTATTTTCATTTTTGTTGTCTACATAAATGGACAGATGAAGTGAATTTAAATGTTTACATGTTTTATATCAGCTATTGCTTATAAACTGTCAGGCAATTGCGATCGATGATATTGTTTCAAATTTTACATATTTTTCCGAGCAAAAACTTTTTACATAAATATAAATTATCTTATTATATAAACCAATTTCATATTAAGCTATATTAATATTTGATGGAGTGTTGTCAGCTAAAATATATTAAATCCTGTATCTTAGGTTAAATTTGTATCTTACACCGTAAAAGAATACAAAACATTTAATTCAATATTTACCACGTGGAAGATTAGTGAGTAAGGACTTCCTCTGCATCTTGAATGGGCCAAATGTACCTTCTAATTCTATAACGAAAACATATCAACAGATTGCGGCAATAAGCCCATCCATAAGAAAAAGGATATTGCTCGGCTGAAGGGCGAGGTACTGGAATAGACGAGGATTTATATCTCTGTTAGATCACAGGGTTTTATTTACGAACATGGTGGGGATTGGAGAGCATCGTTATTTTGTTGTTGAAGAGAATATCAGGAACGGTGAAATAGTAATAATGATACAGCGAGAATTCCAGATACGCTTTGCGCTTGGGAGGCATGATTCCGTTCTGGATAGAAAACCAATTAGTCGTTGTGCTTCTAATATTTTAGACGAGGGCTTCATTACAGAAGCCTGCTAGGTGCTCTTCAAGTTAACACTTGTCTGCCATACACGTACCTGATCAAATTGCCCACATAGTTTTACACATAAAACTTCAGATAGACCTAAACAAAATTTTGATCGTTCAAAAGTTGAGTGAGGAAGATTATGATTGTCTGTTGATAATAATACTCTGCAAAACGTTCCCCCAACAGCTATTCTGATCACTTCCTTTAATCGGAGATTGTCAACAAAAAAACTTTAGGTACTGGTCTAACATGTCTTCGGAACCTCCATCAGTGACACCTCCACACTGAGAAACTTATTGCCATATGTGCTCTAGGTGATTTTCATGTGGTGTTCCTTATTTTTTTAAAGGGACGGTGTTACGGCGAAGATAACGTCAGATCTACATATATTGTAGACTGAACGAAAACTTTCTCTATCCAAAGGTTAATGATTCTCTGAACAATATCAATTAGAAAGATTTAGGGTTCCTGCACGATAGTGTCATATCGCTTACGTCTAGACGTTAAATCAACATCTTGAGGAATTGTTTTGGGGTCATCTTTTCACATTACACTGTGATATTGGGTAGCCCACAGGTTGGCCAGATTTGTCACCATATGATTTATTTAGTAGGAGCAACTGAAATCACGAGTGTACCAAAACCGGATAGGAAATTTGCAAGAGCTGAAGAGAACAATAAGGCAGGAAACTGATGCAATTCCATGCGACATGGTTCGCATTTCAATGGAAAACTTCCGAGAGAGCCTTGAATACTGCATCGATATTTACGGCCGCCATTTAACTGATGTTATTTTAAAAAGAATAAAAGTCTTAATGCAATATTATGTACGTTTGCATAATAAAGATTTTGTTTTTGTATCATATTTCATTTCCCTTTTATTACCGTTTTGATTAGAAGAGGATGAGGTGCCGCACCCTAAATTGCCATTCTAGATTATGATTTTCTAATAAAGGGGCGGAACCTCAGAAAACCTCCGCCCTGTTTTGTGTCCTAAAAATATCACTATTGGTGTTTTTAGGCATTTTAGTCGTTATTTACGGCTTTGGTTATGCGGGGAAAGAAAGCACTTATTTTTAAGATACTAGCACTCTGATTACGGTTATATTTGCATCGATACTATCTTAAAGATAACTGCTTTCTTAGTCAAAAACAAGCCGCAAATGATGACTGGAATGCCTAAAATACACTTAATATTGTTTTTTACTCCTAAAACACGGCGTTTGGTTACTGGGAGAAGTTATCGAGGCAAACTATGGTTTGCCATTATACTATCTTAAAAAGAACTGCTTTGCGCTTCAAAATAAATCCAAAAATGATGATAAAAACACCATTAAGACTGTTTTTGACTATTCGAAACACGCCTTTGATTTCTGAAAGGCGTTATCGAGCCATTATGGTGGCCTCCGCTCCGATACCTCCCCGTTCGCTTCGCCCACGCCTCAAGAACAAGTAGAATACAATTTAAAAGTGTAGCCAAACTAAATATGCAAAAAGCCCATGACACCATTTGGATGGCGGAATATAGGGTATAAGAGAGTGATTCTAGAAATTAGAAGAGAGTGTTAAGAACAATTAAGAGAGCGTAGTAAAATCTTTAAAGATATTAATTGAATAATTAAGAAAGTGGAATATAAGGAAAGTTGTTAAAAAAGATAAAAGAGTGAAGTGAAGTGTTAGTGTGAGAAATCAAAATGGACTAGAGAGCAATGATTAGAAATTGTTTAGCAACATCGAAAGTGCTCAGGATTTAGTTTCTAGAGTAAAATGTGAGTATAATTAAAAGAGAAGTTAAGAAAAGCATTTGACCTGATTCCTCCAGAGATTAAGGAGAGAATCAAATTTTATTAAAGTTATAATAAATTTAGGGTTCTCAAAGGAAAAAGAAACCCAAAATTGCTTAACTTGATCCATTAGTAACCAAGTCCTTCTCAGAGAGTTTAAATAAATCACAAATATATGTTGGAAAAATTCTACGATTACTTCTTTAAATTGTGGTCTAGGTTAAGACAAACCGTTATAGCAAAACATCCCAATAAATCTAGATGAATAAAGACAATTGCATAACATGGTTGATTACACACCTTTTGTCGCTATTTATTAGCAAAGCGTTTGCTTCTGCAGAATACTTTTGTTTATATGTGCTTTTTCGTTACCTAAATGTTTTCTTAATGCACTTTTCAACTCGACTATTTTATGGTCAAATTTCTCGTTAGAATTCTTAATGACGCTGTAACTTTCTCACTCTGTTAAAAAAAAAATTGCATTTTTGGTATGATATTTTAAGGCTTTTATTCACTCCCAGCTTAAATATTTTTCAAAAGGACATACGACTCTTCAATAGCAAAATATTTGCCTTTTCGATGTTGATAATTTTTTAGTACTGTAAAATCTGCTCGACTTATACAGAAAGAGGCGATTAGCAGGGTCAAACTAAGTTGGAACAAAGAAATCTATAAAGAACTAAATTAGGAAAGAGTTTTATCTTAGGAAATATCAATTTAATATGATAAATGAAAAACAAACAAGTCCTAAAAGAATTATAGTATAAGCTATAGATTTAAAGAAAGAAAATCACCGTGAAAGTTAAGTAAGGCAAAATTTTTAGCGTCAAAACTGCCATTAAGCTAAATTTTTCATCTTCGATGAATTCTTCAAGAATGTACGAGTTTATGTTTCTGTGTTTGCGACACTTTTCCTAAATTACATCGGTTTCAAAATATTACGCCACTAACATTAATGCCTAAAGTTAGAAAAGTTTAATAAAACAGACTTTTTCATCTTGAAATTTTCGTTGGAAGTTATTGTCAGACGCAAAGCGGAGAGAACCGATGGGCGTAGGAAAGGTGTTACTTATTTTTATCATTGAACCGTCTGCAACTTCCCTTTTAATCTTACGGACGGCAAAAATTACTTCGTTAATTCATTTATATTTTAGAGCACAAAAATCTGCAATCAGAATTTCCACAATGGTATCATTACGTGATAATTAGTGAAATATACCTTTTTTACTTTTTTAATTTAATCTTCCAAAATTCAAACTTAAAAAACTTCAGTCACCGTAATGGTTTTTCTTAGTTTAAAACTTAGGCAAAATATGTTTCTCATACTTTTAAGATTACTGCTCGTAATATTCCCTAAAAATTTATTATATGTATTGAAACCAAAGGTAAATCCTTTTTAACTTCACCCTCTTTCAAGATTAGCGCAATTATTTGCTAGCATTCTATTAAGCGAAGGTAGGTTGAAATAGAGTTCCTTATTTTGGCTATTCTAAATGAAGAATTGCTAATATTCGTTGAATCCTGAAAAATCAAAAGATCTGAACAGCTACTAATATTGAATGAATTTGGCACTACGATGTTCTGCTTATTCTTATTTTTCTTATATATAGAAAATACGTGATTAGCTACAGGGAGTCTTAGAAAATAGGTTTGTAAAGGAAATGGCAAAGTTAATAGAGGTAAAAATATGTCTAATATCCAAAGCCAACTTGCTCAATATGAAGATTAATTTTAGTTTTATTTAATGCGAAGCTCCCAAACTCTTCTGAGCCTCGTTCTATAGTCAATGAAGGAACGGACTCTTTCGTTCGGAGTGGCGACTGAGAGAAAGAGACAGTGATTGAGAGAGTGAGAGAGAGAAAGAGAGGGAGATTAAGAGAGAGAGAGAGAGAGAGATGAGTGATGAGAGAGAAACTGAAAACCTCGTCTAAATCCTACTCTCTATTCGAAGATTTTTATCCTGGAAGTATTTTATTTGAATATTTTAAATTTTGCAACTAAACTTCGTTTGCTCCAGTATTTCTGGAAAATATGTACACTATTGGAGTCATTGCCAGAAACAAAGCAGAGAGCACACCGATGTGCGTAAGAAAGGTGTTAATTATTTTTATATGTTTATTACACTTTTGAGACAGACAAATTAATATAAAAGTATGAATTAGCAAACTCATAGCTCACGAAATAAGGCAAGAGTGGATGTCAGACGTGAAAGACTGCTAGAAGGAGGAGGAGATCTCAACGAAGAATAAGACTAATAATTCTTTTTCTGTAAATTTATATTTTATAGCAATATTCAACTATTATTTTCTTGAGCATATTTACTCTTTTACTTATTCTAAGTTTATAGAATAAAGTAAGGAATGAAATTTTGTGCTATCTTGGTGATAAATCTTTTGTTTACTAACTGGTAACCGAATTTTGAGTAGCCACTCACTTATCTAGCTCAAATATTGTCATAACAAGATTGTTAGACGCGTTTCTTATTTTATAATCTTTAATAAATTGCCAGTCTAGAGTATCATTTTCTAATTACGGTTCAAACTTTAGAAGAACTACGCCGTTTTTTTTGTCCTAATAATAGGACTAATGGTGTTTTAGGCATTCTAGCCGTCATTTACGGCTTTGGTTAGGCGCGGAAAGCACTTATTTTTAAGATACTATCACTCTGAGTACGGCTCTATTTTCAATAATACTATCTTAAAACAACTGCTTTCCGAGTCAAAATAAATCCGGAAATGATAAATGAAATTCCTGTTAGCACCATTACTACTGTTGTTTACTACTGGGAGTTTAGGAAGTTGAACAATCCATCCCTTGCCTTGTGGATGAGCTTCCACCAAGGGATAAGTTTATGCAAACTCCATGGTATCGTAGAAAGTTTTATATTGAAAATGGAGGGAGGTATCAGATAGTACTGTGTTTTGAAAGGAAGCATCGATCGAAGAAATCCGTCTGTGGTATATGAATCTTTGCCACATAGAGTAGACTATTATTTCGGCCGGATTATGTGGATATGAGTGCCTCCATAAAGGATAATAATAATCGATTGGCAGAGCTCCGGAATAAGGAACGAGTGGTTATATTGTACTGCTATGGCGTTTAGTAAAATTGATTGGTGCTGTGATAGGCTCTTTGTGTGATGTTTTGTGTGGAACGCCTTACCCACGCGTAAGTTAAGCTTTACCGTATCCTCAAATACGCGTCCTGTTTGTAATGCCGCTTAAAGAGTTGTATCACTGCTTGTAAGATCAAACCCATCCTCAGATAGTTTAGAAAGACAATCATGCCAATACTATAATTTTTATTAATTCTTTTACATTTTCAACTCGACAGGAAATCGTGGAGTACATCCTTTCTTTCATTAGTAGAATATTTTTTGTATTCAAACGTTGAAACGAAAGCTTAGTTCGGCTTTATTTGTTGTTGCATGAAATGTGTTTTTAAGTCTGAAATAAAATATGACTCGATTGCATAGATTTGTTGTAAATTTCCCTCTAATATTCTTCCTATATGATGCCTGCTGTTTTGTTTGTAGTGATCATCGTAATCTCCAAATAAAATAGCGCTTACCTGGCCACACTTCACGAAAGAAATTGACATCAAATTATTTAATAAACCCTTGATGATGATCTTTATGTTAAACAAGTGGATAAACATTGAATGTTCACGACTGAGTACCCGGTTCGTCGCCCTATAGGGCGATAGTTACTGTTATTTAATATTTTTCTATCTTTAAAACGTAATTTATAAAATGCTTTTATTCATTTATTTAAACTGTATTTTTGTATTTGTATAATGATATTTTTAAATTTTCCTATTTGCAATGTTCTAATGGCCGAATATGTAAGTTTTTCCTAATATAAGTTCAGAAAATTTAACATTTGAATAAAAATGAAAAAGGTTTGTAATAAATTTATAGAATGTGTACACATAAATTTAGATATGAGTAGTTTTATATATTCTCGATTGTAAAGTAAAACACTTTCTGAAATTATTTCAGATATACTCTTCTATCAGAATTCCCTTATATATATTTCTAGGAAAGGGGATTAAAATTCCAGCCTCTCCTGATTGTAGCAGTCGCCTCCTTTTGTTGAGTATAGAACTTCATGGATTAGAAATCGAACCTTTAAATTTGCTTTATTATCACAGTTAATTATTGAGAAAGTAGGTCAGAATGAAACACAAATTTTCATAAAAAGCAGAGACGAATCATTTCTTCAGTTAAGGAGTAGCACAGCTTCGAAATACTTGGATCAGCTGCCAATGAAGATACACCATTCGTTCAGGCGAAGGACAGTTCCACTTGATTTTAACAGGCAAAGTCACTTTCTAGCAGTAGCAAAGCCGTATTGGTGAGTGACTAAACTTAAATGAGGTAGGTTACGTTCCCTCTGATTAGTGCTTTCCAAAATTCAAATCAAAGGTTACATTGTTTTATCCAGGACGTTAAAAGATATGCATTGACCTTTAGAGATCAAGAGCTCTGATCAAATCGTAACATATCTTCATTTTCTGGAGGAAACTCTTAAATTATAAACTATACCTTCATCGTTTTATTATGGTTTCTTTATTATGAAATCGACTGCTTTCTTTCCGGTAAAAACATTATTAATTTTTCCGTGCAGTGTAGCAATGTGGTGTTCAATGAGAGTATGTCGGGATCCATACGAGCACATGCATTTTCAACAGCTCGACGAGAGTAAGGCTCCATAGAACAGAATTAAGAATTTGCTTAGTAATCAGTAGTTTCCCTCCAAAATGTTCGGATGACAAAACCTCCCTAGTTTTCCATTTGAACCATCTAGCACAAGAGGAAAATGAGATTGTTATTAAGAAAAAATCAGGTTATTTTACTTGTACTAATGTGAGTTATTTCACTCCAAATATTTAATATTAGATATTTATTTATGACAGGGAAACTTTCAAATCAAAATTCAGGGGCACAACTTGCTCGAGAAATGAACCGCAAAGATGTTTGATCCCAGACAGACATGCCACAGATATTTCGCGTTCTATTTATATTATAAAAAATTCTTTGAAATTTCTAAATATTTCTTAAAAGGTATAAAACATTCTAGGAGGTTCTTTAAATTCTCGAAAATTTTAGTCAAATATGTATCAGTTTCTCAATCTCTAATCTCTTTGCGAATCTCAATATAAAGGTTATATTTTAAAATATCATTACTCGGATAAGGAAAGCAAAATTGGGAAAGAATAATGGCCAATTCCTATACATGATTACATAATCAATTAGAAAATAACTCCTTATGTCGAGTAACCCCAACTACAAAATAAAATGCACAGGTAGTTTAGAAACACAATCACTAGTGTGTCGGAAAGAAAAATAGAACTCTTATTTGAATGCAGAATGTATTAGTATTGTTTTGTACACTTATGACTACTAACAACGAGATTGGTATCCTTTGCGAGTTCAGCAGATAGTGGCACTTATCCTGGATTACTGGTATGTGGGCAGGAGAGTCCCTATAGGCCACCTCTATTAGTATAGTTTCGACCAGAGAATAAATTGTCTATGTTAAGCTATGTATCGTTGTTTAGAGTGACTATGTCTGATGATGCGTACTCATATACATACATTCGTTCTGTACATATATTCCAAGTAGTATCAACAGATATTCTAAATGCTAGAGCCAGCCAGTTTTTTATCTAGACTAGCAGGGTTCGAACCACTTCCTCGAAGCCAATCCATAGTGATATCTATTAAGCAAGGGAAAGTTTTTAAGTGTTCTGTTGCTCAAATGAGTAGATATGGATAAAAGGTTAACTGGTAAGATTAGGTGGGAAAAGGCGTTCAATTCAACTCTCTTCAACATGTCAGGCTAATCCAACGAGGACATCTCTCCAAGAAAGTTTTAATAGGGAGATCCTAAAAAAGTGAGGAAACTAGAGAATTGGTACGTCTAGTATATGTAGCTAAAGATTCACTTAAGTCAGTGTAGGCGTTGGAAAATGGAAGAAAGCGCTTCTCCTCATAAATGCCCATGCGCAGTGTCCCTAATAAAATTGACACGTTGCTGGGAACAGAAATAGGAGAAAAATGAGGTAGTGTAAGGAAGGTAGGTACTGCCCAACCCACTCCAGTTTCCTCATTAGAATATTTGGAGCAAAGGCAATTGGCGATTAAGCTGAATAAGTAGTAGCTAGTTAATAAATAAAGTGTAGAATCCGCTTACAACGAAAATTGCCAAAGTTAAAAATAAAGATATGTTAAGAAGAAGAAAGACTAAACGGATAGTTTCCATATAATCTTTTAGGTTTTGAGACAGTCGGTCCAGTACCGCATTACAAAACTGCCGATGTAAAAGTCTACCTACAGGGGTTCTCTCAGCGGCGTAGAATCAATTTAAAAGTGATAACGTCAGGGAATGTCAAATAACAGACAATTCTTTTAAGTTTCTGTCCGAGACGATTCTCATTGTCAAGCAAGTAGGAGAGAGCAACGAGTTAATCTTTATGGGCTGCAAAATTTTAAAATAACACAAGAACACAACTTTGACTCTGTATGAGTCTTGATCGGGTATTTAGCCGTTAAGTGGTTCCTACCTCCCCCCCTCACAAAGAGGGAAGTGACCCCGCAACAGAGAAACAAAGCGGGAAACGGAAGAGCGTAGGGAGTCCTACAGTCGGGGACTCCCTCAAGGTTCTGCTGTTTAATGCGAGGTCTATCAGAAACAAGTTTCTTGAACTTCGTGGCCTCGTAGCAACAGAAAAACCTGAGATGGTAGCTATAACGGAGTCGTGGATAAAAACCTCAAGCCGATACTTTGAAGGTGAATTCACGATTTCCAGTTACCAGCTCTTTCCTAAAGATAGGCCAGATAGAGAGGGTGGTGGTGTGATGTTGTATGTCAAGGATACTCTCAACTCGACGGATTTCAACATCGTATCAGACCATGAACTACTAGGTGTTGACCTAGAGATAGGTCCTGCCAAATACAGGACCCTAGTGCTTTATAGACCTCCTGCCTAACTCGTTAAAAAGGACGGGAATATGTAACAGCTACTAGGAGAACTTGTCGAAGACAGAGTGTGTATCGTCATGGCGGATTTCAACACACATGTTTACTACGAAACAAGAGAACCCTGTGGCGAGAACGCACTACTCTTGGAGTTCGCGAACAACGAGTTCTTGACTCAATGGGTGAGAGAGCCAACGAGAGGAGACAATATCCTCGACTTGTTTTTCACCTCTGAGGATGACATCGTTGAGGACCTCTCTGTTGGCGAAGAGCTCGGTGGCAGTGACCACTGACTAATTAGATTTGTATTCAAAGTCCCGAAGGCAAGACCTGCAACTAGTAAATCGAGGAAACTCGATTTGAGAAGAGCAGACTTTGCAGGTCTTCGTGCTGGACTGACTGACTCGAGGCTAGAAGTGTGCGATGCTGTTGAAGACTCGTGGACTAGTTTCAAAACCACATTCATGAGTCTTCAATCACGTTTCATCTCTTTAAAATGACCCTGTCGGTCTTCTGTTCAACCAAAGTTGTTTAATGGAGAAATCAGCCAACTGCTTAGGGAGAAGAGAACCGTGTACCGGCAATCAAAGATCTCGGGTGACTTTGACGAATACCGAAGGCTAGCAAGGAGAGTAAAGTCCAGCATAAGGGCAGCTAAGCGGTCTGACGAATTCCGAGTGGCGAGACTCTGTAAATAGAATCCCAAGGAGTTTTTTTGATATGTGAACAGCCGTAAACCAATCCGTCGAACGATTGGCCCTTTGAGAAATGAGGAGGGGCCTTTAAAGCATTTAGATGGAGAAAAATGCTAACCTCCTCAACGACTACTTCTCTTCAGTGTTTACTGAAGAGTGTGGTCCCATCCCCAAGCCGATGGATTCATACTTGGGGGAAAAGCTAGAGGATATGGACTTCACCGAAGGAGGAATCAAAAAGAAGATCACTGACCTAATGAAGAATAAGTTACCTGGCCCGGATGGGTTTCTACCTAAAGTGTTAAAAGAAGTGCCCGATCAAGTGTCACGACACCTGAGCGCAATCTTCAACATGTAAATCCGGACCAAATGCGTTCCTAGAGACTGGCGTGAAGCGGAGGTGACTCTTATCTTCAAGAAAAGAGACCATAGCCAACCGTAGAATTACCGACCTATCAGTCTGACTTCGATAGTCGGTAAACTCATGGAAAGCATGATGGTAGGCAAAATGACGTCGTATTTAGAGTCAAACCTGCTACTGAGGAGTTCCCAGCACGGCTTCCGAAGGCAACGGTCATGCCTGCCGAGCCTTGTGGAATTCTTTCACTTCGTTTTCAGTGAGCACGATCGGGACAAGGGGTGGATGTGGTGTACTTAGGCTTTCAGAAAGTCTTTGATAAGGTACCACACCACCGCCTTCTCCGGAAAGTGCGAGCGCTGGGCATAGACGGAAATGAAGCCGGCTGGATCGAGAACTGGCTAAGCTGCAGAAGGCAACGGGTGGTGGTGAATGGACAGGCTTCTGAGTAGGTGCCCCTTACTAGCGGGGTGCCTCAAGGTTCTGTCCTGGGACCATTACTATTCATCATCTACGTCAACGACATGGACGGTGACATGGTTGCCAAGATTTCCAAATTTGCCGACGATGCTAAGCTTAGTATGAACGTTGCAAAGTATGGAAATACTGCCCGCCTGCAGGAAGATCCTGGGAAGATTGGGGAGTGGTCGGACACGTGGCAAATCCTTTTAACGTGAACAAATGCAAAGTGATGCATATCGGCCACAGACACCCCCAATCTCAGTATATCCTTAAGGGCACTGCTATCGAATCCACCGACACTGAGAAGGACTTGGGTGTAACAATCACTAATGACTTCAAGTTTTAGAAACAGGGCATTGAGGCGGAGAAAAAGGCCCAAAGGATGCTAGGCTATATTAAGCGCCAGTTTGGTTATCGGAACCAGAAGATTGTACTGTGCTTGTAAACTCACTTATCTGACCGCACCTGGAGTATGCCGTACAATTTTGGAGTCCTTCATTGCGAAAGGACATCGCGAGATTGAAACGCGTACAATCCAGGGCAACGAAGCTACTTCCCTCTATCCGACATAAAAGTTATGAGGATAGACTAAGGGAATTAGATCTGTTCTCGCTGGAAACCCATAGACTGCGTGGTCAGCTCATCGAAGTTTTTAAAATACTTCGAGGGTTCGACAATGTTGACTACCGGGATATTTTCCCACTGAGTAAGAACAGAACAGGCAATCACGGCTTCAAACTTGAACTGAAGCGTTACAACCGCAATCTGTGTGAAAATCTTTTCACTTACAGTATCTGCGGTAAGTGGAACGCACTTCCAGTGGAAGTTGTCAACAGTGAATCTGTTGACCAGTTCAAGTCAAGACTAGACAAGGTCTTAAAAAGTGGCCGTTTAAGGATGCAAAACAATTGAGCAGCCATGTGCCTGCTCGATTGCTAGTCCAAAGGTACCCTCCTTGAATTCACCGTAAAGTCTCCTAGCGTACCTTCTTTTCTTGTTGTTACTCCTTGTTGTTACCTGTTTCATTTTTAAAAAATTAGTTAATCCTTTGTAATGAGAAAATGCGTGATATGAGATATTGCGGTTAAGTACTAGTAACATCAAGCGATTTTTCTTTTGGTGATATGAAAACGAGAAGAAACGTTCTATGAGAAGAAATTAATTAAACTTTCTTCTTTACTCAAGAAGGAGAAACTCCTCTTATGGTAAAGTCCGCCTAAGTATTAATACTAAATATATATATAGGAAATCCATGAAAACTAGGGTAAATCCAATTGAGAACTAAGTTCTCTATTGCATTAATTAGCTCTTTTATTACGAGTACTAACTTATCCATCTCAATTAGACACTCGTTAACTTTCCGTAATTTTCATCTAAGAGTTTTAAGTATATTTTCACAATTTTATTACTTTGTAATTCATTCTTTAGTTTTTTCCTTTTATTTTAAATTCTTTTAGGAGTTTATCATCTTTTGGGGAAACTATTGTTCAAAGACTTTATCAGTGCAACTCTTCAATAATATATGATGAACATGATGATAATTTAAGCTATCATAAGCTAAATAAGGCACTAAAATTTCTTGCTTTACAAAAAAGATAAAGAGGATAGGTATACCTAACTTATTTTGTAAGATATGTTTGAAACCCACAGAGTCAAATGCAGAATATAGAATCTACGAGTTTGCAAAGGCAGTCTAAAGAGTAACATTAATGAAATGTGTTACAAACAAAGAGAGTATAATTTTTTTAAAGAAGAATTAAGATTTGCAAATTTACACCCACTGGACACGTGGATTTTGGAAATTACACTCCTCGAAGTTTAGTGATAACAGGTTACAACTAACGGTTAAACATCTTTCTCTCTTATAGTTTGCAGTGCAAATTGGTTTAGTATGCTATTTACATTATCTCGAATAAATATATTTCCATTTCTGAATAGGTACTTCTTTTAGTCTTTTAATATTGTCAGCTTGAAAAAGGAAGATGTTTTGATTACATTATCTCGAATAAATATATTTTCATTTCTGAATAGGTACTTCTTTTAGTCTTTTAATATTGTCAGCTTGAAAAAGAAAGATGTTTTTTCTTGAAAGATCGGACACCTTGTCATAATGCAAAGAGAACCAAAGAAGTAGATGTTACAAATTATTTTCAAGTTATGGCTTTGTGATTTATTGAGAAAGTTGTTGTTGAAGCTTTCTTTGGAATTTCTCGCTAACTTCTTTTCAATTCGACAAATTTTCGATTTTTATGCTTTTTGATTTATATGTTTAATTTTCTGATGACCTTACAAAATTCCTCTGCTACCGCGCGTGCTCTGTTTTTCAGGGAATCGTGTACGACTGGATTTCATGACGTCTTAGTCAATTTTATGAGTATGTTTGGTGTTTAGGTGTTACCAGGAGACTTTTGCTTGTTCTTCTTAAAAACAAGGTGTTTGTATTGACAAACTTGTATTTAATAGTCCTTGTAAGGAGGAATTTTCTATAGGTGTTCACTTTGTTTATTTCCTTCCTGCATAGAGATTTTATTAATTGCTTATGGTCCTCAACAACTTTGAAAGGACGATGGCGCATTGGGCATAAAAGTTCCCTTTCCAGACTTTACAATTATAAAGTGGTTGCATGCATATTCATGGTGGATGGCATAAAATCGTTCATCGAAGAGTTATATTATTCAGATTGTCATGAGACGCTCTGTGATTCTTCATAGTTATTATGTAAATCTTTGAAGAAATGGCTTATTAATTTTAAATTCTAAGCCGTGGATTCTTACTAGTAAGACTCTGTTTTTTCCCGGAAAATTTAGAATTTATTTTACATTATTTACTTGTTCATTTCTTACTTATCTGCTTTAACTCAAAAGGCGAATATTAAATAAGAAATTTTAGACTTCTTGACCAACGAATGCAGATCGATATTCAGTCATTATATTCCAAGTTATAACCTTAATCGTTTCGCATCCTAGTGATTTTACAAAGCTTGGTGGCTAAGCAATTTGAACGTGGTTTTCCATGAATAATGTTATGAGTCATACTATAGAGGTACTGAGCATCAAATTCTCTAAAGCGATTAGTGCCTATCACGTACCACCAAAGGGAACGGAATAGAACTGGTATTACCTTATAGACCAGAGTAAACGTATGCTGAACCATTTTACTTAGCGCTCGGACGCATGGCAGTGAAACAAATGATCGTTTAATGACGGCATCAAAGAAATTTCAGCCACTTCGACGCCAGTCTCCTCGAAGATCTCGCTCTTGACCAACGAATGCAGATCGATATTCAGTCATTATATTCCAAGTTATAACCTTAATCGTTTCGCATCCTAGTGATTTTACAAAGCTTGGTGGCTAAGCAATTTGAACGTGGTTTTCCATGAATAATGTTATGAGTCATACTATAGAGGTACTGAGCATCAAATTCTCTAAAGCGATTAGTGCCTATCACGTACCACCAAAGGGAACGGAATAGAACTGGTATTACCTTATAGACCAGAGTAAACGTATGCTGAACCATTTTACTTAGCGCTCGGACGCATGGCAGTGAAACAAATGATCGTTTAATGACGGCATCAAAGAAATTTCAGCCACTTCGACGCCAGTCTCCTCGAAGATCTCGCTCTTGCTAACCTACCCATCATCTAGTCAATTCTAATGAAATAAAAACTTCGTTTTTTGAGTAAAATGTATCCAGTTTATACTATCGGCTCCAAAAGAAACTATTTTATACTAAACTCGAACCAAAGCAAGCGCTCTATGGAGGTCTGAAAGAAGCGCTTAAGAGCCACTTAATGATCGCACATGAAAGCACACTCCTTAAGACCAGAGAAAGTAGCAAGCAGCTCTGAGACAAAGCCCTCAAATCTGAAAAGAAAACAGTATATGTAGGTGTTTAATGTAGGCTATTTAGAAATAGAATGCGGCTATCCGTCTGAATTCCGCCACGAATCAATCTCCACCATGGCGGATGGATAGTGAAGAGAGAAATGATCATTCTCAACATCCTTTCTCTCCCTTGCATGTACAACACAATTTTCTCATCTTGCCTAATAATTTCAGATATAAAAGGATAAATAGCAACTACTGTCTAATATACAGAATATAAATTTGTTGCTGGATTCTAATATATTGATGTATATACGAATTTTTGGTAATCCCATAATAAATCCATATTTGTTCATGTTTATCATTAAATTATAGATAGTAATCTAACAACTTTTTTTATTTATATTTAAATAAGTATATTTTATCAATTTTATGAGGAATATAATTTTCCCCAATTTTCAAATAGTCTTCATTGTTCCACTAACTTTTAAAAATCATATTTGCAATAAAAGTTTGAGTTTCTTTTATGAAGTTCGTTATGGTAGTTTCGACCCTTTCTCTCGTTGACATATTTCTATTCAGGTGATTACTTAGGATGCTAAAAAGATTGTAATCTGAAGGCGCTAAGTCATGTGAGTAGTGATGTTGCCTCATCACTTCCCATTAGAAATTGTTAATCTTTTCTAATGTTTCTATTGAGATATGAGGTCTCGCGTTGTCTTTATGTAAAGGAACCAGTTTTAGGATTAATTCTGGCCCTATTTATTCATGATATACATGTGAACGGTCCAACTGAGCGTTCACGGAATGAACTCTCCGGTGATAGTCTGATTTTGTATAAGATGTCCAAAGTGTGATATTACATTCATTATCTATAACGATAATATTGTACAACATTTTTAAAATCAAAGTCTAACGATTTTTATAACTACGGTATTAAAAAGTTGGTTCTTTTGGGATGATTTTCATTTTCAATCCTTATTACTCATAACTCGCGATGATTTTTATTTGCTACTATGTTTTTATATCAACGCGAGACCTTATATCGAAGTAGATACATTAGAAAAGAGTAAAAATTTCTAATGGGAAGTGATGAGGCAACATCACGACTCACATGACTTGGCGCCTTGTGATTACAATCTTTAATAAAATATACTTTTTTATAAATTTTGTTTTCTTTTTTCGATTTATGAAGATAACTTTTTCTTCGTCTGATAATAAATACTAATCTTTAGGTATTCAATACACCTAGAATTGGTAAAAAATCAATGTAAAATAAATTTTTTGGGCGATTTTGCTCTGTGAAAACAATATTCATATTTTCGCACAAATGGCGATTCGTTTATCTGAAAGAAGAGAAATGCAGTAAAATCGTATTTCTTCGTTTATTTTTGGACGAATCTCTCTCAAACCTGCAAGAAATACAGATAAGTAATAGTTTCATTAGAGCATATCTCGTATGTTTTAATTAAAATTCATTAGTTCTATATTAATTAGCTTTTTAGCATTTGTTTTTAACACTATTGCTTTATATTTTATGTACACCACTGTGCCCCAAAGTGAAAATGATATTCCAAAAATCACAATCTATTTAAATTAGGTGAGATTTACTTAGCATTTTCCCGCCTTTTCTGGCTACCCTGATTGCGAGTATGCTTTGAAATCTTTAATTTTATGTAGATGCTTAGTAATTTGCCTTCTTTCATAGTTCTGGTTTGTTTAATTTTTTTTAAATTCATCTTATAATGAGAAATTCCATGTTAACATTCTAAAAAATTGCTTAAAATCGTTTAAAACTTTGAATCATTACTTCAAACTTCTCTAGTTAATTAACACTGAGGATTATTATATGGACTGTTATTACCCCTAAAATGGCTCCAATAACAAACCGAAAATTAACCAAAGAAGGAAGAATATTATTGAAGAGTGGGGCTTAGAATACTTTCTTGGACCCAATTGCTTTGTTTACTATGTGATACACTAATATCTTCTCTGAAAAAATATAATGCTAAGATTCATGATGAAAGACATGCAAATCATAAATATTTTAAATATAAGAAACTATTTCAGACTAAGAATGATATCATTGAAGCCAACTATAATATAGCTATTTAAATAGGAAAAAAAGTGGAAACCATTTAGTGATGTAGAGATTACAAATGATTCAAGCCTAGAAGTTATGAGTGGCTTAGATCCTTAAAAAGTACAAAAGTATAAAGAAATTCAAAATGTCAACATGAATTTTATTGTAACTTGAAGGTGCAATTAAATGCAATTATTAAAAGTGAAGAATTTTATTCTATAAGGTTGGATGAATTAAGTGAAATTACTCATTCAGCGCAGGTTTTAATTTTTATTCGTGCACTAACGAGAGATTTTCATTGTATTGAAGAATTACTTTCAGCGCTTTTTAGGAGAAATACAGAGAAGCAAAGCTTGATCTTGTTGACAAAGAATTTCTTGTTGACATAGAATTTCTTATACCTTTCAAGAAATATTCAGAAATTCCAAAGAATTTCTTATAATATAAATAGAACCTAGGATTTATTGGTCTGTTAAAAAAATACCCTATCCTGATCCATTAATTGGTATTCAGAATATTCTGCATCAGCAAAATCTACCACTCCAAAAGATACTTTTGATAAAATCATAGGCTTGTTAACTTTATTAGAAGCACCTCAACATTTCATTATCAGTGTGGCGCCATGCTCAAGAGCGAGGATGTAACCGAAATTGTAGATATGCGATATCATTTTCTACCTCATTGGTTGTCCCAGGGAAGAATCATGGACAGAATTTTTAATTTGGAAGAGCACATATTCAGTTTTTATAGCGTTCATAATATACATTGCGAATTGTTCGATCATGATTTTATCAAGAACAATGCCTTTTTTTTATCTAATGACATAACACAATTAATTAAATATTACTTTTCAGGTTAAAACCAAATAAATTTATGACTTGGATAAAAGTCCATGCATTTGGTAAAAGTTAGCATGGGTAAATAATATTCTTACTGGGTATGAGTTACAAAAATTGAATAATATTTCACTCAATTGAGAAAAGTATTAGTAAACAAGAAACACCATTGGCATCATTTCAATTTGAGGAAAATGCATCTGTTCCTGATAGATTAATTTAAAATTATAATGAAAGATTCAAATATTTATAAACTTATGAGGCATCTTTAAACGTATCATTTCAACCTCACCTAGTAGATATTTCTACAGCACCGGCTGATTTTTAGATATAATTGATAGAATTTTTATTAATTAATATTATGAGATCTGAATTCGATTTAAAAATGATCTACATCAAATTATGTGAAGGGAAAGGGAAATTAATTATCCTCGTCTCCCTCATCATGCTCGAAAAATGCTTTCTTGCTTTGCCAATACATATTCCCGTACATAACACAAATGAAAACAAAGTTTAGAATTCAGCTCACTGATGTACATTTAAAAGATCAAATTAAGTTAAGGAATACCATGCTAGAACCAAATATCAAACTATTTGTAAGTGATAAGCAGCATCAAAAGAGTCATTAAAGTTAAGATTTATTGTAAATACTTTAAAGACAGACTGCATTTTCTCGTTAATAAATTGAAATCAAACTCCACAAATTTTTCTAGTTTAAATTATAAAATTTGCGGCCATTTGGCTTAAGAATTTTTCAAGTGCAGCCACCTGGTTAAAAAGGGTTGCCCACCCTTATTCTATATGCTGACTGCATTCGGGGAGTAATTTTTCTCATTAATACACTCGGGTTTTTTTATTTTGCATATTTCTTAGCGTTACATATTTCATTCTCCCTATTTATTTGCTTTTATAGGCCAACTACAAACTCTTCCCATTTATTTCACTCCATGTAAAAATTGAAAAACAAGGTTGCCAAAACGGTAGGTGGGGTTGTTGTGACAACTAAACTAAATTCAGTCAAGGTTTCTTATCAAATTAGTGACCTATGAAGCAATTATTTTAAGAAAAAATTAAATTGATATATTTTGCTCTGAAAAAAAGTCGTCACAAATTTTAGCTTCCGTAAAATTAGGGTGACAGATTATCTCGGCTAAATTGTGATCCCTTTTTCACATTAATATATTTTTACCTCTTGGTGGCTTTTTCTAATTTAAGTAGACACATAGTCGTTCTAAAATATAAAAATATCAATTTAACGAGGACTTTTCACACAATCATGCATTAATCCTTTAATTGCTTGACTCTGCTGATTCTATAATTGGGCTCTTTGAACTTTTTCACTTGTTTTTCGGTCTCTTCTAGGAATTCACTTGCTATTGGCTGGAGGGGATTGCAGAGTTAAATAAAATGTTAAACAAGAAACCAGAGGAATTGCAATCCATCTCTGCACAAAGTAGTACCAGGCAAAGGGAATTTGAATGCCGCATAGTTCAGCATACTGCAGCTGATATTTTCACTATTGGCACGCCTTTCGTCCACAATATCCCTTATACTTTCCTTTAAACATCTCTTCTTACATTTCGTCTGATGTAAATGCCGTTGTCTATATATATATATATATATATATATATATATATATATATATATATATATATATATATATATATATATATATATATATATATATATATATATATATATATATATATATATATATATATATATATATATATATATATATATATATATATATATATATATATATATATATATATATATATATATATATATATATATATATATATATACAGGGAAGTCACGCACCATAGAAGAATTAGGTAAGTTTCTCTTATTGTGCGTCACATTTCGGATACACTGTATTTTCGGATAGATATTAAACCACAACCAAAGCTATATCATCAACAGAGTTGGCATTTTTTTTCTTTCTTTTGATAATGAAACTCATGTCGATGATGATTCAACAAACGTAATATCTCGGGACGATATGGCGCGTTGCCAAGGCGACCTCGGTGACATTAGAGTCAGCAAACTTAATATTTCGGGCAGAAATTTCTAAATTTACTCAATTTTTTGTTGCACTGGTTTATACTTTGGTTGTGGTTTAATATCCAGCCAAAAATACATTGTATCTGAGAAACTTACTTGATTCTCCTATAGCGGTGACATTTGGGCCACCCTATCTATAACTCCACCCCTCTCGCCAGTAGCATTTCTCTTGCATTTTGCTTTGAGTATGGCTTTTATCGTGCCTAGCTACTATTAGTAAAAGAGCAAAAAATTCCACCTCATAATCCTTTATTAATCATTCTTTGGTCATAATAAAAATTTCTTCTAACCCCCCCCCCTCCCAACTACTGAGGATTTACCCTCCTTCCCTCAATATTTGAAAAAATGTCTGGTTTTCCTTGATTCTTTCCAAATTAAATTGCTCTCGTCGATTTATTCCTATTTTTATCCCTAATCCCATTGATATCCTAACACCTCCCTTGTACCTGTAGTAGTACCTGCGAATTCCAACACGCTGTTGATTTTCTAAACCTTAATGAGGCTTTCTATGCAAACAGCCAATTATTCTTCTTTAGTGGCCATTACCGATAACGGTTATGTATTCTTCCTTCTCCAAAATCAGGCAAGAGATGCATAACTAGCCTAAATATAGTTGTGCAACTGCAAATAATTTTAAAGCAAAATATTAAATAAAATAAATGAATTGACTATCTAAAATAATTTGTAAAAATTGTTTTAGAAAAAATTAAAATAGGAATGTAAATAAATATCAATGTAACTATTTGGAAGCTTATTATGACCGTCATTTACCATTCCTAATGCAATTTCTTGCGTTTTATGGGAACTGAGTCTGCGACGGCTATATTTTTAGATCTCTTCTTTTTATGGTCTGTCATCGAAAACGCAAAACACCTAATAAAATGAATATTTCTTTTTTTTTTTATCCCAAACTAATTTTGGATAAACCGCTGTTTATAGAATCCTTGATTTTCCAAACCTTAGCTGACGGAGGATGTCGTATTTTGAAAATAAATCCTTCGGTGATGCGGCTTCCCATGCAAACAGCCTCTTATTGTGCTTTAGTGGCCCTTTCCGACCACGGTTATGTATTCTGCCTATCCCAAATTTCTCAGATCCTGACCAATTTCATAGCTCCTATACCTATATATATTTTGGGAAATGCTGCTCTCAGCCATTAATCTGCAAATATGTTTATTTGAACAGTTTTTATTTCTCCGTTCGTGTCACAAAAGAAGGACGTAGCTTGTCCTGAAACAGAACTGTTATCGTACTTGCAACAGACTACGTTCCGCTGTTACCTATGTACTACTAGTTTGCCTTCCTTACGTTCTCTCAGTTGTATTCAATACAGGCGCTGACTGTTATTATCTCATGTACTTTGTCTACTCATCTAAGTCACAATAATCTAACAAGGAGGATGTTCGGTTTAGTCCTATTCGATGCTCACTTCTTCATCTACTTATTTTTATATTTATATTCCTTCCCTTGATTATTTTTTCCACTGAACGGTGGTATTGTTATAGTTCTTTATTGGTCGTGCCTTAATCTATCTCTCAATTGCAACAGCTTCTTTTGTTGAGACTTTCATGTTAAAGTTCAATCCTAATAAATGTGCAAATTTAATTGCGAAGAGCTATAGATTTAGAAAATGTTCTAATCTATTGTCTGCTTTTGTAAAAAAACTGTGTTAGATTTGATATTTATTTACTCATTAAATCAAGCCCAAGTTGCCAGTCTTCAAATTGTCTCTTTGCTTTCTAGGTAATCTTAAACAAATTCCTTACCCCTTTGATTACAACGGTTCCGAGATTACTAGCAACGTTTCCATACCAGCCTTCATGTTTACCTTGACTCAGTTTAGATGGATTATATGATTTCACAATTCCACTCAATTAATTAATCCTTATCTTGGCAGCTTGTTACATTGCTCCGGTAATTACGTATCTCTTGCAGCACCTCTGCTCCTTAAATTCTGCTTGCTTTGTATTCAATATTTAATTAACATCAAGTCCTCTTTCTTTTGTTTGAGATCATAAGCACCGCATTCCGCTTCTACCCGTTTTCGCACTAAATTATCCAGGCTCTTCAAAGCCATAGCATTCCATTCTTGTGTTAGATTGATTTTTCTTATATTTTATATCATTTATAATTGAATGATTTTCTGAGACGTTATCACTTTTTCAGTTTGTTTAGTGGATGTTTTTATCACTATAGAAATCTCAAAGTTTCATTTTCCTAAAAAATGAACATCAATTCAATGCGAGAAACTTAGGAAGTTAATCTTAAAACTTTAAAAATATACAGCCCTCTAAGAACAAATAGATTATTTATCTATTAGAAAGACAAAACACTAATACAGAGTTAAAATTATCTTGAGGGAATTCCTTAATACATAATCCATCTTGTTAATCGAAAAACTCATACTTTTTCCCCATGATAAAGAAATAGGCTAAAAGTTATAATTGCTTAATGAGGAAATTTTTCCTAATAAAACAAAGGAAGTTTATTGAATTAGAAATTACCATAAATGAATCTTTCCCGTAAACAATAAATAAGCCAATTACAAATTTATAGAAGGCCAAGATTTTAATTAAGTTAACGAATATAGGTTGTTTTGAAAATAAAACAAATGATAGGATTAAGTAAATCAACTTAAATTACATTACATTAATATTCTACTGTGTGGTATTTGGGGATAGAGAAACTTAGTATCGAAGTGGGAATTTCCAATGCTTCCTAACCATAAGAATTTAAATAGTTTCTGTCTGCTTAATAAATGTTTGAAATTTTAACATACAAGCACAATCTAATAAAGACCTTATTTGTACACCAAAGTTTCCGGGCCATTGCAATAGTTTTATTAAGATTTATATGTAGTGGCATTGTACACTATCTTGGCTACATGTAGGTATTTTGGTATTATACAACACCATAATATCACGTACATATATAATTATGCAACACCCAAACAAGGAACAATTAGCAACATTAGTTTTCGATTCTATTCTTAGTAGTGCCATTCCAGCTTGAAGGAAACCACTTAAAAATATGATTATTTTTGAGATCTCATTTTTTCTGGAGTGATGAATGGTTCTATCTCTATCATTTGATAGATTATCCTCTCTTGTAACTTAATTCACTCTGTGATAGAACGGGTTAAGGCAGCGTTAGTTTCAACTCCTATCCCATATTATTTAAAACCACGATGCTCCCACGTGCATCTTCGCTTCGAAGCTTGGCGTCTTATCGCAGCCACCGGATGTCAATGTTTAAAAAAGGAGGTTATCGTCCCACCGTTCGCCCCCATACGCCGACCTCGCCAGATTAAGTTAGGCTTATGGGCAGATAAGGCATTGTTCCAAGCCTCGGCTGTGCATTCCCTCGAAGTTCCCACTCCATTTTGCCCCACGCCAAGGGAGTGTCTCGACTATTTAGATGGAAACTTTACCACTAAGATCAGATTAGAGATCCAGATTTTCGTCGCGAAACATCACGACGATCCTCTCTCCCTTTGTGCGCCAATGGACCTCGACCTCGAGATTCACTCAATATCCCTTGAGTGCTAAGGGTTCGAGCCTTTTGTGACGCCAAGTCCTCAAGGCTTCCCCCTCGTTGTTCAGGAAGAGAACAACGTAGAACAGCCATTGTTCTTTTGAGCCCTTCGCTAAGAAAAGGGTTCTCACCCTTCACCCTTGTTGTTCAGAGGAGAACAACGTTAGAACAGCCATTGTTCGTTCGAGCCCCGTTGACAAGAAACGGTTCTCACCCTTCCCCCGTTGTTCAGAAGAGAACACCGTAGAACAGTCATTGTTCTTTTGAGTCCGTTCGCCAAGAAGCGTTTCTCACCCTTCCCCCTTGTTGTTCGAAGGAGAACAGCATTAGAACAGCCATTGTTCTTGAGCCCGTAGATAAGAGACGGTTCTCACTCTCCTTGTTGTTCAGAAGAGAACAACGTAGAACAGTCATTGTTCTTCAAGCCGTTGGTCTAGAAACGGTTTTCATTCCCAAGACGCCACGTCAGGATCATCTTATCGCTTCCCTTCGGCTGGAACTCGCCAGCGGACCGAGAATTCCTTCACGTCGCCTTCCACTGCACCACTAGTATAAAGTTACGTACGACAAACGTTACCTTTGAGTATTGAAGCCTTTTGTCAATTCTATCCTGTGCTTTAAATGGAGTAGCGAACCATCTCATCCCTTTAACTCTATATTTGTTTTACCTTTTTAAATCCTTTAATCCTCGGATTAGCCCAAGCCCCCACGACCCTTTCCATTCTCTGTTTATGTCAATATTTTCCGTCTTGTTATGTTGATAGTTATTATTAATAAAACTCTATTTTATTAATGATCGCAATATTATTATCCTTGAGCTCAGTTCCACTTCTTAAGCATATCGAAGATACATAATATCGGACCGCCAGACATTAACGCACTCTAAAGTTAATTAAAGAAGTTCCCTTAACGAATAGTTATATATGGTATATCGTCGAGAGTCCATTCTACGACATATATATATATATATATATATATATATATATATATATATATATATATATATATATATACTATTTAAATTTGGTATTAGGTGTGTGAGGTTTAACGCTATATCTTTGCAAACACTGGTCTCAGTCGAGTATAGCATAGTATTATTCGTTATAATAATAGAGTATAGTGGTTCCCTTTTGTTTTAACGATTGCTATCCCCTTTTTTTTAAACTTAAGGAGCTGGAGTAGCTCAACGAACTGTTATAATAATTTGTTTGTGCTTTTTTATTTTGTGATTTTAGTCAGTGGGTATTTAGATTGAGAAACCAAGTACGAATAGGTCAGTGCCCATATTTAGGTAGGCTAATTCTCTAGAAGGCATAATTCTTGTTGCAAGGAATTTTAGTTGGTTGACTAGTGCGCCTCCAAGTGCAAAGATGACCTAGTTCGAAATCTTTAAAGCGCAAGGAGAATCCTTGGGACTCTCCGGAAAAGAACTAATTGAGTACGTTCAAAAGGAGCAAAGAACAGAGAGAAAAAGAGAAAGAGGAATCCAACGATAAGAAGGAGAAAGAGAAATCCAACGAGAAGAACGAGAAGAAAAAGAAAGAGAAAGAGAAATCCAACGAGAAGAACGAGAAGAAAAAGAAAGAGAAAGAGTAATCCAACGAGAAGAAAGAGAAAGAGAGGAACGGATAAGACAAGCTGAGCTTCACCATCAGATTGAATTAGCTCGTGTTGAAGCAGAGATACAATCCGCCAGTTCCCGTTTCGAAGCCCCTACCCAATCTCTCACTAAAGCTCCCCAATTTCAAGGATGGAGAGGATTTCCGAGCATTTTTAGCCCACTTCGAAAAGATCCTCGAAATCAATAACATGGATCTGGAGGCTGAAGGTGTAGTCAGATTACTTTCCCTGTTAATTTGCAAATTGCGCGAAATTTTTATATCTTTATCATCTGAGTGTACAATTAACTACAGCACCTTAAAAGCTGGGTTATTGGCCGCTTATAATATGACTCCCGATTTTTACCGCCAAGAATTTCGAGGAGGTCGTATAAAACCCGGACAGACGTTCCGTCAATTCGGATAAATTCTTGAGAGGAATTTTAAATTTTAGTTAGAATCCTCAAAGGTTGATCTGAACTACAAGTCCTTAACAGACTTCGTGTTGCGAGATCAATTTTTGGCGTCTCTCCCGACGGAGATCCACGCGTTCGTCAAGGATCGTCGGTGCCAGACCTTTAAAGAATGTACCGAAGAAGCGGATGTCTATGCCGCAAGCCATAATTTATACCCAAAGGAGAATCGAACTTCTCACCAATCCCCCTACAAGGAAAGAAGGAAGGATTCACGCCCCTTCACAGGAAAGCCGATGAAGTTTCCGAACCCCGTAAAACCCCAAAACTTCTTTCCCCAAAACCAACAACGGGACTCCAAACCTCCCGTTAAGATTTCTCCTCCATCTCTCTTCCCGAAGCGACCAACCATATGCTTCACCTGTGGTGTAGAAAACCACATGAGCTGGAATTGCCCCCAAAATTCTAGGCTTAAAAACGGACCAGCCCACCAAGTTCACCAGATTAATGCAACCCCGGCTCCCCCGGTGGTGCAGACCCAAGCAGAAACTTCTCCCCATCCGTCAGGCCACCAGGTAAATTTTGTTTTTGATAAAAGTTCAGCGGGAACTTTGAAATATGAGGAGGGCAGCGTGGACAGCTGCCGAGTATTGACTCTCGTCAGGGACACAGGATGTACGTGCTTCATCGTGTCCGACGAACTCGTCCCAGTGGCCTCTAACCACGAAAAATTTGCGGTGGTACATGACCAACTTGGGCGGGCGAACCGATTCCCCGTCGCTAGATGTTACCTGCAGTGTCAATATTATAATGGCTGGGCTGAAGTCATGGTAGCACCCATACAATTCTGTTCCGTACTTATAGGACAGAGCCCCCAAGTAAGTTTCGACCCTGTGTTTCAGGCCGCCCTTCCTCAATGCCGAGATAAGAAAGAAGCCCAGGAGCCCGTCCCCATCAGAACCCCGATACCGTGGGATTTCTCGGAGAACCCTAACCAGGACTTTAGGACGGAAAATAAGGAGTGTGAATCACTAACACCCTTAGGTGATAAGGCCCAAGACAAGGACAAGGAGACTGTCCCTGGACCCCAAGAAAAAAAGAACCCCCAACGCGCCCATGGAGATACCTTCGTAGAACTGGACGAAACATCGGCGCTTGAAGAAGATTACCCCGCGGAGTTCCTTAAATTAATACATATTATGTGCACCCAACCGGATGCCGATTACCCTCCTCCTTCCTCCTAGGCGAGTCTTTGGAACCCTCTGACCTGGATATTGACGCGCAGCTGACACCACATCAAAAGAGTCAGCTACGAGAACAATTTGAATGGAGTCCCTATTTAACCACCCTATTAGCTCTTTTCGAGCGACTGCGCGAAAATAGCTTCACCATTGGCCCCCGCAAATGCCATTTTGCCCACGAAACCATAAAATATTTGGGTTTCAAAATAGGACAAAGCCAGTTGGGTCCCTAAGAGGATAAGATTAAGGCAATCGCCGACATGCCCCTCCCGATTACAAAGAAGAAATTAAGATCGTTCCTAGGAACAGCTTCGTACTATCGGCGATTCGTTCCGAATTTCGCTGCAATTTCGGCGCCCCTCAGCTCCCTTTTAAAAAAGATTTCACCCGATCGTTTACGTTGGAATGATGTCGCTGTTTCTTATTTTAATCAGCTCAAGAGTAAGTTCATTTCTGCCCCCATTTTAAAGTTGCCCAACCCGAAAAAATCCTTTGAGATTAAAACCGACGTGAGCAACGAGGGCATTGGAGGTGTACTTCTTCAATACGAGGATGACGGCACGAGTCATCCAGTTGCATATGCTAGTCGTCAATTATTACCATGCGAAAAGAGATATGCCACTATAGAAAAGGAAGCTCTATCAATTATCTGGGTCATAGACAAATTCATGATGTACTTGATAGGTAAAGAATTTCAGATAGGAACCGACCACCATCTGTTAGCCTATATTAGGAATGTACGACACTCCAACGGCCGAATCATGCGCTGGCGTTTACTCTTGCAAGAGTATCAATTTAAAATAAATTATATAAAAGGTTCCGATAACCAGGTCGCTGGCGCACTCAGTAGAAATGCGTTACCAAATAGCGTAGAGTAATTGTATTCATGGAATTAGTATCTCCATGTAGGTATATACCGTCTTGTACGACTTAAATCAAGATTCTCTTGTAAGATAATTAGTCAATGTATATGTCTGAATTTTGTAACGCTCATTGTCTATTTTTTTGTATGTATAGATATTTGTAACCATTAATTACGTATAAATTATTTTTGTCCCATATGTACTAATTTTATATCATTTCATTGTTCCATGCCTTTTTTTTATTAAGTTTGTGTTAAAGGTTATTTTCCCTTATAATCAAAAGATCAAAATAATCATATGTATTGAGGTAATACTAGTTAGGTGCAGGAAGGTACGGTTGGTACAAGAAAACGAATTTTCCACAACGGTGCTCTATCGTTGTCCCTTCTCTCTTTTTTCGAAGTGACAACTTCCCCCCGAAATGGAGGGGTGTGATAGAACGGGTTGAGGCAGCGTTAGTTTCAACTCCTATCACATATTATTTAAAACCACGATGCTCCCACGTGCATCTTTGCTTCGAAGCTTGGCGTCTTATCGCATCTACCGGATGTCAATGTTTAAACAAGGAAGTTATCGTCCCCCCGTTCACCCCCATACGCTGACCTCGCCAGTTTGAGTTATGCTTATGGGCAGATAAGACATTGTTCCAAGCCTCGGCTGTGCATTCCCTCGAAGTTCCCACTCCATTGTCCCCCACGCCAAGGGAGTGTCTCGACTATTTAGATATAAACTTTACCACTAAGATCAGATTGGAGATCCAGATTTTCGTCGTGAAACATCACGACGACCCATTCTCCCTTTGTGCGCCAAGGGACCTCGACCTCGAGATTCACCATCACTTGTCCAGAAGGAGGACAATATCTCTTGAGCGCCAAAGGTTCGAGCCTTTCGTGACGCCAATTCCTTAACGCTTCCCCCTCGTTGGTTAGGAAAAGAACAACGTAGAACAGCCATTGTTCTTTTGAGCCCTTCGCCAAGAAACGGTTCTCACCCTTCACCCTTGTTGTTCAGAGGAGAACAACGTTAGAACAGCCATTGTTCGTTCGAGCACCGTTGACAAGAAACGGTTCTCACCCTTCCCCCGTTGTTCAGAAGAGAACACCGTAGAACAGTCATTGTTCTTTTGAGTCCGTTCGCCAAGAAGCGTTTCTCACCCTTCCCCCTTGTTGTTCGAAGGAGAACAGCATTAGAACACCCATTGTTCTTGAGCCCGTAGATAAGAGACGGTTCTCACTCTCCCTGTTGTTCAGAAGAGAACAACGTAGAACAGTCATTGTTCTTCAAGCCGTTGGTCTAGAAACGGTTTTCATTCCCAAGACCTCACGTCTGGATCATCTTATCCCTTCCCTTCGGCTGCAACTCACCAGCGGACCGAGAATTCCTTCACGTCGCCTTCCACTGCACCACTAGTATAAAGTTACGTAAGCCAAACGTTACCTTTGAGTATTGAAGCCTTTTGTCAATTCTATCCTGTGCTTTAAATGGTTTAGCGAACCATCCCATCCCTTTAACTCTATATTTGTTTTACCTTTTTAAATCCTTTAATCCTCGGATTAGCCCAAGCCCCCACGACCCTTTCCATTCTCTGTTTATGTCAATATTTTCCGTCTTGTTTTGTTGATAGTTATTATTAATAAAACTCTATTTTATTAATGATCGCAATATTATTATCCTTGAGCTCAGTTCCACTTCTTAAGCATATCGAAGATACATAATATCGGACCGCCAGACATTAACGCACTCTAAAGTTAATTAAAGAAGTTCCCTTAACGAATAGTTATATATGGTATATCGTCGAGAGTCCATTCTACGACATATATATATACTATTTAAATTTGGTATTAGGTGTGTGAGGTTTAACGCTATATCTTTGCAAACACTGGTCTCAGTCGAGTATAGCATAGTGTTATTCGTTATAATAATAGAGTATAGTAGTTCCCTTTTGTTTTAACGATTGCTATCCGCTTTTATTTAGACTTAAGGAGCTGGAGTGTCTCAACGAACTGTTATAATAATTTGTTTGTGTTTTTTTATTTTGTGATTTTAGTCAGTGGGTATTTAGATTGAGAAACCAAGTACGAATAGGTCAGTGCCCATATTTAGGTAGGCTAATTCTCTAGAAGGCATAATTCTTGTTGCAAGGAATTTTAGTTGGTTGACTAGTGCGCCCCCAAGTGCAAAGATGACCTAGTTCGAAATCTTTAAAGCACAAGGAGAATCCTTGGGACTCTCCGGAAAAGAACTAATTGAGTACGTTCAAAAGGAGCAAAGAACAGAGAGAAAAAGAGAAAGAGGAATCCAACGAGAAGAAGGAGAAAGAGGAATCCAACGAGAAGAACGAGAAGAAAAAGAAAGAGAAAGAGTAATCCAACGAGAAGAAAGAGAAAGAGAGGAACGGATAAGACAAGCTGAGCTTCACCATCAGATTGAATTAGCTCGTGTTGAAGCAGAGATACAGTCCGCCAGTTCCCGTTCCGAAGCCCCTACCCAATCTCTCACTAAAGCTCCCCAATTTCAAGGATGGAGAGGATTTCCAAGCATTTTTAGCTCACTTCGAAAAGATCCTCGAAATCAATAACATGGATCTGGAGGCTGAAGGTGTAGTCAGATTACTTTCCCTGTTAAATTGCAAATTGCGCGAAATTTTTATATCTTTACCATCTGAGTGTACAATTAACTACAGCACCTTAAAAGCTGGGTTATTGGCCGCTTATAATATGACTCCCGATTTCTACCGCCAAGAATTTCGAGGAGGTCGTATAAAACCCGGACAGACGTTCCGTCAATTCGGATAAATTCTTGAGAGGAATTTTAAATTTTAGTTAGAATCCTCAAAGGTTGATCTGAACTACGAGTCCGCAACAGACTTCGTGTTGCGAGATCAATTTTTGGCGTCTCTCCCGACGGAGATCCACGCGTTCGTCAAGGATCGTCGGTGCCAGACCTTTAAAGAATGTACCGAAGAAGCGGATGTCTATGCCGCAAGCCATAATTTATACCCAAAGGAGAATCGAACTTCTCACCAATCCCCCTACAAGGAAAGAAGGAAGGATTCACGCCCCTTCACAGGAAAGCCGATGAAGTTTCCGAACCCCGTAAAACCCCAAAACTTCTTTCCCCAAAACCAACAACGGGACTCCAAACCTCCCGTTAAGATTTCTCCTCCATCTCTCTTCCCGAAGCGACCAACCATATGCTTCACCTGTGGTGTAGAAAACCACATGAGCTGGAATTGCCCCCAAAATTCTAGGCTTAAAAGCAGACCAGCCCACCAAGTTCACCAGATTAATGCAATCCCGGCTCCCCCGGTGGTCCCGGCTCAAGCAGAAACTTCTCCTCCTCCGTCAGGCCACCAGGTAAATTTTGTTTTTGATAAGAGTTCATCGGGAACTTTGAAATTTTAGGAGGGCAGCGTGAACGGCTGCCGATTATCGACTCTCGTCTGGGACACAGGATGTACGTGTTTCATCGTGTCCGACGAACTTCTCCCCCCAGTGGACACTTACCACGAAAGATTTGCGGGGGAACATGACTACCTTGGGTGGGCGAACCAATTTCCCGTCGTTAGATGTTACCTGCAGTTTCAATATTATGATGGCTGGGCTTAAGTCATTTTAGCACCCATTCAATTCTGTTCCGTACTTATAGGACAGAGCCCCCAAGAAAGTTTCGACCCTGTGTCTCAGACCGCCCTTCCTCGAGGCCGAGCTAAGAAAGAAGCCCAGGAGCCCGTCCCCATCAGAACCCCGATACCGTCCAATTTCTCGGAGACCCCTAACCAGGACTTTAGGACGACACAAAAGGAGTGTAAATTACTAACACCCTTAGGCGATAAGGCCCAAGACAAGGACACGGAGACTGTCCCTGGACCCCAAGAAAAAAAGAACCCCCAACGTGCCCATGGAGATACCTTCGTAGAACTGGACGAAACATCGGCGCTTGAAGAAGATTACCCCGCGGAGTCCCTTAAATTAATACATATTATGTGCACCCAACCGGATGCCGATTACCCTCCTCCTTCCTCCTAGGCGAGTCTTTGGAACCCTCTGACCTGGATATTGACGCGCAGCTGACATTACATCAAAAGAGTCAGCTACGAGAACAATTTGAATGGAGTCCCTATTTAACCACCCTATTAGCTCTTTTCGAGCGACTGCGCGAAAATAGCTTCACCATTGGCCCCCGCAAATGCCATTTTGCCCACGAAACCATAAAATATTTGGGTTTCAAAATAGGACAAAGCCAGTTGGGTCCCTAAGAGGATAAGATTAAGGCAATCGCCGACATGCCCCTCCCGATTACAAAGAAGAAATTAAGATCGTTCCTAGGAACAGCTTCGTACTATCGGCGATTCGTTCCGAATTTCGCTGCAATTTCGGCGCCCCTCAGCTCCCTTTTAAAAAAGATTTCACCCGATCGTTTACGTTGGAATGATGTCGCTGTTTCTTATTTTAATCAGCTCAAGAGTAAGTTCATTTCTGCCCCCATTTTAAAGTTGCCCAACCCGAAAAAATCCTTTGAGATTAAAACCGACGTGAGCAACGAGGGCATTGGAGGTGTACTTCTTCAATACGAGGATGACGGCACGAGTCATCCAGTTGCATATGCTAGTCGTCAATAATTACCATGCGAAAAGAGATATGCCACTATAGAAAAGGAAGCTCTATCAATTATCTGGGTCATAGACAAATTCATGATGTACTTGATAGGTAAAGAATTTCAGATAGGAACCGACCACCATCTGTTAGCCTATATTAGGAATGTACGACACTCCAACGGCCGAATCATGCGCTGGCGTTTACTCTTGCAAGAGTATCAATTTAAAATAAATTATATAAAAGGTTCCGATAACCAGGTCGCTGGCGCACTCAGTAGAAATGCGTTACCAAATAGCGTAGAGTAATTGTATTCATGGAATTAGTATCTCCATGTAGGTATATACCGTCTTGTACGACTTAAATCAAGATTCTCTTGTAAGATAATTAGTCAATGTATATGTCTGAATTTTGTAACGCTCATTGTCTATTTTTTTGTATGTATAGATATTTGTAACCATTAATTACGTATAAATTATTTTTGTCCCATATGTACTAATTTTATATCATTTCATTGTTCCATGCCTTTTTTTTATTAAGTTTGTGTTAAAGGTTATTTTCCCTTATAATCAAAAGATCAAAATAATCATATGTATTGAGGTAATACGAGTTAGGTGCAGGAAGGTACGGTTGGTACAAGAAAACGAATTTTCCACAACGGAGCTCTATCGTTGTCCCTTCTCTCTTTTTTCGAAGTGACAACTTCCCCCCGAAATGGAGGGGTGTGATAGAACGGGTTGAGGCAGCGTTAGTTTCAACTCCTATCACATATTATTTAAAACCACGATGCTCCCACGTGCATCTTTGCTTCGAAGCTTGGCGTCTTATCGCATCTACCGGATGTCAATGTTTAAACAAGGAAGTTATCGTCCCCCCGTTCACCCCCATACGCCGACCTCGCCAGTTTGAGTTAGGCTTATGGGCAGATAAGGCATTGTTCCAAGCCTCGGCTGTGCATTCTCTCGAAGTTCCCACTCCATTGTCCCCCACGCCAAGGGAGTGTCTCGACTATTTAGATATAAACTTTACCACTAAGATCAGATTGGAGATCCAGATTTTCGTCGTGAAACATCACGACGACCCATTCTCCCTTTGTGCGCCAAGGGACCTCGACCTCGAGATTCACCATCACTTGTCCAGAAGGAGGACAATATCTCTTGAGCGCCAAAGGTTCGAGCCTTTCGTGATGCCAATTCCTTAACGCTTCCCTCTCGTTGGTTAGGAAAAGAACAACTTAGAACAGCCATTGTTCTTTTGAGCCCTTCGCCAAGAAACAGTTCTCACCCTTCCCCCTAGTTGTTCAGAGGAGAACAACGTTAGAACAGCCATTGTTCGTTCGAGCCCCGTTGGAAAAAAACGGTTTTCACCCTTCCCCCGTTGTTTAGAAGAGAACACCATAGAACAGTCATTGTTCTTTTGAGTCCGTTCGCCAAGAAGCGTGTCTCACCCTTCCTTCTTGTTGTTCAGAGGAAAACAACATTAGAAAAGCCATTTTTCTTACGCTCGTAGACAAGGGACGGTTCTCACCCTCCTGTTGTTCGGAAGAGAACAACGTAGAACAGCCATTGTTCTTCAAGCCGTTTGTCGAGAAACGGTTCTCATTCCCAAGACGCAACGTCAGGATTATCTCACCCCCCCCCCTTCAGCTGGAACTCGCCAGCGGACCGGAAATTGTTTCACGTCGCCTTCCACTGCACCACTCGTATAAAGTTACGTAAGCCAAACGTTACCTTTGAGTATTGAAGCCTTTTGTCCATTCTATTCTGTGCTTTAAATGGTTTAGCGAACCATTTTAACCCTTCAACTCTATATTTGTTTTTCCGTTTTAAATCCTTTAATCCTCAGATTAGCCCGAGCCCCCACGACCCTTTCCATTCTCTGTTTATGTCAATATTTTCTGTCTTGTGTTTGTTGATAGTTATTATTAATAAAACTCTATTTTATTAATGATAGCAATATTATTATATTTGAGCTCAGTTCCACTTCTTAAGCATATCGAAGATACTTAATATCGGCCTGCCAGACATTAACCCACTCTAAAGATAATTAAAGAAGTTCCCTCAACGAATAGTTATATATGGTATATCGTCGAGAGTCCATTCTACGACACACTCCTTATAGTCTCTCTTGTGTCTCAACAACATGAGTACCGTTATCGTTGATTGCTCAAAAATAAATTGAAGTCTGTACATCAATTTTGCACGGTGTTGTTATTTTTTCTGCTCTCTATATAAATTATCGAGGAAAAATACAATCATGAAGAGAGCATATCATAACTGAAAAAGAACTTGTGCAAAGATCTGTTCGCTTAATTGTCATGAAACCTAACTTTGAAAATCATTTATAATTATCCTCCGAATTATCAAATTTGGATCTTCTGGTTTGTTTTCACCTTGAAAAAAAATATTTTGCTCTATATTGAAGAGTTTCAAATGGATAAATTATATCCTGAAGGCCGAGTAAAAGCTATATGAGAAGTACTATAGACTAAAAATAATAATTATATCAATAAGTATAAAATAGTTTGATATAAAAAGATAGCGGTTCTAGACCAAACAAAAAAAATTGTATTATTTCAAACATTATATTTTCACCAACCTTTTGACATAAAAAGGAAGCCCATTTGTATAGTAATTTTATGTGTATACATGAGAGACATCCTGCTGTTTATAATTTAAATATATTTATCATTTTCACATATCTTGCTTAATATATGGCAAAATCTGTCAGCTTCTTTATTTTCAAAGAAGGAAAATTGTTGGGGGGATTTGCAGGGGTATGGGTAATATTAAATAAAGATTTTCTAACGTTTGGAGAAATATTGTGTCTATAGTAGTGACGGCATATCAAAAAGAAGTAAAAGCTAAATCAGAAATGTGTTACTTATTGAATGAGTTTGCATGGTATTATAACGAATGGGTCGATAAATCACAGAACTTTGGCTAATAAATTGACTGCAGAGCTAAATCTACATCTTAACAACCTAGTAAGAACCAAAACGGTCACTACAGAGCAGAATGCAGCTGGATACCATAGAATGGATAATTTTAAAAATTTTTCGTTTTCACCAAGAATGTTAAACCTCTTAAAATAGTGAAATACCTAAAATTAAATGACCAAGAGTAGTGGATAATGCATCTTCTCTAACTACTTACTTTACGCTTATTTCTACAGGAAAAACTTCCATTGTATGAATGCCCAAAGAAGCTTTTAATCACGATTTTCTGATTGTCAACAATGAAGTATCGAGGCAATTTTTTAATTGTTTGATAGACTATACCTTGGAATTCTATCGTTCCTTAAAGAGCACTGAATCCTAGTTCGATTAACTTAGTCTATTAGTATAAACACTCTATGACAATAGTGGTACCAGATTTAAGGTAGATAAGGCACTAATTTACACATCGAAAATTGTTAAAAACTGGCAGAAAGAGTACAGAAATGATGAGAACATATAGGTTTACCCAGAAAATCATTGGAACTTAACATAATCGAAAATGTTTTTGGAGATATAGAGCAGATTTAAGGAAATGAAATAATTTACCAAACCATTATTTTTGAAAGAACTGGAATAGTTCCTGCTTAAAAGTTGATTAAATTCCTGCAATCTTTCCAAACTCCAGAGGTAGCACCCGACCTCTGCGAATATGCAAGTGCTTCCGCATCATGAGCTGGGAAGACTAAAGAAGCAAGCTCCTGTTGTCAAGAGAATGGTGACACTGAATGTTGGGACCTTGACAGGTCGTGGAAGAGAAGTGGTAGATCTGATAGAGAGGACTGTAGCAAGCATACTGTGTGTGCAAGAGACCAGGTAGAAAGGCAACAAGGCCAGAGAGATGAGAGAGGGATACAAACTATAATACAGCAGTGCAACAGCAGAAAGAATGAATGGAGTTAGAGAGGTGGTGTCAAATGATATGAAGAAACATGCGATTGAAGTAAAGAGAGGAGAAAACCTGTTGATAATGGCAAGGATAGATTGCGGCAGGAATCCTAAATGTGGTCAGTGCATACGCACCGGACACCTAATCAACACAAGACGGCAATAAGGAATTCTGGAGGAAGCAAAAAAATGAAATGGGGAGAATATTTGCAGAAGAGAGAGTAGTACTTGAGACAAACCTGAATGGAGATGTAGAGGTGAACAACAGGAGATGTGAAATGATACATGGAGGTTATAACTTTGGTTACATGAATGCAAATGGAGAGAGAATAGTGGAATTGACAGTATCGTTCGGCTTGACCATTGCAAACACTTTCTTTTGTAATGGACAAGAGCACAGAATAACATAAAGTGGGGGAATAGCAGATCTAAGAAGGAAAAAATGGAGTACAAAAGTGCATGAAAGAACGCACGTAAAGCAATAGCAGTAGCGAAGGCAGAAAAAGCTAGTTATGAATCATATAAAGAGCTCGAAACAACCGAAGTGGAAAAGAAGATATAAAAGAGCAGAGGATATACTACCCAGATAGACTATATCATGTATCGAAGATCAAATCTGGTAGAGATTAAAGAATGTAAAGTAATACCAGGAGACCATCTTTCACTATAACACTGCCTGCTTATGATGGATGTGTGGTTGAGAAGACCTAAAAATAAAAGATGAGCTACAAGAAGAAGATACGATGGGCAGTAATGAAAGACAAAACAAAGTAACAAGAGTTCAAGACCAATGTCCTAAGCAGAATAAACACTGACTTAGTGAGAGTCTGGTGGAAAGAGAACGCACAAGTGATGAGAGAAATAGCAAGAAAAGTGCTAGGAGAAACATCTGGGAAGCCACGCACACCCAGCGAAGAATGGTGGTGGAGGAAATATGTAAGGAGTGAAATGGTAAAGAAAAAGAAAACCAAAAAAACAGTGTGAGAAAAACAGATCTAGGCAGGATAAAGTAGAGTACAAAAGTGCATAAAAGATCGCACGTAAAGCAGTACCAGTCGCAAAAGCAGAAGAAGCTATTCAGGAATTGTATAAATAGCTGGAAACAACCGAAGATACAAAGAGGATATACAGGATAGCAAGAAAGAGGAACAAGACAACACAGGATGTTAACCATGTGAAGCAGATAAAGGAAACATCTGGTATTAAATTGAGGGAAGAAGAAAAGATGGGCTTTGAATGAGGAGAAACCACGGGCTTGCCATGATGAGGGAACATTATATCCAGGACTAACAAGAGGTATAGAGAGAGAGCAAGTCATGAGAGATCTTAAGAGAATGAAAAACAACAAAACAGCTGGAGAGATGAGATCCTGGTGTAGGCGTGGAGGGCTCTGGAGAATGCAGGAGTGGACTTGTCGTGGAAGGTGATGTGCATGATAGAAGAGCAGGAAGAGACTACGGACGAATGGAATGAGAGTCTTTTGGTACCCATCTTTAGATGAAGGGGGATGTACAAGAGTGCGAAAATTATCGTGGGATTAAACTGCTATCTATCTCACAATAAAAGTCTGGGATTTTGGACGTAAGATTACGACTTGAGGTGGAGGAGTCCAACAGTGAATTTGGCTTCATGCCTAAAAGAGGAACAACAAGCCCAGTGTTTATATTGAGGCAAATGGCGGAAGGAAAAGTATGGGGAGAAACAGAAGGAATTACATATGTCTTTTATAGATCTGGAGGAAGCGTATGACAGAATACCAAGACAAGAATTTTGGAGATGCTTGAGAGAAAGAAAAGTGCCCCAAAAATATGTAAGATTGAATAATGAAGTGTACAGGAATGTCAGAACACAGGTAAGGAGTAGAGCAGGCATGACAGATAGTTTTGAAGTGGAGGTGGGGCTGCATCAGGGCTCTTCGTTAAGCAAGGAAGGGAGGAGTGGAAATTAATACTGGAAAAGAGAGGGATGAAGATAATTAGAACAAAGACAGAATATATAAAGTGTACAGAAGAAGACCAGGACAAAGGTGAAATCATAAGGATAGATTCTATGGAAATAAAGAAAGTAGATACTTTCAAGTATTTGAGATCTATCATATTAGTAGAATGAAATGAGGATAAGGAACTAACCAGAAGGATCCAAGCGGGATGGAAATGTTGGAGGAATGTATCAGGGGTTCTATGTGACAGGAAAATACCAGTGAAATTAAAGGGAAAACTATACAAAACTGTTGTAATAACAACTATAACGTATGGAGCAGAGGAGTTACCTGTGAACAAAAGTAATGAGAAAAGGATGGAAGTAGCAGAAATGTGGATACTGTTCTTTATGTGTGGCGTGATGAGGGAGGAAAGAATCACAAATACAAGGATCAGAGGAACAACAAAGGTGGCGGAAATTTCGCAGAAGACACAGGAAGCAAGACTTAGATCGTATGGACACATAATGAGGAGGGATGGAAAGAGTGACTAGAGAAGAGGTTGGAGATGTAAGTACTGGAAAGGAGGAGGAGAGGAAGACCCAAGATTAGATGTAGAGTTTGCATACAAGCTGACACAATGGAGAAGGGCTCGGAGACAACATTGCATGAGACAGAAAACGGTGGAAGCGGCTCATCAAAAACAGCGATCACGTGTAAAGACGGGCTAATAAGCTGATATATATATATATATATATATATATATATATATATATATATATATATATATATATATATATATATATATATATATATATATATATATATATATATATATATATATATATATATATATATATATATATATATATATATATATATATATATATATATATATATATATATATATATATATATATATATACAAATGATATAAAATAACTGATTGTGTTATTCTTTATTCTCAGTTATTATCTTTCGAGCAGAACATGACCTTCTTCTGGCCTAATATACCAAATGTAATTAGTTTTATATTGAAATCGATTAACATATATATATATATATATATATATATATATATATATATATGTATATTATCAATTATTGAGAATCAGGAGTTGAAACTAAGCGACTAAAATTCATGATTGGCACACATAAAGGGAATAACAAAAGCTGTACCGGACATAGAACAGATGTAATTCAATGGCAGAAATTCTGTCCTGATTATGGATCTTTCCCAATATTATACAGTATGGTCACTTTTCTTACACTTGATTTAGCTCTAATTGATTTTAGTATTTTATTCCAGATTTCTTCTTTCTTTTCTTTGAACTCCCTCTCTTTATTTTATCCCACTTTACCATCTTGTATAGAGAGAAAGAAACTCCATTAAACTCAAATTTGAACGGCAATTGTCGAAATGGATTCCTCCTAATTTAAAATTTATTTCAATTTCAATGAAGCATACCAGGAAAGCAACGGTACCAATTTGTTTACTAGCTATTAAAGTATATTTTGATTATAGAGGAAAATGCTTTTCTGCAAATTGCTAATTGCTCTCACAGCATAAATGATTTTCACACTGGGTTATGCTTTGAAGACACAAACGGAAACTAAGAATTTATTTGAAAATTACAATTTTGAACAAACTGTCGTAGAATGGCCAGACTCTATATTTATATATACATAGAAACTTTGGAACTTAGGGCCAAAATTAGTTGAAGATCGTTAGTGAAAGGGAAAATTGTTATTGAGTCCAGTGGGGATGGTTTATTATTAACTTTGCGAGGTCCTTTTAAACAAATATTTCAGAGTGCAAGTTGGCCAAAGATTAACAGGTAGCTGGCACTCGCTGGGGCTGCAAAAGAAAGACAATGAAGAAAATATAACTTTAATAACAACAAAATGATATCATATTTAAAAAGAAATTGGGTTTAAAGGAAATGGACGCCCAGACGGGGTTAAAGGTCCACACGCGATTAGGTAGGTTAATTAAGGAAGTAAAGAGGCCCGATTCAGTTTGGGGATTTAAAGGGGGATTTTAAACTGGGGCGTTCACACAAATAAGGGAGAAATTAATTAAGCCAGATTCAAGATCAATCTGCAGGCGGCAATGGTTACGATTACTTTACGTGCTCGTTGCTGAAAGGGGCTAGTTAGGGTACGGTGAATTCGAATGAGGAAAGCGGTTTACCTATACCTTCAGAAGAGGGGGCACTTCGTGCCTTACGAGTTATGAATCCTTGTCAGTCCTTGCCGATTAACTAAGGCAGAGTTCAATGATGTCGAAGCTTGCCGATTGACTGTGGCAGAGTTCACGGATCGATTTAGCCTTCAACTTGAATTGAAATCGCCGCTGGGGAGAGGGAGAGCGTCCTTTAGCTCGTTCGTCGGAGTAGGTAGAAGTCTAACAGTGCTGATCTCTAAGCTGAGTCTCAGCGTTAGATAGGCTTCTGGTGAGGTGGCTCCAAATGCACGCGCAAATTTTGGGAAAAAGTTGACGACTCTTTCGGGGGTAGGGGGAATCTTGATAACGTGCGGTGGAATGTCCAACGGATTTCAATCTTCTAGAGGAAAGACGAAATTCTAGCGGAGTGGTGGCCGTATAGGAGGGGGGGATAAATGACATCGGTCCCTAGGCAAATACAGCTGGGGCGTGTAATAACGGCTTCGGCCGCCTCCTTGCCCAGGTTTAGCCATGCTTTCACCAGCTCCATGCGGTGATCTCAGGATCCACGTGGGTACAGAAGGGCACGTGGCCGCCACTTCTCCCCATTCTGCTACACGAACACACCAATTTTTTTTCACCTACATGGAGCCATAAAGGCTAATACATGGTTTTTCTATTAAGAAAAAGGTTAAGTTGGGTTGAACCCCCCCTCTAATATTTGTAATTTATATTAATTTCATTTTTTTAAAATATTTATTGAATTTCGTCTTCATAAATTTTGTGTTTGGAACGCTAATATTTCTTATGGTAGATTGTTCCAGACTTGATCGATGTGGTTGCTGAAGGCAAATTTCACTGATGTTTTGAATTTCCACCTCTTTAACTTTTTTTTGGTCTCGTGGTATCGCTGTCACGAAGGGCAAATTAAAAAAAAATGAATTTTGCCTATCGGGCATATTTATCCATAATTTAAATTCCTATTTTTCTACTATTTTGCTTCTATGTTCAAGGAAAAGAGATTGAGATTTTTAAGCCTATCATTTTAGTTAAGATGTTTTATTCCCCTTATAATTTTAGTATAGTAACGGTGTACTAGTTCTATTATATCTAGACGTATATATTAAACTCCCTCTTCGGAGAGAGCGAGAGAAAAGTACCAGAAATTGCGGGGCGTGAAAACGGTAGTCATCTGACCAACAGGCAAACTGCCGTAGGACTCTGATTTCACACCGAGTGGGTAGTCTACTCGAGCTGCACGTCGCAAGAAAGCTGCAAAAGGCCATTAAGCAGCTCTTATAAGAAACTGGCCACAGCTAAATTGAGGCAGAAATCCATCTAACTAACGGGTTGAACAACTTGCTACGCATAACACCCAGTTAATCACCGGACTTGAAAAGATTCGATTATCTACAAGCTCAGGAGGCCTGCGGTTAGAGCGCCAAAGAGCGGCATCAGATAAAGAAGACTACAGAGGAGAAATAATGTGACGGTTGTCGGTGCCTCTCCTTGAGAAGCAGACCTGGGCTCCGCGGTGCCACCCCCCACCCTTGCACTCCCCTCACGTGGCATTACCCCTTCCCCCTAAGTTGGGGCGGTCAACTGTCTACAAATAAGTAGCGTTAAAATAGAAAGGGATTATTCTGATAGAGAGAAAAAAGGAGTAGATTTTTGTGATCAGTCCCACGCCCTGTTCCGGAGTCGACTTCTAAGATTTAAGGGTTCGTCTCGATTTCTTATCGGTGCCATACGATTTATCCGTCGCAGAATTAGCAAGAGGTCTGGCTGGATCGAAATTCCTAAGTGACAAACAGGAATTTCGGTAGCAAGAAGATCCGCTCACCCTTGAGAGACATTCAAATCGCACTCTCAGTAATTTTGAGAGAAGAAAAATTAATCCACAAGTATGTTCCCTTTAATTACTTTCGGGATCTCCTTGTATGCCAAAACCCAGTTTGGAAACCTTGCGAAGTAGACGAGGGTACAAGAAAATCTCAAGAGCTACAAAGAAGAATACTCCTTGAGCCAGAGAGCACAACTCCTCTCTCCGTCTCTTAGACGTATAACCGGATCGATAAAGTCATAAGAAGAGCTCGATATCGGTTTCTACCCTATCAGTGACAACCACCCTCTTTCCCCTGCAACGCGAAGACTCGTGAAAATTTCAGTATAGCGACATCCGTCAACCCCTGTTCCGATCAAGGTCATGTAAGTCCGAATGAATATATATATTTTTTTATTAATTGGAATTTTTAAAACTGTCCCAAGCTAACTAAGGGATAAAGAGTATTTTGTGACTGCTGTCATATTTTATTTAGACTAGGGAAAGTAAATTGCAGCTCAACTGTGTAACTTAGAGGCCTCCAGAAATTAGCTATATGGGAATGGGTTTATTTACGTGAAGGCCACTTTGTTTTGATCAGGTCTCTCATCAGGAGTCGACCAATATTTGATTCGTGCGAACCATGTTAACTAAGAGAATTTATTGTAAATATTTGAGTTAATTGATAAATTAAATGATATATATTTTTAGTTAATTCTTTATCTTCTACTGGATTTTTACGTGTTGACCGGCTCTTTCCTTAAAACTGATTAAACGCTGTGGTACTCTTCTAATACAGTATTTAGACTCTTTTATACGAATCCAGAGTCCTCTCAGCCAATATAGGAATTATTTCCCTTCCAAAGTGGTGTCAGACTGGCTCGCTAAAGTCAGTAGTTATATAAATACTTTGACAAAGAGGTATTGTATTCGAGTAATTGTTAAACGGCCAACAGTTTAAGAATAATTCTCTGATGAGTGGGGAGACAATTCCTTGACACTTTAGTTAAATGTAGAGAGCAGAATTGAGCAGCATAATCTAATATAGCTCTCTAATTACGTGTTTATATCTAACCTCGGCTCTGAATTACCAGTTGAGACGGATTACCTATTAAACACTACGACTCTTTTTCTTCATTTCTAATTGTAACGCATTTACTGAAGGCAATTTAATTTAGTATTTACTGTCAGAGAGCGAGAGAGACGCATAGGCGGAAAGAACCCACGATCGGCATATTTTGAGGTCACTTCCATTCGATAACACCGCCTATAGCGAGCCTAATCATAACAACGAGAGATTTTGCGGCATGGCTTACAGCTATAAATTCATTTCCAGCGACCCTCTATATAGCTTAAGCAAAATCCCCCTTTTATTTCTGGGGGCCTGTATATATAGTAAAGCATTGGCCTGGGTAAATTAGTATTCTGCTAAGAGGAAACAGCGCATAAGGTAAAGCCTGCAGGCTCTGATTTCTGGCCGAGCGTAGGTGGGAATTAAGTTGGGATAATCGTTAAATATTAACTAAAACATTCATTGCCCTCTGAATAATCTGTATTTAAACTTGACCCGGCCATAAGTTTTTAATATGTATGAGTGCCCTGATCGCTTGCATTATACTTACAAGTCTCTATTTTGTCTCTATTTAAGGGTTTTTTCTCTCGGCCTCCGATATCCAAAGAGCCCGAAGGCAAGAAAAAAAGATCAAAACTAGAAAAGTTCTCTCGAGCTCGGTAGCCTCTCCTGCAAATACTCCCTCGATCCCTACTTTCGAGGCTGACTGTGATTACTGGAATACAGGGTGTCTTTTCTGTCATAACTTCGGGCAGGCCGAGTACTAAACGCCCTTAAGTTTAAATCCAACCCATGCTGTTGGAAAGTACTCGAGCTCTGTGCTCACACCTATTAATTTAACAATATTTCTAACGAAGTAAATCTTACATACTTCACTCACATTAGCAACAGTGGCCTTTGTGGTGGTACACCAATCTATACCATATACTACTCATATATTATGTGTGGGGGTGACTTAATAACCCTTCTGCAACACAAACCGTTGAAGGACTGTTCGCAGGAATTAATGACCGACTACGAGGTCAAACTTGAGTGCATAATTGGTGGCGAGATTTACTTAAATAGGACGAGACTATCGTTCAAAATGAAACAACAAAAAAATAATATTTTACTTACAAAGATCAAAATTAGACTAATAATAGGCAAAGTGAATTACTTAAATTAAAATACGTACTCTCTTGATAATTATTATGAAAAGGGATTCTCAAATGGAATTAATTGATTAATGTTACCAGGCTCATATCAAAGGGGAGAAATTGACAATACTAATAATGGAGGGAGTTTTAATCTTACGGGTCGGTGACTTCGACGAAGATCCTTCTCGCGATATAGTGACTCTAGAACGATCTGATAAAACAAGTGGGGCACGAGCCGATGAGGCAATTGAAACACGGTCCGAATGAGGCAAGTGGAGCACGATCCGAACCATTCTTCTGATGAAGATAGCCGATCTTCAAAGATGACTTTTGACGAGAAATGTGAGACTACTCGTAATTTCACTGGAAGAGGAAACTTTATTTCCTCAAAGATAAACGATGGGGATTTTCTTCGCTTTGATTAAACGTAGAGAGAGTGTTGCGAAAATTCAAAGGCTTGCCTTTCAAAGAAGCTACTAATTGGCTGGAGTAGAATCACGGCGAAATAAGCCTTGCTGCCTGACGAACGCTCACCTGACTTACTCAGACTTGAGACGATGATGACGGCCTTGAGATGCGGGCTGAACTGCTCGAACTACGGAGTATTTATATGCCCGATTCTGGGGGAGAAGAAGGGAGTAAGGAGAAAGGAGTCACAAGCTCCAGACATTTTAAGAAGGAGGCGGAGTCGATTTATCATTTAGCAGCAAGGTGAGAGAAACAGGGCTCTTCCTCGCCTCGTCACTGGGATGGGGGGGGGGGGGAAAGCAGGCTTAAGACGAGTTCACAGGATTTTGGCATATTTTCCCCATCCGCTCATGAGTTAAAAATTCGTGAATGTTCGAACAACCAAGGACGTTGTCTATGGCGGGATACCATCGCACGTGGTCTCCGAGAGAGAGGGAAGAAAAAGGTACATCGCAAATTTGGATAGGAGGAATAATTATTAAAGCGTAACAGTGAAAAAAACGGGGGACCTGACCTGTCTTCGAAGGCTTAGAAAAAGGATATGAAATTGATATGAGCAAAATAAATATATATAAATGGGTCAACCAAAAAAATTTCATTTAAATTAAGAAACCAAACTAGAACTTTGACTAAAAGGGTAGTGGAACAAGAAAACACACAAAAAACAAACACTACATAGAAATAGGTATCTACATTGATACATTTATTATAGATATATGTTTGGAGTTAAAAAAAGAGAAAATAATATATACATCATCAGCTTACGAGTTTAGGGACAACCTATAATTTAGCGAATTAGCCAGCATTGTCGTCTAATGGATTTCGACTATGATTATCAACTATAGAATTCTCAATACCACGTATATACCACACTTTAAAATAATATTGTTGGAGTATCAAAATCCATCGCAATATACGTCCGTTCTGGCTCTAGTATTTTGGAGGTACGACAAAAGGAGATGTTCGGTTTCGACAATAGACTCTTTCTCTATTAATACATGCTGAATTGGTAATACTCCATAATAAAGCTAAAGCTTCCCGTTCTATTACCGAGTAATTACGTTCACGGGGCAGTAGCTTTCGTCTCTCATAAGCCACCGGGTGGCTTTCACCTTCGTCAGAGTATTGGAGCAGCACCTATCCAATTCCTTCTTCACTCACATCCGTCCGGATGGCGGAGGGTTTGTAGGGACTAGGAAGCCTCAACATGCGGGCGGACAAAAGCTTCACCTTGAGCTGCTGGAACCTGGCAGTAGCTTTAGGATTCGATAAAAGGGGATCTGGGGTTCTCTTCTGAAGGAGAGCAATTGAAGGGGCGGAAATAGACGTGAAATTAAAGATAAATTTACAGTAAAAGGAGGGGCATCTCGACAATGACATTGACGTTTACGACCTGGGAGCCCATCTGATTACTTAATAGAATCGTAGGCAAAGTGACCCTTACTAGGGACAAGGGTGAGTCCGTGCTAACGAAGCCTAATAAGTAGGAAGCGGAGATCTGTCACGTGTTAGTCCAAGGTAGAAGTAGCAACGTAAAGGTTGTCGAAGTGGAAGGAGACGTGCGGCAAGTCATCCACCATCCTTTGCATCCTCCTGTTATAATTGCTATATGCAGTGACTAACCCAAAAGGAAGTCTTTTAAACTGCATAAGATCTTGTAGGTGGGAAAGGCAGTATACTTACGCGCATTTTTACAGAGGGAAATTTGGTAGTAGGCTTTGCAGAGGTCCAACTCCGAAACAAATTTAGCTTCCTCGAAAAGATGTAGATTTTTGTCTATATAGGGAATAGATTCTGCATAAAACACCGTGACCGAATTTAATTTTCAAAAGTCGACGCACATGCGGGAAGTTTAGTTGGGCTTGCGAACCATGACTATCGGGAAGCAGTAATCTGAACTCGACGGCTCGATGATATTTAGGGCTAAAAGATTGTCTACATCTTCGCTAAATAATTTCCTAAAGTGGATGGAAAGAGGATAGGGCTTCGAGCGACCAGGTTCTTGAGTGGTGAGAACGATATCATGCTCAAATTGATTAGAGCAACCGAAGATCTCGGGAATGATATCTTTGAATCCCTTTAGCAATTGCTAGCCTGGGGGAAACATCCAGCACGGAAGTTTTGGTTCTGGGGTTCCAAATAAAGATGGGATTGGGTAATCACCATCTTGTTCAATACATACTACTTGCACGACATTGAGGGGGTCAGCGGAATACACGGCTTACAAAGGGGACTCTTCGTTGAGGGACATAATATTGTTGATACACGCACGGCGGTAATATTTCTTTAACATATTGATGTGGAAATCCTTAACTCATTAGAGGGTTTGAATAAGGTAATACACTGGTCCTTTTACCTCTAGAACACAAAAAGGGCCATTCCACTGGCTCAGAAGTTTGTTACTCTCCGTGGGAAGTGGCAACAGCACATCCTCACCATGCCTAAATCTTCTTTCTTCGCCTTCAAATCGAAATAAGTTTGATACTTCTTCAAATTTACCTCAGCATTTTGGAATGCGATGTTGGCACATATCTCGAAGCGCTTTTGGAGGTCTAGGAGTTACGAATAGGAAGATTTTATTTCGTTATCCAGATTGGGATTTGTGAAAAGTTCCTTTAAAATAGCAAAGGAGCTTCGAACATTACGGCCATACATTAATTCAAAGATGACGAATTCTAGGGTCGTATAGGGGATTTGACGACACGCTAACCGTACCCAGGAGTAAAAAGCGGTGCCATTATAGGGATTTAACGATACACAATTTTCTGAGGATTGCTTTTAATGTGCCATTTAGCTTTTCGCAAACTCCGTTTGCGGCTGGGTGGTATGGATTGATAAATAGACGTTTTACCATGAGGAGCTTGCCGACATACTCCATTAGCTCGGAGGAAAATTGACTCCTCGATCCGACAATACCTCTTGAGGAATTCTTACCCGAGAAAAATTAAAATGCGCGCTTCAGCGCACGAAACGCTATCAATGCGCTTAACGATAATTGGCTCAGGAAAATGGGTAGCGAACTCTACTGGAGTAAGGACGTAACTGTGTCCTTTCATAGACTCGGAATCAATGGGCCCAATAAGATCAATGACCAGAGAATAAACACACAAGAAGTGTGTTTCAGGTTCGGTTCCGTCAGAATATTTTCGATGTAACACTCATTCTTGACAAGACATGAGATTCTTTTTCAACCACAGGAAGACTCCTACTCCTGAATCATGGTTTTGTTCCAAAGGGGGATAAGAGTTGCGCACCCCTACTGGGCGCGGGCAATTTCCTCGTTCCAGAGAGTCTCGACCTCCGGATCGCTGGGCTTTCTAAAGGGACGGGTTCCTGAAAGCCTTAGCGGCCTGGGCGCGGGTTACCACGGGTTGTGCTACCAGGTTACTTGTAACCTGGGGGCTATTACCAACTAGTACAGAGCAAAACTTGATTGGGGCTGCTACCACTTCGACCCATCCAGTTTGCTCGGCCGAGGTAATCATGGCCTTCAACGAACTTTGGTGGTCAGGACCGACTGCAGGAAGTAAATTCTCTGATACCACGATGCATTTGCACCCAATTTTAGGTACAAAGGTATACACACAGCATCCGTTCACGGCTCCATTTTCAAATTTTAAACTACTCGGGAGCTCTTATTAAAGAGAAAATTTACTCGAGGACCGGAGTTGTTGGTCAACGAGCGAGACGTAGTTGTATCTTGGAGAGAAGGGGGAGGAGTAGGATTAGCACTAACTTGGTGTATCAGATGGGAGCACACGCTTCTACATTGGTGATTTTGTGGACAGTTCGTGCGTACCTGACCTTCTTTTCCGCACGTAAAACAGATTTTCTGCCTTCTGAAGAATAACGGCTCAGTGGAGATGGTAATTATAGATTTAATATCTCTTGGTCTCAAAGCAGGGAGGTTCCTGGGTTTCGACGGGCATTGAAATATCAGGAATTCAAGGGTATTTTTTGAAGGGGTCATTGAGTTATTAATCTTAAACTTGGGGGCAGACGGAGGAAGCATTTTATTGACCTTGGAGTACAGTTTATGCTAATTGCGTAAATATCAGCCTGTTCTAGGCATTCCTTGAACGTTGAGCAGCGCTTGTCCTTATCGACTGCATGGATTTCGTGGGTTAGGAAAGCTGAAAATTTATCTATTAGAACTGAGTCCAGTAGACACTCGTACGCTTGGAGGACTTTAGACGCATTTAACTAAAGTTGGAGGTATTTCTGGAGGGTGTACCAAAAATGGCGAACGGTCTGACCGCGGCTGATCTTTTTGTGACGGAAACGGTCACAATAGAAGTCCGGGGTCATATTCACGGCAGCTAAGAGTTTAGACTTGAAGGTAGATTCGTCCACAGTGGACTCTGAAGGAAGGGGATTGAATATGACTAAGAACTGTGAGTTTAAGAGGGGGACCAATTTGGTGCCACCATCTACTTCGATGTCACAATTGTTGATTTCAAAAATCTTCTCGAAATCCGTAAGATATGAACCAAAATCATGTCCTTTTTTGAAGACGGGTAATCCTATTTACGGGGACTGTGGAGTTTCGGTTCAGAAGTTAACCGACATTGACTCCAATCGATTACGGCTTAATTCCAGTTCATGCCGCCTTATTCTCTCACGCTCTAGCATCTCTCGTTGTTCTTTTGATCTTCTCTCATCAGCGTCTCTTAGTTCCTTTTCCTGCGCTCTTAGTTCTTGTTCCTTCGCTATTCTCTCTCCTCTTTTATTTATCTCTTCTTCCTGAATATAAGTTAATAATTCTCGGCTTGACACGCCCAGTGACCGTCCTTGACCCTTGAAACGGTCAAACGAAGAAGACATCTTGTTGGCTTACTTGGGAGAGCGTGATACGATTACGTGACTATTGACGTAACGAAATTTCTCGGCAATATACGTAAAGACTAACTTTTCCCAAAATTAATATTTAGAAATTATCCCACTAAAAGAACACGAAAACTCTTCCTACACGGTAAGGACGAGTTAATCTTTCTAATCCGGCTGGGAAATAACTCAAATATTCCGGTAAATGGAGTACACAAACAGAAAGAACGGGTCCCAACTAGCAATCTAATTTTTTTTATATTTAATAGAGGAAGGTTTCACAAATCTTTTTGATAAAGGAACAATAAGGTTTTAATCAATGCGGTTAGGTGAGTGTAATAATAAGAATTTCTTAATCCGCTAGAAAAGGAGACTTTTCTAGCAGATTAAGGAATTCTAAATATTATTCTTACTTAACTGCATTGAATAGAACGTTATTGTTCATTTATCCCAAAAATCAGAAAAGGCCAAGATCCGCGGAGAAATTCACATTGCCTTTCTATCATAAAGTTAAACGTTAGCTGCTGGAAAAGACCTCTTGAAATTTCTCTTTTTGAGAAGGTTTAATGTAAGGAACCAGTCATGCAGCTGCCCAATCCATGTGGATTGTAAATGACACCGCAAATAGAACGAAGCAAATTAGTTATAAAAGAGGCAGAAGAAGACTATGTGGTAAAAATTTTTTAAAAAATGTTTAAGAGATTTCTTTCCCAGAAAAAAACGAAGGCGGGACAGGTAAGAACCAACCGAAACAAGATCATCGTGGAAAGTCTTGTGTGGCCGATGAGAAAGTAGCAAATGGCCACCTCTAAAAGACCGAGGTCTTTGAAGGCTCCAAGGAAAAAAGCAAACAGTTTTTTGATTTTATATAATTGAATTGATGAACACCTATTCCATTTGTCTTGCCCCAACTGATAATATATGAGGAAGAAAATGCACAATTCTCCTCAATATGCTTTCATATTACAAATAATAATAATAATAATAATAATAATAAGCAAGTAGATATATTTTTGTGCTACACTATATTTATTTAAAAAAAAAAGTGACTCCTTATTTAATTGCGATTTGACTTCTTATCCGTGCTAAGTTGAGAATCTAGGGTAGTGATGGCTGAAGCTAATCACCTGATGTTAGTTTCCAACAAGTAAGACTGATTTAGAAACTTTGTAGCTCTTAAAAAATCGTGTGAGAGACGTTGTTTAAATTTAAATAGAGAAAATTGTACTTTAGTGTAAATGAGAATTAAGCAGGTTGTGAAATCTTATTCCTTGGTCTCATTCTTTAACAAGTGCGAATATTTAAGTAGAGAGGGTTCATTGTAAGTTTTTAATGGTAAGGTTGTAAATGATAAGATATTCTCTGGGGAGATTGAATCGGTAAGGAGTTTTATGCGTTTGATTACGGACTGTGGCAGGAAACTGTATGATAGAAAGATGGAGCCAATTTTTAGTAAGGGATTGAGGGTATAATCGAGGATAAGAAAAGATCTCGAGGAAGAGCATTACATTAAGAATAATAGAGAGGGATTTATGGTACGGCCCAAAAAGATAGAGTGTGGACGAAACGAAAACATATGTATTTGTATGATGAAAAGAGGTGTGCAATTTAGCTTGTGACTGGAACTTTTCTGAGTTGATATGGAAGAAAAATGTATCGAAACTTTATTAGAGTGATTATGGGGGCGGAGAGAGGGTAGTGAAGGAGTTGAGTGATATTGTGTAAGAAGATGTCCAAAGAAGTGGTATGTGTGGGGGTGTGCTTTGGCCTTCTAAGCAAGGATGAAGACTAATTAGACAGGATGCTACATCTCATAGCATTCCATCACTCTAAAGGGGCATAGCTTGGGAGTAAATGATTAGTGCTCTGTTTTTTAGTACTACCTAAGGGTGGTGCGAGAGGTGAAGTAGATTTAGTAGCTTTGAAGTGTGCCAATCTCACATTGTGGGAGTGTAGACGATGCTAAAGTCTTGAAGTTCCTGACCACTGCAGGTGTGAGTTCAAACGCAATGCACCAAATATGTTTACGCATAAACGTATACCAACAAACAATAACCTCTCAGAAGCGAAAGATGTACCTACTTCATTTAGGTTGATAAAAAGGATGTATGAACGAGTATTTAGCATCTGGACGCTGTTTGTGTCTCTTTGATTATCTCAACATCAATATGTAGTTGATTTGGAAGAGATTGGACAATTAGACGACCCATACTATTATATTTTAAGGGATACACAAGATATTAAGACCAAATTAAAAAACTAGTATACATATTTTGAAAGAATTACATACAATTCTGATTTTTTGTTTTTCTATTACGTGTATTTTCGTAGCTGTGAAATTTCCCATATAAAGAAAAGAGCGGAATTATTATTATATCACGACTTAGTTTTATTTAATCTTTTTTCTTTATATTTATCGACTGATCTTCGTTTGTGAGAAATCCTTTCGCCTACTCTAACTTCAAAACGGATTAGATTCCTCCCTAAAAATTAAAGCGAGGTAATAAACAGAGTAATAAAAATTCAATTAAAGAACAAAATTACTTTTGCTCACAACCCCGATATGAACAGAGACCTACGATCGATCTGTGGAATGTTTAGAGCCTATTTTTGTTTTGATATCATCCCGAGAACGGAGAATTCGCGTAACCCAAAAGAGAAGTACTAGTTCGAGGTCAGATTACCAGAAATAGAAATGGGATATGTTTTAAAAGTTTGAGGGACGAAGAGATAGCGGTATTTTAGCCAATTTGCGCCCAGTGCGTGCAATAATAGACACCGGATCTGTAAGTTGAGTTTCTTAGGCCGCCTAATTGTAGCCTTCATATTATGTATTGTAGAATTTTAAGCAAATCTTAATTAATGACACGACGTCTTAATTTCTTTAATTAATCAAGTTTCATTCTTCAATTAAGCCAAAAATGGAACAAAATATAATGAAATAACCAAAGTTCCTAATCAAGACGAGATATTTTACGATTAAAACATGATTAGAGGAAAAGTTAAATATTGCCGAGGGTTTCATGTAAACTTAATATAAACTTTACTAATTATAATCTGATCATCCTTTTATAGAGGACTAAAAATGTTGAGTTAGACAGAATTTTGAGGGAATCATACTCGATTTTTCAGCTAAATGTGGGCGTTTATGGAGTTGTACCGAAGTTACAGTAATATGATTAGTTGGGAAGCTGATTCTGTAAAGATTCTGGTATCAGGCAAGAATAGTGGGAATTTTTATAGAGTATGAGTGAGTTGTATATTATTTTTAAAAATGGTAGCTGATGACTGAAACCTTAAAAGATGCAGTAGAACATAAGGCATTACTTGCATCACTAACAGTTAGTTATCTATGGATTTCTGTTTGATAATTGAAATTAAATGAAACTACTTAACTCACTATGTCTTTGGCCATATGGAACAAAATACCGAATGGTTAATGGAATGACTGCTGCTACTTAATCAGACTGGTCCCAATAGAATATGTATCAATTTGGCGAAAATAATCCTCTTTTTCAGTAAATACAAATGACTATACCTAAACACAAAAGAATAATTTATAGAACTTGAAAAAATGTATTCATTGTACTTTTATTTTTCAGAGTTTTCTGCTATATGTTATTTCTGTATATAAATTTTATTTTGTTTTCTTCAATTAGAATGGTAATAACCATATTGAACACCCTTGACAGCAAACGTCTATTTCATAATCATTTTTTACTTACTAGGCAATTATAAGGAATATTTAGGCAAGCTTTAATTCCCAGCAGAATATATTTAGCATGACTATGAATTTGGTTATATAATCTACATATATGAAATTAATAACTGATTTTGCGGTTATTGGAAAGTAATGAATGATACCGACAGCTTCAGACAACCGTTTATATCTGACCTAAAACAATCCATTCGAAACCATAACCTTAACCTTTCTTCTCTTACTGTTTTTAACAGAAAACAGGGATTTGATTTCAACTAAACGAACATCTTTTATAATTTTTCAAATTTGTAAAAAAGTTTTTAGCATAGATACCCCCCCTAAATTTATAGGTAATTCCCCATTTTCTATTAAAAACAGCGAGAGATCAAGTTTACAGTTTTGAAGGATCTTTGACGTTCCGATAGAAACAGTTGACTGAAACCTGATCTTCCCTGTTTGTGACTAAGGCGCTCCCCCGCACCCCTCCATCGTGCTGTTAGAAACGCCGGTACCATTCATTGCTTTTAACTAACAGCACCAATCTACATATAATTTTAAAAACCTCACTTTATACGAGTATGTATGTGTTGAGAGATATTCACTGCGTTAAACCGAAAAAGGCAATCCTTATATTTATTTCACGAAGATATTACACTTATCCTGTTTTTGCAAATAGAAGACATTGTGTTAAGTCAATTAGGCAAAGATTAATGTTTATTCAAAAGATCAGCTAAAAATAACAAAACTTTGGAAGAAATACAGGTACTATTAATATTGGGTTTGTTGGTATACTTTGAAAGTTTTTCATCACGTTAACCTATTCTTCAATTATTTTATAACGAATATAATTAAAGGAGATTTCGGTATTATTATGTATTAGGTTCCCCATACTAAATCATCGGAGTAAAATGATTTTTTTCTTGCGTTGATGTTTCGAATAAAGTGAAAGACGTTCTGAAATAATTAAGCAGTTGCGAAATCAGCTCACCATTAAAATCTGATTTCAGGAACTGATGAAAGTTATGAGGCTCAAGAGTCATTAATTTCTCGCCTCTCCTTTAGGGTTACTAATGACTTAAGAAATGTCAAAATGATTATAAATAAATTTAGTTTATATCAAACTCACTGTGCTCTGTATGGTTTTATATTCTGCTAAATTAGGTAATATTTTATCCAGTATACTATATTTGGGAAGCTTATGATTATAACCAGATTTATTTCTTTTATTTTATATGCACCTAATATGAGCCTAATGTAGTAACCATATAATTAATAGGTTAGAATTTAATGACCGATTAATTTTCTTCAATTAACCAGATTAAGCTGATTCAATCTTTGTTCGCAGTTTAGTAAATATTAATAATTGAAAATTATTTAATTCCATAATACCTGTCAAATATTCAGCAGAATGTCTCATTCAAATGTTACTCGTGACATGATAATGTACTGGGAAAAGGGTAAGATGCCTTTTACTCTGGACATATATATATATATATATATATATATATATATATATATATATATATATATATATATATATATATATATATATATATATATATTTACCTGAAGATTGCCATAATAGTCCTAAATCCAAAAGGACTATTTAATATGTTGGTGCGTCTATAAAATTTCACCACAGTTTTTAATAACAGACTTCAAAACCACGCAGGTAAACAACCATCGAGAAAAATATTTGGCTTTAGAAAAGCTTTCTCAAGAATTGAATACCTACATACTCCTGAACTAGTTCTTAGAGAAAACTTCCTAGAACAATATGCCTTTATACTCTGTCCCTCTTTAAAGACGGGTTATCCTACTTACGGGGACTGGGAAGTTTCGGGCCAGAAGTTAACGGACATTGACTCAAATCGATTACGGCTTAATTCCAGTTCATGCTGCCTTATTTTCTCACGCTCTACCATCTCTCGTTGTTATTTTGATCTTCTCTCTTCAACGTTTCTTAGTTCTTTTTCCTGCGCTCTTAGTTCTTGATTTGTAAAATCAACAGGAATCATAAGAGGCTTGTAAAATCAAGGTATAGAACAGGGTGACATAAATATTTTTTTCGATTATATATACATCAAAATTGCCGATTACATAATAATTCGAACACATATCACTAACACAAATGGGTAAGACAAGGATAGCGATGTCTCCAAAACTTTTCACATACTATCCATAACATATTTTTAGGAAGATAAACTTGCAAAACTATGCCATTAAGATCGATTGGGATTGACTCAGGCAACTGATATTCACAGATGATATTATAAAAATGGCTGATAACGTAAAAGAAATTCAAACAATATTTCAAAAACTTAACATGGAAATAAAATAAGTCTTTCTAAAATTAAATATTACAATACAAAATTGCTAACAAAGAGACGAGGTCGAAAGGAGTAGATAGTATAATTGACAAGGCGCAATTTTAAATGGTCCATAAATATATCTATCTGGGTAAACGGATTTAAGGGCCAGTAGGAAAATATCAAGAAATTCAAAGAAAGAGCATTTTAGATAAGAAAACCTTTGGAAGCAAAGGCATCTTTTGCAAAAGAAAAATGTTCAAGGAAATGATAGAAAAACTAAGATTAAAACTTAAAACAACATAAAGATCCCATGAACGCATTATGGTGAGGGGAACTTGAAGTGACACAAAATCAGGCACTTGGATGCGTTGGCAAATTAAATTTGAGGATATAGTGGAAGCAATGAGGAACCTTAAATTTATCTTGGCAGATCATGAGCCAAGATTTCGAAGACGATCCAGGGACCAAAGTAAATAACAATATGATTATACTTATTAAAACACGAACAAAACTAAGACCCAAACCTGATATAGACATGATCTTCAAAATATGCCAAAAATTCGAAGTAAATTTTAAAATATCGAGAAAAATTCTGAATGATGAGAGAGGGTTTCTCTCAATAGTGGAGAGCAGCTCTAATGATATATATATATATATATATATATATATATATATATATATATATATATATATATATATATATATATCGTATTAAGTCTGGCTAAACACGAGGACTAATTTTGCATTTGAGACTTCATTTTCAAATCTTTTGTTTTGTCGTATATTTGCCTTTACCTCTGGGATGTGGCTGTTGAAAAGTTACCAGAAATTCATTAAAACTCGGATTTTAATGTTAAAAGGCGGGATAGGAGAAGAATCCTAGGGCAAAACACTTTATGTATCTGACTCGTTTCAATAGCTTCATACGAAATTCAGAGATACAAGAAAAATAAAATATAAAGCGTATAACATTGGTTTATATATCAATGAATGAACACACTTATATATATATATATATATATATATATATATATATATATATATATATATATAAAAGAGATTAGCAAGTACGACTGTACTGAAAAACTTGTGAGTATGTGAAGATAAGGTTGAAAAGGGTAGACTTAGGAACAAAAGTCAAATTCACGGTCACTTTCAAAGTTATGATTAACTTTCATATGACTAGATTAAGTATCCCTTGCAGTTGGCTCCTAATTCTTCCACTTGGCAGTATTCCTTTCGAATGAATTGAATGTTAAGTGTAGGCGAATCGACGCTCTCCCTTCTCTCCCAGTTGAGACAGGGGACGTTGACCGAAAAACATCTGAACCAGGCACCTTTGGCCAATCTCGTAACAAAAGCTCCTTGCCCCTCGTCCCTATGAAAAGCAGAACGGTTTAAACTGCAAGATCTCCCTATGAGTGTGTATTCAATTTTACCTCAAATACGAAATTGGAGACGCGTTTCTCTCAAGCTCGAAGGGCCAGCTGGACCAGAGGTAAGACTTGCTGAGAAAAACCCTCCTGCGGCCCATCCACAACCCTCCCCCCCTCCTACCCATATTTCAGTTGGGTGACGAGGTATAAATCCCAAACACTTGGAAAAAACAAGGGTAGAATACGTGACTCAACTAAGCTACGAAGTCCCCTGCAAGAGACGCCAGGCTACCAAGAAAAGGGACTAAGAAACAGCTCATCCTCAAGCTAGTCCCTGGTTATCAAAACGAACTGGAAGTTAACTTGTTAAAGTCTAACTTATTCTCGTCAGAGAAACCCCTTTCCCTGTCTTTGTGTAGCACAAAGCACCGAGATAAGCCTCGCCCTTGACGAATTCCAAAACGAAGAAGAAAAAGCTCCTGCTTGTGCCCGTTACCCGGTGGTGACACCGAACTCTCAATTTACTTGGTTTGAGAACCAAGTTCAACTTACTCTCGCAAGAGAGACCCCCTCTTATCATGATACATCCTAAAGACCAGGGATAGTCCTCACCCTTGAAGAAGGCCCCGCCGAATACATTCCTTGCCCTTGAAAAAGAACTTTACCCCGAGTACACTTCCTCCAGCACTCCTCTGAGTCAAAGTATTCAAGCCTTAGCGCATCGCTAGACAGAGCGAATTACTCCCCAGAGTAATCCGCAGAGAAGAAAGCCACATTCTTTTACTATCCCGTTGTGATATTCCTTCCTGCCAAAGGCGTGTGGCACCCCAGCTGCCACACAAGACAATATTAATGTTGTTATGAAAACAATAATTAAAAATATCACATGCTTCAATTACTTTGCTTAATCTCTCAACATTTAAAGCTATTCAGTCAATATTGCTTGTATTGCATCGTGTGTGTATTATTTTATAATCGATTTTCTCTAAATTTCTATAAGAAAATGGATCTCTGAAAACTAGCTGAAAAGGAGTCTGCAAAACCAGCCAGTATTAAAGATGTCTATCATGTTTGTATCCAATTTTCCCTTTAAACGATTATTAAGGTCTAAAAATCATCGGTTTTCCTTTAGTCTTCGGTAAATCTGCTTGTACTATATCCTAATAATTCCTATTATGAAATTTATACTTTTGTTACAATCCGTTTTAATTGTAATAAATTTATTCCCGCAAGAGCCAATAAATGTTCAATTCGATGCCTTCAACTTGGCCAACACGTTGCGACCGACGTTCTTCTCGTTCACGGAAGTATATTTTATTTACCTTGCCTGCTGCCTTAATTAACTGTGTTATCCATACAAAAATAAAGTCATTGTTTTTGGTAAATTTTTAAGAAATATTTAACAATTTTCTCCTTAACTATATTGACTAGTTCTTTCAACGACCGCTACAGGCAAGTTATTCCATTTCTGTGTTATCTACATCTATAATACACTCTATCTGTTCCTACGGTCTCAACGTTGTTCGCTCATCTACTCGTGCGCGTAAACTGCCGAGCGCGTGCCATGAAACATAATTATATCATATGATATTACATAATTTTATATCATATTTCATATTATATAATATTAAATGATATTATAATATGATATTCTATGCGTGTTAACTGCCGGGCGCGCGCGGTGACACATTTATTCATTACAAGTATATTATATAATAGGGAGAGTGCGCGACTCTCCTGAATCCTACCTGCTTCATAAAACTTATAATAATATCAGCAATTAAAAATATTTTTGTCTCACAATATAAGAATTTCAAAAAATATTCATCTGTATTTATATGTAACGGGACTTTTTATCTCGTGGAACTCCAATTACCTATGCGAGTTTTATAGTAAAACAAATTACCCATTATTTTACTCCTGTATCTTTTCTATACTAGCTGGTTATAGTTACTTTTATTTCATAATTGTTTATCTATTTCAAATTTGAATTATAGTTTATATTAGTCACTTGATTTAGTGTATGAAATAATTCAACAGGGGGACCTAACAAATACTGATATTCAAGTGAAGGTAAATTGAGGTATATCAGTATGTTTTCATACGATCTATCGATAAGCTTAGGAATTAATTTGATCGCTCCTCGCTAGACGAGCAATAAATGTAGACGTTTCATCTTTTTCCTTCATTGAGCGCTTGATAATCAAGAACAGAAAAAGCTTCTGTAATGATTTAATTCCTCAAGGTAAACCTACCGATATAATGGGAGGAAAAGGAGCTTAAAAATTGGTGACTGATCTTTCCAAATCCTCTGATTAACCATTGAGAAAGCCCGATTAACCATACGGCTCAAACTATCACCAGGAACAAAATGTAAGGGTGGTAGATTACAAAAGAAATGTTTTATCTAGCCAGGATTACTCAAAGCGTAAGAGAGGTAGGATGGTACTGGATAATATAAATACTAATATAAAACCCCCGCAAACTTGACCTTCGAGCTTAAGCCTACCCCATTCGACATTTTGTTAACATCCTTATAAGTTTGTCAATACGTTCGAACTTGTCGATCTCTTTGTTTGAGTGCTTATATATTTGTTCATTCAGTGGTAAATAAACCAATGTTCTACTCTTTTTATTTGATTCCCCCTTTTAACATTAAAATCCTAGTTTTAAGGAATTTCGTAGAACTTGTCGACGGCCTCAACCCAGAGTTAAAGGTGAATATACAAATTGGAGGATGTGAAAAGAAAACCACAGAGGAGAAGTTAGCCGTCGCTTTGAACAAAACCTTTTACGATGAATATATATATATATATATATATATATATATATATATATATATATATATATATATATATATATATTATTTGTTAAAGTCAACGGAGATGGCTGTTTATCTGAGCTTGTGAAGCTGCGTTTTAAACCCTTTCAAAGACTCTTTAATCAGAAAGCAAAAGCTGAGGAAAAATGCTGGCAAGTGGAATTTTTGCATTAGCCAAGACGTCTTTCATTGCTTTCATGTCCTTTTCTAAGCAAATTGCGAAAATTAGCGAATATATATATATATATATATATATATATATATATATATATATATATATATATATATATATATATAGAGAGAGAGAGAGAGAGAGAGAGAGAGAGAGAGAGAGAGAGAGAGAGAGAGAGAGAGAGAGAGAGAAGAGAGAGAGAGAGAGAGATATATAAGTATGAATTTGGGCATTATAGTTTCTTCCCCTACACACTCTCACGGTAACATTTTAGACCTTGTAATCTCTGACTGTCTTATTTCCAACCTGACGACTACAAATTTCTCCAATGCTATATCTGATCACTTCCTTATCAACTTCAACTTCTCTATCCCATTCCATATACCTCCCCAGCTTTCTCATAATCCTAAGCCTTTCCGTCGACTTGCCTCCATTGATATTCCCTCCCTATCTAATGATGTGGCCTTCAAACTTCCTCCCATTGATGCTTTTGCCTTTCCTGACCAGATTCTCTTTTCTTTTGATCAACCCCTTCTCACTTGTCTTGATGCACACTCTCCCCTTGTCACCCCTTCAAACTCCCGTTGTCACCGTGCCCCTTGGTACTATATGGAACTCCTGCGTGCTAGGCAGTCCATGCGTGCCCATGAAAGAGTCCTTAGAAAGGCGCGCACCCGTCGGCAAGACACGACCCCTCTCTCGCGGTCGTTCCGACTTGCGACAGCTTCCTACGTGGCAAAATTAAAATATGCTCGTGAAGCCTACTCAGGTAATCTGCTTACTGATAATAGGAATGATCCCCGTACCATCTTCCGTCTGCTCTCCCATCTTACTTCCCCACCCATTAGCCCTGCTACTCTCTCGAATTTCTTCGCATATAAGAATACTAACCTCCGTGCCTCCCTCCCAGAGCCTTCTGTCTCGGCTCCTGCCATTCTCCCTGACTTCCCGCCTCACCCGCTTATCGTTTTCCCAGCTGTGACCGCATTGGAGCTTACGGCCCTGGTCTCGCGTTCTAAGAAATCGGGCTCCTCAAAGGATATTTTTCCGCCTAAACTGTTAGGTAAAATTCGGCCTGATATCCTCCCAACGCTTCTGCACCTGCTCAACACTTTACTTGCCACTGGTCTTGTTCGCTTTTCCTTCAAACGTAACCATATCTGTCTGATTTTCAAAAAGCCTCAACTGAACCTCACTGAACCTTCCAATTATCGCCCGATTTCGCACCTTCCTTTCCTCTCTAAGGTTCTATATAGAGTGGTTGCTTCACGCATCAAGTGTCACATGGCGGCCTGTAACATTAATGAAACCTATCAATCTGGTTTCAAGTCAGGTCACTCCACAGAAACCGCCCTTCTCAATGTGTCTGATTGCTTACGAAGAGCCGCGGACAGAGATTGTGCCTCCATCCTCGTTCTACTCGACCTCTCCTCTGCCTTTGATACTATTTACCATACCGTCCCACTTGATCGTTTCCACTCATTCCTCGGCTTATCAGGCACCGTGCCTGACTAGTCCGCTCTTACCTCTCGTCTCGTACCTAATCCGTTGTGATTGACGACGTTCCATCCGACTCTACCCCCATTGGCTTTGGAGTGCCACAAGGCTCTGTCCTTGGTCCTCTACTATTTTGTATTAACCTTCTTCCTCTCAGTTCCCTTTTCCGTAATGTTGGTCTATCCTTCAACCTATATGCTGTTGACACTCAAACTTTCGTTTCCTCATCCCCCACGTCTCTCGCCTACTCTATCACTGACCTTCTGGCTGCCTACTCCTTTATTTCTGACTGTCTCTCTACCAACTTCCTCAGGCTTAATCACTCCAAATCTGAGGTCCTCCTCGTCGGCACCCCTGCTCTTGTCAAAAAATCTAAATCTCTCTTTCCCTCGCTTACTCTGGGCGGTAATACTATAATTTTCTCTGACTACGTTAGGAATCTGGGTGTTGTTTTTGATGAGAATGTTTAAGCCTCATATCCGCAATGTCAGCAAATTTCTCCTTATGTTTCCTTCGTAACTTCTCTCGTATTCGCTCTGACTTTGATCGCCAAAGTCTTGAGACTGCTGTTCATGCCTTCATCACCTCACGCCTTGACTAATGTAGCTCACTGCTTGTGAATCTGCCATCCTCCTTTCTCCACCCTCTTTAACTTGTACAGAACTATGCCGCCCGGCTTCTCCTCCGTTACCCTCAATTCTCTCACTCGAAACCCTTGCTGCATGAACTGCACTGGCTTCCTGTCAGATCCCGCACTCACTTCAAGATACTTCTCTTCACATTTAAGGCCCTAAACAACAAGGCCCCATCTTACCTCTCTTCTGCCTTCTGGCCACGCCATGTCCTTCGAGCCCTCCGGTCATTACATGCACCTCTTTTGAATATTCCTCGTTCATCCCTCTGCTCAATAAGAGCCTGCTTCTTCTCAATCTGCGCCCCTAAATTGTGGAATGCTCTTCCTGTGAAATCAGGTCTTCTCCCTCTCTTACCACATTTAAGCGTCTCCTGAAAACGCATCTTTTCAGTATTGCCTTCTCCCCTTCTTGAATTTCCATTGAACTTCCATTCTCATCTCAGCTCCTTGTGCGCTCTGGGAAGGCTTCAGGCCTTGGAGAACGCATTGCAAAAGACTTATTATTAATTATTTATTTATTATTTATTTAATAGCGATCCCTAGTTTGGGATTAATAATTCTTTATTTAATCTTCTCAATTTGTCTTATATTCACCTTTTCTTCATTCTTTAACTTGTAGATAAGCGTAACAAAATTGATCGGGGGCTGATGCTTGTTATTTTGCCAAAGGTAGAAGTGAATTAATGTAATTTATCACTTTCTTTAATTTAACTGATGCGTTTCGATACATCGAGTATCATCTTCAGAGTTACAATGGGGAATTATTACAAAGTATTCAGATTATATAAGTTATAAAATGTATTAAAAAATTTACGAACGAAGCTATACACGTATAGGCAGGTTGGTTCCAGGTGATAAAAGGTGAGAGAAGTAGAGATCCAGAGAGGATGAGGGCACTTAAGCTAGTGCCAGAGAGGATTAGTGGCTAGGGGCAGCTCTGAGTACACCTCTCCCTCTGTTAGCTTTTCTTTCACTGGGCAGGATTTCATTGAAGTTAGATTATATAATTAAATTCGCTAGCTCCTCTTGGATATATATGGCTTCAAGGAAAAGCAGTTGACGCCTGTTGGGAGCAAATTCTAAATTTTGGCGTTTTCTTCTATCATTTTTCGGTTAAGGCATGTTCCGTGTACTTCGTGTGTATGTTTTTTAGGTGCACCGTTGTTCAGATAGTGTGACATTTTTCTGGCGAGCGTGCTTCCAGTCATGCCGATATACGAGTTAGGTAGAATCTGCTCCTAACAGGCGTCAACTGCTGTTCTTTGAAGCTCCCATATATATCCAAGAAAAGTTACCGAATTTAAATATACAGTCTAATTCCAATGAAATCCTGCCCGGCGCAAGTAAAGCTAACATAGGTTAGAGGTGTACTCAGAGCTGCCCCTAGCCACTAATCCAATTTGGCAAGCAGCTTAATTCCCCCCACCCCTCTCTAGCTATCTACTTCTCCCAACTTTTTTCACCTGGATCCAACCTGCCTATACGTGTATAGCTTAGTTCGTAATTTTGTTATTACACTTTGTAACATATATAAACTGAATACTTTGTAATAATTCCCTTGTAACTCTGAAGATGAAACTCGATGTATCGAAACGCATTAGTTAAAGTGAGGAAAGTGATAAATTACTTTCATTTGATTCTACCTTTAGCAAAAACACAAAGATCAGTCCCTGATGAACTTCGGTACGCTTATCCACAGGTTAAAGAATAAAGGAAAAAAAGGCGAATATAAGTCAAATCGAGAAGATTGAAAAAATAATTATTAATTCGAAAATAGCGGTCGCTTTTAATAAAACATGCTATAATTAATATATATATATATATATATATATATATATATATATATATATATGAAGTACCTAATCTAAGCTAGCAGGTGCGTTGGATTAAGTTCGTTGTTTCTCGAAGGAATTAATTTGTATTAGATTAGTAATATTTTAAATTGCTAAGGCCACAATTCTGCTCATGAAGAAGTTCGTACAATCAAATCGCCCTGCCAAGGGGAGACACCAGATTAAATATCCATTAGAGCTGATTTCATGAAGTATTATGTGTTCAGTAAGATACATTGGACTATGCTGAAATAATGAAGCCGAGTAATTCTGAAGATAGAAAGCATTAAATTGATATTATAGATAATCTTCCTTTTCTCTCTCTTATTCTTCTTAAGAGGTTTTAATGTCTTGAGATCAAGTGGGTATATTTATGAAAGATATATATAAAGTGTTAGATAGGACGGGTGTAATTCAAAGCTATGAAATGCCGTGATGGTAAATGATAATAATGGCTGCTTTTATTTGCTTAAATAAAAAAAAAGACGAAATTCAGTTAAACTGGAAAGACGACTACAGGAAAGAAGGATTAATACAAAACTGAAATTGCCTTGCAACATAAAGAACTATTGAATTATATATATATTTAACTTTCGTCAGTTTATTAATTTCATAAACTACGGACATAGGAATCAAACAGAGCAAATATTTCGTAAACAAACGAGTTAGAACCCGTAAGACACTATTAAACATCTCGAATCGATATAAGCTGCATAAAATAATCATTAACTTTGCGTAGCCCGCGAGATAAAGGGCATTATTTAGCATAAATCCTAACAGGGAAGTATTCCATACTAAAATTTATTGCATAAATTATGAATTACTTTTCTAAGAAAGGTTACAAAGTATCAACATTTTCGCTTTAAGAATTTACCAAGTTTGATAGAAAACTTTATGAATTAGGATATAATTAAGTCTGTATTCTTCTCTGAATTAATCCCTTCCCCAAAATCTACCGCCATAATTATTAAAACTGAAAATTAACGGTTAGCGCATAATTTCTTCAGTTTATCTCTTGTGGTCAAACCGCAATTTAATTTTCTTTTGTTGTTTTAACGACAGGATTCACTTGTTAAAATTCTAAAGGTGGATTAGTAATTAGATTGAAATTGAAGAGGTTTTCCTTCCTCTTATCTAATATTTGATTCATTCCAGAATAAAATATAGAAAGAGAAACTTCAGTTTCCTTCTTTTGCCCTTTTTATTTTGAAGTGTGTGTCGAAGCTTGAATATATAGACATCTCAGCAAGGTTTCAACTCCATTATCCAGATTAAAGTTGCTCAAAATCTTAAGATAAAAATTAGTGAATAATTTCCTTATACTTGTGGTCTACAAATTCTTAATCCATGTTAATTGATCTAGAAACAAATTATTTCTAGCATTTCATAAGGGATGAACTTTTTTCTAGTAAACACCTAAATTTATTATCATATCTCAGTAACATTGACTGATTTGAAAAGTTAGTTCAAGCAGATGAGCAAATAGAATGGACCCTTATTTGAGTTTACAAGGAGAATCTTAAAAGCTGTACATCGAAACATTTGTAAATTAGTTTAGATTTCATTCTTTAGCGACTGTTCTTCAGGTAGCTAAGAGGTGTGAGAATACAAAAATCTTAATCATTGCATTTAGAATATAAGGGAAGTTTATTTACCTCATTTATTATCATGATTAGTGGCATGATATATTATTTTATTTCTATTTTTACTTTTACCTTGTTGCATTGTTTATTTACATATTTTGACGTGATACTTTGGCCATTTTTTTATTAATTAACCTGGTATATTTATTCCTTTTTAAGGTGTGAAATATATTTAACTCTATTATACCTATTAGTTATAGTCTAATTCTATTTAATTTTTATCTCTAAATATTTATTTTGGTTCTATTTATTGCTATTCCATTCATTGATATTTATTTCATTTATTATAAGCTTACCTCTCGAATATTAGTTATCAATTTTGGTTACACATTTATTCATAATTCCAAACAGATGGAAAATATATTAAATAAAAAATAACTCGCCATCTCGAGCAATATTTCAACCTTGCTAATATTGTGTGATTGATGAAATTCAAGGCAAATATCGTAATATTTTGCTCGCACGTTTCATATAAAACTTGGTTAAATGAAAGGCTTTGTTAGGAAATAAAAAACAGAGCAGAATTTCTTTTCATAAAACGAATTTCCAACAGACAGATTTAAAAGTGAATGAAGGAACTTATTTTCCTCCAATTTGAAGCAAAATGAATGAGGAAAAGTTATAAAAAACAATTAGTTGATAGGAAAAATGCCTTACAAGCCCTAAATTCCGTATTAAAATCTTAAATAGGAACCGACCCATTGACGAAAACATGTGTATTAACAAAGACCTCCTACAGATTTATAATTTTCACAGAAATTATTTCGCTGAAATCTGTGGAGACTGAATTGAGAAAAAAGTTGCATACTTCACCAATACATTCCTACTATGAAAAGTACTGGGTGTCTAAAAAGTGAATTACCCGTTGAAAATAAAAAGATCGGAAAATCAGGGAATTCGTCTCTTCTTCTAAACTCATCTAATTTATTTTTATTTTAATTTCCAAATGTACACTCATCCTTAACCTTTTACTTTCTCATTTTCTTTTAAATGAATAAACGATTATTTCAGCCGAAATACAAGATTTCACTGCAAATTGGCCAGGTTATTTCAGTTAAACTTAAAATCTACTAGAGGAAAAAGAATTGGAACCATCGACTTATGTTGTTATTCGTAGCTTGGAAAAGTAGATTTCTTTTAACCAAACGGGAAAATCTTGGTCCAAATGAAAAGAATGAACGTTTCAATGTGCTAAAGAGTGAAAAGAGGGGTAGTGAAACCGATTAGGGCTAAAAAATAAACGAGACAACCTGAAGGAAAATAAATACTGGAGCTTATAATTGTTAGGGAAATGATCCTAAAACAGATACCTAATATGAAAAGAAAAACTTAAACACTTTCTAAGCCTTTTGTTCATAGGGAAAGGTATTGACTGTATGAGAACAACTTAAGTGTTGTAATAATAATGTACAAGTTTGCCAACAACGGCCACACTTCACTAAACAGACATCTGATGGAAAAAAAAAGAAAAGATATTTTAGAAAAAAAGTTCAGTATTCCCATATAAATAATGTACAACTAATTTGACGAAAAATTACAGGTACTCGTCTATGCGTAAAAATAGAAAAGCAATACGAAAAATGCACTAGTGATCTAATAATTGATACGTTAGAACAGTGACTATAGCGAAAAAAAGATTTGCAAAACATTCATGCCAGGGTTACAGAATTAATTTTTCGGGTTTATTTTTTAAAGAAATGAAATAAGAGAGAAAGATTTTGCAACAAAATGCAAACATGTTGAGGACACGATTTGAAGCGATAGGATTGTGTTCAATGATTCATTTACTTTCTTTTCCCTTAGATTTACCTATAATTGCATACAGATATGTCTATTTACACCTTACCTTAGCATTAAATAAAGACAAGACAGATTTTCTTTTTTGAGCTAGAATGGAATCTACAAACGTATGTTGTCTTTTACAGAGACTGTCTTACTCTAGCTTATCGAGAAGTTTTCTCTCTCAAACAAAATAATGATAAGAATTACATCTTAATGTACAATATCTAAAATGAGGGCGTTATAAGGTAACCAAGAGGCACAACACATAAATAGAATGTGGATATTTAATAGTTAAACTATCACAAACGGGTCAAGAAATATAATTGGGCGTATATATGCGTTCATGCAGCACATAACCTGGATAGCCAAAAAACTAGAATCTTCACGAACAATTTTTACAAAAATAATCTAAACCTTAAATAATAATATCCTTATAATTATAACGTTTCCTTTGTGGTTTGCTGAAAATAAAATCGAATGGAAATCATTGAAAGAAACTCAAGAAATAAATAGATAAATACATGAAAGTTGTCTTTGCAAATCGTAAAGGAACACGTACCTATTTGCTGTCTCTAAAAGTTGTCGTGGCTTGATTTTTTATTGTCTATCATCTCGTTAAAGCTAAAATGGCCTTTGTAACTTATTTTCCTCTAAGAAAAAATATTTAATTTTAATTTATGTATTCAATTTTTTAAAATGATGACCTAATCAATCGGTTATTAGAGCAGCTTATTTTTCCTGTGAATAACAAAAGAATGAGTAATCTATCAAGAACAACAATACATTCAATGCAAAATATAAAAAGGTTTACTACTAAAACTCAATTTTTTAATTAATACAGTCAATTAATGCGTGCAGTTAATATTTGTAATGATGTTTCTTGACCTTTAGGACTCCTTCAATTTGTTCAGGCATGGTGGAGATCGAATTAATACAAATTTGAGTGGAATTGCTCCCGTTTTTTGTTCAATAAACTCCATAAATTGAGATGACTTATCTTTTGTCAAAACGCCAGTTTGATTATCGCCCATAAATTTTCTATTAGTTAAGATCTAGCGAATTGCAGGACCAAGGTCATCAATGTTTGTTATTCTCAGCCAAGGAAATTGTTTGTGCGTTGGCTTCATAACAAGGTGCTTCATCATGCTGAAAATCAAAGTTCTCATCCTAAATGCTCCTGAAATGTTGGAAAACGGTGCTGATGAAGCACCTTTTGGAATCATTCGATTTCATGGCAAAGTTTTGAGGCAAACCTTTTAGTGTTCAAGGTACCTTAGATGAAAAGCTTCCCAAAACATGTAGAGTGTCAGGATGCTTTACTCTGGGCAAAACACAAGACTCCCCAAATAACTCTTCATTTTTTTCTCCTAACAAGGGATAGTCCAGTAAGTCTAAACAAACGGAAGGGTGTGAATTAGATAATATCACGTTGCCAGCTTTTTCAATATTCTAGGGCGTTTATTTATGTAAACACTCTCTAATTATATATTATCTTTATTTACAAGGTCTGCAAGGAATGATTCTTGATTGCTCATTTCAATTAACTGCAGATCGCGTGAATGGAGAGCTTTGGAGGTTGACATCTGAGCCTGGCACGTAGCGTGGAGTGAGCGAAGGAGGTTAGCGAGTGATACCATAGTGTTGCCAACGGTCGCTGGCTGTGCCATTTTCATTCTTTATATTACTAAAAGGTTAGAGCCTATCTGTAAACGTTTTCTTGATGAAGTGAGGCTCCTTCGCAGCTCTTCTCGACTTGAGACCTGTAAGAGTCGAAGCGCAAGATATGTTTCTTTCTAATCTTGAGCTAGCTTGGCACTGGAAGCACCCCGATTGTTTAGCTTGGACCTTACCAACAGGTAGTCTTAGCGTTCATTTAAAGCACTTGGGCGTCCAGAAGACTTCTTCTCACATGTGTAATTAGTCTTTTTAAAGTCATTATCTTTTTGCATTTCGGGCTACTTTGGTGCAGAGCAACAATTTATGCACTATTTTCTTTTGAAAGAACTATTTTTGGAATTAAAAATATTCAAAATTTAATTTCCCCACAAAATTTTCAAATACATTATAATTACACATCATTCATATTACGCATATTTATTATCATTTAACCCTTTTGATTGGATAGAAAACTTCCGAGATCCAGAAACAGGAACAGACCGCAATTTTGGATTCAGAGAAGGAATATACTCGTAGTTATTTTATTATTTTGTAAATGCTGACTCTTCTAATAAATATGACAATAATTATTCCTCTCACGTACCTTTTAAAAACGGCAGGAAAAATACATTAATTTTCTCAAAATATTTGGCCATGAATGCACGTTGTAGCTGTTTTGGCAATCCATAATACTGAAGGCCTTACAATAAACCTCTATTTGAAATACTTGGACCCTGGCTGCACAATGGAACACGATGTCTCATTTTCTATTTAAAAATGTGCTTATTAAAATGTTCACTATTCTTTTTCTTCATGACGGTCAATAAAACCTTGATTTTACACATTTTTGAGGGCGATGCCGCGCTTTGTAAAATTGTCATTAAAGAAGAGACCTTCTCTGATGGATGAGAGGAAACATCATACTGTCTTGCTTTACGCAATCAAAAGAATTAAATATTTAAATACGCAATTGCAGAATCACAACATGATACATGAATAAGCGGGTTGATTTAGCATATAAAGTAAAGAAGTTTGACGGGCAGAAAAATGAAATAATTTCTGTGTACATATATAATTTTTGTAGTGTACTAATTAGTAATGGAAATATCAAGTATATACACTCTTGTCCAAATGTATGAGGCAACCCATGATTTTTTTAATAAGCCCTCATAATGTTACTAAAACGAGTACTTATGGTTGCGATATGGTATATTTCCGAATATACACTTGATCTAATACCTAGTTGACCCTCCCCCCGCCTTAGCTTTAACTATTGCTGCAATACGCTTAAGTATCGAGTCAACCAACATATTGCAAACGTCAGGTATAATTTTAGCCGATTTTCTGTGCAGTTTTTGGTACAAATCGTGTTTAATTTTAACTGTCGTGCTCTTAGTAGCTTTACCAAGGACTCCCTTTATGTGTTCATTGGGGTTTGAGCCCGGACTTTGAGCCAGCCAGTCCATAGGAATAATGTCCTGTGTTTTAAACCAATTGAGAGTATTCTTGGCTCTATGGCACGGTGCAAGTAACAGGAAATATAATCAAATACATTATTATGTTTATGTCTTATTATTATGTTTATGAGCTAATACTCGTATGTTAGTTCCAACCTTATACTATCTTAACTCATAGTTACTTTCATCAGACTATACGACTTTTTACCACTGTTCAGTATTCCATTTGAAATGATTTTTTGCTTATTGAAGACGTTTCTTCTTGTTCGTATCAGAGATCCATGGCTTCTTCCTGGCTTTGTAACCGTTGAGACCATAATCTATAAGCATCTTTCTTACAGTTCTAGTTGATATTTGTGAGATATTTGCCTTAATAAAGACGGCAGAGAGCTCTAAAGATGTTGTTCTCCAATTTTAATCGCGTGTGACTCAAAATTTCCCTATGTTGATCGGTTGGTCCCCGTACTGCTTTTTGTTGTTTTTGTAATAACATTATAACTATTCAGCAGATTCTAACGAAATTTGTAAGCCTTATGTTGTTTTATATTCTCCTTCGAATGATATAATTTACAAAGTCCTCCCAAGGATAGCCCATGAATTATTTTGTTTGGGAATAACATCATAACTCTTCGGCTGATTCTAACGAAATTTGAAACCCTTATGTTATGTTACATTTTCTTTCGATTTATATAACTTAAAAGGTCCCCCTAAGGTTAGTCTTTGAATTATTAAAATTTTGAAGGTCGTAAGGTCATAAATCAGAATAAGTGAGAGCACGTGACATTTTGGTCAGTAGACCTCGTTAAGAGACTGACGGAGGAGATACCTCTCTTCACGCGGAGATGTAATCCTTTTCCTACCAATGTTTAGTATTGATTTGATAGCTTTCGTCTCCCGGAAGCGATTAAGAGTTACTATGAATGCCCACCGAGTATATCTCTTCTTTTCGGCTATTTGTCTTTGTGACATAAGATTTTGATGATAATTTATAATTTGTCCTCACTTAACCTCATTCAACTCCAAATTTCATGGCATCTTAATGATTTTTAACTATAATTACCACATATTATCAGGGACCAGTGAAAAATAAAATAAAATATAAATTTTTGCAATATATGGGTATGCAAAATTATGGTTAAATACCAGAAAATGATAAAAATATATAAATATGTTCGAATATTATGGTGTATGGTGTTGTTTATGCTAAATATGATAGTAAAATGCACCCATAGTGAAATCAGAGCGAAATTCGTAGTTTAAAGAGAAAAATTAAGTGTGGCCTCATACTTTTATCGCTATGTATATATATTAAATTTTAATCTCTATTTTATTAATCACATCCTAAGACTTCCCTTTTACAGAGGTGCACGAGTATATCAGCAGGGTAGAGGGGATGTTAGAAAATGAAATCGTCTTTGGAGAGATTTTCTTGATGATCGTGAAGAATTTAAGAGGTTTTATTAAATTCGTCAGTCAGTACAGAGGCGGGAACGAAAGTGGGGAGAAGGGAAACGAGAATCTTCATTCAAAATATCTTAGTATAGGTGAAGTTAGAAGCATTGTTTAGTCTATCCTTTATTTAAAGAAACTAGTTTGCTTCATTACTTGAGAAGATGTTTATTTTAAATGTAAACTTTTGGGAAACACATAGGATATCGGACAATAATTTTGCAAACCTTGGACTTTTTCTATCAGAGATTATGGAAGATGTTGTGATGAACCATATTACGATTAAATTATCATTGGCAAACTTTACTACAAGTTGTAAGTAATTAGTGTTTATGGTGAAGACTTTTATTCTCGATAATGATTAGACATCTCATGCTACAGGAATTAACCAGCTGTTCAGTCTTGCGCAGAAACCATGCTCCATCATGATTTCTTGAACTGTTCTCGGATCCCACGCTTTAGACCTTTCTCCGGTTATCATTTAAATAATTTTATTGAGATTTATGTACGATTTCTTTGCAGGCGTATTCATTAGAGTATTTTTCCATTTATCGAGAAGCTCCTTAACAAGGTGGCCGTGCAGCTCAGAGCATTATACTGCATGAAAATTTGGAAGTTAGGCTTCGGAGTTTTGCAGGTGGTGCAGGGAGATTTAACTTAGCCAATTCTTGTACACTTGTGATAGATTGTGCACCGTTATTGCCCAAGTATCCAGTGTTTTTTAACTCAAATTATACCTTAGATTATGAAAATTCCTACGCCACTTTTGTAAATTTTGTTTGCAAATGATATACAATCTTTCGCTTGCTCTATGACCAACCAAACATCCAAACACATTGAACTTAAATTTCTCCGTATTTATGTGACGTACTCATTTTTAAAATAAAGTGAAGGCTTCTTTTAGATTGATCAATGGCTTAGGAATGGGTTTTCATGCATGAAGTTTGTCTCGCTTCACCCAACGTGACATTATTGGAAGACATTGATTGTCAAAATTTAACTGATCTCTAGAAAAAGGTTGCAGACGTCTCGGTTGTTATGAGGGAATTGAAAAAGCCATTTTTCCCAATATAGCTAATAGTTTCTTCTTTGCTTTTTATTTCTTCCTTGGCCTACCGGTTGATGTAACAGCCTATCATAGACCTTTTTCATAGCTTGATAGAATACTATGGACTACACTTTTGGAGCTCTTGATAGTCTATAATGGCTCGAATTAAAAGGCTATATTGTTTGCGCAGATTTACGATTAGCTTGCGGGCAGAGATACCGGTGGCATATTTCTAACGTAGTTTCCCTGGAAAAAAGCAGTCAATAGGATAACGTAACTTACACGTGATTAAACTGAAAGTAGATGATATGCAAACAGATTTATTTATACAAGAAACTTAGTCATTTGCTTAACTAATGATATATATATATATATATATATATATATATATATATATATATATATATATATATATATATATATCGTTTTATCGATCTAAACTTGCATATGTTTTACCATTACGTAGAATTTAACTGTATGTTATTAGAAACACATTTTGAAAAAAACGGATTTTGGGTGGCCAAAGTTATGAAACATTATGTTCTTTTTATAGAAACACAGAAGTTCTGACGTTGTAGAAGAACAATGTAGGTCTGACATTGTGCGTGGGTCATTAAGCTTTCTATATGAAAATGTATGTTTTCGAATCTCAGAGTCTGGCGTGCATGGCTGAAAATTGGACACGGTATGACGCTGCTTGTTTTATTGCTTGCTATGTATATAATAGCGTGTCAAACGCTGAATGTTTTTTTTTATACAGACAGATGAAAGATCATGTAACCCGCTTTTGGGCGGCGGTAATGACCGAATTCTAAAGAAAGTGAGAGGGATAGAATTTGACTTCCATGATTAGTCAAGAATATGTATCTGTAGCTTTCCGGTTGATAAGTCACCATTAATTTGCTGAAGGCCTCAAGAGATAAGACTTTTTGCCATTTAAGTAGGACATGATTCTAGAGAATTGCACTGGGAGTTTGCAATTGTAAACTAATCTAAATTTGTAGAAAACAGAAGTTACCCTTTATAGCAGAGATACGATATCTACTAAAACGTTATTTGGCCCCTTAACAAGACAAATATCAATGTTATATTCTGATATATATTTCAGGTCTCTACAACCGCTGCTTGAAATGCGAAGTATAGGGCCCAGGATCGCGGATTTGAATGCATCAAAAGCCATATAACTTGTTAAACTCCACCCATCAAATTGTTCACATGATGTTTGTTTTGCCGTAAAACTCTTCCATTCATAAAGTAAAAAAAATTGGTTCTCTATATTTTTTTTTCTATTATAGAATATGGTTGTATATATCTTCTCAGCCTCTTAAAAACAGTGTAAAACCCTGAAAAAATTACGGAAAAAAGAATAACCATGTCTAGGGGTATTTTTTGCGTAAATCATGAATATTACATCAGTCTCTTTCTACGACCCTGCAGTTTCTCGTAAATTACCATTTTACTTACATTTAATACATTGATGGTTTCGTATGAATTTAATTCAAACAGCATTGGGCCGAAATTGACAACTATAAAAGGTTTAAGCGAATAATCCGCAAAGAGTTGATGTACTCAAAGTCAACATAACCAACACTATCCAGCAAATCCAGCCAGATTTATGCAACGAACTCATCGAAAATTGGGCCTCCCGAATACGTTCCACCAAGCGAAGCCGCGGCCGTCATTTGAACGATGTCATATTCTACACTTAATGCCATATATCACACACAATTTGTTTTATTAACATTTAAAAATCAAGCTGCCTTATTGAAAGAACCTTTATTAATAGCTATCTTTATGTCCGAACTCATTTAATACGTGGGGAAACTTCTCCTGTTAAAACTTCTCTTCACAACCCTTTCCACCATGCGGCTAACGGAGTCGGTGAAAAATTAAACGGCATCTGAAGACCGTTCTAAAGAAGCTGTGCTACGCTCAGCCTCAAGAGTGGCATCAGTATCTGCAAGTCGCTTTCTATGCGTGCCTGAGATTCCTCATCGGCCTTAGGGTTCGCCCTGTTGGAACTCATTTAAGGGAGAAACGTCCGAGGCCCTATGAGTATTCTCAACGTATTATTGGAAAATTTCCGCCTCGAGGAAAAATTAAAACCTCCTATTCGTACTTATTGGACCGCTTAGAGAAATACGCGGAGATTGCGTATAAGAGTTACGGATCTTAATTTGGAGAAAACTCGCACTTATTTGGACGTAAAGGCAAAAAATCGGTGCCTCCGACCTGGTGGACAGGTACTGCTCCTCCTCCCCACTAAAACTAATAAGCTCCTTTCACAGTGGAAAAGCTCATTCTCCGTTTTAAAAGCACGAGGACCCATGAACTACCTCACAACAACCCCCTTCCAGTATGGTTACTGCTTGTAGTATCTACAATAAAATGGTGCGGTGAATCCTGGATGACCTAGGGACGTGTCGTTTTATTTCGATAATGTGTACTTTGCCATACGTAGATCGGAACAACACCTAGTCTCCCTTCGCTCCCTCCTCATGAGGATCTCGGAACAAGGATTGAACAATGGGCCTAGTAAATTTAATTTTTCCTATAATTTGTTATTTATGTTTTCATATCAGGGAAAACGAGAGAACCCACCAGCGAGATAAAGTAAAGGCTATTGCCAGCATGCCTCTTCCGCGTACGAAGAAACAGCTCCGCTCCCTTTTGAGATCCACCTCTTTCTACTGGTGTTTGGTCCCTAATTTTGCCGCCCTAGCTTCTCCACTTAGCGCCCAGTTAAAGGAACAATCCCTAAAATCCTTAATGCGGAACCGCAAGGCATCCGCTCAATTTTACAAACTTAAGGATAGGTTCACTCCTGCCCCATTCTAAAATTTAAAATGTATTTATTAAGAAAGGAGTTCGTAATCGAAACGGATCACTGCCCCTTAGCATATTTAAAAAGTAGTAAAAGTCAAAACGGTAGACTCATGCGATGGAGCTTAGTGTTGATGGAGTACCAATTTCGCATTTTTATATTAAAGGTTCCGAAAATTATATGGCTAACTGTCTTAGTATCAACCCCATAGAGGAGCTTTCTCCAACCTCGTAAGATCGAGTCATTTAAAGGAACTCGTCATTACTCAGTGAATTTACCGAGCGATCATTTAAAAATTCAATATACTTTACATTTAAATGCCGTTCAATAAGATATATAAAAATAAATCAATTCTGAAATCATAGGTTAAGCAAGTAACCCCGTTAAATAGGTCAGATTCGTTTAAATGGGTATTTAATTTACCAATAATTCAGACAAAAGTTTAATAACTTTTTGGGAAGACAATTTTCAAAAGAGGTAAGGTCATTTATATACGAAATTATGCCCACTTTAAAAGTTAAACAATTCTTGCTCCGTACATTACCTCGTCGCAACTTAACTAATTAATTAAAAACCTAGAAGCTAAGCAAATTGGCTAATCGGGGAGAAAATACTCGGAGTGTGTAAAAAGGTGAATTAAAAAATAAGAAAGGGCGCATCGTTATACTAATAATTTCCAAACGGGAACAATATTTTTAAGAAATATAATACTCGTATATCTCCACATTGGGTAAATAAACAAAGATTTACAAATACTCTAATATTTCTTAAAGATTTTTGCATATTAGGTTTATTAAGACCTTAATACCCAAATTAATTAATAAACGTAATATCCAAATTCCTCGTTCCCGCATTGGAAAAGGAAACCTTTGAAAATTTATATATTAAAGACTTGCGTCTGATCCTATTAGGAGAATTAATAGCTATGTAAATTACCATAATGTAAGTTTTTATACCCGAGTGTCGTAGAATGACCAGCAAATATATGTATATATTTGTATACTATATTCAGACGGAGTGGCGGTTAAGGTCAATTGAGTGACCATCGTTCATCTCCCAGGCGCCGAAGACGAGGGGGACGATAGGGCAATGGGGTTTCCCAATTCAAGTTCATGGAAGGGTTTATCTCAGGAATCGAGTGCAATTGGCCGTTAGTATAATAAAGAAGACTGCGGGATTTGGGGGCTATGAAACGGAGATTGCCAAAATAATATTTAATAATTGCAAAAGATATAGGATAAACACACAAATGGAAAAGGTTGCAAACGGATAATTACTGTTTACAGGGATCAGATTAAAGAATTATCGGGACCGATTAAATAACCTCAAACGTGAGCTTACAAGCGACTGCTGTTAAGCCATGAAACCACCATTTGGAGGCTTAATGATATGACACAGAAGATGTGTGATTAAAAGAGTAAATCGTAATCGATAGAGTCTAAACTCAAGAAGTGAATTCGAGCAAGTACTTACGCCTGACGAGGTTGAAAACCGAATCCAAGTATAGCCAATTGACTGTGGCTAAATTCCGTCAATGAGAATTCTTGCTTTTGAGCTCAAAAAGGTAAACGGAGCTGAATTAAGGAAACGAGGTGCATTATGCAGAAAGGCGGGCCTACACTGCCTTTTCCCGGTTGAGCATAGCATTATATATGGGGCGGCCGAAAGCGAAAATGCCTCAGGCCAAGGATTTTCTTAACCGAATTCTCCACTGGGGTATAGAGATAAGCTACAGCGGGATTTCTTGATAACGTCCGCAGAAGAGGGCAGCGTATTCTTGCGCACGCTCGTTTGGAATTTTTGCTTCTACCTTATCAGCAGAAGTGGTTCAAGGCTCTCACCATCCACATGGCTTTTCTTTGCGTCGCCTGACCTCGTGCCGAGCGTCATGGCTTCTTGGTCACATGACGGTATTAACCACTATACAGACACCATTCAATAAATTATATAGTGTAGTCAGGGATCATATGCAATATGCATAATTCATAATTTTACAGAATATGTTTATAAATATTTTTGTTTATATAATTTGAGGAACAAAATAAACACAATATGTTAGATATTCGCAACAGAATTTTTCTAATGTATTGAATAATAAATATATTATATATTCTGAAATTGGATTGCAACTACCGAAGAGTAATAATCATTTGCCGAACAATTTTGTTATAAAATATACAGGAAAAAAGAATTTTCTAAGAAGATAAGAAGAATAACTTCGTGAAGGAATTAGGTAATAAGAGGTCTTCAGCGCATATTTGAAATGATTTGAAGTGTAATCATCAGACTGTTAATAAAGTTCTAGAAAATGGCATTTATCCAAGAAAGTAAAGGTTTCAATCAGAATTTCATGTTCTTTTCACTACAGAGCTTTTACAATCAAAAGAGAGGTAGATAAAATCCCTCAAGCTAGCTTAAGCGTAAGGGGAATTTCATACCATTAGTATAAAGACAAAATAGCGGTTCCTTCCCGAAAAACACAAAATACCGTCTGTTATATCATCAGACATAGAAGAAAACTAACTTTAGGAAATTTATGTTCATCATGTAGATGGTTTTTCAAAGGTCATCGAATGAAGCAATCACAAGCGGTATCAAGAAGGTGGCTTGATGATTTTTTATGCAATGGTTGGCCTTTAAAATTATATAAGGGCGTCAACAGCGTATACAGTACGATAATCCACTCAAAGGCTTCAATATTTTCTCTGACATATTTTCTACAACCGTTTATTACTTCTGATTTATGTGACGTAGAGAAAACTCTGATCACGCTTGTCTTTCCATTTTAAAAGCACTAAAACCCTATTATATTTATAAGATACCATCTCACCCTGACTTAGATTTGCTTACATTACTTATTTTTATTCTTTTTTTTTAGATCTTTTTTATAGGTGTTTAATAATTTCTTCTTAAAAAATTACAAGGAAAATCACACTCAAATCTCCTCTACAGATGTTCTGTTAATTAATCTCTCTTTCTATTAGATGGTGAGCCTTATGCCCACATGCACTCGGATGTTTCTTTCCTTATAAGTGTAATTATTTTTATACATATAATATAAATACCTGACCTTAAGTTTTCTCTTAAAATTTTCCTCCATAAATCTTGATACTATTGAAAGATGATCTCTTAAACTATTTATTTATTTTCTATTACTTTATTTTGCTTCTTTGAAGAAGTATCACACACGTAATATCTGATAGTTTGCATTTTTTTCCTGATGAGGGCTATGACGTAATATCGTAGGACCTTCATTCGATTATTTTGAGGCTGACACGTCATTCTAAATATTCTAGAATTTTCGTTCTCCTTGATCGGCCAGTTCCCTCCTAGTTATTTAATTTAATATTAAAGTTGGATTAAGAATTATTGCAATTTTGTTATAAAAGAAAGTTATTTGATATTTAGAGTTAAGAATTTTCATAATATTTTCATATAGCATTGTGGTTTTAAACGATCCATGTTTATTATTATTCCATGGAATTCGATGTCGAGGCCTTCATTCTTCACAGAAGACAGACTATATTTTTGTGCTTGGAGAAGAACGTTGTGGTTAGGAGCAGAGTATATTTTGCGCGTCTCGAAGTGCTATTGTGATTTATTGACTTGGAGTAAGACAACCGGCAGAGTTGTAGCCCTTTATTGTATTTTAGTGCGGGATTACGGCGAGTGTTGTACCTCTCGTGCATTTTTGGTAGGACAACCGTGTGTGGTGTCCTTGTTTTGTGTGACCCATACGAGGCCTGATTTTGGTGGCCGTGAGTGACCTATATTTTTAGTATATGCCTTTATATCTATATATATATATATGCTCGGTCATTGCGCGTTGGTGCATTGTGGTCACGTTATCGGAGAATGCTTTCATTTCCCCTTTGTCCCTCAACCTTCTTTCTTCATGATCTTATATAGATAGCAATATTATATGTGCATGTATGTATATAAATATTATTTTAAGGTTTGCGGTACATCTTAAGTATTCATTTATTAGTTTGAGAGAAGGATATGACACTATTTGGAATCATAATAGGTAATTGTCGTAGCTGCCCGTCAGATTTAAGTTAGCAATTAAGTTAACAATTAAGTTAACAATTTAGTCCGTAAATTTCCTTATTTTGGGCAATAAAAATTCCTTCAGGAGAGAAACTCAACCTAGGACAGATCCCTTTTTTCATTATATCTTTTTCTAAGTAAAGTTTTGTTTTAAGTCAACGCATCTTATATCTTTGGCTATAAACTTTTTTGGTTTAAAGAATCTGGGCATGTCCCTTGATCCCAATATGTGACTGGGAAGTAAGGGTATTTTAAAACTAATTACACTCGTTATGACACTCTCGACAAAGAGGACAATGATAGTATGATGCAGTTAGATAAGATTTATTTTTTATCTTATGTATAAATATGAGTTTTATTTGGAATATTAATCAATATGGACTCCCACGGCAGTAACACAAACGCCAGACATGAAGGCCACGCACACGTTGCAAACTGTACTTCCACATGCTGGCTCACACGCGGTCGATGGATGAGTCAAGCTCGTAGACGATGATCTGGCTGACCTTCAGGCCTTGCCATGGACCTCCACATATATGCTATAGACAAGGAGATTGAGGTCTACAACTACGCGGGCCAAAATATTTAGGCTACAAACAAGTTCATGTTCAATTCTAACGACGACTGCATAGTCTTGGCAGTATCAACTGGAGTACAACCCTGCTGAAAGACCTAGTACACCTTCTTCGTGATCTTTATCATCCCTTAAATCGACCGCGTTGATCCTGCAATCGGCCGCGAACTATACAAGAGGAATCTCTTTCCCTTTCGTAGCCACAGCCCGAGCATGATCAAGGAGGTAAGATACTTAGTCATGGAAACGTAGCGGACCTCAGAGGTATCCTAGTTTAAGCTTACCACGCCATAATTTTGATTGTTGACGATGGGAGAGACCATGAATGATTTTCCTTAAAAGAAAATGGGAATTCCATTGCAATAACCTTTAAAGCCTTTGAAAAGGCGAAGACAGCACTCCCAACGTTGTTCTCGCCAATGGTTGGTGAGTATAAATCCTTCACACGCACCCTAAGCACTTGCCTCCCTCCTTTTTGACCGACCTGGACACCATGGTGACCGAGATGCTCTCTTCCTACGTGGGCCTAGTTATTTTTATCTTCGGTGCAATTTCAAAGGCCTTTATCACAACTAAACTGCTGACAACTTGAGTTCTCCCTGAACGCTGTCAATCTTTGAGGTCTTACGCGTTGTTTGATGAGACATTCTCCGACTCTGTGAATGGTAACGTTGAGCCACTTGGCAATGTTGTACTTTACTTGGTCCGCGTGCACAAGTGCAGAAATCTCGATTCTTTTCACTTCCATCACGGCAGAAATGCACCCAATGAAAAAGACGTTTTAACGACATGTGTAAGAAAAGCAGAATTTTAAATTTGTATAACGCAATTTTTTCTATCGCACACGTAAGCCTCTCGGAAAAGAAAAATCGAGTTAACAGGACTTTTGCAATACACGGTATAGTAAAGCAAAAATGATTTTTATACTCATTGCTTGGGATATCTTCAATTTTTACCCGGACTTATGTTGATTTTATTACCTTCATTTAGAGAGGAGAAATGTGAAAAACTCAATTATTTTATCATTTTCCATGTACTTGGTGTGATTGTTGGGCATGAGAATTCCCATATTCCATTTTAAGGTACGTCAGGAACGAGACTAATCTCAGACAAGAAACGTTTCTACAGGAAGCTACGGAAACAAAACATACGAGTATCGACCTAGAAAGTTTCAATACATCGTGATATTGATGCGCCTAAACAAAACTTTTGCTGAACAAAAAAAGTGCTTCTTATAGTGATAATGATTTTCAAAATGCACTTCTATATTAGGAAAACATTGATTCTTATCCTAAAATTTTATGGAGAGTAGAGTTTAATATAAGACCGTGTTGTAGAAAATAAAAATAAGGTAACAAAAAAAAAATGATAAAAACAGCTTTTAAATTTGGTCAACTGCAATTTCTCTATAGATAGCTTTAAACTTGTCACAACATGGTTGTGTAAGTTGTAGAGTTCATCTTTTCCTGAGATAAAAAAACACCTAGGCTGTTTTTAATGAAGACAGAACCCTATACAATGATATAATAACCTTATTGCATTAATATCTCTTCGACATAAAAAGTAACCTGAGAATTGGTAAAAATCGGCAAAATTGTTACAAAATAGTTATTTCTTTTTATTTATTTCAAAAATATTTAAAAGTAATTCCAGAATTACATATGTAAATTAAAATTACTTTTCTAAGACCAGATAACATTAGACCATGGTCAATTTGTGACAGTTTTTTGATCTTTAGCCAATTGAAAATAATTTATTCTGTTGACTTGAGATCTATGCCATATTTTCCGTCTTACATCATTTTAAACCTCGATTCTTTAGTCTACCCTAACTTTTCTCTGATATTTTTAAAATGGAAGATTCATTACACTCCTAAGCATGTTTACATGAAGTTTTTCTGCGATTGATATATCTGGATCATTTAGGTGTTCTAAACGTTTTCTACTAGTTATTTTCTTTCATGCAAAGCACTTAGTCACTTGGTCTTTATATTTTTATAGCAATTTCCAGTTTTAACCTCTGTGCTTATTTAAGTTATTTAGTTTTAGTCATATTCCTTAATTATAACGATATTCAATACAAAATAGTTAGAAATTTGACCTAAAACATGAGAAATATTGGTTAAATTTTAATATTAGAAAAAATTACAATTTTATTAATTATACATAATTTAATAAAATATGAGGTAATTCCAACTTAGCTAAATATTATACAACATTAGCAAAATTCACATTATCATGCAATTTTTAGTCGCGTGCAGCTCTAGTTGCGGGCGACTATGTCAGTCGGTCGGCAGTTCCCCTTTTGCTTTTTATTTGTTTTGTAATAACATTTTAACTAATCAGCCGATTCTAATGAAATTTAAAATCCTTATGAGGGTTTAGATTCTCTTTCAATGGTATAACTTCTAAGGTCCTCCCAGGGTTAGCCCACGAATTATTTTGTTTTGGCAATAACATCATAACAATTCGTCCGATTCTAGCGAAATCTGAAACCCTTATGTCGCCTTACTTTATGTTTCGAATGATATAACTTCCAAGGTCTTCCTAATGTTAGTCTTTGAACTATTGAGAGTTTGAAGGACGAAAGGTCATAAATCAGAATAAGTGAAGGCAACCCAGTGGTATGCGCTGGAACAGCGCCTTGGACATGGTGCACCTCCGGCGAAGATAAGGATAGCGTTCGGTGTAGGGCAAGTTCAAAACAGATTGGAAACTCCGCGCAACCGTGAGAATCCCCACAGGACGTGCCCCATCTGAAAAGGCCCGCTTCCTTTCGGCACCTGGAGCGATGCACTTCCGCTGAAGCCACATAAATACTCAGACAAGGGTCGACAGAATTCAGTACAGTTGCCAGTACAGTCACGTCTACTGTTGCGGGTAGCAGTACCGTGCAGACCCCATGCGTAGCACCTGCCCTTCCGTGACTGCTAGCCCCGTGAAGTAACGACCCGCACTTTAATCTGTCTCGCTCGCAGCCGAAGACGAGGGTTCTCGCCAGATAGACGTTATTCAACGAAAAAACATCTATCAACCTCCGGTCAGGTCCGTTATCCTTCGTTCATCTTCAACGAGGTTTAAAATCTGTTTGCAACCAGCCATTGCAAACCCCCGTCGTCTCCAGGCCCCAGCCCATCCAATTTACGCGAGTGCCGCTAGGAACTCAGCCTCCCTGTTTTCGCTCAAGAGCTCCTTCGTACGTCCAGTGAAAAAGCTTTATCGAGTCTCGTTATACCCCGAGTCTGCACGACCTTGATTTTGTATTTCCGTACCCATCTCTTAATTTCGTGTTGTTTATCCATTGTAAAATTACTTATTTTCTTTACTTTTATATCGACTAACGTACTTTTCCAGAACCAGTTTCTCCTAACCCAGAACCCCTAGGAGTTATTTAACTCATGCCAACTATCGCACTCAGTTTGTTATTATTTGACTCACACGCTCAGGAAATCCGATTGTGCTCATTATTTTGAATCTCCCCCCTCCTGTTTCGTCTGAGGAGAGTCAGTACAAGGTTACTCAACGACCTTAACTCTACGAAATAATATATGTATATAATCTGGTGTCTGGTCTTTTATGGTAACCCTTAGTATTATCTGGTCTCCTTTCTTTAAGACTTGTGACAGATTCTTAAGAGTGTTCTTATATTTTGTAATCAGGGTTCTGCTTTAGAAACTATAGAAAACGAGTTTACCCATTTTCCATTTCTTTTGTTTATGTGGGTATTCTTTTGTGGTTTTTGGAATTTAAAGTTTGTAACTGTGCTTCACGTAAAACTTTACCTCTTTCAGGCCCTAAATCGCCTGCCGTATTGAAAGGTATAGTATTATAATTTTTTTCCTTTCAAGGCCCCATTTCGTCTGCTAGTAAAAGCTACAATTTGATTTTTTTGTTCTGTGTATTCTCGTTGCTTAATGGGCAAAGAAGTACTTTTAAATCTGGAGTGAATATTCCGGTTGTGCTTAAGAATTCGCGCCGTGTGAAATAATCACTTTTTGTGTTTGGGTTTTTTTTTGGGTGAATTATCGTAGGTCCCCTAAAATCTACTAGCCCTCCCGTTGTTCATTTAAATGATTTTTGTTTTTGTTGTTGTGATTCTCCCCCAAATTTGGTAAAACTCGTCAGAATGTCTTCGTCATTCTACACATTCAAGTTGCAAGAAAAGTCGCTTGGGCTCCTTGGTAAGGAGCTGCTAACGTACATTCAAGAGAAGAAAAGTTCGAAAGAGAAGAGAGAAGAGTAAGGATATAAAGAGAGAAGAGAACGCCAAGAAAGAGTAAGAGAGGAATGAATCCGCCATCACGAGCTGGAAATGAGCAGGACCAGGAATGTTGTCCATCGGCTCGTAAACCGAAGTCCTACATCCTGCGGCAGTTAAACTCCCAGTTTTACTGCCCTTATTAAACACCCAACTGCGAGTTATATTCATCACTCTTCCCTCGGAAGCGACAATTGATTATTCCACATTAAAATCTGAATTATTGGTGGCGTACAACATAACCGCAGACTTTTACCGATCCAAATTTAGGCATGCCCGCATTTGGCCAGGACAAACTTCCCGTGAGTTTAGATACACCATCTAGCGTCACCTTAACTTTTGGCTCGATGTATTAAAGGTCCTACATGATTATGATCCCCTCGTTGACTTCTTCCTGAGGAACCAGCTGTTAGCTGCACTTCTGTCCAAAATTCGGTCATTCGTAAAGGGCCGGAAATGTCTAACGTTCAGAGATTGCCTAGAAGAGGCCAATGATTATTCTGTTACGATAGTTGCTACCCGAAGGAAGGTAAGAAGATGGCACCCCCTTCCTCTGAACCGAAGTCAAATAAACGTAAATTCATCCTGCAAAATGAAAGCAAGTTTGTAAAGGTAACAGCCTTCAAATCCAAAACCACTCTTCTCGTCCGAAGATCGGGACGTAAAATCATTTGCGTCGAACACTTCTACGTCATTCTTTTCTCAGGAGACCTATCATTTTTGCTCACGTGGTGTGGAAGGTCACGTAAAGACCCACTGCCCCCAGAACTCTCAGTTCAGAAGTAACTTCCCTCATCAAGCCAAACAGATCTGGGCCACGTCAGCATGCCCCTTATCACCACTGGAGTGTTCTCCTCCCACGAGCAACTCAAGGGTCGCTGGCCACCAGGTAAATTTCTTATTTGATAAGAATATCCCTGGGAGCCTTAAATTCGAATTAATAACAAATAATGGCTGCCATTTATCCACCCTTGTGAGAGATACCGGTTGCAAGTGTATAGTGGTATTAGATAAGCCTCTTCCCCATGTATCCCCGGCCGCAATAAATTCGCTGTCGTCCACGATTACTTGGGGCGTGCCAATAATTTCACCATTGTTAAGTGCTGCATCGATTGTGCCTAATTTACTGGCTGGGCAGAGCTCTTATTAAATTCTGCTCAGTCCTTATTGGCTAGTGCCCACATGTATCCTTTCATCCCGTGGATCAACACGTCGTTACCCGTTTCCAAAAGGTAAAAGATTTGGATGGGCACACATCCGTAGTAAATCCCTGCTCTTCAGAATTCAATTCGCTCCCTCCCGGCGACTGGGGCGATGCACTTCTGCTGAGGCCAGAATTCAGTACAGTTGCAAGTACAGTCGCGAGTACAGTTGCAGATGGCAGTGCCGTGCAGACCCCGTTAGTAGCACCCACCATCCTGTCACAGCCAGCCCCATGAAGTGACGAGCCGCTCTTGACTCTGTCTCGCTCGCAGCCGAAGCCAAGAGTTCTCGCCAGATAGACGCTAGTCAACAGACAAACCTCTATTAACATCGGGTCAGCTCCGTTCTCGCTTGGCGTACTCCCTCGTTCATCTTCAGCTAGGTTAATCAAACTGTTTGCAACTAGATATTGCAAACCAGCGTCGTTTCTAGGCCCCAGCCCATCCGATTTACGGGAGTCTCCCTAGGAACTCAGCCTACTTCTTTTTCCCTCAAGAGTTTCTTCATACGTCCAGTGAACCAACCTTATCGAGTGCCGTTATACGCCAAGTCTGCGTGACCTTGATTTTGTACTTCTGTAACCTCACCCCTCTGAATTTCGTGTTGTTTATCTATTGTAGAATTACTTATATTCCTTATTTTTGTATCTATTAAAGTATTTTACTATAACCAGTTTCTCCCGACCCAGAACTCCTAGGAGTTGTTTAACTTAGGACAATTATTGCGCTCAGTTTGTTATTGTTTGACTCGCGTGCTCAGGAAAGTCCGATTGTCCTTATTTTTTGACTCCCGAACCCCCCCTGTTCCGTCAATACAAGGTTACTAAGCGACATTGGCTCTAAGATAGACAATATCTATGATTTTAAGAATTGCTGCAACAATACTCATAAATTATAAATGTTAACTTTAAATATTATTTATTTGAAGGAAATTAGCCGTATTTTGGTCAAACTTCATAAAGTTAGCATATGCCTACCTTTACATTTCATCGAGCATTGCTTGTGAAGTGTCTTTTATCTAAGACACGCAAGCGACTGTTGAACAGACTAAATAACAGTCCAAAATGTAGATTCTTTTAAAAATTAAACATTTACTTTATTCCTTGCAGTAAACCTGGTGATTTTACTACCTAGTGGAAGCAGAAAACTGTTAAAATTGTCAGTTTATCTTCCTGAATGCACATTGATATCAAATTTTGACACTATTTAGCTGTTGGTTGCATGCTAAATGGCCTCTGCTGCAGTCGCTTTCTTGATCTGAATGAAAATGAGCGGCACGTCATATATGAGCACTAATGTAAAGTAAATAAAAATAAACGAATGTTGATAGGCTAAACGCATTTTACAATTGCCAAAATTTACTTTAACTTAAACTTAGAATAGAAGTTTGTAAAAAATACATTGGAACTTGGAAGCAATACCGTGAATCACGTTACATATCTTTGCCGATATATTAAAATGAGATATGAGGTTGAATTTTGTTAATTTCTAACAATGGTAATCTGCAAGATTTCATAATTTATGTATAGTCTAATCAAATTTGGACATAACGTAATAGCGAGGAAATATTCTGACCCTTTTCGAAGCTCATTACCGATCCCAAATGAGAAATGAAGTTTACATTACATACATTATCCTATATGGTTAGAATAATGTAAGGTGAGTGTGGACTAAATCAGAAAATTCGGGATAAATGTGCTTGAAAAATTTGGTCTCAAAATTATGGTGCATTAGGAGCCGATGTAAAAGGAAGATAGCGAGAATGAATATTTTTGAGAGATTCTTATGATTTTTACCTTTTGAGGCTCAGTCAGCGATGATTCTTTTTACTTTTCTTCTCCTAGTCATAAAAATAAGATGGTAAGTGAAAGAAAGAAATGGCATATATTAAACGAGGGAGAATCAAAATTTACCACGATTAGATAAAACCTCATGAGGTTTGAACGTGTGTTCACTATCCGGTCGAGGGAAAGGAGCTTTGAATTGCTAAAGGTTGATGGATGATCAATACATATTTTTCAATTTAATTTTTAAAACGATTTTACATGGTTTGATTTTTATTTTAATTCTAGAACTACTGTGATGATGGATAAAATTTTTTTAGAAATAAGATGAAAGAATATCTATACAAACAGGGAAAACAAAACATAACTTTTATGTAAAGCAATGAATGTATCACTCAAGGATTACTTTCAAGAGGTTTATCACCAACTGGTTAGGTGAAGGAAAAAAACCTTTTAAAATCACTTGAGTTGAAAAGAAAAGGTAGAGGACTAATTCGAGGAGGCACAAATTCTGAATCTCTTTGGCTCGATGAAATAAATGCTACTTCCCCATTGGAATATCAAACTGTAGACGGAAAAGATAGAGTGAAAAGCATCCAAGCGTTTTGAAGTAGCACTTATATCATCTTATATCGATTACTTGTATTTCCCAAACGAATTTGAAAATATTAATAATGATTCAGCTAGTGTAATCAAGTTAAAACTGGAGGTAAAGCAAAAGAAAGATACACCAGTATTTCTAAGATAATTAATATATATATATTCCTATCTAAATCACCAACCATTTGAATAAGTAATTTAGAAGAGAGTTTATTCCCGAATTGCATTGTCCAAAGTTAAGTTGCCCTAATAATTGCAGTATGATACGAACAAAGAATACATCAAAAGAATGATGACGTGAAAAGACCTTTTTATTTATTTAATCAAGACTTACACTACCTAAGAGATATACAAATGAAGGATATTCTTAAAATTCAAATACAAGGGACAGTCACTAAGTTTTGTGAATCGGTAGGGAAAAACAGAGGAAGGGGGGTGGCTGTTTGTAAGGGTGTTAGGACAAGTTATGACAAGTCAGGCCCTGCAGCCGCACGCTCCCGCCTCGTCTATTTAAGAAGCAGTAGTTGATCGCAGATCGTCAGTCACAAATTTTTCAACAATGGAGAAGGTTGAACACCGCGCAATGATCATTTTTTATCAAAGAAGGCAAGAATGCAAAATAGTTCCATGAAAGCATGGTTGCAGTGTACACCGACACTGCCCATTCCTATTTAACCATTGCTCGCTGAAATAGGGAGTTCCGCCATGGTCGTGAGTACCTTGAAGATAACCCCCGTCCAGGGCACCCGTCAGACGTGACCAACGAGGACGATGTGGTCCGTGCGGAGAGGATGATCCTCCAAAATCGACGGGTGAAGGTCGAAGAAATCGAGCGAGAACTTGGAATATCACATGGAAGTGTTATCAACATCATTCACGACAATTTGGCCATGACCAAGGTCTCTGCCCGTTGGGTCCCTAGAAACCTCACGCCTCATGATCGACTTCAACGTCGTTAAAGTCCACAAGGCCAGAGTTGCACCTGCTGCCCTGCGCGAGTGTGGATTCGAGGAGCTCAACCATCCCCCCTCCACTTCAGAGCTGGCCCCTAGCGACTACCTTTTATTTCGCCAGGGGCGCCACCGGCCCGAGAGCTATATCTTCCTCTCGAAGGAGTTTCCTGGCTCTAAACCCAAAGGGCTTAGGGTATAAATGGCGTCTCTTGGGGGCATAAGCACCATCGAGATAAGCTGCGCATGCAGTGAGAGCTTTTGGCCACTAAGGGAGGCACCGGGCTCGCGCGTAAAGGCGAGTGATGCACTGCACGCGGTGCAGGGTGAGTGGCATTTCCCTAGCATCGACTAACAGGCTCTCAATGGGGCTTCTACCTCCGCCGGTAGAAGCCCCCAGGCCAGATGTACCGGCCTCAGCCAGGCCCTTTTCCGAAATAAAGAAGGTCCTGGTGGTCGTAGGGGCATCATCCGGAGGAGATCCCTGCCCTCCTTGTACTGCCTGAGAATTCCCAGCTATTTGAGAAGGACCTTGCATAGGGGCAGATTCGGGTTCGGTGCTTGGCCCTGAGCCCGGATTCCCCCCCATGGAAGGCCTTACCGTCTGAGGCAGGTTTTCCTCAAGGACCATGTCTTTCACAGGAGGGGCCTCCAGTTGGCCATCCCCTCCCAGGACATCGCAGGTCCCCTTGACAGCGTCATGAGTCTTTAGTGGAGAGGCACAGGCCTTGACCACGGCAAGGTTTAAAATATTCTTGCAAGCAAGTCTTTTGAGGGAAGCGACTGAAGGGGCCTGGCTTCCCTCTCCCTCCTAAGGGGGTTTGCCCTACTGAGCCGCTTACACGAGGGGCAGTCAGCAATGAGCTGCCTGCTGGCTTTCTTGGCAGTCCCCTTAGAAAGTAAAGGGGAGACTGCCGCTGGAGATAGGGATGTGCCCGGAAGCAACTCCGGAAAAGGGGGTGAGGGGAAGTCCCCTACACCGTAGGCTTAGGAGAGGAGTAAGCCACCTCTCCGGTTAAAGAAGTATGGAGGGTCTCTTGCGCAAGCACAAGGGGGAAAACCTGCATTTTCTCAGGGGAGCTGCCCAAGGGCGGCTCCATTGATGTTCTTGGGGAAGTTGGGGGTTGGTTTTTTTTTATTTACATCATTGGGCATGGTGACCCTATTTGTGGTACGGGACGCAATAGTTCATCACCTCTTGAAGTTGCCTGCACTGCAAAAGGTGCCTACAGGCCTGGCAGAGCCAGGCGCCGCTATTTCAGACCACCCCTCCCGCCTGGTGGCCTGGCAGTCAATCGGCATGGCGGCTCCACCTTAGACACGGCGTAAAAATGGATAGAATGCGAAGAGGAGAGGAAAAGGTATGTGAAGAAGTTATGGGTGGGGATAGAGCAGGTTGTTAAAAAAACCAATCCCGAACCGGAGTTTAGGGGTCAGGGAACCTTGTCCCCTCCTCCCTCAGCCCCGATCCGGGACGGTTGGTTTTAGAAGAAGGTCAGCATCTACCTTTTGAAATTAGAGGCTGACCAGAGAAAGTTGTGGGAGAGGTTGCATAAAAAGAGAGGAAACAAGTGTTTTGAAGGAAGGAAGAGAGGCTAAGCTGGGGCCGGACGGGGTGCTGAGTCCCTTCAGCACGGCGGCCAGAAGGGCAAATCACCGCGCCCCTTACAAGGTTGTCACAGTCAAACGTGACGAAGAGTGTAGGGGTGGGTCTCGAGGCCCCTCCATGTTTTCTCATCACACGTTCGACCTTGACGGCCTTATGGTCGGCCAGCTCTAGGGTGATGTCCTCAATGGAGTAGTCAACGAGTTTCCTCGCATAAACTACTTCTTTCACAAAGTTCATGGTAGAGTGTGGAGTCACACTCATCGCGGTGCCATGAAGTGTCCGAAGAGCACTTATCTTGGCCGCCTTGGCGGGATTTGCCGCATTCGCCAGAAGGCTCCCGTCCGAGAAACGGGTCACCTTCAGCTCTCTACCAATTACACGAGCTAATCCTCTCCTCTGATGGATCATGTTTCCCTTGGAGAACATGATGCCATCAGTAGAGCAAATAACGAGTAAGCGCTTGAAGTCAGCGGGCTCAAAATGGCCAGGTAACCTCTGAATGAGGGGCCCCGATGTCATCGAGGCTCCGCCCTGTGCACTCTTGGTCTTAGTCTTAGTCAGGGGCTGCACACACGGGGGAGTAAAGGGGCTGGATGTCCTGATCTTGGCTCGATCGCCTACTAAATTGTCAGCAGACCCATCCGACCCCGCAGCCCCCGCGGATTGAGAGGAAACCCCGAGTCTCCTTGGTCTTTTTAGTCTTTTTCTTTTCTTTTTTTGGAGAGAAGGGCGGTAAATGAACCCGCTTCTCACCTCCCAGGCCAGATGGACCAGCCTCAGCCAGGTCCTTCTCCGGAATGTTGAAGGTCCTGGTAGTCGTAGGGGCACCTGTGGGAGGAGATCCCTTCCATCCTTGTACTGCCTCAAAGACCCCATCCGTTTGAGGAGGACCTTTAATAGGGGTGGATTCGGGTTGGGTGTTTAGAGCCGAGCCCGGATTCCCCCCCCCATGGAAGGCCCTACCGTCTGAGGCTGGGGTTCCTCAAGGACCATGTGCGTCACAAGAGGGGCCTCCAGTTGGCCATCCCCTCCCAAGACATCGCAGGTTTCGTTGGCTGTATTGTCACTAGTCTTGTGTGGGGAGGCACAGGCCTTGACCCCAGCAAGGTTCAATATTTTTGCCAGCAGGTCTTTTGAGGAATGCAGCGTAAGGGGCCGGGCTTCCCTCTCCCCCCTAAGGGGGTTTGCCCTAACGAGCCTGTTACACGACAGGAAATCGGCAATAGGCTGCCTGTTGGCTTTCTTGGCAGTCCCCTTGGAAAGCAAAGAGGGGACTGCTACTGGAAAAAGAGAGGTGCCCGAAAGTCACCTGCAGAGAAGGGGGTGAGGGGGAGTCCCCTGCACCCGTAGGCGCAGGAGAGAAGTAAGCCTCATCTCTGGTTAGAGAAATATTGAGGGTCCCCTGCGCAAGCACAGTGGGGGGCCTCCATTTTTTTCTGTTGAGCTGCACGAGGGCGGCTCCTTCATTGTTATAGGGGGAATTAAGGGGAGATGGGTTTTTTTTGCATCATTGGGCATGGTGACCCTCTTTGTTTTACAGGACGCAATCGCTCACCACCTCTCGCAGTAGCCCGCACTGCAAGAGGTGCTTTCAGGCCCGGCAGACCCAGGCGCCGCCATTTAGGACCACCCCTCCTGCCTGGTGGCCTGGCAGTCCATCGGCATGGCGGCTCCACATTGAACACGGAGTAAAAAAGATAGATTTTGAAGACGAGAGGAAAAGGGATGTGAGGAAGGTATGGTTGGGGATGAAGCAGGTTGTTAAAAACCACCTACCCCAGACTGGAGCTCAGGGATTAGGGAACATTGTCTCCTCCCCCCTTAACCTCAATCCAGGACGGTTAGCTAAGAAGAAGGTCAGCTTCTACCCTGTGGAATTAGAGGCTGACCAGAGAAAGCTGTGGGAGAGGTTGTTTGAAGAGCGACGAAGTAGGGGAGAAATACAGGCTATCTGAAGGAAGGAAGAGTGGCTAAGCTAGGGCCGGATAAGGCGCTTGATCCCGTCAGCACGGCGGCCAGGATGGCAAATCGCTGCGCCCCTTATGGGGCCGATCTGGGACGGTTTGCTTGAGAAGAATGTCAGCATCTACCCTGTGAAATTAGAGGCTAACCAGGGAAAGTTGTGGGAGAGGTATGAACAGCGAGGAAATACAAGTGTTTTGAAGGAAGGAGAAGAGGCTAAGCTGGGGCCGGACGGAGCGCTGGATTCCGTCAGCACGGCGGCCAGGATGGCAAATCGCCGCGCCCCTTACGGGATCTAATTTTGGCAAAGTGAGTGCTGAACACGGAGAGCGTTTTCATCAAGATATCAAACTATGGATGAGAGATATTAAGGCCGATTGAAGACAAACATGATTGCAGACTACTGTTAAGTATTAAACGAGAGTGTGTAGACATCAAACACTCCAGATACTCTCGCAATCGAAAATTTCTTCCATGACTGTATAGGTTTGTGTTAGATTTCCTGTGTTTCCTCCATTATATTAGAAAAATAACCTGTATGTACTTAATAATTGGTGATGTTATCTTACAATGTATTTTATGTTGACATTTTAACTTATGGTCTAAATCTATAACACTTAGGAAACTATCCTTACCGAGTAAATACATGCAACACGTCGTAAAAATGGATGCCATATTTGAAATTAACCCGTCAAATTTAATTAAAAACAACCACAAAACATACGTCAGCAAAAAGTGTGTTGACCAGTGTAATCAGTGGATGTGATTCATTTATTTTCCTGCCACCTAATTTTAAAAGAGGAACTATGTTAAAGATGAGTATTTTCTTCGGAAAAATATTAAGAAAAGTGTTTTTAACAATCGAACTCCGTCTAGGGTTAACCTAATTTTGAAAGTACCCCAAAATATGGTACAAAATCCAAAATATAAGAAATTTATTACATTGAAAGCCATATCCGATCCTCTCATTCTGATATTGCCTGAATACGAATATTTCTAACTCTTGTGGCATAACAACTCTTCCTTATTATTTATACCGCCTTATGAACGAGTTGAGATGAATAGTGTAGTGCTTTTTCTATTTCGGCTTAATAATATTTGTATGTCAGAGTATGCTTTTAAAGCTCTCTAACTTGTTTTACGTATCATTGTCAAGATAATCTTGATGCATCGTCCAACAAGCGAGCAATCCTTATAGGAATTAAGCATAATCTTGTTTATTTAGGGGGTTAGTGGTGATGAAAAGGTTACGAGGCTATTTACCCAGTAGGAGTCCCATCTTATCCATTATTTCGCTACTCGTTTAAGACATATTTCTTCATACCCTCTTTTATTAATATATTTCATTTTTATTAAAAGAAATAATTATTATTATCATTTCTTTCTATCTATTTTATTACTCTTTCCTCTTTATTAGTTATTCACTTGGTTTATTCTTTACGCCAACTCATATTTACAGCTATCAATTCATTCTTACGTTATTATGGGAGTGAAAGGCTTGAATATTATAAACTAAATTTAAGCCTATAAAAGAGTTTTAGATAATTGTTTCCTCCTTTTTCGCAATAAACATTATGTTGTTATTTTTTCAACCACAGGATTATATTTCTTCAGGTCTTGGTGGATATAGATTACGGAGGAGTTAAAATATCTGTATACAGAAATTAAACAAACAAATGATTAGGGACTAACTCGGTTCAAATGAAATTCCAAATACTTGCATAAACACCAAAATATATAGGGAATAACAATTCACTTCGAAATGGCTAGACTTCCGGAAAGTAATCAAATTCATGACAATTTATTTTATATTTATCATGTATTCTATTCATATTTTCGAGAAATAAATAAAGGAATTCCTCAAGGCCCTAGATAAATCCGATCCTGTTTACCGTAATGTTCCAAAATAAAGTATGTCTTTAAAACTTCAATACGTTAGCCCATCACTTCCCGTTTTTACACTAATTTAAAGGATATTTTGCGTAATATTCTACTACTACAAGTTAACGTTACATTTGTATGCATAAGGAATAATACACCTTGTTAGTTTTCTCCATATAAGGATCATATTCATTAGATGTGAAGAAATTCTTAGATTACCAATACAAGTGTTGAGGGTGTAAGGCCAGCTAAGTAGATTAAAGTAATCTATGTACATATAGAAGAAAGGACCTATACACATCTGGGAAAGAATATAGAACCATAAAACTACTGTCCACAGTAGACTTTTATAGTCTATGTAACATGGTACTGGTCACTCTTCTGAAAATTTCAAAGGTCTCTCCGATTTCTGCACCTTGTTTTCTTTTCTTAAAATAGGAGAGAAAGAGAAAAGAGTGAGAAAGAAAAAGTGAGAGAGAGATTTCGGAATCTCGTAAATATTGTAAACACTTAAGTGATGAATTTCAATGCTGATTAATAATAAATGTAAAAATGAGAACCAGAGAAGAAAAAATGTTGGTACTTATCGAACACCACAAGTATAATTATTCAATACTTTAATACAGATACGTCTAGTTGTATTACGATTATTTTAAAATTCATTACATAAATTCTTATTTTATGATGTATTCAAGGTTTCCATCTTCTAAATACGGCATAGTTTCAGAAAATGAATGTTCTAGCACAGCAAGCCCCTGAAGATCATCCTATGACGGTGACACCTAGCAATATTGGGCTGTTTGAGGTCTACTTAATTAGGGTACTCATGGCCACGGCTGCTCCACGCTCGATGCCAGCTTTCACTCAACCTCCAAGACGCTCTCCATCCAATCGAGCCTCAACCCACTTGATAAGGCAACCAAGAAGTATTCCAGCATGTTTTTGTTAATAAATAATACAAACTGTGAGCGTGTTAGTATAATCAACTACTCGAGATCAATATATTTTTTGAATTTTCCTGGTGATCAATAAAATGAACAACTTTACCATTGCTAAAAGCAACTGATTCTATATGATAGGCCCGTAATATAAATAGAATTGCCTTTGCTTGTATAATTCTATATAAGTAAAACTAGATATTAATGAGGGGCTTTCTCATCGAATACATGATATATTAAAGAGATAGATTAGTAGTTGCAACTCACACATCTAACACAAAAATTTATGCAAAAAGAACTGATTTGCTTTTCTGTTGATTCACTCTTAAACGAGCGAGGTTTTGACTTAATGCTGTGAATTTTAAGGACTTTGAAGGTATATTTAGTATTATAATGGCATGAAAGGGAAAAAAATGGATTTTGTTTTTAATTAACATATACATTACATAATTAATTTACATGCGAGAGCATACGATAAAACAAAATAAATAATTTTTCACTGCAATCGAAATTGATCATGAGATAAATTTATTATTATTCCTACGAATATATCGCTTCATTTAAGGACCATAAATAAAAAGAATTAAGAAATATGCTTTACACCGTAATTAAATGTTGGTCTTAACATGTCGAGTCCTTAAATGATCTATTATTTCACTTAATTTATAAGGGAAACACGAGGGCAACTTCCTGTCAATGAAGGAATAGGCTTCGCTTCATGTTGCTCATTAATGAGGAAAAAATATAACAAACTTTGCCTTTGAATGTGGCGATGTATGAAAACCACGATTTTGAACATTGAACTGACATAGAGATGAAGATACCTCACAAGGTTGACGTTACATTATTTTTTAGCATGTTTTGTAGTAATTGGGAGAATTAGAAGTACGAGTATGCTCTGAAATACTCGATGAAGAAATTCTCGGCCTGTTGAGAAAATGCTTTGTAAGATAGGAGGAACTGCTCTGAAGAGCCAGAAGGAGAGATTTTCAGGATGGTTTTGTTCCCCCAAAATTAGTTGGCGTGTGGTCTTCCTAGATGAGAATTTGATTTCATGGAAATTTGCTTCCGGATGAACCGGAAGTGTGATAGCAACGAACCTCTCCGAAGGAAGGTGTTCTACTCCTTCTCTCCTAGCGACAGACATAACCTAGGATCGAAATCTCGTAGGTCACTCAAGATTACACATGCATGTCTATATCTCGTATGGGAAAGCCGGGAAACAGTATTCGACATATTGCTTTTACTTAGACATCCCAAAACAAAATGTCTCGCCTATATTTCGAGAAAAAATAAAGTCCTCTCACGATTAATAATTATTAACGGCGATGAACTTGAGGTGAGCTAAAACGAACAGAAAGATTGGAATAAAATCCAATTAAATTTTGACAAATTTGGAGGTCAAAAAAGTGCTGAAAACTGCTTTAGCCATTCGGACGTCAGCATCTGTGTCGGAAGCACAGATGGCACTATTCGAAATTAAATATAACGAAATTGTTCCTAAAAAGACTTCCAAATTATGTTTTCTCAGTCTTTAGATTAGTTTCTTTGCCTCTTACATTATATATATATATATATATATATATAAATTTCGGACGTTAATATATTATAAAAAAAAATGTAAAAAGAAGCTATATCGGAATCAAAAGGACCATATTTTTCGTCCTAGAAATGACTTCTTTTCTTCTGTCAAAATACAAGAAATGAGAAATATTTGAGAGAAAGACTGGATATATTTCTGAGTTCATATGTCATTGGATGCCCTTATTCAAGTACTGATGAATTTCAACTTCACCGCAAATGAAGATCAAAATAGAGCGTGAGTGTAACAAGTACAGCATTACATAATTGTTTAAGTTTGTTTTTTGAAAAACTGTCTAACTTTATTTTTATCTCTCTTAGGTCAAAAAGAAGAGACACTTTACTCATTAGCTAAAAAAACACGGTCCAATTACTACAAGAAGTCATTACTCTAGGGTGGTTACAATTCTGCTTAAGCACAGGGCAAATTAATATATAAAAAGTTATTAGCTATCTAAATTCCAGACTCGTGCCAATGAAATCTCCAAAAGAGGGTATAATTTTTGAGAAAGATTTATCCACATCTTGAGAATTATGAGATATGAATAGACCTATATCAGAGAGGTTGTGACTTAATACCCGAAAAGCGGATTCAAATCGGGTGTATGTACATTCTATTAATTCAAAATAAATTGATTAGTAGAGCCATATGGTAACTAAGTGATACTAGTGTGTGAGTATTATTCAGTGAAGGTACAGGACAACAAATCATAAGGATATAGTATTAAAGGGTGAGGCCTAAGACAAATTCAGATAGGGTTTAAGAAATGCTTGGGGTGTTATACGTTGGAAACGACATGAGAGATATGAATATTGGGAGCGGAATAGAAGTGGGGTTTGGGGGAAGAGGCTTGAAGTTTTATATATTCGAAGGGGACAGATAAGTACGTATATCAGGAAGGCCTTTGACGTCATAAATTTGTAGAAGATAATTGAGATAATGATCTTGGTGAGGGGCTTGGAATTAAGGTAGTGTGGAGAACTCGAGGCGAAATGCGAGGGCTACTTTTTTATAACACTTAGAAAGAGAGAGGAATGGAAGGAGGGCTTAATAGCATATATTTCGGGAAGCGAATCGCTGAGCTTCCGGAGTTGGTTGGCTTATGGCAGGGGCTGCCTCCTATGTTTATTTAAGTAGGGCTCGTTAAGGCTGAGGTTACCGAAATATGACAGTGTGCTTCAACTCAAACTAGCTAAATAGGTTCCCGGGAGTAGACGAGACAAAGTGCGGAGAGAGCGAGTTCTGGTTGAGTGAATTAATTCTGGCAAATCAAGAGAGCAAGTTAGCCTAGGAGTCTGACCAGGCCGTGCCACTTCAACTAAATGTGATGGGCTGAGAGCAGTTAGCTAAAGCTCATAGCATTAGTAAACAACTTTTTCTTTACCAATCTTTTTATTTGAATATATTAACCTTCTAACAGGATTATCATCTATCATAGGCACAGTCGAGAAGTGCGTAGGACAAAATAAATTATATTAACGACTGGACGGGAACAAAAATTCGTGTGTTCATACTCCTAGCTTAGAATAAATTGATTGGCATCTCTTGATAGACCTTCAAATCCGTCGACGTAAATCACTCGAAACAAAACAGCAGTTACAAAGAATTACATTAGCGCTATCAGCACCACACTTTTAAACGCCGCATATCTGCCATAGATGCACCCAGTTATTCATAAAAATCGCAGGTACGAGGGGCGGTAAATAAGTTTTGCGAATCGGTAGCGCAAAACAGAGAAAGGGGGATGGCTGTTTTTTGGGGGGGTTAGGACAAGTTAGGACAAGTCAGGACCTTAAGCCGCACGCTTCTGCCTCGTCTATTTAAGAAGCAGTAGCTGATCGCAGATCGTCAGTCACAAATATTTCAACAATGGAGAAGGTTGAGAACTGCGTAATGATCAAATTTTGATCAAGGAAGGCAAAAATGCAAAATAGTTCCATGAACGCATGGTTGCAGTGTACACCGACACTGCCGCATTCCTATGCAACCATTGCTCGCTTGAATAGGAAGTTCCACCATGGTTGTGAGTCTCTTGAGATGCCTCCGGTCAAGGACGCCCGTCAGACGTGACCAACGAAGACAATGTGGCCCGTTTTGAGAGGATGATCCTCGAAAATCGACAAGTAAAGGTCGGAGAAAATGAGGGAGAACTTGGACTATCACATGGGACTGTTATCAACATCATTCACGACAATTTGGCCATGGCCAAGGTCTCTGCCCGTTGAGTCCCTAGAAACCTCACGCCCCGTGGTCGACCTCAACGTCATCAAAGTATACAAGGCCAGAGTTGCACAAGCTGCCCTGCACGAGTGCGGATTCGAGGAGCTCAACCATCCCCCTAAAGTGCAGATCTGGCCTCTAGCGACTACTTTTTATTCGGCCAGCTCAAGGTTGCACTGTGTGGACGCCGGTTTGAGGACGATGAAGATGTCCAGCTCGCCGTTCAGGAGTGGATTGAACAGCAGTCGCGAGATTTCTGGTTGTCAGGAATTCGAAGCCTCAGGGACAAGTGGCGCAAGTGCATTGAAGTCGAAGGTAGTTATATTGAAAAATAATAAAACATTTTTCCTCATATCTCGTTTCCTTATATGAGGATTGCAAAACTTATTGACTGCCCCTCGTAACTCTTATAACCGATACCAAGCCCTCTTTATAAACGTATGTACGGGAAAAGAATCTTGACTATTTCACTGGAATTTAGTCGGAAATTTATTTGCAAGTATTCCTTATCTGATGTCAAATCTGTTGCTGGTGAAGACATTATCCTCTCTATTTAATACGTAATAAAGCACAACCATAATTATTGTTGTGAATTTTAATGTACTAGCGCTCCAGGCAACAAATTATACAATACTGTCTGTGATTTAGATGAGCCAAGTAATAATTTGGGGGTGAAGTTAGTTAAATGAAATATTCATCTATCTTTATCCTTTTTCCACTATATCAACATCAAATAACTTTCAGTCGCCTGCAGAGCCAAAAGGCTTATTTTAGTTTACCCTGAGCTGCCTGCAAATTTGAGCAATAGTTGTTTACATTTACGAAAAAAATTGGCATTTAAAGTCACCTCTACCATTTTATATTAAAGTAATAAAAAATGGAGCATTTTACAATCTAACAGCTGACTATACTCTTTTAAATTTAATTACTGTTAAAGATATTTTTCTTCGCCATTTCTTTATCCATTACGTAGCTACATACGTGAAAGCGAGCTTATACGAATGCCTCCTCTACCAGCGTAGTTATATAATAGTGAAAAATTATTCAAGAAGTTCATCTACCATTCTTTTTAAAGGTTAGCATTCACGGTTGCTTATACATATTACCTTTTGGCTAGTTTTATTTAGAGGAAGACAAGCAGCACCTAGAGCAACTCTGCCACAGATTTCAAATGCATGGATGGTAGATAAATTTGGCGAAATACGTTTCTAGGTTGAAGCCGTAACTTTATACGTTCCATGTTCCATTCGAAAGGTACATCTCCATTCACACTAAGGTCAGAGAGTGCATAAAACTCTTCCTTTTTCCCTCTGTTGACAAAGAAGGTTCTACTCCTGACCAACGAATAATTTAGGGATCTCCTCTCTTATTCGTGGCTATATACATAATTGGCGGAAATATTCCCTATTAAAGACGGTAGCGTCGATTTGAGAAGCTTTTTATCACGCTTTAGCGCAAAAGCTAAGATCATAACGGACAATCATATGTAGCATGCGATGTATAGACCAAACACTGGTATCATTCAAAATGTTAGTATATGGATATAAAACTTCATATGGGTGCTCTTAGCCATAGGTATTAGACATAATTTAGATAACCAATACTACCCTCAACGGATGGTGAACGGGTGCAGTTTGCAACTTCTGGTTGAGGTGTTATTCTCTCTCCGTTGCCGCCCATTTGAGAATTATTTTGTGTTTTACTTCTAATCCAGAGATCTTAAAAGGAGAAATATTTCGAAAAACAGATAGGTGAGTGTACCTATATATTTTAAATTAACATCGAAATGAGCAATAGCTTCACACACCTTTACCTAGGTTCAACTAAGATTTTACAACCCATCAAGTGTACCTATGTTCTACAGCAGAGCAAAAGTAAATTTCAAGCTCATGTTCGTAACGTAAATCTCTACAGACACATTCTGCTAAAAAAATAACGAAGGCCGGGATACATTCTTGAACGTATTCAAAGATGTCTATGAGTCGGGATTTACGATCCAAATCCACCAAAGCTATCGTCTATGACATTAGGCAAATTCATTGCAAAGATATCCTGATTGATATTAGTCTATCCAATCCTTATTTCATATCGACATCTCTCTCATCGTTCAGGAATATTCACTTGCACAAATGGAATTCCAATTTTCAATGTCGTGTTCATTCCTATTATTGTCACTGTTTCATTATTCAACTTTGCACATTATTTCCGACAGAAGCAATTAACGAACAAATTCATTTGCTTTTCATATTGTACAAGGCGTAATGAGAATTAGCATTCTCGCATTTGTCTTATTATAATGATGAGCTGATAACTATGAATTTAACTTTCTAGAAGCCTCTTAATGAGAGGTAAAGTATTTTCTCTTACAAATAAGTTATAGATAAATTGTCTAGCTTGAGAGTCACCCACGCGTCGATATAAATATATATATATATATATATATATATATATATATATATATATATATATATATATATATTCGCCATGATTTCTTCGACAAAGCTTGAGTTCAATATTAAGCAAGCAGACCAAAACGAAGAAAGCGGGCCCCATCTTTATTCGCTACGTTTCGAGTTATTTCTAAACCCATCTTCAGGAGCTATGAAAAAAATCTGAAATCTAAAGTTTAATCTATACTGCGGCACTAGTACAATATAATTAAAAATTGAGGCAAGCCGTGGTAAAATACTAAAATGAACATTTGGTTAACAAATACCAAACTAACAAAAAACTAGTGAGGTAACTACAGTAGAAAATATTTGAAACAAAATTATATTAAAAAAATGCAAACAAAATAAACGTAACGGTATAGAACCTAAGAATAAAATGGGGGAAGGAGGGAATCAGAGTTGAAAAGAATATACAATACTGGGTGTCCAAGAAAAAAGTTAAACGTACTTTGAATTAGTATAACTCAAAAACTATTGGAGACTTTTGGGTCTTGCAAAAACTATTTCATTTATCAACTATTTATCTGTCGATTCTATAAATTTTATTAAATTTCCTTTTATGATTTTGATATACTAATGGGTTTAGTGCCGGCTATCAGATATGTTTGCGCAAGGAAGTAAAATAATGAAACGAAGCCTAGGAAGGCTAGGCCACCGTGCACTCTCAAGAGAAGCGTTGGGAGCCTAGGTAGCTTAGGTCCCAGTGCGATTCTCTAAACAAAGCCTAGGCCATTTTACAGTGGTTTTTTAGCCATGCTGTGGTTTGGTCTCGTCATTATTGCTTACTAAGCGAATCAAAGCGTTACTGTGTAAAAGTTTACTTCCATAGAACCTTTTTAATCGTGCAAAAGATCAACGCGTATTTGTAGTCACAAACTTTATTAAGACTGGCAGTATTAAACAACTACAAGATTCATTGGAACAACGTTTCCCAGGTAGGCACCCACCAAACAAGTCCACAATCGGGAAAAATGTTCGCAAATACCAACATGAAGGAACATGCTTAAATCTAAACAAAGGTCGTTCGGGTCGTATGAGAATAACAGAAAATATCGAAAATGTTCCGATGACACTTCTTCAAAATCCACATGTAGCAGTCAGAAAAAATGGGTTGCAATTGTCAAAGTCATCTTTTAACTACATTATTAAACATGACTTAAAATGGCATCCTTATAAGATGCATGCAAGACACAAGCTTCTTGAAACTGATTTTCCTCGTCGTAAACAATTTGAAGAATGGCTTATCCTTAAACATGCTCTTTTTTGGAAAACATTGTGATTGGTGATGAGGCAGCCTTTTTCATGAATGGAAAGGTAAATAGTCATAACATTCGGCAGTATGCGCCCCCCACTCCCCCAGTATTCAACTTTGACGCACGGATTTGTCAGCAGAAAATGTTTCTGTGGATCAGAATATGCGGGAATTGCTATCTTGTTGGCCCATTGTTTTACGAGAATAACTTGATTGGTGCTGCCTACCTGAGCATGATCCACGAAAGGATCTTCCCGGAACTCTGCCAGATTTACGGCAATCAATTAAATAGACTTTGGTGGATTCAAGACGACACACCAGCACATAGACAGCTTGATGTAAGAACAAAACTAAGAGAAACGTTTGACAACCGCATTGTCGTGCTAAATCATGCAATTGAATGGCCCCCAAGATCCCCTGACTTAACACTGTGTGATTATTTCTTATCGGGATATCAAGAGAATAAATTGTATTATACTCCAGCACAAAGCATCAGCCAGTTAAGCGATAGTATCACACGTGAAGTGAATAGACTTAAGGAAAATCACAAGTTAATCAAAAAGGTTGTTCAATCAATGCGACCAAAGGCGTAACTGTGCTTGGGAAAAAATGGAGGACATGTGGAAGGAAACGGTGCTTATAAAATTAAAAAATAAATTTCGATTACCCCTATGAAGAGATGTTATTTTTAAGAATGGATTTAAATATATTTGTTGATATTAACTTCGAAGTTTCATTATTTTACTTCCTTAGGCAAACATAATTTTGATAGCCTTCATTAAACCCATTAGTGTATTATGTCGTAGAATGGACTCTCGACAATATACCATATATAACTATTCGTTGAGGGAACTTTTTCAATTATCTTTAGAGTGCGTTAATGTCTGGCGGGCCGATATTATGTATCTTCGATATGCTTAAGAAGTGGAACTGAGCTCAAGGATAATAATATTGCTATCATTAATAAAATAGAGTTTTATTAATAATAACTATCAAAAAACACAAGACCGAAAATATTGACATAAACAGAGAATGGAAAAGGTCGTGGAGGCTCAGGCTAATCCGAGAATTAAAGGATTTAATAAGGGAAAACAAATATAGAGTTAAAGGGATGGGATGGTTCGCTAAACCATTTAAAGCACAGGATAGAATTGACAAAAGGGTTAAGTACTCAAAGGTGACGTTTGGCTTACGTAACTTTATAATAGTAGTGCAGTGGAAGGCGACGTAAAGGAATTTTCGGTCCGCTGGCGAGTTCCAGCCGAAAGGGGGGGGGATAAGATGATCCTGACGTGGCGTCTTGGGAATGAGAACCATTTCTCGACAAACGGCTTGAAAAACAATGGCTGTTCTACGTTGTTCTCCTTCCAAAAACAAGGGGGTGAGAACCGTCTCTTGTCTACGGGCTCAAGAACAATGGCTGATCTAATGTTGTTCTCCTCTGAACAACAAGGGGGAAGGGTGAGAACCGCTTCTTGGCGAACGGACTCACAAGAACAATGACTGTTCTACGGTGTTCTCTTGTGACAACAGGGGGAGGGGGGTGAGAACCGTCTCTTGTCTACGGGCTCAAGAACAATGGCTGTTCTAATGTTGTTCTCCTCTGAACAACAAGGGGGAAGGGTGAGAACCGCTTCTTGGCAAAAGGCCTAAAAAAAACAGTAACTGTTCTAAGGTGTTCTCTTCTGAACAACGGGGGAAGGGTGAGAACCGTTTCTTGTCAACGGGGATCGAACGAACAATGGCTGTTCTAACGTTGTTCTCTTTCTGAACAACAAGGGGGAAGCCTTTTGGACTCGGCGTCAAAAAGGCTTGAACTTTGGCACTCAAGGGATTTTGTCCTCCTTCTGGACAAGTGATGGTGAATCTCGAGGTCGAGGTCCCTTGGCGCACAAAGTGAGAGAGGGTCATGGTGATGTTTCGCGACGAAAATCTGGACCTCCAATCTGATCTTAGTGGTAAAGTTTCCATCTAAATAGTCGAGACACTCCCTTGGCGTGATAGACAATGGAGTGGGAGCTTCGAGGGAATGCACAGCCGAGGCTGGGAACAATGCCTTATCTTCCCATAAGCCTAACTCAATCTGGTGAGGTCGGCGTATGGGGGCGAACGGGGGGACGATAACCTCCTTGTTTAAACATTGACATCCGGTGGCTGCGATAAGACGCCAAGCTTCGAAGCGAGGATGCACGTGAGAGCAACGTGGTTGCTAAATAATATGTGATATGAGTTGAAACTAACGCTGCCTCAACCCGTTCTATTACATATTAATATCGTAAAAGGGAATTTAATTAAATTTCTAGAATCTTTAGATAAATAGTTGTTAAATTTATTTTGTTTTGCAGGACTCTAAAATCTCCAATAGGTTTTGAGTTATACAAATTCAAATTACCGTTAACTTTTTTCTGTGACACCTTGTATAGTAAAACTAAATAAAGAAACAGAACATTACATTACATTGTCGAATAACAATGAGAAGTGAAAACGGGCAGGAAATTTAAGATTGAATACTGTTCGGTTAGTTTTTAAGTTATAATAACGGAAAAGATGACGCGCCATTATTTAAATTTGGGTGGTTGTATTTAATACATAAAGAATCTTTAATGCCGAGAGTGGATGTATATTTAGCAAATTTTAATACAGAAAAATCATTTAAGGATACGTCTGTCTTAAAATCTATTGTATGATAACTAATTGGTAATAATCTTTATTAATTAAAGTTTTACCGGTTCTATAGCTTAAACCCATGTGAGAACAGTATCTTGCCTGGAGAGAAAGCACCGTGCTTCCTATATAGGTTTCCTGCTTACAGCTAGGGCAAGTAAATTATAAACTATGCTCGAACTCAACGACGTGGTAATACCATCCTTTACTCTGAAAAAATTGCCAATATTTTTGCTGTTAATGAAAATAAGATTAAAATTTTTTTGACAGTAAAGCTTCCTTAAAATGGTGGATAGACGTTTCCGGAGCAGGTCATTAAAATTGGGTGATGTCTGGCAACATGAAGAACCTAATTTCCTTGAACATTAAAAGAAGTGGAGGGGTTATATAACCCGGAGAGAAATTTCCTTATAAAGATTTTGACTTAGGATAATGGAGAGTCATTTTTAACAAAATAATCTTTTAAAAAGCTAAATTCAAAATGCATATTAAGGTAGGTAGGATACAAGTTAAAACCTCTGAAGATGAGTGTTTTAATGGCACTAATTTTATATGCTATATCACAAAAACTACAGAAATTTAATCCCAGCTCGGTGAAAGTTGGTTTTCTAAAGACACTAGTTTGAATGCCAGATGGGGTACGGGATTAATATCTAGAAATAGCAAACTATTATTAAACTCATGTTTTTAGGTCAAAGTAATATTAGGGTATAAATTTTTAATAAAACTAATAATCTCTTTAGAGCACAAACTAGAATAAAATAACAGCAAAGGTATCGTCATCATATCTTTTATACACTAAGGAACGGCATTGATAAGAGCAAACTGGCCCTAGTGAGCCTTTCATCCCAACACCTTCAATTTGATGATAAACTACCTTATTAAAAGTGTGAAAAACTGAATCCAATAAAGAGGTTATCTTTATCTGGAAATGCTTTACTTTAAATAATTTTTATATTTCTCTGAATGAGAATATTAGTAAATAAGGATCTGATATCCAAGTTTGAGAACAATTCCAGAAGTAAAATCATGTCTATTATTAATGTCATATTTATTGGAAGTAAAAGGGTTTAATAGTGGTGCTAAAACTTAGAAACTTTATACGAAGGAAGGGTGTATGAAGCTAGAATGGGAAGAAAAGGGTATCCTGTTTTATGTATCTTAAGTAGCTCATAGAGTAGACTCAAGTATGATGATGAGACATATAAAGAATTGTACACAAAATCACAGGAAGATTTCAACTTGAGTAGAAAACGATTAGTTTTCTCCTCTAAACGATGAATAATAGTCAAAGATTGTTCTTTAATTTCAGTAAACTTTGATGTATCTGACAAAATCTAGGAAATTTTTGAAATGTAATCAGTCCTATTCAAAATCATCACCCCATTACTAAAATACTGTTTAGTAAAGAAGAGAGAAGAAAATTTCATGTTTGATTTTATGAGAAATATTAGTTTTAAGGTCAGTAAACGAACCTCAAATTGGCAGATGTTAGATATCATGAATAAACTTTTCAAAGGAAACATAATAATTCATGTATTCAAGCCTGAAGTTTGGCAAATTAAATTGGAGTTCGAAAGAGAGAATAAACTTTTCCCTTTTCGAGAGTATAGCGTCAGAATGATTAACTACACAGTTCAAATAGTGCAGTTTAGGCCGTGATAAGTTAAGTTTTGTGAGTTTGCGTCATGGACTGACGAAATTCTCTGGGCATAGGACGAAATATTCTGGAAAACTATTGAAGACAAACATAGGTAGTGTAAACAAGAAAGAGTTAGGGGAAGAAATTTAGAATATAAATTAACAAGGGCAATAAGCTTATTCTGAGCGCGAAATTTAAAGTTAATCTCATTAATAAGTAGGTAATCCAACGAGCAAACAAAAAAATCACTCGAATATAGAGATTTCCTTTATAGTTTGATATGTAGAAACTTTAGAAAAACACGACCGTTGCGACAGATTTCAAGAAATTCCAAATCAAGACAGACCTTCTTTAACTTCCGCCGGGAATTCTCGAGATGACGGTAAAGTTGTAGACCTTCTTGTCCATAGTGTGATTATATATACATATATATATATATATATATATATATATATATATATATATATATATATATATATATATATATATATATATATATATATATATAGCAGGTAAGAAGAGCAAATACTGAATATAACACTGAATATTGTAGGCTAGAATAATAAAGATTTATAAAAAACAATGATAATTAAATGCTTTGGGCCAAAAATGTACTAGTATGTAAAACAAAAATAAAAATATTAAAATGCAATAAAAAGGACAAAAATCTGTATATTAAGATAAAAAATAAATACATTCAAACGAAATTACTAATGTTACAATTAGAAGAAAAGGAAAACCTCAATAAATACACTAAAATTTGTTGCCTATTTCGGAGAAAGCTGTGAGCTGAATGAATGAAATGTAAAAGTTATACTACCAAGAGAGATGTGATTTAGTATTAGTTGGTACTCTGTTCTATGTAGTTGGTTAATAGAAAAACAACAACGAGAAATTTTTTTTAATTAAGGCAGATTATATTTAATTAAAAGCACTCAATTATGAGAATGTCAGATTTAGATTTTGATGTAGATAATATTTTAAATGGATTATAATATATAGCTATTTTACATGAATAGGTATTTTACAGGAAATCGGACTTGAATATTTTGAAGAAGCTTGGTCTAAAGTAAGATCTTATTGTAACTAGACCGGATAAATCTAAAGGTGTTGTCCTCATCAACCGCTCTGACTATGTTTCCAAAATGCAAACAATTATTTCTGATGAATCTAAATTTTAAATAGTTAATACTTCACCGTTTAAGCTAATCATTAATATAGAGGACCGAATCAACAAAACTCTTAGGTCAATTAAAAACCAGAAGTTGATTTCCGAAGTAACCTACTAGTCACTTTCTTCTTCTGGTTCTTCATTGTGTTCTGGACGCTTAAAATTCACCTAGTTACGATATTGCTAAATTTTTAGTTCTCATTCTCTCTGATTTAACTCGAAATGAATATACTGTTGATTATTATAAGCAATTTGTAGATGAACTCAAGCAGCTTGGTTCCAACGGCCCTATGGTCAGCTATGACGTTTCATCTCTCTTCACAAACATTCCATTATCTGAAACCAAAGACATAATTTTCGATAAACTATTTCCTTATCACAATAGTTTACAATATGGATTTCCTCGATTTTCATTTAAAACACTTCTAGAATCAGCTGTCAAATATTCTTTTTTTCACTTATATTAAAAAAGTATAAAAGCAAGTCGATGGTTGGTCCACTTGGACCAACCATCGCTAACGTTTTCATGTGCCATTGGTAAATCAAATTTTTAAATGATTTCCCTAGAGAAATTAAACCTAAATTCTATAAAAACTACATAGGTGACACTTTTACATTATTCCATACCTCTGCACAATCGGAACTTTTCAAGAAATTCATAAACTCATATCACCCTAACATTTCATTTACAATAGAACCAGAAACAGATTACAGTTTATCGTTTTGGGGTGTAAAAATAGAAAAGAGTCAGGGTTGCTTTGTATTTTCTGTTTTCCGATAGCCAACGTTTAGTAACCTTGGTTTAAACTTTTACAGCTTCTGCACCTATCAATTTAAAGTTAATGTTTGTGGAACTTTAATTTACCGTGCCTTCAATATCTGTTCTAACTTGACCTTATTCTATTTGGAAATAATCAAAGTTGAAACCTTTTTTAAATTAAACAATTACCCACCCATAATTTATAAATTACATTAGGAACTTTTCAACTAATGTATTTAAACCTATAAATATTTATAATGTTCCCTGCAAAAAATTATACATTTCTTTTCCCTTTATGGGATACCAAACTAATACTTCTAGAAGGAATTGTCGAATATTTTGAAAAATTCTATCCGCATTTTAATTTAACGCCAATTTTTGTAAACTTAGTTCTTTGTTCACTGTAAAGGACTCCATTCCTGACACTTTGCGTTCCAGAATAGTATATAAATATACTTTTCATAAATATTTTTTAGGAACGTGCATTGGATGTACGAAACCTCTTCTCAAGGTTTGCATTGATGCTCACTGTGGGCTCAGTTACAGAACAGGGATGGATCTCTCCATAAAAGAAAACTCTGTTGTCCGATCTCATTCCTATTCATGTAAAATACCCATAAATTATAATCAATTTAAAATATTATCTGCATCAAAATATAAATCTGACCTCATAATTGAGTCTTTTTTAATTAAATATAATCAGCTTTAGGTAAATAAGGACTCTACTTCCACACCGTTATATATTGCCTGATTAATTTCCTTTGAATTTTTATTTAACTATTCACCATGGATTAATTACCACTTAAACAACCAACTAGCTAATATTTTTTTCGACAAACCAACTACATGGATCAGAGAAGCAACTAATACTAAATCACATCTTTCCAGGTAGTATAATTTTTAAATTACATTCATTCAGCTCACAGCTTTTTCCCAATCAGGTAACAAATTTTAGTGTAATTATTGAGGTTTTCCTTTCCTTCTAATTGTAACCTTATTAATTTCGTTTGAAATTATTTATTTTTTATCTTAGAATACAGATTTTTGTCCTTTATATTGCATTTTGATATTTTTCCTTTTGTTTCACATCATACTACATCTTTAGTCTAAAGTCATTAATTACACTGGACTGCATCCCCCAAAGAATTCCTTGCAACAAAGAAGTCATTCCATTTCCGATTAGAGTTATTGTATGCTGAATCCAGAAATCATACTAATTTTTTCAGGGAGGTTCTCATTTTTTTGTAATAACTGACACTAAATTGTTGAGGTTTATCGTGCAGAAATGCGTCTGAGCCAGGTCTATAAAATCCCTATTAATTTATATAGGTAAGTAAAGATAAACAGCGGTTGACAGGCCATTTTATTTTATTGAGAAGAAAAAAAATCATAATAAATGTACGTTACACACATACAGGACATGTACATATCTGCTTACGAAAATCACCATTGTATTTGAATATTGAGGCCAGCTATTCTCCCTCAAAGGCACGCGTTCGAGACTCTCTTGTGGGCCGGTGTATCAGCTGATGTTGCCCGGCTTCTTTGAAGCGACCAGTAGAAATCAGCCATCATCATCACGCTCCAATTGCCTTGATAGCGGTGCTCTATTTCGCACATATCTTGATGGAACCTTCTTCCCTTGTTCCTCCCTGAAGTCACCCAAGTTGGCAGGAAATATTCAAGATGGCTGTGGAGGAAATGCATTTTTATGCTCATCCTTACTCCAGCCATCTCATATGCTTGAAGCATGTTCCTAACTCTTTCCTTGTAGTCATCGGCTTCTGTGTTCCCCAAGAAGCCTGTTACAACTGACTTAAAACTATTCCAAGTACTTCTTTACTTCTTTCATAAGGTTTTAATGCTTTAGTAAAGTCGGTATCTGAAAAAAGCTCACGAATCTGTGGTCCAACAAATATGCCAGCTTTCACTTTAGCATCACTTATAGAAGGAAATTCGTAGGACAGGTACTTAAACCCTTCTCCATCTTTCTGAAGTGCCTTTTACAAAGTTCTTTATCAATCCCAGCTTAATGTGAAGTGTAGGTAGAAGCACTATCTCCGCTGTTACAAGTGTTAGAGCTTTGAGGTTATTGCGGGGAGGTACAAATTCCGTCCGTTTTGGCCATTGCACTTTTTGGTAGTGTACTGAATATGCACGCTTTCCCACAAGCATAAAAAGCATGGATGTTACGTGTAGCCACTCTGCAGCCCTATGAAAATACTTAGGACCTTTAGGTCAGCACAAAAAAGCCAGTTGTCATCTGATATGTTATGTTGTTAAGGAGAAGAGACATTGTAGCGTAGGTTTCTTTCAGGGTGACGGAATGCGCAATGGGCAATGATGCTAATTTTTAGCTATTAAAAAGCAGCACGGCTTTCAAACTCCCTGTAGAGGAATCGATACAGAGCCTCAATTCTTTAGCATCGTATTTCTTGCCCATGTGTCCCACAAGACCTGAAACATCATAGCAATACACAATATCATCTGTCTTAGTCAAGTACCGCACAAACATTTGCTCCCGATGCCTATGCCATGCAGTGTGTGCTGCTTCCCAAAAGATTTTTCTCTGCTAACATTTAGCCTAGCAATTACACAGATTTTTTTGACAGCCCAAGATCTCAAACAAGGTCATCTAGTTCGCTTTGTTCAAACAACTGACGGCTCTCCCACGGATTGCGGTAGGGTTAAACTCTTCATCCACATCTGCATCTTCATGGTCACTACTTAAAGAGTTGCTAGAGCTGCTACGGTGCACATTCTCAGCTCATATTGGTACTGGAACGTCATCACTGTGTGATACAGGTCGCATAGTTGATGGAATGTTTGGATATTTAATGTGTTTCATGCTTTTAGCATTCCTTCCCAGCGGTTTCAGCATACACAAATAGCAGTCATCATGGTGATTTTTCGGTTCCCGCCAAACCATTGGTATACAAAATGGCATTGAATTACGTTTCCCTTCAATCCAATGGCTGAACCCGGAAATACAGTTCACACAGGCAAAGTGAGAAGCCCATGTCTTGTCCTGATCTCCTAGTTCAATGGCAAAGTAGGCACGATACAGACGTTTTACTGAAGATGTGATAGTGCGCTTCTGTTCTGAGGGTGTGTACTTTCCGCATATGTAGCAGAACGAGTCAGGATGGTTCTTGCAAGTCTGCGGCATTCTTCAGTTAATCTGAAACAAATTAAATAAACATAAGACACAGTCAAGGATCACACCTGCTGTGCAACACAAAAACTAGAACCTCAGGAGCAAACGAATAGCACTACAGTGTTCAGCAGGCAAAATTCGTCTAAAAAATGATATTGTCATCTATGTTGCATTTTTGATGCAGTCCAGTGTTATCATTGATATATATATATATATATATATATATATATATATATATATATATATATGCGATTAGGTAAGGATAATGATAAGAATTCCTTAATCCGCTAGAAAAGTAAGTCTCCTGGAGTTCCTTAACCCTCTTTAGGAGCCTTACACATACGGCTAGGCAACCATCCATTACTCTTGAAGAGAAATTTCAAGAACCCCTTTGTATAAGCTAACGTTTTAATTTAATAGGAAACGGGAAATGTCAATTTTCCCGCAGGTCATCACACTTTCTATTTTTTTGAAAAATGAACAATTACGTTCTAGTCAAGCGGCTAGGTAAGGGCAAAAATATAAATTCCTTAATCCGCTAGAAAATTCCCCTGGAATTCTTCAACCCTCTTTAGGAGCGTTGCATATACGACTTGGCAACCATCCCATTCCAAAAAAAGAACCCCTTCCTCTCCAGGACATTCTCTTTATTCACGCCTTGGCCCGATAGAGGATCTGGAACTTTCGTGGCAAGTTGGGTCAACCTTGTGGCTATTTGGGTTCCCCTTGTGCTGCGAACCAGACTTTCAATAACCCCTAGTACTTTCTTTTACTGCCCTTATTTCCTCCTTTTTTATCATATCTAGTGGTACTGACAGTAACATACTTGACCTCTGCTTGTTTTGTCGGATTGATTCTGAATTGTTCTTTAATGAACGTCAGAGGAGGCTTGGCATTTGCACTTCCTTAGTCTGCCGATTCCGAAGGAGATACCCACCATGGGCCCCTTTTCTCCGCGTGTAGGAGAACTATGGGCGGCCTATTAGTTTTATAAAAATGGTGCGATGGGCCTGTATCCATTTTCCAAGAGGACATACCGTACGCAACCGAATGGAGAGTTGGAGTAGCGCCGTGCTCTTTGTAGGTTGGGAGTCCCGAGAAACAATGCGAAGTTATTTCTATTTGCACCGGCCGCTATAAATCTAAAGCTTTCACTTTTCCTAAGGTTTCTACTGCCAAACGTTCTTGACATACCCTTTCACCCCTCCCTCGCTCGTAGGATCTCCATGGCGACGATGTGCACCCAGATTTAGATTATGCACGCTTTCTGTCATGCGTTCGTCATCTGAAACCCCTCTTGCAAAGGTCGATCTGTTTGACGTTAAGGAACCTCTTGAATCCTTCTGTGGTAAACCCCACTAGATGTGGTCAAAAGTTTCTAACATAGTAATTAATATCCTCCAGTTTACAATTGAATTATCAAGGCGTTCTTCCCAAGTGGGAAGAACTCAAAGTTCCTTTGACGACTCTCCATCCGGCTGTTATTTTTCTTTAGGAATACAAACTGGGTACACGAATTTTTTTGGCGGTACCTGGTTTCCTTATTTTCAACTCAATTGCTCCTATCTAGGTTTCGTCTCGTCATGAGATACAAGTTATAGTTTCATCATTACACCATTTATCTCCTCTTTCACTACACATTACCTGCCGAGCTGTTGCCGTGATGGTTTTATTACACGACTTTTTACCTTTGCTCTATTTGTCTAAAATGTCAAGACCCGACATTTTAGACCTTGTAGATCATTTGCCTTGGTTATTATTACTCGAAAATTTTAATACCCGTCACATTTATTGGGGCGAAATCACTCGGAATGCCAAAGGTAGTGTTTTGGAGTCTCTTTTTTATCTGACTTTTTGCGTTTTACCTCTTTTTGCACTTTACCTCTTATCATCTCCAGACGGATTCTTTAGTTGCGTTGACCTCTCTCTCTGTTCCCTAGATTGCCTCACTGAATTTCGATGGTGAGCCCTTGATAACCTTTAAGGGATTGACTAATTTCCAATTGCCTTGTTGGACCTTCGTCCTAGCTGTCATACGAACATGACTCTCAAGTGGGACTTTAGGCCATGCCAATTGGGAACCCTTCTGCGAGGTGTCTTTCCCAAAAATCTCCTTGGGGACCTTCAATGGTGTCGACGCGGCAGTAACGTACTTCACATCAATTAACTACAACGCGGCCAGACAGACCATTACACGGAGACGACACGTATCGGGTCTCTTAACCAGGCCATGGTGGTCTTCAGCGATAACCACAGCCATCAAAAACTACAATTAGCTCATTCCTGATCCTGACGAAACCGCACCTTGTGCAGTATGGATGACTCAAACTTAGCTCAGGTGCTTCACCAAAGAACCTTTCTAACTTCATGGTGCTGAAATTTTTCATCAATTTCCTCTAATTGCCCTGCCGCAAAGATCTGGAAGAGGATTCATAAGATCTTGGGTTGTTGTGATGGCCATAATACCCCAACACTCAATTTACATGGATCCTTAATGAATGAGATCCTGGTGGTTAGGAATGCCTTGGTGGACCAATTTCAGGCCGTCAACAGTGTCAGCCTTTAATATAAGATATTTCTAGCACATAAATCAAACTAGAAGTCTCATTTTCTCAATTTTACAACAAAATCAAGCCTTCAGTATAATTCGTGACTCTCCATCCACGACTTGTGTGCTGCATTATCCCTTTGTAGATCTACTTGTCCTGACATTAACGGGATCAATTTTGATATGATACGGCACCTCCATCCACACTCTGTCATTTTCTTACTTGAGTTTGGCAAACTTATATGGGCGAAGAGCTTTTACTCATCATCATGGCGCGTTTGAATTGCTTCCCTTTCCCAAACCAGGCCAGGATGGGTTGGACGGATATCAGTACCGCCCTATTACTTTTATCAGCTGTCTTAGTAAGTTGCTAGAGAAGATGGTGTAGGTGGATTTCAACTGTTTCCTAAAAAAACAATCTCTTACTGTCTACATTTCAGTGTGGCGTTTACAGAGACATAATACACTTGACCTCTTAGTACGTTTTGAGGTATCGCTCCAGAAAGCCTCCTTGTTGAGAGCATTGAATCTTGGGCATATATTTCAACATTGAGAGAGCCTACGATACAAGATGTAAATATGACGTCTTAAAGCAGCTATATGTTTCGGTATGGGAGTTCTTTTACCGTCTTTTCTTCATAGTTTTTGGCATCTGGAGCCATTATGGTGCGTGTTGGAGTCACCTACTCTGACCTGCAAACCCAAGAAGATGGAGTCACTCCGGTCTGCGTTTTAAGTGTTTTATAATTTGTAAATGCGATTAATGATATCATTTCCTACCACACAGAGGGTATATCAGAAACCCAGTTCACCGATGACTTGACAATATATTGCTCCTCGCTTCGCTTTCCATCAGCAGCGCGTCGGCCACAACTGGCAGTTGGTGCGGTTTCGATAAGTGCACACCTTAGGGGATTTCGCTTTCCCAAGAATAAAACTAATGCAATTTTTTTAGACCGGGATAGAGGGGCTCTTATTACGCTGGTCTCTGCCTTATGGTCTCTGGACATAACTTTCGATCCCAAGCTATTCTAGATACCATACCTACGGGCTGTCTGCGTGCTCTACACATATTAAAAGTCCTCTCTCACACATCGTAGAGCAGCGATCGTAAAACACTCTGGTCAATATACACTGCCCTCTTTCAATCCAAATTCGACTGTGGGTACCAAGTTTAGTCATTGGGTTCCCACTTAGCCCTTAACACGCTGAACCCCATTCGCAACCTCGGATTTAGTCTTTCCAGGGGAGCTTTCCGCAGACGTCCCGACAACAGCCTCTACTGCGAAAGTTGGGTGCTACCTTTTGCCTATCATCAACTCCAGATACCTCAGTCATGTGGAGCAGGCCCCCTTCTGAGGGTCCTTGCTCTTCGGTCGTCACTGACCCCCAGTTGTGTGCTCCACTTCCCACAGTTTTTACCATCATGTGGAGCCTGGACAACTGGTCCGTGGACCTTTTCTTCCTTAAGAGCCTGTTCCTAGAGCATGTGACCTGACATATACAACACTGCCCGATATAGACGGATGGTTGCAAGTCAGACAATGATGTGTGTACCACAGTCTTATACTCAGGAGAGTTTTTAACTTCGTCTTTGCCGCTGAACTTTCAGTCATTCTTTCAGCTTTTAGACTAATCTAAATTTTAACTTTTTGGTATTCCGTCATTTTCTTAGATTCTAGGAGTGTTTTACAAGCGATTTATTCTTTAAATGCTTCCTTACCCTTAATCAAAGAAATTCCAATTGGCTGGTTCAGAATGCATCACGATATCGAGTTCTCTTTTTATGCGTCCTCGAGCAAAGAAAGGGCTGATCAGTTAGGCCGATCTGGTTATTCTGTATCCCCGAATAATTCTGAAACTCCCTATTGAGAATTCTCCATCTCTATAAGAGAATATAATTATCGGTTGGGTCAAGACGAATGGAATGGGTGTTCATCATTTAAATTATATAAAATCAAAAATCTGTTCGGTATTGGCCCTGGAGCCTTCAGAGACTACGGTCTTTTAGAAGAAGCCATTTTCTGCATTCTCATCGGCAACACAAGACTTACTACAGTCATCTTGTATTGGTTGGTACTCGAGTCAACCCTTGCTGCCGTTTTGGTGTTGGAGACTAGTCACTCGCACATCTTCTTTGAGAATGCCCTCATTTTGCTACTTTCTGGTCGTCCTCTTTCCCGATCCACATAACAATCTCTCGCCTGTCCCTCCTTCGTTTTTTCAGCTAATGGAATCTCTTAAGCCTTCATTTTTAATTTTTTTAGCACATAGTGTTCTTCTCCCTCTTTTATAACTAATTTGCCTCATTCTATTTGCGCTGTCATTTAGAATCCCCTTGGATTGGGCAGCTGCACCACTGGTTCCTTACCTTAATCCTTCTCTAAAAAGCGAAATTTCAAGAAGTCTTTTCCAGCAGCTAACGCTTAACTTTATGATAAAACCGAGAATGTGAATTTCCCCGAAGATCTTGGCCTTTTCTGAATTTTTGATAAATGAAAAATAACGTTATATTCAATGCAGTTAGGTAAGGGTAATAATAAGAATTCCTTAATCGGCTAAAAAGTTTCTTTGTCTAGCGGAAATAGTAATATCTCTCATCCGTTCACGCCATATATTTATATATATTTTACCTTTAAAACTCTACTCATCTCGTCAAATGTGTTTTGAATTCCTTTGTGTTTAATCTCACTTTTGAATCTTCATTGAGTCTCTTTGTTTGTTTTTGATATATAGCAAATGCTGTGATATTTTGATTATGAGACCTCTGATTTTGAGGGAAGATTAAAAATATTCTGAGGTTAAGTATATTTTCCAGTTTATTTAAGAGTTTGCTATACTAACCAGTATATTACCACTTGAGGATTGGTTATAAGGCTACTACTCAACTGTCTTTCCCTTGCTATATCAAACAATTTTCTGTTTTCTTAAAAACTTGGGGGTAAATAGAAATGGTTATTTTAGAAAACCTTGATAAATCTTCGAATATTGTGCTGGCCTAACGAAAACCTCTTCTCCCCTTTGCACCACCTTGTTATCTACAAAAAATCGAAGAAATGTAGAAGACAAAGAAGAGAATTTGAGAAGAATCTCAAGTAGAAAGAAAATGTAGGGGAACCATGGAAATGTGAATAGTTTTTAGTGCTCTATATATTTGTAAGATAAATAAACACACTCATAGATATTTTGATTTTTATCAATAAATAGTACATATAGTAAATATCGCTTGTAAAAACTGCTCTACATAAACAAGTTAGCAAAAATAGAGAAGTTAGAAGCACTATTAAAATCTATCATAAACAAGACTGCAGAACACTTGATGAAGAGAAAAACGAGAATCGAATAGCAAAATTATATACATAATGCTTTCAAAATATCAATAATAGGCAGACGAAAATAAATTAATGATGAAATAACAGAATCATTTCCCACCAAAACTTCAGCAATGATATCAGACAAACTATATTTTAACAATATGCAATGTTGGAAAATAACCATAAGGGAAAGTTATCTAGCAAAATATGAGGCCGACTAGATGTTCTTTTATCTCGAACTAAGAAAACAATTTAGACTTTCTCGATTTTGGGTGATTTATTTTAAATAATCTTGGAAAATTATTAACAATGCCAAGACTATCTAACAACAGGGAAATAACACGCACAAACAAACTATGACGATCGTCTCAATGGAGCTGAGAATTGTAGGAAGCTTAAATCTATCCTGCCATAGTGAATGGGAGAATTTCCATAATAACTGCTCGAAAAGGGCTTTGAATATGCATAAAGAAAATGAAGAACATGAGAATGACTTTATTTATCATTCAATCATAAATTTGTGCGAGATTTACTATGAAAACAAAAATAAATGATTATTGAAAACGGCAGAGGAAATTTCATTTAAAAGGGAGTGTTAATTACAATTAACAATTAGTTAATGAGTAAATCAGCTTAAATAAGATAAATTAGATATATTTATATCTAGATATATATATATATATATATATATATATATTTATATATATATATATATATATATATAATATAGGTAAGGGTATTAATAAGAATTCCTTCATCCGCAAGAAAAGTCTCCTAGAGTTCCTCAACCCTCTTCAGAAGCGTTACACATACGACTAGACGACCATCCATTTCTCTAAATAGGAAAATTTCAAGAAGTGTTTATCTTAACCTTTATCTTAAACAGAAAACAGGGCATGTAAACTTCACCGTAGATCGTCGAATCCCACCCCAGCTCGGATTTTTTCGAACTAAGAAATAGAAAAATTATTCCGTTTTCTCTTATATATATATATATTTATATATATATAAATATATATATATATATATATATATATATATATATATATATATATATATATATATATATATATATATTTATGTACTGTTAAAGTTTACATTAATGTTACCATTATTACCTTTAACTTTCCTTTCTTTATTCTCATTACATGTATTTTTACTAGGTCTGTGAGGCGAGAAATAACACTCACAAAAGACATAATTTTGTTCCTATTCCAAGATATTTTCTGACCGTGGCAGTTCATTTTCAGGGAATGAGCAATTGCGAATTGCTAGTTAATGTAAGTTAGTGTGTATGTATGTAAGGAAAAAAGAGTGTGTGGGTAGATAAACAACGCTAGAACGGTGAAAAGAGAAAGTAGTGTGGGAGAGTCGACAAGACATGATATGCACCTGGTGATCAGGCCTATATCTTTCATTATTTTCTTGTGTCGTCTTTTGTTTTTTGGATTTATAGTTTTTATTATTATGGCGTTGAAGATATTCGTTTTAGTAATCTTAATATTAATGAGTATGTAAAGCACATTTTGCTGTTGTAATTGCAATAAATTACTTTAGATTTGTGCTTAGTATTCCTGTTTTTTTTTATTATGTAATGAGTGTAATTTGTGTTTTTCGCTTCTTATTTCCTCTGCTTGTGGTCTCTTTCGGTTCAAATAAGTTTTGATCGGTGAAATTGTAGGAAGAAAGTTAGTGAATTTTCATTGTTCGGAGTATTATCTCCTTAATTTGTTTTTGTCATTATCTTTGGTAAAATAACATTCCTCTCATAAGTACAACGGTACTTCGTCTCCGCCAGCCACTAGGTTAGAGGAAATTAAAAATCTGGTGCGACGTATAGATCTTCCATTCTGGTTGATCATTTTACTGATTTTATTATTCAATTCTCGATTAACCAGTCCCTACATATTCCATACCCTTTCTTTAATGACAATGTTAATGGGACTTAATACCGCCCCCAGGTGCAGCTCTTTTTGGCGTTTTCTTTCTTGCCTACGTGTACCCGTGATTAGGTGCGCGCAAAAATTCTGCTCCCTTGTAGTCTCGTCTTTTGTTTCCTAGAGACAAAAGAGAGGACAAATGCGGTATAGAGGTGCGTAGATTTTACAAATGCATTGTAAATATTCTGCTTGTTGCTCTCATGGCGTTTCTAAACATGTAAGAAGTTCTGACTTTGGCAGAGGCCTTCGAAATTCATTTTGAGACGTACTTCCTATACCCGTATGAGGTAATGTTCATTACGACTACATTGCACTTCGTGGTGTATGGATAGTGCTTATGCACCACCCTGATATCACAAAATAGTCTCCACCCAATTGGAAATATCTTGAATTTCTCCTGGTTGTTTCTTATTTTCCATTTGTCCTCGTAGAAGTTTAATCTTTTCATTTCAGCCGCTGTCATAGGATCTTGCATAGGTGCATTCTTCCAAGGACAATTGACTATATGGCTAAAATCAACGGTGCATTTAATGTCGAGGTAAGCGGCGTTTACAGGAAGTGGGACATCTGCGGTGTTTATGAAGTAAAGAATAGAGGAGAGATCGACACCCCGGAGGCCCGAAGAAAGCGGAAACTTTGGTCCGTCCGTGCACCCTAAACTGATATACGCCGCTCTCTCCCTGACGTAATCACAGAAAGTGCATTCTCGTCTGCCAAATTTGATCAAATTCCTTTGATAAATCCTGACAAACAATGTGCAAGTAAATCCTCTCCCGTTCGCCTTGGTTAAAATATTACAGGATGACATTTATCGCCATCTCCGACTTCGCTTTTTTTTCTAAAGCCAAACTGGTACGTGTTGTAAAAGCAGTTCTCCTCCAGATAAGACACCAGTCTTTGGTTGAGAATCTTCTAGATAAGCTTGCCGTTAAATTTAAAAAATGAACTTGGATGGTATCTTTCTTTCAACCTCGGATCCTTTCCGTGCTTCGGTATAAAAAAAATCACTTTCGCCGTTTTGTAAGCACCCAGGAAGTATCCTATGCTTAGAAAGGCGTTGAATATGATTTATATTTCTTCCATGATGGCCGCTGGTGCCTCCTCAAAGTTTAATTTTACAAGCTCTGATTATCTTGGGGCCTTTTGAAAGAATAAACGGAGCGCACCAAGTAGTTCGTCTTCGGGAATCTCGGCGTCTCCGTCGTGCTGTCTATCTAACAACTTCTGGTGAAGGTGCGTCCAATGTATTTGTTTGTTGAGCTAGTTTATGATATTGTTTTCAAACTTTATAACATAATCTTTCTTTTCCTCTTCATCTATACTTAAGATTTTTCCCAATCACTTCTGAATAGTTCTTTGCTGTTTCTTTCTTCTGTTTCAAAGTTTTCAACATCTTTTTATATTTCTATCTTCTTCTTTTTCCCAGTCGATCCTTTTGACGCTTTATTTTATTCCAAAAATCCTTGGGATATGCATCGTGATCGAGAATAACAATCGCATCATCCCAACGCCCCACTGGTGTCCGAGAATTAATTGGTTAAGCTGGTCTTTGATCTATTTACTATGTTGTATTTAGTGAAGTGATGAGTTTCTGATGGTGATTTCATACAGCAATTTCAGTTTATGGTATAAATTCTTCATGTATTCAGTTCATCTGCATGTTAAAATAGACTTATACTCGGATTTAGGGATACAAGTTCTATCTACGTTGATGAGATGGTTGATTAGGTCTTCGAGTGCCTCGACGATCTCCGAGAGAATTGCCTCATCCAAGTTTGGCGGATGGTAGGCTTCGAGGAGACGTGCATACCGTGCCCACTAGGCTCTTTTGTAATTTTTTTTATAACTACAGCTAGAACTTGTATGGGGTTCCTGTTGATGGTTTTAGGATCCCGATATAATCACTACATGGTACCTCGACTGGTTTCATGTATTAATTGTACGTTATTCTAATATATAGGCCAGTGAGAGAGTGTAGTGCAAAAACATTTCTCCTTGGCGGTTGATATCCGGCAGCAATGTCCAACATTTGTATGTATGTCGACTTCGACCTCAATCATGAGATAGGACCTTCAAGATTTCTGATTTGATGGTAATTTAGCCCTTTCTTAATCGCAATAGCGGCATCGTCGTACCGCTCCTGTGATTAATTTGTGATCGACACTTCGTAATTCCAAATCTTCATTTCTGAAATACGTCTGTTAATCTCGTGTTTCGAAATTAATATAACATCTGCATCAATTTTCCAGAATAAGTTTCCATAAAGAGTCCTTTTAGTCGCCCATCCCTTGTGGGGGTAGCTTTATTGTGCCCATGCCCCTCACTCTTCGGGAGAGGACTCGGAGTTTTGGATTTACTCTTCGTGGTTTGTGTACGAGTGCATGCGCCCTCGTCTCTGTCCGAAGAGGCGGGTTCTTCCTCGTCTTCTTCTTCTTCTTGTTCCTTTTCTTACTCTTCTTCAGATTCATCCGATGAGGGAGTTTGAACTGCCGTTTAGAGACCAGATTTAATCTGTTGGTTATTTCTGATGGTTTCCTTGAATATTCTTGATCACTCTAGGTTGTCGGTCATTTTTACTGAAGGCAGGATATTTTTCTATAGTAAGGCATTCAGCAGCTAGTTTTGACTGCATTAGAGACATTTGCATTGGTGATGCAAATTAGAATCTTCGTTATTAGGTGACTCGAGATGATAAATTGGGATGTTGATGCCCTGCCTGGTTCTCCTTTTTGGCGGCTTTTGCCTACTTTTTTTCCTCTTCCTTTTTTATGATTTTTCGTCGTTTCGGGTAGTTCAGGCCAGGGTGCTGTGCTTCCCCTTGCAGTTGGCGCACTTCTTCTTTGTGCTTTCGCAATTGTCGTAGAGTTGGCCTTCTCTAGCGCATTTGCTGCACCACAATTCTCTTTATTTGTATGATCTTCTAATTTCTAGAATACAAAGCACATTTATATGCTATTAAATTTCTCTTGTTGGATATTTTGGCCTATTATTCTCATATTGAATACGAGTAGTCCATCTAATGTTGCTTTCCTGGCCATGTCCGTAGTAGAGAATATTAATTTTAACAAGTAGGAAAGTATTGTCGTCGATATGGGGCCAATTCAATAAATTTGTTTTCCTTTAACATTCTTTTGTGGAGAATCGTTACATTAAGCCCCCCAAAACCCTGCATCTATTCTCAACTGAAAAATGTTTGAAGAAAACACCAAAATTATTGACTAAGCACCAAATCGCTGACAAAGACTTTTGAGGGAAGCAATCCATATAAAAAAAAAACAACCTAAGCTTAATGTCGTGGTATAGGTAGGACCGAGTGTTGGAAGGAGTTGGTACTTACTGGTTGTTTAAGTACTACTCCGTGATTATATACGGTTCGAATATTATTATATAGGGTCTTGACTTCTTAAAACTTTAAAGGTTACCTGTGCCAATGTAGCGATTCGAGGATAGAATAAAAAAAAAATTGTTAAAACAAACTAAAACTCTAATTAAATAATAAATAAATAAATAATAAATAATAAGTCTTTTGTAATGCGCTCTTTAAGGCATGAGGCCTTCCAAGAGCGCACGTTGTGCTGAGATGAGAATGGAAATTCAATGGAAATTCAAGAGGGAGGAGAATGCAATACTGAAAAGATGCGTTTTCAGGAGACGCTTAAATAGGGTAAGAGAGGGAGAAGACCTGATTTCAGCAGAAAGAGCATTCCACAACTTAGGGGCGCAGATTGAGAAGAAGCAGTCGCCCATTGAGCAGAGGGATGAACGAGGAATATTCAAAAGAGGTGCGTGTGATTACCGAAGGGCCCGAGGGACATGGTGTGGCGAGAGGGCAGAAAAGAGGCAAGACGGGGCCTTGTTGTTTAGGGCCCTAAATGTGAAGAGAAGTATCTTGAAGTGAGTACGGGATCTGACAGGGAGCCAGTGCAGTTCATGCAGCAAGGGTTTCGAGGGAGAGAAGCGAGGGCGACGGAGGAGAAGCCGGTCGGCATAGTTCTGTACAAGTTGAAGGGGGCGGAGAGAGGAGGATGGCAGATTCACAAGCAGTGAGTTACAGTAGTCAAGGCGTGAGGTGATGAAGGCATGAACAGCAGTCTCAAGACTTGGGCGATCAAAGTGAGAGCGAATGCGAGAGAAGTAAACGAAGGAAACATAGAGAGGATTTGCTGACATTGCTGATATGAGTCTTAAAGGAGAGATGCTCATCAAAAACAACTCCCAGATTCCTAACGCAGTCAGAGAAAATTATAGTATTACCGCCCAGAGTAAGCGAGGGAAAGAGAGATTTAGATTTTTTGACAAGAGCTCTACGTGGACGACCTTTCGATCTCTTTTGGCGCGGCCCAGATGCCAACTCTGGAGCGCCGACTCCAACAGGCATTGAACCGCGTCTCTTGCTATGCCGAAGCGCACAGGTTTCGGTTTTCTTTGGCCAAGACTAAGGTGGTGCACTTCTGCCGCCATCCACGGCTTCACCCCGACCCAGATTTGTTTCTTAATGGGGTGCGCCTGGATGTGGTTGAGTCGCACCGTTTCCTTGGTCTTGTATTCGACCGACGCCTCACCTGGGAGGCTCACATTCGCAGCCTTAGGGTCTCTTGTACCCGCGCCATGGACATTCTCCGTTCCGTGACGTTCAGCGCTTGGGGCGCTGATAGGGCTACCGCCTTACTTTTTTATCGATCCTTTGTTCGCTCGAAGCTCGACTACGGATGCGAGTTTTATGCATCCGCAGCCGAGCGTTTATTGCGGAAGGTGGATTCGATCCACCACACCGGCCTTCGCCTTGCGACCGGTGCCTTCCGCACTTCCCCCATTGAGAGCCTGTTGGTCGATGCTGGGGAGATGCCACTCGCTCTGCGCCGCGTGCAGTGCATCACTCGCCTGTACGCGCGAGCCCGGCGCCTCCCTCAGTCGCCAACAGCTCTCACTGCATCCGCAGCTGATCTCGATGGTGCCTATGCCGCCGAGAGACGCCAGTCATACCCTAAGCCCTTTGGGTTTAGGGCCAGGAAACTCCTTCGAGAGGTAGATATAGCTCTCGGGCCGGTGGCGCCCCTGGTTCTGCCCAGGACGCCACCCTGGAGGGTACCACATTTGGCTATTTGTCGCCACGCCTCTGCTCCCAAAGCTTGTACTGCGCCGGGAGTATTGCGTTCGACCTTTTTAGAGCACACATCGTGTCACGCTGGTACCGTGCCAGTGTATACGGATGGCTCCAAGTCCCAAGAGGGGGTCGGCTTCCACGCCGTATCCCCTCTGTTTGAAGTCAGCGGGGCTCTACCAGGCGCTGCGTCTGTCTTCACGGCCGAGCTGGTGGCAATACACCACTCGGTACGGGAGATTACGCGACGTGCCCGGTTCGGAGACCGGATTGTGATTTATAGCGACTCACAAAGCGCCCTGAGTGCTCTCGGGGCATTGGAATCTCCGCATCCCCTGGTTCGCGCAATCCGTGACGCCACGGTTTTGGCGAGCCGGGCAGATGTCGAGATTATCTTCTGCTGGGTTCCTGGACATGTAGGAATTGCGGGGAATGAGCGCGCCGATGAGGGCGCCAAAGAGTCCGCGAGGACTTTGCGACCGGACCAGCGTTTCGCTCTTCCTCACACTGACTACATGGCAGGAATACGGGCAGCTCTTCGGACTGCTTGGCAAAGAAGATGGGAGACGGTCGAGGGGAACTTAAAGTTGCGTGCCATTGCGCCGCGACTGTTCCCATGGACCTATCCCCCAATGCCGCGGCGGCTTCAGGTTGCTTTCTGTCGTCTTCGAATCGGACACACTCGTGTGACGCATCGTTACTTGGTGGAGCGCTTGCATGTGCCCTATTGCAACGACTGCGTCGTCCCCCAGACTGTTCGGCACATTCTTGTCGAATGTCCCAGTCTGGGTGATCTTCGCGCACGATACCTGTCTCGGTACCGGGATGGGCGGGGTCGCTACCGCCTGTCCCTTGTACTCGGGACGAGTGCGTGCACCATGACTGGTGGAGTTATTGACTTTTTGGGGGAGGCCGGCCTTCTCCCCTTTATTTAAGGTTCCTTTTTTTTGTTATTGTTTTGTTTTCAGGTTGCACTCTCCTGCACCGGAAAGAGGGGGACCTCCCCCCGCTGCCGGAGATTGCTTCGATTGTTAAGTTTTTCCAATTTATATTGATTGTTAAGTTTTCATATTTTAACTTTAAAGTAGCCTAATTCTAGGCTGTCGTGTTTTTCGGCGACTTATGCCCAAGTGGGTAGTTGCCAGATGGGCTCTATAAAAAAAAAAAAAAAAAAAAAAATTTGACAAGAGCAGGGGTGCCGACGAGGAGGACCTCAGTTTTTGAGTGATTAAGCCTGAGAAAGTTGGTAAAGAGCCAGTCAGAAATGGAGGAGTAGGCAGCCAGGAGGCCAGTGATAGAGTAGGCAAGAGACGTGGGGGATGAAAAAACGAAAATTTGAGTGTCATCAACATATAGGTGGAAGGATAGACCGAGATTTCGGAGAAGGGAACTAGGAAGGAGAAGGTGGATAAGAAATAGTAGAGGAACAAGTACAGAGCCTTGTGGCACTCCAAAGCGAATGGGGGTAGAGTTGGATAAAACGTCGTCAATCACAACGGATTGGGTACGAGACGAGAGGTAAGAGCGGAACCAGTCAAGCACGGTGCTTGATATGCCGAGGAAAGAGTGTAAACGATCAAGTAGGACGGTATGGTAAATAGTATTAAAGGCAGAGGAGAGGTCGAGTAGAACGAGGATGGAGACACAACCCCTGTCTGCGGCTCTTGGTAAGCAATCGGACATATTGAGAAGGGCGGTTTCTGTGGAGTGACCTGACTTGAAACCAGATTGATAGGTTTCATCAATTTTAAAGGCCACCATATGAATGTTGATGCGTGAAGCAACCACTCTCTCCAGAACCTTAGAGAGGAAAGGAAGTTGCGAAATCGGGCGATAATTGGAAGGGTCAGTGGGGTTCAGTTGAGGCTTTTTAAGAATCGGACGGATGTGGGCACGTTTAAAGGAAGAGGGAACAAGACCAGTTGCAAGTGAGGTATTGAAAAGGTGAAGAAGCGTTGGGGGGATAGCAGACAGAATTTTACATAACAGTTTAGTCGGAAAAATGTCCTTTGGGGAGCCCGATTTCTTAGAACGCGAGAGGAGGGCTGTAAGCTCCCACGCGGTCACAGCGGGGGAAACGATAAGCGGCTGAGGCTGGAAGTCAGGGAGAATAGCAGGAGCAGAACAGAAGGCTGAGGGTGGGGAGATCTGGGCTGGGGAAGTAAGACGGAAGAGCAGAAGGAAGAGGGTACGGGGCTCATTCCTATTATCATTAAGCAAATTACGTGAGTAGGCTTCACGTGCAGATTTTAATTTCGCCTCTATTCAAGACGGAATAGCGCAGCTGTGTATAATTTAGGGTGCTTTATTAAAGTCTTACCCCAGTTTGATAACCCTGCGCCACTCCCCGGTGGCAGCCTTGTCCATCTTCCCCACCTTAGGGTAGAAGGGAATCACTCCTATGTCCCGTTCACCTCTTCGATGCCCCAAATTATTAAGGTTCATGTTTGCTTAAGCCGCGTCCGATATCCCCTTGGGAGGCCCTCCTGCGCGAAGTCCTCTGTCGACCATAGCTGTGGCTCCTATTTAAAGTGATGTCTGCACATCCTCAGCAGATTGAGAGAACCCAAGCTTCTTGCCGTCCAGACCCTAGTATCTGTCTCCAGGGAAGTGGCCGCCTCGCATTTGTGATCTCGTTAGCAGATCGTCTTTGTGTAATCCGCCTTGATCAGAGGAATATTACAGAAACCAGTTATACCTCGGAAGATTATCCCGGGTTTCTCTTGTCTTACTACCTTGGTTGAGACTTACTACCGTCCGCAGACGAATCTCGATTTCGTGATTACCTCTCCCTGGAGCCGAAGTAATCTTAATCCTTTTCCGAGTTTCTCTGGACGCCTTCGCATCGATACTATATCGAGGAAAGCCTGGCCATTGGTCTTCCACCTCCCCAGTTTATCGTCCAGAGGTAACGAGGAGTGCTTTCCTCGTAAGTCCCACTTCTTCCTTACCAATCCGAAGAAGAATTCCCCATTTGGGGGATCGCCAACAAACTTGCTAAATCTTTCATTCAATACAACTTATTGGATCACTTATTTATTATCCCAAACCAAGTTTCTTTAATTTTTGCCTGTCATAATATTCTTTTATCGTACTGATTATTATTAAGATTTCCATATTTATCTGTGCGCTTGTTAGAATTATTTGTATTAAAGTTTATTTTTTTAGGAGGGATTTATCTGCCGAATAACCCTTGAGACGAACCCGGCAAACGTGTTTCCTTTTAAAGAGCCAAGGTATAATATCACACTCTAAGTAGAAAGTCCTTACCTTGTTCCCAATTCAATTGTATCCAAGCGCAGCGCCGATAGTAGCTGCTTGGCGTCCAGTAGTGTGTACCTTTAGAGACTTTTTGGTCACACGCCTTCGTTCTTCGACATACTCGTATGTTTACATATATATATATATATATATATATATATATATATATATATATATATATATATATATATATATATATATATATATATATATATATATATATATATATATATATATATATATATAATTTTTCCTAATTTTCCAAAATTCCGTACCTTCGAGGGATTCGAACCGTGCGGTTTGTTGGATTCTTTATTTTTTTTACTTAAGAACCTGTTAAATTTCAATTTCCACCATTTAATTATTCTCCCCGAGTTTGACTAAGTTTACTAAAAGTTATTCAAAGCATGTGGAACTAATTATCAACTTATTGTTTTTAACTTTTAATTATGTGCTCGCGAGTCCATAAGTTTCCTTTTTTGGTTGTACCCTCTACTAAATTCCGAGCTGGATAAAGAGGAGGGAAAAATTTTAATCCGATAGGGATTAAATTTTAGTTGTTGTGTTTCATATTTCTTTTTTCGGGGGTGTGCATTTATTTTTTTGTGGGTTAATCTTAGTAGAATTTTCAAAAAAGAAAAACTTCCGTGAGAGACCATATTCTGCGTCGTGTGTTCGGTGTATTTTTGAGTTGTTAGACGCGCACAGACTATCAAGCATGTCATTCCTTGATAGATTTCACAAACAATGTCAAGTCTTGGGATTAAGAGGCAAGGATTTTTTTGCCTATATCTAAAGTAATGAAACGATCGAAAGTAATGAAAGAGAAGAAAGAGAGCAAAGAGAAGCCAAAGAAAGAAAGAAGAGAGCAAAGAAAAAAAAGAACAAAGAGAAGCAGAAGAAAGAAGAGAATTGAGAAAAGGAAGCCGAAGAAAGGAGAGAGCAAAGAGAAGCAGAAGAAAGAAGAGAATTGAGAAAAGGAAGCCGCAGAAAGGAGAAATCAAAGAGGAGCACAAGCAATGGAAAGAAACCGTCAAAATGAGCGAGAGTTAAGTTGAGATAACGTCGGAACCCTTTCCGTTAGTTGAAAAAATGAGGCCCCTTAAACCCATTTGGTTAAGTTACCGGTATTCAAGGATGGCGAAGACTCCAGTGCCTACCCCACCCACTTCGTAGAACATCGAGGAGAATGGAGTCGCACGCTTACTTCCCTTGCTCAAGAGTCATCTTCGGGAAATTTTCATATCTCTTTCTGCCGAGGCCACCCTTAATTATTCTACTCTGAAGGACGAATTGCTATCGGCAATCAATATGAACCCCGATTTCTATTGGGCTAAGTTTCGCCAGGCAAGGATATTTCCTTGCCAAACTTTCCGCCAGTTTGGTTTCATCTTTCAGAGAAGCCTGCAATTCCGGCTGGACTCTGCTCAAGTAAGACGCGAATACGAGTCTCTGTTTGATTTCAGCTTACGTGATCATGGAATGGCTGCGCTGCCATCCGAGATCCGTGCTTTTGTACGAGATAGATGAGCATCTACCTTTAAGGAATGCCTGGAAGAGGCGGATGTTTCACGCATCCAGCCATAATCTGTATCCAAAGCACACCAAGAATTCGCATCCCATATCTCCCAAGAGTAAGAGTAATCTCTCTAAGTCATCCTATAAAATTCCGTGGCATTTTGTAAAAGTGGGTGGTACCCCTAAACCTATATTTCGTTTCCCGCAAGAACCGAGGGATATCTAGACCCTCCTAAATAATCTTTACCATTCAAATGCCTTCGGTGGCCCATCATGTGTTTCGCGTGCGGCGTGCCCGGACATGTAAAAACCAGCTGACCCCAAAACTCTCACCTTCGCTCTTCCATAAAGTCAATGCTTCTCTCTCTCAACCACCTGCTAGCTCAATAACCCCAGCTTCTGCCCCAACTTACGGTCCCCAAGACCATCACGTCAACTTTTTATTTAAGAGAAGCTCCCCCGGTGGGCTTGAATTTGAAGAAGGAACTGTGATCGGGTGCCGGGTGTCAACCCTTGTGAGAGACACCGGGCGCACCTGAGTCGTAGTGTCAGAAAAATTGCTTGCTCCAGTAAGTCCCGACCACGATAGGTATGGAGTACTCCACGACTATTTGGGGTGCGCAAAGAGTTTTCCCATGGTTCACTGCGACCTAGAATGCAAATACTTCACCGGTTGGGTGGAGGCCGTTGCAGCGTCCATTAAGTTCTGCTTCGTGTTGGCCGGCCAGAACCACCAAACCTCCCTTAATGCTGTCGCCCAACCAGTCCCTACGAGGGCTTAGGCATTAAAAGAGATTGCAACCCGCATGCTTTTAGAAACTCCTTATGCCCCCGAATTTACATCCCTTTATAACAACGATTCGCAAGTTATCAGAAGAAATGCTCTTCTTTCCAACCTCTGTGGGAAAAAGCCCAGCAGGATAATCAAGTTTCTAACTTTGGCTCAAGGAAGGTTATATATCTCGTTAAAGATGACCTCCTTGACCGTTCTACCTCGCCTGGGGATGGTGCTAAAAATTGCTCCCTTTGCATCCCCCGTTCTTGCGTTCCAAGAGTTCTTTGCGTTGCCCATGCTGAGTAATTGACTAACAATTTCAGTCACAATAAAACGGCCTAAAGTAGCTTTCTATATTTCTTTTGGCCTGGCGGTGCCAGAGAGATTGCGGAATTTTATCGATCCTGTGATATTTGCCAAAAGACGACGGCAAAAGGACGGATCGCACCTGCCACCCTTCAAAGGATCCACATTATTTCTAAAACCTTTTTTGAGTGGTTATCGCTTTAATTGCTCCAATTCAACACCCGTCGAGTGAAAGACAATCTTATATACTTACCCTCGTTGACTTCGCTCTGAGGTTCCTTGATGCAGCTCTCCTAAAAAGAATCGATTGCATAACGTGAGCGGAAGTAAAGGGTCTTTCAACAAGGACCCTCGAGCTTTGTCAGGCGATATAAGCCATGTTGTTAAAGCAACATCTAGGAACCTCACTGTTCAGTAGTACTTATTAAGTCAGGATGGAAGGTTATAGCGTTGAATAGCGTGTGCAAATCATCAAATGTTATTATCAAAATCAGTGATCCGTTCGACAAACGTTCCGGTCATTACGTGATTTCTATCCTCGCCACAATCGTTCTGCCGAGTCTACTGTTTGACGCTTGGTGGCCACATTCGAGGCCAAAAGGGTAAATCAACAATCAGCTAACACCTGTACTTCGCCGAAACGCAAGGTCTGCTGAAAACATCGCTGCCGTGAATTAGAGAGTAAGGGAAAATCCGAGTCATTCAATTTCTCGTCGTTCACAAGAACTTGGCCTTTCTTCGACTTCAGTTTGGCGAATTATGCATAGGGACTTGGGTCTTCACTCGTACAAAATCCAACTTACCCAGTAACTTAAATTTAACGACCATAGACAACGCCCTGTGTTTGCTGATTGGGCTCTAGAGCAGTTGGAAATTGCCCAAAATTCCACCAAAAAATCATCTTCAGCGACGAGGCGTATTTATGAATGAATGGATTTGTGAAAAAGCAAAATTGTCAAATTTGGGGCAAAAGAAATCCACATAAGATACACCAGCACTAATTGCATCCTAACAAAGTCAATGTTTGGTGCCGACTTTCGTCTAACAGAATCGTCGTTCCGTATTTGTTTGAGAACGAAGATGGAATTGCCATAACCGTCAACAGCGAGACCTACAAAGCGATGATAAGAAACTTTTTGTCGCCTAAACTGGATTATATGCCTGATATGCTCAATGGGGGACTGCTCCTTCTCAATATGCGCCCCTAAGTTGTGGAATGCTCTTCCTGCTAAAATCAGGTCTTCTCCCTCTCTTACCACATTCAAGCGTCTCCTGAAAACTCATCTTTTCAGAATTGCCTTCTTTCCCTCTTGAATTTCCATTTTATTTCCATTCTCATCTCATCACAACGTGCGCTCTAGGAACGCCTCAGGCCTTGAAGAGCGTATTACAAAAGACTTATTATTATTAATATATGGATACTGACGACGGGTGGTTCCAACAGGACAGCGCGCTACGTGCCACACTACGCACGCCACGCTTCAACCTAGGGAGGCGAACCTGGTTTGCAAGTACCCCAAAGGTTGCCTGCTTTCTAAGGAACAAGTGCGAGAATTTGCCGGTTCTGGCAGGGAGGGCTTCTTGGGGAGCAGGCAAATATGGAGTATATTGCCCTCTTTAATAAAAGGAATTTCATGAGGGTGAAAGGTTGTGTCACTAACGACAATGATGAGGTACTGAACGGTCTTGAAGATATCATCTTGGATTATGTCAAAAATTAATGGCCCCATAATCATGCCAGCGACTCTTACTGTTCAGAACCTGGACCTCTCAATGGACTACATTTATGGAATTTTCTTGCATTATAACATGATCTATCTCATCCCCTGTACTGTTCTTCCACTGGTGGCTATTCATTCGTAGTAGAACTACTACTACTACTGATAGTGTCAATATTGCTCTTATCATTATTGTTAGTATTATTACTTTTATTATTGTTATTACTACTACTATTAAATCTTTAGTAATATTAATGATCAGTATCTTAACTATGAAGATTAGTATAGTGATGCATCGAAAAACATTACAGTTTTACGCTTCAGAAATCTATACATCAGACAGTGCCGATAGGCTTTTAATGCCTTCCCGGCCACAAATTGAGTAGGAGGACCTTGCGATGAGGTAAGATGCTGGAGTAGGATCTAGTGTCTTAATGCAAATGGGCAAACAAACGCTCAGTCCTCAATTAGAGCTCAGAAAGTTTACCTTTGTAGATTTGCTCGAGCGCCTCTTTTTGGTTTTACGCCAAATTTGACGCAATATAAGTTCACTTCTTCTAGTCAGAATGGTGAGATCTAAACTTTATGTTAGAAAAAAGTCGTGCTTCGTAATTTTCAGGTACTGGCATGTCTGTGATACGTGTGGTCGCAGACATTAACGTCGCGCTTATGGTTATTTACAATCTGAGGAAAGCAGTCAACTTAGTACCTTGTGGGAAAGTACCAGATAGAAAACCCCCGCAGTGTTATTGTATAGTGTGATTCTAGTAGAAACATGTGCGGAGTGGGGAGCTGTTTCTCCTTCCGCGGTCCGTAAGGGGCGCGGCGATTTGCCATCCTGGCCGCCGTGCTGACGGGACTCAGCACCCCGTCCGGCCTCAGCTTAGCCTCTCTTCCTCCCTTCAAAACACTTGTTTCCTCTCTTTTCATACAACCTCCCCCACAACTTTCTCTGGTCAGCCTCTAATTTCACCGGGTAGATGCTGAACTTCTTCTCAGGGAACCGTCCTGGATCGGGGCTGAGGGGGGAGACGACAATGTTCCCTAACCCCTGAGCTCCGGTCTGGGGTGGTTGGTTTTTAACAACCTGCTTCATCCCCACCCATACCTTCCTCACATCCCTTTTCCTCTCCTCTTCAAAATCTATCTTTTTTACGCCGTGTCTAAGGTGGAGCCGCCAGGCCGATGGACTGCCAGGCCACCAGGCGGGAGGGGTGGTCCCAAATGGCGGCGGCTGGCTCTGCCGGGCCTGCAAGCACCTCTTGCAGTGCGGGCAACTGTGAGAGGTGGTGAGCTGTTGCGTCCCGTGTAAATAAGAGGGTCACCATGCCCAATGATGAGTATAAAAAAAACCCAACCCCCAACTTCCCCAAGAACATCAACGGAGCCGCCCTCGGGCAGCTCTACCACAAAAAAGGAGGTCGCTTCCCTTGTGCTTGCGCAGGAAACCCTGCGTACTTCTTTAACCAGAGAGGAGGCTTACTCCTCTCCTACGCCTACGGGTGTAGGGGACTCCCCCTCACTCCCTTCTATGGACGTGCTTTCGAAAACCTCCCTATTTCCAGCGGCAGTCCCTCCTTTTCTTTCTAAGGGGACTGCCAAGAAAGCCAGAAGGCAGCCCATTGCCGACCGCCCCTCGTGTAAGCGGTTTGGTAGGGCAAACCCCCTTAGAGGGGAAAGGGAAGCCAGGCCCCTTCGGTCGCTTCCCTCAAAAGACCTGCTGGCAACGATATTAAACCTTGCCGGGGTTAAGGCTTGTCCCTCCCCACAAATGACTCTTGACGCTGCTAAGGAGACCTGCGATATCCTGGGAGGGGATGGCCAACTAAAGGCCCCTCCTGTGATAGACATGGTCCTTGAGGAGACCCAGCCTCAGAGGGTAGGGCCTTACATGGGGGGAATCCGGGCTCGGCGCCAAGCAACAAACCCGAGTCCGCCCCTATACAAGGCCCCCTCAAACGGCTGAGGGCTCCGAGGCAATAGAAGGAGGGGAGGGATCTCCTCCGACAGGTGCCCCCACGACTACCAGGAACTTCTCCATTTCGGAGAGGGACCTGGCGGGGGCCGGCCCATCTGGCATGGGGGCTACTGCCGGTGGAGGTGAGAAGCGGGTTCATTGCTTGCCCTCCTCTCCAAAAAAGAAAAGGACGAAAAAGACCAAAAAGACGAAGAGGAATCGGGGCTCCTCTCCATCCGCGGGGGCTACGGGGACAGATGGGTCTGCTGCCAGTTTGGCAAGCGACCAAGCCAAGGTCGGCACATCCGGCCCCTCTGCCCCCCCGGGTACGGAGCTCTTGAAGATGACAAAGACCAAAAGTGCACAGGGCGGAGCCTCGATGACATCGGGGCCCCTCATTCAGAGGTTACCTGACGTTTTCGAGCCCGCTGGCTTCAAACGCTTCTTCGTTATTCGCTCCACTGTTGGCAGCATGTTGTCCAAGGGCAACATGATCCATCAGAGGAGAGGATTAGCTAGTGCAATTGGTAGAGAGCCGAAGGTGAACCCGTTTCTCGGACGGGAGCCTTCTGGCAAATGCGGCGAATCCCGCCGAGGTGGCCAAGATAAGTGCTCTTCGGACACTTCATGGCACCCCGGTGAGTGTGACGCCGCACTCTACCATGAACTTTGTGAAAGGAGTAGTTTATGCAAGGGAACTCGTTGACTTTTCCATTGAGGACATCACCCTAGAGCTGACGACCATGTGGCGGTCAAGGTTGAACGTGTGATAAGAAAACAGGGAGGGGCCTCGAGACCCACCCCTACACTCTTCGTCACGTTCGACTGTGACAAGCTCCCTGAGTCGGTGCGTGCCAGTTGGTACCGCTACCGCGTGAAGGCATTCGTGCCACTACCGCGGTGGTGCTATTACTGTCACCGCTTCGGCCATACAAATCGCTCATGTAGACGTGCAAAGTCGGGGTCACCCAAGGTATGTGTAAATTGCTCCAAGGTCACACACGATAAGTGTAAATCGTGTGTGGCCAAGTGTGTCAATTGCGGAGAGCCGCACCCTGCTTCTTCGAAGCAATGTGGTGCATATCTCCTTGAGAAAGAAATCCTGGCCGTTCAGGCCCAGGATCGACTCTCATTCCGCAAGGCAATGGACTTGGTCCTGGCGCGCCCGGCTCTGCCTGTGACGTCATATGCCTTAATAGTTAGAAAGGCACTCTCTGCTCCTGGATCATCCAGGCCAACAAGCACGGTTGTTTCCGCGCCCATTCGGAGCCCTTCTGCAGGCTCTACCCAACCTGGGCGCTCCACTGGTAAAGCTGGCGGCAAAAAGGGTTCATACCCTGCCCCGGCTAAAACCAGGGCTCCCCCCTCTTCTTCCAGCGTGACCGTTTCCCGTAAGGCGAAACGGCCACGCGCCTCCAGCGAGTCGTTAGACTCACAGGAGGCAACACCCCTGAAGATGGTCGCTACGCAATCTTCCGGGGTTCCTAAAGCTGTTCCCCGAAAGGAGGACAGCAACAAAGGAGCTTCGGCCCCTTCGCCCCCTTCGCCCACGCATTGAGGTGGAGCAAGTGGATCGGAGACGGTGGTTCCTCGAAAAGAGGGCCCCCCACCTCCCAAGCCGCAACGCCCGCCTAAGGTTTCGAGGCGGAGGGAGGAAAAGACTCGCATGGCGAGCCCAACCTCCCCCAATAAGTCCTCGAAGGCGACAGCGCCTTTAGCGCTTTGTCCGGCCAACAGCGCCCGGGGTTCTGCCCATGGGAAGCGTACGGCCATTCCCGTGAGGGTCTTTAATTCGAGGAGTGCCCCCGCGTCTCCCCTGAGCTAGGCCTGGAGGGCATATTCCTTCAATGGAATTGCCGTGGACTCCGTGCCAACTGCGGGAGCTGCGGAGGCTCGTCTCGTCCCGTTCCCCGTTAGCTATTTTTTTGAAGGAGACCATGCTAGGCGCGTGCCCACTGCCTGCCCTCCCGGGGTATAAAGGTCTCGCGACCCCACCACCGCGGGATGCCCGGGCTGGGGGATGCACGGTTTACACCTGGCATGATCTCCCCGTTCTTACTTTCTCTTTAGATACCTCCTTTCAGGCAGTGGCTGTGCAGCTGCACCTGGATAGGAGGTATACTATAATTTCTGTGTACATTCCACCGTCAGCTGACTTCGACGCGGGGGAATTCCGCCGCGTCGTGGCACGGTTGCCGAGGCCCTTTCTCTTGTTTGGAGATCTGAACGGCAGGCATCCTCTCTGAGGAGATTACTCCATAAATCCCAAGGGAAAAGTCCTTGCCGATCTGATCGAAGAGCTTGAGATGGGTGTCCTAAACGTGGATTAGTTTACGCATCACTGTCCGAGAACCGCTTCATTTTCTTGCCTTGAACTATCCTTGTGCTCTTCGGATGCACAGCCTGATTTTGATTGGGGGGTGGTCGATGAACTCCATGGTAGTGATCACTTTCCCATTCAAATATCATTTTCAGGGCAACTGCTGCCTGAGAGACCACCTCGGTGGTGCTTGGCGCGGGCGCGGTGGCCTGCATTTCAGGAAATGACTGAATTTTCTATCTCAGTCGAGGAGTTTAGGTCGCTAGATGAGGCCGTTGAGTTCTTCTCTGGCAACCTCATCGCCGTGGGCCTGACTACAATTCCTAGGAGGTCTAGCCGTTTTGCACGCCGACCACTCCCATGGTGGTCGGCCGAGTGTGAGATGGCCCTCAAACAGAAGCATTATGCCTACATGCGCTATAAGTGCCGCCCGAACGATTTCAATGTCGCTGAAATTCGTCGGGCTAGGGCTAGGTTCGGGTATATTTCGAAGGACGCCTGCCGCTCTTTTTGGCGGGCATACGTGTCTTCACTTAACGGGAAGACCCCTTTAGCTGAGGTGTGGAAGCGAGTCAAAAGGATTCGGGGCAAGTTCTCGCAGGACCCCCCTCCCGTTCTCCAGGAAAATGGGACCACAATCTCGGACCCCGTGTCCGTGGCGGAATCCTTAGCGACCGCTTTTTCCGCATTCTCTAGCCGTGATGCTGCTCCGCCAGCATTCAATGCACGTCGTGATTTCGTGGAAGGCCGCCGGCTGGAATTTACTTCCAGAGGCGTAGAACCCTTTAACGACAAGTTTACTGTGAGTGAGTTGCGTTCCGCTCTCGGTCCGTGCGCAGGCACCGCCCATTGTCCGGACGATGTCCCGTACGCCATGCTTCGAAACCTGGGTAAGCGAGGCATGGCCTTTCTGTTAGATTTGTTCAACAGGATCTGGGTGGAAGGTCTTCTCCCAGACTCCTGGCGAATCGCTTCTGTGCTCGCCTTTCGCAACCTGGGAAGAGATCACTCTACTCCGACCGGTTTCCACCCAATCTCTCTAACTTCTTGCGTGTGCAAGTTGATGGGGAAATTAGTAAATGTTAGATTAGCCTTTTTCTGGACAGTGGGCCATCTGTCTTCTGCACAGTGCGGCTTCCGTAAGTTCCACTCCACGTCGGATGCTCTGCTCCGACTGGAAAATGCCGTCTGCGAGGCTTTCCTTCGTAGACAGCACTACGCCACGGTGTTTTTGCATCTGGAGAAGGCCTATGATACCGCATGGCGATACGGTCTCCTGGAGACTCTCCACACGATGGGGGCGAGGGGATGCCTTCTAATGTTTATATCTGAATTTTTGCGAGATTGTCGATTCCGCGTACGGGTGGGAGAGCCCTCTCCGGCCCAAAGGAGCAGGAACAGGGGCGCCCGCAGGGAAGTGTCCTCAGTGTCACACTCTTTGCCCTGAGCATCAACGGCATCACCTCGGTGCTGCCGGAAGATGTTCTCGCTACGCTCTACGTTGACGACCTTTCGATCTCTTTTGGCGCGGCCCAGATGCCAACTCTGGAGCGTCGACTCCAACAGGCATTGAACCGTATCTCTCTCTATGCCGAAGCGCACAGGTTTCGGTTTTCTTTGGCCAAGACCAAGGTAGTGCACTTCTGCCGCCATCCACGGCTTTACCCCGACCCAGATTTGTTTCTTAATGGGGTGCGCCTGGATGTGGTTGAGTCGCACCGTTTCCTTGGTCTTGTATTTGACCGACGCCTCACCTGGGAAACTCATATTCGCAGCCTTAGGGTCTCTTGTACCCGCGCCATGGACATTCTCCGTTCCGTGGCGTTCAGCGCTTGGGGCGCTGATAGGGCTACTGCCTTACTTTTTTATCGATCCTTTGTTCGCTCGAAGCTCGACTACGGATGCGAGTTTTATGCATCCGCAGCCGAGCGTTTATTGCGGAAGGTGGATTCGATCTACCACACCGGCCTTTGCCTTGCGACCGGTGCCTTCCGCACTTCCCCCATTGAGAGCCTGTTGGTCGATGCTGGGGAGATGCCACTCGCTCTGCGCCGCGTGCAGTGCATCACTCGCCTGTACGCGCGAGCCCGGCGCCTCCCTCAGTCGCCAACAGCTCTCACTGCCTCCGCAGCTGATCTCGATGGTGCCTATGCCGCCGAGAGACGCCAGTCATACCCTAAGCCCTTTGGGTTTAGGGCCAGGAAACTCCTTCGAGAGGTAGATATAGCTCTCGGGCCGGTGGCGCCCCTGGTTCTGCCCAGGACGCCACCATGGAGGGTACCACATTTGGCTATTTGTCGCCACGCCTGTGCTCCCAAAGCTTGTACTGCTGCGGGAGTATTGCGTTCGACCTTTTTGGAGCACACATCGTGTCACGCTGGTACCGTGCCAGTGTATACGGATGGCTCCAAGTCCCAAGAGGGGGTCGGCTTCCACGCCATATCCTCTCTGTTTGAAGTCAGCGGGGCTCTACCAGGCGCTGCGTCTGTCTTCACGGCCGAGCTGGTGGCAATACACCACTCGGTACGGGAGATTACGCGACGTGCCCGGTTCGGAGACCGGAATGTGATCTATAGCGTCTCACAAAGCGCCCTGAGGGCTCTCGGGGCATTGGAATATCCGCATCCCCTGGTTCGCGAAATCCGTGAGGCCACGGTTTTGGCGAGCCGGGCAGATGTCGAGATTATCTTCTGCTGGGTTCCTGGACATGTAGGAATTGCAGGAAATGAGCGCACCGATAGAGGCGTCAAAGAGTCCGCGAAGACTCTGAGACCGGCCCAGCGTTTTGCTCTTCCTCACACTCACTACATGGCAGGAATACGGGCAGCTTCCCGGACTGCTTGGCAAAAAAGATGGGAGATGGTCGAAGGGAACTTAAAGTTGCGTGCCATTGCGCCGCGACTGTTCCCATGGACCTATCCTCCAATGCCGCGGCGGCTTCAGTTTGCTTTCTGTCGTCTCCGAATCGGCCACAATCGTGTGACGCATCGCTATTTGATGAAGCGCTCGCCTGCGCCCTATTGCAACGACGTCGTCGTCCCCCAGACTGTTCGGCACATTCTTGTCGAATGTCCCAGTCTGGGTGATCTTCGCGCATGACACCTGTCCCGGTACTGACATGGGCGGGGTCGCTACCACCTGTCCCTTGTACTCGGGACGAGTGCGTGTACTTTGACTGGTGGACTTATTGACTTTTTGGGGGAGGCCGGCCTTCTCCCTTTCATTTAACCCGGTTTAATTGTTGTTGTTTTTGTTATTGTTTTTGTTATTGCTTTGTTATTGTTATTTCTTTTTATTGTTTCCTGTTCAATTTTTTAAAGTAGCCTAGAACTAGGCTGTTTGTTTACGTCAACTTATGCCTTAGTCGGCAGTCGGTAGATAGCCCCTTAATTACCCAAAAAATAAAAAATTCTCCTTCCACGAAATGAAAACATGAAAATTGCCAATTATGTGGAAGTGTTAAGTGATCATTTGCTGCATCTTTGGGAAATACATGAGTGTAGCACATTTCAGCACGATAGCCCACTGCCCACAAATCAATGGCAGTTAAAAGCTTTCTTAAAGACAATAATATTAGTGTTTTAGAGTGGCCTGGTAACTCCCTTAACCTGAATACCATTGATAAGGCCTAGAACATCCTGAAAACGAGATTGCGAAGGAACGTCGGTCTAACATCAAAGTAATTAAAGAGACACTGAGGAAGTTGTGTATCGGTATGAACGCCCAATATGTATTTCAGTAACCTATCTAGTTATATGCCACTGAGGCTGGAGATGGTAATTGTATATTGGAGAAATATGCCAAAATAATATCTTAAAAGTAAAAGCTGTAAGTTGACTTTACTTCTTTTTTTAACCCAAAATTGTATTTCTGAATATTGGTATTTAAGTATGCAAGGTAAAGTGCATTAAGTATTCGTATCCCCAAACGATTTTTCTTGCGATCAAAAAATATTAATAATAATAAAGAAAGTAATTCCCAAACTATGAGAGAAAATGCCTGGTGCCGGGATGTTCATGGCTGGTTGCTGACTGGGAGGAGAGCGGTGGAGCGAGCGTCCCTTAGCATTCTCAAACTTTTCCTAAACATTTTACATATTTTGTTAATATTATGTTTTGTGTGTTTATCTGTATCACAATTCAATAAATAACATTACCATCTTCAGTATTTAGAGTAAACTGATTCAGAGTTCGGCGTAACTTCCAAAATCATATAACAGCTTGCATGAAAAATGCAACATATTTAGTTCCTCCTATTTCCAGTGTCAAGATATCTCAAAGTTTTTGTCACTTTCATGATCCTTCTTACGTCTTACAAATATTTAAAGACCAAATTGAAAGCTTTATCACAAAAACATGGGGTCTCAATAATTAGTTAAACGAATACGACTCAGTATTTTATTATACTTATGTATTTGTTGCTAGCACTGATCTTAATAATTTAGGTTGGCGTCACTTATATGTAGATATCTGCCCGTACTGAATTGAAGAAAAGGTAGGTTTATATTCAGTAAACTATACTGGTTCAAGGGGTGCCTAAGTATGTATTATTAATTCATTAACTTAAAGCAGGCTAAGAGAAGATTTGGTTTCGTTGTTCTTCTAATCAATAATTAGTGTCTTTCATTACCATTATGTTCATTTCAGATTTGGATAAGTTCTAATTTCACTTAACCTTATTTATATATTTGTTCTTCATCGTTTGATCTTCCTAGTTTTCGCTGTAATTACTACAAATTCACAGATAATTTAGGGACACTAGGGGTTTTGTATCAGCGCACGTTTTTGAATATGGGATTCAAAGAACATGACGTAGCTGTGAATTTAATGTATCGAAATTTAATAGAAATTTTCTATTTAGCAAATGCAAAAGAGGTTGAGCTTTGCAGGGGACGAGACCCTACATAACCATTTTTAACCTGTGCTAACTAGCACAAAATATAAATTTCTACCGAAATGTGCCTTCAATTTGTAGGGATCTAAAAAATCTATTGATCAAATTCAAAGGACCTTTATATTAGTGTAATTTATGCATCGTAAAGAGAACAATAATAGTTGATCATTATTTCAGGAGATATTGAACTAATTTGAAATAGTTTCCATCATTCTTTATTAAATAACTCTTCATTATTTAATTCAATTTCATGAAATACATGACTTAAATCATTCACGATCTCGTATGTATCACAGAACAGTTATCTTCAAAGGTTTTGAGACTAATAAATATCTTTAGTCACCTGTGAGTCTAGTCACAGGCGAGTCTATATCTCACTATATCAGTCATACGGTTGGGCAGTAATTCGGTTGGTCGGTTGGTCGGTCTCGTTTTGATTATTTTTTTAGTAGTAACATTGTACCTATTCGGACGATTCTAACGAGGTTAAACTCTCATGTGATTTTACATTCTCTTCCAAATAATATAATTGCCTAGGCCCTTCCAACGTTAGACCGGGAATTATTGAAAGTTTTGAATGACTTAACGTCATAAATTAGATTAAGTGAGAGAACCTGACTTTGGTCAGCAGACCTTTTTTTAAATAAATGTGATCGGATTAATTATTCTATTTATAAATTATTGCTCGTCAATTAAAAACTCAGCATTCCATAGATATTCAAGATAAGACAATGCATTTCTTCGCAGAGTCTCAAATCACAATGTGGTTATGTTCCTGTAGGAGGAGAATTTCAATCCTTAGAGCTTTGCGATTAGATCAAAGTTATGTCATTATTGTTATGTAAACTTTAGTAAACTTTTTTGGTGAGAAATATTGTTTAAATCTTTTTGAAGTACTCGTATAAAATCGTTCTTTCCAAAGAAAAGTGGGAAATCTTTATTGCTCTCACAAAAGTTGCATGAAATCTAAGAAGTTGCATTGAGAATCAATGCAATATATATATATATATATATATATATATATATATATATATATATATATATATATATATATATATATATATATATATAATATATTTATATATATATAATATATTTATATATATATTATATTTAGACAGAGTGTGCGGTCAAGGGGGTGAGGTAAGGAAGTGGGGTTCCCATTCCAGTGCCTAGAAGAATTTATCTAAAAAATCGAGTTCAATTGGCAATCAGTATATTAATGAAGGGTGCGTGACTCTGAGGCTATGAATCGGTGGGTACCAAAAATAATCGTTAATAATTTACCATAGATATACGATATATACAAATGGAAAAGATTTCAAACGGATACTTAATGTTTACAGGGATCAGATTAAAGAATTACAGGGAGCTATTAGATAAGCTGAACGTAAGCTCTTAAGCGGCTGCTGTTGAGCCAATATACGAAAATACACTTTAAGGGATGACTGCTCAAGAAACCACAATTTAGTTGCTGGAGCCTAGATTGGGGGTTAACGATGCGGGGAATGGATGATTGAACGAGTAAATCGTAAGCGATAGAGTTTAACAACGAAGGTTGAATTCGAGGGGGTACTTGCACCAGACGAGGTTAAAACCGAATCCAAGGATAGCCAATTGACTGAGGCTAAAATCTTTCGGTGGGAATTGTTGCCTTCGAGCTCAAGAAGGATGAATGGAGCTGAATCGAGAAAATGATGTGGTTCGTGCAGAAAAGTGGGCCTATACTAACCTTTCTTGGTGTGTCTCGCATTATATATTGTCCGGCCGGAATCAAGAATGCTGCAGGTCAAGAAGGGATATCTCCTTAATCAAATACTCCACCGGGGGATACGCATGAACTCAAGTGGGGTTTCTTGATATAGCCCGGAGAGAGGTTTGTTAATATCCCTGGAGAGGCGGGCAGCGTCTTCTTGTAGCCGCAGGCTTGGAATTCTCGTTCCTACTTTATCAGCGGAAGCGGCTGGATTTTCTCACGGTTCTCATGACTCTGCTCTTCGTCGCCCCTGACCTCGTGCTCGGCCTCATGGCTTCTTGGCCATATGGCGGGATTAACCTCTATTCCCGACAATCGCTATCTTTAGGATCATTAAGGAATACCAAAAGACTGGTTACAGAGTTGTGAAGAAGTCTTTTGGAAAACCAAAGAGCATCGACTGAACACTAGGATCGGCTTATCGTTAGCTTCCAGCTATAGGATGGTGAGGCATCCAGTACCATGCTATATCACGATTCGAAAAAGCAGGTGTTAATTTTTCAACGCAAACAGTGAGGGGAAGACTTTTCGATAAAGGTTCAAAATTGAGAAGGGGTGAGAAGAACCCTTATCTCAACAAGAAGAACCTTAAGGATAAGCTTAACTTTTTATATGAAATAAAGAATGTAGTTTTGAAGACTCGGTCAAAATTTTATTCTCTCATGAGCCTTCCTCCCTCTTACCTTGAGCTTCTGGAATATTCGTTTTAGGAGGAAAAAATGAAAATGCTTTCAAGAATCCTGTTCCATGCCTACGGTGAAGCATCTTAACATGACAATCTGGAGCTACATCTTATCAAGCAATTTTGCACCTTTTCTCAATAGTTTAGGACCAACTTAAGTTGGTAACCTTTTATTGAAGCATAATTGCGCACATTCTCACAAAAAAAGAAAAAAAAGTTTTTAGCTGAAAATAACATGAAAGATTTGTGACCTTGGTCAAGGAAATCGCCAGCTTTTAACTAGATAAAGTTTTTGTGGTCAATACTCAAACTAACCAGTGATATAGATTTATAATTCCAGGTAGTTTTTGAAAAAAAATGGAGGATGGAGGAATATCTGTCAAAATGTCATTGCAAATTTTGTTCCAGGCATACCTAAAATAATTAAAGTAGTGCTGAAGAACAAGAAACATCATAGTAAAGATTGACTGTGTGCATCAATTTTTGTATTTAATAATAAAATAGGTTTGGGCTGTCAATTTGTATAGATTGCACCTGAAAATTATGATCCAAAGATCTAAGAAATGAAATGAAACTATTGATTACTTCCTTTAATGTTATTATATTAGAAATATAGTACTCTTTATACTATACTTTTGGCCATTACTCTACACTGTGCCATTGCAAGTGTTTATATAATAAATTAATTAGTTACTAATCTCATGGTGGAAGATCCGGTGTATAGATTGGATGAGGAAGAACTTGTCAGCCCAACGCAATAATTTGGAGGGGAAAGGCAAACGTGGCCCGTCACTGCATACGTTGACACCGAGGGAATTTTTTTTCAAGGATTCATTTAAACTTTCCAATTGTTGAACTAATAGATTAAGTGGATAAGCATATTATACAAGCTGAAAATTACTAAAAGACAAATTCCTCGTCTTCATCACAGCGCCCATCTGGTGACTTCCTCCAAGAGTACAATCCGCCGCTACTAATTTTGAGCCCAAGATTAAGCTAGATAGAAAATAAAACAAATCCATAAAAAACTAAAAAAAAGTACAAAATAAAGCAAAAGCTAAGCTAAAAAAACAAAATATAAAACAATACAAAAGGTTTTACAGAGAACGACTTTAAATTCACAAGTCCATGCCTCATTTCGGACCATCGTGCTTCATACTTCAGCTCTACGAAAACTGAAAAAATACTACGTTAAAATATTTCCTATATAACTAATTCCTTACAAATTAAATTCTACTGTGTCCCAAATAATACTGTCTCTCTTAGAACCTACTTGTCTTATGAAGAGAGAAAACACTTGCTAATTAGTTCGTCACTTGTTTATCTATTTATGTGTGCGAGTTACCAAACTTGTTACCTATGTAAAACTACGCTACAATTGAGCCTTAGGATCTGCAAGCATAAATGGGTTTGTCATTATACAGACACACCCATTGCCATACCAGATCTCTCTTCAATAAGAAATCATTTGGATATTTGCTCCTCTCATTGTTTCACTTCAAATTTCTAGGTTTTGTGTTCTGCGGATCTCAACATTCTGGAATCAATATTTATTCGAATGTTAAATCCAGAAATAAATTCTAGTAAGTATTCCAAACAACTTTACATTTCTTAATTCAAATATTTTAATTTTATTGTAATTTATAATTAATTTTTACCTAAAATTTATTTACAATCCACTAAATAACCCGATAGTTTAAATGTTCTATTAGTTGGTTGCCCGTAATTTTAGTTATTTTAAAATACTACCATGTTTATCTATGTTTAAATTTTCTACCTATTAGATTATTTGGTTCCTGTCCTTCTTTCAGGTTCGTAAGTCTTTATTCATTATCTTTTATTTTTGGCTTTATTTTCTCAGTGTTCTTTATAATTCTTTAGGTGTGTCCTTACTAATTTTTACATTGTTACCTATTTAATTTTTGCATTTACTAAACTCTAAATTGATTCATTTATACATTGTCACCTTATTTTCTTTCAAATTTACCAAGCTTTAAACTTATTGTCATTCATTAATGCATATATATTTCTTTATAAATTATAAGCTTGCTTTTTTGTCAATCATATTGTTTTTTCCATTATAGGCTGACCACAGATAATGTTTGAAACGTTCCAAATTATACATGTTGCGAATATTGGTTCAGCGTCAGGGTGCACGGAATTTGGGGGAATTAAGAAATAACATTTCCGAAGAAAAATTATACTTCTTTTATGTTTCCTGCGGTTTGCTGGGAATTATATATATATATATATATATATATATATATATATATATATATTTTTTATATATTAGTGTAGTTGGGTAGCAGTCTTTCTTGAATGCAAATTTTGTTGAAGACCATTGTATATTTTGTCTTAATTAATTTCCTTTAGGAACTTTCTCTTCTTCTAACTATCTTCTTTATTCCATCTTGTAAATGGTGGATTAATTGTCCATTATTGATCTCTTTTTTAAATGAATGTGTTTGGTAAAAGACAAACTAAATTGCTAAGCTTTCGGTCTTATTCAATCATCTACGGAGCGTTATGGAATTTTTTGTCTCCTTTACCGATCTAATGATTGGAGTTAGGATCTGGCAGAAAGTAGAGTGAAAGAAAACTATTTTTAAGGGGTATTTATTCGCCTTGATTAAAAGTAACATTAGAGGAAATAAGTTACTCTTGTGCATGGAATTTTTAAAATAACGTTAATGTACGATTCCAGCTTGTCGCTTGAATGTTGATGACTGGTTTATTTTAATTTATTAAAATGGCTTCTGAAATGTTAATCCTCGCTTTATCAACCTCTTTTCTTTTAATAATGGTGTTATCAACGAGCATATCCATCGTTTAGTTAATATTATGTACACTCTCCATATATATATATATATATATATATATGTGTGTGTGTGTGTGTGTGTGAGCAGATTAAAAGGCATTTCCGCGAATACTCTTCATTTAAAAGAAATGATATAGGCTGTATCACAGTTTAGATCGCCTGAACAGCATGAGCGGATTTATGGCGTGGTCTTGTTTCTTTGGACTCGTTATGCAGAGGAACTGATGCGCACTCCCAGCAACTTGCAAGATTGCCATGTTTGGATAAAGAAAAATCACCATATCTTAATTTAGATGCCTAATGATCATAGAATAAATGTTAATTAAAATAACACTGTAAAAAACCTATGATCTAAATAAGCAATATTAATATATACTCGTACAAGCGTAATGTACACCCAAGTTGAGGAGAGGAGGGCCTTCATCATTGAGACCCTGGGGGAGCACCGGTAAGCCATCTGGGCCCAGGAAAAGGGGAGGGAAGTGGCCCCACAAACGAAGTAAGGGAGACCCCCGCGTCGTCTTCAGAATTCCGAGGGGTACGCGATCCGGGAAGTGCAATCGAGGGCGTAGACCAGACGCCCTCTCATCTTGGGGGTGAGACTTCGTGTTCAAGTTTATTGCGATTCCGATGTAGGTCAGGGTGTGGCAAGGCTCGAGAGTACTCTTCCGGGTGTTCACACCCAAACTGGTAGAAAGATGGTTGGTGGAGGTGCCCATAAAGAGCACATCGTCTAAGTACGTATAAGGTGAGCAGTCGAAATCCTCAGCGAAGGTGGCCATAATAGGGGCCATACACGTTTGCGTGACGTAAAGGGTACCGGAGAATCCCATAGGTAGGAATGGGAACATATAGGTGGCCTTTCCTCACTTCAGCCCGAACCAACGGCGGGCATTTGGGTGAAGGGGGATATGGTAAAAGCCGTTTTGCAAATCGATTTTAATGGCGAAAGATTCCGGGCCCGCCTCGCAGAGGGCCTTACCCAACTAGGGTAGATGGAAAAATGGGGCCGTGTAATGGCCCAAGGTAGTGAGAGTGGACATCTCGTCGACAATACGATCTTCTTCCTTGTCTCGAGGGACTAGAAACAACCTGTTAGCATACGTTATCTCAGAAGAAGGCTCAAGAACCTGGGAGCGAACTAAAGCACTTATGGGCTCCTCCAGTGCTGGGGCGGTAGTATCGAAATTTCTGTTACTTCCCAGGTATAGACGGACTCACTTTCCCAATATGCCTTTGCGATATTGGAAGGCCACGGGAGCCCGGTACAAACCCTCCCGGGTATAAAGTCATAAATATGACCAACACACTCACCCCTAGTCAGACGCTCCAGCGCGTTGAACACCGAGATCTGTTCGTCTTCATTGTTATCGCCTCCATCCGACTCCTCCTTAGACTCGACCTGAGGGGCCGGCGGCGCAACCTGAGGAGGATCCCCCACTGGCTGATGAGGTACGAGCTTGGGAGCAACTGGTGGTGGAGGGCCGTACTGATCGATAGCCTCGACGGCCGACGGCAGGCTGGGGACCTGGAAAAGAAGGCACTCGGGAGACTCCTCATCAAGGTGGGGTGGTTTCACTGGGTTCAGAGCCTCCACTGAAGCAATAATCCAGGGTCTCATGCCAACTGGCGTTCTTGCCCCATTAGCTCAAAGTTCTGTAGGTCTTCCTATTCCTCGTCGGGTCCAATCAGGACCTTCCCCATGGCCCAACACTCCTCTTCCCAATCACTCCTTCTTTCTCGATCGAGATCTTTCACCTCTTCTCCTACCTCTTCCTCTTCCTGGTTTTGGAACTGGTGGCCGGGCTTCATTCCGGACGTTGGCCGAGGAGTATTTGGACACGAGAGTAGTCCTGTTATAAATTACTGGATCTATTTTCATGCCAGCAATATGGGACGCGTGAAGCCGGACGTCTTCCATGGCATAACGCCAATTAACCAGGACCTGTAAATAATACAGGCAGGAGGGGGTGTTGAGGTGGTGCTCCTTGTCCGGGAGGAGGTGTTCCCTGAGCCGGTGGCGGCCTAGAAGCAGCTGGATTTCTTCGTTATCCCTCGTGCGCAGGTTTCCCGTGGGGCTCGTGATCCTAAGCATGAGAGTTTCAGCTAACAAATCCCAGTTAGGGGTCACATGCCCGGACAACACACGGCGAGGAATATCCTGTGGGGGCTGGAAGCCTTGAGGATAGACTCAATACCTTCGGCTTCAGAACGTGTAACAAAAGAGGGGCCGTCGCTATATCAGGTGGAACTGGTAGCGGGGTTTGGTGGCGGGTTGGGGGTGGTGGTAAGTTGGCGAGGCACTACTTCAGAAGTAGACATGGATTCGAGAGCCTGACGACGAAGCTTGGGCGTCGTCGGCTCCTGCGCGAGGGCGTACCTGGTCGGCGAAGCATTCGGTGAAGCCCTTTTACTCGTTTGCCCAGTGTTAGACCACGTGGCCTTTTTCGGGAGCATAGGGCCAGTTATTCTGAAGAATTCCGGCACGAGGAACCTACACTTGAAAAGGGGCACACGATCATATAAACGAACTTAAGATTTTACCATCTGACTTAGATAATGCAATGTTTTGTCATTAGTCCTTATTTAAAGGAATAAGAAAATGTAAATAAAGTTAAGTTAAGTGCATTCTTTTTATGAATAGGAGCAGGTGGGGGTTAGTTTTAGGTTACTATGTCCCCCAAATCTGAGTATTTTGATTAAATTTGTTAGACTCAAATAAACTTAACATTAAATTTAACAACTAATTTCAACATAGTTCATTGGAGAGGAAACATTACCCAACATAATCTTGATTTCCGTAATTCCGTGCACAAATTTATATTTGTGAACGTCTCATTTCAGTTGTAACCTTCCTGTATAATTATAGCAAGAAATAATTTTCATTTAAATAAGATTAGGATGCCCTAGGGTACATACAAAACTTATACAAACCATTAATTTTTGATTTATGCTAAAAATATGCAAGCCTTATTTGATAGTAACAATACTTAATTCCAAACGAATATTTAAAGATTTCTTCAACACCGTTAGAAATTTTTCACCAAATTTGAAGGCAACTCCTAAGGCGAATTATATTCAAACCGTTTAAAATGACAAACCACTGATAAATAACAAACACATGTGCTAAGATCGAATTAGAATAAAGATCATTTAGGGGAAACCAAGCGGCGAGATTGAGTTGAGAAATGAAGTAAATAGAAGAGTGCCGAAGCGGATTGAGATTTAGTGTTCATGCCCAGTTTATGTCATTCCAATTGATCTCTAAAGAATTAGTAACTTCAACCCGTTCATTGAAATATATGGTGGTATGCTTCAACTCTCTTACAACCTACCCTCCTTCTCCTTAATGGCATATGATGCAAAGTACCTCTATAAAATTTTACGATAAATCGGACTTTTACGACCAGAGTCAGGTGTCACAACTAGGCAGAAGGCACCTAGTTTCAAACTTACAACCATCCCTATTGTACACTTTTTACATAGAGAAATATCATTTTTTCCATAGTAGGCCTTTTCTCTCGGTCATATAATCACCCTATTATGAGCTCTTCCAACCCTTCTTACAACATGAAATCACCTTTGCATAGTAAGTTTTTTCGAATCACTTTTCAACAATTCTCTCTTATATGGCCATGAAATCTCAGGACACTCTCAGCCAAAACATCATCACCACCCTGTTAAACATCAAAAGCACCTCTAACCGATGCGTTCCTCCCTCTACCTTTCACACTTCAAGCAATTTCTTAAGTTATTCATTATATCGCTTTCAATCCACATCATTATTTCTTGTTACAAACAATATTTTAACTCCCATACACAACGTTGGAAATAGCATGCCTATTATTTTACTCAAACAGCTACTTGAAACATGGTACACAAAATATTCCAACTCACTACCTCTCTAATTATAATGTTTAATCTGGACGAATTTCACACTTAATGTCTCTTAGTTACTCAAAACTTCACATTTGTTGTAAGAGTGACACCACAGCCTCAGATAACACAACCAACCTCATGTCACGCTCAGATACTATTAACTTATTCTTTTCTATATCACTTTTAAATCTTAATTTTTATCTGACTCAAACGCTACAATCATCATTTTCGAATTAAAAATCCTCCAACATAAACTGAACCAAACATACTCCATTAAATACCAACCCAACACACCTTACTCTCATTAACATGCGTTCTTCTCTCCAGCCAGAATGATATTAATCTCGTTTCGGAAAAACTTTCTTATGCCGCCACTTATGACAAACAACTCACTGTGGCTATATATACCTCTCTAAAACACTCCTTAATTTCAACATAAATATTCTTCACACCATCAACTAGTTTGCCACTCTTTACATTCTTAGCAACTGCCATAATTCTTCTTTATATACACGATTTTAAGCTTAGTCGAGCTTCTTTAATTCAGCGTTAACCCTTTTAAACAATCACCATTTTCTTAAATTCAAAGGTTTCTGTATATTTCCCATACTTTTTCACTAGTGAAAGCCAGAATCACAATTATTTTGTCCTGTTAGGTAGAATTAATATATGGAGATTTAAATTTTCTGCTTCAAAATCAGCCAAATGCACTAGTTTTGGGGACTTTTCAAACATGTTTTAATATATCACAACAAAGCAGCAAAAAGCGAACCATATTCAAGTTTTTAATCATATTTCTAACTTATATGAGTAATAGCACAATGGAACATAAAATAATTTGAGTAATATCCCAAAATTCGTTTCCTCTTCATTAAAGCTAACAGGGCTGCTTATCTATGATACAAATTTGAGATTATGATTTTCTCTCCAATCTAATCGAATAAATTCATAATGAAATTTATACAGTCAGTTGTTGAAAATTTGTTTTTGAAGCTGTCAAATTAGCGCGTGTTAAACACCACAGATTCAACGCGATAGTTCCTAAGCTTTTAACTGTTTTTATGACATTGGCAAAGTTTCTCGTGATCTTGATATCATTCTACAAAGTGATTCACCGCTTTTAGATTTTTATATCATCCAACTATTTATATAGACCTCATTTTGTGTCATGGACGTGTAATATTCAAGAAGCGACTCACTCGGATCCAATATTCAGAGGGGTGAACATGAAATCCGATTCTGGGCCAATGAGATCAACTAGGTGGTATTAGCTGTAACTTGACCCTTTTATTAGCATGTAACTAGGCATCAATGAGCTGCTTCAATCTGCCACTCAATCTTCAATTAAACAGAGTAAATGTCATGACTCCCTACGTCAGCGTAACATTTTTGGCTTTCCTTGTTTTTAAGTTCTACATCAGCAAGCTTTGAGTCTATTTTATTGTGCCTCAACATGCCAGGGACTAGAATTATACCTTACACGGGATCATTTATAGCAGACATTAACATCATTCATACAAGAGTGAAGAATAAGGTAACTAGGGTCTTGTGTCTTTCCAGATTTTTTAGTTTCTTCATCATACTCATGTTGTTCTGTAAACATTAGCAATTTCATAAAGTACATGTTTCTTGCCATCTATTGGCCTGAGCAATGGTGCCTGGTGGAAGCAAGTGAATACCTTTATGAAACATTGATCCAAGACCAATAACTCTAGTGGGCTCTTGGGAGCCTTCTACTTTTAAAACCTTCGTGTATCTTTTCATTGTTGATAGACAGCATCATTTAGATGTTTAAATCAGAATTATCTGGCCTCTTCACGTTCCAAAACTGCATCTATTATGATTTCAAGGATGTGAAGTCGACAGGCAAGGAAAGCAAATCCTCGTTTATTATTTTATCTAGAAGTTGTGGGCTCCTCTGTGAATGGATATTGTGTCAAAGAAGGGTAGTAATATTACCCTTAGTTTTCCATAGTTATTGTGAATACATTATAGTCTCAGCATGAAATTTACCCAAAGCTTTTCGATGACAGGTACCTTCGATATATTTCCTTTAATTTATTAAAGTGGTCACAGACTAGCGAAGCTAAAATCTCTGACGTACTTACAGATTCACTGCTAAAGACATCTTTGAGTAGCTTTCACTCCCAGTGTAAGGAAAGTTATATTAGACTTTTTCACGAAACTTGGACATGTGACTCTGTCTGAAATGATATTAAGACAGCCAGATTCACTCCCAAAGACATCTTTGAGTAGCTTTCACTCCCTGTGTAAGGAAAGTTATATTAGACTTTTTCACAAAACTTGAACATGTGACTCTGTCTGAAATGATATTAAGACAGCGGTATATTGATATGTGTTGTTATGCTTGATAAGAGAATGTTATCCAGATCAGCAACGCCAGCTATCAAAGGGGCAGAAATCTGAGCGGGAACTAGATTGTCTGATAAATGAAGAGGATCCGTTGAATTTAATATGGCATCACATTCCATCCCCTTTTTGAAAACGTCTAAGTCGTCCTCATCAATGTGTAATAATGGTAAGAACACCCGGGACGATTCTGATGGTAATCCTTTTTCCAAGTGTTAGCATCGTTGTTTTGTTCTACTGCAGCCGTAAAACCATTCATGTTAAGACAGAAGTGGGAAATTACGTGCTAAATATAGCAGAATTAATACCTAGGTAAGGTTTTCGACGTAAGAAAACAGGAAATGAGAAAGTAAATCTAAGAAATAGACAAATGAAGTAACAGAAAGGGATGGCGAGTAGCATTTTAATCATTGAACTACATAGAAAGAAACATAGAGAAATATGAAAGTTAGGTCAGGTAATATGAAAGGGAGATTATAATACAGAGAGACAAGAGGTAAATTGAAAATTTTCCTGTATAAATGGAATAGAAGGCATCGGTCTTTAATTTAATGTTAGTAGTACGGTGCTTATTGAAATAAAATGATATTTAAGTAGATTCTCTATGGCAGTGAGAACAATCTATCTACGAGGAAAAATAAATAATATGTGTGCAATGAAATGTACCAGAAATAAAGAAAGAATTAAGTAAATGTGCATACGGAAAGTAATTGATTTCATCGTAAAACATTTTCATCCATAATCCTTAGTGATCCTCAGCAGCGTATTTAAAATAACTAAAATAATTAAATACAGTAAAACTGTCGGAAACTGGAATGGGAAAAGATTTAAATAAAAGCCAAAGCTTAAATACAAAATAATCTTTGTAAATGTTAGCTTAGCACTTGCTAAGCTTTGCAAATTGCTGTTTATAGGCGTCATTTCGTGTTCAAAAGCTCTAGTCATCGTAATTTTTAACTGGGGTCGTGTTTTATAGTCGAAAATATCGTTAAAGTCTGTAATGGCCCCTTTGTATTCATCCTTCCACTACTAACCCATTATCTTTTGTATTTTATACGCTTGTTGGCTACTTTGCCTTGAAATATCCTTGACGTAGCCAAACAATACATCCCTATGCCAAAAAAGCCTCGTTTAAAGGTCAGAATGGCGCCATTAACACCTTCAGCATTTTAAGGAAACGACTGATGCTAATAGTGCTCAGACGGATGAAAATATAGGAGAGGGCTCGAATAAGCAAAAAAAGTAAATAATAATAAACAATATTAGAAGCCTATTAAGGAAAAGTAAAACATAAATTGTAATAAAATTAAAGAATCAAATTTAAGGGATATATTAATATATGAAAAGAAATAATATTTCTCCTTATATATTACGTAAATATAACGCTACCGAGCATGAGAAGAAGCTTGCATGCCAAAATATTAACATGCATAATAAATGCACACGTGCAAAACGCAGGAAGCTGAAAAGTAACCATATCTTAAATGAACTCCCTAAACTAACTTAATGAGGTTGAAATAATAAAGAGAATAATGGGATGAAGGAAAATATTTTCGCATAAAAGAGATTAATCTAGTAAAATGTGGAATAGGGCACAATTCAACACGTCTACTTTTACAAAGAACTATTTTTCTTCAGGAGGTGAAGAATTCTCAACTAAATGAAAAACTAATGTGTTGGGTAGAATCCTTAGTTATTTTAGTTCGAAACAACTTGAACCACTGAACTACTAAATTGGGCAGCTTTCTGATAGTTCACCCCCTTAAAACTATAATTACATATTTGGAGCGCACTCTATTTACTCTCTGTAAATTTCTTAGCATAATTTTTCTCTTCTATTTTCTTATATAGTAAGTAATAGTTTTGGGTCATTGCTATGAAAGTTTTTGGAATGGTGCAGTTAAATAGAGTAACTCCAGAAGCCCTATCACTAATTAACGCAAGAGCCAACTGATATATCTCAAAAGTAAAAATAAAAAATAGTTAATTGTATCACTTATGATCTCAAAAAGTAAGGGCTTTCGTTGTTTTTCCATCATTTTTCTAGGAAAGCTGCCCCAACTTTACCTATAATACAAGGTTCTAACTGTTTGATTTCTTTAATATGAAAAAGTTTTCCTTTGAGCCTAATTCTTGTGCTACTGTAGTCATGAGGTGTATATGGGTTTATCAAAATTGACTATTATTTTTTTGCTTATTGATGTAGTGTTGGTTACTCTAATTAGAGGGACACGATTATTATTTTTGGTGCGCCACTTGACCAAGATTTGAGTGATGTCATGGATTATTACATGAAGAAGGAATCTTTGTTCAGGAGAGAAGTGGTTCTTACAGTTATTGACTTCTACTTTGTTTGAAGGCTGGATTCTATGTACATATTTAAAAGGTCCACTTGGATAATTGATGGTTCCATCTGTTTGATTTTTAATACCTCGCATCCTTATTTGAATAAAGAACCTGCTGGTAAAAGTGTTTAGAAATAGGGCGTAGGGATTGAGCAGAATCCGAAACATGGGGGGGGCAATTTATATTCTCATAGCAATGTCTCATATTCTGCCTCTACTGATTTTGGATTTATCTTTTCTCCCATTGCACTCATTTGGTTCCTGTTCCACGTTCATCTTAAACTATCTTATTTCTGTCTTTATCTCCATATTTATCTCTCACCTCATACAAAGTATCTTGGACTGTCCTTTTCATGCTACCTAACTCCTGGAAGTTATCTTGATGTGGTGATGGAAGTTATAACTATACTAATACCGGTTCAATAACTAGATTTAGTCTCCCATGAATATAACATTGAATACAGCAAACTATAAGGGTCTCGAGCTATCTGCTACAATTATGAATTAGTTGCTAACAATTTATTATATCCTTGCTTGTTTCTTGCTTTGAATGATACATAGCTAAATATTAATCCCGGTGTGGTTCTCAGGGTTGGCATTAAAATACACGCCCCCACCCAAAAAAAACCACTTCAAAAAGCCAAGCCAAAGTGGAATATATTTTGTTTTGTTTTTTAAAATATACATTTAAAAATTTCGTTATATATCCTTTTAATAAATATGGTTTATATATGTACATTAGGAAAAAAATGTAAAAACTATAAAAAATTAGAAATGACATCAAACAAGGGTTTTCTTTTAAACTTGATCGAAAGTTCTTCATCTCATTGGCTCTTGTTGTCTCTTTTGCTTTGATATAGAGCATAATGATACAACATATTAAAATTTAATCTAGCCATATTTTTATTTCTTATATTAAATAAAAACTAAACAGAAACTTACCTTACTCTCCTTTTAAGTGTTTGTAGATTTTCACTAGATTCTCCGCATTTTCATTCCCAATCTGCTTCTCATTCTATTCCATATAAGTCTGAATAAGGAAAATAACCTTTCTATTGCACCTGAACTATCTGGATATGAATGCATGGAGCCTAAAAATGAATAAAATCCATCTGGTAATTTCTTCCCATTTGTTTTTTTCTTCTGCTTCATATTAATTATATGCATTGAGCCTGTTCTCAGCCTGTTCTTCAGCTTCTATTAAATTAAAAGTGTGGCATTCAGGCATTGGCAAAATTATACTTTCAGTTTCCTAATGTAAAAATAGCTTTTAGCATGTAATTCTTCTGACTATACTTATTTTTCAAAATTAAAAATTGCCTGTTACCCTCTCCTTAACGAGGATTATGGGTGAAAGACTTCACGGTTACCAGTGTAAAATAGTACCCTCTCTAGTGGTTTACTTATAAATATGAACCATCTTTCGAGCGTAGTGGTTTACATATTAATTTTACCTAGTTAAACGAAGCATCGCCTTTATACACTCAAAGATACTCCAAATTTATAGCCTAGTCCAGTAAAATTAAGGAATCTCTACCCGAACTGCTCTGTATCTAGAAATCTGTATCTACTCAAAATACGAGTCGAAGAAATTTAAAAGTTGACTGAATTATATCCGATAAGAATGAATTATTCTTCATCAGTTCCAAACTTGCTATCACGGAACACTCTAATTCTATCTCAGATCACTTTATTATTTAATTCGATTTGAATCCTCTTTCTGAATCTATCCTTCCTAACGGTTCTCTTGAACAGTCAAACTATCACAAACTAACATCCATTTTGCCGTTGAATGATGAATCGATATCTCGCTTTACTTCTCCGAGATAGTCCCACTGGCTCCCTCTTTTCTGATTTCACTCTATCTCTCCGGTCCTATTTGCATTCACTCTCCTCCGGCATAGACACTCAAAAACCCATTCTCCCTGTCTCCTCTCGCTCTTTCCATGCTCCTTGTTTTTTTATCACCCTCTTTTCGACCAAAAAACACAGAAAATAATGTTATTATCCCTTTCGATCCGCTCACACCATAGGCATGGGGACGGAACAAGCTTTTCTCTCCTATTCTATTACAACTCCTATTACAACTTCTATTACCACATACCCGTAAAATTGTAAACGAGAATAATCAAAATCCTCTGGCACTTTTCAAGTTCCTCACCTCGTCTCTCGTCTCCCAGGCTACCCTAATTCCACCCCCCATCTCCACATCCGTATTATTTACTTTTTCTCTGAAAAACTAGTTAATATTCACTATAGGCTGCCGTCTACGTTGCCCCCTTTTTCACTATAATCTCCCTTATTCCACCTAAAATCTCACTTCTCTCACCCTGATTTCCCCTGAAGAGTTTGTCTCAATACTCTGCTCATCGAAAAAAATCTGCTCTCCGCTTTGTATTTTTCCTCCAGCTTCTATGTTAAGTTCCTACCAGTCGATCGACTGGCGACCGGCGAAGTCTTTAAGGTCTTGAAGGGCTCCACATCAAATCTCTAATACTATTAATATTATTTACTTGGATGCAATTATCTGATCAAAAATTAAGTTAAACATATACGACGCCTCATTGCTCCTCGATTGAGGATACTATAATTAGGTATTTAAGAAGCCGAGTTCCTTCCTAAAACTGTCTGCAGCCATGGACAAATGTTTTGAGACTAATATATATTTTAAATCGTTTTTAAAATTAAAATGATAGGTAGAATTATTCTCATCTTTAGATTATTGCAGATTGATTAAATGCTATCATTTTTAAGATATTTAAGGAAACATGCGTTACTTCGCTAAATCGCAAATGGCGCTCTGGTCCTATTCCTGTATGAGGTCAATTTCTGTCCATGGAGCTTTTCTTTACCTACAGAGGTGTAAATTAATGAAATATATGAGTTAAATAAATAATGTTTGGTGATTATTATCTTTTTTCGTAATATTATTTACCAAAAATAAATGATTGAATCATTTTCAATTCCAGAAATAGTTCTTTTCAAAGAAAAGCGTATAACCATTGTCGCTGTACACCAAATTGCCTGAAACGCAAGGATAAAATTTTCTAAGAGTAGTGTATCATGGAAAACCAAATTCTCGATCATTAATAACTTTAAATGACCTGATACACTCATTTGAACTACAAATGAACATTACGTTCACCTCACGGTAAGCTGCCAGCTCAAGTATCAGGTTGCCTCCCGTTCTTAAATTGATTACGATTGGAAAGGAGCAGCTGTGAATTCTTCAGCGCGAACAGTTAGGCAGAGAATTTTTAACAAATGTCACAAGTCCAGAAAGGCTGTAAAGAAGCTTTATCTCACCAAGAAAAACCTTACGGGCAAACTCTACTTTTGTATAAAATATAGAGAATGTCCTGTTAAAGACTGAAGAAAAGAGATATTCGTTGATTACTGTCCCCTTACACTTCTTGTGTGATGCTCACGGTAAGCATCTGGACACTTTACATGTCTGGGGCTACTCCTTTTGTTAGAGAACTGGAAAAAAATCATTTTTGCCACTAATGCAAAATGATATCAAAAGGCGCTTCATTGGCAGCTTTTCCTAACAGTTCACGAACAATTTTTTGATGACCACCATATTTTTAACAAGATGGTGCATCTTTTCACAAAACAAAGGCAATAACTATTTTCTAGGCTGAAACTAACATGAAATTAGGAGACCTTAGCCTGAGAATTTGCTAAATTCGAACACAATTGAGAATTCTTCAGCAATAAATTAACTAGCAGTTAATAAACAAATGCCTTCCAAATGTAAGCAGTTTCGGGTGCTTATTGAAAGAAATGACTATCAGTCAAGATATCATTACAAATTTGGTCTCCAACATGCTGACACGAATTGAAGCAGGCTTTAAGAACAAAGATCATCATTGTAAATACTTACTGAGCTCAGGAATTGACTATTAATAAATTCATGTGCTTGAGCTTTGTTTTTTATATTTATTCTTCAAATTATGATAGAAATATAAGAGATAAAACGCAATGTTTGGTTATTTATATAAATGAGTAAAGCGCCCATTGAATTTTAGAAAGTAAGTCAACGATAGAACAAATCGTTAAGAAACTGGGTCTGTTGAACAAAGTCGCGTGCTCTCACTTATTCTGATTTGTGACCTTACGACATACAAAACCTTCAATAATTCCCGTGAAATTCCTGACGCAGGGTATATTTAAAAAGGTATTGTCGTTAACCAGCACATAAAAAAAAACAAATAAATAATACAGGAAATAGTTAAATGAGAGTCACAAATAAATTCAATTTAAATAAAGATTCCTTCATGAAAATGGTAGTGGAACCATATTCAATACAAAAAAAAGAAAAATACAACGTGAATAAAAACAAAGGACAAATATGTAAAAAAAAAACAAATTTTAGAAGGAAATCAAGGAGTATGAATGTATACAGTTAGGACGAAGTTCTAGGCTTATTTAAAAGGGTTTAGTACACAGACTCGATGATATACACGGGAGTACAAGTCTTAACACAATTTTCTTTGCAGGCAGTGGATCCTTGACTGGATTCCTACTTAGATAGTCGGCAACACAGTTTTCTGTCCCTTTAATGTATCATATTCGGAACTGGTATGCCATTAGAAGTAAACTCCAACGCATAAGCTTCCGTTCGGGCTTTTACAATTTTTTAAATAAGCAAATGGTCGATGATCGGTTTGGATAACGAACTCTTTACCTTACAAATATGCTTTGAATTTCTGCACGTTCCACACGATCGCTAGAGCCTCAAGTTCTATTACTGCGTAGTTAGTTTCTCGTGAGCAGAGCTTCCCGCTTGCGTACTCAATGGGATAATGATTGCCATCTTCTGTATGCTGGATCAAAACGCAACCGATACCTTAACCTCAAGCATCCGTTTGTATTACAAACGGTTTGCTCGTGTTCAGGAGTCACAGTATGGAAGCTGACGTTAGTTTTTCTTTCAGCTGATGGAAGTAGGCGGTCCCATACGAGAGAGCCGGGGAACGTTTCTTTAGCAGAGAGCTAATGGGTGACGTTGAAGCGGTGAAAAGCGGCACAAAGCGTCATTAAAAGGATGTCGATTCGAGAAAAGAGCATAATTGTTTTTTCGTACGCGGAAGGTGCATGTCGGCGATGGCCTTCATCGTTTCTTGCTGGGGTGCCAATTGATTTTCACCAATGTGGAAACCAAGGTATTTAATGGTGTCGTAGGCTAAATGGCACTTGCTGGGGACTATAGTGAGGCCGTCTTCGGCGCATCATGCGATTATACTTACTACAGGATGTAACTAAACCAAAAGGGAGACGAATAAACTGCATATGCCTTTTTCTGTGGGAAATGTGATGTATTTGCGGACACTAGCCTTAAGGGAGATTTGATAGTAGCCCTTACACAAGTCTATTTGAAATAAACTTAGACTCTTCAAATAGATGTAGGCTCTGGTCTATCAAAGGGATGGGCTCAGCGTCGAAAATCATTACGCAGTTCAGTTTCCTAAATTCTAAGCACTGGAGAAAAGACTGATATGGCTTTCTGACTATAACAATAGGGGATCAATAATCTGACATGGAAGGTTCAATGATCCCTAATTTTAGCAAGTTTTCAACTTCGGCATTTAAAGTAGGAGTCAAGTGAACGGGGAAGGGGTTTTGTTTAGAGCATAGGCTCCTAGGTGATTAGGACTATATCATGCTTAAAATATAAAGAGCAACCAGGCTTCTCGGTAATAACATTGGGGAATTCATTCAATAAAAGAGCCAATTGCATTTTCTGAGGAGGTTCCAGCTGGGGATAAATATCGAGATCGAGTTCTTGGGCGAAGCTTTCACGGAAACCGGACCGCGAAGGCAGAGGGTAGTTGGTATCAGACTGGAGACATAGTGTTTGAGTAAAATTAAGAGGCTCAGAGGGATAAGAGACTTCATTACTGCCTCTTCGTCAAGAGCAATTATATTATTAATGCAGGCTGGGTGATGGTAGCGCTTAAGCATATTTACATGAAACAATTTGTTCTCTGAGGGGGTCAGTATTACATAATCCACGAGGCTGCGTGCTTCTATGATTCGGAAGGGGCCTTTCCATTGGGACAAGGGCTTATTTGTCTCTGTGGGTAGGAGGAACAGCACCTCGTCACGGGCTTGAATCACCTTTCTTTTGACCTAAAGTCAAAATAGGTCCTATACTTTTCCAAGTTAGGTCCGTATTTTTGTAAGCTATATCAGCCCATTCTTCCAAGCGGGTCCTTGATCTTACACGCAAGAATACGAGGATTTGAACTCCTATTGCAGGTGGAGATTGGAAAAATCTTCATTCAATATGTTCGCACCTCGGACGGTTCAGCCATACTAAAATGGTCTTCCGAGTACCATTTAACTTTTCACAGACGCCGTTAGCGGTGGGGTGAAAAGGTCAGGTGAAGAAGGACTTGATCATATGGAGCTTGTGACGTATTCCATTAGTTCAGAGCTGATCTGTCTACCTCTCTCCGACAAGATCTCCTTCAGGATGCCGACGCGGGAAAATATAGAAATCAGGGCCTCCGCATAGGTCATACTATGCATCTTTTCATGGGTGACTGCGTCGGGGAATCTCGGTGCAAACCAACAAGGTTGAGGACTCAGAAGTGTCCTTCGCTATACGGAGGGGAGGGAGGTACTTGTGTTAATCAAATCTATGGCTAATTTAAAGAAAGGCTTCGAGAAAATCGGGGTCTTCTGTATGAGGGCAGGTGGAATTTGTCCTTTTGCGGTAGTCTTCTGACAAATGTCAGACGAATTGCAAAACTCCCCACTTTCTTTGGCACCACCGGGCCAAAAGAAATAACAAAAGATTCACTGGACTGTCTTATTGTGGCTAAAATGACCAGCTAGTACTCCATCGTGTGCGAATCGGAGGACTTGGTGAACATGTAAATGGAGGATACTTAATGAGCGAGTCGGAGTTTTATCCTAAGCCGTACTGGAGGAAAAAAGGAGTCCGTCACTAATGAGATAGTTAACGTTTCTTTGACCACGGGTAGATCCTTGTTCCTCATTTCTCGTTTTTGTTCTACATGGGTTGCAGGGTGGGGCATTCCTTCGAGCGCTTACAAAGGTTTCGTTTTATAGGGATGCAAATTCTGGGGCATAAGGGGGTTCTAATTGCACTTGGGAAACAGTGTCATTTAGTGCCTGGGCCCTCATGATTACTGGATGTGCGAAGGGTATAGGGGAGGGGTTTTGGCCCTGGCCGACCAACATGGGGAAGAAATTAATGGGTGTTGCTATCACTTCGGCCAAACTAGTAAAGTATTTACATTCGACATACCAGCAGAGCACGGGGTACCGATTTGCACGGCCTAAGAATTCATGGACTACTGTAAATTAATCGTGGTCGGGGCCCACTGGAGCGAGCAGCTTTCCTGAGACGACGAAGCAAATACAGCCGTTGTCTCTTACGAAGGTTGACACTTTCTAATCATTAACAGCTCCGTTTTTTAATTCAAGCCGCCCGAGGGAGCTTTTGTTGTACAACAAATTGACTTATTCTCCCGGGGAACTGCTTGTCGGGGAAGTTTCTGGCATTTCAGAGCGAGCGGGCGGATGATAGAGAAAGCCACGTATTTGGCGTATTTGCCGAATAGGAGTAGAACGGAATTGGGAGTTTTGGGGAGAGTTGGTGCTCACATGACCAGAAACACAGCAGCAGAAACACATTATGGGCCATCGAGGGTAATCGGACGCTGGGGGATTATTTATAAGGGACTTAATAACCCTCGTTTCCGGCGATGGATGGTACTTGGGTTAAGAGTGACTACGGACCTTCGCAAACTTGGGGAGGATTTGGGATGAGACTTCTTGGGGGGTTTCGGATATAGATGCTGGCTTGACGCGTTCAATTAGCCTATTCTATACATTTCTTGATGGAAGACACGCGTCTATCCTTCACCAATGCGCAGATTTCGGAGGGTAGTGCAGCCATCAACTGATCCCGTAAGACGAAATCAAATTGGGACTCGTAGTCACGGTTGACTTGGGCTGAGTCCAACCAGAATTGAAATATCCTCTAGTGGGTGAATCCTTATTGGCAGTAGGTCTGGCCAGGAAGTACCCTCACCTAGTGGAACTTAACCCTTTAGTAATCTGGTTCATATTAACTGCCGATAATAATTTCGACTTAAGGGTGTAGTAGTCGAGGAGAGAAAAAAAAATTTCCCGGCTTCAATGTCCCAGTGGTTCACTTCGAAATTTTTTAAAGTGAGTTAAGTAGGCGCTGAAATCCTTGCTATCCTTAAACATTCGAGCTAAAAGAAAAGGTATTCAAATAATTTCTGTTAAGCCCACACTCATGCTGACGAATTTTTTCTCTTTCTTCCAGTTCTTTCTGCTCTCTTTCTCTTCTCTTTTCAGCATCTCGGTCTTATTTTCTTTTCTCTTCTCTCTTCCGCTTTTTTTGTTCTTTTTCTCTTTTCTCTTTAGCTTTTCTTTGCTCTGTTTTCACTTCCCTTTCATTTCTTTCTTCCTCTTGAAAATAGGCAACTAGGTCGTTGCCTGAGAACCAAAGGATCTCTCCTTATTGTTGGAAACGTTAAAATGACGATATCTTGCTGGTATAAATGCGCGTCTGGCCGCTCGGCGCGTCCAAGGAACTCACGGAAATGATTATGGGGGTATTAAGATCGTAACAAAATCCTAACAGAGATAAGATTACAAAAGGATTGTACGCAAACAATAAAGAAATAGAAATAAGCAAAAATTCAAAAATTGATCCATATATGACCAGTAATTATAGTCCTTTTAATCTTGCACTGGGATTAGTGGGGATTTTGGGGGGAAATCGTCTCCCCCCCAACAAACCACACACAACGTAAATAAAAAGAAAAAATAATTAAGAATTTGGATATCCTTAAACGAACTTGGCAAACTGATTACTGAACAATTTAACTGGGCGGAAAATTTGAAAATGTAAAGGGTTCCTTCAATTCAAAATACCCCAAAACATGACACCAGTTTCATATATAAGGATAATATATATATATATATATATATATATATATATATATATATATATATATATATATATATATATTATATATATTGTCGTGGTAAAGGAAGGACCGAGTGATGGCAGGAGTTCGTACGTATGGGTTGTTTACGTACTTCAAAACTCGGCGATTACGTATTATCTCTAAGAGTGCTATCTATTTGATGGTTATTGATTATTATTATCAGAATATTTCTTTATTAATCTTTTAAAGTTCCTAGTGCCTTGCTTAGCGTTTCGAGGATTGACTCACTTATTTTTCTAAAAAACTAAAACTTTAATTAAAAAAACATGTACCAACGAAATTTAACAAACTACATATACAGAAATGAACTCAACAACTTTAAGTGAGGCTTTATTGCTGACATACTTGAATTTATAGTAATGGTTGACCCACAGCTCACTTTGAAATAAAAATGGAAACGGACCTTACTAAAACAGATACCGCGGTTTAAATACCTTTATAGCATCCTATTAGAATCGAGTTTGAGTCTGACCTTGAACTCAATGGTTACGTTACCTCAGGAATATTGTTTCCAGTCCGACGTGTGAAGCGCGTCCAGATGTGCTCACACTGGAGAAATAGCTTTGAAGCCACAGAGGCCATCGGGGCGAGTAGCAGATGGAGAATACACCCCATATGTAGGAAATGATCTCACCACTAGAGAGTGAAAGAATGTTTCTTTTTCTCTGCGTGATACTCGGGGGAGATAATTCGCACTGGCGAGTGATGAGTCAATGCTTGAATCCTTTGACTCAGGGGAATGTTGGAGGGAGCTCACTCGGGCGTATTCCTCAAGGGCGAGGACTATCACTGTGCTTTGGGATATACTAGGATAGAGGGGGTTTCTCTGACGAGAGTAAGTTGAACTTGCTCCTTAAATCAAGTTAACTAAAAGTTCAGTGTGACCACCAGGAACGGGCTCGAGGGTGAGCTTCTTCTTAGTTCCAGTATTCCTCAAGGGCGAGGACTATCTCTGTGCTTTGGGATTCACCAGGGTAGGGGGGTTTCTCTGAAGAGAGTTGTTAAACTTGCTTCTTAAATCACTTTAACTTAAAGTTCGGTGTGCCTACCAGGAATTGGCTCTAGGATGAGCTTCTTCTTAGTCCCTTCTCTTGGTAGCCGGCCTCGTGCCGGAATCTTCGTCGCTTTCATGACTAACGTAATCTCTCATTTTTCCAAAGATATTTTCTTTTATACTTCGCCATCCCACTGGAGTAGGGGTAGGAGGTGGGGGAGGGGGTTCTGGACCCGTGCATTAAGGTTCTTCCTCAAACGGTTTTTCTCAGAGCGTCGTACAGCTGGCCTTGATGGACCTTCTGGCTTCAGAGCGACGCTTCTCTCATTACGCATATGCGAGGAAATTAAATACCAGCTCTTAGGGGAAATCTTGCTGTTTTAATCTATGTTAATTTCTTGGGTCCTGGTCTGAGCTTATTATTGCATTATGTGGTTGGGGACAACAGTTCAGCTTCTTCTCGAGACGAGGGGCGAGAAGAAAGGAGGTTAAGTGGTCGGGCTGCACTGCCTCCACTGACAGGACCTTGTGGTTAAAGACCAGCATCTCAATTGTGAGGCGGGGGGGGAGCATCTATTCTCTCACATACATCCCTTCGAAAAAATTAATGAGTGAGGGCTCCAGTTAATCACAAAAAAACAAATAACTAAACCTAGTCGACAAAACCAAGGTTGCATGTCCTTGAACCTACTACTGCTTATCTCGGCTAACTGGGGTGAACCATATTCTTATCTTAAGCTTTTTTGAACTTTAGAGACTGTCGCGCGCGCGAACAAAGGCAGGGGATAGACATAGGCCTCGCGAGCCTACTGGGGGTTTCATAACACAAATTAACATACAAACAAAACAAAACATATTTCATCTATTACCAGAAAAAGAACAAGGAGCCTTGCTCGCAAGTGGTATCTAACCAGCTACTTTATTACATTTCTAAACTTTTAAGAACTTAAATCCAAACAATCCCTACGAACAGACCAAAAAATAAACACATGGTTTTATGATTACCGGGTGCTGAAATAATCCTCGATGGGGTTTCGACTCAGGTTATACAGCGGCTTTACCTTATCGGCACCTTTGATATAGCTAATATTAAAGTTGTGCTCTATGACTTTTAACTTTACCGCGCCTGAGTCTGCCGTTTGGGTTATTGAGTCTACCCAAATATGACACAAAATGGTAATGGTATTCCAACCTACTTGAACTGCCCTTTTTATGGTACTTGAATAATTTTTAACCGACCCTTATGGTTAGAGCGGCCTGTTGCAGTGTGGCATAAATGATGCAAGCGTGAGTCCCATAGTCCTCCTTTAACAAGGTCCACTGGGAGATCATGTCTGTGTTCGATCTAACGGAGTCGAAAACAAGTTTCACTACGGGATAGGTAATGTACGTGGTTCTTATGGCGAATTGGGGTTTTAATGGCAACTCTGTGGTCGTTACGTTCGGGGTGAAGACTACTGGGATAGGGGATAATCATTATCCGTGTTTACCATCTGACTCGGATTACCTGGGTATACTTCGTTTCCACTTCCTTCTTCCATCGTAACCCCATTTGGCTGTTTTCATCGTAGGTACTTCTTTAGGTACAAATGCTTGTACCGCTTCCCTACTTACTTCTTCATCCATCGTTACCCCATTCGGCTGGGTTTTCATCAATGGTACTTTCCTAGGTCCAGGCCGGATTAAAACCGCCTCGACCTCCACCTGATTCTTGCTAGATGCACTTTCCTGTGCGAGCATTCTTTCTTTTTCTTCTCTCTCTTCTCTTTCTGCTTGGGCTAGTTCTCTTTCCCTCTGTACTTTCCTTTCTTCCTCTTTATTCTTCTTTGAACAGCTTCCCATTCCCTCTTTATTGTTCTTTCCTCGGATTCTCTTTCCGCTTGTGCTATTTCTCTTTCCCTCTGTATTCTTCTTTCTTCGTCTTCTCTCTTTAGCTTTATTCTTCTTTCTTCAGCTTCTATTTCTAATCTCATTCTTAATCTGCTTCTTTTTTCAACCTTATTATTCTTTCGTTTGTTTTACTTCCCCTCGGTACTCTTCTTTCTTCTCCTTCTATTTTCCACTGTATACTTTCTTCTTCTATTTCTCTATCAATCTGTATTCTTTTTGGTTTTTTTTTTTTCTTGCCACTCAGTAATATTCTTTCTTCGGCTTCTCTTTTTAACTCTCTTCCGCTTTCTTCGAATTCTTTTTCCAATCTTTAGTTTCTTCTTCGGATTCTAACCTCAGTTCTGCCAGAGCGTAGGCATCCATATCTTCGCATTTTAGTCCCAGCATTTGGGTTTGTTGATAGAATCTTTCGAACGAATCCATTTTGTGGATGTCTGTTACATTCTAACCGCTCTACGCTCAGGTATTTATGCAACAACTCACCAGGTAGCGCGCTGCCTAACTTCCCTTAATCCTAATACTTTGCTGATTGGCATAATACTCCACCAAAAAATTACTTAATAACCTAAACCAGCTAATCACCACAAATTTATAAACCCACCTTGTTATCTTTAATCTTTCCTCGAACGCTTGGCACACATTTAACCTTGTTGAAGGGAACATAAGAGACATCGTGTACTGAGTTCTTCCAATACCCATAAAACCTGACACCAAATATTTATGTCGTGGTATAGAAAGATCTGAGTGATGGCTGGACTTCGTACGTATGGATAGTTTACGTACGTCAAAACTCATGGATTACGTTTTATCTCTTAGAATGCTATATATTTAATTATTATTAATTATTATTGTCTGATTATTTCCTTGCTTAGCGTTTCGAGGATTGAATCAAAATTTGTTTCTAAAAAAAATAAACTTAAATTAAAAAAAACATAAACCAAGGAAATTTAACAAAACATATAGAGAAATGAACTCAACAAATTTATGTGAGACTTTATAACTGACATACTTGAATTTATAGTTATGGTTGACCAACAGGTCACTTCGATATAAAAATGCAAACGGACCTTACTGAAACAAATACCAGGGTTTAAATACCTTTATAGCTTTATAGTAAAATCAGGTTTGAGTCTGAACTTGAACTCAATGGTTACGTCACCTCAGGAATGCTGTTTCCGGCTTCTTCTCACGCTGGTCCTTCGATGGCATCCCTTCACAGTGTTCTTTTTGGCGACTCCTGTATCCCTTCGTTCTACCTGGCGTCGGTCCGCTGTAATGGCCCCTGGAAAACACTCGACGGTCTTAGAAGGCAATGAATCAAATACGTGGAAAAGTTTAGTTTCCTCTTTTTTAATATTGGAAATGTGAAATTGGGCGTCCTCAATTCTGAACTAACCTGGGTCTACTGTTTCATTGAAGATGGGTAGTTTAATGTTTATACCACACACAAATTCCTCTTCAGCTTGTCTGGTCAGACGATGGCATGTTGCGACACTTTCTCTTATCCCTTCATTTTCCAGTCGAGAACGAGGGGTCACCAGTTTTGGAGATTTTATTAAGGGGTTACTAATTCATAGTAAAGGTGAATTAAATGAATGATACCAAATGATGAATTATCTGACCCCAAAGATTAATTCTTCCCAATGTTCTTATTTTGGATGGGCTTATCGAAGGTTTAGTGTAATCGAGGGAAAGAAGTACATTGCAAAAATGTGATTGGAAGAGAGCCCTTTCTCGGAGGGGAGCCTTTTGGCGAATGCGTCGAATCCCTCCGAGGCGGCTATGATTAGTGCCCTTCGGACACTTGATGGCACGCCTGTGAGTGTGACGCCGCACTCTACCATGAAATTCGTGAAATGAGTAGTTTATGCGAGGCAACTCGTGGAATACTCCATAGAAGACATCAGCTTAGAGCTGGCCGATCATGGGGCGGTCAAGGTCAAACGTGTGATGAGAAAACAGGGAGGGGCCTCGAGACCCACCCCGACACTCTTCGTTACGTTTTACTGTGACAAGCTCCCTGAGTAGTTGCCTGCTGGTTGATATTGCTACCGCGTGAAGGCATTCGTGCCACTGCGGCGGAGGGGCTATTACTGTCACCGCTTTGGTCATATGAATCGCTCATGTAGACGTGCAAATTTTGGGTCACCCGAAGTCTGTGTAAATTGCTCCAAGGCCGCACACGATAAGTCCAAATCGATTGTGGCCAAGTGTGTCAATTGCCGAGAGCCGCGCCCCACTTCTTCGAAGAGATGTGGTGCATGTCTCCTTGAGAAATAAATCCCGCGAGGCTAAGGATTTGGTCCTGGCGCGCCCGGCTCTGCCTGGGACGTCTTGCGCATCAAAGATAAGGAAGACAACCTCTGCTCCTGTCACATCCAGGTCAACGAGCACGGTTGTTTCCGCGCCCATTCGGAGACCTTCTTCAGGTTTTACTCAACCTGGGCGCTTTTCTGGTATAGCTGGCGGCACAAAAGGTTAATACCCAGCCCAGGCTAAAACCAGGGCTCCCCCCTCTTTCCCCACCGTGACCGCTTCCCGTAATGCGAAACGGCCACGCGCCTCCACAGAGTCGTTAGACTCGCAGGAGGCAACACCCCTGAAGTTGGTCGCAAGGCAATCTTCCGGGGTTCCTTAAGCTGTCCCCCGAAAGGTGGACAGCAAGAAAGGAGCTTCGGCTCCTTCGCCCACACCTACTGGAAGAGCGAGTGGCTCAGAGACGGTGGATCCTCGAAAAGAGGGCCCCCCGCCTCTGAAGCCACAACGCCCGCCTAAAGTTTCGAGGCGGAGAAGGGAGAAGACTCGCATGGCGAGCTTTACCTCACACAATAAGTCCTCGAAGGCGAGGACGCCTTCAGCGCATTGTCCGGCGAACAGCGCCCGTAGCCTGGCTGCGGGATGTGTACGACCATTCCCCTGATTGTCTTCTGTTTTAAGAGGGCCAACGCGTCTCCTCTGAGCTAGACCTAGAGGGCATATTTCTTCAATGGAAATGCCGCAAACTCCGGGCCAACTGGGCGGAACTGTGAAGGCTCGTCTCTTCCCTTTCCCCGTTAGCAATTTTTTGCAGGAGTCCATACTAGGTGCATGCCCCCTGCCCACCCTCTCGGGGTATAAGGTTTTTGTGACCCCACCACTACGTGATGGGGGCCGGGCTTGGGGATGCGCGGTTTACAACCGGCATGATATCTCTGTTCTTTTTTTCCCTTTATATACCTCATTTAAGGCAGTGGCTGTGCAGCTTCACCTGGTTAGGAGGAATACTGTTATTTCTGCGTTCATTCCACCCTCAGGTGACTTCGATGAGGGAGAGTTCCGCCACGTCATGGCACGGTTGCCAAGACCCTTTCTCTTCCTTGGAGATCTGAACGGTAGACATGCTCTCTGGGGAGACTACTTAATAAATCCCAAGGGACAAGTCCTTGCCGATCTGATCGAAGAGCTTGAGATAGGTGTCCTAAATGTGGATGAGTTTACGCATCAGTGCCCTAAAACCGCTTCATTTTATAGCCTTGATCTATCTCTGCTATCCGGATGAACAGCTTGATTTTGATTGGGGGGTGGTCGATGACCTCCATTGTAGTGATCACTTTCCCATTCAAATATCATTTTCTTGGCCGCTGCCGCCTGAGAGCTTACCTCTGTGGTGTTTGACGCGGGCGCGGTAGCCTGCATTTCAGGAAATGACTGAATTCTCTATTTCAGTCGAGGAGTTTAGGTTAGGGGATTAGGCCGTTGAGTTTATCTACGGTAACCTCATCGCTGCAGGCCTGACTACTGTTCCCAGAAAGTCGGGCTGTTTTGCACGACGACCACACCCGTGTTGGTCGGCTGAGTGAGAGACCTTCTCAAACAGAAACGTTATACCTAGCTGTGCTATAAGCGCCGCCCCAACTATTTCACTGTCGGGGAATTTCGTCGTGCTAGAATTAGGTTCCGGTATATTTCGAAGCACGCCCACGGCTCTTCTTGGTGGGCATACGTATCTTCACTTAACGGGAAGACCCCTCTAGCAGAGGTGTGGAAGCGAGTCAAAAGGATTCGAGGCAAATTCTCGCTAGACCTCGCTCCAGTTCATCAGGAGAATGGGACCACAATCTCGGATTCCGCGTCCGTGGCGGAATCCTTCGCGACAGCTTTCTCCGCATTCTCTAGCCGGGATGCTGCGCGCCAGTATTTAATGCACGTCGTGATGCTGCGGAAGGCCACATACTGGACTTTACCTCCAAAGGTGGAGAACCTTTCAACGACAGGTTTATTGTGAGTGAGTTGCGCTGCGCTCCGCTCTCGCTTCGTGCACGGACATCGTCCATGGTCCGGACGATGTACCGTACGCCATGCTTCGACACCTGAGGGAGGGAGGCCTGGCATTCTCTTAGATTTGTTCAACCGGATCTGGTGGAGTGTCTTCTCCCAGAATCCTGGCCAATCGCTAATAAGCTCACCTTTAGCAAACCGGAGAGAGTTCACTCTACTTCCACCTGTTTTTGCCCAATCTCTTTAAACTTTTGTGTGTGCAAGTTGATAGAAAATCTGTTATATGTTAGATTAGCGTTTTTCCTGGATAGCGGAGGCCATCTGTCTTCTGCACAGTGCGGCTTCCGCAAGTTTCACTGCACGTCTTATGCTCTGCTCCGACTGGAAAATGCCATCTGCGAGCTTTCCTTCGCAGACAGTACTACCCCACGGTGTTTTCCGTTCTGGAGAAGGCCTATGATACCCTATGAGAATAAGGTATCATGGAGACTCTCCACACGAAGGGTTCGAGAAGACGCCTCACAAACTTTATATCTGAACCTTTGCGAGATCGTCGATTCCGCGTGCACGAAGGGGTGGCCCTCTCCGGCCCAAAGGAGCAGGAAGAGTGTGTCCCGCAGGGAAGTGTCCTCAATGTCACAGTCTTTGCCTTGAGCATTAACGGCATCACCTCGGTGCTGCCGGAAGATATTCTCGCTACGCTCTTCCTGAAGGACCTTTTGATCTATTTTGTCGCGGTCCAGATGCCAAATCTGGGCGTCGACTTCAACTTGCATTGAACCGCGTCTCTCGCTATGCCAAAGCGCACTGGTTTCCATTTTCCTTGGCCAAGACTAAAGTGGTGCATTTCTGCCGCCATCCACGCCTCCACCTTGTCCCAAACTTGTTTGTTAATGCGGTTAGCCTGGAAGTGGTTGAATCTCACCCTTTCCTTTGTCTTGTAATTGACCGACGCCTCACCTGAGAAGCTCATATTTGCAGCCTTAGGGTCTCTTGCACCCTCGCTATGGATATTCTCCGTTCCGTGACGTTCAGCGCTTGGGGTGCTGATAGGGCTACTGCCTTACTTTTTTATCGAACCTTTGTTTGTTCGAAGCTCGACTACGGATGGGAGTTTTATGCATCCGCAGCCGAGCGTGTATTGAGAAAGGTGGACTCGATCCACCACACCGGCCTTCGCCTGGCGACCGGTCCCTTCCGCACTTTCCACATTAAGAGCTTATTAGTCAAAGCTATGGAAATGCTACTCGCTTTACGCCGTGAATAGTGCATTATTTGCCTGTAAACGCGAGCCTGGCCCCTCCCTTAATCGTCAACAGCTCTCACTGCATCCGCAGCTGATTTCCACGGTGCCTATTCCGCCGAGAGACGCCAGTCATACCCTAAGCCATTTGGTTTAAGGGCCAGGAACCTCCTTCGAGAGTTAGGTATAGATCTCAGGTCGGTGACCCGCCTCCTTGGTTTTGCCCAGGACACCACCTTGGAGGGTACCACATTTGGCTACCAAAGCTTCTATAGCAACGAGAGTATTGCGATCGACCTTTTTGGAGCAAACCTCGTGTCACACTGGAACCGTACCAGTGTATACGGATAGCTCGAAACCCAAGAGGAACTCGGCTTACATGCCGTATCCACTCTGGTGGAAGTCAGCGGGGCTCTGCCAGGTGCTGCCTCTGCTTTCACAGCGAGCTGGTGGCAATACACCACTTGGTACGGGAGATTACGCGACCTGCCCGGTTTGGAGACCGGATTGTGATCTATAGCTACTCATAAAGCGCTCTGAGTGCTCTCGTAATTTGGAATTTCCGCATCCCATTGTTTGCGATATTCGTAACGTCACGATTTTTGGCGAGCCGGGCAGATGTCGAGATTATCTTCTGCTGAGTTCATGGACATGTAGGAATTGCGGAGAATGAGAGCGCAGATGAGAGCACCAAAGAGTCAGCGAGGACTCTGCGACCGGACCAGCTTTTCGCTCTTCCTCACACCGACTACATGGCAGGAATACGGGCAGCTCTTCGGGCTGCTTGGCAGAGAAGATAGGAGACGGTTAAAGAGAACGTAAAGTTTCGTGCCATTGCGCCGCGACTGTTCCCATGGACCTACCCCCCCAATGCCGCGAAGGCTTCAGGTTGCTTTCTGTCGTCTCCGAATTGGACACCCTCGCGGGACGCACCGCCATTTGATGGACCGCTCGCATGTACCCTTCCGTAAAGACTACTTTTTCCCCCAGACTGTTAGGCACATTTTTGTTGAATGTCCTAGTCTGGGCGAACTCTGCGGACGTTACCTGTTCAGGTACCGGGATGGGCGGGGTCGCTACCGCCTGTCCCTTGTATTAGGGACGACTTCGTGCACACCGACCTGTGGGCTTTTAGACTTTTTTGAGGAGGCCGGCCTTCTCCCATTTATTTTAATATTTGAGGGTGTTTTGCTGTTGTTTTTTCTTATTTTAGTAGGGCGCATGTTTCTGCGCCAGGGGGAGGCGGACCTCCCCCCGACGCCTGAGCTTGCTTCCTGCTTATTACCTTTTTTCTTTGTTTTATTTTAATTGATGGTTTTTATTTGTTTTTTTTTAGCATCCTCTTTTAATGTTGCCTGATTTTAGACAATGTTTAATACGGCGACTAATGTCTAAGTAGGCAATCGCCAGATGAGCTCTTTAAAAAAAGAGAAAAATAGTGATGGTTTTGTTGGTAGTGTAAGTGGTTCAGTTGTTATTGGCGTAGCTTGTTCAGTTGTTGGTGGTGTAGGTGGTGGCGGTGTAGCTAGTGAAGCTGTAACTAGTGTAGTAGGTTGTAGTGATTTAGAAGTCGTAGCTGGTGTAGGTGGTGTAGGTGGCGTAGGTGGTGTAAGTGCTGGTTTGGTAATTGCTGTAGGTTGTGTTGGTCTAGGTGGTGTTGTTGTAGGTAGTAGTGGTGTAGCTTTTGGTGGTGTAGTTTGAAGTTGTGGTGTAGGTGTTTGTGGTGGAGTTTATGTAGCTGTGGTGTTGTAGTTCATGGTAGTGTAGTTGGCGGTGGTGGTGGTTATGGTGCAGGTGGTGTAGGCTTAGGCTCTGGTGGTGTAAGTGGTAGTGGTGTAGGTGGCCTAGGTAATATAATTGATGGTAGTGTACTTGGTTGTGGGGTAGGTGGTGGTGGTGTAGGTGGTGGTGGTGTAGGTGATGTAGGTTTTGGTAGTGTTGTAGGTGGAGGTGGTGGTGGTGTAGCTGGTGCTCGGATAGTGGGTATTGTTTAAGTGGTTTTTGGCGTAGGAAGTGTAGGTGTTGCAGGCCGTGATGCTGTAGGTGGTTGCTGTGTAGGTTGTGTAGGTGATGATTCAAAAGAGAATTTAAACAACTTAAGGGTTTCAAATTTTGTTGAAATCGGCCCAATAGTTACAATATTATTATAAAAACAAAGAAAAAGCAAAACTGGACCTACCTACATTGTGAGATGTAGAGTCGCCCGCGAATAAAAACGGCTACAATATTATAAGAGACACTATTTTACTAGCTAAATTTATGGCAAATAAAAATATAGCCATTAATCATGAAAATAAGAGATTTGAAAGTCATTTTAATTAAAAGTAGAAATATGCAAGAGGATGAAACAATTTGAGAGAGTTTCGAATATACAGAAAACAACAATCTTATTAAAAAAACAACAAAGGTTAATTAATATATGGAAAATTAAAGATAAGACAATCGATAAAACTATTGAAAAGAGAAAACAACTCAAAAGATGAATAAAGATTTAAAAAACATATCAAATAAAAAAAACTAAAGAATAAACAAGAAAGCTTAATCACAAAGATCATTTAAGAATTAAAAGAATTTTGTAAGGAACTATATCAGAGCACCAGACCCTGTATTTTACATAAAATATATTAATACGATAAGAATATCTCTTACCAGTAAATGGGTCAAGTTCTTTCATTCATTTAAAAACAGGATAACCTATGTAGACCTAGTATCTAGTCTGTTTACAATATGTCTAAGGGAAAGTAAGTTTCAACTCGCATGGATCTACTCTTCTGCGTACTAGTATCTTTTTAAATAAGGCCACTCGGGAAACATAAAGGTGGACACGCATATTAGCCTGTTAGAATCAACCTATAAATTAATTAAAATCTCATAAATAATTAATATCATAAACATTAAATAGCAATAAGCAACCCAAAGATGCCGGCTTTATAAGTAATTATAATACTTACGATCATCTGCATTTTGTTCAAAAAGCTTTCTAGATAACATATGAATATAAAGTATCTCTTTCCAGCAATTTATTTAAAACACTAGAAACTGGGATTAACAAAACCTACATTGACATAGTCTCATATATGTAATCAATCAACATCATCCTTTAGGATAAACTGGGTGAGTTACAAAAAGATTTTAAAGGAGTAAGACATGGATAAAATATCATAAATTGTGTACTTTTGTAGATATTTAGACTTGGAATATGATATAGCAAGGAAATATTGGCTTAATATTGCTTTGGATCATTATAGGTAGAAATCTCGAAAAAGCCTTTGATCATCTATGGAAAGAAACCAATTGATGAAGAAGATATAACACAAACGCCTCTCTTGGTACAAAATATGTATTTATACTCAGATTCATGCAATCGGCTTTGATTTTGTTTATCGTTCATAAAAATAAATTAGATTGCCTTTTGTTTACAGAGAAATTACTATTATTAAGCCTTCTTCTCCCATGGATTCGAAATATGCTTCGTTTCTTTGAATGCTCTTCTAGTAAAGAAAATTTCGAGAATAGGTTGGCCAGGGAATAAAATTAGCGTCCTTGAAAGTGAAGTAGTACTGGATTTCTTCTGTTACCAGAGCATACTGAAGAAGGCTCGAAGGCATATTTTACGTTTTAGATGAATGAAAAAAGGATAGCAATATTGAGCAAAGTATTCATAAAGTAACGAGAGATTTGAGTGAATGAGCAACCAATTAGAGACTTACTTCGCTACTTTAAAACTATACTATTAGCATTCTGTGGTATCTTCCTAAATATTAATGTGTTACTTGGAAGTGACCAACATGAGACGAGAGTTATTTTTAAAATTAAATACAAGAGAAAATAATCCTTTCAAGGTTTATTTATATGTAATTGCAAAATAGTGTATTGCATATAAGATTATCATATATCTATTAAAAGTCCTAGGAAAGAACAGAAAGACACTCAAGGGAAGAATACAGAAAGTTAACAACACCCATGGTTTGAACGTATAAGGCAGCATGTATTAATATGAACTAGATAAGATTATAACTGAAAATTCGAATGATAATATTCGTCATGGACTATTGTGAAGTATTTAAATTTTTAAGGACCAAATGGATGGTTAACACATGTGTTGTAATGGTTAAAAGAAAATGTCTCCGGCATGACTCGAATTGAAGGAATTTTACAGAAATACATAGGCGGTCTCATCGTTGCTCTCTAGTTACCTTCTTGGTTAACTAACCATGGTGTAGATTAAGGCTGAATTGTAGACCTTTATGGTAAATAATGACCATGATCACACGAAAGGAAGAAAGGGCAGTCGAAGTTCTCCTCTTCACTTACAAAGATGGCTGATCGCTCTTGCAAAGAAATTCTGATTCAAGTATAACAATAATCTGAAGCCATCAGACTTAGTTACAAGAAACAATAAAATTACAATCGAGACAACTAAAAAGATATTGCTGGTCTTTTACACTAAACGTACTCGAAAGTAAGACATTTCAAGAAAGATTGAGAATTAACTATCAATTCACAATTTGTAGATTTTTAATCTTTTACAATGGATATGACAAATAACCCATGAATTTCCTGTGGCATCCAAAAAAATAGTAATTTGTGGATGACTAATAAAACTTCTATTTATAATTTTAGAGTAACGACAATGTAAGATAAATTTCGTAATTTCAAGTTTTGTTCAACTTCCAAGTGTGTATCCTATAAAGGATAAATTTCAACTCTCGTTGCATTTTATTGATTAGGTGATTTTTTTAAGCATATATTAAATTTCTTCGGCAAATTGTTTAGCGCGCCATGTGATCAAAATTTCAAAGTTCGATATCAGAACAGTAGTTATAAAATTGATGTTAAAGCACAAAAAGGCGATGGCTCTTAGGCGCTCTGATGGCCTTTCAAAGGTTAATAGACTCTGCCTCAGTTGAAAAGGTTTATACACTTTTGTTAATGTAAAACAGGCTTCTTCATTGGCACGATTGTGATTAGGATACTATTTATTTTATTTTTCTAACGATGACGAGGAAAGGAATAAAGAAATTTGATGTGACTTTGAACTTGAAAGGCAGTGAGTCAGTGATATCGTGTGCAATTCCTAATATTACCAGACAGAAGTGAGTGGTCTCAGAATTATTGCAGGATTATCTTCGACGTGTGGATTAAATTGATAAATCAAGTCATCTGAAGTTATTAAATCTCACACTTGATAAGTTGGTTTTAGTCTACCCAAATTGGGAGAGTCTGTCATTTTTCTTATTTTTGGGAGAATCTCATCTACATAAAACTTTACTTCCAGCCAGAAAGAAAGGCTATGACGCAAATCTGGCAAGGTGAAATTCAAGGAAGTTTTGCCCTAAAGTTACTACAGCCGGAGCCAGGAGCTTGCTCAAATGTGCTCTTTTCTTGCAATTGAAACTCATTCTACATATTTAGGTGCATGAAAGTAGTGTCGGTCGATCCAAAGGGGACTTTTTCTCAACATTGTAGAGTATAGAAGATGAAATAAGCTAGGAGCAAATACAGAATATCATCTCATAAATAATGATCTTACCTTAGCAATACGAAAATTAAAAGCACCTTGTCCCTTACATAGCAAAGTATATGTATGTATATTAGGGTGGTTCTTATTTTTTGACTTTTGAAATCTTTACCTCTCACCCCTTTAATCTATTCCATTTAATGAAAAAATGATTTCGGTCAAATTTTATTGATATTGGATTAAGCTTAAAGTGTTCTCAATGAAACTAAATTATGTTCTTAACTGCCATAATGCGAAAAAATACAGTGCTAATTATTCATAACAAACTCACAACATTATCAACATTACATTTCACCAGTTACATTACTGAACAGTGAACACTAGTTAATAGCATAAATTAGAACACTCTAAACAGTTATAACACTGATTAAAACAAAACTAGCACACTGCCGTTCAAATCTGAAATTGTAACAACAAAATAAGGTCTGATATGGCAGATTTTTTCAAATTCTTCATTATAATGGTTAGCAGATCCACATTCATCCTCTTCTGGGGCTCCTCGTCTCTTCTGTTGTCAATGGCAGCGACCATTGTCTTTTTCTCAGCCACAGTAACATTTGTATCAAAGAAGGCCTGTGCCACCAGCCTTTTAGTCAAGTACCCAATGTTGTTGGACAGCTTCTTGAGGGTATCTTTTGCAGCTCTGTCATCAGCAGCAGCAGAGGGATTGCGCAGTTCGTGATCGCTTTTTGGCGTAGCTGTTGGAAGATGGGCGCAGAACCAAGACTTCACATAATTCTTCACTTGAAAGAAGTACAGTTCCTTCATGCCTTTAAGTTCGCGGGTGGTTAGACTGAATACATCCCGGAAGGCAAAAATCTTCAGGGCAGAAATTAGTCGTGCCATAAAGCGGGCACGATGCATTGCCCATAGTTTGAAAAAGGAAACTCCTCTAGTTGGAATTTTCTCCTGAAAAATGATGGTCACTGCCAACAGCTCCCAGTAATTCTCCCTAGGATGAACTCTCTCCAGTTGTTGTGAGCAGAATTCAATGATGTTGCCTGTCATATTCGTCTAAGTACTGGCACCGTCAGCGTCATTTATTCCTTGATTGTATTTAGTCAAGGACATTTGGTGCCAGTGACTCTTGAATCTCTTAAAGATACCAATGTCTGGGCCAGATAATGGGACCATGGAGAAGATATAAACCTCTTCCCGCAGTATTTCATGAATATGATGGGGACTAGACAAGTGTAGCAGGTTATTTCCCATCATTTGCTGAAACAAAATGCACAAGCCATTATTTCTGCCTGTGTTGCTCAAAGTTGTATCGAAGCAAATGCGACAAATCCTGTTTTCCAACCCCAATATACCACCGCTTCAGATATTGCTTCCGCCATTGCTTGACCAGTTCCAGATGGCAGCTTGGGTACGCAAAGCGACAGTTCAACGCCTTTCCAGATAAAATGATGGAGAATATATCCAGTTTCGCATCTCCTGGCAGTAGAGCCATCAGTTTTCTGTCCCAGTGAATTGTTAAAGGCTGTTCGCAAGAAAGCTCCTGCTTAAGATCGGTGTTGCTGACAAGCACGGAGGATGGAAGATCGGCTGAATTTGAACTCGTCAAGCAGTTGACCAGAAGCATGGGTCACAACAGAGAGAGTTTGTACCACGTAACGATTACTGGTCTTTATTCGATCCAGGGCTGAAAGGACGTTTATCCTTTTTGATCTTTATCATCTTTAGTGCATCTTGGTGGGCTATGTCACAAAGATCATTCAAAGTGTCGCAAAATTTATCTGCGTTCTTCTCCTTGGTTTCACTCTTTGGCACCTTATTCTTTTTTAAGGCTTCTCATTCTGACACAAGACCTTCGAGTATGTTTACAGCATGGCAAAAAGACTGAATGGGAATGCAGACCTTTCCCCAAATGCTTTTGACCTCCTTCATAGCCTGCACTGCTACTTTATACATTCACCATTTCTTTTTTTGCCCATCCAATGCAGATATACTCGCATTATGTCACCTTTAGATGCAAGCTTTCAGCTCGATAGAAACTCCTTCTTGTTTCCCAGCAAATATACGTTGGCCTGTTTCCGCAAAGTAGCTATTTTATATCTGAAAAAGAGAATTGTTAATGATTTATACTGATAAAGACAATCTATTTTGATCTACTTTCGCCCAGAAAAATTTGACTTTTAACCTCTCATAATTAAAAAGTATTATTTAAATCGCATACTATGTCCAAATGACTTTCGTAATATAGCTTTGTAAAAAGTTGAAAATATTTCTGGTTATATCTAGGAGGACATTGTGAGCAAACATGAGCCATATCAAATGTTTTCTATCCCATAAATCCATAAAAATATTACCTTTTTTGATACCAAGGTTAGAGCTGAATAAACATGGCCCTCCTCAAGATATACATACTTCACAGAAGACACTTTACATCTACTACAGCAATTGCCCAACAGGCTAACTAAATGTGTGTAAGCATTACAACTCTCTGTTGAAGCACGTAGGATTAGTGGATTTTCTCTTATGTCTAAGTGCTATAAAATGTGGCATCAATGTGCTAAATTAGCCAACTGCAGTAATGTCCTAAATAAGATAATTTTTAAAAACTTTATGTATAGTATACTGCGTAAAGGTGCGTAAAAGCCTCACCTTATAACTTTCAAATTTTTAAAAAACCGGCTAAAACTCGCGGATATACGGCATGGCTGAAAATTCGAATGTATTTAAGAGCACCTGTGCTCCTCTGATAATGCGGGACGCCATTTTCTGCCTCTCACTGAAGAAGCAGCTCTTATTTTGTCGAGATATAATCAAAATATAGCCTATCTTATACAGAAAACAGCATGGCCAAAACCTGGAGACCGATTTTTTCAACCGCGGTAAGACTTAAATAAACACAAGTGCATTGAGCCTACCCTAAATGATAATATATCAGGCTGATATTTTGTATATATTAATTACTACGAATAGAGAAATAAATGAGAGGGTGAGAGGTTGATATTCCCTAAAAAAATTAACATACAAATAAGAACCACCCTAATGTATGTATATATATATATATATATATATATATTGTATTTTAAATTAACCTTTGCCTTTTCTAAATATAATTACCCCCAGACATTTCCAAAATAAAAAAAAATCACTATCATAAATCCCTTTTATTTAATCTCTATATACCTTATTTATACTTTTTCAGATATTTTTCAATGTTTCCCTGTAAACAATATATACTAACGAGCAAATAATTTATTAAAAATTAGGTTCTACTCTTCTTAAGCAATTTTTTGTATATATATAACCGTAAGCGCTTAAAAGCAAATCACAGTAATTTCATTGCAATTATGTAACAGTCCCACGTAATTAGGACAGCTTATCACAATAAATAAGGCAAAACAGAATAAATTTTGGTAACTAAATTCTCACTTCCTCTGGTTCACCACATTCAATCTCTTCTTCAAACTGATACACGTGAGCTTTTGGTTAAAATAAGATCTAGTTTGAAATTTCATTTACTTATTGCCATATTGATTTGCGAAATTAAGTTTAGTAGGAAAAAGTGTGCGTGGAATTTATATAATTGTCCGCCGTATAAGTTGAAGCAACTCATGATTAAGAAGAAATTATTTTCACTACTTAGGCATTGTAACCTTGGTTTGCCAAGCCTATTTCCTTCTGGCTCTTAACACTCAAACTAAGAATGAGATCATTCTTTTCCACTTATAAGTGGTAATTTCTTGTTAAAAATATCTCCGAAAAACAGATTCCTAAAGCTCGATGAGCTCAAATCATTGCATTGCCCAGAGAGGGATTATTTAATGTCAAAATTGCTAGAACTTTTAAATTCTTGAGAAACCTGTCCAAACAACCATATAAAGGTTAATGAGACCAATTATTTCAAAAACACGATGGTCAAGGTCGCAAAAGTTGTACAGCTTCGAAGGAAGAGAAGGTGCTGTAATGGACATCTCTGACCGATAGGGGAAAACCCTATTCTGTTGTAGCTGCTTAGATTCGAGCAGCAACAAATAACGAGAAACAAGACTCACACTGAGAAGGTTATGATAAGATGGGCTCAAAAGATGTAAAGCTAGAAAGAAACTGTGGCTGTCTCAGGTAAACAAGAAGAAGCGATTGTCTTGGGGAAAAGAGCATAAAGATTGTACTGATGATTATTGGGCTAATGTTGTTTGGTCTGATGAAAGCACCTTTGAGGTAGGTTCCCCACATTATTTTCCACCAATTAATTACCCTTGTACACATTTATATTAGATACCAAAATTATTGGTGAAACTTGTATTTCTCTTCAGAACCCTGAAACACATGTAGCTGTTTATGTTATTTGAAGAGTTAGGAAAGCTTATGATTCTAGTTCTGTTTTCCTAACAGTTAAATTTACAGGTGGTAATGTAGTGGTTTGGGGCTGCATGGCGTCCTTATGTCCAGGAATGTTGTTCACTTTTGAGGTAAGAATGAATTCCAACACTTACACTAGCATGTTTGACCAGGTTTATCAACCTTTCTTAAGGTAAATATTCAATGATGACATACCAGATGGTGTAATCTTCCAACAAGACAATGCTCCACGCCACACATCTAGAATCTCAAAGGGTGGTTTAAAAAGAAAAGAGTGACGTTGAAAAAATGGACCCTTTAGTCTCCAGACCTCAACCCAGTTGAACATTTGCGGTCACATTTAGCAAAAGAAAGATGGTGCACAAATGTTTCTCAAAAAATGAATTAACAGCCCAAAATTCTTGATGAGTGGCAGAAAATTGAGCCAACGCAGGTTTAAGTATCCCAAAATGCATAAATGTGGTTATAAAAGCAAAAGGAGTTCACATCAATATTAATTATTGATAAAATATACGCAAAAGTGCCTATTTGTATTATATCAAATTTGAAGTAAATGAGTTTCCATTATATTCTTCACTTTTTCATATCAGCCCCATAATTGTGGCCAGGTGTATATATATATATATATATATATATATATATATATATATATATATATATATATATATATATATATATATGGATATAGAGAAAGATAGAGATATATGTTACATATTAGTGATGAAGATTACAACTAAAGTGAGTGATGACACAGTAGCTATTTCGGATTTTCTTCCATTATCAATTAAACCAAGAATTAAACTAACACATTATATTTATATTATATTATTTATTTTATTTCACTTCTGTTCGTATATAGTTTTTAAAAAAGACTACTTATTGGCTGAAAGTTCAAAAGAGTTAAAGACCACTGAAGTATCAGAACACGATCCAAATCAGAATGAAGAAATGAATGTTTTATATCTTAAGGAAAAAAAGTACATTTTAAATTACTGCTACGGAATAAGGTATAGAAAAATCGAAGATTGAGGGGAATGAAGAGAATATGTATATCTTCAAGTTGTTTTGAAACAAAATAATTCTTCCATTCTTTGATCCACTCTGCTTGGCATTAATTATTTCTCGTGTTTACCAATCATCCTTAAAATATCATCAGTAAGCTGCACAATAAACCATGCTTTTAGAATATTCTCTGACTGGAACTATTTTCATAAAGAGATGGCTTAACTCAAACAGTTTTGTAAATTTAACTTATTTACAGAATCATTACTCGACAAATTAATTAAAAGTTTGCTAACTAAAATACACGTTATTTCTCTTGTTAAATCTAATTTACCAAAACAGAAAATGTATCTCAAAATACCCTACATAGGCTCGCTGAACAACAAACTCGTCTTAGACTTACAAAAATTATTATCTAAAGTTTAGCCACAAATCAAATTCTACTCTATCCCAATTAATACTGTCTCTCTTACAATCTACTTGTCTTATAAGGAGAGACTACCCTTGCTACTCAGGTCCTCGCTTTTTTATCTATTTATGCGTGCGTGTTGCCAAACTCTCTACGTAGGCAAAACTACACTACTATTAAAGCTAAGGATCTGCAAGCATAAGGGGGTTTCTGCCTATACAGTCAATCCCATTGCCAAGCAAGAATCCTCTTCAATAAGGAGGAATCATTTGGATTCTTGTACCTCATCATTATCTCCTTCAAATTTTAAGGTTTTGGGTTCTGCGAATAAATCCGTCGATCTCAACATTGTGGAATCTCTGTTTATTAAAAGGTTAAATCCAAAATTGAATTATAGTCAGGCTTCCCCACCACTTTACATGTCTTAATTCAAATATTTTAATTTTGGTTGGATATATAATTAATTTTTACATAAAATTAATTAATAATCCAATCCTAATAGTTAAAATGTTCTATTAGTTGGTTGCCCAAAAGATCAGTTGTTTAAATTTTCCACCTTTTAAATCATTCAGTTCCTGTCCTTCTCCCATTGATTTAATATTTTAATTTGTGGCTTTGTTTTCTGTTTTTTTAATAATTATTGCATTGTTTTATTTGTAATTTTTGTAGTGTGCTCTGTAATTTATGCATTATTTTATCTAAAATTTACTAAACTCTAAATTTATTTATTAATACAGTCGCCTCATTTCTCTAAAATTTACCAAACATTAAACTTTTGTCATTCTCTAATACATATATATTTCTTTATACATTCTAAGATTACTTGTTTGTCAATCATATTGTTTTTCTCCATTATAGGTTGAAGATGAACGAAGCTAATCTTCGAAACGTTCCAAATGATACATGTTCCGAATATTAGATCTGGCTTTGATATACATATAAAATTGAGGTTTGCAAAGGATGTCCTAATTTATATATATATATATATATATATATATATATATATATATATATATATATATATATATATATATATATATATAAATTTACCCACAGGAAAATGAAAGATGAATCCAAGCACTTTCGAAGTATATTTGCAAGTTCATTTTAAAGGAATAGCATAAAAATGAGAAGACAACTTTACATAGGTTACAAAGATACGAAAGGAAAGCCCATCACATAGTACAAACCAATGGAAAAACAAAAAGAAGACAGAAAAATACCAATAAAAAGAACAATAGGCAACTAATAACGGACATATCCATCCCTAAAAAGATATAATTATAAACAAACTTTTAAGCTATGATTCACAAGGTCAATCGGGACTATGAAAGAGGAAAAAAGTTAATAGGGAATTCAAAGGACAAAAGATAAGCGAGGTAAACACGCGGCGAATATAAAATGTATAAATCTTTCATGAGCGCGAAAGAGTGATGAAAATGAATTCAACAAACCCCGTCGCCAAGTGTCCTAAGAGATGATTTAATTGAGATCAAAGCGGTTGTTCGGTGCCTCAGTGTGCGCGGTTCTAATCCCACCCCGGCTCTGTACGAAATTTTGGCAAACAAGGAAATAATATTTGCGAAGAAATTATTTCCAGTTTTCTGTTTCTTGTGGTGTGTTTGATTTATTTCCATCATTCTTTCGCGCGCATGAAAGATTAAAACATTGTATGTTCGCCGTGTGTTGACCTGAATTCTCCTTTGTCATTTGAATTCCATATTGATTTTCATTCCCTTTCATAGTCCCGATCGACATCGTGAATAGTAGCTTAGAAAGTTTGTTTATTCGGAACATATTTTAGTCTTTTGCGTAGCCGAGTGGCCTAAGAGATGATTTAATTGAAATCGAAGCGGATGCTCTCTGCCTCAGTGTCCACGGTTCGAATCCCACCCCTGTAGGAAATATTTGCGAATTGGGAAATAATTTTCCGACGAAAAATTTCCCGTTTTCTCTTTCTTAAAACAAAATTCGCATTCAGGAAAGACTGCTACCTAACTACACATATATATATATATATATATATATATATATATATATATATGAGGAATTAAACCACATTCTCCGAAGACAATTTAATTTAGAACAGTTTCGGTGTATCTCACACCCTTTTTCAACTGGCACTGGGCAGAAAATATAAGAGAAAAGCATAACACAAGATCCCCTCTTTTTCTTTTAATCCCCTACTTGTGGCTAATCTGGGGGGGGGGGGGTAGGCAAATAAATAAAATAGTAAAATGTCAGCCCTTCAATATGTTTAGGCCCCCCCCCTCCCAGATTAGCCACAAGTAGGGGATTGGGGGAAAAAGAGGGGATCTTGTGTTATGCTTTTCTCTTATATTTTCTGCCCAGTGCCAGTTGAAAAAGGGTGTGAGATACACCGAAACTGTTCTGAATTAAATTGTCTTCGGAGAATGTGGTTTAATTCCTCATCTTTTCTTGCGATATTGCATTAATTTTCATCATATATATATATATATATATATATATATATATATATATATATATATATATATATATATATATATATATATATATATATATATAAGAAACTCACAAAGTAGCTCGTAATTAGTTGCAGAAAATCACACAGCAAAAATGAAAAGCAGATTCGAAGTATTATTGAAATTTGTTCAGTTCATTCTCAAGAAAAACATAAAGAATTAATTTACAAGAATGGTATATATAGCAGAAAACTTAGCGACTCCACGCTCACATACAATGCATACTCTGTTTTGTTTCCTTTCTCATATATATACTATTCTTGTAAATTAATTCTTTATGTATTCCTTGAGACTGAATTGAACAAAGTTCGAAAATAATTGGAATCTGCTTTTCATTTTTCCTATGGGACTTTACGCATATATATATATATATATATATATATATATATATATATATATTAAATACTCACAAAGTAAGGCGTGAGTAGAGCAAAAAATGCACAAAATACCACAGGAAAATAAAAGGCAGATTCCAACTACTTTCAAACTTGTTTAGTTCATTCTGAAGGAATAACAAATTAGTGCACAGTGTTATATATATAAAATATAACAGCCTTATACCCAGCCCATGTACAGGGAAAGGACAAAGAATACAGAAATATTATCAAAGATGGTATTAAGTACCGGATACGAAGGGTAAAGAAATATAAATAAGATCTACTTCCGGAAGTTCCAACTGAGAGAAGAGCTATGAGTACATACATATGCAATTATAAATACATTGAAATATACAATAGAAACATAACTAATTTAGTAAATCAAAGTGCTAAGATTTAAATGGATAATTTCGTTACAAATAAGCCTTTTAATTACAGGGTACAGTTTAAGGAGACTGGGAGATATATTGAAATTAGGCGAAAAATTAATGAATGAGCATTCGAAAATATTTTTTCAACATAGTCATCAGATTTGTAAATAAATCTAGCCCAATTCCAATATTTTCAGATAAATGAACAAAGAAAGTACTTTTACTTTCACATTTTCTAATATGTATTTATGTTGAGTCAAGCGTACACTTAATAATTTACCGGTTTGCCCAGAGTATTGTTTAGGGCAACCTTCACACTCAACGGAATAAACTCCCCTATACTATTGTTATTATTATTAATCAACATTTTGTACATGTTGCACTCATCCTTCAATATGACTCAAGCATTTAAACTTTTAAAGAGCCGAGGAAGCAAGGAAAAGGACTCAGAAAACAGTAAAACACGGAAGTTCTTAAAATTGTATGCGGAAGGGATTTTAATTCTCCAAAACGATTATTCTTTACAAATCTAGGCACCCTGAAAGAGATTTTGGAGGGTAGAAAAGATTATTACCTACGAGTATTTCAAAAGTCTTAGAAATCTCAAGATCCAAGAATTGCTTATTATTGAATTGAATATTATTTATTATTTAAACAAATTATTAGGTATATGTGCAAATTCCTGAGCATATCCAGGAAAAAAAAAATCAATGTTGTTTCTTTAGCCAATAATTCGAAATGCATTTTAGTGATGCAAAATAGAAAGGCAAAAGCAAGTATAGTGTATATTCGTAAGTGTGTTTTTGCAAGGTCTTTTGAAGTTTGTCAACTTAATATTAAATAATTTCGCGTCTTTTTGCAATGAACCCTTAGGTGCCAGGAGAATAATAAATGATTTTGAAAATCGAAAGGCTGTGTAGAGCAATTGCATTACCAAACGAACGATGGGAGAGAAATCTTAATCTGTAAGTTTGACATATTTGTGCTTTATAGGATCCTCGATTGATCTTTCTATTACTCTTAGTTTATTTGGAAATATCACTTAGAAAAAATCTCAAATAAACTCTCATATGCAGTCTACATTTTAATAATGAATTAAATTCCTCATATGCAGTATATATATTTTCATTATAAACCAAATTCCCCATATACAGTTTTATAATTAATCAAATTTCTCATATACAGTATGCATTTTCATAATGAAGCAAATTTCTCATATATAGTATACAGTTTTAAATAAATCAAATTCCTCACATCCAGTATACAGTTGAATATTAAATCAAATTCCTTTTATACAATATAGACTTTCATGATGAATTAAATTTCTTACATACAGTATACAAGTTCATAATGAAGCAAATTCCTCCTATACTTTACACTATATAGGTTCATAATTAATTAAATTCTTCATGGACACTATAAAATTTATACTGAATCAGATTCCTCATATATGGTATGCAGTTTCATAAGTAATCAAATTTCTCATATATGTACTGTACACATTTTTATAATAAATCAACTTCCCAAATACAATATACAGTTTTTAATGAATCAAATTCCTACCTAAGTACGCTGTAAAACCCGAGAACTCTATCTATTGCAAAAAAAAACAAACTCTTGCCTCCTAAATAAGCCAAACACATCCTTTTATACTGTAAATTGCTCTCACAGTCAAGGAGGCAAAAAGTAGTAAATATAAGTTTATTCTCCTCTCAGCTCCGTTACGACCCATTCAGACTTTTATCCCACTGAAATCACAGCGAGAAAAAGGAGACACGAGAGACAACCAAATGTAATAAAATGCCACTTACAGTGACCTCCCTTCCGTACGATGGCATGTATTGACAATAAATTCCAACCACCTCTACCATAATCGAATATCTGAAAGAAAGGGTGCTTCTTACTGTCGTAAAAAAAGATTTACTGGTATTTTTACTCTCTAGGATGATTGAGAATTTCCGTATTTTTTCCTATTAATTGGCCATATTTTCTTTGAATGTAAATTTACCACATTTCATTATTTTTTAGCTACATACATTTATCCAAATAGTTATTTTTTATTGTATTATTGATATAAATTTTAAAGAAAGGGTATAATATAAAACCATATTTTACCTACATCACAGAGTGGCCATATCGATTTCTCATTATTGGAATTTCATCAACCTATACACTTGTAGCACACGCGCATCAGGTGTTGTGTCATTCTTTCTAAAAAACTTAATTGTGTGCACTCGGGATTAAATTGCCAAAATATAATGAAACACTATAACATGATAAATAAACTATAGTACATATATTCATTAACGCTTTAAAGAAAATACAGATCCATTAAAAGCATTACTTTATAAAAAAAAACAGAAATATGGAACACCATCCCAGATAAATTCCGAGTTCCACAGTTCAGTGAAAGTCAATTCAAAAGTGATATTTCAGCGCAAGACAATTGTTTCCATTTAAATTTTTGTTTTGCAAATTACACGCCGTAGTACTAGAGCAAATCCTGAGTTGACAACTGTAGATTGAAAATGACAAATTCTGCTACTTTTATGTTAGTGCATCGTAATTTGATCTCAATATATGAATTTTCATATTAATATCATACATAGCATGTAAATAAAATGAAGTTAAATATTAATTGTTGGAATTTTTTGCCTTTGTTTGGCAATACAAAAAGTACACATAGCACTACGCAACAATGGTTTTGCTTTAAACCAATTTTTCATGGTTTTATATATATCTTTTGCCGGCGAGTTGAAAGATTACCTCACTTCTGGCATAACACTAATATTTTTAGTATTTACTAATATTTCTATTTGTTATTCAAATAAGTAATCTTATTCTAGGGCGATATATCTACTTCAATCTGATCGAGGTTGTAAGAAACTTAAGACAGTAATGAGTAATTTTATGTGATACAATGTATCAAGGAATGATATATATTTACATTAGAAGTGCTATGAAGATGGTGCTATTCTAGTTTGAAGACTTTTATCATTTCTAAAGAGAAATTACATATATATATACCCAGTCGTGGTTTTTATCCTTTTTTCCTTGGTATGCTCTCTCCATTGTTTCGATGTTCTGATGAAATCTTTCAACACGATCACCACTAAATTCACCCAAGATTTCAGGAAAGAAAACTGGATGTGAATGGCCAAAATAAACCTTCAAGCATATACGACAGAAAAATTCCTTGAAACTCACAATAAACTTTAAACTACTTGTTATTTAAATCTTTGTGATTATCTGATAATCCCAGTACTACAAAATGAAATGAATAAGATGAATCTCTTTCGAAATTGGTCATCGCACTTTCAAATTTCTCAGACTTCAACAGTGGTTTTAATTGTGTGCCAAAATATATACCTGGCATGATCTTAGCTTCAGATAGCGTGAGAAAAATGAGATGGATTTCCTAAAAGGCTTCTCCTAAAAATCTAAGGCCTCCACAAACTGTTCAATTAATTCCATTTTTATATTAAGTGTGGAGTAATAAAACCTTTGTTGGCTCTACAAAGTCTGTCCGACATTTTTAACTTTCATGGCTGTAGTTTACGTAGGAGGAGCAAAGGAAACACAAATATCTTTTGGTTTTTACTATAAAGGCCAGGCAATAATGCAAATATCTTGAAAGTCCCACAATAATCCAGCTTAAAATCAGCATAGTTTATTTGTTCAAGAAGTTAGAATATTTTAGTAGTTTTCTTTCGTTTGTATGGAGTGCGAAAAAGGAAAGATGGATATTGGTTTCTATTGTGTAGTAATAGTGCTTTCTGAATTCTTGTTGGGCTGTTTATGAACAGCTGCTATTCCATAGGCTCACGCTTCAACCCAACAGCAGTAAAAAAACAATTCCTATTATTCTAGAAACAGTAATTCCCATATCATCAAAGTATAGTTCAAACTCATAATGTCGTTTGGAATAAGCATTTGTCCTTTGTTATTTTCCTAATAAAAAAGTTCGTTCATTTAGCTCGTATCAAATCATCCAGGTCACGTAGATTTCACATAGATTTTGAAAGTGAAGATACGTACTCATCCATGGCATGGGTAATTCATCCATTTTTTTTATGCCAAGAGATGCTGACTCTTCTAGATAAAGGTAAAATTTATGTAGAATATTAGAAGTTTACTTACTTACATTTAATGGTGGATGTGGTAATGGTAAGTTATCAGCATTAGACACTGGTTTTAAAGATGATGTTATTTCTTGATACTAAAGTGCTTTTTTGTTTTTAACCTTTTCATACTTTGTACCATCTATAATGCAAATATAACATGCATCATGGTGGTTCTTCAACCCTATCCATACTCTAGAAAGAGCAAAAGTCAGGTAGTTATCAACTCTTAACCATTCTTCTAGTGTTGATCGCCATCTTTCACACAATATTCGAGAAGATGATGGAATTTTTTGCTACCCATGTGCATTCCCCAGTTCCTTCTATAAGAAATGTAAGATTTTGCATCTTTCTCGATTTGATGTGCTACATGTTTACTTCTAATATAATATACATGTAAAAAAATTTATCAGGCTCAATTTTTTATCTTTCAGCAGCCATACTCCAGAAAACTAAAGTTATATCCGAAAATAATGTAAAACATGAATAAATATATTAAATTGTAAAATATACAAATCATCTAAAAGTAGGATTTTTAAAGATATAAATATCAATGTATTTTTGTAACGGTTGATGATAAGGAAAAGTAATAAGATTTTTTAAATCAACTGAAGAAGGTGATTAATAAACAGTTAGGTAAACATAATAAACAAACCTAATACATTTTTTTTTACATAGGGCAATGCGTCTTGAGACAAAGTATTTATAAAGAAGGTACAATTTATGCCCCTTTCGGAATAAAACAGGCTTAATTCCTTTGCGCATTAGAGAGTTCAATAGAAATGGGTATAATATTTGAATTGTGTCTAATTTTATGAAGTATTTTATAAAACTGTCTGAAAGAACTGAAAATTACAGAGAAACAGATATTTCTTCGCTGCTATCTTTTACAACCATCATCTCATCTTTCGGCAAAGTAATATTTGAAACTTCGAAATCTTTACTTGAATATTCATCATTTAATACTTTTGGTTCTCTTTCTTCATTTTTAGTTTTCAACAAAAGACGCAACAATTTATTTTATAAACTGGTCAAAATAAAACGCAAATGAATTAATAAAAATACAACATAAAACATGAAGTGGCTCATAATTTTCATTCACAATAACATTTCCTCTAACTAGAAATATATAGTAATGAGACTATTCAAATAATAATTATAATAAAAATAATTATAATTACAAACAACCTAGATCCTATTTTCGAGCTCACCACGGATTTATTTAAAACAAAATTACCTAATTTCCTTAAACTTCGCCTTGGTTACTGAAGAAATGAAGGATATATAATCCTCAATGAGGAGTGAAAGGAAGTGCGATCATGGGAGTGTTTTTTGTTTTTCTTTATTCCAGGTCCCAAACCTATTCAGAAATTCCCTCGAGCATCTACGTTTGGTCAGACGAGGTTTGCAAGGATTTGTCCCTACAGGAGAGGCAGGAGTAGAGCCTGGCCAATGGAATAATTCTTTCGATATAGGGAAGGGCAATAGACGCATATTTTGCTAGAGGAAGTTAAGGAAGTTTTGAATCCCGGGCAATATACTCTTTCAAATTCAAGGCCTTGACTAAAAAAAATCTTTCTTTTTTATCTCGGGTCCCCCTTTTGCAGAGGGAACTCAGATTTAAAATGTATTTTATTTTTTAGCATTCATACTTATTTTGACCTTCACCAAGCACCATCTTACAACTATCATCTCTTATTCAAATCTATCTGTTTTTCTATATTGTCTCATTCAATCAGGTTTCCTCACTCATGCAGGATAACTCATGCGCTGGACGCAACAGAAAGTAATCAGACGACTCTCTTCATTTCCTCACCTTATTCTGAATTCAAGTAGAATCTCCTTCTAATCATCACTTTCTCATCTTATCAATTAATTTCGAAAAATGCAATCTAATTTTCTTCACACCGACTTTCATATCTTTCTCGCTCAGTTCAAACGAATGAACCCTCTCAGATACTTCAGGACAAACTTTGGACTTTCTCTCGATCAATTACGCTTTTTCAATTTCCTTTCACTACAACATGTAATTATATGAAGACATACCCTACGAAATATGATTAGTTAAATTTTAAACTCCCAAAACAATTTACATAAATGTGGATCACAATTTGTTCATTTATACTACCTCACAAATAATAGAATTTCATTCTTCTTGGCAACTTACTAGAGAAAGGCTTGCATTCGATTTTTCTCTCTTGCTGCACGCGATTCTCTTGCACCATCCTCTCAAACGTTTACTCACAAACTTTAAACTGTTATCACTCAGACACTTCCTTGGCTGCAGAACAGACACTGAAATAAACATCTGATTCATTAGTCGTTCAACTACCAAACTCATCTTCTGTTTCAATGGAGTACCAGACGCAAACTTACTTCTATGATTTATTAAAACACTATTTTAACATTTCCATCACTCTTTTACAGAAAAACGACAATCAATGATAACCATTTTTAACGGCTCTATTTCATTAACCTTCAACAAATGGAATTTTGCTTGCACGGTATTAATCTTATAAATCTGACCATTTCTTCACGTGGTAATGTAGTGACATCTTTCATAGCTTAAATTTTCTAATATGTCTGAAAATATCATGCGTAACATGAACTAATCTTTCCAACAACATCAAATGAGCCACAACATCTTACGATTCCTAAAATAGCAAACTCTTCTTACAGATATCAGAAAATCTTTCGCACCTCTCTTAAATTCTTTTATATTTTCAAGCCAGTCATTAAAACTTTCCTTTAGAACTTCAACTATCACATTTAAACTATTGTATCTCGCAACTATCATAAACATAAAACCACCAATCATCGGCAGAGAGGAGCTTTTAATACGGCTTTTTGGCAGCGTATTTTCTTCCAATTGATTTGCCTTCGACGTTTCTCCGTCCATTTCGGGCAAATGAAAAGAAAATTAAATCAATAAAATTAGAGGACATTTATTTTTAATCAAGAAAAGAACATCAAATTTTAAAATGTCAAAAACCATATAACAAGGAAACTTGGAAAATTTATATTTTTCAGGAAATTTACATATATATCATATTTACCTTTAATCAATGGAAAGACTTGTAAAGTCTTGTTAAGTCATGTTGCTCAAATAATTTATCAACGAGTGCTTATTTCTCCTATATAGCTTTAGTTTAGTTTTACCGTAACCTCAAAGATTTGTAAAACTTTTGTTTAAATATGTTTGTTCATGTTTCAAAGGTCTTTTAAGCCGTCAAATATTAGGATGCACTTCGCCCTCAGAAATCTTTAACGAGCAATTGTAACATTTTAAAGAACTATTTGTTATCCAAAATTCATTGCTTATTCGTTTATTGACATTCAATTTTTCCATGGAAAAAGTTTTGATCTCACTTCTACGAATAGAGATATGACCTTACACATGCCACATATATTTTTGTAAGTAGGTTTTAATCTCCCAGGAATTTATTGTTCACCTGTCACTTATTTATGAGCTTATTTTACTTCTCTCATAAAAAGGAATGCCATAGATGAAAAGGCATCAATTTTAGGCAGAATTTTGAATCAGTATTGTATTTTCCCTTTATACTGAGGGCTGCAAGTAAAAACATAACCTTTTATGGACAACCTGAAAAATTTGGTGTGAATGCTTTATGAATAGCAGTTCCAAAGTCGAGCACACCCTGGTGATCGATACTGATCAGTGGCACCTAAAAGAACTAGTAGAAATAAGAGCTTTCAAAAACATTGGAATCAATACTTTTAGTTCATTCTTCTATATTATTATAGCGCAACTTTTTATATTTTCTTGACTTTTACTCTGAATTCTAAATATTTGTAGTATATCAATGTGCTGATAGGAAATATCATCAAAATTGGCGACTTTCAAGTAACTTTTATAATATAAAATACATGAAACAAAATAACATCTGAAATATAGAAAAACTTAGTGCGAGGATATCAAAAATATTTAAACTTTTAGAAACCTATTAAAATAAAGCACAGGGTATCAATTTTATATGCCTAACAGAGCACGATAGAGCCAATCCTGATATAAATTAAATATATTTGAGAGGTATTTATATCACCACTAATTACAGATATCCATGGAAACAGAAAACAATGCAATTATCATTACTAGATCCGATAATTTTAATATTGAACAAGTAAAGATTCTTCCTCCCACGAGGTAAGGTAAAATGAAACGCTGAAATAAGGATCAAAAATTAAATAATTTTATTATTTTTGGAAATTTTTTAAAGGATTCTTTAAGTAAATTAAAATAATTATTTATTTTATTCATTTCATAATGATTTATAATTGATGGTATAATAGATATAGACAGTAATATTTTATGAATTCTTTAAGCTATCCATTTGTCATTGTGAGCCTGGTTATTTGCGGGTGGACTACCTCCTCAATTATATGCAAAAGTCAACGATGCCAATATAACACAACGATAGAAATATAGAAGAAGCAACAATTGTGAATACTCTGAAAGGAGTAAGTGGCGAACATTCAGGGTAATTGTAATAATTTTACTTAACAACCATAAAATTTGAGGGGGATTCTCGTTAAAATGGCGTGTACAAATCTGAGGAAAAAAACTAACCGTGTTCAACTTATGGTGTCAAACTTTACCAAATAGAGCTGATGCGTCACCAAAAAATACCAAGGGTATATAATTCTTTCTAACAAAAAACGTTTGGATTTTTGTTATTTGAACTATTAGGTTGAAACGCCTTTCCTCTTTATGGTTTGGTCCGATTTAAAAGGTTAGGAGAAGTCCGCTAGTAGGTCCACCCATTTTAAGAGCATTGCCTATTGTGAGACAAAACAGGGCATGAAAGTTAAAGGCAGGGATTTTTGTACCTCATTGTGCCATGCAATAGCTATGTTAGAGACCCACCTCTGGTAGTTCTTCAGCCATCTAACGACCCATTTTGGGAGCCTAGGCTTGTACAGCTACAGTGCAGGCTTACATAGCTTCCGAGAACTCTAGAAGATTCTAGCCAATTAGGCCTTAACCTGATGAGGTGGCAACGATAGTAGACTATAGAAAAATATAGAAAAATAAAGCTATGAGTATAAGGCAATACAAACTAGGCTCCAATTTGGGTAGTAAAATAAGTAAACCTTACTTATTCATCTTAATGCTCTAATATTTAATTGACAGTTGATTTTTAATAATCAATATTTAGAGATCATCAATAATTACGTTTTTATAAAGGTTATATTTATTTAAGAGTAAATTAACATCACTATTACAGTGTTTTCATCTTTCATGAATATTATTAAAAAGATCTGCATTTCCGAGGAAAATGATTACAAATTTGATTATACCCAAACTATTCTTATTCACTCAATTCAAATCAGTGTTTGTTTCACAACAGATATGCTCTATCTCTTTCGTGATGCTTGGTGAAAAAAAGTAAGTTAAGAACACCAATGTGCTGTTCCCTTTTGTTCGTAGGTATTGATTTCCTTTAGATTTCATCAGAATTTAGCAGCGCCTTAAACCGCGAGGTGATTTTTTAATGATACAGTAGTGTTTATAATCATGAATAATGGTACTCATCTAAATTCTTTATAAACATTACGACCATTTGCTTATATTGTCCATGGTTTGGTGATTATGAGCACGTAATGATGTTTATCTTACCTTGCATGGGCCTTATCCTTTGTTTAAAGAGTTTTGTTATCCAGTGCACATCAAATTATTCACAGCGAGTGTAAAGTAGTTGATGTATCTTGAGGAATTTATTAGATTTTGATTCGTATCCGTCCAAAATTGTGATGCAGAGCTCCTAAACTTTGTGATATGTTACCATACTCTAAACAATGATGAAATGCGGCCCTCAAGATTGAAGACAACCCAAGGCATTATTTAAAAGAAATAGAATCAGTGAATCAACTAAGTCTATGTTTGACGGTAGTGGGGCATTTAGGAACAAAATTTATAGGTTGTTGAGACTTCATATGAGATCGCTAAGTTGAATCCAAAGAGCAAAAAGAGCAATAATATCCGTAAGTCTTTTATAACACCAATTATACTCCGTACAACTAATCTTGTCCTAGGGAAAGATAATGTAAAAAGGTCCCTAACATTTCACTTTCAAAGGATACATTAGGGGTAGGAATCGCTGAATCGAGCCAGGACATTAAAGATGAATTCTCGCCCCCCTCCAAAAAAACCGCCTATTTTGGGGGAATCTACTTTGAATAAACGATTGAGATTACTCAATGTTCTCAACTACTCATTTATGTTCGTTTCGTGCCAGCAAGATTTTTAGAAGCCGCAGTACTCCAAAAGTAAACAAAATAATGCGAGTGTATATACTAATTTCTGTGGTACTGGAAGAATAATTAAAATCAAAATGCTATCGTTTAAAAGTAACTTGTTTCTGTAATGTAAAACAAATTCGGCCAGATTGTCACTAGTCTTCTTTGAAAAATATTTCTTGGATCCTGAAATCCCCATGTAGGGGAATCGTAACTGCCCCCCCGTTCTCTCGCGGGGGAGTCACAAGGCGATTACCGCAAAAACAACCGGCCCTAGGCACAGTCAGGTCAAGCGCGTAACCGCACCGCCGCACCACTCGGCGCTATGAAAGACCTAAAGGTTAAAATGCAAGATCTCCCTCAGGAGAGTGAGATTCAATTTCACGTCAAATAAGAAATTAGAGACGTGTGTCTGCCAAGCTAGAAGGCTGATGAGGAGCCGATGTAAGACTTGGTGAGAAAAACCGTTTGGCATAAGAACCCTCCTAGGCCCGCCATCAAGCCTTCCCATCTCATAGAACTCCCCCCTGGGGTGACAACTTATAAATAACGAATAGTGAGGAAAATCTAGGTAGAATACGTCAGTCTTTAGATGACGAAGTCCTCGGAATTAAGACACCAAGCTACCTAGACTGGATTGGTAGAGTACTTGGGTCGCCAGACCAAGAAGTACCCTGCAAGAGAGGCAAGGCTACCTACCTTAAGGAGCTACGAAGCACTTCATCCTCGAGCTAGTCCCTGGTTATCAAACCAAACGTTAAATTAACTTTGTTAATTTCAACTTACTCTCGCCAGAGAGACTCCTCATATCCTGGGGCATCGTAAACACCAGTGATATTCCTCGTCCTAAAGGAATTAAAGAAAGAAGGAAAAGGCTCCCCCTTGAGCCCGTTACTCGGTGGCCACCCTGTACTCATAAGTTAACTTAGTTGATGAACCTAGTTCAACTTGTTCTCGTCAGAGAAAACCTCCTCCTTTTTACTCGCCATGGAAGAAAAAGAAGACTGGAACTAAGAAAAAGCTCATCCTCGAGCTAGTTCCTGGTTACCAAACCGGCCTTTTAGTTAACTTATTCAAGTCTATCTTATCCTCGTCAGAGAAACACCCCCTCATCGATCCTCGCCCTTAAAGAAGACCCTCCCCGAGTCTGTACTCGCCCATGAGGAATTAAGTAACAAAAGTGAAAAGCTTCCCCTCGAGCTCCTTCGTTATTTGGTGGTCACACCGCACTCCAAGTTAACTTGGTTTAAGAACCAAGTTCGACTCACTCTCGCCAGAAAGACCACGACAACTTTGGTGCCGCATAAAGCAGCGTAATTGTTCTCTTCCTTGAAGAACCCTTTCCTGAATACCGTGTGGACCCCCCAGCTGCTAACCTCGCCAAAAGGACCTCGTGATCATGCCCACCTACATCTGGCCAGATGGCACGCGTCGTGAGACAATAACATTCCTGAGGTATTTAAACTCCAGTAGAGTCCGTAAGCCTAAATCTTATATTTTGAAGTTTTTTGCGGAATTAACCAATTTTAGAGGGTCAAACAAATTTAATTAATTTTTGTGTATTGAATTGTAAAAGTAAAATATAAGTTTATTTGGGGAATTTGTGTGCGTTTCTCTATATCCTTACGTGTTTACAATGGCTCTCTTCTTTAAGGTATCAATATATTAGCACTCTTAGCACTCTTACAACAAAAAGGGGGGCATTTTACGACATATTATAAAAGTGGAGTCAGGTTTGTAAGATTTTATATTAGAAAGAACCCAGCAGTGTCTAATTAAAAAAGAGCCAACACGTAAAGGAATATCATTTCAGGAATAAGAGAATAATTGACGAGAGGAAAATTGGGAGAGTTAGGGGTGGTAACAATCTAAAGGTAATTGGTAGGCCAAGTGGTAAATTTGTTGTCGGAGTGGTATTACAATCAGCATAGTTCCGGGATTAAGGGTAAGTTATACTGAGCGCTACCTGGTGAGTGGAGGCATACTTATCTCAGAATACAGAAAAGAAAAATCGACGGACCAACACAAAATGGATCCAGGTGAAAGATTTTACCAACAAGCTCAAAGTCTGGGACTTGAAGGCAAAGAGATGCATGACTACTTCATGGCAGAACTAAGAATAGATTGTGAAGAAAAAAAAAGAGTTTTGGATAGAGAAGAAGAACAAAAAATAATAGAGTTTCATGCGAAACAATAAAAATACGGAGAGACATAAACTTGAGAAAGACATAAAACAGGGGAAAATAGAAACAGAGAAAAGAAGAATGCTGAGAGGAGGCAGAACAAACGAAACAATAATACAGTTGAAAAGAGAAGCACGAGAATTCAGAATAAGGATAGAAAAGAAAAGATGAAGAAAGGAGAATAAAGATAAAGCTGGAAGATAAAGCAAGGAAAACTCGACGGTAAAAAGAAAAAGCGAAAGCAGATAAAGAAGCTGAGGAAAGAAAAATGAAGAGGGAAAAATAGTCGAAAGAGAAGAGAATAAAGATTATAAAATAAATCGATGAAAGAAGAATACAGAGGAGAAAAGAACTTGCTCAAGCTGAAAGAGAAAAGAGAGAAAAAAAGGAAAGATTGCTCGCATTCGAAAGAACACTTATCAAGAATCTGATAGAGGCTGAGGAAGTTGTAGCTGGGCCTGGACCTAAGAAAGCACCATCAAGGGAAACCCAGCCAAATGGGGTAACGATGGAAGAAGTAGAAAGTAGGGATAAGTACCAGCAGGAGTAGCTGAGGGAGAACCTACGAAGAGAACCCAGCCAAATGGGGTTATCAGGCAAGAAGTAGAAGGTAGAGTAGAGGTACGAGCAGGTGTACCTGAGGAACTACCTACGAAGAGAACCGAGTCAAATGAGTTGACAAGGAAGGAGGAAAGAGGTGTTATTGCGATACACCCAGATAAAACTAGTTAAATGGTAGACACGGATGAGTATCCCCTACCCCTAGTAGTCTCGTCCCCGAACGGAACGTCCACGGAGTTACCGCTAATACGAAAAGTCGTAGTGAACGCCACGCCCATTAACGACCTCGCAGGGAAAATTTTTTTCGATCCCCAAAGATCGAACCCAGACACGATCTTCCCGTGTACCTGGTTAAAGGAGAGCTATGGCACCCACTCTCCCATCAATTATACCCCGCTGCAATAGGCCACTCTAACCTTAAGGGTCAGGTTAAAGTTAGTAAAGTACCATAAGAAGGGTAATTCGAGTTGGTTAAAACACCAATACCATTTAGTGACAAGCTTGGGTAGACTCAATAACCCTAACGGCTGACTCAGGCGTGGTAGGATAATGTTCAAAGAGCACCATTTTAGTATTAGCTACATCAAGGTAGCCGATAAAGTACAGCTGCTCTATAGGTGGAGACGAAATATCATTGAGGGTTATTTCAGTACCTAATGAGCGTGAAACCATGTTTTCATTTGTTGTTCAAGTTAATATTTATCGGTAGGATTTAAGTTCTCAAAAGCTTAGAAATGTAGGGAAGTAGCTTGTTTTGTTGTTTTTTTTATGCAAGTAATCAACGAATTATGGTTTTGTTATTTTCATGTAAAATTGTATTGCGAGTAGGTCTAGTTCGAGACATTAGCTGTGTAAACGCGCGCGAGGGCGCTCAGATGTAAGTAAACTTAATGTAATAGAGGGCTCAAAGAAATACAACTTTGCTAGTCTCGGCTAGGTTGAGTTAGTTGTTTTGAGTTCCCAAGAGTCCTCCTCCCCATTAATTTCTTCGATGGGAGGTGTGAAGGGATATCGTCCCCCCTCCCCCGTTCTCTCGCGGGGGAGTCACGAGGCGATTACCGCAAGGACATCCAACCCCAGGCACAGTCGGGTCAAGCGCGTAACCGCAGCGCCGCACCACTCGGCGCTATGAAAGAACTAAAGATTAAGATGCAAGATCTCCCCCAGGAGAGTGAGATTCAACTTCACGTCAAATAAGAAATTGGATACTTGTTTCTCACAAGCTCGAAGGCTAAGGAGGAGCCGAAGTAAGACTTGATGATAAAAACCGTTGTGCATAAGAACCCTCCTGGGCCCACTATCAAGTTCCCCCCCCCCCTCTTAGCACTTCAGCAGTGGGGTGACAACTTATAAATAAGAAACAGTGAGGAAAATCTAGGTAGAATACGTCAGTCTCCAGGTGACGAAGTCCTCGGAATTAAGACACCAAGCTACCTAGACTGGATTGGTAGAGTACTTGGCTCGCCAGACCAAGAAGTACCCTGCTATAGAGGCAGGGCTACCCACCTTAAGGGGCTAAGAAGAGGCTCACCCTCGAGCTAGTCCCTGGTTATCAAACCAAACGTTAAGTTAACTTTGTTAAGTTTAACTTACTCTCGCCAGAGAGACTCCCTTATATCCTGGTGCATCTTAAACACTAGGGGTATTCCTCGTCGTTGAGGAATTAAAGAAAGAAGGAAAAGGCTCCCCCTTGAGCCCATTACTCGGTGGCCACACCGAACTCATAAGTTAACTTGGTTGATGAACCTAGTTCAACTTGTTCTTGTCAGAGAAAACCTCCTCCTTTTTACTCGCCATGGAAGAAAAAGAAGACTGGAACTAAGAAAAAGCTCATCCTTGAGCTAGTTCCTGGTTACCAAACCGGCCTTTTAGTTAACTTATTCAAGTCTATCTTATCCTCGTCAGAGAAACACCCCCTCATTGATCCTCGCTCTTAAAGAAGACCCTCCCCGAGTCTGTACTCGCCCATGAGGAATTAAGTAACGAAGGAGAAAAGTTTCCCCTCGAGCTCGTTACTCGGTGGTCACACCACACTCCAAGTTAACTTGGTTTAAGAACCAAGTTCGACTCACTCTCGCCAGAGAGACCACGACAACCTTGGTGCTGCATAAAGCAGCGTAATTGTTCTCGTCCTTGAAGAACCTCCCCTTGAATACCGTGTGGACCCCCCAGCTGCTCCTCTCGCCAAAAGGACCTCGTGATCCCTCCCACCTACATCTGGCCAGGCGGCACGCATCGTGAGACAATAACATTCCTGAGGAATTTAAACTCCAGTAGAGTCCGTAAGCCTAAATCTTATATTTTGAAGTTTTTAGCGGAATTAACCAATTTTAGAGGGTCAAACAAATTTAATTAATTTTTGTGTATTGAATTGTAAAAGTAAAATATAAGTTTATTTTGGGAATTTGTGTGCGTTTCTCTATATCCTTACGTGTTTCCAACGGCTTTCTTCTTTAAGATATCAATATATTAGCACTCTTAGCACTCTTACCACAAAAAGGGGGGCATTCTACGACACCCCAAATTGTCAGTATTTTATTTTACGTGGCGCGCTAAAAGCTTTTTTAGGGGAGGCTTACTTTTCCAGTAAAATTCCAATTTGGTAAACTATTTTGGGGGCGTTTGGTTAACTTATCTGTATATTATCCCTTTTTACACATTTAATTTTATTACCATCCAGAATTTTATTTTGTATATATTTTAGTTTGTTAATAAATTTTATCATCTAGGCGTACAACCTTTTTTACCTCAACAATTCTTTCTCATCAGGTGTTCAACAGGTATTTGCTGGTTGTTATGACAGCCCTTTTTGGCCATAAATTCCCAGGAATTTGTATATACGCGGTTATTGCTGCACATATGCCACCTAATTTCAAGCGTTGATCGGATCCCTATTTTGTAGTTTCAAACGATTTCTAGCTCCTCAAACCTATAACCAGTGGGAGCCGTAGGTGGCGGAAATAGGCGACTTTCCTTTAGTAGTCCACGGTTGCTGATAAATACACCTCGCTGGATCTAGAGTTGATCCAGGTGAAATGATTATGGCTCTCCGTTCTTTTATACACACTCCAAAATTCATTTTTTTGAGAAGTTTTGTAAACTAATTTTTTTTTTTTCATTTTGCTTCCAATCCTTCTGAAACATACTACTTGACCTTTGCACTCTAAGCACAAGTCAAGGATGTTTATATGTTGAATAATAATATCTACTTATTATCCTTTGCAATTATTATACACACTGAGATGATCTAGTTGAACAGTTAATGATCTATGTTATTTCTATACACTCTATAGTTCTTTAAGAATCTAATAAACTACTGTTTTTTTTAACTGCGGCGAAGCACCAGGTCAAGGTATCTCTTCTTTTCAAAAGGAGTAAAGTTTAATTGTACCAATTTAGAGCCAAAAAATGACCCATATGACCATAGGACATATGGTTATTCACCCTGGAAATTTCAAATCTGTTATCGGATTCGGCGCTGGGTTGCGCCACCAATTTGCTGAAGCCTCATTTAACTATTTTATTTTACACCTGGACAAGTTTGGTACATTAATTCCTATGTATCTTTTTAAAATTCTATTCCATATTTTGGCTATCTTTACAATATGACTTGTTAGTTTATTTGTAGCAACGCTAGAACTCCATTTTCCCTACACTTTACGACAAATCCGCTATCAGTAAATGTCTCTACCCTATATCCAAATGATTCTTCATTTAAAAGGTTTCTTGTCATAAGTGTAGATCTGGAAAGGCAATCATCTCGCAGTGTGGAGGTAGCAGAAATTCCTTTAGATTTAAGTTCCTTCATCAACAACATGAAACCAATGTAATTATATAATTTGACATGATGTTACTTTTTAAGTTTTAACACTTCGAACATTTCCATAAACTAATTTAAGTTCATACAGGAATTCTTATGTATGATCTAAATTGTGGACGGCACTAAGAAGTAATACATGAGATATTAATGTACTCATAATTTAAATCCAATCGTTACTAGATTCCATCTATTATATTGTATATCTCAATGCCTTTCCATATAAGGTATCACTATCTCATATTAATTATAGTACTCACTAAAATTAGTTAGATTAGTAATCTTTGCCATATGTTTAAAAATTCTAGCTTACTTAGTAAAAAACTCGTGTATTTCAAAACACATGCATTCCCTAAAATGAAGATATTTGATATAATCATGGGAAAAACTTTTCAGAATAATATATATTTTTTAAATAGTTTAAGAAAAATAATTATTCTAATATTTAAATTATTGTAGGTTTATACAAACATTAGAATTATAAAATAATATCAAAATTGCATTACCAGGGTGATACAAAATGTCGTTCTGTTCTTGTTCAGGTAAAAAGCGATTTTCAATCCCTGGAGGTTTGCTAGTCGATCAAAATGATAAAATGATGAGAAATATGTGTTGTAGAGAATTGGCTACATTAAGCATCCTGGAGGAGTATAGGTACATTAAAGCCCCCCCCCCCCCGCTCATGAGGAGAAGCGTGGGAAAGGTAGTCGGCGAATAACCATAACTGCTTACCCTGTTTGATCTCCCCGCCGCTGTGGGCAGTTGGAGCTAACATCTGTTTTAAGGCGACCACATAAGGTCCTTAAACAACGCTCTAACGATCCAATTACCTACGAGACCTATAAACCCGTGGTTATGGAAAAAAAGCGGTGCGAGTCAAATGACACGCCAAGTAGCGGTGCGGTTGCGAGCCTCTAATTAGCGTGCTGACTTGGGCACCCCAGTACCACCTCAGCAATTCTCGCTCTCCCCAGATGCTAACCTACCATTTGCGTCCCCCCCCCCTGCCTCTGAGGCCTGGTCACTTCCCCCTTTAGATGGGGCGGCAATCCGCCTATAAATAATCCCCGCAAAGAAAGAGAGAGGATTATCAGAAGTCGATACGCCAGAGGAGGATTAGTTCGTGAAGATCGATCCTTCAGCCAGACAAGAAGATAAAAGTCGATACCCCAGAAGAAGGATTAGTTCGTGAAGATCGATCCTTCCGCCATACAAGACTTTTTCCGTGAGAAACAATAGGATCAGATTGAGAAAATCGATCCCCCCCTTTCCAGGCCGTATTAACCTAAATATTCAAGCTTTATATTAAGGTCATACCGAAGAATCCTTTACAGACTGCGAAGAAGTCTGACTGAAGAAAAGCAAAACCGCTCACACTCGAGTGAATCCCACATCTTAAGCTCGGTGAGAGTAAGAGGAGAAGAACCTGGCGCCAACAAGCTTCCGTTCTTAAATTACGTTGAAGAATCAGCCCCCGTCACAGGCGACAAGCTATCCCTCCTCCACGAAAATTGAACCAGCGGCCACAACACTTTAAAGCGAGAGATAAGTCCTCAAGCGACATCCGGCAATACCTTATACCTTCTGTCATGTAAGTTAAAAAGAACATTTATATTCATATTGCGATAGTAGAAGTTTAGTACGTCTCACGTTTTAAAGGGAAGTAGAAACCATTGTTCTTGAACCTAGGTCATATGTGCTTGTAGACGAGAGTACGTTATTTTAATGTTTAACGCTAATCAAATAGAGTCGCGATAAAAATACTAATCGGCAATTGGTATGTTTACGGGAAGCCTATTTGTTTATATTTTTGTCATTGTATCCGTGCGAAAGATCTTAGATGCCAAAAATAGAAATGTGTTAACTGTTGGTTTGTTATAGTTAAGTGTTTCATTTAAAATACATGTTTATTTGGGGTAGATATCTGGTGTTTCCTCTTATCCTTATGTGCTTAAAATAGCTTTTCCTTTAGAACAAAGCCTACTTCATCATAGAAATAACTCAAGCACCTCAAAGCATACCGCTACAAATAGGGTGTGAAAGAGTATAGTGGTCAAAATAGAGGGTCATTCTACGACATGTGTTACATAAAGTATTTTGAGTAATATTATTCTACTTTGTAATATTGTGTGCAAAAATAAATGTTTGAATCTTTTCAAATGCCAGAACTGCTACTTTCTAAGAAAAACCATTTGACTCTGCACCAAAGTCGGTTAAAATGCAAGGAGATAGTTTTTCTGGATCAGGCATCAAAAAGCACCAACTTTGGCCTCCATATTGGCAATAAAAAGACTCTTATACTCATTTAAAGATGTTTTATGGACGCAAAAATGTTCAAATGGACCTCAGGTTCACCTCCTGGTAAGGTCCTAGCTCAAGTATCAGGCTTGCTTTTAGTGTCAATCTGGCTCATAATTGGAAAGTATCAATTTCTGTGCAACAGGTGTTGGTACAATTCATCGAATCGATGAAACAATGAATAAATAATACTAAAGAAATATCTTAAAGATTTATGAAGAGTAACGCTAATATGGTCTTGTTGATATTATCACTCTTGGTGTAATTTCCAAGAAGGGGTATTTTGATGGCTATAAGTCTTCATTAAATTTTTATGATAAACAATTACTTTTGTTTTCAAGATGCACATTTGTTATTGTTTTTCTCTGCGTTATTTGTATTATGTAAAGTTAATTAAAACATTCTGTTTATTGCAGATTATATCTCTGAGTTCCATCCAGCTAAGAGTTATTCTGAAAGAAAAAACTTTCAGACAACAATTATAATAAGATGGCAAGAAAAGATAATACCGATTAACATTTGTTATTTCCTTCAATGTTCTATTTTGCAATCGAATATACAGTTTAAAAACTTACACGAGGCTAGAACTAATACAAGAAATAATTGGGGCATTTGGTTAGCAAATCTCGAAATATAATTTGCAAAAATATTTTAAATATTCTTCCTCAAAAAAGGTATCCCTCAAATTGATAGATTGCGATAGATTAATTCACTGAATTATGCTGATTTTTAATGTGTTTTCTGGAGTAAATCTATACACAAAATAGTATAAGAGAATAATAAGGTATAGCTTTGAAAAGAGAAAACCCTAGTTCCGGAAACATTTTGGAAAACGCAAATATATAAAACAATCAAAACACTCTAAATCAACCTTGCCTTGGAAAATAAGATATGTGGTCAGTCTTTGATTTTATTTATTCATTGAATTTCTAAAATTCAAATTTCAATATTTTCTTTTAAGCTGGTTGAATTAGTAGACAAACAAGTGAATCTACTTTGTTGTTGATATTTTCAAAGTGATTTATGTAGTAGAAATTGTCCAAACAGATGCAGGATGAAGTCATCAAGAACAAAGATAGTAAACTTTACTTATGATGAGATTGGTCATCAAAACCCAAGATCTATTTATTTAACGCCCCATTTTTCCACACCAATTTTTGCTTTCTATTTGGAGTATCTTTAGTCTTGTTGGTCTGCGGCCATTTCTAATAAATAGGTAATATTATTAGAATCTACTGGTATGGAATCAAACCTTAAAAATATTCGTAACCGAGTAAGAATACTAGTTCTGAGTTGAATGACTACAGCCATTCTGTTGGGTTTAGCCACAGATGAGCTCCAATTCAGGTATCAATAATGACTGTTAGCTTAACCTGTAGTCACTTGTTGTTTGGGTTTCAATGATAAAGTCTAAGCTTCATTTAAAAATATAAGTTTTCTGAAAATATCATACCAAAAATCATAACAATTTTTTTTATTTTCTTTCGAAAGAGTTCGGGGGCCAAGAATTTCCCTTGTAATAACGGCAAGAAGGTTTGCTAAATGATCTAATGATTTCCGTTTAGTTTTTCTTGCTCACTTTCTCTTCTTAGCCTAAAGAAAAAGATTACACCACGTGAGTTAGTCGCGATAACATATCAGCCAGTAACATTATTCGTTGTGATATTTTACTCGTGGCAGAAAGATCACCTATTTATTTTGCCCAATACAGCGGATTGGGTCATTCTTTCCTATACTACTGTTTAATTGCATTTTGTGCCGTATAATTTTCTCCATGCTGGTGTCTTTCCGTTGAAGTTTCCAAGAAATGTCACCCATCCTCTATTGCAGCAAAAATCAGCTGGCGTTGATTAAGTTTGATTGTCAAATCGATTAAACATTTCACAATATTCAGGAATTTTCCATTTGAAAATATATGTATATATAGTTGTCAGATGATATTATTGTCAAAATTATCTAGCAACATATTCTAAATAAAAAGGATTTATTATTTGAAAATAACTCGTTTGTCACCTTGAGAACATTCAATATATCCTATGTTAAGGTTTTTGTCGTAAATGTTTAAAAATTCCTGAGCATATTAAATCGTTTTCTTTGCTTTTCTTAGTAATGTATTTCTTTGAAAATTATGTTATTAATTACAGTAATTATCTTCCAATGTGAGGTTCCTACATATTAATTATTCGAGAGGGAGAATAAGAGAAACTACAAGTGCTACGAGTTTATAAATTCTATTTTAAATAAATATAGGTTTGTGTGCATGTGTATAGGAGGACAATTCATGAGTGATATATGTTAATAGAACGAGATAAAAGTGGTGAAAAGAGAAAGGAGTGTAAGATATTTGCAAACGGATTCAAGATGAATGGTGATCAGGATTAAAGCTTTTAATGTTTTGATGCGTGTGTTTATCTTTGTTTTTTTGTTCTTATTTTAAACGGCGTTCAAAGCTTTTTGGCTTAAAAATTTAATGTATTTTTTATATGTTATGCGCATTTGTTGTTTTTTATGATTTATTTACTTTATTAGTATAATAATACTTTGTATTTTTTTATTTCATAGTTTCTGTTGTGGATGTCGTATTTTGTATTGTTGTCATTTTCTTTTTTCTAACTTAGCATTTTTTGCTCTGGGTCAATATTAGAAAGACTTTTTTAAGTTCAAATTAGTAACTCTTTAGTCGTAATTGAGTAATATTTCCATTTTATTGATAATTCTATTAATCTTTAAAACAATTCTTTTTTACTGTTTTTTCACACATTTCAGCATACCTATAACCGCACTTCACCTCCGTTATCCATAAGGCTAGAGGAACTTGGAAATCTTGGATGGCTTTTGGCTCTTGCGTCCTCCTTAACATTTCAATGATCTCTTCGCACATTTTCTGATTTACTATCTCCCGTATTTTCTTAATCCGTTCTTCAATAAATTTGTTAATGGCTTTTATCCCTTCTTCCATGTGCAGCTCTTCTTGGCGTATTCATTCTCACGTGGGTTTACTCGTAATTAGGTAAACATATTTGTTCTGCACGATCTCTACTCTCCTCTATTGAATCCTTAAGATACTAAACAGGACAGATGCGAGGTAGAGTAGCATGGATATCACAAGTGCACTTGTAGATCTTCTTCCTATTGCTCTTTTAAATGTTTATGAACATAAATAATGTTCTTAGTGCTGCATTGGCTTTCGAAAATCAATCAGAGACGTGCTTACTGCATCAGGAGGCAGTCACTTTCATACCAAGTACATTGGAATTCAAGGTATACAGATAGTGCTTATCCCTCATCCTGATATATGATAATAATCTCCTTTAGATATGTACTACCTTGTATTTTTCTTAGTTTGTTCCTTTTTTTCTATTTGGCCTCGTATATCTTTAATCCCTTAATTTCTTCCGTCGTCATATGAACTTTCATAGGTGCCTTTTACCAAAAACACTGTATTATCTGTGTCAAATCATTCGCGAATTGAATGTCGAGGCAAATTAGGGTGTCCGTGGCTGGGACATCTCTGGTGTATATCCAGTAAAGAGTTGGGGAACCACATACCCCTTGCTTGTGGCAAAGATTATAGAGGTTCTTCTACCAAATAAGCCAGTGAGGGAAACTAAGTGTAAAAATTCTATCCTTGTCGAGTTCTACCTCTATCAATAGATTAAAAGTTTCAAAGCTTTTGATTTGAATCTATTTAAATCCTTTTGTATCGCAATAACGGTAACGTCGTACTGCTCTTGCAAATAATTTGTGATCAATACGTTATAATTCCATATTTTAATTTGTTTAATATGCGTGCCGATCCCGTGCTCTGAAATCAAGAAGGCATCTGCATCAGATTATATTTTCAGATTATATTTTGTCTACCGAGTAATGGTGTTTATTTCTAATATCCTCAGTGCGCTTCATTATATGATGGTGTGTTATCTACCGGTGTTTCTTCTTTTTTTCGCCTGGTAGAGATCTCCTGAGTATCCAGGCTTCTAAAATTAAAGGAGTGGATTAGGAGTAAAAGACTTATTCTTAATTGTCGTCTTCGTGTACATGGATTCTCGTCACCCACTGAAGTGGTAATATCCTCTTCATCTTATTTCTCTTCCACAGCCTTTTCAGATGCTTTTAAAGACGGCGCTTCCACGGCTTGTTTTTCCAAATGTGTTATTTTTTATCATAAATCTTCGACTGCTTTGGACCACTCAGGGTTTGCCGGCATAGCTAAGGTTGAGTAGTTAATCGCCTTCAACTCGGAGTTAAACTCCTCAATGTAGCAACCAGGTTTAATCGCGTTTCCTACATTTGCATGTGTAAAGCATATGAGGATGCATGTGTTCAGATCCCTGGTGACCCGTGATTTTGCTGGAGATGCACTTGTTGGTTATATCTCCTCACTTTTTTGACCACACTTGCGTATCTCTTATGCTTCCATTTCTTCCGTTGCTATTCTTTCTTTTATTATTCATTTACTTCTTAGAGAGTTCAGGGCAATTGTCCTGTGCTGACTCTTGAAATTGAGACACTTCTTTGGTCTGCTTTTGCAGCTTTTAAATCAGTGGCATTTTGTGGATAATTTCCTGCACTATAATTTCTCTTTTGCAGGGCAGTTTGTGTGTTAAATAGCACATTTTTATGAATTGAAATTTCTCTTTTTCGATGTTCTCTCCCCTGATCCTCAGGCTGAAGAGCAGAAGTCGTTCGGTTATGGCCCTACCGTCATTTCCATGGATGTGAACGTGACATTAAGGACAGGGGTGTGGTCTCAGAAGTTGTTGATTTCATGGACCTTTACCCATATATGCTGTTTCTCTTCTTTGAGCACTTCGGCTGTGTATTCCTTAAGCCGCCTCTCCATTTTGTGACAGATAACGCTGCGGTTGGGTACGACTTGCGAGTAGGCTAATGGTCTTCACTATACATACTCCTTCTTCGGACAGGAAGTTGGCCACATCCCTTGTTTCAGCGCCTATAACAATGAAACTTATTGGAAATTCAATGAACTTTTTGAGGTCTACTTTCAGTTTGGCCTATAGTACTTGTCAAAGACGGCTCTTCGAAGTTGGATGGAAACGGTCATTAAAGGGACCCTCTTAGTAATGGTCTCCATGGTAGTTGCGGGTTCTTCTTTTTCCTTGGCTTTTTTCGTTCTTCTCCTTTAATTAATGGTGTAAATATATGTTTTTTGATGAAGCGTAATTAGAGATAAGTATATATGAATAATTGTTAGTAATAAATAAGTTTTGGAATTGACTTGAGAGCTTCTTCCCATTTCCTAATGTGTCCCCTTTCCGAGAACCGCCGAAATGGAGGAGGAGGATGGATGGTTGACGAAATATCGGCCGTAACAATGTTTTCGTGAACGAGACCGTTGGTTTAGACTTACATAGGACTGAACATTATTCTGCCCTTCGTTTGATATCGTCGTTGATCCCTTAGTTTCTCCTATTCTTCCTCTCGATTTACATCCTGAGTAGCTCGACATCGCTCTAATAATTATACAAATTTCTACCAATTCTTCATAGTTTCCTTCCCTTGTGTTTCCAAGAAATCCCTTTCCCACTAACTTGAATGCTTATCGAGCTGCCTTCTCCACCCCATTAAGGGCTGATTCAAATTCACCATCTTTAAGAAGCTCTCGAATCTGAAGACCAATGAAAGACCCCTCTTATAACTTTGCGTCGATCAGTGTAGGTAATTTTGATGTTACATACTTGAATCCGAGAGCAAATTTGTCCCTTGCTTTTATCAAGTTTTTCATGAACTCCAGTTTTATGTGTATCGCTGGTAGCAAAATTTTGTTTGGTTCAGTGATAGCTGGATTTTAAATATTTTTCATCCCAGTTTCTAATGATTGACGAGGTGGAACCCCTTGCACGGCCATCCCATTCACACAGAAAGAAAGCTGCATTACTTGGTGTAATGCAGAGCTGCCATTATATTCATTATATTTTATGCATTACAACATATGCTTTATATTCTTATAAGTTACTTTCATATGTGGTGTATAGCCGGTGGGATCTGATGGTTCACTATTGCAGTTGTGTAGCAAGACACTTTTTATACTCGTTTTTGATGAATAAATGAACAGCTTCCGGTGCCTGCGTTAGTATTTTCTGCCAGGTGCTTTCACCAGACTATTAATATTGTTCAAGCTAATAAATCACCTTCTATTGCTGTAAAGGGTAGGCCCTCGTATTCCCATGCCTTACGTTTCTCATTATAGTTTAAGATGTTTATCGCAGGTCGGCCCGCTTCGAGGCTACCATTTTTGGCCTAAACTTCTGTAACTTACCAGCCTTATTTTGCAAGGGAAGCGGCTCATTTCCACCCCCCCCCTCCTTATGCTCCACTTCCCTTTCTCTTTTTGGACTGAAGGATATAAATGGGGCCGTAAGGCCTTTTAAGTTATTCTGTTGCGAGTATTCTGGCTAGATTGCTCCGCTGAATCGATATCCGTCACTTACATTTGACGTCGTTCATCTTTGGAGAGCCGTACTGGATTCTTTCGTGCAGCAAAGGAATTTTTGCCATTGATTCGTGCTAGGCATTGCTGCTACCACTCTGTCGTTTTCATCAAATTATGCTCTTGCAATTACGTTTTCAAGTGTTCTCCTTTGGGAAGCCGTTCATATTGAGCACGTGAAAGTTCTCCTTTAGTCACCTCACTATCCCCTCTTTGGGGAATTCTGTCCTCTCGAATTCTTTCCTTCGGATTGTTGGGCCTTCGACTCATCGTTCCCCGTGTTATTGACGGCTTTAGACCCGATATCTCCGTCAGTGGGTTTCTCCTCACTGAAAACTGTCATCGCATTCACCCCTGTGGAGTTGAGTCGAATTCACTCTTCGTCCCCGAGCCTCTTTTGCCTGGGTTTCCGACGTGGGTTATTGCTTCACTGCTCTCGTATCAGGTATTTTGGAGTATTTCTTTCTTCTTACGTCCCTTTCAAATTAATTAAGCTTTCTTCATGTAACTTTGGGCCTTGGGGTAAGGGACGTAAGACAGGAAGGTTATTCCCTGAACACCTGTCACTAGAGTAGCGTAGCCTATTTCATCTTCAACGGCTCGTGTCGTTTCAAGATTGAGTACATTATTCATATAACCCAATTTTGTATGCGCGAATATCTATTTTGGTTAGAACGACTTTTGGTCGTTAGATGGTGATAAGCATTTGTGACTTTTCTTATTATTTAATGTACCTCCGTATAATTTGTTAGCAGCCACTGTATTTTATTTTTTACTTTGATTTAAATAATACTGTTAATACTTTTTGGTGTGTATTCATTTAATCTCTTGCGGATACCTCGTAATTTAGCACCGTCCGGATAAATTCTTGTGAATTTCTGGTAGGCTTTTAGATTCCTGATCTTCTATAAATTTCTTATGTGTGCTTTATTTTGGCCGTGTGAACTGGGTTTCGCGATAGCGTCCACAATTACGAAGAAATCATTTGACTGATGCTGACGGTCTAGAAATTTTGAAATATTCACATCAGCTTCTAGGATATTCCACTGTTGAAGAGGAAAGCCTAACAACTCTACCTCATTCTTGGGTAGTTGCAAATCCCTGAGAAGGTGATGGAGTTCCCCTTTTGATGAGATGTGGCTTAGAGGAGTGTGCTTCCTCCATATTTGGTTTACTCTGTAATTCAGGACTGTCATCCTTCTTTGCTTCCTCCTCACAACTTTCGTCATCGGACTTGACGGATTCCAAAGTTTGTACGTCAGGAACATGTAGACGCTCTCTATGTGGAACTAGGCGAATAGCTGATGGAATGTTTGGATGTGCAATGGAATCCTTTTTATTCATGGACAATCCCTTTTGTACTTGAGGTGCCATGTAGAAATACCAATTGTTGGTATGGTCTGTTGGCTTCCGTCACGTCATTGACAGAGCAATAGGGATTCCTTTGCTCTCCTCTTCAACTATTGGCTAAGGTTAGTAGCACAAGTGTTGCAGTATATTTGTGGAACCCAGTTCTTGTCCTGGTGAACATTCTTTGATCCACAATATAGGTGATATGTCGTTCTAACCATAGCAATTATACGGCGTTTCTTTTATGCAAAGCTTATCCAGCCAGAAATGTAGCAGTAATTGTATTCCTTATTCACAAAAGTACAAGGCATTTGAAATACCTAAACAACCTAGAATTAGAAGATAAAATTTATCATTATAATACAAAGCATGACAGCATAGCCGAAGTATCTATCTAATTCATTAGGAAAATAAAATTTATATCCAATATCTCGAATGCATATCAATAGCTTGCTCAATGAATATTTATTATAACTGTAAAAATGTTAGACTAGAAAAATCACATACCTTTCATTTCAAAATGTTATCTTGCACAGCACAATCACCTTCTATGACGGTAGCCAGAAAAAAAACCCGCGGAAAAAGCACCCGAGGAAAAAATCCCCCGGTCATACAAAATATCGCAGTAAAAAATATATGTTTATTTTTACAAGGACTTCATGTAATGGATATTTGTGCTAGATCCCATTTTGTATTTGAATAAATAAAAGAAACTAAGCAAATAAGTTAAATAATTATTATTTAGAATTTCTTCTATTAGTTAGATTGTATGCTAATTAAGATGTGCAAAAAAGAAAAAACGACTAATGTACTTGTAAATCAAGGACTATCCCAAATATTGTATGCCAATTTTTCTGGGAATAGAAGAAAAAATGATACAGTTAGGTTGGGGGCACAAAATTACATCCTGTATGCAAATTAACTTTGGCATAAAAGAAAAACCGACTATGTTACTCGTAAATTCAGGCCTATCCCAAATATTTTAGGTAAATTTTGGTGAAAATAGAATAAAAAATTATCTGAGCTAACCAACAATGAGTAAACAACACGCGGTCATCACAGATTTAAGTATTCAACTCTTTGAACTTATTTGGATTGGGAAGGTTCCAAAGACCAGATACTTAAATGAGCTCACATGATTGACGTACAAGATTATATCTGTATTTAAATTTTGTTAGATATAGAAAAAAACCCGACTCTTGTAAATCCTGGACTAGACCATCCTGTGTAAACAAAACGCGGTCATACCAAGTATAAAACTTTTTTGAAATGCATATATGTATTTATAGCACTCGTAAATTTTAAATTAAATGTCTTTAAGTAAGTCTTTAAATACTAAGGATTGGAAGCTTTTTGGATTGATGTTTTTATTTGGCACCCTATAGAACGCCTAATTTAATTTACCTCAATACTAGTTTAAATTCGTTGTTTAGCGGTAGGCCATTTCATTCATTTATCTGCTTGCTACTTTGTTGCCTTTTGCTCCTGTTCAAGTACTTGTATTACATAAATATACTCATTATGGAATTTCTTTATTCAAATAAAGAAAAATTTGAGTTATCTTAAGATGAATATGTGTATAGCATGCAAAACGATTTAGCAAACAGTGTTTTATCTTATGAGTACGTACAGCTTCGTGTTATTGCGCAGCGCAAAGCTAAAATTAAACTAAAAGATCGAGCGATCGTTGGAAGAGGGAATACTCATACACATGCGCGTGATTCAAGTGCACTACAAACTCTTAATGCTTTGCAAAACATGGAATCCAAAGCCAAATAAACGCGTCACACTCCTGTACAGATAATTTCACAAGAAATTGAAAAGATGGATGAAGGTGCAGCAGCAAATTTACCTACAATCAGACAGTTAGAAAGAAATTTGGGGCAATGTAGACAGAGAAGTCACAATACATTTCCATTACCCTTAAGTGCATCATATCTTACCATCCAAGAAGAATTCAAGATCACCAAAGGAATGAAGATTTTCTGTTATACGATTCTGGCACTCAAAGTAGAAAATTTTAAGTTTCGGTACTCAAAAAAACCTATCATATCTTGAGTACAATAAACATTGGTTCATGGATAGCACTTTTAGCGTAACTCCTTCTTTATTTGTGCAAGTTTATGCAATACATGCTATGATTAATGATACTGTAACTCCGTGCATATATTCCCTTGAGCCAATAAAACTGAAATAACTCATACCTTAATGCTTAACGCACGATTTTGGTAGATTTTGAAAAGGATATGCACTAAAACATTAAATCAGTGTTTCTAGAAAAGGAAATTATGGGATGTTTTATCCACTTTGCCAAAGTATCTATCAAAAAATCCACCCATTGATTTTTTACAGGAATATGCCAACAATCTTAATTTTTCAGTTCAAATGAGAATGATTTCAGCATTGGCTTTTTGTCTCCTTGACAAAGTAATCCGAGTATTTAAGGCACTTGCTGAAGATTTCCCTGAAAATGCTTGATGCATTTTAGATTATTTTGAGGATACCAACATTGGTAGGCCGAATAGAAGGATGCGGAGACCTCCAAAATTCCACAAGCAAACATAGATTATGCACACAAGGACAAAAAATGAGTGCCCAAAATACAAAATTTAGGAGAAGGATAGCATCGTAGTTTTCGCTCAAATGTTGGATGTTCTCATTCTAATATTTGGGTATTTCTACACGGCATTTAAAAAGAGAACGCCACCATGGAACAGGCTTGTGCTGGTCATCTTTCAGGAGATCAGAAAAAAATATAAAGAGACAGTATCTAAGATTCGAAACATTATTAATACATTTGAAGAAGGTCCTATTTCAGATTTTTTACGGGGAGGGGCTTACAATTTGTCTTTTTAATAATTCAGAATTTTTAACACATATTTTGATTAAGTAGTCAATAGAATATTTGTTCATTTTATTTCATTTTTACAACATTGTAAATCGTATATGCTAAAACAGTGGTTCGCAAACTGCAGATAGTATAGAAATGTTTATAAAAAATATATTCATGCTGAAGTGAACTATGTTAGTTTTAAATTTTATGCTAAGTCTATGCATAATAATGACATTTTTAGAAGCCAGTATAATACAGAAAGCATAAATACTTGATACAATGATCACTTTTAAGATTTTTCATGCAAAAATAGCAGTCCGTAGTGTAGTCCTTGCCCCCTCTCCACACCAAAGGAACAACAAATGAGAGAGACTTCTGTAATATGCAATTATATTTTCCATAGGTATAAATAAGAAGAATAAACATAGTATGGCATATCCGGATGTTCCTTTTGCCACCAAACCCCTGCCCCATGGTCCAAGAATTCCTATACCTTCTCCCCCTGAACATATAGAGGTCCATGAACAGATTAATATGGAAGTTGATCAAGATTATGACACATCTGAGTCTTATCAGGTTTCCATACATGATATGGTCGCAAGACCATTTACTCAAGTACAGTTAAATGACCTAATCAGGGATCTGAGACTTTCAAAGCGGAATGCATAACTTCTTGGATCTCGACTTGGTAAAAGTAATCTTCTTGCTAAAATAAACAACATTTGGGGGGTACAGAAATAGACAACAAGCCTTTCGAAGCTATTTTTTACAGCATTCTTCCAGCTCTTTAGTATACTGCGGCAATATTAAATGACTTGTTGAGGCCCTTGGAATTCTCTACAACATATTAGAATAAATACTTTCTATAGATTCCTCCAGTAGAAGTTTAAAAGCTTTGTTACTGAATATTGGTAACAAGATAGTTTCAGTTTCTATAGGCCATTCAATCTAACTTACTGAAATTTATGAAAATATAAAAAAGTTTCTGGATGCAATAATTTACTGACCCACAATTGAATATATGGTGACTTAAAGGTAAGATCATTTTACATTTAGCATTTCTAAGCTCTTTGACACTGAAATTCCATTTATAATTGTTTATACTTGTATACGCCTTTTGGTCAACTTACATTTTACAAGAATGCAAATCTGGAAATCATGAGTGATTTTTGAGTTATAATTTTGAAGTGTGTCCCTATAGGTTAATACATCCCTTTAGGTTAATTTGGAACTTGAAAAGGTAAACAACATAACTCAATAAACTCAAAATAAGATGTACATATATCCAATTATTTATCATACAATGATTTAATGAATCGGCATAAAAACTTTTCAGTACATATTCATATTCTTATTGTTTTAAGAAATATTACTTTGAATTTGTTTTTAGAAACATTACACTTTGAATTTACATACCTGATAAATTTCTCATCGGGGTAGTTTCTCTTTTACTTAGGATGCAAACAGGCTAAACGAATCATTCCTGTTTCCTATGTTTATGGGAGAGTCGTGCAGATATTATGCACTATGAAAAGAAAGTTTGGCCTCCACGAGAAGCCTTTAGAATTGGATCAATTGGATCCTCACAAAAATTTGCTTCCTCTGATGCATATAAAGCTTAGCATAATAAAAAAATGATGTCAAAACCCTTAATAAATGAGGCAAAGCTTTTAAATTTCTTTTTCAAAAATTTCCACAAATTAGAGACGCTAAGCTCCATGCGTGTTCTTTTGATGGACCTCAGATTAAGAACTTAATGAGAGATTAAGAGTTTGAGGCATCAATGACGGGCATAGAAAAAGATGCATGGAAAACTCTCAAAGCTCTAGTTAGCAATTTTCTAGGCAATAAAAAAAGTCCAGAATATGTTTCCCTGGTCAATCAGCTCCTAACGAGTCTCAAACATTTGAGAGCTAGAACGTCTATAAAGATATACTTTTTACAGTCCTATCTAGATTATTTTCCCGACAACTGTGGAGATTACAATGAAAAACAGGGGGAAAGATTCCACCAGGATATAAAAACAATGGAATCTATGTAGGTACCAGAGTAAATGGGACGTAAACATTCTTGCTGAGTACTGTTGGTGTTTATAGCGTGATGCACCAGATGAGAAGTACAAACGAAAGTCGCCAAGGCCATCTTTTCGTTGAAATTAGAATTATTTCCTATATTATTTTGCATTCTTTAAGTTTTTGTTTTATTAAAAAGATTATAGTTTACATACGTTTATTCCTTTTTCTATGATATAACAAAAATAATGCATTATTAGATAGAGAAAGGTTTTTAAAATTTTTTTTCAGGAAAAATGAGGTAATCTCAATGAAAATGGTGTATGCTCTACTGAGAAAATCTGACCTGATTGAACAAAAATATATTAATTTTTGAGCTCAGGAGGTTTGATTAATTAAGAAACCCCGAGGAATTCCTGAGGAACATAAGTTTTTTTTCAAATTCAGGCCTGTATAATGTATTAACCTACATTTTATTGTTTACTTCTTCGTTTTAAGACGTTTCAGGTGTCACGCTTCCGGTTCCAGCAGAATTCAGCCAGCATAGCAGGGCTCCATTTCCCTTTATACATACCTGTTTTCAATTGACGCTATATATTTATATAATTTCTCTCTATGTTCATCACTCACATCTCTTACATACTTTGGGTAGAAGGTCAGATGAGAATGATAAAGTCTATCTTTAGTGACATATTGCATCCGAGATCTTGGTACCCCTTGACTAGGTTCTCCACTATACCGTTTCGATGGGTCCCTTGATGCTTTCCTAGAAGTCCTTAGACTACATCTTTGAATGCATGCCAGGCCGCTGTCTCAGTTTCATCCATTGTCACCAAGAATTTGCTTATTAGATTTATGTTGACAAATCTGAGGGCCCGAGAATATGCCTCCTTTAATCTTGGCATCACTGATTCTATGGAAATTTGCTTTGAAATACTCAAAACATGGCTTGTTGTGTTGAACTGCTTTAGTAAATTGCTTCTGTGGGACTAGTTTTATATGCTGTGGTGGTAAAATTATTTTATCCTTCTCAACTTGTGGCTCATGAATTACAACATAGCCTTCAGGCGTCATAGTTTCATGAGGTGACCATTCTGGGCGTACATAATGTTTTGATCAGGGCTAACTGCCCCACTTGGAAAGTAAGCACATAAACTCAGTGTATCTAGTTGATAGCCCATTATGTAGGGCTACTACATTCAAGTCCTCGAAAATTATATTTGTCTTTTAAAATGACTGAGTGAGCAACTGGAACTGCAGTCATGTTGTTCTCAATGTGCAACAAAACGGCTTTTATGCTGTGATGGATGCACCTATGAATAACCTCCCTTATTTGGTTCATAGTTCAGTTGAAGGGCATTAAATAGCGTTTGTCCTAGTCCCCCACTTTACATCCTAAGTACAGTCCAGAAAGTTTCTTCAGATGGTTACTCGATGTCTCTTGTATTGTCTTAATCGAACTGATCCTCAAATAGAACATAAACTCTCTGGGGAATCCTTGCATTTTCTAGGCGTTATTTTGATAAGATGATAAATAGTCATTGCATTGATTGTTTCCCATAATTCAAATCACTTAAAAGTGCCTAAGAATGTCTAAATGAGGCTTCTGCCACTAGATGGTGCCACTCAGTGCCAAATCCGATAGCAGATTTTATATCTCCAGGATGAATAACCCTATGTCCCATGGTCATATGGGTAATTTCATGGTTCCAAATTGGTTAAATTGAACTTTACTCTTTTTGAAAAAAAGCGACGCCTTTACCATGCACTTCTCCACATGTTAAAATAATATGAATATTAATAGCAAAAATATTAAATAAAAGAGTGAAAATAGGAAGCATTTATAGTACGTTGAAAAAATATCAATCATTACGTGAAAGTTATCACAGATTTAGGCCCATATAACTAAAAATTATTTCATAAATTTCCTAGGTTAGGTTGAAAATGCCTTAGGAACACCCCATTAAAATTATATAAAAATCTGTGTAAAACTTTTATAGTTGTCAATTGGTAATTTACGAGAAACTGCAGGGTCGTAGAAAGAGACTGATGTAATATTCATGATTTACGCAAAAAATACCCCTCGACATGGTTATTCTTATTTCCGTAATTTTTTAAGGGTTTTACACTGTTATTGAAAGGCTGAGAAGATATATACAACCATATTCTATAATATATAAAATTGTATAGAGAACCAATTTTTTCTATCTTATTAATAGAAGAGTTTTTCGCCAAACCAAACATCATGTGAACAATTTGATGGGCGGAGTTTTAAAGTTATATGGCTTTTAATGCATTTAAATCCGCGATCCTGGGCCCTATACTTCGCATTTTAAGCAGCGGTTGAAGAGAACTAAAATATATATCAGAATATAACATTGATATTTGTCTTGTTAAGGGGCCAAATAACGTTTGAGTAGATATCGTATCTCTGCTATGAAGGTTAACTTCTCTTTTCTACAAATTTAGATTAGTTTACAATTGCAAACTCCCAGTGCAATTCTTTAGAGTTATGTCCTAATTGAATGGCAAAAAGGCTCATCTCTTGAGGCCTTTAGCAAATTAATGGTGACTTATCAACTGGAAAGCTACCGATACATATTCTTGACTGATCATGAAAGTCAAATTCTATCCCTCTCACTTTCTTTAGAATTCGGTCATTACCGCCGCCCAAAAGCGGGTTACATGATCTTTCATCTGTCTGTATAAAAAAAAAACATTCAGCGTTTGACACGCTATTATATACATAGCAAGCAATAAAACATGCAGCGTCACACCGTGTCCAATTTTCAGCCATGCACGCCAGACTCTGAGATTCGAAAACATACATTTTCATATAGAAAACTTAATGACCCACGCACAATGTCAGACCTACATTGCTCGTCTACAACGTCAAAACTTCTGTTTTTATAAAAAGAACATAATGTTGCATAACTTTGGCCACCCAAAATCCATCATTTCCAAAATGCGTTCTCATAACATACAGTTAAATTCTACGTAATGGTAAAACTTATGCAAGTTTAGATAAATAAAACAATATATATATATATATATATATATATATATATATATATATATATATCATAAGTTAAGCAAATGTCTAAGTTTCTTGTATAAATAAGTCTGCTTGCATATCAGCTACTTTCAGTTTAATCACGTGTAAGTTACGTTATCCTATTGCCTGCTTTCCTGTTTTTTTCCAGGGAAACTACGTTAGAAATATGTCACCGGTCTTTCAGCCCGCAAGCTGATCGTAAATCTCCGCCAACAATATAGCCCTTTAATTTGAGCCATTAGAGACTATTAAGCACTCCAAAAGTGTAGTCCATATATTCTATCAAGCTATGAAAAAGGTCTATGATAGGCTGTTACATCAACCGGTAGGCCAAGGAAGAAATAAAAAGGAAAGAAGAAACCATTAACTATATTGAGAAAAATAGCTTTTTCAAGTCCCTAGTTAAAGCCGAGACGTCTGCAACCTTTTTTTAGAGATTAGTTAAATTTTGACAATCAATGTCTCACAAAAATGTCACGTTGGGGGAAGGAAGACAAACTTCATGCATGAAAACCCGCAGCCAAGCCATTGATTGATCAATCCGAAAGAAGCCTTCACTTTATTTGGAAAATAAGTACGTCACATAAATACGGAGAAATTTAAGTTTAATGTGTTTGGATGTTTGGTTGGTCATAGAGCAAGCGAAAGATTGTATATCATTTGCAAACAAAATTTACAAAGGTGGCGTAGGAATTTTCATAATCTAAGGTATAATTTCAGTTAAAAGACACTGGATACTTGTGCAATAACGGTGCACAATCTATCACAAGTGTACAAGAATTGGCTACGTTAAATCTCCCTGCACCACCTGCAAAACTTCGAAGCCTAACTTCCAATTTTCATGCAGTATAATGCTCTGAGCTGCACGGCGACCTTGTTAAGGAGCTTCCCGATAAATGGAAAAATACTCTAATGAGCATGCCTGCAAATAAATCGTACAATAATCTCAATAAAATTATTTAAATGATCAACGGAGAAAAGTCTAAAGCGAGGGATCCGAGAACAGTTTAAGAAATCATGATGGAGCAAGATTTCGGCGCAAGACTGAACAGCTAGTTAATTCCTGTAGCATGAGATGTCTAATCATTATTGAGAATAAAAGTCTTCACCATAAACACTAATTACTTACAACTTGTACAAAAGTTTGCCAATGATAATTCAATCGTAATATGGTTCATCACAACATCTTCCATAATCTCTGATAGAAAAAGTCCAAGGTTTGCAAAATTGTTGTCCAATATCTTGTGTGATTCCCAAAAGATTACATTTAAAATAAACATCTTCTTAAGTAATGAAGCAAACTAATTTCTTTAAATGAAGGATAAACTAAACAATGCTTCTAACTTCACCTAAAACTAAGATATTTTGAATGAAGATTCTCGTTTCCCTTCTCTCCGCTTTAGTTTTCGCCTCTGTACTGACTGACGAATTTAATAAAACCTCTTAAATTCTTCACGATCATCAAGCGAATCTCTCCAAAGACGATTTCATTTTTAACATCCCCTCTACCCTGCTAATATACTCGTGCACCTCTGTAAAAGGAAAGTCTTAGGATTTGATTAATAAAATAGAGATTAAAATTTAATATATATACATAGCGCTAAAAGTATGAGGCCACACCTAATTTTTCTCTTTAAACTACGAATTTTGCTCTGATTTCACTATGGGTGCATTTTACTATCATATATAACATAAACAACACTATACATCATAATATTCGAACATATTTATATATTTTTATCATTTTCTGGTATTTAACCATAATTGTGCATAACCATATATTGCAAAAATTTATATTTTATTTTATTTTTCACAGGTCTTTCGATGATATGTGGTAGTTATAGTTAAAAATCATTAAGATGCCATGAAATTTTGAGTTGAATGAGGTTAAGTGAGGACAAATTGTAAATTACCATCAAAATCTTATGTCACGAAGACAAATAGCCAGGAAGATGAGATATTCTAGTTGGGCATTCTAAACGACTCTCAATCGCTTCCGGGAGATGAAAGCTATCAAATCAATACCAAACATTGGCAGGAAAAGGATTACATCTCCGCGTTAAGAGAGGTATCTCCTCCGTCAGTCTCTTAACAAGGTATGCTGACCAAAATGTCACGTGGTCTCACTTATTCTGATTTATGACTTTGCGACCTTCAAGATTTCAATAATTCAAAGACTAACCTTAGGATACCTTGTAAGTTATATAATTTGAAAAAGAATGTAACACAACATAAGGGTTTCAAATTTCGTTATAATCGGCCGAGAGTTATGATGTTATTCCCAAACAAAATAATTTATGGGCTATTTTTGGCAGGACTTTGTAAATTATATCATTCAAAGGAGAATATAAAACAACATAAGGCTTACAAATTTCGTTAGAATCTGCGAAATAGTTATAATGTTATTACAAAAACAACAGGGACTAACCGATCAACCTAGTGAAATTTAGAGTCACACGCGATTAAAATAGGAGAACAACATCTTTAGAGCTCTCTGCCGTTTTTATTAAGGCAAATATCTCACAAATATCGACTGGAACTGTAAGAAAGATGCTTATAGATTATGGTCTCAACGGTTACAAAGCCAGGAAGAAGCCCTGGATCTCTGATACGAACAAGAAGAAACGTCTTCAATAAGCAAAAAGTCATTTCCAATTGAATACTAAACAGTGGTAAAAATTCGTATAGTCTGATGAAAGTAACTATGAGTTAAGATAGTTTAAGGTTGGAACTAACATACAAGTATTAGCTTATAATTTGGGGGTTGAAGCCAAAAATTATGAGACATATACATAATAATGTATTTGATTATATTTCCTGTTACTTGCACCGTGCCATAGAGCTAAGAATACTCTCAATTGGTTTAAAACACAGGACATTATTCCTATGGAATGGCCGGCTCAAAGTCCGGGCTTAAACCCCAATGAACACATATAGGGAGTCCTTGGTAAAGCTACTAAGAGCACGACAGTTAAAATTAAACACGATTTGTACCAAAAACTGCACAGAAAATCGGCTAAAATTATACCTGACGTTTGCAATATGTTGGTTGACTCGATACTTAAGCGTATTGCAGCAATAGTTAAAGCTAAGGCGGGGGGGAGGGTCAACTAGGTATTAGATCAAGTGTATATTCGGAAATATACCATATCGCAACCATAAGTACTCGTTTTAGTAACATTATGAGGGCTTATTAAAAAAATCATGGGTTGCCTCATACATTTGGACAAGAGTGTATATACTTGATATTTCCATTACTAATTAGTACACTACAAAAATTATATATGTACACAGAAATGATTTCATTATTCTGCCCGTCAAACTTTTTAACTTTATATGCTAAATCAACCCGCTTATTCATGTATCATGTTGTGATTCTGCAATTGCGTATTTAAATATTTAATTCTTTTGATTGCGTAAAGCAAGACAGTATGATGTTTCCTCTCATACATCAGAGAAGGTCTCTTCTTTAATGACAATTTTACAAAGCGCGGCATCGCCCTCAAAAATGTGTAAAATTAAGCTTTTCTTGACCGTCATGAAGAAAAAGAAAAGTGAACATTTTCATAAGCAAATTTTAAATAGAAAATGAGACATCGTGTTCCATTGTGCAGCCAGGGTCCAAGTATTTCAAATAGGGGTTTATTGTAAGGCCTTCAGTATTATGGATTGCCAAAACAGCTACAACGTGCATTCATGGCCAAATATTTTGAGAAAATTAATATATTTTTCCTGCCGTTTTTAAAAGGTACGTGAGAGGAATAATTATTGTCATATTTATTAGAAGAGTCAGCATTTATAAAATAATAAAATAACTACGAGTATATTCCTTCTCTGAATCCAAAATTGCGGTCTGTTCCTGTTTCTGGATTTCGGAAGTTTTCTATCCAATCAAAAGGGTTAAATGATAATAAATATGCGTAATATGAATGATGTGTAATTATAATGTATTTGAAAATTTTGTGGGGAAATTAAATTTTAAATATTTTTAATTCCAAAAATAGTTCTTTCAAAAGAAAATAGTGCATAAATTGTTGCTCTGCACCAAAGTAGCCCAAATGCAAAAAGATGATGACTTTAAAAAGACTGGTTACACATGTGAGAAGAAGTCTTCTGGACGCCCAAGTGCTTTAAATGAACGCTAAGACCACCTGCTGGTAAGGTCCAAGCTAAACAATCGGGGTGCTTCCAGTGCCAAGCTAGCTCAAAATTAGAAAGAAACATATCTTGCGCTTCGACTCTCACAGGTCTCAAGTCGAGAAGGGCTGCAAAGGAGCCTCACTTTATCAAGAAAACGCTTACAGATAGGGTCTAACCTTTTAGCGAATATAAAGAATGAAAATGGCACAGCCAGCGACCGTTGGCAACACTATGGTATCACTAGCTAACCTCCTTCGCTCACTCCACGCTACGTGCCAGGCTCAGATGTCAACCTCCAAAGCTCTCCATTCACGCGATCTGCAGTCAATTGAAATGAGCAATCAAGAATCATTCCTTGCAGACCTTGTAAATAAAGATAATATATAATTAGAGAGTGTTAACATAAAAAAACGCCCTAGAATATTAAAAAAACTGGCAACGTGATATTATCAAATTCAACACCCTTCTGTTTGTTTAGACTTACTGGAAGATCCCTTGTTAGGAGGAAATAATGAAGAGTTATTTGAGGAGTCTTGTGTTTTGGCCACAGTGAAGCATCCTGACACTCTACATGTTTTGGGAAGCTTCTAATCTAAGGTACCTTGAACACTAAAAGGTTTGCCTCAAAACTTTGCCATGAAATAGAATGATTCCAAAAGGTGCTTCATCAGCACCGTTTTCCAACATTTCAGGAGCATTTAGGATGAGAACTGTGATTTTCAGCATGATGGAGCACCTTGTCGCGAAGCCAACGCACAAACAATTTTCTTGGCTGAGAATAAAAAACATTGATGACCTTGGTCCTGCAATTCGCTAGATCTTAACTAATAGAAAATTTATGGGCGATAATCAAACTGGCGTTTTGACAAAAGATAAGTCATCTCAATTTATGGAGTTTATTGAACAAAAAACGGGAGCAATTCCACTCAAATTATCATTAATTCGATCTCCACCATGCCTAAACAAATTGAAGGAGTCCTAAAGGTCAAGAAACATCATTACAAATATTAACTGCACACATTAACTGACTGTATTAATTAATAAATTGAGTTTTAGTAGTGAACCTTTTTAAATTTTGCATTGAATGTATTGTTGTTCTTGATAGATTACTCATTCTTTTGTTATTCACAGGACAAATAAGCTGCTCTAATAACCGATTGATTATGTCAGCATTTTAAAAAGTTGAATACATAAATTGAAATTAAATATTTTTTCTTAGAGGAAAATAAGTTATAAAGGCCATTTCAGCTTTAACTAGACGATAGACAATAAAAAATCAAATCACGACAACTTTTAGAGACAGCAAATAGGTACGTGTTCCTTTACGATTTGCGAAGACAACTTTCATGTATTTATGTATTTATTTCTTGAGTTTCTTTCAATGATTTCCATTCGATTTTATTTTCAGCAAACCACAAAGGAAACGTTATAATTATGAGGATATTATTATTTGAGGTTTAGATTATTTTTGTGAAAATTGTTCGTGAAGATTCTAGTTTTTTGGCTATCCAGGTTATGTGCTGCATGCACGCATATATACGCCCAATTATATTTCTTGACCCGTTTGTGATAGTTTAACTATTAAATATCCACATTCTATTTATGTGCTGTGCCTCTTGGTTACCTTATAACGCCCTCATTTTAGATATTGTACATTTAGATGTACCCTCTCATCATTATTTTGTTTGAGAGAGAAAACTTCTCGATAAGCTAGAGTAAGACAGTCTCTGTAAAAGACAAGAAACGTTTGTAGATTCCATTCTAGCTCAAGAAATAGAATTTGTGTTGTCTTTATTTAATGCTAGGTTAAGGTGTAAATAGACATATTTGTATGCATTTATAGGTAAATCTAAGGGAAAAAAAAGTAAGTGAATCATTGAACACAATCCTATCGCTTGAAATCGTGTCTTCAACATGTTTGCATTTTGTTGCGAATTTTGTTGCAAAATCTTTCTCTCTTTTTCATTTTCATAAAAAATGAACCCGAAAAATTAATTCTGTAACCCTAGCATGAATTTTTTGCAAATCTTTTTTTCGCTATAGTTACTGTTCTAACGCATCATTTATAAGATCACTAGTGCATTTTTCGTGTTGCCTTTCTATTTTTACGCATAGACGATTACCTGTAATTTTTCGTCAAATTAGTTGTACATTATTTATATGGGAATACTGAACTTTTTTTCTAAACTATCTTTTCTTTTTTTTTCCATCAGATGTCTGTTTAGTGAAGTGTGGCCGTTGTTGGCAAACTTGTACATTATTATTACAACACTTAAGTTGTTTTCATACAGTCAATACCTTCCCCTATGAACAAAAGGCTTAGAAAGTGTTTAAGTTTCTCTTTTCATATTAGGTATCTGTTTTAGGATCCTTTCCATATCAATTATAAGCTCCAGTATTTATTTTCCTTTAGGTTGTCTCGTTTATTTTTTAGGTCTAATCGGTTTCACTACCTCTCTTTTCACTCTTTAGCACATTGAAACGTTTCTCTTTTTCATGTGGACCAAGATTCTCCCGTTTGGTTGAAAGAAATCTACTTTTTCTAGCTACGAATAACAACATAAGTCGATGGTCCTAATTATTTTTCCTCTAGTAGATTTTAAGTTTAACTGAAATAACCTGGCCAATTTGCAGTGAAATCTTGTATTTCGGCTAAAATAATCGTTTATTCATTGAAAAGAAAATGAGAAAGTAAAAGGTTAAGGATGAGTGTACATTTGGAAATTAAAATAAAAATAAATTAGATGAGTTTAGAAGAAGAGACGAATTCCCTAATTTTCGGATCTATTGAGTTTCACCCGCTAATTCACTTTTTAGACACACAGTACTTTTCATAGTAGGAATGTATTGGTGAAGTATGCCACTTTTTTCTCAATTCAGTTTCCACGTATTTTAACGAAATTATGTGTGTGAAAATTATAAATCTGTAGGAGGTCTTTGTTAATGCACACGTTTTTGTCAATGGGTCGGTTCCTATTTAAGATTTTAATACGGAATTGAGGGCTTGTAAGGCATTTTTCCTATCAACTAATTGTTTTTTATAACTTTTCCTCATTCATTTTGCTTCAAATTGGAGGAAAATAAGTTCCTTCATTCACTTTTAAATCTGTCTGTTGGAAATTCGTTTTATGAAAAGAAATTCTGCTCTGTTTTTTATTTCCTAACAAAGCCTTTCATTTAACCAAGTTTTATATGAAACGTGCGAGCAAAATATTACGATATTTGCCTTGAATTTCATCAATTACACAATATTACCAAGGTTGAAATATTGCTCGAAATGGCGAGTCATTTTTTATTTAATATATTTTCCATCTGTTTGGAATTATGAATATTTTGTGTAACCAAAATTGATAACTAATATTCGAGAGGTAAGCTTATAATAAATTAAATAAATATCAATGAATGGAATAGCAATAAATAGAACTATAATAAATATTTAAAGATAAAAATTAATTAGAATCAGACTATAACTAATAGGTAGAATAGAGGTAAATATATTTAACACTATAACAAGGAATAAATATAACAGGTTAATTAATAAAAAAAGGCTAAAACATCACGTCAAAATATGTAAATAAACAATGCAACAAGGTAAAAGTGAAAATGGAAATAAAATAATATATCATGCCACTAATCATGATAATAAATGAGGTAAAAAAACTTCCCTTATATTCTAAATGCAATGATTAAGATTTTTGTATTCTCACACCTCTTAGCTATCTAAAGAACAGCCGCTAAAGAATGAAATCTAAACTAATTTACAAATGTTTCGATGTACAGCTTTTAAGATTCTCCTTGTAAACTCAAATAAGGGTCCATTCTATTTGCTCATCTGCTTGAACTAACTTTTCAAATCAGTCAATGTTACTGAAATATGATAATAAATTTAGGTGTTTACTGGAAAAAAGTTCATCCCTTATGAAATGCTAGAAATAATTTGTTTCTAAATCAATTAACATGAATTAAGAAGTTGTAGGCGACAAGTATAAGGGAATGATTCACTAATTTTTATCTTAAGATTTTGAGCAACTTTAATCTGGATAATGGAGTTGAAACCATGCTGAGATGTCTATATATTCAAGCTTCGACAGACACATCAAAATAAAAAGGGCAAAAGAAGGAAACTGAGGTTTCTCTTTTTATATTTTATTCCAAAATGAATCAAATATTAGATAAGATGTATAAATTATGAAGGGAAACCTCTTCAATTTTTATCTAATTACTAATCCACCTTTAGAATTTTAATAAGTGAATCCTGTCGTTAAAACAACAAAAGAAAATTAAATTGCGGTTTGACCACAAGAGATAAACTGAAGGAATTATGCGCTAACCGTTAATTTTCAGTTTTCATAATTATGGCGGTAGATTTTGGGGAAGGGATTAATTTAGAGAAGAATACAGACTTAATTATATCCTAATTCATAAAGTTTTCTATCAAACTTGATAAATTCTTAAAGCTAAAATGTTGATACTTTGTAACCTTCCTTAGAAAAGTAATTCATAATTTATGCAATAAATTTTAGTAAGGAATACTTCCCTGTTAGGAATTATGCTAAATAATGCCTTTTATCTCGCGGGCTACGCAAAGTTAATGATTATTTTATGCAGCTTATATCGATTCGAGAAGTTTAATAGGGTCTTACGGGTTCTAACTCGTTTGTTTACGAAATATTTGCTCTCTTTGATTCATATGTCCGTAGTTTATAAAATTAATGAACTGTTGAAAGTTCAATATATATATTATTCAATAGTTCTTTATGTTGCCTTACCATTTAGGTTTTGCATTAATCCTTCTCTCCTGTAGTCTTCTTTCCAATTTACCTAAATTTCATCATTTTTTTACTCAAGCAAATAAAAGCAGCCATTATTATGATTTACCATCACGGCATTTCATAGCTTTGAATTACACCCGTCCTATCCAACACTTTATATATATCTTTCATAAATATACCCACTTGATCTCAAGACATTAAAACCTCTTAAGAAGAATAAGAGAGAGAAAAGAAAGATTATCTATAATAGCAATTTAATGCTTTCTATCTTCAGAATTACTTGGCTTCATTATTTCAGCATAGTCCAATATATCTTACTGAACACATAATACTTCATGTAATCATCTCTAATGGATATTTAATCTGGTGTCTCTACGTGGCAGGGCGATGTGATTGTATGAACTTATTCATGAGCAGTATTGTGGCCTTAGCAATTTAAAATATTACTAATCTATTACAAATTAATTCATTCGAGAAACAACGAACTTAATCCTACTCACGCATGGATGTATCGTTTTAGGAGCGCTATATCAAATCAAGTCGCCCGCACCTGCTAGCTTAGGTTAGGTACTTCATATATATATTAATTATAGCATGTTTTATTAAAAGCGACCGCTAGTTTCGAATTAATAATTATTTTTTAAATCTTCTCGATTTGACTTATATTCCCCTTTTTTCCTTCATTCTTTAACCTGTGGATAAGCGTACTGAAGTTCACCGGGGACTAATCTTTGTTATTTTGCTAAAGGTATAAGTAAATGAAAGTAATTTATCACTTTCCTTACTTTAACTGATGCGTTTCGATACATCGAGTATCATCTTCAGAGTTACAATGGGAAATTATTACAAAGTATTCAGTTTATATATGTTACAAAGTGTAATAACAAAATTACGAACTAAGCTATACACGTGAGACAGGTTGGATCCTGGTGAAAAAAGGTGGGAGAAGTAGGTAGCTAGAGAGGGGTGGGGGGAATTAAACTGCTTGCCAAATAGGATTAGTGGCTAGGGGCAGCTCTGAGTACACCTCTCCCTATGCTAGCTTTACTTGCGCTGGGCAGGCTTCATTGGATTTTGACTGTATGTTTAAATTCGGTAACTTCTCTTGGATATATATGGCTTCAAAGAAGAGCAGTTAACGCCTGTTTGGAGCAAAGTCTAGAATTTTGGTGTTTTCTTCTATCATTTTTCGGTTGAGGCATGTTCCGTGTACTTCGTGTGTATGTTTTTTAGGTGCACCGTTGTTCAGATAGTATGACATTTTTCTTGCGAGCGTGCTTTTGGTCATGCCGATATACGAGTTAGGTAGGAGCTCACAGTTTCCTAGTCTACATGTGTGTATGTTTTTTAGGTGCACCGTTGTTCAGATAGTATGACATTTTTCTTGAGAGAGTGCTTTTGGTCATGCCGATATACGAGTTAGGTAGGAGCTCACAGTCTCCTAGTCTACATGTGTACTCGTATATCAGATGTGTCCTTTGTGTCGGTTGTACAGGGGTTTTGCGATTATTTTTTTATGAAAAAGGTTGAAGTACGTTTATTTTGATAATAGATGATTAGTGAGATCTTTTTCTTGGCATTTATGAGTTTTATTCCTCAGTCTATAATGTCCTTGATGGCTCTTTCATCTGCTTGGTGTTTTATGCTCATAGTATTCTTGTAGAACAGTTTTATAATATCTTCATTATCCGTATTCCTGTTCTTATGGGGCTCTAAGAGGTACCATCTCTCCATTTTTATTCTTCTGGCTGTTTGTATTTCTTAATAGGAAAATCCGTTATTTAGGAGTACCTGAGTGGCTCTCTCGAGTTCATTGTGTGTGTTTTTCCATGTGGTGCAGTGGGTAAAAGCACGATTGATGTACGACGAAGTTCGTTGTGTGTGTCCTTCCGAGACATTCAGGTACTCGTAAAAAACGGATTCTACAATAAAGAAATACAAACAGCTAGAAGAATGAAAATAAACAGATGGTACCACTCAGAACCCCAGAAAAACAGGAATACGGATAATAAGGATATTGTAAAACTGTTCTACAAGAATATCATGAGCACAAAACACCAAGCAGATGAAAGAGCCATCAAGGGTATTATAGACTGAAGAATAAAACCCATAAACGCCGAGAAAACGATGTCACTAATCATCTACTATCAAAATAAACGTACTTCAACATTCTTAATGAAAGATAATCCCAAACCCCCGCTACAACCGACACAAAGGACACATCTGATATACGAGTACATATGTAAACAAGGAAACTGTGAGCTCCTACCTAACTCGTATATCGGCATGACCAAAAGCACGCTCGCAAGAAAAATGCCATACTATCTGAACAACGGTGCACTTAAAAAACATACACACGAAGTACACGGAACATGCCTCAACCGAAAAATGATAGAAGAAAACACCAAAATTTAGACTTTGCTCACAACAGGCGTTAACTGCTCTTCCTTGAAGCCATATAAATCCAAGAGAAGCTAGCGAATTTAAATATATAGTCTAACTCCAATGAAATCCTGCCCAGCGCAAGAAAAGCTAACAGAGGGAGAGGTGTACTTAGAGCTGCCCCTAGCCACTAATCCTCTATGGCACTAGCTTAAGTGCCCTCTCCCTCTCTGGCTATCTACATCTTGCACCTTTTATCACCTGGATCCAGCCTGCCTATACGTGTATAGCTCCGTTCGTAATTTTTTTAAGACATTTTATAACATATATAATCTGACAACTTTGTACTAATTTTCCAATGTAACTCTGAAGATGATAATCTATGTATCGAAACGCATCAGTTAAATTAAAGAAAGTGATAAATTACAATAACTCACTTCTACCTTTTGCAAAATAACAAGCATCAGCCCACGATTAATTTTGTTACGCTTATCTACAAGTTAAAGAATGAAGAAAAGGCGAATATAAGACAAATCGAGAAGATTGAATAAAGAATTATTAATCCCAAACTAGGGATCGCTATTAAATAAATAATAAATAAATAATAAATAATAAGTCTTTTGTAATGCGCTCTTCAAGGCCTGAGGCCTTTTCAGAGCGCACGTTGTGCGGAGATGAGAATGGAAATTCAATGGAAATTCCAGAGGGGGGAGAAGGCAATACTGAAAAGATGCGTTTTCAGGAGACGCTTAAATGTGGTAAGAGAGGGAGAAGACCTGATTTCAGCAGGAAGAGCATTCTGCAACTTAGGGGCGCATATTGAGAAGGCGCAGTCCCTTATTGAGCAAAGGGATGAACGAGGAATATTCAAAAGAGGTGCATGTAATGACCGAAGGGCTCGAAGGACATAACTTTGCGAGAGGGCAGAAGAGAGGTAAGACGGGGCCTTGTTGTTCAGGGCCTTAAACGTAAAGAGAAGTATCTTGAAGTGAGTGTGGGAACTGATAGGGAGCCCTTGCAGTTCATGCAGCAAGGTTTTCGAGGGAGAGAAGCGAGGGCAACAGAGAAGAAGCCGGGTGGCATAGTTCTGTACAAGTTGAAGGGGGCAGAGAGAGGAGGATGGCAGATTCACAAGCAGTGAGTTACAGTATTCAAGGCGTGAGGTGATGAAGGCATGAACAGCGGTCTCAAGACTTTGGCGATCAAAGTGAGAGCAGATGCAAGAGAAGTTACGAAGGAAACATAGAGAGGATTTGCTGACATTTCGGATATAAGGCTTGAAGAAGAGATTCGCATCAAAAACAACACCCAGATTCCTAACGTAGTCAGAGAAAATGATAGTATTACCACCCAGAGTAAGCGAGGGAAAGAGAGATTTCGATTTTTTGACAAGAGCAGGGGTGCCGACGAGGAGGACCACAGTTTTGTAAGTGATTAAGCCTGGGGAAGTTGGTAGAGAGCCAGTCAGAAATGGAGGAGTAGGCAACCAGGAGGTCAGTGATAGAGTAGGCGAGAGACGTGGGGGATAAGGAAACGAAAATTTGAGTGTCATCAGCATATAGGTGGAAGGATAGACCGAGATTACGGAAAAGGGAACTAAGATGAAGAAGGTTGATACGAAACATTAGACGACAAAGGAAAGAGCCTTGTGGCACTCCAAAGCGAATAGGGGGAGAGTCGGATGAAACGTCGTCAATCACAACGGATTGGGTACGAGACGAGAGGTAAGAGCAGAACCAGTTAAGCTCGGTGCCTGATAAGCCGAGTCAAGAGTGGAGACGATCAAGTAGGATGGTATGGTCAATAGTATCAAAAGGCAGAAGAGAGGTCGAGTAGAACGAGGATAGAGACATAATCCCTGTCCGCGGCTCTTTGTAAGCAATCGGACACATTGAGAAGGGCGGTTTCTGTGGAGTGACCTGACTTGAAACCAGATTGATAGGTTCCATCAATGTTACAGGCCACCATGTGACTCTTGATGCGTGAAGCAACCACTCTCTCCAGAACCTTAGAGATGAAAGGAAGTTGCCAAATCGGGCGATAATTGGAAGGGTCAGTGGGGTTTAGTTGAGGCTTTTTAAAAATCAGACGGATGTGGGTACGTTTGAAGGAAGAGGGAACAAGACCATTTGCAAGTAAAGTGTTAAACAGGAGAAGAAGCGTTGGCAGGATAGCAGGCAGAATTTTCCCTAACAGTTTAGGCCGAAAAATATCCTTTGGGGAGCCTGATTTCTTAGAACGCGAGAGCAGGGCTGTAAGCTCCACTGCAGTTACAGCAGGAAAAACGATAAGCGGCTGAGGCGGGAAGTCAGGGAAAATAGCAGAAGCTGGGACAGAAGGCTGAGGGAGGGAGGCACGGAGGTGAGTGACCTTATCTGTGAAGAAATTCGAGAGAGTAGCAGGGCTAATGGGTGGGGAGACCTGGGGTGGGGAAGTAAGACGGGAGAGCAGACGGAAGACGGTACGGAGATCATTCCTATTATCAGTAAGCAAATTACGTGAGTAGGCTTCACGAGCAGATTTTAATTTCGCCACGTAGGATGCTGTCTCAAGTGGGAACGACAGCGAGAGAAGGGTCATGTCTTGCCCACGGGTGCGAGCCTTTCTAAGGACTATTTCATGGGCACGCATGGACTGCCTAGCACGTAGGAGTTCCATATAGTACCAAAGGGTACGGTGACAACGGGAGTTAGAAGTAGTGACAAGGGGAGGGTGAGCATCAAGACAAGTGAGAAGGGGTTACTCCAAAAAAAGAGAGAATCTGGTCAGGAGAGGCAGAAGCATCAATGGGAGGAAGTTTGGAGGCCACATCATTAGATGGGGACGGAATATCAATAGAGGCAAGTCGACAGAAAGGCTTAGGATTATGAGACAGCTAGGGAGGTATATGGAATGGGATAGAGAAGTTGAAGTTGATAAGGAAGTGATCAGATATAGCATTGGCGAAATTTGTAGTCGTCAGGTTGGAAATAAGTCAGTCAGAGATTACCATGTCCTAAAATGTTACCGTGAGGTTGGGTATGGGAAGAAACTATACTGCCCAAATTCACACTTATATCTCTCTCTTTCTCTCTCTCTCTCTCTCTCTCTCTCTCTCTCTCTCTCTCTATATATATATATATATATATATATATATATACATATATATATATATATATATATATATATATATATATATAAATATATATATTTATATATATATATATATATATATATATATATATATATATATATATATATATATATATATATATATATATATATATATATATATATATATATTCGCTAATTTTCGCAATTTGCTTAGAAAATGACATGAAAGCAATGAAAGACGTCTTGGCTAATGCAAAAATTCCACTTGCCAGCATTTTTCCTCAGCTTTTGCTTTCTGATAAAAGAGTCTTTGAAAGGGTTTAAAAGCAGCTTCACAAGCTCAGATAATCAGCCATCTCTGTTTACTTTAACAAATGATATATATATATATATATATATATATATATATATATATATATATATATATATATATTCATCGTAAAAAGTTTTGTTCAAAGCGACAGCTAACTTCTCCTCTGTGGTTTTCTTTTCACATCCTTCAATTTGTATATTCACCTTTAACTCTGGGTTGAGGCCGTAGATAAGTTCTACGTAATTCCTTAAAACTGGGATTTTAATGTTAAAAGGGGGAATCAAATAAAAAGAGTAGAACATTGGTTTATTTACCACTGAATGAACAAATATATAAGCACTCAAACAAAGAGATCGACAAGTTCGAACGTAATGACAAACTTATAAGGATGTTAACAAAATGTCGAATGGGGTAGGCTTAAGCTCGAAGGTCAAGTTTGCGGTTGTTGTTTTGTTTTATTAGTATTTATATTATCCAGTACCATCCTACCTCTCTTACGCTTTGAGTAATCCTGGCTAGATAAAACATTTCTTTCGGAATATACCACTCTTACATTTTATTCCTGGTGATAGTTTGAGCCGTATGGTTAATCGGGCTTTCTCAATGGTTAATCAGAGGATTTGGAAAGATCAGTCACCAATTTTTAAGCTCTTTTTCCTCCCATTATATGGGTAGGTTTACCTTGAGGAATTAAATCATTACAGAAGCTTTTTTTGTACTTGATTATCAAGCGCTCAATGAAGGGAAAATATGAAACGTCTACATTTATTGCTCGTATAGCGAGGAGCGATCAAATTAATTCCTAAGCTTATCGATAGATCGTATGAAAACATACTGATATACCTCAATTTACCTTTGTTAGGTCACCCTTTCGAAGTATTTCATACACTAAATTAAGTGACTAATATTACCTATAATTCAAATTTGAAATAGATAACCAATTATGAAATAAAAGTAACTATAACAAGCTAGTATAGAAAAGATACAGGAGTAAAATAATGGGTAATTTGTTTTACTATAAAACTCGCATAGGTACTCGGAGTTTAACGAGATAAAAAGTCCCGTTACATATAAATACAGATGAATATTTTTTGAAATTCTTATATTGTAAGACAAAAATATTTTTAATTGCTGATATTATTATAAGTTTTATGAAGCAGGTAGGATTAAGGAGAGTCTCGCGCTCTCCCTATTATATAATATACTTGTAATGAATAAATGTGTCACCGGGCGTGCCCGGCAGTTAACACGCATAGAATATCATAATATATTAAAATATCATTTAATATTATATAATATGAAATATGATATAAAATTATGTAATATCATATGATATAATTTTATTTCATGGCGCGCGCTCGGCAGTTTACGCGCACGAGTAGATGAGCGAACAACGTTGAGACCGTAGGAACAGATAGAGGGTATTATAGATGTAGATAACACAGACATGGAATAACTTGCCTGTAACGGTCGTTGAAAGAACTAGTCAATATAGTTAAGAAGAAAATTGTTAAATATTTCTTTAAAATTTACCAAAAACAATGACTTTAGTTTTGTATAGATAACACAGCTAATTCAGGCAGCAGGCAAGGTAAATAAAATATACTTTCGTGAACGAGAAGAACGTCGGTGGCAAAGTGTTGGCCAAGTTGAAGGCATCGAATTGAAGATTTCTTGGCTCTTGCAAAAATAAATTTATTGCAATTAAAACGGATTGTAACAAAATTGGATACAAACATGATAGACATCTTCTTTTATACTAGCTGGTTTTGCAGATTCTTTTTCGGCTAGTTTTTAGAGATCCATTTTCTTATAAAAATTTTAGAGAAAATCGATTATAAAATAATACACACACGATGCAATACAAGCCATATTGACTGAATAGCTTTAAATGTTGAGAGATTAAGCAAAGTAATTGAAGCATGTGATATTTTTAATTATTTATTTCATAACAACATTAATATTACATACAAATAGAAGGAATTAAACACATGGTGATGCAATTTATTATTTAATATTTTGTGCTGTTATCCTCATGCATCTCGTTTTTTCAGAATTTAATAACTCATAAAAATATGAATGACCTTTCAGACTTCCAAAGAGAGCAAACATATTGTAGTAGCTCAAATACCTAGAGTATCGGTAAAATGAAAAGCGCAATTGTTGACTGTTTCCAGTGGAACTTTTTCTAAGATCATAGCTGCTTATAATAATCAGAAATACACACTCCGACCACAGTCGTAGCGAAAGTAAAGAAATGTTCAGCAAAAGAGTTACGAATTCCAAAGCACTTACCCTCGAATGTTCTGGGAAAGACAGCTTCAAAGGTGACAAAAAAGCTTAATCAACAACTAAAACGTGAATTTTCAAACAAAACTGTGCGTAAGATGGTCTACAAATCCAAGGTATTAGGTCAGGGTTATTATTGACAAAGCTGTGCTTACGTGTATTATTATGGAGTCAATTTACTTTCATAGGAAGCTAAAAAAGACCTATGATCAACAATGTATGATTCCAACATTTAAGCTTTGATCTCGATCACTGATGATTCTGAAGGAAATATCAAAAATTTTCTTCCTCGAGTGTAGATCTCCTATTCATATATTTGCTGACGTAAAACTGATTTTCAAATTTCCATTATTGAATGAATAAATCACACGACAAATATAATTATTTGACCAAATTACGCAAAAGAGAAACAGAATCAACAATAATATTGCTTCGGGTGTGCTAACCTTGATAAAACCGTTAAAAGGTTCTTTTCTTACGTTCTTTACAGTGTAGTTACTGGCGAACGCACATAAAAAGCTAAATAAAATTCAATTTAAACTTTGAAATAGTTTATTTGCTGGAAGATAACGAAATGAAAGCATCTCTGCGTATTCTGTGTGTAAAATAAACGCTAAGTCGTAATAGAAGTTGGAATGAAAAGAAGCCTATCTCGCTCTGAGATGAGTCAGTTTAGGAGTTTTTCTAGTAGGTTGGTTAATCTGTTTGTATATTTGACTTTCACTTCCCGGATAAATTCAGTCACCAATAAATATACCTTGACTAATGCCTGCTCCATTTGCTGAAACAAAATGGTGTTACGAATTTTATTGTATCTGTAAATTATCTATAGGCTGAATGCGGTGAATGTTATTTCAACAAAATCTCCTAAGATAAGAAGTATAGTGATTAAAATCCTAAATTGTAAATATAATCGAGAGAAGATTTTAGCTTTACTCAACATAATCCAAGAAATTCGAATGGAATATTTAAAAAATTTCTTTTGTTGGGTTGTTGAATGAATCCACTGTGCACAATAATTAGCACCAAGGTTTTTTAAACTTTCGGTATTTTCTGTGCTTAATATGCTCTATTTGGGGTTTTTCTTTGTTTTAAGGTCGTGTATTCAATGCTATTAAAAATGCTGTCTTTAAACAGGGATTTGAATAACTACAATTTATTTATATTGGATATTATATAGCCTCTAAATTAAAACGTATTGTAATAAGCTAATACTTTCTCATAAAACCATCCTATAAAAATCATAAATGACATTCAAGACAGAGAAAAATATATCTCAATGTATATTCATCCACCGTTTGGTTGGTATACATATAAAATAATAATAATAATAATAGGTATTTATAATATGCCTTTCAGGGCTGTTAGCCTTCCCAGAGTGCAGGTTGTGTAGCGAGTGTAGAGAAAGTTTACAGGGGAGAGAAGTCAATTCTGAAGAGATGAGTCTTCAGGATACGTTTAAAAGTAGCATGGGAGGGAGATTTCGTCAGTAAGAGCATTGCAGAATCTAGGAGCACAACTGAGAAGCAATGGTCACCCATCGAGCAGAGGACAGAAGAGGAATTTTCAAAAGGGAAGTGAGGTTAGACCGAAGTGCCCAAGGAGTTTGACGACGGGAGAGTGCAGACGAGAGATAACGTGGAGCCTTAAAGTGTAGGGCCTTGTAGGTAATAAGAAGAATTTTATAATGGGTATGGAAGCAAATAGGTAACACATGTAGCTCCGGGACGGAGGCATCGAAGGAGAGAACCGGGTTGGCGAATGAGGAGCTGGGCAGCATAGTATTGAACTAGTTGTAGGGGGCGAAGTAAAAAAGAAGGAGATTCAGTAGAAGAGAAGGAATTACAGTAGTCTAATTTTGAGATGAAGAGGGCAGGAATAGCAGTCTCAAGGCTTTGTCGATCAAAATGGGATCGAGCACGTTATTGCCAATTGATTTTCTGAGCAGTCTTGAGCCCTGCAAACACAAGTTATAAATCTAGAGCGAAATAAATATGCGGATGTAGAGTGATTTAATTTTGTGACAACTAGTTATTTACAATGAGCTGTTTGCGGAGATGAATTGTTGTGAAATTAGAAGCTATCTTCTAGTTTCTCATACTCAGAATAACTGTATGTAATTTTCTTTCATAAACGTATAATAATATTGATATATAATTCTTGATTAACAGAAGACTTGTTGAAACAAATTACCTTTGAACATTTATTATACATTATGGCAAATGAAACTAGCATTATTTCCTCATTTGAAAATCAACTAGACGTCAAGTTGCCTTCTCAGTAATAAAAGAATCTACAAATGTTTTTTCTTTGCCTGTACTTTCAATACGATCACGCCCTACAGCAGAACGAAACTTCATTTCCTTTTGAGTAAGAAAACCAGAAACAAGCTGATATATAATATTTTTGGCCAAGTTCTTCTCGCCTAATTTAATGACACCACGTATTTCGAATGGCTAGTTTTTCTGATACCATGATAAGTGTGACTTAGCGGTCTGGTTCTGATAAAATTCACTTCGATCAAAGTCATCATATCAGTAAGCGTCGTACTCGAAAATGCCGAATTTTAGGAATCTTTCGTTATTTCTCTCCGTCGTGAAAAGTTTATTCATCCCAACGCAATTTTTCATAGGATTCTTTTAATATAGCATAAGTCTCATTAGCCATTTTTCAAAGCTTCATACAGAAGTCTTAATCCCACGTGATTCAAACAAATTTTGATATATAAGACTAAGAAGTAAACAAAAATATAAGAACCTAGCTTGCTCATGCGAACACAGCGCACAGCTGCATCATCCAGGAAAAAAATGAGTAAATCTTAATGTGGTGAGCGGAAACTAATGTTGTTAAACATTGTTCAATTTCTTAATAAAAAATGGTAATCAGGCATATTATAATAACATCACACCTTCAAAGATATTTTAATCAAATAAAATTTTCATTTTGGCGTCAAAAAAAGAAAGGTTTTGTTTCTATTTTTTATTATCATTTTACCGTTTCAGTTTTCTATTTCTTCTTATAGGAGATAGAAATCATAATCATGAGAAAAACATAGTTCTCAATAATTAATCATTAGTGAAAACTTTAATAATCTTTTCGTCTGATGGAGTTAATTCCTTTTTAAGACGATTTTTAAAGATATTACATTATAAAGCTTTCAGACACAATTCAAGGCAATTTATTCTATTCTAGTGAATCATTCTTCACCTTCATGGGTGAAAGCATTTTTTTTCAAAATTTCTACTCATGGAACCCTTTACTATAAAATTTAATTAATTCGAGTAAGTTTTACCAAAGAACTCAGCTTGGAAGCTTATGAGGAAAAATTCAATCGAATTCTCAAACAAAAAACAAAGTTGAAACTAAGAAAAAATAAATAAACATTTTAGTTTAAAAAGGATTTACGAAAAATTACATTAAGAAGATTTCTTCCCCTTCCTTACAAATTATATATATAATTACAAAATACATTCAACGATTTTGGCAATAGAAAATCGCCGGAAGCCCATAAATTAAATTAACTAATAAAGGGGAAGGCAGAAAAATCAAACATTAAATAATTTCAATAGTTTTAAATTATTTAATAAAATTATACACATCAAAATAAAATTAATTAAAAATAGAATTGTTGAAGGAAATTTATATATTTTTTAAAAAGTTTACCGTCCTTTTTCATCCTTTATTGGGTTTATACAAGGGCGGAATATATTCTAGTAGATTTTAAAGAGGAGCAAAAGAAGAACAGAGAGAGAGCACCAGTTTCTCTTGGGGCTATGGGGTTAGAAGAGTATAAAGCTCCTCCTGGCTTAGGTTGAATCAGGGGTGTCAACCATCATGTTACACAATCTACCCTCTTGAATTGTATTTATAAACGAGCTTCAACTTTGCTTTCAAATATTTCCTCCAAAGCAGCATTCTCTTATAAATGGCCAATATTATAAACAAGGGAGTCATTAACATATATAAATAATTAATAATAAACTACTCATTATATTATTTCGAATGTTGACTCAATTTTAAGAATTAAATACAATATGGTTGATTCATTTTGGTGACATTTTCCATTATCCCCCCAATAATTTCACATAAACACCTTTGTAAATTTATTGTACTATGAAAATGATTTCGTTAATACGATAAAATCACAGTGACATAAATTTTATAGGAAAAACACCACCAACAACTCTCATATATTTGTAATTATAAGACCTCGTCCTCCCACACACTTTACAGCATTTATCAGGTTGTCAGCCACGAATTTTTCTATTTTGTACTTCGTTTCCTGATAAATTTTGGTTTGACAAATTCATCGAAAAATACAAATCCTGGATCAGACTTGAGAACGTCACGTCTAGCTATTTCCGAACACTTGAAACCAAAGAAAAAGTAAAATAATAGATAATTTTCATCTGGTTCAATTAAATACGAATTAAAACAAAAGAAGACAGGGTGTGATAAATTGATATATTTTGGGAAAAGAAGGTTCTTTCTTAACTCTTTCCATTTCTCAGGTTTGCTCGCGACAATTATTGGTGTTCTAGAGGACAAAGCCTGAGATTTGCTTAGTTTGTTCCCTGCATAGATTTCGTTTGTAGGAAGAGACAATAAGAAATTTCGCGGTAGAAATTCGTATTGAGCTAGTCGCCTTTTGTCAAAGCAATGAGTCTGACGGGTGAGAGTAAGTAACTCTATTACCCATTACATCGTCACACTTCAGCCCCAGAAACTACCCTAGAAGTTGTTGCACCCACACTTCCTTGACGCTCGATGGTTAGCTCTTCCATGGGCCAGAAAAAAATCCCAACTTGTAGTTGTTTGCAAAACACCAATAACACCGTTCATCTTGCACATTTTTTCCAATTTAGGAGTGGCCATCGTGGCCCTGGATATCTCAAAGATTGTCATTCTGATCTTTACGATCAATTTATTATTAGGTAAGACGACCTTTTGCCGATTGCAAAGGGAGAGGTTTCTCTCGATATCAGGATTTAATTTCTATTGATGTCATTGTTTTCTTTTAATCTATAAATGTGATTTTGTTTGTGGACATTTTATGCCTGATAGAAAAATTGCTCCTACACAAAAAATACTCTTGGTGGGTATCAACCAGGATATCGATAGAGAATCTACGATTGGTAAAAAGATTTGTTAAATTTAAAACATTTCTTTCTACAAAATATTTATTTACATTTTTAATCATTTTCATTACTATCTTATTTATTTCGTATATAGATTTAAGTAAGATTTATTGTGTATCAGATTTATTTCATGTCCTAATAACGTTTGGTGCTGTAGCTTTTCCTGGGCATCAGATTAGGACAAACAACCTTGCTTTTCCTTCCTAGTTGCTTCATCTGATCAAGAGATCAATGGTACTAGGTCTTGGATTCAATGCATAAAATTCATTTTCATTGAAAATGTTTCGAGTGACTTCAAATTAGTTAATTCGTTAATACCAGCAGACAATTACATCAATCTAGTAATTTATTACTTCATTGCCCTTTCTCTCTCACTTTAGACGAAAAAATTTATATTGGAATTCAGATATATTTCCATTATTAATTACGTTTACTTTTGTACAGATCCGTAAAAGGGAGAAAAATGGAAAGAATGAGAAAAGCCAAGACTTATTAAATGAAATAAGAGGAAGCTGGTAAGAGGATTTTTTTAACTAACACCACAGGGCAGTCACACGATCATTTAAGAATTGAAGCGGGTTACGGTTAAGTACATGCGGCAAGTTAAATAGCCGTGGAACTGGTCTTACCTGGCATTCTGTCACATATATTCTGAAATATAATAATTGAATTGATTCATGTCTTAAGGCCGATTAATTATCATTAGAAGCTTAGCATTCAAAGATAAAATTTTCTCTTACGATCCCCACTTGTGCAGTTGTGCTTAATATGCTATAAATATTAACTTCATATTAAGGCTATTTAAATTTCCATAACGGCAACTTACAGTACAGAGCAATGATCAATAAAACAAAGATCAAACCTATCAATAAAACGCATTAGCCCCAAACCCCCCAAAAGATGATTTTCCATATAATAAATACTACGTGTAAACAACTTTATTTAAAAGTCTTCTATATGTTTAAACGTAAACCTATGGATAGATAGCCAATGGAAAATGAGGTTCATTTTCTACATTCCAAATTTATTCGGGCATATCCAAATTGATTAGCGTAACCTTCCTCCTCCTCGTCAGCCTCCCAGTCCGACTTGGCGAAGGCAAACTCTCGAAGAATTCAAACAAGAAACGGACAAATAGTGTAAAGTAAAGAGCAAGAAATATTAGGAGGAGAAAAGGAAGATTCTTTCTTGTGGCAATGTAAATACGCATCTTTAAGGTTATATCTTACTTTTCACGTTTGGATTCCCCCTCGAACCAATCGAAAGGTTTAAACCACGCCCATCGTTGAAATACTCCAATCCTCACTTAACGCCCGAGAAAGCTATTCATACTCCTCGTTAAGATTTTTTATAAATGTAATTAAATAATTGTTAGTGTTTTCTAGAAATCTAAGCATAGCAAATGGATATAAAACCTTGAACTCACACTCTTGTGTTTCTAATGCTTGTATGCTAAGGCCACCATTCTTAAAAGTACTACCGCGTTACCGACTCAAATCGCTCAAACAAGTTCTGTATTCATATAATGTGGAAAAACGCCCGAACTGTAAGCACGAGACAGTGATATTAATAGCGTCATTTACATACTTAAACACAGAAATTCATTTTTCGCACCGATTATAATCTATTTGACGTGCTTTATTTACACAACTTTCCCTTTCATGCCGCTCATACCATTCAGAAATACCATCTCTGTTCCACCTAAGTTTCCAATCAATAAGTTGAATTCAGAGTGCTCAGCTTATTGTGTAGAATCCTGCTAGTTTTCATGGTTGCGAGAACCAATAGATACCTTATTACTTCCAACTGATTTCGAAATAAATATTCTCCAGCAATATTTCACATCTCAACTCCACTAGTCTAGAATTGTTTAGTCTTTGATCTTAAGAGTGCTGGATGGTCTCTTGCAACCGATTGACTCGGGATAATCACGCCCGATTTGTTTCTATAATCGCTCACATTTGACCTTTAATCTTGCAGACATTTTTTAACGTCTCCCGGTTGCCCGACTTAAGGTCAAGTTACTGATTTGATACCTGCATATTTTTTCTATTCAAATAGATTATCCACCATAACGATTCATCTTAACACGTTATTGGCGATACAATTTATAATAAACAGGTTTAAAACTCTTATCCCTGATGCCAGCATAGGAGCAAATATGATTAAGGAGTCACCAGGGTAGCTGGAATTTATTTGATATCTAGAGACACACCCCTAGATACTCATGCTAGCCAAAGGCTCTATTTAACACACTTGAGCTTCGATAACCATGTCAGTTTTCCTACCAACCATTGGTTTATAATCTGAGGCCACGTCATCGATTTAAGAGTTAAAGACTTTTCTATGTAGTAACGTTGCCTAAGATCCTCTACCTCCTACATTTCTAGCATGCCTAGGAACCTCAGTAATAGTTCACCTGACCTTTTTAAATCGTTCCATATGTTCTGTTGAAATTCCCTTCCGTTTCAGAGGTAGGGGGAACAGTCCCCCACTCGTTATACTACTCAAAGAAACATGTGCGAAATTAATGAAGAAATCCTCCTGAAATCCTCTCCGATGCAAAATTAAATTAATATAATTTATGAACCTCCGTAACCTACGTTTCTATCCTCGCAATTCTTCCTTTGCGGCAGATAAATAAAACTCGAGATTTTACATAGGATATTTCTCACTTAAATAAAATCTTAGAGGGTATTACAATTTCTTCACTATCATCTTTAAAGGCCACTCCAGTTTCATCACTTCCACATCTTTTGCTAACTCTGTTGCATTCATAATAATATTGAGTAATCTCTTAAACTTAATCTCTTACTAATTAAAAATTAACGTTAGCCTCAGGTCTTTATACCCTCCTTTCACTCGGTATTTCCACTCCAACCTTTCCAAACATTGCAACGAATTTCTTTAAACCATCAATCTAGAACACTCCGACGCACAATAATCCTTGCATGCCGTAGAAACCAGTTGCGCCTAAACGTTGTAAAATGGATAAAACTCCGTAAGCTCAAACGGAGTACCCAATTTCCCTCACTGAGATATCACTTAAACTAACTAAAGGTAATTACTTGATAAAGGTCAAAACTCTAGTTTGAGAATAAAAAAATAAATTCACTGCTACATTTTCTGTGTTCTATTTAAACTGACCATACTTTTTGTGGGAATTATAAAGAATAAAAATAAAATACTAATTTATCTTGACTTCTGTTTATTTGAAAAAAAGGGGTTATATTTAAGCAAAAGACATCTGCAGATGTATCATTAAACTGTATATAATTCTTTCATTTAACTATCCTATGCTTACAAAACGGGTCGAAATGTATTATCTTATTATAAGCATTAATCTATCTATAAAAGGGTACAGTCCAGGCACATTATTTATTTTAAATACTCGTGCTATACCCCCAAATGCCTGAATAACTGTAACTTCCCTACCTATCGTATATTTAGATAATCCAAACATGCTTTCATCTCTCTAGATAATAATGCCATTTCCACTACTCAAGGGTTGGTTTCTATGCAAAAATTCAAAAACTTCTGAACACATCTGTCAGAGAGAGAGCGAGAAAAAACGCCCGCTGTCGCCCCTTTCAAGGAGAGAGAGAGAGAAGACACCCCTAGGCGATCTATTTAATCCATGCTAACGAAGGCGCAAAATCGCAGAGGCCATGATGGGCTTATTGCCCGACTTCGTGGAAGGCTAAGATGTACTTAAGACTACGAAAGGTCCCGCTGGAGATTTATCTCGTGATTGTGTGAGTCGGGCAAAGTTCACCTTGCCTGGCCAAGCATCTGTCAACTGGAACCCTCCCCATTGAATTGGACACCAGTAACCGCCTGTGTCCGCAAGTACCCATGAGTATCCGCCATCTTTCTGTCCTCGTTGTTCTGCCCGGACACTTGCAGAACCCGTCAAGCTCAGTGTATTTTTCTAGAAATCGAATGAGTCAACCCCATACTCATTAGTACCCGTTACCCGAATGCGACGGGACGCAACGAGTCAAATTCTCGATTTGGTGTTCTAAATCCGAAGGGAGGAATTAAGTTCATCTCGTTAATACTCTTTCGTCAAGAGCCTATTATTTTGGACGCTGTGACGTCCCTAAATGGGCAGGATTACTCCATAGGACAAAATCTTCGAGGTAACCGCAACACGCAACTCTCCTGTGCATGTTCTCTCCTCACCCCTCTTTAAGCCTCTGTCATTTGGGCTTCGCGTGCGCTCAAGGTCCTTTGAGCCTCCCATCTGTCAATTATCCGTTTGTCTGTATGGCGGTCGACACCGGCCAAATCACTCTTTAAAGTTAAGGCTCGTGTACATCTCCTTTGTTTATATACCTTACATAAAACTTCCTTTAATTTGGTATATATATTATTTGCATAGTAGGAAAGTATATTTTTGTACTCCGTTTCTATTACACCAGAACCTTCCAAGATAGCTAAGCGCTGGCCAACCTAAACTACACTCTGAAACTTAATTGCACTTTGATCTGTATTTATAATTTCACCCACGCCCATCGGAGACTAACCCATCCATAGGCCTCTATTACTCGGGCTGAGGAATTCAGAAAAGGTTGGGGTCTAACCTGAACCTACGACAATATTAATTTTCAGTCGAACTACTGTTAGTGATCCGATTTTGGCATAATTAAAAATTAATTAAGTTTTTGCTATGCATGAATTTCATTTTTGCGAATGCATCATTTGACTTGTTGTTTGATCGTATTTTTTTTCTAGTTACTTCTCGCTAATTTTTTTATCTTTTATTTTTTCTTAAATTTTAAAATTATTAGCCCCTTTTTGCGGAGAAGGTCGCCGCATGCCCCTTCTATTTTTTTTAAAGTTAACCTTCAGTATCTTCTGTCGAAAATAGGAATAAGAATATTGGAACATCGCAAATATTTAAGTTATTAAAATAATAAATTGGATTTAGGACATAAATCTGCATTTGCATGGAAAACACTCATCTGCTCTCATGGAAAGCGGATCGATGCGCGTATCGTTTGCTCTTTTTGCTCTCCGTTGTTTAGCTGAGTTTACACTTCGCTACGGTGTTTGTTTGTTGCTTTGTCTCACTGTTCAGTTTGTTAACCGTTTTTAGTGCTGCCATAGGTTTGTCTGTGTGATTGTATTATTAGTCCCTGAAGTATTAGTGCCTGTCTTACGATTTGCTGTAGCTTGACTTTGTAAGTAATCCTTTTGTTTTGGGGGTTTGTTTTTTTTCTCCTTGTGGCCATTTTCATGACTTTCCTTATTATTCACTCATTTTTTTTCTGCCTCCCTCCGTGTTTTAGTTTCAGTCTATAATTTTATTATTTTATAATGTACCATGTCACGTGCTTTGTACTTTGCTATTCTCGGTAGTTTTTATTACTTTGTATTTTTCTTTTGCCCCGTGTTTTTCTTCGTATTATTTTCTTCCGTCTCTTTTTACTTCTTTATCCCTATTATTGACTCCTCTCGCTTCTTATCTACCTTTTCTTTCCCTTGCTCTTCCTGCCTCACTTTTTCCCCCAGCCTAAATTCTTCTAGATTATTCTGCTTTCTGACTCACGCGATCACTCGTTTCATTCCGACTAATTCCTCGGCCTCATTTTTTCGCCCCTCCCCTAATTTTTCGCGCTGCTTTATATCTGCCTTGACAGGTGCTTTGTACTTCGCCATTATCAGGAAATGTTTTTTTGTTATTAGTTGTTTTTATTGAATTTTTTGCTTTTCTGTGACCCCCTTTTTGTTTTTTTCTTCACTTCATATTCTTCAATGCTCATTTTTATTTTAGCTGTTACTTCCCTAATTGGATTTTATTATTGTCTCTACATCAATTTTTATCTATTTTATCCTACTTATAATCCTCCTCCCTCGATGATGGACAAAGCCATACTTCCTTCTCTTAATAGAGGGTTTAAGGTATCTCCCTCGGTTGGCTCTAGAATTAAAGCACTAGGAATCCCTCGAAATCAATCTCGTCCTATAAAAAGGCTATTCCGTTTATCTTCGATCTTAATAAAGTAATTTTCAATTGAACTGTCTTTTCCGATCTCCCCCCCCCGTCTCTTTCACTCCCCCCTACAACCTCCCCACTCTCAGTTTATATTTAGTCTCTACTCAATGTTTAGAAGCGTTGCTAATAAATTAGAGTTCGTTCACGATCTTCTTAGTCTTAGTGAAACTTGGATTGATCAAGGGGATGGCTGCTCGTCACTAGCCACCCCTGATGGTTACATCTCACCTCATAACATACAGAACAAACGTGTCGGAGGGGTTTCTCTGAGTCATAATACCTGGCCCACTCTGAATACCCTTCCATCCCCCCCTCTTCTGTCTTTTGAGGCCCTTATCTCTCTCTCTAATTCTGTTCCCTCTCTTACAATTATTGTGCTCTTCCGCTCACCCAGCTCCTCCATTGATCTTTTTCTTCACGAATTTAGTAACTTTCTCGCTAGTCTCTCCCTATCCGGTCATCTTCTCTTCATGGGAGACTTCGACCTCTCAGTTACTAATCGTAATCTACCTGCCTTCCTGGAAATCCTTGACCACTTCTCCCTTACTGAACACGTTTCTTCCCCAACACACTCCCATGGTAACGTTTAAGACTTTGTAATTTCCGACTGTCAAATTTCCAACTTGACCACTGTCGTAGAATAGACTCTTGACGATATACCAAATATAACTAATATACATAAAGATAAATATAATTATTTATCTTTAAAGTGCGTGGATGTCTGGCGGGTTGATATTATGTATCTTCGATATGCTTAAGAAGTGGAACTAAGCTCAAAAATAATACTATTGCTAGCATTGATAAAATAGAGTTTTATTAATAATAACTATGAACAATACTCAAAAAGTAAAATATTGACATAAACAGAGAATGGAAAGGGTCGTGGGGGCTCGGGCTAATCCGAGGATTGACTGCGTTGATTTCAACTCCTATCCCATATTATTTAAAACCACGATGCTGCCCACGTGCATCTTCGATTCGAGGCTTGGAGCCTTATCGCAGCTACCGGATGTCAATGTTTAACCTAGGAGGTTATCCTCCCCCCGTTCGCCCCCATACGCCGACCTCGCCAGATCGAGTTAGGCTTATGAGCAGATAAGGCATTGTTCTCCGGCCTGGCTGTGCGTTCCCTCCAAGCTTTCACTCCATTTTCCCCCACGCCAAGGAGATGTCCTGGCTATTTATATGGAAACTTTACCACTAAGATCAGATTGGAGATCCAGATTTTCGTCGCGAAACATCACCACGACCCTTTCTCCCTTTGTGCGCCAAGGGACCTCGACCTCGAGATTCACCATCACTTGTCCAGAAGGAGGACAATATTCCTTGAGTGCCAAAGGTTCGAGCCATTCCGACGCCAAGTCCCCAAGGCTTCCCTCCCTGTTGTTCAAAGGAGAACAGCATTAGAACAGCCATTGTTCGTTTTGAGCCATTCGCCAAGAAACGGTTCTCATCCCCCCCTGTTGTTCAAAGGAGAACAGCATTAGAACAGCTATTGTTCGTTTTGAGCCCTTCGCCAAGAAACGGTTCTCATCCCCCCCCCCTGTTGTTCAAAGGAGAACAGCATTAGAACAGCCATTGTTCGTTTTGAGCCCTTCGCCAAGAAACGGTTCTCACCCCCCCTGTTGTTCAGAGGAGAACAACATTAGAACAACCATTGTTCTTGAGCCCGTAGACAAGAGACGGTTCTAAACCCCCCCTTTGTTCAGAAGAGAACAACCTAGAACAGCCATTGTTTGTTTTGAGCCCTTCGCCAAGAAACGGTTCTCATCCCCCCCTGTTGTTCAAAGGAGAACAACATAAGAACAGCCATTGTTCTTAAGCCCGTAGACAAGAGACGGTTCTCATCTCCCCTTTGTTCAGAAGAGAACAACCTAGAACAGCCATTGTTCTTCCAGCCGATCGTCGAGAAACGGTTCTCCTTCCCAAGACGCCTCGTCAGGATCCTTTTATCCCCCCCCCTTTCGGCTGGAGCTCGCCAGCGGACCGAAACTCCTTTGCGCCACCTTCCACTGCACCACTAGTGCCAAAGTTACGTAAGCCAAACTTTACCTTTGAGTATTGATCCCTTTTGTCAATTCTATCCTGTGCTTTAAATGGTTTATCGAACCATCCCATCTCTTTAACTCTATATTTGTTTTACCTTTTTAAATCCTTTAAATCCTCGGATTAGCCCGAGTCTCCACGACCCTTTCCATTCTGTTTATGTCAATATTTTCCGTTTTTGTGTATTGTTTATAGTTATTATTAATAAAACTCTATTCTATTAATGATAGCAATATTATTATCCTTGAGCTCAGTTCCACTTCTTAAGCATATCGAAGATACATAATATCGGCCACCAGACAGTAAACGCACTCTAGAGATAATTAAAGAAGTTCCCTCAACGAATAGTGATATATGGTATATCGTCGGGAGTCATTCTACGACATATATATATATATATTCTATTTAAATTTGGTATCAGGTGTGTAAGGTTTAACGCTATATCTTTGCAAACACTGGTCTCAGTCGAGTAAAGCATAGTGTTATTCGTTACAATAATAGAATATAGTAGTTCCCTTTTGTTTTAACGATTGCTATCCCCTTTTTTTAAAAATTAAGAAGCTGGAGTAGCTCAAGGAACTGTTATAATAATTTGTTTGTGTTTTTTTGTGATTTTGGTCAGTGGTTATTTAGATTGAGAAACCAAGTACGAATAGGTCAGTGCCCATATTTAGGTAGGCTAATTCTATAGAGGCATAATTCTTGTTGCAAGGAATTTTAGTTGGTTGACTAGTGCGCCCCCAAGTGCAAAGATGACTCTGTTCGAAATCTTTAAAGCGCAAGGAGAATCCTTGGGACTTTCCGGAAAAGAACTAATTAAGTACATTCAAGAGGAGCAAAGAAAAGAGGAAGAAAAAGAAAGAGAAATCCAACGAGAAGAAAAAGAAAGAGTAATCCGACAAGAAAAACGAGAAAGAGAGGCATGGATAAGACAAGCTGAGCTTCACCATCAGATTGAATTAGCTCGGATTAAAGCAGAATTTCAAAGAAAAAAGGTAGAAAGAGAAAGGGAAAGAGTAATCCGACAAGAGGAACGGGAAAGAGTAATCCAACGAGAAGAACGAGAAGGAAAAATACAACGAGAAGAACGAGAAAAAGAAATCCAACGAAAAGAAAGAAGGATGGACTCGCGCTCCTTCCCAGGAAAGCTGACAAAGTTTCCGAGCCCCGTAAAACCCCTAAACTTCTTTCCCCAAAACCAACAACGGGACTCCAAACCTCCCGTTAAGACTTATTTTCCATCTCTCTTCCCGAAGCGACCAACCATATGCTTCACCTGTGGTGTAGAAAACCACATGAGCTGGAATTGCCCCCAAAATTCTAGGCTTAAAAGCGGACCAGCCCACCATGTTCACCAGATTAATGCAACCCCGGCTCCCCCGGTGGTGCAGACCCAAGCAGAAACTTCTCCCCCTCCGTCAGGCCACCAGGTAAATTTTGTTTTTGGTAAAAGTTCATCGGGAACTTTGAAATATGAGGAGGGCAGCGTGGACAGCTGCCGAGTATCGACTCTCGTCAGGGACACAGGATGTACGTGCTTCATCGTGCCCGACGAACTTCTCCCAGTGGCCTCTAACCACGAAAAATTTGCGGTGGTACATGACCACCTTGGGCGGGCGAACCGATTCCCCGTCGCTAGATGTTACCTGCAGTGTCAATATTATAATGGCTGGGCTGAAGTTATTGTAGCACCCATACAATTCTGTTCCGTACTTATAGGACAGAGCCCCCAAGTAAGTTTCGACCCTTTGTTTCAGGCTGCCCTTCCTCAAGGCCGAGATAAGAAAGAAGCCCAGGAGCCCGTCCCCATCAGAACCCCGATACCGTCCGATTTCTCGGAGACCCCTAACCAGGACCTTAGGACGAAAAATGAGGAGTGTGAATCACTAACACCCTTAGGCGATAAGGCCCAAGACAAGGACACGGAGACTGTCCGTGGACCCCAAGAAAAAAAGAACCCCCAACGCGCCCATGGAGATACCTTCGTAGAACTGGACGAAACATCGGCGCTTGAAGAAGATTACCCCGCGGAGTCCCTTAAGGTAATCCTGACAGTGTGCATCCAACCTGATGCTGATTACCCTCCTACTTCCCTACCAGGCAAGTCTTTGGAACCCTCTGACCTGGATAGTGACGCGCAGCTGACACCACGTCAGAAGAGTCAGCTACAAGAACTAATTAAATGGAGTCACCATTTACCCGCCCTATTAGTTCTTTTCGAGCAACTGCGTGAAAATGGCCTCACCATTGGCCCCAGCAAATGCCATTTTGCTCACGAAACCATAAAATATTTGGGTTTCAAAATAGGACGAAGCAAGTTAGGTCCCCACAAGAACAAGATTAAGGCAATCGCCGACATGCCCCTCCCGATTACAAAGAAGCCATTAAGATCGTTCCTAGGATCAGTTTCTTCCTATCAGCGATTTGTTCCGAATTTCGCTGCAATTTCGGCCCCCCTATGCCCCCTTCAAAAAAAGAATTTTCCCGATCGTTTACGTTGGAATGATGTCGCTGTTTCCCATTTTAATCAGCTCAAGAGTAAGTTCATTTCTGCCCCCATTTTAAAGTTTCCCAACCCAGAAAAATCCTTTGGGGTTAAGACCGACGTGATTAACGAGCGCATTGGAGGTGTACTCCTTCAATACGTGGATGACGGAACGAGTCATCCAGTTGCATATGCTAGTCGTCAATTATTACCACGCGAAAAGAGATATGCCACTAGAGAAAAGAAAGCTCTATCAATTATCTGGGTCATAGACAAATTCAAGCTGTACTTGATAGATAAAGAATTTCAAATAGGAACCGACCACCGTCCGTTAGCCTATATTAGGAATGTGAGACACTCAAACGGCCGCATCATGCGCTGGAGTTTACTCTTGCAAGAGTATCAGTTTAAAATAAATTAGATGAAAGGTTCCGATAACCAGGTCGCTGACGCACTCAGTAGGAATGCGTTACCGAATAGCGTAGAGTAAGTGTATTCATAGGATTAGTATCTCCCTGTAGGTATATACCGTCTTGTACGACTTAAATTAAGATTGTCTTATAATATAATTAATTAATGTGTATGTCTGATTTTGTAACGCTCAATGTCTAATTTTTTTGTATGTATATATATTTGTACCCATTAATTTACGTATAAATTATTTTGTCGCGTATGTACTATGTTTATATCATTTCATTGTTCCATGCCCTTTTTTTTCTTTTATTAAGTTGTATTAAAGGTTATTTTCCCCTGTAATCTAAAGATCAAAATAATCATATGTCTTTGAGGTAATACTAGTTAGGTGCAGGAAGGTACGGTTGGTACAAGAAAACGAGTTCCCCACAACGGAGCCCTATCGTTGTCCCTTCTCTCTTTTTTTTTTTGAACTGACAACTTCCCCTGGAATGGAGGGGTGTGATAGAACGAGTTGACTGCGTTAATTTTAACTCCTATCCCATATTATTTAAAACCACGATGCTGCCCACGTGCATCTTCGATTCGAGGCTTGGAGCCTTATCGCAGCTACCGGATGTCAATGTTTAACCTAGGAGGTTATCGTCCCCCCGTTCGCCCCCATACGCCGACCTCGCCAGATCGAGTTAGGCTTGTGAGCAGATAAGGCATTGTTCTCCGGCCCGGCTGTGCGTTCCCTCCAAGCTTTCACTCCATTTTCCCCCACGCCAAGGAGATGTCCTGGCTATTTATATGGAAACTTTACCACTAAAATCAGATTGGAGATCCAGATTTTCGTCGCGAAACATCACCACGACCCTCTCTCCCTTTGTGCGCCAAGGGACCTCGACCTCGAGATTTACCATCACTTGTCCAGAAGGAGAACAATATTCCTTGAGTGCCAAAGGTTCGAGCCTTTCCGACGCCAAGTCCCCAAGGCTTCCCCCCTGTTGTTCAAAGGAGAACAGCATTAGAACAGCCATTGTTCGTTTTGAGCCCTTCGCCAAGAAACGGTTCTCATCCCCCCCTGTTGTTCAAAGGAGAACAGCATTAGAACAGCCATTGTTCGTTTTGAGCCCTTCGTCAAGAAACGGTTCTCATCCCCCCCCTGTTGTTCAAAGGAGAACAGCATTAGAACAGCCATTGTTCGTTTTGAGCCCTTCGCCAAGAAACGGTTCTCACCCCCCCCTCCCTGTTGTTCAGAGGAGAACAACATTAGAACAGCCATTGTTCTTGAGCCCATAGACAAGAGACGGTTCTCATCCCCCCCTTTGTTCAGAAGAGAACAACCTAGAACAGCCATTGTTTGTTTCAAGCCCTTCGCCAAGAAACGGTTCTCATCCCCCCTGTTGTTCAAAGGAGAACTACATTAGAACAGCCATTGTTCTTGAGCCCGTAGACAAGAGACGGTTCTCATCTCCCCTTTGTTCAGAAGAGAACAACCTAGAACACCCATTGTTCTTCCAGCCGTTCGTCGAGAAATGGTTCTCCTTCCCATGACGCCTCGTCAGGATCCTTTTATCCCCCCCCCTTTCGGCTGGAGCTCGCCAGCGGACCGAAACTCCTTTGCGCCACCTTCCACTGCACCACTAGTGCCAAAGTTACGTAAGCCAAACTTCACCTTTGAGTATTGATCCCTTTTGTCAATTCTATCCTGTGCTTTAAATGGTTTATCGAACCATCCCATCTCTTTAACTCTATATTTGTTTTACCTTTTTAAATCCTTTAAATCCTCGGATTAGCCTGAGTCTCCACGACCCTTTCCATTCTGTTTATGTCAATATTTTCCGTTTTTGTGTATTGTTTATAGTTATTATTAATAAAACTCTATTTTATTAATGATAGCAATATTATTATCCTTGAGCTCAGTTCCACTTCTTAAGCATATCGAAGATACATAATATCGGCCGCCAGACAGTAAACGCACTCTAGAGATAATTAAAGAAGTTCCCTCAACGAATAGTGATATATGGTATATCGTCGGGAGTCATTCTACGACAATGAACAATACTCAAAAAGTAAAATATTGACATAAACAGAGAATGGAAAGGGTCGTGGGGGCTCGGGCTAATCCGAGGATTGAAAGATTTAAAAAGGTAAAACAAATATAGAGTTAAAGAGATCGGATGGTTCGCTAAACCATTTAAAGCACAGGATAAATTTGACAAAAGGGTTAAATACTCAAAGGTAACGTTTGGCTTACGTAATTTTATACTAGTGGTGCAGAGGAAGTCGACGTGAAGGAATTTCGGTCCAATGGCTAGTTCCAGCCGAAGGGGGAGAATAAAATGATCCTGACGTGGAGTCTTGGGAATGAGAACCGTTTCTCGACGAATGGCTTGAAGAACAATGGCTGTTCTACGTTGTTCTCTTCTGAACAACGGGGGGGGGGGGTAGAACCGTCTCTTGTCTACATGCTCAAGAACAATGGCTGTTCTAATGTTGTTCTCTTCTGAACTACAAGGATGAAGGGTGAGAACCGTTTCTTTGCGAACGGGCTCAAACGAACAATGGCTGTTTACGTTGTTCTCTTCTGAACAACGGGGGAAGGGTGAGAACCGTTTCTTGTCAACGGGCTCGAACGAAAAATGGCTGTTCTAACGTTGCTCTCTTTCCTGAAAATCAAGGAGGAAGCCTTTTGGACTTGGCGTCACGAAAGGCTCGAACCTTGGCACTCAAGGGATATTGTCCTCCTTCTGGACAAGTTATGGTGAATCTCGAGGTCGAGGTCCCTTGGCGCACAAAGTGAGAGAGGGTCGTGGTGATGTTTCGCGACGAAAATATGTATCTCCAATCTGCTCTTAGTGGTAAAGTTTCCATCTAAATAGTCGAGACACTCCCTTGGCGTGGGGGACAATGGAGTGAGAGCTTCGAGGGAATGCACAGCCGAGCCTGGGAACAATGCCTTATCTGCCCATATGCCTAACTCAATCTGGCGAGGTCGGCGTATGGGGGCGAACGGGTGGAAGATAAACCTTCTTGTTTAAACATTGACTTAGGTGGCTGCGATAAGGCGCCAAGCTTCAAAGCGAAGATGCACGTGGGAGCAACGTTGTTTTAAATAATATGTGATGGGGGTTGAAATTAACGCGGTTTCAACCCGTTCTATCACACCCCTCCATTCCGGTTAGAAGTTGTCACTTGGAAAAAAAGAGAGAAGGGACAACGATAGAGCTCCGTTGTGGGAAACTCGTTTTCTTGTACTAACAGTACCTTCCTGCACCTAACTAGTATTACGTCAATACATATGATTATTATGATCTTTAGATTACAGGGGAAAATACCCTTTAATACAACTTAATAAAAAAAAGGGGCATGGAACAATGAAATGATATAAAATTAGTACATACGGGACAAAATAATTTATACGTAAATTAATGGGTAAAAATCTATATACATACAAGAAAAATAGACATTGAGCGTTACAAAATTCAGAAATATACATTAACTAATTATATTGCAAGAGAATCTAATTTAAGTCGTACAAGACGGGATATACCTACATGGAGATACTAATCTTATGAATACAATTCCTATACGCTATTCGGTAACGCATTCCTACTGAGTGCGTCAGCGACCTGGTTATAGGAACCTTTTATATAATTTATTTTAAATTGATACTCTTACAAGAGTAAACTACAGCGCATGATTCGGCCGTTGGAGTGTCGCACATTCCTAATATAGGCTAACGAATGGTGGTCGGTTCCTTTCTGAAATTCTTTTCTTATCAAGTACCTTTTGAATTTGTCTATGACCCAGATAATTGATAGAGCTTCCTTCTCTATAGTGGCATATCTCTTTTCGCGTGGTAATAATTGACGACTAGCATATGCAACTGGATGACTCTTTCCGTCATCCACGTATTGAAGGAGTACACCTCCAATGCTCTCGTTGGACGCGTCGGTCTTAATCCCAAAGGATTTTTCCGGGTTGGGCAACTTTAAAATGGGGGCAGAAATGAGCTTACTCTTGAGCTGATTAAAATGGGAAATAGCGACATCATTCCAACGTAAACGATCGGGGAAATTATTTTTTTGAAGGGGGCTGAGGGGGTCCGAAATCACAGCGAAATTCGGAACAAATCGCTGATAGTGAGAAGCTGATCCTAGGAACGATCTTAATTGCTTCTTTGTAATCGGGAGGGGCATGTCGGCGATTACCTTAATCTTGTTCTCTTGGGGACCTAACTTGCTTTGTCCTATTCTGAAACCCAAATATTTTATGGTTTCGTGGGCAAAATGGCATTTGCTGGGCCCAATGGTGAGGCTATTTTCGCGCAGTCGCTCGAAAAGAGCTAATAGGGTGGTTGAATGGTGACTCCATTCGAATAGTTCTTGTAGCTTACTCTTTTGATGTGCTGTCAGTTGCGCGTCAATATACAGGTCAGAGGGTTCCAAAGACTCGCCTGGTAGGGAAGGAGGAGGGAAATTGGCATCAGGTTGGGTGCACACTATCTGTATTACATTAAGGGACTCCGAGGGGGAATCTTCTTCAAGCGCCGATGTTTCGTCCAGTTCTACGAAAGTATCTCCATGGGCGCGTTGGGGGTTCTTTTTTTCTTGGGGTCCACGGACAGTCTCCGTGTCCTTGTCTTGGGCCTTATCGCCTAAGGGTGTTAGTAATTCTCACTCCTTTTGTGCCGTTCTAAAGTCCTGGTTAGGGGTCTCCGAGAAATCGGACGGTATCGGGGTTCTGATGGGGACAGGCTCCTGGGCTTCTTTCTTAGCTCGACCTCGAGGAAGGGCGGCCTGAGACACAGGGTCGAAACTTACTTGGGGGCTCTGTCCTATAAGTATGGAACAGAATTGTATGGCTGCTGAAATGATTTGAGCCCAGCCATCGTAATATTGACACTGTAGGTAACATCTAACGACGGGGAATTGGTTCACCACGCCAAGGTAGTCATGTACCACCGCAAATTTTTCGTGGTTGGGGTCCACTGGGGGAAGGAGTTCGTTGGACACGATGAAACACGTATATCCTGTGTCCCTGACGAGAGTCGATACTCGGCAGCCGTTCACGCTGCCCTCCTCAAATTTCAAAGTTCCCGATAAACTTTTATAAAAAATAAAATTTCCCTGGTGGCCTGACGGAGAAGGAGAAGTTGAGGCTTGGGTCTGTACCACCGGGGGAGCCTGGGTGGCATTAATCTAGGAAACTTGATGGGCTGGTCCGCTTTCAAGCCTAGAATTTTGGGGGCAATTCCAGCTCATGTGGTTTTCTACACCACAGGTGAAGCATATGATTGGTCGCTTCGGGAAGAGATATGGAGAAGAAATCTCAACGGGAGGTTTGGAGTCCCGTTGTTGGTTTTGGGGAATAAAGTCTTGGGGTTTTACGGGGCCCGGAAACTTTGTCAGCTTTCCTGGGAAAGGGCGCGAATCCTTCCTTCTTTCCTGGTTTGGGGGTTGGTGAGAAGTTCGATTCTCCTTTGGGTATAAATTATGGCTTGCGGCATAGACATCCGCTTCTTCGGTACATTCTTGAAAGGTCTGGCACCGACGATCCTTTACGAACGCGTGGATCTTCGTCGGGAGAGACGCCAAAAATTGATCACGCAACACGAAGTCTGTTAAGGACTCATAGTTCGGATCAACCTTTGAGGATATTAACCAAAATTTAAAATTCCTCTGAAGAATGTATCCGAATTGACGGAACGTCTGTCCGGGTTTAATACGACCTCCTCGAAATTCTTGGCGGTAGAAATCGGGAGTCATATTATGAGCGGCCAATAACTCAGCTTTTAAGGTGATGTAGTTGATTGTACACTCAGATGTTAAAGATATAAAAATTCCGCGCAATTTACAATTTAACAGGGGAAGTAATCTGGCTACACCTTTAGCCTCCAGATCCATGTTATTGATTTCGAGGATCTTTTCGAAGTGGGCTAAAAATGCTCCTAAATCCTCTCCATCCTTGAAATTGGGGAGCTTTAGTGAGTGAGAGATTGGCGGGGGGGGGGCTTCTAAACGGGAACTGGCGGACTGCATCTCTGCTTCAACACGAGCTAATTCAATCTGATGGTGAAGCTCAGCTTGTCTTATCCGTTCCTTTCTTTCTCTTTCTTTTCGTTGGATTTCTCTTCCTCTTTCTTTTTCTTTTTCTTCACGCTCTTTTCTTTGCTCCTCTTGAACGTACTCAATTAGTTCTTTTCCGGAAAGTCCCAAGGATTCTCCTTGCGCTTTAAAGATTTCGAACTGGGTCATCTTTGCACTTGGGGGCACACTAGTCAATCAACTAAAATTCCTTGCAACAAGAATTATGCCTTCTAAAGAATTAGCCTACCTAAATATGGGCACTGACTTATTCGTACTTGGTTTCTCGATCTAAATAACCACTGACTAAAATCACAAAAAAAACACAAACAAATTATTATAACAGTTCCTTGAGCTACTCCAGCATCTTAAGTTTCAAAAAAGAGGATAGCAATCGTTAAAACAAAAGGTAACTACTATACTCTATTATTATAACGAATAACACTATGCTTTTCTCGACTGAGACCAGTGTTGCAAAGATATAGCGTTAAACCTTACACACTTGATACCAAATTTAAATAGTATATATATATATATATATATATATATATATATATATATATATATATATATATATATATATATATATGTCGTAGAATGGACTCTGGACGATATACCATATATAACTATTCGTTGAGGGAACTTCTTTAATTATCTTTAGAGTGCGTGGATGTCTGGCGGGCCGATATTATCTATCTTCGATATGCTTAAAAAGTGGAACTGAGATCAAGAATAATAATATTGCTATCATTAATAAAATAGAGTTTTATTAATAAACCATAAATAATACACAAAACGGAAAATATTGACATAAATAGAGAATGCAAAGGGTCGTAGGGGCTCGGGCTAATCCTAGGATTAAAAGATTTAAAAAGGTAAAACAAATATAGAGTTAAAGAGATCGGATGGTTTGCTAAACCATTTAAAGCACAAGATAAAATTAACAAAAGGGTTTAAATACTCAAAGGTAACGAGCGGCTTACGTAATTTTATACTAGTGGTGCAGAGGAAGTCGACGTGAAGGAATTTCGGTCCACTGGCGAGTTCCAGCTGAAGGGGGGGGAATAAAATGATCCTGACGTGGAGTCTTGGGAATAAGAACCGTGCCTCGACGAACGGCTTGAAGATCAATGGCTGTTCTACGTTGTTCTCTTCTGAACAACAGGGGGGGGGGTGAGAACCGTCTCTTGTCTACGGGCTCAAACGAACAATGGCTGTTCTACGTTGTTCTCTTCTGAACTAAAAGGATGAAGGGTGAGAACCGTTTCTTTGCGAACGGGCTCAAATGAACAATGGCTGTTTACGTTGTTCTCTTCTGAACAACGGGGGAAGGGTGAGAACCATTTCTTGTCAACGGGCTCGAACGAACAATGGCTGTTCTAACGTTGTTCTCTTTCTGAACAACAAGGGCGAAGCCTTGTGGACTCGGCGTCACGAAGGCTCGAACCTTGGCACTCAAGGGATATTGTCCTCCTTCTGGACAAGTTATGGTGAATCTCGAGGTCGAGGTCCCTTGGCGCACAAAGTGAGAAAGGGGCGTGGTGATGTTTTGCGACGAAAATCTGGATCTCCAATCTGCTCTTAGTGGTAAAGTTTCTATCTAAATAGTCGAGACACTCCCTTGGGGTGTGGGACAATGGAGTGGGAGCTTCGAGGGAATGCACAGCTGAGCCTGGGAACAATGCCTTATCTGCCCATAAGCCTAACTCAATCTGGCGAGGTCGGCGTATGGGGGCGAACGGGTGGAAGATAAACCTTCTTGTTTAAACATTGACTCAGGTGGCTGCGATAAGGCGCCAAGCTTCAAAGCGAAGATGCACGTGGAAGCATCGTGGTTTTAAATAAGATGTGATATGGGTTGAAATTAACGCGGCCTCAACCCGTTCTCCCACAACCACTTTTATCCTGTCTAGTGCTATTTCTGCCTATTATCTTATTAACTTCAATGTCTCAATCCCCATTTCTTTGACCTCTCGGACTCCTTTCATCCCAAAACCTTATCGAAGGCTAGCCTCCATTGACATCTCATCCCTCCGTAATGATGTTGCCTCTAATTTACCCTCTCCCGACGCTCTTGCCTCCCCTGACCAAATCCTCTTATCTTTAAATTAATCCCTGGTAACCTTCCTTAATGCCCACTCCCCCATTATTAGTCCTTCGTCCTCTTCCCTTCACCGTGCCCCATGGTACTCGCTAGAACTCCTACAGTCTTAACGTGCCCATGAATGAGCTCTTCGTAAAGGTCGCTCCCGTGGGCAAGATATTACTGCTCTTTCGCGTCTTGCGACATCTCTTAACTTGCTAAACTGAAATTTGCTCGTGAAGACCATTCGCGTAAATTGCTAGCCGACAATAAGAAAGACCCTCATGCCGTTTTTTGCCTGCTCTCTTCTCTTACCTCCTCACTTCAAGTCCACACCCCCCATCAGCCCCACCATCCTCTCAAAATTCTTCGCTGATAAGGTCATCAACCTGCGTTCCTCCCTCCCACGACTGCCTGACCAGGTCTTTCCCACTCTCCCTGATCAACCCCCCCGGCCACTCAACGTATTTCCTGCCGTGACCGCTTATGAGTTGTCTGCCTTACTCTCGCGGTCTAAAAATTCTGGCTTCCCTTGTGACTCATTACTCCCCAAGCTATTAATCAAAATGATACCTGTAATACTCTTAATGCTCCTCCACCTGTTCAATACCTCCCTTGTTTCTTGTGTTGTCCCTTCTTCCTTCAAATGTGCCCAAATCCGTCCGATTCTTAAAAAGCTGAAGCTTAACTCTTCCGACCCAGCTTGATCTCGCAACTTCCCTTCCTCTCTAAGGTCCTTGATAGAGGAGTTGTTTCGCGCATTAATTTTCAATCAGGTTTTAAAGTTGGGCACTCTACCGAAACAGCTCTTCTCAATGTTACTGATTGCTTACGTGGAGCTGTTGACCGGGAATGTGCCTCCATTTTTATTATACTTGACCTCTCCTCTGCCTTTGATACTATTGACCATTCCGTCTTGCTTGATCTCCTCCACTCTTTCCTTTGCATTTCTGGCACTGCCTTGAATGATTCTGCTCTTACCCTTCGTCTCACATCCAATCTGTATTGATTAGCGATCTCGCTTCTGACGCAAACCCCATTTGCTTCAGTGTCCCTCAAGGCTCTGGCCTCGGCCCTCTCCATATTTGTATCTACTTATTCCCTCTTAGCTCTATCCTACGTAATCTCAGTCTATCCTTCCACCTTTATGCCAATGACACTCAAATCTTTATTTCCTATTCCCCCTCGACTATTGACCACTCAATCTGTGACCTCTTATCTGCCTATTCTTCTATTTCAGGCTGAATCTTAGCTACCTTCCTCAAAATTAACCAGGCTAAAACTCAAGTTCATCGGGTTGGTACTACCGCTCTAGTATAGATAGCTAAATTCCTTTATATCTCCCTCCTTCTGGGTAGAAACTCTGTTGCTTTCTCTTATTCTGTTAGAAATCTGGGTGTTGTGTTTGATAAGCTTCTCTCCTTCAAACCCCACATCCACAATATCAGTGGAATGCTGTCCACGCCTTTATTACCTCTCGCCTTTATTACTGTAACTCTGTTCTTGTAAATCGACCATCTACCTCTCTATGTCCTCTTTAGATAGTCCAGAACTACGTTAACTGACTACTCCTCCGTTGCTCTCGCTTCTTTCCTTCTAAGCCCCTGCTTCAGTAACTGTACTGGTTACCTGTCAGATATCGTTCTCATTTCAAGATGCTTCGCCTTACTTTCAAGGTCCTTCACCAAAAAGCCCCAACCTACCTTTCCTCTGCCCCTTTTCAACGGCTTGCCCCTCAGGCCCTTCGGTCATCTCATGCTTCTCTCCTGAATACTCTTCGCTCGTCCTTCTGCTCAATGGGCGACCGTTCCTTCTCAGTCTGTGCCCCCAAGCTTTGGAATGCTCTTCCAGCCGAAATTAGATCTGCTGCCTTACTTCCTACTTTCAAGCAACTCCTGAAAACGCATTTGTTCAGGATTGCCTACTCACCCACCTGATCTTAGCCCACAGCTGAACGTGCGCTCTGTGAAGGCCTCTGGCCTTGAAGAGCGCATAATCAGAAATTTATTATTATTATTATATAAAAATAACCTTAAAATGCCACGGTACCTAAACGTAGCATCATGCAAACTATCTGAGCCATCTTGACGCTAAGCTCATCAAGGGCCACTAATCCTTTACTTTCAACTAATCTATGAATTTAAAGTCTAAAATTAGCCTACTAAATTACCACTAACCTTTAGCCAATTAATAGCCACATCCTTAGGCCTTTCTAACTCAAAATATCTTTAACGAAACTCAGGGTCATTTAGAGCCCCCTAAGTTTCCTTAGTGCATGTGCTATATATCTTTATGTTGGAACCAACTTGTATCACAACCGTGTAGAGAAGATCGAAAGGGAAAGTGAGAAATATGCAAGTGAAGAGAATCAAGATACTGTAGAGTGCTAAAGATGTTTTTAAAGTTGACACGAATCCCAGGAAAGTTGAAAAAGTAAACCCTTAGTGACGAGAGCATTGACACTTTAATTTGTATAAGTTGTATAAATATTTAGCAAACATAACGCATTTGTAAAGGGTATTTAAATAAGGACGCTCGAGCTTTGTCAGGTGATAGTGACCATGGTGTTAAAGTGACATCTGGGAACCTTACTTGACAAGTCACGATGGTAGGTTATAGTGTTGAAGAGCGTGTGGAAATCATCAAATATTATTATCAAAATCAGTGATACGTTCGGAAAACGTTCCGCGCATTACGTGATTTTGATCCTCTTCAGCGACGAGGCACATTTTTAGATGAATAAATTTTTGAAAAATCAAAATTTTTGGATTTGGGACAAAAACAATCCACATGAAATACACCAGCACAAATTGCATCCCAACAAAATCTGTTTGGTGTGGATTTTCGTCTAACGCAATCATCGGTCCGTTTTTTTGGAGAATGAAGATGAGTTTGCCATAACCATCAACGACGAGACCTACAGATCGATGAAGAGCAACTTCTTGTCGCCTCAACTGGATTATGTGCTTGATATGGATACTGATAACATGTGGTTCCAACAGGGCGGTGTTACGTGCCACACTGCGCACGACACGATAGACATTTTGCACCAGCGATTTCAGGGCAGGGTCATCTCGCGCGGCGGCGACGTCAACTTGCCACCGAGATCATGCGATTTAACGCCATTAGACTGCTTTCTTTGGGGCTACCTTAAATCGCAGTTCTATGTGAAATGTCCTCATAGTCAACATAACGAACACCATACAGCAAATTCAGCCAAGTTTATGCGACAAAGTCATTGAAAATTGGGCCTCCCGAATGCGTTTCACCAAGCAAAACCGCGGCCGATATTTGAACATCATATTCCACACTTAATGCCCTAAAATTTACTTTCCGATTTAAAATAAATTGAGTGCATATATCACACACAACTTATTTTATTACATTTAAAAATCGAGCGACCTTATTGAATGACCCTTTAGAGGCAATAGTTTTGTTAAAAATGAACTCAGGTTATTTTGTTAATTAAATTAATTTTTCGGAATAAAGATTATATAACAAGCTGTTAAAGGACTAAAGTATTTATTCTGTCTGCTAATCTAAATTACTTTTACTTTAATTATATTTATTTCAGTGTGATTCCATTTAGCAAATTTCAAAGTTTACTCTTTTCTAACCAATTAACTTTGTTTTTTCTAACTTTGTCAGTACTATCACCGTCGTATCCTTAGTTTTTCTCCTAATCTTCCATGCTCAAGTTTGACCTTACTTCATTAATTTTGAAGAACGTAATTTCTTCATTTGTTTGTAGAGATTTGTAGTAACATGGATCGTCCACTCCGTTTCTTCAGAATCTTTAAGGGTTATTCCTTTTAAGAAAGTCTATTCCAGAGATTTTGAGTAGCAGCAATTTCTTTGTGAAAAAATAATGCGAATGGGAATTTTGGAGGGACTTTTAAAAAGGAATCGGCTCGTTTCAACCCTTTAAGCTTTTTGTTCCATTAGTAAAGGGCAAACATTTTCGTATAACTGTGAGGTATGAGAATTTGTTTGTTTTTTTATTGGTCAACAAAATCTAGCCAATTTTGCGAAAATAAATTCAATGGAAAAATTAAATGAAATACAGTAAATCTAAGGTTATGTTCAACATTTGGAAAGGTCAGTGACTGGGGTTATAAAAAGATATGAATAGAATTCAAAGCGAAAATATGGCTGTAATATTATGGGAATATGTATAATCAACATAGAGTTCTAAGCGAAACTTACATCTGAAAAAAACTGTATAGGCCTTAACAAACATTATTCATGGAGATGTGATCAGTTAGGTTACGTTATTTTCTCAAATTTTTGCTTTTTTGATTCCTTCTCTTAAAATAGGAAGAACCAAAAAGATAAAATAAGGGTCTACATGAAACTTGGAAAACTGCATCTGAAACATAATTATTGATCAAGGGGAGGATGACGTCCATTAGACTGTGTAACAAAATTTTACTTTTGGCTTGTGCTTGGGTTAAAAGTGTTATTTCCAAATTGTTTGTGGCTCTATTAAATAACAAAGTCAATTGCCATAAGGTTCTCTTCTGTGGCTAGAACCTTGAATTTTTAAATTAGCCCATTCATGGTAAATACCATTATTTTGATACAAATAGTAAAAATATATCAAAAGTTTCAAGGGTTATGTTTATTTCATTTATGGTATAAACATAATATACTGTATTTAAAAAGTTATGGAAACAGTAATACAGTAGTAATAACTATTATTCTCCTTATATTTTGCTATTTGAGACTTGGATAGTAATTTCAGTTCTCTTACATTCCACATAGTTTCAGCACTAATTTGGTAAAAAAATAAATGTAGAGCTCTCTAGAACTTTCGAGCATTTCTTTTATATATTTGAAGAATTTCTAGAACATTCTGGCAACGTAGATGACTATAAATACATGAATGTCTAATCAACAAGTCAGTTTAACTCTAGCTGTTACAGCGCAGACTCGTCACTCGTCATTGATAGAAGAATTCGTCACACATGGCATCAAGAGCTTGTAAGCATCCAACAGACGCATTTTGCTTTGGCTGCGACGAATTTATTAAGCTAAGAGCGAAAAAAATACTCTGTAGAGAGATCTGATAAAATATGTGATGCCTATAAGGCATATTCCGGCTTACCAGTGGGAGATCAAGACAAACATTTGGTCACCTCATTTCACCTGCGAGGTCTGCAAACGAACTCTAAAAGGTAATATATATACATATATAAATATAATGTGTTTTGTTTTTTTGGATACTAGATGTTTTTAAATATTTTTTATAAAACTCAAAAGTATTTGTATATTTATAGTTGTGTTTTTATTTTGTTTTTTTACATGCATTCGGGAAGATCTTGACTGATTTGTTTTTTTTCTTCATGAAGAAGATGTTGACGGTACGACTATCTTGTAAAGAATGACGCAGTAGCCTTACATGATGACAAAATAAACCTTGCATTTAGTTTATAATATTCTAGGTTTACTTAGAGATTCTAAATTAGATATATAACAACTTAAGATGACAATGCAATAACGTACACTTAACAATCTATACGAGCCGTTTATGTAGGAAAGACATTGGAGAATCCTTTAGTCACATTACAATTGTATCGGCCTCAGAATATTAGTTTCTTTAATGATAGTGATACTGTTAGTCAGCCTGATTATCCGTCAATTGCTGTTGTTGAAGTTATCGTGTGTTACTGTAAACTCTATCACACGCGTGCTGAGCCATTCATTAAAACTACTCAAGTTAGGAAAAAATACTGGACGCTTTTTTTGATATCGGACAACTCCCCGCTTGGACCTTGTCAATGATAAGGGTGCGGTGGTAATGGAAACAAAGAGAGCGCAGAGGCCTTTTGCTGTCTCTATAAATTGAAGGTAATCTAACGGGCATCTATCATTTCAGAGATCAAGTCTGAGCTGAAGAATAGAGCTTTGCCATTTCTTGCAGGAGAGGGTGTCTGATAGATATCTAGCAAAGGTTTGTGGTTTTCAGTTTGCACCTGGCTATCGACTTCCGATATTTATCGAAGTTACACACAGTTTCGAAGTCTACTCATTGTAGCTAGATTCCTTATTTTCCGTTGGGTACATTATTACATTTGTCCCATCTCAAATGAAGTGAACCAAAGGATATAGGGAATTTTGTTGAGTTGAAAGTGTTACAACATTAATTCATAATTATTCTCAATCTATAATTGATTCATAATCGTTAAATACTATGAGCTAGCGTTGAATATTTTTACACTTTGTTTACGCAGGTTGTAATTTGATTGTACAAATGACGATATCAAATTAAGGTGGGTTAATCTCATGCATTTTATATGGGTCGTTATGGCAAAGTATAAATATGGTATAAATATGTTTTGTCCCTAATTCATGATTTTAAAGTTTGATTTAGCATCTTGTTCTATGCATTTAGAAACGATGTAATATTTTCCTTTCTCCAGGCACTAAACCTATATTATTTCTGTTAAAACAAGGTCTACAACAGAGGTAATAAACCAAATATCAGTTCCTTTGGCTTCACCAAGGATATACCTGACACCTGTTCTTCTTATGGCTATTTTGTGATCACAACTAGGAAAAATAAATCGATTAGTGAAGCGTTGCATTGCATATGAGGAACTCATACTTGGAAGATGGGCTAACAGGCTTTGGTTAAGATGCTGTAGCGATATGGCCATATTTTTTAGCTTGAAATATTTCTTTCAAATATAATAGTTTTGTTTAGAATAATATGGTTTACGTTAGTTAGTTTCGTAGTCTTCTTAGATCCATTTTCCAGATAAATGTACTTACAATGTATGTTCAGTCAGGCTGTTCAATTCTAGAGCACTAATATAATCTGTACAAACCAATAACCTTTTCCTTTCCAGGACTTTCCATTAAGGTTGCTTAAATCTTTCCGGTTGTTTTCAATTGGATTATTCTTTGCATTTATGAATCCTTTCATACTCTGTCCTTTGGTTCAAGGTCTTATCTAAATCACATTTAGGAGGAGACACAACTTGGGGATTTGAGAGAGTTCTAAGATACCATTCTGCCCTCCCATTATAGTGTGTATACAAGATTAAGTAAGAAAATCATAAGCGCTTGCTTTACAATTATGTTGTCGTTTGCTATTTAGTGTTCTTCTGTTTTACCCTTTCTTTCTATTTATATCATTCCTGGCTTCACTGGCTAAAATTTTTACAGCCTTTATCAAAAATGTTTAAAAATTACATCAAATCTAATAAAGAAACCCGCGATGGGATAAATCCAGTAATACCAAAAAACAGCGAAATTGGGGAAAATTGATGTATGATCATGTTTTATAGTTCAATTCAAACTATTTTAGCGATAGGGACGTGGAAGCGCATTTATTCGGAACCTCTCCTCGTTCTATGAGAGATACACTACATATGACGTAATTAGTTACCCCCCCCCCTCCCCCGCCAAATATCTGAGTGACATCGAGTCAAATCCAACCCAAACCATTATTTCTTGATTGTCCTAATCCTTGTAATTATCATATTTAGTAGATATGTGGTACATATTTTTGCTGCTGAGGGCAACACATCATGGCCCGAAATCAATATACTGTACACAAATAACAGTTTTAAGATGGAGCACGCTAGAGATACAATTTCATTGTAATAGCAATATAAGCAGAACTTGTATACGATGAATAGAGTCTTTTAATTCAGTAACTTGCTTGGAATGGATGACATATAGGGTAGTTAGCAGAAATAAAGGATAAAATAGCACATTTATATCTTCTTGGAAATTTTACCTCCAGTTAAATGAATATTTCCTAGAACATTCATTGAGTTTTCCTATTCGAGGCTACAAGTCTTTTATGGAACAAGCCAGAGATTGTTCGCTGCCTTCGCTACCAACCCTGAAGGCTGTTGACCTTGGGCCACTTTGGCCTTTCAAGCCCCTGTTTCTCCCCTCTTTCATAACGGTTTTAATTTATTTTAAACACCCATTTTGATCGCCCTAAAATATTTAAAATACATAAATATATATTATTAATATTTATATACATATATATACATATATATATATGTATATATATATGTATGTAAAAAATCTACAAAAGTACATCCAAACCAAAGAAAAAAATAAAACATTCCGTTCTAAAAATATAGTTAAAGAAAAGGCAACGGCTAAAATTTCTTTGGAAAAAGGCCTCTTACAAAACTAGAGCACGATTAGTATAAATAGAGCCCAAATTAGAGAATATATAGGTGAATATCTCATAGAAAATTGTAAAAATATTAATAGATATATATATGCCATGGTTCAAAAAGACGATCACATCTTCGACTACAAGCGTATCTCAATTGGTGGCCTCGTTTGAGCGCAATTTGATTTGATTCTACCGTCAATTATTACAAGAGCGGTTCATCATTTGTCGACTTCTGATTCTTTACCTTAGCACCAATTATCTTCCATATATCTTCCATCAGTTTTATATCAGGCCATTCATTTTATCATGTCAATATTTTCAGCATCTAAGAGCTGCTTGATCATATTTTCTGTGTAAACGCATAATTGTCCTCCCTAGAACCTCACGTACTCTCATTGTTCAGATACAGAAAATAACATGTTTCTGAAGCAGATTCTTTTATACCGCAATGTTTCCTTTGCAACATAAATGAAAGAATGTATTCACTTCAACGCTTCAATGCATGTCTTACACCAGTACTCTACTACAACGACATGAAAGAATCGTTTGCTATGCATAAAGGATTCAATATTCAACCTTTATAATGGATTACAGGTTGCTTTTCTTCTGACGCGTCCAATTTATATTTGTTACGTCGCTTAAAAACTATATTACTACCTTTTGAGCATTGCACAGGTCATGCCCAGTAGCGAGGGCCAAATATGGCACTTGATTAGTTATTTTAATAACTGGTTTAATAGAGATGGGCTGTGTTATGTTTCTTTTCACTCAAAAAAGATGTCAGGCCATCTAGCAAGACACATGTAAGTTTATATTCTTGGGAATTTGATATCAAATAGTAGATGTCTTCTTAATCGGTTCTTAATGGCCATACTCCTTCATGGGAGTAGATATATCAGACAGTGTTATTTATTTGCTCTCCTTATTTGACAATCTGCTCTCTAAATAATTTGTCACTCTTGCCTTGTTTCTCCCTCCTGATAAAGGAGAAACAAATTTAATTGCAGTCTACATTTTAGTAAGATAGATTTACCATTCAGTTCTTACTAATATTTACATATAAATTCAATGTAAGGCAAGTTTCAAAGAATATTCTCAGCAATTTTCTTTGACTTTGGAACTTTATTGTATTAACAAAACAAAGAGAAACTAAGGTAAAATTATAAACCTAAATATTGAATAGTGAATAATGCATAGATTTCTCTTAGTAATGAGGTTAAAACCAAAGGAAAATCTTGGTAAAACATGTCATTAAATATCGATAATATTATTAGGTACAGAGTGATCAAACCTAAATTAAAATTTTAAATAGACAGACAAATATCGAATTAAGAACTATTAAGTTATCATTTCACAATAGTAGAGAGAATGTGTTTCGGTACTTTTGAATATGGACGGATAAAATGATCCTTTTATAAAATCAACCGGTGTTTTTGGTGTCCCATATTTTTATTCTCAGGGAATTGTTTAGTAAATATAGAGAAAGGCTTTTCTCTTCATCTTTTATAATGAGGATATAAATTAAAGCAATAAATATATTTACTCGCTCGATGTTTTTGCGGTTTTAAATTAATTTGGGGGGTATATCATGCGCTCGGAGGATTTATTATGAGTTTAAACTATGATATATGAGACTTGGCTGCCACTCTATCGATTTTGTTTTCGAAAAGAATCATAATTAATAATTAATATCAAACTCCAACTATTGAAAACTAATATCAATATCAAACTATTGAAAATTACTCCGATTTATTTTGTCGATTACAAATTAATTTTCACTTATTAAGATCTATTTTAATAATAGTGACCATTTTCCTCCGCAAAAGAAAACCTTATATTTACTTTAAGAACTGTAGTAAACAATATCCATTTGTTTTTATCCTGTTACGAATTGACCTCTCGGAACTTCAAAAGATAAACCATTTAATTTTTAAATAATACCTGACTTTAACCTAAGATATTACATAACAAAACTTTTATAAGTTTATTTACAAAATAAAATTTAACTCGTCAAACGTGCTCCAATTACCTTTGATTTAAACCAAGAACAGAAAATAAACCAGTGCTTACAGATCTATGTTAGGCAGGAGATTTATATAGAAACTGATGACCGTAAGAAGAGCCATGGACATAGTAATGAGAAAAATTTACCTTGCCACAAAGAAAATATGCGGGAAAACAAGAATATTAAATTACATAAAAGGAGAAATATCACTGGAGAACGGGTTATTTTGCTAAATTAATTTTTCTCATCTATTTATTTGCTTATTAAATTTCATTTATTGTTGTTTTTGTTTTGATTTTACATTTTCTACAATGAGGAGGTTGAACGTTTTAAGTTGGCGTAATCAGTGAGATTGTGGTTAATCTCAGTTAATGGACTTATGAGTTTGGATGCAATAAGTTGGTCAAAATCAGGGTATAATAAAAGGTGATTAAGTATAGATGGCAATCACTCTCTGAGCCATCGCTCCTCATACGCTGTATGAACATCCTTTCTCTTCATTGATAATGAAAAGAAAGTGGTGGTGCCAATTAAATATATAACTAAAGCCAAATTTAATCATATTTTCACTTTTTAATAAACTTTTATTCTTGACTTTAAAAAAAACCCTATCTTATTTTATAGTTTTGCATATCTTACTTAATGATGATTTGATTTGCTCTCAATATCTGCCTTGCAACAACGCCATCACATTAAACAGTTTCCCTATTAAGCATCCTATTATTTATCATAACGAGGAAGACCTCATTAGTTCTTAATTATCTAGGTGAGAGAAATGTAACCATTCTTTAGAGACGTTTAATTTCGTGCCTATTCATAAAAGTGTTCGTAATTGCCTTCAATACATCCATAAATTCACTGTTACTGTTGTAGAGTTCGCTTCTCTTGCATACTAATAGAAAGTGCAAAAGCCCTGTTACACTCGTTATGACGCTCTCAACAAATGACAGAATGATAGTGTTGATGCACTTAGACAAGTTTTATAGTTTTGAAATATAAATGTGTTCAATTGCACTATTTATCAATGTGGTCATCGCTGGCGGCAAGCACGCCGTCCAGGCGAGATCTGAAGGCCATGCACACGTTGCGGACGAAGTTCTTCCTCATGCTGGCAAGCCGCGGATTACGGAAAACCTTTGCTCGTCGACGTTGCTGTGGCGGAAGGCCTTGCCCTGGGTATGCATTCGCACGCAATATTAGAATGAATTGAGGTTGGGAGACTACGTCGACAAAAGTTCCTTCGACCAGAAATTCAATTTCGACACCAACCAATCTTACAGGGTTTTGGACGTGTGGACCAGAGCAGAATTTTACTAGCCAAGATGTTCATAAAATCGGCCGCGGTAAGGCTTTACCCGGCCGTGAAAGACATCGATGACATCTTCTCGACATTCGAAACCATAACGCAGAGCATCATCACGAAGGTCGGGTACATGGTTGTAGACACGTATCGGACAAGGAAGACGTCCTGACAAAAGTTAACATGCAGTCATTATGTTTGTCGATTACTGGATCGACCATCATATTTTTTCATCAGAAGAAATTATATTTCGCTTGCCTTCCGTGACACTTCCCACTTGAAAGACTTGGATAAAGTGGCCAACGAGATGTTCTTCCTTGCAAGCACAGTAACAACTTGAGGTCTGCCTCAACGAGATCAAGTGATGAGGTCTTTCCCGTTCTTGAGCCTCTCCATGACTGTGTGGATGGCTACATGGTTGACGTTAAGACGCTTGGCAATGGTGTAGCCCGCGCCCAGGAGAGCATAGTTCTCCATTCCTCTCAAACACATGTACATAAAGGAAAAGAGGTTTAATTGCACGTGCAGCAAATATATAAATTTAATGTTGTTTGATGGAACTTTTTCTATCACACACGTAAACCTCTCAAAAGATAAAAAAAAACGAGTGTAATAGAAGTTTTACAAAACCCGGTAAAATATTTATTAGTGTTTCGTGATATTTTCTCTTTTCTAAATCTATCTTATCATACACTTTAGCAATTTCATTATCAGAGAAATTGTTTAATCAACTTCTCTCTTTGTAATGTTATTCTTATCTGCTTAAAAAATTCAGGCACTTATTAATCTTCAATATTCATGCAGGTGTATTCCGCAATATTTACAGGTAAATGCTACTTTATTTCCAACTTTTCTTATAATACAAACACAAACTATAATTTACAACTTACTAAATCTTTAACTTTTCTCCCTCCCAATATATTTTCATGCTGATTTATTTGAATAATAGGCAGAATTAACCTACAAGTTAATAGACCCAAATTCATATTAGACAGCTAAATGTGGTAATCTCCTTTTACTTTTTAACTTCCATCTATTTATAGCATTTCATAATTCAAGTCATCTTTGCTGATGTATGATATTTTTTCCATTTTAAATTTTCGTTTTTCTCCTCATCCTAGCTCAGAAAATATTCCCTTTGTTAAAAGTAATATTTTTTTCTTCTTATAAATAGGAAATGCTCATATATTCACAATATACGATTCAATACTATTAGACTATTCACTTATAATGGAAAAATAAATCTAATTTTTTGGAATTTTAGTCGCACGTTCACCTACTTATGCATTTTTGTATAGCGGTTTCATTGGAAAATATGTATGCGATAAATATATGATTTAAAGAAGGAAATAAGAAATATCGCCCTTTTAAAGCTACCAAAACAAAAGTTATTATTTTTATTACTGGTTGTAGTAATATTACTAGTAAATTAGTACATCCCATCAAGGTTCAATTATACATGTATGTGTAACAATATGTTCACCACCAACACTAGCCTCATTTTTGTGACCTATGAGAACATCGCCAAAGAAAAGCTGAGCGAGACCCGTTACGTTAAAGCGTTTCTTGCATAATTTGATATTTCTTAGTCCCTCGCTTAGGTTGAAGTTTATAATTAACATGGATCAAAGGGAAAATTTCGCCCACATCCAAATTGAAGAGACGAAGTATTAAACTATTCCACTTTCAAGTGATCAGAGTTCAGAGTTTACCGCAACTATTTATGTCAGTGGCGCAAAATGGTCAAGACAAAACAAGAAGAAGAACAATCTTAACTCAAATCAAACTTTCCGCTAAATGTGGTGTTTGATGGAACCTCTGTTCTCTCTCTGACTTTTGCTTTGTCACTTTGTCTCTAACACTCCTGTCTATCAAACTATAGATTAAATATTGAGGCTTCGTTCATTATATTTTTATCAGCCTCGGTGCAAGTGATAGTTAAACTTAGTTTAACCAACTATGCTCTAGCTGACATATGGATCATTAGTTTTTTATCTTGGCCAAAAAGTTCATAGAAGACGATGCTTAAATTGTAGAAGCTGGATAAATTCTCCTATGTTGAGCACCCTCTTTATTTAGAAGGCCATAAATTATTCACTTTCTATCCAACTCTGCACAGGTACGTTCCACCGAATTGTTACAGCTCATTCTTTACAAGATGAACTAAACAAAAAATCAGATTTTGTAGTTTCATTTAGCTTCGCTTCCTACTTTTAAGTAAATTATATTTATATAACTACTCTCTATGCATTTTTAAACCTACGCTCAGACCGTATCACTGAATACTCTCATTCAAAAATCATTGTTAACTCCCGGTCATTCCAGGTTTAAATACATTGTCTGAAACCTTAATATATCACAGTAGAATCTTTAGCTATTTCACGATTGTTCAATTTATGGAATTGGTCTCCACTTCACGCAACAATGGCATCTCACTCTTGCTATGTTAATCGGCTCTTATTTATTCCGTTCATGGATACGCTTTCAAAGAGAGAACATAATACCAGATTACTTGGTTTGCTCATATTTGGGTACAAGTATGGCTCACTGAACTTTATATAAAAGGAGATTTAAAGATGCATCAATGAATCAGCAATCGTTCAAAATGAATTTCGTTCTCATTATTCTTTAGGAATCTTTAGTTTATGGTTGTTATTTCTTTTCAAATGCCATATTTGGTTGTTTTTCTCCCTTACTAGCTTGATAAACTCAACACTTTGAAGGATAATTCTTCTTTTTTCTGCCTTTATTCTTCAAACAACGGCAATATAATTTACTTCTGGCGACTTAACTTACTGCAAAATCTACTCACTTAATCTCTTCGAGGTCCACTCTTATTGCAAGCTTTAATGACAACAAATCAAGAAAAAGTGTCATCACCCCGAAACTCTTACCGAATTAATTTAGCCGTTATCAACATACTTGGCCCAATAAATTTTACAATAATTAATTTCCAATTTTTCGGTTTAATTATAATGATAATAATTTGTCTCATATAATTATGAGTAATTTAAATTTAAATCTATTAGACAGCTCGTTATCTTATTTGGTGTATTCGATGGTAGTTAACTTCTCTGAATCATAGTTGTATTTTCGTTTTGAATCAAATTACTGCAGGTGCATTTTGATCTTTTTCATTATCCCTTCGGTGCTTTTGTTCTAAAAGCAATATAGTGTTGATTTTCTAACAGATACAGAGATATTTCTAATTATTGGTAGATAGAAAATTAAAATATAAAACAGATAGTAATAAAGTTGCTTGAATAATATCGCAATTTCGCACTCCTTCATAAAATATAAGCATACTTGTACATTAAAATACCAGTTATTACTCAACCTTTAAAGAGCCCAGCGAGAAAAATTACATTCCTCACCTTTGCTACTGAAATGTCTGCCCGCCAAGCTAAAGAGAGGCAAGTTAAATTATGAGAATGACCAAACACGTAAATGTTCTCTGAATAAATTTCTATAGGCTAAAAACTATTGTAATTTTATAATCATGATTAATGTTTTCATGCTACTAAACGATCGGAAGGAGTTTTCAGTTTATAAGATAACTAATGAGAGGACAATTAAAAGAGTAATTTTGGTATATTCGCATAAGATATAAAATATAAGCTTCGTTGGAGTATGAGCTAAAAGTCTCTTTATAAGGGAAAACTTTTGTTCACCTTCGAAACAAATAATTGCATTAATCATTCTAGCCAAGTAACAAATGCTACAATATAAGTGTGGATGTAGTAGATAATAACATCCAAAGAGCTTCTCTTTAAAAGGGCAAAAACTATTAAGCATATCATGTACGAACAATATAAACAAGGAAGTATTGATTAATTATAGGCAGTAGAATTTGAAGGCTGTCCACATTAAAGGTGCGTTTTCTTGAGCAAAATATGCTATGTTGAGAATCCTTTGGCTAGATTTATTTTGTGAGATCTTTTAAAACTACTATAGCAAAACAAATATAAACATCGCAGCCCATGTTGTTATCATAGCTGAAATAATGCGTCAACAAACAAGTTGTTACATTTTAATTTGCTTTGAAGCCACTCATAACTGACATATATTCTCATTAACACTAAGGATAGAGAAGGCAGGGTTGGATAGCAAAAAATTCATGTCTAATAATTAAGGAAAACGTAATAGAGGTCTTGTGTATTTCGTTTATTTTTATCATGTCAAATATTTGTATAATTGTGCAATGTAAAAACTAAATAAAAGAATAGTTGTGTTCTTAATTAAAAAAGGATTAAAATTGCAAAAATAATGAATATGAGCCTAACATATAACCACTTATTTATGGGTGGCTCAAATCAAATCAGATAGAGAGATATCAATTATAAAATTACTTCGAAAACCTTTCAGCCTATTATTTAGTAATGAATATTTTAAATTTTGCAAAAATTTCTACTTATTTTAAATAATATGAAACTATTGTACTTTACTATTATAAAGTTGTAATTAAATGTGTTTTCGTGGAAATTTCAACAATTTTTGGCGATTATATTTCCTTGTTTAATTTGACTGTCTATTTTGGAGGGTAATTATGTTATTAAACCTTTTTTAGAATACGTACATAAAAGTTATATTTATCATTGATATAGAGTTTGTTTTTACGTTCATTAAGAAAGAAAATTAATATATGAAAGCCGGCAGTAATATTGTAGTATCTGTGCCTTTTTATTCATTCCTTTCCATTATGATGTTTCCTTTTGTTTTTCCCAAATGAATCAGGCTAATTATTAAACGAATAATTTTGTTGTATAAATTGAAATGACAGCATTTTAATAATAAGGAAAATACCATAAAAATAAATAAATGGTGAATACTTAATGCAAGTATGATCCATTTGGATCAATAACACACATGTATAAAAATATTCAGGTCTATTAGTCACATACTCACTAAAGATACGATTCCAGTTCTTCATGATTTTTTAACCATTTATGCTGAATATAGAGTTTAATGCGTCTAAAATGATACGAATCAGTATGTGTTACGTAAGGGCAATGTGGATACTGCTGCAATGCCGGCAGGCAAAAGGTTTCATCAATAATAACAGGTTTTTGGCTGCCTGGAGGTTAAATATTGGTTTTAGATTTTACAGAACAAAACAAGCTTCAAAACTTTCAGCAGCTCAAACATAAATATGAATTAAACTGAATAATTACTAGAAAACCTTTCTAATTTCTTGCGTAAAATACCACCATGATATAAAAGGAGAAAAGAGATCTATAAATATTCAATTGCTCTCTATTCACCTCGAATCTGGGAAAAGCTGTAATTACATGTACAGTAGTAAATCTTCTTTCATTATACCATTTTTAATATTGATCAAAACTCCTTGACATTTCATGGGGTACAACCTAATATTTGATCATTCTCTTAATTTGCCGAGATCTCTTTTCATCCTAAAAGGGCAATAGAAATTTGAATATATGCAAAGAAACTTCTGTCTTTTGGAGAATATGAGCCCCATTTTAGCCATTTTGTGATCTATTGATTTAGGAAATCTTTTCTCATAAATTTTAATGGAGATTCTTAAATACCTACCTAGCTGGAATTAAATAAAAAACTTTTTTATACTGCTTGTCATGTATATTCTAGTGGATTTTGGAACCATGGTAATAAAATTTTATTTCTAGTTTTGAATTTGGTTATTTTCTTATTTCGCTGTATGGAAGTTTAGTTTAATTTATAAAAACCAACTAAAATTTAGATTTTATATCAATATCAAGATGAAAGATTTATGTTAATTTTGTCTTTTCTTCATTTACATAACACAGGTTGTGGAGTGCAACTGTATTCTTCCTTTCCTACTAAAATTATCTATTCCATTACATCCACTGCTGTTAATCTTCTATAACAGTTTGAATAGGCAAGTTAGTTCCTCTTTACTGAAGGGCACAATTTACAGAAAATAATATTACTAATCAGGTTTCATCCACATAAATGAGGTAAAGATGGAATTCCTAGCAGTTTCGAAAATCAATTATTCTCTAAAAATCCTTGGACCGTTATGATATTTGAATAGTGTAATTTGGAGTAACATTAATTCCAGTTGTATGTAATTAGTTTGTATTCGAAACAAGAACCATTCTTGGTTTATATAGTGCACAAAATATAATTGTGATTTAAACGATAGCATATAATCAAGTCACTAATCAGACTCGCAAACAGAATTAAACTATTATTTATGGATGTGAAAAAGGTTAAGCAATATATCTAGACCTGATATTGTTAGGTAAATAAAATCTTGAATCATACCGAATAAAATGTGACAAGCTCCAATTTATAGTTCTTGCAACACAGCTTTTAGGATGAGAGGAGAAAATAATTAATGCAGAACATATAACACTATGAAATTAACATAACCTAAATCCGTCATATTAATTACACTGTCTAACAAAATTTAACTTTTTGTCGAGTAAAAAGATTAGAATAGCTTTGTTTAATGTAATTTTATGTATAGATTTGAAAAATAGAAGTCATTTTTATCGAAATGATCCCAATTTTTTGTAAGTTGCCAATTACTATTTTTGTCAAATTTTGAAGATTTTAAGGAATTTCTTTTCCTACATTTCTTATTTTCAGGTTATTTAACTAAATAAAATTTTCACTAAAAGCAACCATTTTAATTAAAATGCCAAGAGGACAGTGTAAAAATAGCCCAGAATAATTCTTCAACATATGTGGTTCAGTAACATTTAAAGAATTCAAAGAAAATTTCTTCTCGAGTGGAAAAAAATTATAATTCGTATTTTGTATGTAAAATTGGTGACAAGATAAACCATGAGCACCACATAACTGTTCCATGACATGCTTTAATTCTTTATCTAATTGATTTGAAGCAAAATGAAGAAGCTTTCAATTTGGTGTTCCAATGGTATGGCGATGGTATTGCTATTTCTGTTTGGTAGACATACAAAGTCAGTAATTGCTAATTGTCCACTGTACCTATATTTTGAAGTAGTATACTGTAATATTATTTTTGAAATGTATAAAATTAATTAAGTTTAGAACAACTTTATTTTAATCATACATATGTACGTAACTTTAAATTTTATGCATATAATTTCCATAATTTTAGGTAAAACAACGAAGTGCACTTTAGCTGTTGTATCTCCCAACCTTGGATCTGATATTAGCCCTATACCTCACACAAAAGACATTTCAGTATCTGAAACACCTGCAGAAATTCTTTTGTCTAACTCTGATGAGTCAGATATGGAATTATGTGAACCAGAAACTAAAAATTATGTTCTTTAAACTCTTGCTACGACTCCAAAACCTTTTCCACAACTTGATCTAGATGATCTTACAAGAGATCTATACTTGAAAAGAAACAGAATTGATTATTCTCCTCGAGACTGAAAGAAAGAAATTTAGTAGCAGAAGATGTTCGAATAACTAAGTGTCGCATTCGATCAAACAATTTAGAAAAAATTTTTTATTTGACAACAATTTATGCTACTGTGATAATATTCCACGTCTCTTTGAAGAATTGGATATACATTATGAACCCAGTCAATGGAGACATTTATTGAGGTTTCTTTATATAGTAGTACATAAAGCCATGCTTCTGCTAATGGAAATAAACTACAATCGATACAAGTAGCTCAGTCTGTTGTTTTAGAAGAAACTTATGAGAATTTTGATTTTATATTAAAAAGCATTAAATACAGTGAACATAAATGGTTGATTTGTGCTGACCTTAAGGTAGTAGCCATTTTAAATGGCTTGCAGTAAAGCTACACAAAATTCATGTGTTTTTTGTGTCAGTGGGGCAGTAGAGCTCGGGGAAAACATTACATACACTCAGAATTTGGTGATAGAGCCGCCATATTGCAATTAATTTATGTGCTCTAAGTTTTGTGCAGAATTTCTTTCTTAACTGTACACGTTAATGGCAATATTTCTAAATTTCAATTTATGTAGAGACAGTGCGTAAACTTCTTACAGACAGAAGAAGGAAAGAACACCGTTTAACAACATCTAAATATTGCATCAATTATCTTGGCTCGAAATGCCTGTGAGCGGTCTATGGAGAAAACTGTTACGCAGGTTAAAAATTGCGTTATTTACTGTGAATTTAATCGTAAAAACTATGGTTAGAATACAAATGAAAAAATCTTTCTACTTATAGACGCAGTCTACAAAAACAGATGGGTGTGCTTCGCATTTTTTGTGTGAGTAGGGAGTTAATCATTAAGACCGCCTGAATAATAAGCAAACAGAGACTGCACACCTAAATCTCTAACAATTCGAAATTTTAAATAAAACTCATGAAAAATATTCCTTCGGTGCTTACCAAAATGGGTTCTGCATCTTTAATGACAATCACGCCTACACGTGGTAATCAAAAATCCCGGCATTAAAATAGAAAATCTTTGAGTAACTTTTATTTATCTCATTAAAAATTAATAAAATAGCAATTCTTTCCCCTAGATGAACAATTTGGAAAATATATCAATTCCTTTGTTAAATAAAAAGTTATTTACTGCTTTGTTGAACGACGGAAGAGAAGGGCAATAATAATGAAGACTACTTCCCTAATATATCTATGATGAAAAGTAATTTCTGAATGACAATATTCTGGTAACGAAAGGATAATCAGTGTCGAGGAAAAGGGTTAGAGACTGTTATTAGATCTTAAATGAAAGTTAATATTTCTTCTAAATACTCAAGAAGACTTGAAGAAACGAATCACTCAAAACATACCTTCACAATTATTTACTATCATTTAAAGCCCTCGGCGAAACGGGTCGGTCATTATCACAACGCATCTCCGATAACCGTAGTGACATTCGCGGAGAAAATGAACTCTCGAGCTTTGCAAACCACTCAATAATCTTAAACCAAACTATCGACTTCGATAAATCAAATCTTATATTCAGATGTGATTCGTCATTCAAAATAAAAATAGTTAAGCATCACTGAATGTGAAATCCCTAATTTTAACGATAAAAAAAATAATTCCGCTTTAATCCTTCTACCCAAAACAATTTGTTCAACAAATAACCACAATTAGAATTATGCAACCTATTTGATTAGTAGTACCCATCCCCCAAATTAAAAATTGTAAATTTATTTTTTTTTATTTTAATGTGTTTTACTATAGATAACCCATCTAATTTATAAAATTTTCTCTCATTTTAAAAAAGAACGGAAGGCATATAATTTCAAACCTTTTCTGTTATTATTATTGGCCTAATGATCCAAGCCAGTTTACCTGTCCCCTAAGTAAAGAATTACTGTATATATTTGGGGAGTTTAAAAAGTCAGTAAAATGCGTTTTACTTCTCGTGAGCTTTAAGACATAAAAACCAATTCTAAATATAAAAGGCTTGAAATATTTCACATTAAATGAATAAAGAATATCTTAAAGTTTCTTTCTGTTAATCAACTTAAAATAATCTACCTTTTTCACTCTAATTGAAACTTTTAACTTCAGTAGTACATATATAATTATAATAATAAAAATAGGTCTTTTGTAATGCGCTCTTCAAGGCCTGAGGCCTTCCCACAGCGCACGTTGTGCTGAGATGAGATTCAAAGTTCAAGGCAAATTCAAGAGGGGAAGAAGGCAATACTAAAAAGATGCGTTTTCAAAGGACGCTTAAATGTGGTAAGAGAGGAAGAAGACCTGATTTCAGCAAAAAGAGCATTCCACAACTTAGGGGCGCAGTTTGAGAAGGAGCAGTCCCCCATTGAGCAGAGGGATAAACGAGGAATATTCAAAAGAGGTGCATGTGATGACCGAAGGGCCTGGAGTAACATGGCGTGGCGAGAGGGCAGAAGACAGGTATGAGGGGGCCTTGTTGTTAAGGGCCTTAAATGTGAAGAGAAGTATATGGAAGTGAGTACGGGATCTGACAGGGAGCCAGTGCAGTTCATGCAGTAAGGGTTTCGAGGGAGAGAAGCGAGGGTGATGGAGGAGAAGCCTGGCAGAATAGTTCCTTACAAGTTGAAGGGGGTGAAGAGAGGAGGATGGCAGATTGACAAGCAGAGAGTTACAGTAGTCATGGTGTGAGGTGATGAAGGCATGAACAGCAGTCTCAAGACTTTGGCGATCAAAGTGAGAGCGAATGCCTGAGAAGTTACCAAGGAAACAAAGAGAGGATTTGCTGACATTGCGGATATGAGGCTTAAAGGAGAGATGCTCATTAAAAACAACACCCAGATTCCTAACGCAGTCAAATAAAATGATAGTATTACCGCCCAGAGTATGCGAGGGAAAGAGAGATCTAGATTTTTTGACAAGAGCAGCGGTGCCGACGAAGAGGACCTAAGTTTTGGAGTGATTAAGCCTGAGAAGGTTGGTGTGAAGCCAGTCAGAAATGGAGGAGTAGGCAACTAGGAGGCCAGTGATAGAGTAGACAAGAGACGTGGGGGATGAGAAAACGAAAATTTGAGTGTCATCAGCATATAGGTGGAAGGATAGACTGAGAATACGGAGAATGGTACTAAGAGGGAGAAGGTAGATATGAAATATTAGAGGACCAAGGACAGAGCCTTGTGGCACTCCAAAGCAAATGGGGGTAGACTTGGATGGAACGTCCTTAATCACAACGGATTGGGTACGAGACGAGAGGTAAGAGCGGAACCAGTCAGGCACGGTGCCTGATTTGCCGAGGAAAGAGTGGAGACAATCAAGTAGGACGGTATGGTCAATAGTATCGAAAGCAGAGGAGAGGTCGAGTAGAACGAGGATGGAGGACCACCCCCTGTCCGCGCCTCTTCGTAAGCAATCGGACACATTGAGAAGGGTGGTTTCTGTGGAGTGACCTGACTTAAAACCAGTTTGATAGGTTTGCTCTAAATGTTACAGGCCACCATGTGACTGTTGATGCGTGAAGCAACCACTCTCTCCAGAACCTTAGATAGGAAAGGAAGTTGCGAAATCGGGCGATAATTGGAAGGCTTAGTGGGGTTCAGTTGAGGGTATTAATGAATCGACCGGATGTGGGGACGTTTGAAGGAAGAGGGAACAAGACCAGTTGTAAGTGAAGTGTTGAACAGGTGAAGAAGCGTTGGCTGATAGCAGGCAGAATTTTACATAACAGTTTAGGCGGAAAAATGCACTTTGGGGAGGCCGATTTCTTAGAACGCGAGAGCAGGGCTGTAAGCTCCACTGCGGTCACAGCGGGGAAAACGATAAGCGGCTGAGGCGGTAAGTCAGGGAGAATGGCAGGATCCGGGACAGACGACTGAGGGAGGGAGGCACGGAGGTTCGTGACCTTATCTGCGGAGAAATTTGAGAGAGTAGCAGGAATAATGGGTGGGAAGACCTGGGCTGGGGAAGTGAGACGGGAGAGCAGGCGGAAGATGGTACGGGGATCATTCTTATTATCAATAAGCAGATGACGTGAATAGGCTTCACGAGCAGATTTTAATTTCGCCACGTAGGAAGCTGTCGCAAGTCGGAACGCCAGCAGGAGAGGGGTTGTGTTTTGCCCACGGGTGCGAGCTTTTCTAAGGACTCTTTTATGGGTAAGCATGGACTGCCTAGCACGGAGGAGTTCCATATAGTACCAAGGGGCACGGTGACAACAGGAGTTCGAAGGGGTGAAAAGGGGAAAGTGGGCATCAAGACAAGTGAGAAGGGATTGCTCCAAACAAGAGCGAATCTGGTCAGAAGAGGCAGAAGCATCAATGGGAGGAAGTTTGGAGGCTACATCATTAGATAGGGATCGAATATCAATGGAGGCAATTCGATGGAAAATCTTAGGATTATGAGACAGCTGGGGAGGTATATGGAATGGGATAGAGAAGTTGAAGTTAAAGGGAAGTGATCAGATATAGCATTAAACATATTTGTAGTCGTCAGGTTGGAAATTAGACAGTTAGACATTCCATGTCTAAAATGTTACCGTGAGAGTGGGTGGGGGAAGAAACGTGTTGGGTGAGGGAGAAGAGATCAAGGATTTCGGAAAAGGCTTTGAAATTAGGATTGTGGCCAGGAAGGTCAAAATCACCGAGGATTAGCAAAGAACCAGTGGGGGAGAGGCCAGTGAGGAGGTTACTAAATTCATCAAGAAAAAGCTCGAAGCAGGAGCTATAAAGGCAGTAGAGGACTAAGATAGTAAGAGATGGGGTGAAATCAGAGACATTGATGAGCGCCTCAAAAAAAAAGAGAGGGGGAGAGGGCATATTATTCAGAGGAAAGGAGGCATTGTGAATAACAGCAACTCCAATACCGCGAGAGTTACGAGAGGTATGGGAGTGGAAGTAACGATCAGGGGTAGCGAGATTTAAACAGCAAGCAGAAGGGGCAAGCCAAGTTTCCGAGAGTACAAGAAGAGTGACTTGAGTGTTAATGAAGAGGTCATGAATGTAGTCAGCCTTCTTGAAGAGGCTTCTGACATTGAGGAGAGACGCTGTGAGAACGAGTGAAGGGGCAGGTGAAGAAGAATCAGGGGTAAGTGTGGGGGGTTGATTCAAGTAAAAAAGTTTTCTAAGTTCAGGAGCTAAACGGAAACCACGTTTAGTGTGGCGGAGGCAACGAGACATTCCCAATGCATTAATGTGAGTAAGGGTGTTTTAAAAAACACTGGTAGCAGTTCCATTGAGGGCAAGAATCATTAACTTATCAACCATAGTGGCTGAGCGACACAATAATGGGAGAAAAGCAAATTAACTATATAAGTAGAGTGGCTTAATCAGGACAATAACGGGAGAAACAACAATCAAGAACAAAATAAAGAGTAATTGAATAGTGTGAAAAAATAAAATTACGATAGAAACAAGAAACGAGGAAAAAAAATAGTGACAAATCAGAATTAGCGGTCGGTGAGAGGGGTGGGCATGGGCGGGAAGACAGAGCGGAGGTAACAACGAGGCAGCTTGAAAAAAAACAACAAAATAACACGTGGGTGCGGGAAGACAGAGCGGAGGTAACAACTAGACGGCTTGAAAAAAAGCACAAAAAAGCAACACAGCAAATGGTGAAAGCACAGGCAATAACACTGCACAAAACAAAATTAAAACACAGCACAAAAGAAAACTTGAACCGTAGAAAGAGCCACAGATAAGCGCATTGATCCAGTCGCCAAGAAGGTTCTCAGACAGTAATAGCACAACGATATTTAGATCATTGCTGTTCAAAAAGAGATTAAATCTGTATTAGGTTAACTAATGTACTATGATTATTTTTTCATTTATATCTTCCTTTGCAATCTAATTGTTTTTTAACTAAATTAACATGAATGTTAATTAACTTAAAAACAATTAACCATTTCACGTTAATGGAAATACTTCAACTTCAATAGTCCAAAGAGAGAATGAATCAGCATTAGTTTTTCTAATTTACATAATATTATGACCAATTTTTCCTCTATATCTTTCTTTTCAATCTTATGTGTCAGTAATGTATATGTATTTCAAAGGAATACTTTCGGCTAAATAGAATTCTCTTTGAAATTATTAATTTAAATTTTAAGTGAGTTGCATTTTCGCACAGGTTAAATAAAAATGCATGTATTGTCTTTGCGACCACCGGTTTGTTTTCTCCTGCATTTACATTTGTTGCTTAAGTTACCTCGGAACTTCCTTTATTGAAACTAAAATCAAACCCAGTACACATTTCAAAACTTTTAACTAAGACTATAATTCAAGTAGAGGGATTTTTTTGAGTATTTGAATAATAATTTCATCTTAGTTTGATAATGACATGTTTTTATCAAAGATATTACAAATAATTCTTGTATAATATCAAAAAATAAAATTGTCAAGTTCAGAAATAAATATAAGTATCGAAATTATGTGAATTTTTTAAAACCCAAAGAACTATAATTTAAGAAGAGAATTTTTTGAGTATTTGAATAATAATTTCATCTTAGTTTGGTTATGAGTAATGATTTTTTATCAAAGTTATTTCTAATAATTTGTTTATAATATCAAAATACAAAATGGTGAAGTTCAGAAATAAATATAAGTATCGAAATTTAGAAAAATTTTTAAATCCCAAAGAATTACAAATGGTGAAGTTCAGGAAATTTATTTTTATATATCTTCTATAACTATATATTTTAGCAACGTGATATTTTGAAAGGGGGAAATTTAGTTTAGAGTTCTTTTTTAAAATTAATAAAATTGGCGAAGTTCAGAGAATTTATGAAAATTTAACCATGGCTGCTTTTTCTTAGATTTAAAATTTTAATCTTTGTAGCGAAGCCATTGCCTGGTTATCTTTATTCCTTTACTATCACACAACAGAGGAGATTTAATTTCCCATTGGTTTTATCAAGAATATAATTTAAATGTTGGCCTCCATTGTCAATAAACTGATTCAGACGTATTCGGAGGTTTTGGTCCACTCTTTTAAGTATGTTGACCGATATATTAGCAATGTGATAATACAGATCATACAGGAACTGTGGGCGATCGTTGAGATAATCCCACAGAAAATAATCACATGTGGCTAAATCAGGTGAGCGTGTGGTCAGTTTACGTCCCCTCTCAGGGAGGTCAGTCGCCTGGGGAAAGCTTCTCTCAAAAAATTCTGTGAGATCCTGGCGGTGTGGGCAGTGGCCACGTCTTGCTGAACCACATATTACTCAGTTCCATTTCTTAGAGAGCCTGCAAATAAAAACCCTAGATCATTGTAAAAAAGGTGTGAATTCACGGTTAAAGCACGACGGTTTTCTTGAAAAACTTAGCGGCTATGATCCCTACTCTAGAAATTGCGCAACATATCGTGACACAATCCGAATGAATGAGCCTCTCATGAAGTTCTCTGTGATTTGTTTTACTCTAGTACCGCCTATTTTCTTTATTAACATAGCTACTAAGGTAAAACGTGCTTCAACAGAGAAGAAAACAAGTGCGTGGTTTATTAAGGTATCAACCAACTGCTCACATGATGTTTTCTGGTTACATAATCACGTTCATTCAGATGTTAGACCAAAATAATTTTTTATTGGTGAAAATGGAGTTAATCGTGAGCAAGATGCAAAAGGCAACTGCATGTTTACGAGCACCACATTTGGGAGGCCGTAGCATAGACTAACCAACTCATTTGACATTTTTAGGTGTTGTAATGGTCCTCGTAGGTCTTTTTTTTCTTTTGAACACATTCCCAGTTTCCCCCACGGCATTGACCCACAATATACTCGATTTAAGATCAGGAATGGTGCCTTGTGGTGAAATTTTGAGCTGACGGCGAAAGGCGTGTTGCACCACCATGAAGGAGTAGCGGTTAGAAAAAAAAACGCCCCTACGTTAAAAGCGCGCTTTTTCCTTAACGACAGCCTGTTTGCAACTGAAACGAGTGTGGACACAAATCGCCCATCCAGTTCTTTTATTGAGCCCATCTTTACCTCCCGTAAACATTCTTAACCACGCCTTCTTCTTTTCAAATAAGGACGTTCCTATCCAAATGAACACTGGAAAAGGAGCATTTTGATTTTGTATCCACGTCATAAGCGGGGTCTCCTTGAGTTACAAAATTAGAGGCGATAAATTATAAAATATGTCGAAGATGTTGTGTGGATTCCATTTACGAAGTTAAGTCGATCCATATATTTGGCGAGTCTAATGGAATATCAAATAGGCAGAGAGAGAGCGCCAATCTCACGTTTGCTTTGAAGGTGGAATTTATATTAATTTTTGCAAGCTGGAAATTTTAACATCAATTTCAGTTGTGAAATTAATTCGGGGAAATTTAACCACTAATTTTATGAGTGTAAATTCTATATAGATTCATAGCCTGCAGAGAAGGGGGTTTTCGAATCTGTGATCATATTTCCCTATTGAAAAGTTGCTTGGAAACTTTAGATAAAATTCACCTAATAATTTATCATCAGAATATTATTACTTAATTTAACAGTTATATTAGTATATTCATAAACAGACACCCTATACAGAAGGATTTATTTTCAATACAATTCGTTCTTTTTATAGAAGCATAAAAGTAAGTTTGCTAAAAACCATTAGAACTCTTCAGGTTAGATTTAGAAAACGTTCTAGCAAAATTAAATAAATTTAATCCTAACAAAACGAATAAAAGGTGTTTAACAATGGATATATTTATAGAGCCTTACATCCACGAAAAATATGTTCTAAAAAAAAAAGGATTCTCACATTGAGAAGTAAAAGGTGAAAATAGAATTTAACAAAGCAGAGCGCAGTATAGATCCTTCATACTTTCTTATCTCTTTCTTTTGGATCGAAATGCTTAATATAATAGGTATCATTCCCCCTAGTTTATATTTAATATTATTAATGCAAGTTACATATATCCTTCTACGTGAATTTTTTATAATTTTCGAGCTTATGAAACTTATAGTAAAGTGTTTACTTTTTGTTTCAAAAAGGAAAGGGTTATTTTCTAATTTATTATAGCTAAATGTATTGAAAGGTGGTAGTATTCTCTTGAAACTTACCTTGTCTTTGTACTCTGACTAATGATATTGGGAAAATAAGCTATTTTTCATAAGATTGAGAAATATTTGGTGCTGATAGATGATAAAGAATTTCCAGAACTCTTAGAGATTTTTAAGATCTTTCAAGAATTCTTAGAATTTTCAAGAAATATCTAAAAATTATACTGCATTATATACTGGGAACCTAAGCTCACCAGTAGAGTTAAGGTATAATTGCTTAAATAAATACACAGCTAGGATTCATTTATCAGAGATGGCATCAAGTGTGTAATGGTAGAAGAGAGAGATATTTTGCCATTTTTGTTGTTAATTTATCAGTGAAAAATAAATCTGCATCAACATCTATTATGAATAATGCGACTAACACCGCATATATTAGCCTGGCTGTCGCTGGACAATTTCAAAGTCTGGCCACTGCATTTCCATGCCTAACAATTTCAAGCAGTTAAGATGGATAATTGATAGCTTGCATGAAAAAATCTTCATACTATAAGATTTTGACGAATTTAAAAACAAATAGTATTGTTATTAACTTGATTTTGAAATAATCATAATGCTATAGAAAAATAATTTCAGGTCTGAAAAAACTTAATTTATTCATAATAACTCATATCGCCAAACACCCTCCACTGGATAGGGAGAGCAGCCCTCTTCACAAGTGAGGAAGAGGCAAGCGATGGAGGTAGGCGTTATATGTATCTATATCAAGCTAAAATTTTTCAAGGTCCAGATAAGGAGAGAAACACTATAAATATACCAACTTAAAAGACTTCAACGACTTGATCAAAGAACTTCCTTAGTCTGACAATTCCAAAGCCCAGATTTTTAACTTTAAGCTCAATCATTAGATTTTGCTGATGAAAATGTGCAAGTAACAAATTACAGAATGCATCTCTTAGGTTTTTCAAGCTTCTCTACCCGTCAGAATGGGCTCTGCTTCCTCAAAGACGTCAACATTCATAGGTTGTGGAAACTAGAATCTCACGAAACAAAGACCTGTTTCGTCTCTTCATTGATAGCTCAACGAGGATCTCCAAATGGTTCTGATCCTTAACGAAAAAAAGTATTCTTCTATTTCTTTGGTTCCCTTGCTACACCTCAAAAAGAAATACATCAAAATTATAGAACTTGCTAGAGACCTCGGTTATTTTGAGTGGCTGGATCACAAGGAGGGGTATTGTTCATGCCTTTGCATTTAGAATTGTATTGTTATGAAGCAATTTGTAACACCTGTTGATGTGAAAGTATAAACAGGATTTTTTCTTAAAACTATAAATAAGAAAGTCACTAAAATAGCTTTATTTCCTCAGCAATCTCTTTTTTTTTACTTTACGTAAATAAAGGAACGTAGCTGAGGGTATAAAATATTCAAAAATCCAATTACTGTCAAGATTCGAAAAGGATTCCTTTATTATGTTCATTTTCTCAACTACAAAGTAGGATGAAACAAAAAACAATGAGCTAGCTCAAACTTCGCTTTTAAAAGAGAGCCCAGAGGCAATTTCTAGATATAGATATTTATAAGATAGGTAGAGAGGAAATCAGGGCTCTTTGTGTTGGAAGAAAAGGACGTTAATGTTGAGCCGTACCTCTCGGTAACATTAAATAAAAAATAATTGTTTTCTCTTTGAAGCTACAAACAAATTACATACAAAGGAAGAGGTAATATATTTTAAAGAATAAACTCCACTTCCAAATATTTACAGAATCGAAAATTAAATTAAGAATATATAAGAAAAACATGATAATGAGCCGGGCCAAGAAAATTTATCTAATAAACCTTAAAGAAATAGTAAATAAATTGTCATAAGCAATTTTCACTATTTTCAATAAATGTCTTACCAAATGAATAGTTACGAGAATGTTCAAAGATGCAAATATAACGTCAATTTTCAATGAACTCATAAAAATAAATCCTTATATATAACCAATTAGTCATACTATGTTCATTGGTAAACCATTGAAGTTAATTCTAAGAGATTGTCTCATGACACATTGAATGACTTGGAATGCAGATTCTAATTCATTGCAAATGATACCAATGCTTTACCAAGTTAAGGCTGTAGATGAACTTAAGTTAAACTTAAATCAACATTATAAAAGACTTTCTAAAACTAAATGCGTAAGAAATAGGTAAGATAGTATTAAAATGGGTCAAAGACTTGAGGAACAAGTGTAAGCAGAGATATGTTGCAAATATAAATTTTCAACAAATGATTCTGTTCTCGCAAAATTTTTTATTTTAATATAGGAATAAAAACAATCTGGAACCGAATATCTGCCACCTGAAAAACGCTAACGGACAGCTGCCACCTAAATAAATGCCGCCATGTAAATTTGCCACCAAGGAAAACCTCCACTAGGGATAACTGCTTCCTGTAGTTCTCCTAATCTGGGAAATTCCAATTTGAGAAAAGTGAAGCGATAATAATACTATCTACAAATTCAATTTAATACAGAGGAAAGTTGATGTTCCCTAAAAATAATTTAAAGTGCATATTTAGAAGTTGTTTCCGTAGAAAAGCGTTGATATTCGTGATCTTCAAGTCTGAATCTAACACAACTCGTGGCTTTTGGTGATCGCTGACATAGCACCTGCGGTAGGGAGAGTTACATTAAATATAGACTTTTTCGAAGGAAACTTCGAAAGAGTCATGTCCCTGAAATAGCAATTACATATGAAGCCAAGGAGCCATCTGCCTATCTATAAATGCGCACCGTAAATCTTTACGCATTCTCACGCACACATACATACCCATACAAACGCGTTATAACTTCTTCATTCAATAAAGTAAATTATATCTAAATGGCTAGCTATGTAAGGCGTTTATCCATTAAATAAAAATAAATTGATTTATTTTGACATGCATACGTATAATAACACATACGCACAGAGGCACACACATATGTACAAACAATACTAGAAGAAAAAAGCTGTTTGATTATACACACATGGATAAGAACACGCATACATAGCCCCCTTATCTTCCAAAACTATATATTAAAAATGACTAGAATTTTACTCGCATGTACAAACAAGCATGCATATACATAAGTACCTACATATGTAGATATAAAATACACAAAATTACAGAGAATATAGTAAGCGTCTATTTTAGAGTTTAAATATAAAGATTGATTATGCGATAAACACAGATATGGATTGACTTTAGGAATAAATCCAACAACATTTTATATGTAGAATGTGATAGAACGGTTTGAGGTCGCTTAATTTCAACCGTTATCACATATTGTTAAAAAAAACGAGGCTACCCACGTGCATCTTAGCCTTGAAGCCGGGCGCATTAGAGCCTCCACCCGAGTCAATGTTTAAACAAGAAGGTTTATCTTCCCCCGTTCGCCCCATACGCTGACCTCGCCAGATTGAGTTAGGCTTATGGGCAGATAAGGTATTGTTCTCAGGCGCGGCTGTGCATTCCTTCAAAGCCCTTACTCCATTGTCCCCTACGCCAAGGGGATGTCCCGAAAATTTATATGGAAACTTTACCACTAAGATCAGATTCGAGATCCATATTTTCTTCACGAAACATCACTACGATCCACTCTCACCTTGTGCGCCAAGGGTCCTTGACCTCCAGATCCACCATCGTTGGCAAGAAAGAGGAAAATATTCCTTGAGTGCCAAGGTTCGAGCCTTCGTGACGCCAAGTCGACAAGGCTTCCCCTTTTGTTCAGAAAGAGAACAACGTTAGAACAGCCATTGTTCTTTCGAGCTCGTAGTCAAGAAACGGTTCTCACCACCCCTTCCTGTTGTTCTGAAGAGAACAACTTAGAACAGCCATTGTTCGTCCATCCCGTTCGCCAAGAAACGGTTCTCACTCTTCCCCCTTGTTGTTCAGAAGAGAACAACATTAGAACAGCCATTGTTCTCGAGCCCGTAGACAAGAGACGGTTCTCACCCCCCTGTTGTTCAGAAGAGAACAACGTAGAACAGCCATTGTTCTTCAAGCCCGGTCGTCAAGAAACGGTTCTCATTCCCAAGACGCCACGTCAGGATCATTTAATTCCCCCCCGCCCTTCGGCTGGAACTCGCCAGCGGACCGAAAATTCCTTTACGTTGCCTGCCTCTGCACAACAAGTGTAATTACTCAAGCCTAACGTTACCTTTGAGTATTTAACCCTTTTGTCAACCCTATCTTGTGCTAAATGGCTTAGCGAACCATCCCATCCCTTTAATTTATATTTGTTTTACCTTTTTAAATCTCTCTTAATTCTCAGATTAGATAGATTTTCCACGACCCTTTCCAATTCTCTGTTTATGTCAATATTTTCCGTTTTGTGTTTTGTTGATAGTTTACTAATAAAAATCTATTTTATTAATGATAGCCATATTATTATCCTTGAGCTCAGTTTCACTTCTTAAGCATATCTAGGATAAATAATATCGGTCAACTCAGACAACCATGCACTCTTAAGATAATTAAATAAGTTTCCTCAACGAATAGTCATATATGGTAGATCGTCGAGAGTCCATTCTACGACATAGAATAAAATATCTCCTTATAAATAATTTAATGAAAACTGATTAAGGTTGTTATTCCACATGGAATAAATAATGATCTGTCTAGGTTGAACACCTTTTAGTACAGTAATTTAAATTAAACTTAGGGCTTGGTATTATTCCTATTCGGGATTTTTTTCAAATTCAACAGGTTGAAAATAGATTTTGTCTCGTTGGCTTCATCTATATCAAGTATTGTACATATTGTAAGTATGTGAACAGCGTCATCAATTATAACTGCAAAACCATAGCACAGATAAGCAAAGACGAGTTAGTACATCATTACTATGACTATAACTGCGCCTCTCATACAATTTGAAATCAAAATTTAATGCTACCAAAAGAAATAAACCAAAAAGCTATTAATACTCTGGAAACTAAACAAAAACTCTTCACTTAGGAATTAGAGGGCATTTTTGAAAAAGTTAGTGCGAATTTACCAAGTATTGAGTATATTAGGCGTGTAAAAAAGCCCTGCATCCCATTTAAATTAACTTAATAGAAATGTTTATTCCCTCTTAATATAAAAAGATAGATTTCTACGAGGAATGCATGCTTTACGATCTCTTCAGCGGAATCTTGATTTGTATTTTTAACAGCCATATGCATCAAAGTCCTAAATCTAGTCTAAATGGTCTTGCGATGGAATATAGTTGTGCCAACCTTTATTAACAAGCTTTATACAATTCATAGTCTATGCAAAAGTAAATAATTCAATGATTTTATGCTATTTTGTCTGACAAAATTGAATAGAGATAATTATATTTCAGCAACTACTATGTACTAATTAACAGGCTTATTAATCCGATATCTATTTCTACTAAATACAGGCTGGCTGCAAAGAACGTAGTCCAAAAATTCTTTCAGAATACAATAATTACAGTAGGCTTTTTTTTAATTGCCCTAAGCCTTATATCTCAAAGTGAAATCGGAATGATTGCAAGCAAGGTATCAGTACTATTGCATTTTTGCTTTCAAAAGGTTTAGGCTTTCAGCAGTATCTTTTGTTCCTTCAAAAATGTAATTAGTGCATTTGCAGAACTGCAAGAAATTATGCGTCAGGAGGCAGATTTAGTCCAAAATCAATTCAAGGAAAATTAAATTACAAGCTTAAGCCACCGGAACAGAGCAAAGTCAAGTTTTTCGATCAATATATTGATGTCGTAGAATAGACTCTCGACGATATACCATATATAACTATTCGTTGAGAAAATTATGCAAATATTTCGAGTGCGTGGTAATCTGATTGACCGAGATTATTTATCTTCAATATGTTTAAGAAGTGGAACTAAGCTCAAGGATAATAATATGGCTATCATTAATAAAATAGAGTTTATTAATTAAACTATCAACCACACACAAAAAAAAATGTTTACATAAACGGAGAATGGAAAGGGTCGTGGAAAAATCTGACTAATCCGAGGATTAAAATTAGGAGACATTTTAAAAGGTAAACAAATAAAAATTAAAGCGATGGAATGGTTTGCTCAACCATTTAAAGCACAGGGTAGGGTTGACAAAAGGTTAGATAATTCAAGGTAATGCTCAGCCGACGTAATTACAAAGTTGTTGTGCAAAGGAAGGCGATGCGAGGGAATCTTCGGTCCACTGGCGATTTCCAGCAGAAGGGTTCTTCGGGGGGTTGTCCTTAGCGAAGGGGAAGGACTGTCCCTCAAAGAGTGAAAGCGAAGTCGGACTCAGAGATACGAGCCATCTGTGTGACAGCAAATTGGGGATGTTCTAAAATAAACAATGGAGGTTATCGTTGAAACCAATCGTTCTCTTGAAGAACGTTAAAAAGGGGGAATCAAATTATCCTGACGAGATGTCTTGTGAATGAGAACCGTTTCTTGACCAACGGGTTCAAAGCACAATGGCTGTTCTAACGTTGTTCTCTTCTGAACAACAGGGGGGGGGGGGGTAAGAACCGTCTCTAGTCAATGGGCTCAAAGAACAATGGCTGTTCTAACGTTGTTCTCTTTCTGAACAACAGGGGGGAGAGGGTGAGAACCGTTTCTTGTAAACAGGCTCAACGAACAATGGCTGTTCGAACGTTGTTCTCTTTCTGGACAACAGGGGGGGCCTTATTGACTTGGCGTCTCTAAGGCACGAACCTTGGCACTCAAGGGATATTGTCCTCTTCTGGACAATAATGGTGGATCTCCTGGTGCACAAGGTGAGACCGGATCGGCGTGATGCCTTGCGAAGATAATCTGGATTTGATCTGATCTGATTGGGAAATGCTCTTGTATAAGTACCCGGAGCCATCTCCTTGGCGTAGAAGACAATTGAGTGAGAGGCTCGGGGAATGCTGCAGTCGCGCCTGGGAAAATACCTTGTCTGCCCGTGTCGTAGAATTCTTTCTGATAAAAACCCTACTTACTTGACACCACTTTTATTTAGTGTCGTAGAATGCCCCCCCCCCCTTTGTTCTACCTATAAGAGTGCTAAGAGTGTCTAATATATATTGATATTATAAGAATATCTTAAAGAACAGAGCCGTTACCAAACACGTAAGGATATAAAAGATACGCCCACTAATTCACAAAATAAACTTATATTTTACCTTTATCACTTGAATACATAATCTTTATACATTAACTACAGAATAGTCTGAATATTATCATAAACAAGAATTAATTAAATTAGTTGACCCACAAAATTAAGTTAACGTTTTCTCTACACACAACAAAAATATAAGAATTAGGCTTACGGACTCATGTGAAGTTTAAAGGGCCTCAGAAATGTTATTGACTCACGACGCGTGCCGTGTGTCCAGTTGTAGATGGGCGAAATTCTACGGTTGTTTTGGCGATGGTGGCAACTGGGGGTCCACACGTTCTTCCGGGGAGGAAGGGTTCTTCAAGGACGAGAACCAATACGGTGCCTTATGCAACACCTAGGCAGTCGTGGTCTCTCTGGCAAGAGTGAGTCGAACTTGTTTCTTAAATCAAGTTAACTTGGAGTGCGGTGTGATAACCGAGTAACGAGCTGGAGGAGGAGCTTTCCTCCTTCGTTACTTATTTCCTTATGGACGAGGACTGAACTCGAGGAGGGTCTTCTTCAAGTACGAGGATAACGGAGGGGGGTTTCTCTGGCGAGAATAAGTTACTTAAAGTTTTGTGTGGCCACCGAATAACGGGCTCGAGGGGGAGCCTTTTCCTTCTTCTTTTCTTAATTCCTCAAGGACGAGGAATACCCCTGGTGTTTAAGGTGCACCAGGATATGAGGAGTCTCTCTGGCGAAAGTAAGTTCAAACTTCCCAAAGTTCACTTATAGTTTGGTTTGATAACCAGGGACTTAGCTCGAGGATGAGCTTCTTCTTAGCCCCTTAAGGTAGGTAGCCCTGCCTCTCTTGCAGGGTGCTTCTTGGTCTGGCGAGCCAAGTACACTACCTCTCCAGTCCCGGTAGCTCGGTTGTGGATCCGAGGACTTCGTCACCTAGAGACTGACGTATACTACCTCCTTCTTCTTTTCTTAATTCCTCAAGGACGAGGAATACCCCTGGTGTTTAAGATGCATCAGGATATGAGGAGTCTCTCTGGTGAGAGTAAGTTGAACTTACCAAAGTTAACTTATCGTTTGGTTTGATAACCAGGGACTTAGCTCGAGGATTAGCTTCTTCTTAGCCCCTTAAGGTAGGTAGCCCTGCCTCTCTTGCATGGTACTTCTTGGTCTGGCGAGCCAAGTACACTACCTCTCCAGTCTTGGTAGCTCGGTTGTAGATCCGAGGACTTCGTCACCTAGAGACTGACGTATACTACCTCGATTTTCCCTAAGAGTTCCTCATTTATACCTCGCACCCCCACTGGGGGAGTGGTAAGGGGGAGAGGAGCTTGAGGACGGCCCCAGGAGAGTTCTTTTTTCAAACGGTCTTTCCCACGAAGTCAAACATCGGCTCCTCGTTAGCCATCGACATTGGGAGAAACCCGTCTCCAATTTCTTGTTCAACGTGAAACTGGATCTCACTCTCCTGGGGGAGATGTTACCTTTTTGACCTTTAGGGTCTTTCATGGCACCAAGTTGTGCCCCGTTGTGGTTACGCTTTTGACTCGCCGATGCCTGGGGCGGATGTCCTTGCGGTAACCGCCTTGGGACTGCATCACGAGTGAACGGAGGGGGGGGGGGGTGACCATTCTTCTACAGCCCGTAAGCCTAACTCAATCTGGCGAGATCGACGAATGGAGGCGAAACTGGGGGGGGGGGGGGAATGACCTCCTTGGTTAAATATTGACTCAGTTGGCGATAACGCGCCCTGCTTGCTTTCGAAGATGCATGTGGGTAGCAATGTTTCTAACCATGTGATAGCGGCTGAATTGAGGCGGCCTCAGACCGTTCTATCACAATCAACCTCAAATGAACAATTCTTGATAAGGTTCACATAACTATCGACAAGAAAGCAGTACATCATGTCATAAAGGATAATAGGTATAAAGGTTTCAAGCATGAAAAAATTGATTTCTACTAACAATACGTGGAGCCCTGAACCACTCACTGGTCAAAGAATAAAAAATAAATTGTTGACTTTTTATTCTATTATAATTACTAACATTAATGAGAGACCCGACCCACTTAAATATTGGAACTTTGTATATTTAAATGAGCCTGAACTAAAATTAGTCATAGATAGACCTTGCCATTTTCTTCATAACTGTTCTCTAGATTTAAGAACGTGTATACACCTGCTTATCTGTTTACACGAGGTCCGTATGAATTTTAAAATCTGTTGGTTTAACGAGGGATAAGCCTTGGAAAAATAAGGAAACTATAATTATAAAGATCAGGCTCAAATTTTTTTCATGACACAAAATTGGAATAACTGCTTAGAAATATCGTTTATACAATAAAAAAGTAAGTGTGTTTAAATGTGAATCGATAAATATTAATTTAAAAATATATTTACAGCAATAAGAGTTGTGACACAAATTCCTTCTCTATAGCCTCTTTTCATTTACAGGTCCTTTGCCTGTGATTTCCACCCATTCTCTTCTTTCAAATCCCTTCATTTCACCTGTATTTTCTCTTTCTGTTTAATGAACTGAAGCAAGTGGCACATTTTTTACTGCAAATTTGTCCAGATAAAGAAGGAACCTCTCACCTGCCTTGCGAGATGAGTGAAAAGTTGTTTGTAAAAAGTAGAATATTGAAAGTTTCAGGTGTTGGGAAACCACAAGTATTCTTGATCCAAGTATAAAAGCCTATACCTGATCTCGCGTGGTAGGGTCAAAGAGGGGAGAAATTTAGAATGATAAAGTGATGGACAACAATAAAATTTGGTGTTGATTCCCTCAAACGTATTTATCCAAATTTGATTAAAATAAATTACTTGATTGTGTAATGAATGGTTACGTCTTGAGAGACCACTCAAAGTAACATAAGTAGGCTTTTCTTTATTTGAGCCTCCTAGTGACTTATTTAGCTTTCTACTTTCTTTTATCCTAAGTTGTTGAATTAGTTTTCCTTTCCAAATCTCATACATAGTATAATAAATAGAAATATTTGAAGGTAAATCGAAGAAACATTAAAACTAAGTAAATTGGATCGACTTTGCGAAACTTGGAAGTGAAGTTTATTTCTCTGTTTTGAATTTTTATAAAGAACTTCGAAAATCCATAGACATACAACTCCATTCCTTTGTCAACTTTCAGAATTAAGCCAGGTCGGTACAAGAATTTTGACGAGAATTAATAAAGTTTTCCCAAAACATCCTCATATCTCGAAATATTATAACTTTTTGCTCTTAAAAAAGTTTTTAACCATTGCTGACCTGAGGTGAAAAGTGAAGCAAATCCAATTTGGAAAGAAAATATCGATAAAATTTAGTGCCCCTTTATAGATATCTGTGCTAAAGAGGGGAGAGAACGATAATGGTGCCTGGTCACTCCAGGCACAAAACTGATAAACCAATGGCATTATTGATCTAGCCTTTGAATAAACTGACGAAAGGTTCGATTTTGCAACATATATAAGTCCCAGAAAATTGAAGGATAAACCTTCATTAGGCACGTTTTAGTTTAATCAAGCAAGTTAATTCAAAGTACATATATAAATATAATCTTACGGAATTTTTGTGCAAATTCCTTAATAAACTCAAGAAAACCCCGACAAAAATCAACATATAATAAAAAGAGGTTTCTCTTCATGATTATCACTTTCCTAATCTTATGCACTCCTTTTAAATTTTTTTGCTAATTTGTTTTCTTTGTTCTTGCCTAGATTTTATCACTTCCTCGCTTCTTAACTAATCGTTTTATCCATTCCTAAATAATTGCATATAATATAAAGAAAGTTTCCTTTAGTTATAAAGTTTTTAGAATAATACTAGCCATAAATTTATTAAAAACTCACAAGGAATTCAATTTCTTTTAGGGTTAATTGCTAATTGTGACACATTCAAAATTGCAATTATGAGTAACAAAAATGCATAATTGTTGAATTTAAAACAATCATTAAAAAACATAGGTTTACACAAGAAAAAACACTCATTCGTGCATTGTGCTTTCTATCATCCTTATTTCCTTCTCAAAACAATTCTCATAAAATGAACATTCACTTAATAATAAGGCACCCATAGTTATTCTAATGGTTTCTAGATAGAGCTTTTTAACCACACGCGTGGAGTTTGGAAGACCATTATTCATAAGTATACAGCAATCAAGTGGTCATTACTAGATTAAACAACCTAATGTTATAGTTTACCAATTTAGGATTTTTCATGAACCATAATAAGCCTATCAAATCAAATTGTCTTTATTTAACTTTAGAGTATATGTTCAACTTTTCAACATATGAATTTTGGGGGGCTTAAAATCTTTGAAATTTTGAATCAATTGTCTCGAAAAATTTTACAACAACTATAAAATACGTTATAATATATGAAGGTATCGAATATTTATTATGTTACTAATTATTGCTAATGCTTCTCATTCACTGCATTAATAACTTCTTGAATTATAATGATACTATTAATAGGCGTACAAAACAATATCTAGAAGCGATTCTGACTATAATCTTACTTCAAAATTTCATTACAAATTAAAACTATTTAATTGAATTCATCTAATCAAAGTATTGATTATGCAATAAAATAACAGTAAAGAGTTAAAAAAGATCGACATTTTAACAATAAACTATTTGGAATTCGGAACAAGCCATGTTTAGAGCCAAGGGCATTTTAACGTGATATTTATCTAATTTTCAAATTTTTCTAAAAAAATAGAAAGAAAACAGTGATTTTGTTACAATACTATTATCCCGTGATTAAATATAATTTAATTACAATGGTAAATCGATATTTTGAAACAATATATATATATATATATATATATATATATATATATATATATATATATATATATATATATATATATATATATAATCTTTTTCAGGATAATAGAGAGAAAACTATTAGCATTTTTCAGGAAAAGTATGAAAGGTAATAAAGCGAAAATTACCTCTAAACAACATAATAAAAAGAGACCGAAATAAATTACAGTGATCGCCTTTTTCAAATTAAGGAGTGTAATGATTATTTAATTTAATCGGGCTCACCATAAATCATTTGGTGTAATTATGTCTCTCTTTGAAGATTTCAGAGAGATTAATATGAAAAAAAAGAACTTAAAAACTCCTTATTTTCTGATAGGAGAACTTAATTTGCTCTAAGCACGTGACTGTTTGCCACTTTCGTAATGCTAGAATCTCATTATGTAATTACTAATAACTAATGTTCTTTAATTCACTACAGTTAAAATGAATAGTTAGTATATTTTAACTTCGATTAGATGTATCATTCTTACCTTTTCCTCCTTCACAGCAGTCCACTTAAAGTGACTGCTACCTCGGGCATAATGTGCGTGTATCATTGAGATACTATCCTTACCTTCATTTGGTACCAAAAAATTTCAAGCCATAAAGTTTACTTGGTCTTTCATAACATCTATGGCTGTTCTGCTGTTTCAAGTTGTCTTCTCTGAAAAAATATCCATTGCAGTTCTGTGCGACTGTATGCACAGTCTAAGGGAGCGGCCAAATGAGAATTCCTTTTCCTGAATGTCTGAGGAAGCCTGTCAAATTTCGAACAAAAATCGTGGTGTGGGTAGCCATTTTGGAGTAGGGAACCAGTCAATAACACTTTTTTTTATGGAGGTATGAAAGAGGTTAACTATATAGAGGTACTTCAACTTTACTTCTTGCTTGAACTAAAGGAATGATATAGTGTCAAAAAATTGCTATTTCAAGAAGACTCGGCCCCATATCACACAGTTTAATGAGTTTTTCCTCTAAATGGCGTTGATACATTGCTCCAGCGTAACAAAATCAATACACTTGTAATTAAATAAATTGGTTTAATTTATCTTTATGTAGAAAGATTCAAATTATGAAAAACACATAATAGTTCTGCCCCTACTGTATATTAACCAACGCCAAAACAAGGAACGATAGTCATTTATGAACGACATTAATGTATTTTCTGAATAAAAAGTCGAAATTTTTAAATAAAGCGCAAAAGAATATTAATAATTTCTTTATATAGAAAATTTGCATTATTTCGGAAAAAAATATGAAATATAAGAGAATATAAATTCATAGAAAGATCTAAATATCAAAATATATATGGTGTAAAACCGTATGCCTGCGGCCATTTATACCCAGATACCAACTTGTCCCTAATTATTCTTAAATTGCTACATGAAAAACTGAGCTTAGTATCTCGTCACCTATGAATTACTATATTTTTCTAGATATTCAATCTGGCTGTATCACGGCTGGCATTCTGGATCTAACAGAATTTTACATTATTGCTCAATCTTTTGGAGTTTATTTCCAAAGTTAACCATGTGCTCAAAAAAATCATCCATCCAAACTCTTGTGAACAATGCTCAGGAAATTTTGTGATCTCATTTTAGTTTTCAAGCAAGAATTCGGTAAAAAATCTTAAATGCTGATTTTCATTATTTTAAAAAAAATAGGAAAGTTAATTTCTGTGGAGATTTACACTTAATTAATTTTTGTTTCAAATCAACCTGGCAATATCAAGTATTGCAAACGAGACATGAGAAGAAAAATAAGGAAAAATAATGGTGATTTATGCTTAGAAAGTATTTCCCTATATGCAGTATTTGATTAATTAAATTATGTTCATGCGGTTTCCGACACGACTGTCATTGTATCAAGATCAAGTAAGGGGTAGAATTATTATGACAATTTTACCTTCTAACAAAGAATTTAATACTTTTAGATGAACATAAAACTGTATTTAATCTATATCACAAAAAATTGTAAATATTTTACTAGGGTGTATAGTTTTGTACTCAGAGGAATAAAATATTTGCCTAATTAAAGGCAATAATTATATAATCGAAGTTTGTTATTCTTTGCTAGTTCTTATCTTCAAAGGTTTCATGCTGAAGTAGGAAATCATGTTAAATTTAAATTATTTGGCTTTTATCTCCAAATAATCCAGATTGTCTTTGATTCTGACCTTAATCACCGAATTGATTGAAAAAATCAAACCTGATGCCTTCACTTAGTCTTGCTTTGAAATTTGACTCTGCATACCAAAATATTTTTTCGAACGATAAAGAAACTTTCGATAGATGAGGGAAGTTGTTTTCTTCTTGTTTTAAGCAGGAAATGATTCTCCCTTACGTTTACATGCTTATAAAGTCTCTAAAAATTCATAACGGCTAAATATAGTTATTAAATAAATTGTGTGGGGCAAAAATTGTTCTCTTTTATTCCTAATATCTGTAAAAATATTTTTATTATCCATCTTATCAACGCCTCTTATCAAATTTGTATTAGAAAAATACATCGTGACAGATTACTACTACATTATCCTTTTTGAGCTGTCAAGAAAGGCAAATAGAATTATCATTTGTTTCTATGTACTGTATAGTAATTTGTGGAAACCGAAGCATGAAATTTACATGCTATATTGTGCTAATAGTTTTGGTTAACATGATCAAATCTAAAATCTCTTTTATTATTTTTCTCTATAACTTGGTTAGCATAAGAGTGTATATTTTGTAGAATTACCCAAAATAGAAGCATTTACTTTGAGATTCATTTCCCCAAGTGGTATCATGCTATCATTAAAAGTGAGAAAATAATAAAAAAAGGCTGTAAACTTCTTTTTTATCGAAACATCTGACTGTTAATTACTGATATCATTATATTTTCTAAGATAGTGGAGAAACTTTATTAAATAACCATTATTGGTTCTAATACTCTAGGTGGTAGCCAAATATTATCAATTTCTTTGATATTAGCACGTGTGTAAATTAAATTTCAGACTACCTTATATACATTTCACCGAGTTAAAATAGAGCCTGAAATAAAAGCCAAAACTTGGGAGATTTATTTATAGTTTATGAATATGGTTTCATATACCCATTCTATTGTTTTCTTAATATTATTATTGTCCTTAACGTGGATATATGTTTAAACTTTTGTTAATATTTGCCTCTACAAAGTGTATATACACAATATAGCACATCTATATCTTGGGATTATGACCAGAACACAGTTATGAGGATGTTTCTAGTACTCATTTCAGCTATGAATGCCTAATAGATGTTTAATATGCATATATTAACAAAGAAATTAATAATAAATTTAGGCCTAGCAAGATCTATTCCTTTAAGGAAGAGGCATCTTTGGATTTGCCTCTTAATTTTATAATATCATCAGCATTATTATTTTAATATTTAACTCTAGAATATCAATAAAAGCTCAAAGACCACTGTTTACAAATTATACACGTTTATTATGTCAGTTCTACAGAGCATTAGGAGCCAACTGCGAACTCGTTATCTTTACTCGAATACATTTCATCACTCAAAACACACAGAACTTTGTTACCATAATTATATTTCAACAAAAGTTCTCGAGCCATGATTTAGTAAAGTCAATATTCATTTTGGCATTAATAACTTATTTTAGCTGCTTCTCAATTCTCATTGTTTTTTATTCTTAGAAAAGATTAAACGTTTGGGAGGTAAAGATCGGACAATTTGAGATCTGCTTCAAAACGTTTTGAATTAATCATGATATTACAGCCGATCTTACTAAAAAAGGTAAAGTTACATGAAAAGGAAAATTTGTAAAGGTTTCAAATCTGCAACGTGTGACCGAACCTTTCGTTTAATATGTTTATTAATAAATTTATACAGATTAATAGTTATTAGTTAGTTAGACAGCAATGGAGTAACCGCATTTATAGTTGTGTTTTAATTTACATAATATATTATAAGCCTATTTGTAACGACGTTTACTATTGTTGAGGTTGACTATAGTATTGTTGTTGATACTTTGATACTAGATGCTCTCTAAAGGTGTTGTGGAAATACCCAGTCATTCTACGCCCGTCACCCAGTTTATGAAGATAAAAAACTACCTGTTAAGACACAAGTATAGGCAAATTAAATCTACCCTACATGTTCGTATCATAACCTAAATGATATATTAGACTCTATTTACTAAACCCTACTAACATTTTTATGGTGATAATTCTTGCCAAATCTCATACGTCACATTATCTATGGTAAAGGTAGTTAATGTTTATGTTGTTTGCGTTAAAAATATAATTGATAATATATATATATATATAAAGAGCAAATCCAAGTTCTGTGGGTGGTAACAACCATGACAGGGCTTTTGCCAAATATATTTTCTGTCTTTCAAAACCATTTTTAAGACAGAAAGAAAGGTACAGAAACTTTGTATTGCAGAGTATATGACAATATAGTAAAGTAGAAAGAGAAACTTAAGGCGAATGATCAAAGAGACAAGAAATAGGAGTTTTTTTAAAGGAAAGAGAATAAGACATTGGAAGATTACTAGGAACAAAGAGAGCAAAGGGTGGCACAATGAAGGGAATGCTTACTGAGAATACAGAATTATATATATATATATATATATATATATATATACATATAATGGATATATTAAATTGGTGACGAGGATTTAGGATTTGTGCATTGTCTATTGTTGGTGGGGTATTTTTGGCAATAAAATTTCTCTTATTTGTATTCTATTGATAGTTTCGATGCTTTAGTCGAAGGTTTTTAGACCTGTATTATTACAGTTAAACTGTATTTTCTAGCTTACTCTATCCCAGGAGAAAATAAGAGACCAGCTTTTCTAACTTTGGTGGGACCTAAGGTTTTAACCATACCTAAGTATATGTTATCTCTTATGGAGCCAGGCACTTGTAAATATCCTGATATTCTTGATGTTTTGAGGGAACATTAGAAACCCAAGGTAATTCTTATATATGAAAGATTTAAATTATATACTAGGAATCAACAATTGGGTGAAACGATTGGTAATTTTGTTACTAATATTAAAGTTCTGTGCTCATACCTGCTAGAAACAAAGTGCAGGAACAAAAGCTCAACTTTCAAGCAAAAGCATACACTGTCTAAAGCTGAGAAGCTGGATGCAACATTGAAACCTTGCTTTGCTGGTAATTAGAAAGGAAATATTAAACACAGATGTAGATGAGATTCGAAGTTCAATGGAAATTCAAGAGGGGAAGAAGGCAATACTGAATAGATGCGTTTTCAGGAGACGCTTAAATGTGGTGAGAGAAAGAAGACCTGATTTCAGCAAAAAGAGCATTCCACAACTTAGGGGCGCAGATTGAGAAGGAGCAGTCCCCCATTGAGCAGAGGGATGAACGAGGAATATTCAAAAGAGGTGCATGTGATGACCGAACGGCCTGAAGTAACATGGCGTGGCGAGAGGGCAGAAGAGATGTAAGACGGGGCCATGTTGTTAAGGGCCTTAAATGTGAAGAGAAATATCTTGAAGCGAGTACGGGATCTGACAGGGAGCCAGTGAAGTTCATGCAGCAAGGGTTTCGAGGGAGAGAAGCGAGGGTGATGGAGGAGAAGCCTGGCAGAATAGTTCCTTACAAGTTGAAGGGGGTGGAGAGAGGAGAATGGCAGATTGACAAGCAGAGAGTTACAGTAGTCAAGGCGTGAGGTGATGAAGGCATGAACAGCAGTCTCAAGACTTTGGCGATCAAAGTGAGAGCGAATGCGAGAGAAGTTACGGAGGAAACATAGAGAGGATTTGCTGACATTGCGGATATGAGGCTTAAAGGAGATAAGCTCATCAAAAACAACACCCAGATTCCTAACGCAGTCAAATAAAATGATAGTATTACCGCCCAGAGTATGCGAGGGAAAGAGAGATTTAGATTTTTTGACAAGAGCAGCGGTGCCGACGAGGAGGACCTCAGTTTTGGAATGATTGAGCCTGAGAAGGTTGTTTAAAGAGCCAGTCAGAAATGGAGGAGTAGGCAGCTAGGAGGTCAGTGATAGAGTAGGCAAGAGACGTGGGGAATGAGAAAACGAAAATTTGAGAGTCATCAGCATATAGGTGGAAGGATAGACTGAGAATACGGAGAATGGAACTAAGAGGAAGAAGGTAAATATGAAATATTAGAGGACTAAGGACAGAGCCTTGTGGCACTCCAAAGCAAATGGGGGTAGACTCAGATGAAACGTCCTCAATCACAACGGATTGGGTACGAGACGAGAGGTAAGAGCGGAACCAGTCAGGCATGGTGCCTGATTTGCCGAGAAAAGAGTGGAGACGATCAAGTAGGACGGTATGGTCAATAGTATCGAAAGCAGAGGAGAGGTCGAGTAGAACGAGGATGGAGGAACAACCCCTGTCCGCGCCTCTTCGTAAGCAATCGGACACATTGAGAAGGGCGGTTTCTGTGGAGTGACCTGACTTAAAACCAGATTGATAGGTTTTCTCTAAATGTTACAGGCCACCATGTGACTGTTGATGCGTGAAGCAACCACTCTCTCCAGAACCTTAGAGAGGAAAGGAATTTGCGAAATCGGGCAATTATTGGAAGGCTTAGTGGGGTTCAGTTGAGGCTTTTTATAAATCAGCCGGATGTGGGCACGTTTGAAGGAAGAGGGACAAGACCAGTTGTAAGTGAAGTGTTGAACAGGTGAAGAAGCGCTGGCTGATAGCAGGCAGAATTTTACATAACAGTTTAGGCGGAAAAATGCACTTTGGGGAGGCCGATTTCTTAGAACGCGAGAGCAGGGCTGTAAGCTCCACTGTGGTTACAGCGGGAAAAACGATTAGCGGCTGAGATGGAAAGTCAGGGAGAATGGCAGGATCCGGGACAGAAGGCTGAGGGAGGGAGGCACGGAGGTTAGTGACCTTATTTGCAAAGAAATTTGAGAGAGTAGCAGGAATAATGGGTGCGAAGACCTGGGCTGGGGAAGTAAGACGGGAGAGCAGGCGGAAGATGGTACGGGGATCATTCTTATTATCAATAAGCAGATGACGTGAATAGGCTTCACGAGCAGATTTTAATTTCGCGACGTAGGAAGCTGTCGCAAGTCGGAACGCCAGCAGGAGAGGGGTCGTGTTTTGCCCACGGGTGCGAGCTTTTCTAAGGACTCTTTTATTGGTAAGCATGGACTGCCTAGCATGTAGGAGTTCCATATAGTACCAAGAGCACGGTGACAACGGGAGTTCGAAGCGGTGAAAAGGGGAGAGTGGGCATCAAGATAAGTGAGAAGGGGTTGCTCCAAAGAAGAGCGAATCTGGTCAGAAGAGGCAGAAGCATCAATGGGTGGAAGTTTGGAGGCCACATCATTAGATAAAGATCGAATATCAATGGAGGCAAGTCGATGGAAAGGCTTAGGATTATGAGACAGCTAGGGAGGTATATGGAATGGGATAGAGAAGTTGAAGTTATATGGAAGTGATCAGATATAGCATTAAACAAATTTGTAGTCGTCAGGTTGGAAATTAGACAGTTAGACATTACAAGGTCTAAAATGTTACCGTTAGAGTGGGTGGACGAAGAAACGTGTTGGGTGAGGGAGAAGAGATCAAGGATTTCAGAAAAGGCTTTGAAATTAGGATTGTGGCCAGGAAGGACAAAATCACCGAAGATTAGCAGAGAATCTGTGGGGGAGAGGCCATCGAGGAGGTTACTAAATTCATCAAGAAAAAGCTCGAAGCAGGAGCTGGAAAAGCGGTAGAGTACTAAGATAGTTAGAGATGGGGTGGAATCAGAGACATTGATGAGCGCCTCAAAAGAAAAAAGAGGGGGAGAGGGCATATTATTCAGAGGAAAGGAGGCACTGTGAATTAGAGCAACTCCAATACCGCGAGAGTTACGAGAGGTATGGGAGTGGACGTAACGATCAGGGGTAGTGAGATTTAAACAGCAAGCAGAAGGGGCAAGCCAAGTTTTCGAGAGTACAAGAAGAGTGACTCGAGTGTTAATGAACAGGTCATGAATGTAGTCACCCTTCTGACATTGAGGAGAGACGCTGCGAGAACGAGTGAAGGGGCAGGTGAAGAAGAATCAGGGGTAAGTGTGGGGGGTTGATTAGAGTAAAAAAGTTTTCTAAGTTCAGGAGCTAAACGGAAACCACGTTTAGTGTGGCGGAGGCAACGAGACATTCCCAATGCATTAATGTGAGTAAGAGTGTTTTAAAAAACACTGGTAGCAGTTCCATTAAGGGAAAGAATCATTAACTTATCAACCATAGTGGCTAAGCGACACAGTAATGGGAGAAAAGCAAATTAACTATATAAGTAGAGTGGCTTAATCGGTACAATAACGGGAGAAACAACAATCAAGAAAAAAATATAGAGTAATTGAATAGTGTGAACAAATAAAATTATGATAGAAACAAGAAACGAGGAAAAAAAAATAGTGACAAATCAGAATTAGCGGTTGGTGAGGGGGGTGGGCATAGGCGGGAAGACAGAGCGGAGGTAACAACGAGGCAGCTTGAAAAAAAAACAAAAAAAAAACACGTGGGTGCGGGAATACAGAGCGGAGGTAACAACTAGGCGGCTTGAAAAAAAGCACAAAAAAGCAACACAGCAAATGGTGAAAGCACAGGCAATAACACTGCACAAAACAAAATTAAAACACAGCACAAAAGAAAACTTGAACCGTAGAAAGAGCCACAGATAAGCGCATTGATCCAGTCGCCAAGAAGGTTCTCAGACAGTAATAGCACAACGATATTTAGATCATTGCTGTTCAAAAAGAGATTAAATCTGTATTAGGTTAACTAATGTACTATGATTATTTTTTCATTTATATCTTCCTTCGCAATCTAATTGTTTTTTAACTAAATTAACATAAATTTTAATTAACTTAAAAACAATTAACCATTTCACGTTAATGGAAATACTTCAATTTCAATAGTTCAAAGAGAGAATGAATCAGCATTAGTTTTTCTAATTTACATAATATTATGACCAATTTTTCCTCTATATCTTTCTTTTCAATCTTATGTGTTAGTGATGTATATGTATTTCAAAGGAATACTTTCGGCTAAATAGAATTCTCTTTGAAATTATTAATTTAAATTTTAAGTGAGTTGCATTTTCGCACAGGTTAAATAAAAATGCATGTATTGTCTTTGCGACCACCGGTTTGTTTTCTCCTGCATTTACATTTGTTGCTTAAGTTACCTCGGAACTTCCTTTATTGAAACTAAAATCAAACCCAGTACACATTTCAAAACTTTTAACTAAGACTATAATTCAAGTAGAGGGATTTTTTTGAGTATTTGAATAATAATTTCATCTTAGTTTGATAATGACATGTTTTTATCAAAGATATTACAAATAATTCTTGTATAATATCAAAAAATAAAATTGTCAAGTTCAGAAATAAATATAAGTATCGAAATTATGTGAATTTTTTAAAACCCAAAGAACTATAATTTAAGAAGGGGATTTTTTTGAGTATTTGAATAATAATTTCATCTTAGTTTGGTTATGAGTAATGATTTTTTATCAAAGTTATTTCTAATAATTTGTTTATAATATCAAAATACAAAATGGTGAAGTTCAGAAATAAATATAAGTATCGAAATTTAGAAATAATTTTAAATCCCAAAGAATTACAAATGGTGAAGTTCAGGAAATTTATTTTTATATATCTTCTATAACTATATATTTTAGCAACGTGATATTTTGAAAGGGGGAAATTTAGTTAAGAGTTCCTTTTTAAAATTAATAAAATTGGCGAAGTTCAGAGAATTTATGAAAATTTAACCATAGCTGCTTTTTCTTAGATTTTAAATTTTAATCTTTGTAGCGAAGCCATTGCCTGGTTATCTTTATTCCTTTACTATCACACAACAGAGGAAATTTAATTTCCCATTGGTTTTATCAAGAATATAATTTAAATGTTGGCCTCCATTGTCAATAAACTGATTCAGACGAATTCGGAGGTTTTGGTGCACTCTTTCAAGCATGTTGACCGATATATTAGCAATGTGATAATACAGATCATACAGGAACTGTGGGCGATCGTTGAGATAATCCCACAGAAAATAATCACAGGTGGCTAAATTAGGTGAGCGTGTGGTCAGTTTACGTCCCCTCTCAGGGAGGTCAGTCGCCTGGGGAAAGCTACTCTCAAAAAATTCTGTGAGATCCTGGCGGTGTGGGCAGTGGCCACATCTTGCTGAACCACATATTTTTCAGTCCTATTTCTTAGAGAGCATGCAAATAAAAACCCTAGATCATTGTAAAAAAGGTGTGAATTCACGGTTAAAGCACGACAGTTTTCTTGAAAAACTTAGCGGCTATGATCCCTACTCTAGAAATTGCGCAACATATCGTGACACAATCCGAATGAATGAGCCTCTCATGAAGTTCTCTGTGATTTGTTTCACTCCAGTACCGTCTATTCTCTTTATTAACATAGCTACTAAGGTAAAATGTGCTTCAACAGAGAAGAAAACAAGTGGTGGTTTATTAAGGTATCAACCAACTGCTCACATGATGTTTGTCTGGTTACATAATCACGTTCATTCAGATGTTAGACCAAAATAATTTTTTATTGGTGAAAATGGAGTTAATCGTGAGTAAGATGCAAAGGGCAACTGCATGTTTACGAGCAGCAGATTTGGGAGGCCGCAGCATAGACTAACCAACTCATTTGACATTTTTAGGTGTTGTAATGGTCCTCGTAGGTCTTTTTTTTTCTTTTGAACACATTCCCAGTTTCCCCCACGGCATTGACCCACAATATACTCGATTTGAGATCAGGAATGGTGCCTTGTGGTGGAATTTTGAGCTGACGACGAAAGGCGCGTTGCACCACGATGAAGGAGTGGTGGTTAGAAAAAAACGCCCCTACGTTAAAAGCGCGCTGCTTCCTTAACGACAGCCTGTTTGCAACTGAAACGAGTGTGGACACAAATCACCCATCCAGTTCTTTTATTGAGCCCATCTTCACCTCCCGTAAACATTCTTAACCACGCCTTCTTCTTTTCAAATAAGGACGTTCCTATCCCAATGAAAACTGGAAAAGAAGCATTTTGGTTTTGTATCCAAGTCATAAGCGTGGTCTCCTTGAGTTACAAAATTAGAGGCGATAAATTATAAAATATGCCGAAGATGTTGTGTGGATTCCATTTACGAGGTTAAGTCGATCCATATATTTGGCGAGTCTAACGGAATATCAAATAGGCAGAGAGAGAGCGCCAATCTCACGTTTACTTTGAAGGTGGAATTTATATTAATTTTTGAAAGCTGGAAATTTTAACATCAATTTCAGTTGAGAAATTAATTCGGGGAAATTTAACCACTAATTTTACGAGTGTAAATTCTATATAGATTTATAGCCTGCAGAGAAGGGGGTTTTCGAATCTGTGATCATATTTCCCTATTGAAAAGTTGCTTGGAACTTTAGATAAAATTCACCTAATAATTTATCATCAGAATATTATTACTTAATTTAACAGTTATATTAGTATATTTATAAGCAGACACCCTATACAGAAGGATTAATTTTCAATACAATTCGTTCTTTTTATAGAAGCATAAAAGTAATTTTGCTGAAAACCATTAGAACTCTTCAGGTTAGATTTAGAAAACGTTCTAGCAAAATAAAATAAATTTAATCCTAACAAAACGAATAAAAGGTGTTTAACAATGGATATATTTATAGAGCCTTACATCCACGAAAAATATGTTCTAAAAAAAAAAGGATTCTCACATTGAGAAGTAAAAGGTGAAAATAGAATTTAACAAAGCAGAGCGCAGTATAGATCCTTCATACTTTCTTATCTCTTTCTTTTGGATCGAAATGCTTAATATAATAGGTATCATTCCCCCTAGTTTATATTTAATATTATTAATGCAAGTTACATATATCTTTCTACGTGAATTTTTTATAATTTTCGAGCTTATGAAACTTATAGTAAAGTGTTTACTTTTTGTTTCAAAAAGGAAAGGGTTATTTTCTAATTTATTATAGCTAAATGTATTGAAAGGTGGTAGTATTCTCTTGAAACTTACCTTGTCTTTGTACTCTGACTAATGATATTGGGAAAATAAGCTATTTTTCATAAGATTGAGAAATATTTGGTGCTGATAGATGATAAAGAATTTCCAGAACTCTTAGAGATTTTTAAGATCTTTCAAGAATTCTTAGAATTTTCAAGAAATATCTAAAAATTATACTGCATTATATACTGGGAACCTAAGCTCACCAGTAGAGTTAAGGTATAATTGCTTAAATAAATACACAGCTAGGATTCATTTATCAGAGATGGCATCAAGTGTGTAATGGTAGAAGAGAGAGATATTTTGCCATTTTTGTTGTTAATTTATCAGCGAAAAATAAATCTGCATCAACATCTATTATGAATAATGCGACTAACACCGCATATATTAGCCTGGCTGTCGCTGGACAATTTCAAAGTCTGGCCACTGCATTTCCATGCCTAACAATTTCAAGCAGTTAAGATGGATAATTGATAGCTTGCATGAAAAAATCTTCATACTATAAGATTTTGACGAATTTAAAAACAAATAGTATTGTTATTAACTTGATTTTGAAATAATCATAATGCTATAGAAAAATAATTTCAGGTCTGAAAAAACTTGCAAGAACATCTCATACCTTAGTCATGGCTTAAATAAATTAATTTATTCATAATAACTCATATCGCCAAACACGCTCCACTGGATATGGAGAGCAGCCCTCTTCACAAGTGAGGAAGAGGCAAGCGATGGAGGTAGGCGTTATATGTATCTATATCAAGCTAAAATTTTTCGAGGTCCAGATAAGGAGAGAAACACTATAAATATACCAACTTAAAAGACTTCAACGACTTGATCAAAGAACTTCCTTAGTCTGACAATTCCAAAGCCCAGATTTTTAACTTTAAGCTCAATCATTAGATTTTGCGGATGAAAATGTGCAAATAACAAATTACAGAAGGCATCTCTTAGGTTTTTCAAGCTTCTCTACCCGTCAGAATGGGCTCTGCTTCCGCAAAAACGTCAATATTCATAGGTTGTGGAAACTAGAATCTCTTAAGCAAAGACCTGTTTTGTCTCTTCATTGATAGATCAACGAGGATCTCCAAATGGTTCTGATCCTTAACGAAAAAAAGTATTCTTCTATTTCTTTGGTTCCCTTGCTACACCTCAAAAAGAAATACATCAAAATTATAGAACTTGCTAGAGACCTCGGTTATTTTGAGTGGCTGGATCACAAGGAGGGGTATTGTTCATGCCTTTGCATTTAGAATTGTATTGTTATGAAGCAATTTGTAACACCTGTTGATGTGAAAGTATAAACAGGATTTTTTCTTAAAACTATAAATAAGAAAGTCACTAAAATAGCTTTATTTCCTCAGCAATTTCTTTTTTTTAATTTCCGTGAATAAAGGAACGTAGCTGAGGGTATAAAATATTCAAAAATCCAATTACTGTCAAGATTCGAAAAGGATTCCTTTATTATGTTTATTTTCTCAACTACAAAATATGATGAAACAAAAAACAATCAGCTAGCTCAAACTTCGCTTTCAAAAAAGAGCCCAGAGGCAATTTCTAGATATAGATATTCATAAGATAGGTAGAGAGGAAATCAGGGCTCTTTGTGTTGGAAGAAAAGGACGTTAATGTTGAGCCGTACCTCTCGGTAACATTAAATAAAAAATAATTGTTTTCTCTTTGAAGCTACAAACAAATTACATACAAAGGAAGAGGTAATAAATTTTAAAGAATAAACTCCACTTCCAAATATTTACAGAATCGAAAATTAAATTAAGAATATATGAGAAAAACATGATAATGAGCCGGGCCAAAAAAATTTAGCTAATAAACCTTAAAGAAATAGTAAACAAATTGTCATAAGCAATTTTCACTATTTTCAATAAATGTCTTACCAAATGAATAGTTACGAGAATGTTCAAAGATGCAAATATAAAGTCAATTTTCAAAGAACTCATAAAAATAAATCCTTATATTTAACCAATTAGTCATACTATGTTCATTGGTAAACCATTGAAGTTAATTCTAAGAGATTGTCTCATGACACATTGAATGACTTGGAATGCAGATTCTAATTCATTGCAAATGATACCAATGCTTTACCAAGTTAAGGCTGTAGATGAACTTAAGTTAAACTTAAATCAACATTATAAAAGACTTTCTAAAACTAAATGCGTAAGAAATAGGTAAGATAGTATTAAAATGGGTCAAAGACTGGAGGAACAAGTGTAAGCAGAGATATGTTGCAAATATAAATTTTCAACGAATGAATCTGTTCTCGCCAAAATTTTTATTTTAATATAGGAATAAAAACAATCTCGAACCGAATATCTGCCACCTGAAAAACGCTAACGGACAGCTGCCACCTAAATAAATGCCGCCATGGAAATTTGTCACCAAGGAAAACCTCCAATAGGGATAACTGCTTCCTGCAGTTCTGCCAATCTGGGAAATTCCAATTTGAGAAAAGTGAAGCGATAATAATACTATCTGCAAATTCAATTTAAAACAGACAAAAGTTGATGTTTCCTAAAAATAATTTAAAGTGCATATTTAGAAGTTGTTTCCGTAGAAAAGCGTTGATATTCGTGATCTTTAAGTCTGAATCTAACACAACTCGTGGCTTTTGGTGATCGCTGACATAGCACCTGCGGTAGGGAGAGTTACATTAAATATAGACTCTTTCGAAGGAAACTTTGAAAGAGTCATGTCCCTGAAATAGCAATAACATATGAAGCCAAGAAGCCATCTGCCTATCTATAAATGTGCACCGTAAATCTTTATGCATTCTCATGCACACATACATACCCATACAAACTCGTTATAACTTCTTCATTCAATAAAGTAAATTATATCTAAATAGCTAGCTATGTAAGGCGTTTATCCATTAAATAAAAATAAATTCATTTATTTTGACATGCATACGTATAATAACACATACGCACAGAGGCACACACATATGTACAAACAATACTAGAAGAAAAAAAGCTGTTTGATTATACACACATGGATAAGAACACGCATACATAGCCCCCTTAACTTCCAAAACTATATATTAAAAATGACTAGAATTTTACTCGCATGTACAAACACGCATGCATATACATAAGTACCTACATATGTAGATATCAAATACACAAAATTACAGAGAATATAGTAAGCGTCTATTTTAGAGTTTAAATATAAAGATTGATTATGCGATAAACACAGATATGGATTGACTTTAGGAATAAATCCAACAACATTTTATATGTAGAATGTGATAGAACGGTTTGACGCCACTTAATTTCAACCGTTATCACATATTGTTTAAAAAAACGAGGCTACCCACGTGCATCTTAGCCTTGAAGCCGGGCGCATTAGAGCCGCCACCGGAGTCAATGTTTAAACAAGAAGGTTTATCTTCCCCCGTTCGCCCCATACGATGACCTCGCCAGATTGAGTTAGGCTTATGGGCAGATAAGGTATTGTTCTCAGGCGCGGCTGTGCATTCCTTCGAAGCCCTTACTCCATTGTCTCCTACGCCAAGGGGATGTCCCGACTATTTATATGGAAACTTTACCACTAAGATCAGATCCGAGATCCATATTTTCTTCGCGAAACATCACTACGATCCACTCTCACCTTGTGCACCAAGGGTCCTCGACCTCCAGATCCACCATCGCTTGTCCAGAAAGAGGAAAATATTCCTTGAGTGCCAAGGTTCGAGCCTTCGTGACGCCAAGTCCACAAGGCTTCATCTTTTGTTCAGAAAGATAACAACGTTAGAACAGCCATTGTTCTTTCGAGCTCGTAGTCAAGAAACGGTTCTCACCACCCCTTTCTGTTGTTCTGAAGAGAACAACTTAGAACAGCCATTGTTCTTCCAACCCGTTCGCCAAGAAACGGTTCTCACTCTTCCCCCTTGTTGTTCAGAAGAGAACAACATTAGAACAGCCATTGTTCTCGAGCCCGTAGACAAGAGACGGTTCTCACCCCCCTGTTGTTCAGAAGAGAACAACGTAGAACAGCCATTGTTCTTCAAGCCCGTTCGTCAAGAAACGGTTCTCATTCCCAAGACGCCACGTCAGGATCATTTAATTCCCCTCCCCTTTGGCTGGAACTCGCCAGCGGACCGAAAATTCCTTTACGTCGCCTGCCTCTGCACAACAAGTGTAATTACTCAAGCCTAACGTTACCTTTGAGTATTTAACCCTTTTGTCAACCCTATCCTGTGCTTTAAATGGCTTAGCGAACCATCCCATCCCTTTAATTTATATTTGTTTTACCTTTTTAAATCTCTCTTAATTCTCAGATTAGCTAGATTTCCCACGACCCTTTCCAATTCTCTGTTTATGTCAATATTTTCCGTTTTGTGTGTTGTTGATAGTTTTTATTAATAAAAATCTATTTTATTAATGATAGCCATATTATTATCCTTAAGCTCAGTTCCACTTCTTAAGCATATCTAAGATAAATAATATCGGTCAACCCAGACAACCATGCAAGCTTAAGATAATTAAATAAGTTTCCTCAACGAATAGTCATATATGGTATATCGTCGAGAGTCCATTCTACGACATAGAATAAAATATCTCTTTATAAATAATTTAATGAAAACTGATTAAGGTTGTTATTCCACATGGAATAAATAATGATCTGTCTAGTTTGAACTCCTTTTAGTAAAGTAATTTAAATTAAACTTAGGGCTTGGTATTATTCCTATTCGGGATTTTTTTCAAATTCAACAGGTTGAGAATAGATTCTGTCTCGTTGGCTTCATCTATATCAAGTATTGTACATATTGTAGGTATGTGAACAGCGTCATCAATTATAACTGCAAAACCATAGCACAGATAAGCAAAGACGAGTTAGTACATCATTACTATGACCATAACTGCGCCTCTGATACAATTTGAAATCAAAATTTAATGCTACCAAAAGAAATAAACCAAAAAGCTATTAATACTCTGGAAACTAAACAAAAACTATTCAAATAGGAATAAGAGGGCATTTCTGAAAAAGTTAGTGCGAATTTACCAAGTATTGAGTATATTAGGCGTGTAAAAAAAGACAGCCAAGTTGTAAAAGCCCTGCATCCCGTTTAAATTAACTTAATAGAGATGTTTATTCCCTCTGAATATAAAAAGATAGATTTCTACGAGGAATGCATGCTTTACGATCTCTTCAAGGGAATCTTGATTTGTATTTTTAACAGCCATATGCATCAAAGTCCTATATCTAGTCTAAATGGTCTTGCGATGGAATATAGTTGTGCCAACCTTTATTAACAAGCTTTATACAATTCATAGTCTATGCAAAAGTAAATAATTCAATGCTTTTATGCTATTCTGTCCGACAAAATTAAATAGAGATAATTATTTTTCAGCAACTACTACCAATTAACAGGCTTATTAATCCGATATCTATTTCTACTAAATACAGGCTGGCTGCAAAGAACGTAGTCCAAAAATTCTTTCAGAATACAATAATTACAGTAGGCTTTTTTTAATTTCCCTAAGCCTTATATCTCAAAGTGAAATCGGAATGATTGCAAGCAAGGTATCAGTACTATTGCATTTTTGCTTTCAAAAGGTTTAGGCTTTCAGCAGTATCTTTTGTTCCTTCAAAAATGTAATTAGTGCATTTGCAGAACTGCAAGAAATTATGCGTCAGGAGGCAGATTTAGTCCAAAATCAATTCAAGGAAAATTACATTACAAGCTTAAGCCACCGGAACAGAGCAACGTCAAGTTTTTCGATTAATATATTGATGTCGTAGAATAGACTCTCGACGATATAGCATATATAACTATTCGTTGAGAAAATTATGCAAATATTTCAAGTGCGTGGTAATCTGATTGACCGAGATTATTTATCTTCAATATGTTTAAGAAGTGGAACTAAGCTCAAGGATAATAATATGGCTATCATTAATTAAACTATCAACCACACACAAAAAAAAATGTTTACATAAACGGAGAATGGAAAGGGTCGTGGGAAAATCTGACTAATCCGAGGATTAAAATTAGGAGACATTTTCAAAGGTAAACAAATAAAAATTAAAGCGATGGAATGGTTTGCTTAACCATTTAAAGCACAGGGTAGGGTTGACAAAAGGTTAGATAATTCAAAATAATGCTCAGCCGACGTAATTACAAAGTTGTTGTGCAAAGGAAGGCGATGCGAGGGAATCTTAAGTCCACTGGCGATTTCCAGCAGAAGGGTTCCTCGGGGGTTGTCCTTAGCGAAGGGGAAGGACTGTCCCTCAAAGAGTGAAAGCGAAGTCTGACTCGGAGATACGAGCCATCTGTGTGACAGCAAATTGGGGATATTCTAAATAAACAATGGAGGTTATCGTTGAAACCAATCGTTCTCTTGAAGAACGTTAAAAAGGGGGAATCAAATTATCCTGACGAGATGTCTTGTGAATGAGAACCGTTTCTTGACCAACGGGTTCAAAGGACAATGGCTGTTCTAACGTTGTTCTCTTCTGAACAACAGGGGGGGGGGTAAGAACCGTCTCTTGTCAACGGGCTCAAAGAACAATGGCTGTTCTAACGTTTTTCTCTTTCTGAACAACAGGGGGGAGAGGGTGAGAACCGTTTCTTGTAAACAGGCTCAACGAACAATGGCTGTTCGAACGTTGTTCTCTTTCTGAACAACAGGGGGGGGCCTTATTGACTTGGCGTCTCGAAGGCACGAACCTTGGCCCTGAAGGGATATTGTCCTCTTCTGGACAATAATGGTGGATCTCCTGGTGCACAAGGTGAGACGGGATCAGCGTGATGCCTTGCGAAGATAATCTGGATTTGATCTGATCTGATTGGGAAATGCTCTTGTATAAGTACCCGGAGCCATCTCCTTGGCGTAGGGGACAATTGAGTGAGAGGCTCGGGGAATGCTCCGGTCGCGCCTGGGAAAATACCTTGTCTGCCCGTGTCGTAGAATTCTTTATGATAAAAACCCTACTTACCTGACACCACTTTTATTTAGTGTCGTAGAATGCCCCCCCCCTTTTTGTTCTATCTCTAAGAGTGCTAAGAGTGTCTAATATATATTGATATTATAAGAATATCTTAAAGAGCAGAGCCATTACCAAACACGTAAGGATATAAAAGATACGCCCACTAATTCACAAAATAAACTTATATTTTACCTTTATCACTTGAATACATAATCTTTATACATTAACTACAGAATAGTCTGAATATTATCATAAACAAGAATTAATTAAATTAGTTGACCCACAAAATTAAGTTAACGTTTTCTTTACACACAACAATAATATAAGAATTAGGCTTACAGACTCATGTGAAGTTTAAAGGGCCTCAGAAATGTTATTGACTCACGACGCGTGCCGTGCGTCCAGTTGTAGATGGGCGAAATTCTACGGTTGTTTTGGCGATGGTGGCAGCTGGGGGGTCCACACGTTCTTCCGGGGGGGAAGGGTTCTTCAAGGACGAGAACCAATACGGTGCCTTATGCAACACCTAGGCAGTCGTGGTCTCTCTGGCGAAAGTGAGTCGAACTTGTTTCTTAAATCAAGTTAACTTGGAGTGCGGTGTGATCACCGAGTAACGAGCTCGAGGAGGAGCTTTTCTCCTTCGTTACTTATTTCCTTATGGACGAGGACTGAACTCGGGAAGGGTCTTCTTCAAGGGCGAGGATAACGGAGGGGGGTTTCTCTGGCGAGAATAAGTTACTTAAAGTTTGGTGTGGCCACCGAATAACGGGCTCGAAGGGTAGCCTTTTCCTTCTTCTTTTCTTAATTCCTCAAGGACGAGGAATACCCCTGGTGTTTAAGGTGCACCAGGATATGAGGAGTCTCTCTGGCGAGAGTAAGTCGAACTTACCAAAGTTAACTTATCGTTTGGTTTGATAACCAGGGACTTAGCTCGAAGATGAGCTTCTTCTTAGCCCCTTAAGATAGGTAGACCTGCCTCTCTTGCAGGGTGCTTCTTGGTCTGGCGAGCCAAGTACACTACCTCTCCAGTCTCGGTAGCTCGGTTGTGGATCCGAGGACTTCGTCACCTAGAGACTGACGTATACTACCTCCTTCTTCTTTTCTTAATTCCTCAAGGACGAGGAATACCCCTGGTGTTTAAGATGCACCAGGATATGAGGAGTCTCTCTGGTGAGAGTAAGTTGAACTTACCAAAGTTAACTTATCGTTTGGTTTGATAACCAGGGACTTAGCTCTAGGATGAGCTTCTTCTTAGCCCCTTAAGGTAGGTAGCCCTGCCTCTCTTTCAGGGTACTTCTTGGTCTGGCGAGCCAAGTACACTACCTCTCCAGTCTTGTTAGCTCGGTTGTGGATCCGAGGACTTCGTCACCTAGAGACTGACGTATACTACCTCGATTTTCCCTAAGAGTTCCTCATTTATACCTCGCACCCCCACTGGGGGAGTGTTAAGGGGGAGAGGGGCTTGAGGATGGCCCCAGGAGAGTTCTTTTTCTAAACGGTCTTTCCCACGAAGTCAAACATCGGCTCCTCGTTACCCATCGAGATTGGTAGAAACCCGTCTCCAATTTGTTGTTCAACGTGAAACTGGATCTCACTCTCCTGGGGGAGATCTTACCTTTTTGACCTTTAGGGTCTTTCATGGCACCAAGTTGTGCCACGTTGTGGTTACGCTTTTGACTCGCCGATGCCTGGGGCGGATGTCCTTGCGGTAACCGCCTTGGGACTGCATCAAGAGTAAACGGAGGGGGGGGGGGGACCATTCTTCTACAGCCCGTAAGCCTAACTCAGTCTGGCGAGATCGACGAATGGAGGCGAAACGGGGGGGGGGGGACTGCCCTTCTTGGTTAAATATTGACTTAGGCGGCGATAACGCACCCTGCTTGCTTTCGAAGATGCATGTGAGTAGCAATGTTTCTAACCATGTGATAGCGGCTGAATTGAGGCGGCCTCAGACCGTTCTATCACAATCAACCTCAGATGAACAACTCTTGATAAGGTTCACATATCTATCGACAAGAAAGCATTACATCATGTCATAAAGGATAATAGGTTTAAAGGTTTCAAGCATGAAAAAATTGATTTCTACTAACAATACGTGGAGCCCTGAACCACTCACTGGTCAAAGAATAAAAAATAAATTGTTTACGTTTCATTCTATTATAATTACTAACATTAATGAGAGACCCGACCCGCTTAAATATTGAAACTTTGTATATTTAATTGAGTCTGAACTAAAATTAGTCATAGATAGACCTTGCCATTTTCTTTATAACTGTTCTCTAGATTTAAGAACGTGTATACACCTGCTTATCTGTTTACACGAGGTCCGTATGAATTTTAAAATCTGTTGGTTTAACGAGGGATAAGCCTTGGAAAAATAAGGAAACTATAATTATAAAGATCAGGCTCAAATTTTTTTCATGACACAAAATTGGAATAACTGCTTAGAAATATCGTTAAAACAATAAAAAAGTAAGTGTGTTTAAATGTGAATCGATAAATATTCATTGGAAAATATATTTACAGCAATAAGAGTTGTGACACAAATTCCTTCTCTATAGCCTCTCTTCAATTTACAGGTCCTTTGCCTGTGATTTCCACCCATTCTCTTCTTTCAAATCCCTCCATTTCACCTGTATTTTCTCTTTCTGTTTAATGAACTGAAGCAAGTGGCACATTTTTTACTGCAAATTTGTCCAGATAAAGAAGGAACCTCTCACCTGCCTTGCGAGATGAGTGAAAAGTTGTTTGTAAAAAGTAGAATATTAAAAGTTTCAGGTGTTGGGAAACCACAAGTATTCTTGATCCAAGTATAAAAGCCTATACCTGATCTCGCGTGGTAGGGTCAAAGAGGGAAGAAATTTAGAATGATAAAGTGATGGACAACAATAAAATTTGGTGTTGATTCCCTCAAACGTATTTATCCAAATTTGATTAAAATAAAATACTTGATTGTGTAATGAATGGTTACGTCTTGAGAGACCACTCAAAGTAACATAAGTAGGCTTTTCTTTATTTGAGCCTCCTAGTGACTTATTTAGCTTTCTACTTTCTTTTATCCTAAGTTGTTGAATTAGTTTTCCTTTCCAAATCTCATACATAGTATAATAAATAGAAATATTTGAAGGTAAATTGAAGAAACATTAAAACTAAGTAAATTGGATCGACTTTGCGAAACTTGGGAGTGAAGTTTATTTCTTTGTTTTGAATTTTTATAAAGAACTTCGAAAATCCATAGACATACAACTCCATTCCTTTGTCAACTTTCAGAATTAAGCCAGGTCGGTAAAAGAATTTTGACGAGAATTAATAAAGTTTTCCCAAAACATCCTCATATCTCGAAATATTATAACTTTTTGCTCTTAAAAAAGTTTTTAACCATTGCTGACCTGAGGTGAAAAGTGAAGCAAATCCAATTTAGAGAGAAAATATCGATAAAATTTAGTGCCCCATTACAGATATCTGTGCTGAAGAAGGGAGAGAACGATAATGGTGCCTGGTCACTCCAGGCACAAAACTAATAAACCAATGGCATTATTGATCTAGCCTTTGAATAAAACGACGAAAGGTTCGATTTTGCAACATATATAAGTCCCAGAAAATTGAAGGATGAACCTTCATTAGCCACGTTTGAGTTTAATCAAGCAAGTTGATTCAAAGCATATAAATGTAATCTTACGGAAGTTTTGTGCAAATTCCCTAATAAACTCAAGAAAACCCCGACAAAAATCAACATATAATAAAAAGAGGTTTCTCTTTATGATTATCACTTTCCTAATCTTATGCACTCCTTTTAAATTTTTTTGGCTAATTTGTTTTCTTTGTTCTTGCCTTGATTTTATCACTTCCTCGCTTCCTATCTAATCGTTTCATCCAGTACTCAATAATAGCATATAATATAAAGAAAGTTTCCTTTAGTTATAAAGTTTTTAGAATAATATAGCCAGAAATTTATTAAAAACTCACAAGGAATTCAATTTCTTTTAGGGTTAATTGCTAATTGTGACTCATTCAAAATTGCAATTATGAGTAACAAAAATGCATAATTGTTGAATTTAAAACAATCATTAAAAAACAGGTTTATACAAGAAAAAACACTCATTCGTGCATTGTGCTTTCAATCATCCTTATTTCCTTCTCAAAACAATTCTCATAAAATGAACATTCACTTAATAATCAGGCACCCATAGTTATTCTAATGGTTTCTAGATAGAGCTTTTTAACCACACGCGTGGAGTTTGGAAGACCATTATTCATAAGTATACAGCAATCAAGTGGTCATTACTAGATTAAACAACCTAATGTTATAGTTTACCAATTTAGGATTTTTCATGAACCATAATAAGCCTATCAAATCAAATTGTCTTTATTTAACTTTAGAATCTATGTTCAACTTTTCAACATATGAATTTTGGGGGGCTTAAAATCTTTGAAATTTTGAATCAATTGTCTTAAAAATTTTTTTAAAACAACTAGAAAATACGTTATAATATATGAAGGTATCGAATATTTATTATGTTACTAATTATTGCTAATGCTTCTCATTCACTGCATTAATAACTTCTTGAATTATAATAATACCATTAATCAGCGTACAAAACAATATCTAGAAGCGATTCTGACTATAATCTTACTTCAAAATTTCATTACAAATTAAAACTATTTAATTGAATTCATCTAATCAAAGTATTGATTATGCAATAAAGTAACAGTAAAGAGTTAAAAAAGATCGACATTTTAACAATAAACTATTTAGAATTCGGAACAAGCCATGTTTAGAGCCAAGGGCATTTTAACGTGATATTTATCTAATTTTCAAATTTTTCTAAAAAAATAGAAAGGAAACGGTGATTTTGTTACAATACTATTATCCCGTGATTAAATATATTATTTTAATTACGATGGTAAATCGATATTTTGAAACAAATATATATATATATATATATATATATATATATATATATATATATATATATATATTATCTTTTTCAGGATAATAGAGAGAAAACTATTAGCATTTTTCAGGAAAAGTATGGAAGGTAATAAAGCGAAAATTACCTCTAAACAACATAATAAAAAGAGACCGAAATAAATTACAGTGATCGCCTTTTTCAAATTAAGGAGTGTAATGATTATTTAATTTAATCGGGCTCACCATAAATCATTTGGTGTAATTATGTCTCTCTTTGAAGATTTCAGAGAGATAAATATGAAAGAAAAGAGCTTAAAAACTCCTTATTTTCTGATAGGAGAACTTAATTTGCTCTAAGCACGTGACTGTTTGCCACTTTCGTAATGCTAGAATCTCATTATGTAATTACTAATAACTAATGTTCTTTAATTCACTACAGTTGAAATGAATAGTTAGTATATTTTAACTTCGATTAGATGTATCATTCTTACCTTTTCCTCCTTCACAGCAGTCCACTTAAAGTGACTGCTACCTCGGGCATAATGTGCGTGTATCATTGAGATACTATCCTTACCTTCATATGGTACCAAAAAATTTCAGGCCATAAAGTTTACTTGGTCTTTCATAACATCTATGGCTGTTCTGCTGTTTCAAGTTGTCTTCTTTGAAAAAATATCCATTGCAGTTCTGTGCGACTGTATGTACAGTCTAAGGGAGCGGCCAAATGAGAATTCCTTTTCCTGAATGTCTGAGGAAGCCTGTCAAATTTCGAACAAAAATCGTGGTGTGGGTAGCCATTTTCGAGTAGGGAACCAGTCAATAACAATTTTTTGATGGTAGTATGAAAGAGGTTAACTATATAGAGGTACTTCAACTTCACTTCTTGCTTCAACTCAATGAATGATATAGTGACAAAAAATTAATATTTCAACAAGATTCGGCCCCATATCACACAGTTTAATGAGTTTTCCTCTAAATGTCGTTGATACCTTGCTCCAGCGTAATAAAATCAATAAACTTGTAATTAAATAAATTGGTTTAATTAATCTTAATGTAAAAAGATTCAAATTATTAAAAACACATAATAGTTCTGCCCCTACTGTATATTAAACAACGCCGAAACAAGGAACGATAGTCAATTATGAACGACATTAATGTATTTTCTGAATAAGAAGTCGAAATTTTTAAATGATGCTTAAAAGAATATTAATAATTTCTTTATATAGAAGATTTGCATTATTTCGGAAAAATATGAAATATAAGAGAATATAAATTCATAGAAATATCTAAATATCGGAATATATATGCGGCCATTTATACCCAGATACCAACTTGTCCCTAATTGTTCTTTAATTGCTACATGAAAAACTGAGCTTAGAATCTCGTCACCTATGAATTACTATATTTTTCTAGATATTCCATCTGGCTGTATCACGGCTGGCATTCTGGATCTAACAGAATTTTACATTATTGCTCAATCTGTTGGAGTTTATTTCCAAAGTTAACCATTTGCTCAAAAATATCATCCATCCAAACTCTTGTGAACAATGCTCAGGAAATTTTGTGATCTCATTTTAGTTTTCAAGCAAGAATTCGGTAAAAAATCTTAAATGCTGATTTTCATTATTTAAAAAATAATAGGAAAGTTAATTTCCTTAAAGATTTACACTTAATTAATTATTGTTTCAAATCAACCTGGCAATATCAAGTATTGCAAACGATACATGAGCAGAAAAATAAGGAAAAATAATGGTGATTTATGCTTAGAAAGTATTTCGCTATATGCAGTATTTGATTAATTAAATTCTGTTTATGCGGTTTCCGACACGACTGTCATTGTATCAAGATCAAGTAAGGGGTAGAATTATTATAAAAATTTTACCTTCTAACAAGGAATTTAATACTTTTAGATGAACATAAAACTGTATTTAATCTATATCACAAAAAATTGTAAATATTTTACTAGGGTGTATAGTTTTGTACTCAGAGGAATAAAATATTTGCCTAATTAAAGGCAATAATAATATAATCGAAGTTTGTTATTCTTTGCTAGTTCTTATCTTCAAAGGTTTCATGCTGAAGTAGGAAATCATGTTAAATTTAAATTATTTGGCTTTTATCTCCAAATAATCCAGATTGTCTTTGATTCTGACCTTAATCACCGAATTGATTGGAAAAATCAAACCTGATGCCTTCACTTAGTCTTGCTTTGAAATTTGACTCTGCATACCAAAATATTTTTTCGAACGATAAAGAAACTTTCGATAGATGAGTGAAGTTGTTTTTCTTCTTGCTTTAAGCAGGAAATGATTCTCCCTTACGTCTACATGCTTATAAAGTCTCTAAAAATTCATAACGGCTAAATATAGTTATTAAATAAATTGTGTGGGGCAAAAATTGTTCTCTTTTATTCCTAATATCTGTAAAAATATTTTTATTATCCATCTTATCAACGCCTCTTATCAAATTTGTATTAGAAAAATACATCGTGACAGATTACTACTACATTATCCTTTTTGAGCTGTCAAGAAAGGCAAATAGAATTATCATTTGTTTCTATGTACTGTATAGTAATTTGTGGAAACCGAAGCATGAAATTAACATGCTATATTGTGCTAATAGTTTTGGTTAACATGATCAAATCTAAAATCTCTTTTATTATTTTTCTCTATAACTTGGTTAGCATAAGAGTGTATATTTTGTAGAATTACCCAAAATAGAAGCATTTACTTTGAGATTCATTTCCCCAAGTGGTATCATGCTATCATTAAAAGTGAGAAAATAATAAAAAAAGGCTGTAAACTTCTTTTTTATCGAAACATCTGACTGTTAATTACTGATATCATTATATTTTCTAAGATAGTGGAGAAACTTTATTAAATAACTATTATTGGTTCTAATACTCTAGGTGGTAGCCAAATATTATCAATTTCTTTGATATTAGCACGTGTGTAAATTAAATTTCAGACTACCTTATATACATTTCACCGAGTTAAAATAGAGCCTGAAATAAAAGCCAAAACTTGGGAGATTTATTTATAGTATATGAATATGGTTTCATATACCCATTCTATTGTTTTCTTAATATTATTATTGTCCTTAACGTGGATATATGTTTAAACTTTTGTTAATATTTGCCTCTACAAAGTGTATATACACAATATAGCACATCTATATCTTGGGATTATGACCAGAACACAGTTATGAGGATGTTTCTAGTACTCATTTCAGCTATGAATGCCTAATAGATGTTTAATATGCATATATTAACAAAGAAATTAATAATAAATTTAGGCCTAGCAAGATCTATTCCTTTAAGGAAGAGGCATCTTTGGATTTGCCTCTTAATTTTATAATATCATCAGCATTATTATTTTAATATTTAACTCTAGAATATCAATAAAGGCTCAAAGACCACTGTTTACGTATTGTACACGTTTATTATGTCAGTTCTACAGAGCATTAGGAGCCAACTGCGAGCTCGTTATCTTTCCTCGAATACATTTCATCACTCAAAACACACAGAACTTTGTTACCATAATTATAATTCAACAAAAGTTCTCGAGCCATGATTTTGTAAAGTCAATATTCATTTTGGCATTATTAAATTATTTTAGCTGCTTCTCAATTCTCATTGTTTTTTATTCTTAGAAAAGATTAAACGTTTGGGAGGTAAAGATCGGAGAATTTGAGATCTGCTTCAAAACGTTTTGAATTAATCATGATATTACAGCCGATCTTACTAAAAAAGGTAAAGTTACATGAAAAGGAAAATTTGTAAAGGTTTCAAATCTGCAACGTGTGACCGAACCTTTCGTTTAATATGTTTATTAATAAATTTATACAGATTAATAGTTATTAGTTAGTAAGACAGCAATGGAGTAACTGCATTTATAGTTGTGTTTTAATTTACATAATATATTATAAGCCTATTTGTCACGACGTTTACTATTGTTGAGGTTGACTATAGTATTGTTGTTGATACTTTGATACTAGATGCTCTCTAAAGGTGTTGTGGAAATATCCAATCATTCTACGCCCGTCACCCAGTTTATGAAGATAAAAAACTACCTGTTAAGACACAAGTATAGGCAAATTAAATCTACCCTACATATTAGACTCTATTTACTAAACCCTACTAACATTTTTATGGTGATAATTCTTGCCAAATCTCATACGTCACGTTATCTATGGTAAGGGTAGTTAATGTTTATTGTTGTTTGCGTTAAAAATATAATTGATAATATATATATATAAAAAACAAATCTAAGTTCTGACAGAAAGAAAGGTACAGAAACTTTGTATTGCAGAGTATATGACAATATAGTAAAGTAGAAAAAAGAAACTTGAGGCAAATGATCAAAGAGACAAGAAATACGAATTTTTTAAAAGAAAGAGAATGGGGCATTGCAAGATTACTAGAAACAAAGAGAGCAAAGGGCGGCACAATGAAGGGAATGCTTACTGAGAAGACATAATTATATATATATATATATATATATTTATATATATATATATATATATATTAAATTGGTGACGAGGATTTAGGAGCTGTGCATTCTCTATTGTTGGTGGGGTATTTTTGGCAATAAAATTTTTGTTATGTGTATTCTATTGTTAGTTTCGATGCTTTAGTCGAAGGTTTTAAGACCTGTATTATTACAGTTAAACTGTATTTTCTAGCTTACTCTATCACAGGAGAAAATAAAAGACCAACTTTTCGTACTTTGGTGGGACCTAAGGTTTTAACCATATTAAGTATCTGTTATCTCTAAAGGAGCCAGGCACTTGTAAATATCCTGATATTCTTGATGTTTTGAGGGAACATTAGAAACCCAAGGCAATTCTTATATATAAAAGATTTAAATTATATACTAGGAATCAACAATTGGGCAAAACGATTGCTAATTTTGTTACTAATATTAGAAGTTCTGTGCTCATAAACTGCTAGGAACAAAGTGAGGAACAAAAGCTCAACTTTCAAGCAAAAGCATACACTGTCTAAAGCTGAGAAGCTGGATGCAACATTGAAACCTTGCTTTGCTGGTAATTAGAAAGGAAATGTTAAACACAGATGTAGAAATGTTAATTTTGGTAAATGTAAAGCAAATACCAAAGGGGAGTATTTAGTGCATAAATTAGATAAGACTAAAATGACTTAGATAGATTCCTACTATGAGTATGTAGTTAATGTTACTCCTACTAAAATTAATCCTCTTCATGTCCACTTATTTTTCAATAATGTCCGTGTAACTATGGAATTTGATGCAGTTGCTGGATATTCCCTTAGTTTTAATTTAAGGCCTATTGAGTGTCACAGACTTATTCTTTATCCTTTTATATAAAGCTTAAGACTTATGGTGTTGTTCTCCATAAGATAGCAATCGAGATTTCAGTCTATGTTATACTTAATTCTACTAATTCATGTCAAGGTACAAATCTGTTGTTGAAGGATCAAGCCCCGGTTTTTAGGAAAAGATTTAATTATTTTCCTTTATATAAATTATAAGAAGCTCTTTGATGGAAATAATGTATAAACAATGAGTCAGTCCTAATAAAAAAATACCCAGCCTTTTTTTCTAATGTTCTGGGTTGCCTTAAAGGTAACTCCAAATTTCCCTTCTAATTTATGTAAGGTGAGAAGAGTTCCCTAGACAGTAATAGCTTAAGTGAAAAGAGAATTGTATAGATTGTGGAAAGAGATAGAATTTCCTCTATACCGCATTCTGCCTCGCTGCTGCACTCGTACTTTTATTGAATGCAAATGGATCTGTCATTTGTGGAGTATATCGGCTTACAGAATATGGAGCTGCTAGGTAGATAAAAACCCTCATTTCTAAGATCGAGAATCGGTTTAGCAGTCTCACAGGTGATATTCTATTTAATAAGCTAGATGTCTCAGGACCCCGTAAGGGGCGCGTCGATTTGCTATCCTGGCTGCCGTGCTGACGGGATCCAGCGCTCCGTCTGGCCCCAGCTTAGCCTCTCTTCCTTCCTCCACATAGCCTGTATTTCTCCCCTACTTCGTCGCTATTCATACAACCTCTTACACAACTTTCTCTGGTCAGCCTCTAATTTCACAGGGTAGATGCTGACCTTCTTCTCAAGCCAACCATTTCGGATCGAGACTGAGGGGGGGGGGGGGGGGCGACGTTCCCTAACCCCTGAGCTCCGGTTCGGGATAGGGGGTTTTTAACAACCTGCTTCATCCCCGCCCATACCTTCTTCACATCCATTTTCCTCTCCTCTTCACAATCTAACTTTTTACGCCGCGTCTAAGGTGGAGCCGCAATGCCGATGGACTTTCAGGCCACCAGGCGGGAGGGGAGGGTCCCAAATTGCGGTGCCTGGCTCTGCCAGGCCTGTAAGCACCTCTTGCAGTGCGGGCAACTGGGAGAGGTGATCAGCGATTGCATCCCGTGAAACAAATAGGGTCACCATGCCTATAGATGAACAACCCCCCCCCCCCCAAAACAACCTTCAACTTCCCTTGTTCCATCGACGGAGCCGCCTTCGGGCAGCTCCACAGAAAAAAATTGAGGTCTTTTCCCCTGTGCTTGCGCAGGGAAACCTCCATATTTCTTTAACTGGAAAGGAAGCTTACTTCTCTGCTAAACCTACGGGTTGAGGGGACTCCCCCTCAACCCCTTCTCTAGAGGGGCTTTCGTGAACCTACTTATTTCGAGCGGCATTGCCTCCTTTTCTTTCTAAGGCGACTTCCAAGAAAGCCAGCAGGTAGCCCATTGCTGACCGCCGCTTGGGTAAGCGGCTTGGTAAGTCAAACCCCCTTAGGGGGGAGAGGGAAGCCAGGCCCCTTCGGTCGCTTCACTCAAAAGACCTGCTGGCAAGAATATTAAACCTTCGCCGTGGCCAAGTCTTGTGCCCCCCCACACAAGACTGGTGACGCTACCAAGGGGACCTGCGATGTCCTTGGAGGGAATGGCCAACTGGAGGCCCCTCCTGTGATAGACATGGTCCTTGAGAAACCCAGCCTTAGACGGTAGGGCCTTCCATGGGAGGGAATCCGGGCTCGACGCCAAGCAAGGTGCTCCTGAAACGGTTGAGTGCTACAAGGCAGTACAAGGAGGGAGAGATCTTCTCTACCCGGTGCCCCTACGACCACCAGGACCTTCTCCATTTCGGAGAAAGACGAGACTGAGGCCGGTCCATCTGGCCTAAGGGCTCCTATTGGCGGAGGTGAGGAGAAGGTTCATTCCATGCCCTCCTCTCCAAAAAAGAAAAGGACGAAAGAGACAAAAAAGACTAAGAAGACTCGGGGATCCTCTCCATACGCGGGGGCGACTGGGACGGATGATCCTGCTGCCACTTTGGCAAGCAACCAAGCCAAGATCGGCACATCCTGCCCCTGTGCCCCCCCCGGTTGCGAAGCTCCTGACTAAGACCAAAAGTGCACAAGGTGGAGCCTCGATGACATCGGTGCCCCTAATTCAGAGGTTACCTCGCGTTTTCGAGCCCACTGGCTTTAAACGCTTCTTCGTTATTCTCACCACTGATGGCACCATCTCTGCCAAGGGCAACATGATCCATCAGACGATAGGATTAGCTAGTGCAATTGGTAGAGAGCCAAAGGTGACCCGTTTTTCAGACAGGAGCCTTCTGGCGAATGCGGCAAATACTGCCGAGCCGGCCAAGATAAGTGCTCTTCAGACACTTCATGACACCCCGGTGAGTGTGAGGCCGCACTCTACCATAAAATTTGTAAAAGGAGTAGTTTAGGCAAGGGAACTCGTTAAACTACTCCATTAAGCACATCACCTTAGACTTGGCCGACCATGGGGCGGTCAAGGTCGAACGTGTGATGAGAACACAGGGAAGGGCCTTCAGACCCACCCCTACACTCTTCGTCACGTTCGACTGTGACATTCTCCATGAGTTGGTGCGTGCTGTTTGTTACTGCTACCGCGTGAAGGAATTCGTACCACTGCCACGGCGGTGCTATTACTATCACCGCTTTGGCCATAGAAATCGATCTTGTAGACGTGCAAAGTCGGGGCAATCCGAATCTGTGTAAATTATTCCAAGGCCGCACACGATAAGTCTAAATCATGTGTGGCCAAGTGTGTCAATTGCGGAGAGCCGCACCCCGCTTTTTTGATGCAATGTGGTGCATATCTCCTCGAGAAAGAAATCCTGGCCTTTTAGGCCCAAGATCGAATCTAATTCCACGTGGCTGAGGACTTGGTCCTAGCGCCCAGCTCTGCCTCGGACGGCATATGCCTCAATAGTTAGAAAGGCACCCTTGCTCCTGGCCCATCCAGGCCAACGAGCACGGTTGTTTCCACGCCCATTCGGAGCCCTTCTGTGGGCTATACACAACCCAGGAGCTCCCTTGGTGAAGCTGGTGGCAAAAAGGGGTCATACCCAGCCCCAGCTGAAACCAGGGCTCTTCCCTCTTCCTCAGCGTGAACGTTTCCCGTAAGGCGAAATGGCCACGCGCATCCACCGAGTCGTTAGACTCACAGGAGACAACACCCTTGAAGATGGTCGCTAGGCCATCTTCCAGGGTTCCTAAAGCTGTCCCCTGAAAGGAGGACGGCAATAAAGGAGCTTCGGTTTCTTCACCAACGCCCCGAGGTGGAGCGAGTGGCTCGGAGATGGTGGTTTCTCGAAAAGAGGGCCCCCCGCCTCCGAAGCCCCAACGCCCGCCTAAGGTTTCGAGACGGAGGGAGGAAAAGACTCGCATGGCAAGCCCAACCTCCCCCAATAAGTCCTCGAAGGCGACAGCGCCTTTTGCAGTTTGTCCAGCCCACAGCGCCTGGGGTTCTGCCTCTGGGAAGCGTACAGCCATTCCCGTGAGGGTCTTCTGTTCGAGGAGGGCCCCCTCGTCTCCTCCGAGCTAGGCCTGGAGGGCATATTCCTTTAATGGAATTGCTGTGGACTCTGGGCCAACTGCGAGGAGCTCCGGAGGCTCGTCTCTTCCCGTTCCCCGTTAGCTATCTTTTGCAGGAGAACATGCTAGGCGCGTGCCCTCTTCCCGCTCTTCCGGGGTATAAGGGTCTTGCGAGCCCAACAACGCGGGATGGCTGGGCTGGGGGATGCGCGGTTTACACCTGGCATAAGGTATCTGTTGTTCCTCTCTCTTTAGATACCTCCTTTCAGGCTGTGGCTGTGCAGCTGCTCCTGGATAGGAGGTATACTATCATTTGTGTGTACATTCCACCGTCAGCTTACTTTGACGCGGGGAACTTCCGCCGCGTCATGGCATGGTTGCCGAGGCCCTTTCTCTTGCTTGGAGATCTGAACGGCAGGCATCCTCTTCGGATGCACAGCCTGATTTTGATTGGACGTTGGTCGATGACCTCTATGGTAGTGATCACTTTCCCATTCAAATATTATTTTCAAGGCAACTACCGCCTGAGAGCACGCCTCTGTGGTGCTTGGCGCGGCGCGGTGGCCTGCATTTCAGGAAATGACTGAATTCTCTATCTCAGTCGAGGAGTTAAGGTCGGTATATGAGGCCGTTGAGTTCTTCTTCGGCAACCTCATCGCGTGGGCCTGGCTACTATACCAAGGACGTCTGCCCGTTTTGCACGCCGAACACTCGTATGGTGGACAGCCGAGTGTGAGACGGCCTTTAAACAAAAGCATTATGGCTACATGCGCTATAGGCGCCGCCCGGACGATTTCACTGTCGCTGAATTTCGTCGGGCTAGGGCTAGATTCAGGTATATTTCGAAGCACGCCTGCCGCTTTTCTTGGCGGGCATACGTGTCTTAACTTAACGGGAAGACCCCTTTAGCAGAGGTGTGGAAGCGAGTCAAAAGGATTTGGGGCAAGTTCTTGCAGGACCCCCCTCCCGTGCTCCAGGAGACTGGGACCACAATCTCGGACCCCGCGTCCGTGGTGGAATCCTAAGCGACCGCTTTTCCGCATTTTGTAACCGAGATGCTGCTTCGCCAGAATTAAATGCACGTCGTGATGTCGTGGAAGACCTCCGGCTGGACTTTACCTTTATAGGCGGAGAACCCCTCAACGACATGTTTACTGTGAGTGAGTTGCGCTCCGCTCTTGCTTCGTGCGCGGACACCGCCCATGGTCCGGACGATGTCCCGTACGCCATGTTTGACATCTGGGTGAACAAGGCATGGCCTTGCTGTTAGATTTGTTTAACAGGATCTAGGTAGAGGGTCTTCTCCCAGATTCCTAGCGAATCGTTACTGTGCTCTCCTTTCGAAAACCTGGGAGAGATCTCTCTACTACGCCTGGTTTCCACCAAATCTCTCTAACGTCTTGCGTGTGCTAGTTGATGGATAAATTGGTAAATGTTAGATTAGCCTTCTTCCTGGACAGCGAAGGCCATCTGTATTCTGCACAGTGCAGCTTCTGCAAGTTCCACTCCATGTCGGATGCTCTGCTCCGACTGGAAAATGCCGTCTGCGTGGCTTTTCTTCGTAGACAGCACTACGCCATGGTGTTTTCCGATCTGAAGAAGGCCTATGATACCGCATGGCGATACGGTATCATGGAGACTCTCTACACCATGGGGGAGAGGGGACGCCTCCTAATGTTTATATCTGAATTTTTGCGACATCGTCGATTCTGCGTACGAGTGGGGGGAGACCTTTCCCGCCGAAAGGAGCAAGAAGTGGGTGTCCCGCAGGGAAGTGTCCTCATTGTCACACATTTTGCCCTAGCATCAATGGCATCACCTCGGTGCTGCCGCAAGATGTTCTCGCTACGCTCTACGTGGACGACCTTTCGATTTCTTTTGGCGCGGCTTAGGTGCCAAATCTGGAGCGTCGACTCCAACAGTCATTGAACCGCGTCTCTTGCTATGCCGAAGCACACTTTTCTCGGTTTTCTTTGGCCGAGACTAAGGTTGTGTATTTCTTCCGCCAGCCACGGCTTCACCGTGACCCAGATTTGTTTCTTAATGGGGTGCTCCTGGATGTGGTTGAGTGGTACCGTTTCCTTGGTCTTGTATTCGACCGACGCCTTACCTGAGAGGAGCATATTCGCAGCCTTAGGGTCTCTTGTCTCCGTGCCATGGATATTCTGCGTTGCATGACGTTCAGCGCCTCGGTTGCTGATAGGGCTACTGCCTTACTTTTTTATCGATCCTTTGTTTGTTCGAAGCTTGACTACGGATGCGAGTTTTATGCATCTGCAGCCGAGTGTTTATTGCGGAAGGTGGATTCGATCCACCACACTGGCCTACGCCTTGCGACTGGTGCCTCCCGCACTTCCCCCATTGAAAGCCTGTTTGTCGATGCTGGGGAGATGCCACTCGCTCTGTGCCACGTGCCGTGTATCACTCGCCTGTACGCACAAGCCAAGCGCCCCCCCCTACTCGCCAACAGCTCTCACTGCATCCTCAGGTGATCTCGACGGTGCCTATGTCGCCGAAAGACGCCAGTCATACCCTAAGCCCTTTGGGTTTAGGGCCAAGAAACTCCTTCGAGAGCTAGATATAGTTCTCGGGCAGGTGTCTCCAAGTCGGAAGAGGGGGTCAGCTTTCACGCTGTATCCCCTCTGTTTGAAGTCAGTGCTTCTTTGCCAGGTGCTGCGTCTGTCTTCATGGCTAAGCTAGTGGCAGTACACCACTCGGTACGAGAATTTACGCAACGTGCCCGGTTCGGAGATCGGATTTTGATCTATAGCGACTCACAAAGCGCCTTGAGTGGTTTCGGGGCATTGGAATCTCCGCTTCCCCTGGTTCGCGATATCCTTGACGCCACGGTTTTGGCGAGACGGGCAGATGTCGAGATTATCTTCTGCTGGGTTCTTCGACATGTAGGAATTGAGGGGAATGAGCACGCCGATGAGGGCCCTAAAGAGTGCGCGAGCACTCTGCGACCGGACCAGCGTTTTTTTCTTCCTCACACCGACTACATGGCAGAAATACGGGCAGCTCTTCGTACTGCTTGGTAAAGAAGATGAAAGACGGTCGAATGGAACATAAAGTTGTGTGCCATTGCGCCGCGACTGTTTCCATAGACCTATCCCCCGATTCCGCGACAGCTTTATGTCGCTTTATTTCGTCTCCGATTCGGGCACACTCGTGTGACGCATCGCTATATGATGGAGCGCTCACCAGCACCCTATTGCGACGACTGCGTCATCCCCCAGACCGTTCGGCACATTCTTGTTGAATGTCCCAGTCTGGGTGATCTTCCCTCACGATACCTGTCCCGGTACCGGGATGGGCGAGGTCACTACCACCTGTACCTTGTACTCGGGACAAGTTCGTGCACATTTAATTGTGGACTTGTTGACTTTTGGGGGGGCTGGCCTTCTCCCTATTATTTTATTTATTTTTTTTTTGGGGGGGGGTTCCTTTTATAGGTCGCACGCTTCTGCGCTGGGGGGACCTCCTCCCTGACACAGGAGCTTGTTTACTGCTCACTTTCCTTTCCCGTTTCTTTGGGAGGGGGGTTGTCTTTTATCCTAATTTTATCTTAAAATAGCCTAGTTATAGGCCAGTTTTTAATACGGCGACTAATGCCCAAGTAGGCAGTCTCCAGATAAGCTCTTTAATAAAAAAATAAAAAATAGATGTCTCAGGTATATGTCCAATTATTTCTCATTAATACATCACAAAAGTATACAGTGATTAACACACATCAAAGATTGTTTGATTATCAGAGGATGTGTATTGGAGTTTCCCCCACTCCTCGAAATTTTAAACGAGCAATGCTAGATTTATGTATAAGGGTATCTCCTAAATGTTGTATACTAGACTGATGATATGCTCATGGGTGTTTCATCTAAACACGAGCAAGATTAGCGACTAATATCCGTATCAATCATATAGAGACTGCTGGATTGGAGCTTTGTTTGAAGAAGTATTGATGCTCAGGTTATTCATTCCCCTTCTAAAAAACTTCAAGCTATTTAGATGCCCCTATTCCTATTAATGTAACTCAACTAAAGTGATCCTTAGCATTGCATTGAAGGCGTGTTATTTCATGAGGTGCAAGAAGATGTTATCTCGGCGCGCTTGGCAAATCAGTAAACAGGCTAAGCACAGAGATAGTTGAGTTAAGATGGTTGTTTAATCTGGTTTCTCTTCTTTGATGTTTAAGACTTCCAATATTAGAAGACTTAATGCATCCCTACTACATTTTATATTATTATTATTAACAAGTTTGCCTCTTGCGATTTTCATATTGTGTTGTATGTCCATGTGTTTTTGAAGGTCTATTCTGAAAATGCATAGATAGGCGAGGAGAGAGCGTTGTTATAGTTATTCCAATATTCCAATAATTTAAACGAAGTTGATTCTTCGTGTGGGCATTAGAATTCATAAATAGTGTTGGTTGATTTGATTTTGCTATATTGGGTACAAATATTGTTTTTCATGAGAGATTTTTGACTTTCTTTGCGTTGTATTATCATTATAAGCCGAACTAAATTTTTAGCAAATATTTTATTTAATTTAGAGGTGCTGGTTCAAATTCATGTTCGACTTTATAATATTTGCAATAGAGAAGCTTAGCGATCAATTATTCTATTGGAGAAATCATTATTGACTAAAATTTGTATTATACGTTAAATTTCCCTATAAAAGGCTTACCAAGTTGAATTATAGCGAAGGGTGCGTCTAATGTACTTATTAAATACGCTAATTTTTTATCATCCAGGATATTTCCTTCCGCATTCGAACATTTCCCAACGTTTGTAGCTTTTCTATATACTTTAGTTTAAATAATTTTCATTTTGATTTGGAATTACGAGGTCCAGAAATGGGAGTTTGTTTAAGTTACCCAATTCATAAGTTAAACGTAGAACGATACCATTCATTTCCATTTTTCTCTGTTATTGTCGTAGATGCGTTTTATCACGTACTCCAGGTAACAATTATTAATGCACCTTCGGTAAATTGAGAATATATTGTCATCATTGATTGAGAAATTTTGTTCTAGTCTTTCCATAGAGAAATAGGTGACTGTGGGATTAAGCGATGAGTCCATTACGCCGCTATCTGTTTTCATTTACTTTTCCATTTCACAAATCTAAATGGCGCTTTATTACTACCTGCCAATAAAAGTTCTTTAAGATTGGCCAGTAGTACACTAGGGAAGGTTACGTTTGATGGTTATAAGCCTGATCCACGATGATATAGATATATAAGAGTGGGTGTAGGAATTAATAATCCGGAAAAAGTCTGAAGCTCTTAATTAACGTTTCGCTTTACAGTATCATCCGGCCAGAACTAAAGATGAAAGGAAATCACTCTATATATGTACACATATGTAATTCCGGTTCTGGGCTGCCCATCCACGGTCTGTTTTGTTTAGTTGATCTGTTAATGTGATTGGACTCCGCCCTTTCCACATCATTTGCTATGACCTTAGCTGCACCATTGGCAAGAGGGAAAAATCCATCTTTGTAATTGATTGAGCTATTAGAAATAATGAATGCTGCCTCAGTCATTCTTCAATTTCTCTTTTCCGTAAAACTGTTTTACCATTTCGTCTGATATTCTCTGTACTCTAATATTTCTTGGATGATCATTAATCCTAGTCATAATATCGCCTTCTAATTCATAAGGTATTTGATAAATAATATCTTTGTCATTTTTGGCTGGCAAAATCCCCTGTTTAACTCTCTCCCCGACCTTTGTTCGCACAGAGCTTGCTCTCAATTTACCTGATTTCCAAGGAGGCCTGTTCAATCTATCTATCATAATAGAATACAAAGCGGACAGGTACCTGACACGTCTTAATCCCTTTCTGGTAGGCTATCACCTTCGTCTGCCTACGTGAGCCTCAGCTCCCTACTTCTCTCCACTATTTTATTTCTTTATGAACTAACTTTATTAAAAGACCCTCTGGATATTTCGGTTCTATGAAAGCTTTTTTTAATGCAGTAAAATTTATCATTCAAAACGCATTCAAGACAAATGCAAATGGCCGTTATATTACTTTTTGCTGAAGAATTCTGATTCAAAATTATTCCGTTTGGTTTTACTTCAATTATGAAGTAAAAGGTTCAAGATTTTCAAAGATAAGGGAAGAAATACAAAGAAAGTAACCAAATCACATTTAATTTGGAATTAACAAAAAATTAAATTAGTAGTTAACACCAAATTTTCTGCTTCTGATGGTAGTAAATGACATGCACTACAGTTTGTAATACAATAATTATAGAAAAAAATATTCTCGCTTCATTTTTTTTAGTTAAACTATTGTTGGGATGATTTCTCCAACGACTTGTTTGGTTTGAAGATTTATTTTGAGATTAATCTTCAATAGATTAAAATCTTATAGAATACAGTTGAAGCAAAAAGTTAATATTAAAACAATTTTTCAATTATTAATTTTCTAAGGATTAATATATGACTACATTTTTTATTGTTAACAAAATTCTTTTATTTGAGATAACTCAATTAAGGTATTTGATCAGGGAACTCTGCCTTTTAAAAGAGATGTCCATCACAAGAATCTTTATAATTAAATTCTTAACAGTGAAATGATACAATAAAGAGCTTAGAAGGTATAAATTTTGTATTTCCCAACTTTTATTGGAAAAGCCATAATGAGAGATTTTTGCTTACCAGTATAGTGAAAGTCTTTTCCAACAAAATTTTTAGATAACATGTCTTAGCGGAATTAGTTTGTTAGAAATTAATCGTTTTTATTGATTTCTTATTTAAAGGACTACTTGTTATTCCAGTAGTAAAATGAAATAATATTGTTTTAATGAATTAGCATTAGGATAAAAAGTGACTCGTTATTAGTTAAAAGGAAATATCCACGCTATTTATTTCCATTTCCTGTTTATTATATCAGATTTCGATTTCAATATTACTATAGATTCATATATAAATGTTATCTTTACGAGTTTGATCCAATTTTTTTACTTATGGTCAATAGTATACCGATATATGCACCATTATTATATAAACTTGATCAATACACCAAGATAACATCATTGCCAAAAGAGATTTTAAAAAAACTGTCTCTCGCCTTGATATTTTAACTTTTGCGAGTGATTAAACTGTGTCTTACGCCAGTGTTTTCTTACGCTTTGAAATTCGAAATTATTTTTCTCAAGAGAATAAAGTAGCTAATAGTTAAGGTAAACGATGCTGCTATCCTTCTAGACTTTAATGCGATGTGTATTCATCATATATATTGGTTTCATAAATAAACAATAGCGTTTTAGCCAATGCGATTAGTTCTCTCGGCCCAAAACAGAAGTAAAGAGAGGTCCAACAGGAAGGTGCTAAGAAATCTGCCAGAGTGTAATAATAGAAGGACTGCTTCCTTAAATATATAAAATAAATATTGTGCACAATAAGGTCACAAATATCACGAGATTAAATAAGTAACGACAACACGTCATTATAAACTAAGCACTGCTACTCTGGACAATCGGTACAGGAATAAACCCCCCCATCTTACATCCATTTCAAAAACTGTAGGTCTCGATAACTAGAACCTAAGAATGGGGCGAAAGATTGAAAGAATTACTACAAACAACTCTCACGGAAGTAGTGTGGCAATTCACAGTGTGGTTGTCCTGGAAATTAGGGATATACGTAACGTGCCTAGATATGTCCGACTTCCAGGTGAGAGGAACAGAGACGAGTAAATCGGGAGCTTGCAACAGGGACAGGGGCAGAGCTAATGACGACCAGTATTGGCAGGGATCTAGTAAGGCGGGAAAGGTAACAGGAAGTTTTCTTTGTACCAACTTATTATCGGCTCTGCCTTCTTCAACTCAGGGGGTGTCTATTTTTAACCTCTGCCGTAAGTGTTTATGTGACTAAATTCATGTCCTCTTCCAACTTGCCGACCCACGCTTCCCAGCCGATACGAGGAAATTTACTAGTGCGGCGTAAGCTACGTAGTAGTTTACTCTTACAGTACTAATAAGAATTCCTTAGTGGGCTAGAAAAGTTTCCTGGAGTTCCACAACCCTCTTCAGCAGCGTTACATATACGACTAGGCAGTTATTCATTTCTCTATAATGAGAAATTTCAACTAGTAAGGGCTCTTCATTTTGTTAATCATACAAATCTTAAACATAAATTTTAGCTTAGATTAGCGGGCCTCCTTAACTTTGTCATTGATTTCCTTAGATTGCCCTTTTTCTGGGTACAACTTGCCTTAAATAAAAACCCGCTATTTATTCAAACTATTGCTTTTATTTATACTCGGAAAGTCTCCTGGAAGTCTCATAAAGCCTCAAAAATAGCGATCTTTTCTGATGCCTCCCTCAGGGGTATTAATATTAAAACTGGCCAAGCAAGTCTTTTCTGGCTTGCTAATCATCTCCCTTCCTTAAACAATGTATATTTACTAGAATCTATGGGAACCTTGATAAGTAGCATCCTATTTCCTAGGCCGCCTATATTTGGATAATATTCCAGTTCTTTATAACATAAAAAGGGGCAAACTTCCAAAGAAAAGTCTGAATTCATTGTTACCAATCTCTTTCTGTGCTCTTTCAAAAATCTTCCACTACTCTTCCTTTTCATTTAAATACATAAATACAATTAAAACCCCGCCGACTGAGTGTTCCGAATGGTTTTACAACCTAACTCAATTTTGCCCGTTTCCTTCTAGGCCATTTAGAGTGTATAAGGCCAGAGGAACTGGAATACTCACAGTCCGTCTTTAGCCGCGTGGTGTCACGGCCAAAATAATTTGAACTTTTTCAAAATTGTCTCTGAAAAACTTTTGTGATTATTTTACTTTGTATAACATTCATAAAACTAGTCAACAATTTTGTAAATTTATATTTAAATAAAGGAGTACCTTTTATTTATATACTTTTTAAATCAAGCTTTGAGACTTTAGGTGGGTGGCATGGAACATTGTCTTGTTGGAAGATTACACCATCTGGTTTGTCATCATTGAAAATTTTACCTAAAGAAGGTTGATAAACCTATTCTAACATGCTGGTGTAGGTGTTGAAATTTATTCTTCCCTCAAAAATAAACAACATTCCTTGCTCTGAAGAAGCCATACAGCCTAAAACCATTATACTGTCACCTACAAATTTGACTGTTAAGACTATACATCTGGGATCATTAGCTTACACAACTCTTCGACGAACATAATGATATCTAAGGGTCCCAAAGCTGTGAGGAGAAAAACAAATTTTACTGATCCTATTTGGTATCTAATAAAAATTTGTCCAAGCGTAATAAATTGGTAGAAACTAATGTGCAGAACCTACCTCATAGTTGCTTTCATCAGACCAAACATCTTTACCCCACTCATCATCAATACAATCTTCATGCTCTTTTGCCCAAGACAATCGCTACTTCTTGTTTACCTGAGACAGCCATGGTTTCTTTCTAGTATTACATCCTTTTAGCCCAGCTTCTAATAACCTGATTCTTACTGTGCGTCTTAATATTACTTTGTTTGTTGCTCCCCAAAACCCAGGAGTTCCATCAGAATAGATTTTTCCTAACACACAGAGATGTCCTTTTCAGCAACCTATGTTCCCTGCTATAATTGACTAAAATAATTTAAGTAATAGGGCAATTTTATCAATATTTATATTTCTGTCCATTATACGTATGACTCAAGAGTTATCTATCTGCTTTAGTGATATGGAGTGACGTAGTTTTACAAATCGTTAATAAAGCAGGAAAAAAAATGAATGGCTTATTTATAATGTGAAGGCTTAGCCAAACATTAATATACGTAACTTCTAAAAATAAAAATTTACTCACTCGTGACTTAACCAAATCTATCAAAATTAGCAAACTTTAAGCAAATGTAACTCCCGCCCGGTGGAAAGGACCAAGTAATATTTAGACTTCAGAGTGAAAATAAAAATAAATGTGTAAGTCTTGCTTTAATTTATTGGAAGCCGATACAAATCTCGTGCTTCAATATTATATACCTTTGGAGTGAAAACAATGTACATCCTTTTAAATTATGGCAAATATAAATGGCAAAATTAATATACCTGTAATTAAATATGAAGAAATTTATCATAATAGGAAGCACTGTTGTTTTGCAGGAGTCCATATGAATTAGAAAGGAATAAAGAAAAATTATAATGAGTAATCCGAACTTTTGAAGAATATTTTTTTTAAACCAAATAAAAGTTGCAATTTGGAGTACACAATAACATAATAAAATGAGGCTCATAAGCGTAAAAAAAGGTAAAGAAAGGTCAACATTTCACGATTTATCAGCAAGAAAATTGAAATTAACTTCAACGATCACATTGGCAACCAAAAAGCAGGCAATAGAAAAAGCGAAAAGATTAATTTTGCGAATAAGATCATGGCTATTTCTTAAATTCAAAAGAGAAATAGTCCCAACAATTAGAGTAAGAAATGAAGAAAGCCAATTAAACTATGCGAAGGAAATTGATCCAACAGAAACTATAATCTGGCATAATATTTAATTATGCGTTTCGAATAAGAGAAACAAATAAGGAAGGAAAGCATTACTGGACTTGACTTTAGCAATTGATTCTGAAAAGTCTGTCAATAATAAACAGACATTAATAAGGAAACAACTATTAACTTGTTGATTGAGATCTTTAAATACGAACTGATAAGTGGCTTGATGTATTAATAATACATTCATTTTATCAATGTAATAATATTTGTTTGTTGTGTCTATGGGAAAGGGGGTTTGATGAGTTTTGTAAGGTTAGGATGGAGAGATCTCTTTGTTGGTTAACAGGTACGAGTATAATTATGTTCTACCTCGTTTTGTGATCCTCTTTGCTATTGCGCTCCCCATGAGATTTTGGCAAAACGTTGATCGTTAAAACGAATTTGAGTGATACGATAACGTTCCGAAAAATTATTCCCTAACTCCAAAAGGTAATGGATGAATATTTTTGGCTGGGCGATGAGTAGAAATTCTGATGTGATTTTGCCTTTGATCAAAATGGTGATGGAAAAAGAAGACTACAGTTCTATTTTATTTAGCGACTTTGGGTAGCAAATAGAGGGGGAGTTCGAACTATTATGATTATCGATTTCACGGGCTTATCTTTGATGATGTTTAAATACAACTCTCTTAATGTTTATGCTTTGGTACGATGAATGAATAAGACTCGTATTGATGTAAGATCAGTTGTGTAAATGTTATCTCGTAATGCAAGGTGAAATGAATTGATTGGTATGACCTGAACGATATGTGAAACTGTTCCTCAAAATCAAATGTCTCGAATGAATGGTGTCTCTCGACTGATGTCTCTGGAATGATCTCTTTCCTCCTCGATTTGCTTATTTTATATTTGGACACATTTACAAACATATATATATTTATATATATATATATATATATATATATATATATATATATATATATATATATATATATATATATAGATAGATAGATATATATATATATATAGATATATTTATATATATAGACATATACAATACTTTTGAAAACCTTTTATTTCGTGAGAAAATATACTGTAACGGTGAAATTTGGTCAGACGCTTTTTCCGTCTTCCTGAACAAAAATAAAAATATAATATTGTGGTTGTAATTTGATGCTCACCGAATGTCGTTACGATGGGGTTAACTAATTTTAAAGTTCCCTTTTGTAACTACAGAATAATTAGTCCCACTCCCAGTTCACCTTTTCACCGCGTCTAACGTCTTTTCGTGAAATCGATATTGGGAATTGTTCTAAATTAACCTGTTACATCTTACAGTGTTTCTTTGAGTTTCTTTTTGTTTTATTTGACACACATAAATTTATTTACATTGGATGAGTGCACACATTACTACTTTGGAGGTTTGTGTGTGCACATATTGTGGGCACCACATGTCTATGGTAAATGAAAAATATTTTTTTGTAATAAGGAGAGATTTAGTTATACGAATAGTGGATGAGAGATTATGAAAAAAAAGGATTATTAAAATGGGAAGGCCTAACCAAAAATACGTAAATGCTACCTTTAACGATAGAAATGAGCCGTTTATGTACGTCCTAATTTTATCTAAATTAACCAAGCTTATCAGATTCACGTGGCGAGATCAAACCAATCCTAGCAGAGGTAAAAAACTTAGCCAGGAGCAATAAATAGATTAGCGTGGCAGAGATAGCCAACAAGAGAAGGGTATCGGTACGATTAGAATTTCTATTATTATATTTTTCATTTTAATCTTCTTTGTGTTTTTACTTACATCGATTTCTCTTTTCTATCTATGTCCATTCTTTCCGTACCCTTACTCTTCTCTCTTATGTGATCTCTTATCTGCTAATCTCGTTTTGTTATTCTTTATGTTCTTTATGTTTACTAATTTTAGGATTGACCTTGCCATCTGAACCTAATAACTTTGTATGTTTGTTTCTCTTGCTTAATAGATCCTCTCCTTCTTCCATTGGTGATTTCTTTGTTAAGATGTGGTGCTATATAAATATGTATATAATTATATATATAAATATATATATATATACATATATATATATATATATATATATATATGTTGGTGTGTTTCATGACAGAATGTTGAAATATAAAAGTGTAAGGAAGTTTAATTTCTATTGATTATCCTTTTCCATTGGCTCAGATAACAATTCGCCCAATCCTTAGGGCAAAATTTGGTTGAGATTCCCATCTCAGCTTCCACAATGTACCGTGAATAATAGTCGAATCGGAAGTAAGTAGCAGTGGTGTATTAAGGGGAAGAGTATTGTCCTGGTGAGCCAATAATGTTGCATTGGGATAGATAAATGCTGCCTACGATCAGGAGTAACAGAGCTGAGGATCGAATTGCCAGTCTAGGTTCCGGGAAGGGTCGAGAGAAGGTGATTGGGAATCCAAAAATTCCAGATGGTACAGGAGTGGAGATAGCACGTGTATGCATTGAATGCGTAAGGGAAGCACTACCCGTCAGATAGAATTAATGGATCATCATTTGAGACTACAGCATCGAACACTGCCTTTAATGTAGTCGCCTGCACAAAGATTGAGGACACTCTTGAGAAACAACTTATATACCTAGCATGCACAGATCATATTTATGAAATTGTTCTAGCCAAAGCCTTGCAATGGGCCCCACCACTCGGCCTGATATTGGAATCTTTAATAGACTCCAGATTCTGTCGAATCCAATCGATAGACCCCTGACAACCAGCTGCCCATTGCTGAACCTCTTCCGATTTTCAGGGACAGAACTATTCTTATTGTGAGGAAATCTCTTGCTCTCTATCAGCAGCCAGATGAATATAAAGAACTTATTCAGCAGGTTCTTCTCTTTTTGGAGGAAGAGAACACTGCTAATAAACCTCTGTGGAAGCCAGGTGAATATCACAATGCATGGTGGATGGCAAAAGCTATCTATGCATTAAAGCTCTCCCTTTTACAAGACCAGGTCAAGATGCCAGAGAAGAAACTTAAAGAAGTCACAGAAATCTGCACTTTTGTTGCCATGGCCTATACAAAGGCTTGGCATCGTGCGCCAAGAGCAGAGCAGGCTCCAAGTGTTGATCTGGAGTTTTTGCAAGACATAGAAAAATTGCAATAAGAAGCAGTGATCTTCATTGTTGCCAAGGAAGCATAAGCAGCCATGAAACAACATTTGTGGTATCTCTCAGAGGCACTGGTTGGCCTGGCATTCCTTGATAAAGAACTCAACTAAGAGCAGAAAAGAAGGGTGCAAGATGACCTATCAAAGCTACCACTGAAGAAAGTAGCAAAGCGTATTGAGGAAAAAAATATCTTTGGTTAATTTAAATGAAAATCGTTATCCGATTTTGTAACCTCATGAAGGATTGATCTGTTCTCTACTCTTGACATTGAAGAAGCCTTTACTCAAAATCCTCTTGCGTCTTATGAAAGTGCCGCAAAGTTCCCTGAAGGTCAAGCCAGGGTTTATGACCTGGCTGTGGTTAACAATTCCGCTGAACGGGGGATAGCTCTTATCAAAAAGTTCAATTCTACATTAACAACAAAAGAAGAAGACAAAAGTTCTTATTGCGTTGTTATGATTTTTGTACTTTATGTGTGTTGTTGGGCCAATAATTCTTTTGGTATAAAAAATAAAGCAGTAATAATTCATTAAAATACTTTTTCAGGAAAACCATAATTTCTCGGGGCCCTTAATTTTTGGAGAGGGGTGATAGTTTGGTAAGATGAACTCAGGCCTGTATGAGGAACAAATATCTGATATGTTCTGATTTTATGGAACACTCTACTGTTCATTGATATTTCATACTTTTTCTGAAAAAAAGAAGACATTAATATCGTAAAATTTAGCCCTAACACCCAGTATGTCGAATAGATAAATGAAAGGTTGCTAGAATAACAGTTTTGAAGCAAGTAAACATAAGATTTAAGACTACAATGGCACAATTGTTATTTCCTATAAATATTTACAAGGTTGGAATAACGTGGCAAGCACAGGAAGAATTTACAAAGAAGCAAAAAGCAGAATTAATGAAGTTTCTATATGTACTTTATGTGTGTTCTCTGGCCAACAATTCTTTTGTTATAGAAAATAGAGCCGGAATGTTATATAAAAAAAACTTTTTTAAGGAAATCCATAATTTCTCGGGACCCTTAATTATTGTCGGAGGAGGGTAGACTTTGGCGAGGGGTGATATTTTGGTTAAAGGTCTCAGGAATGTATGAGGAACAACTATCTGATATGGTCTAATTTTATGAAACACCCTACTGTTCATTGATATTTCAATCCTTTTCTGAAAAAAGGAGACACTTAAATCGTATAATTTAGCCCGAACTCTCTGTATGTGAAATAGATAAACAAGAGGTTGCTAGCTTAACAGTTTTGAAGCAATTAAACATAAGATTTAACATTACAATGGCACAATTGTTGTTTCTTATAAATATTTGAAAGGCTGGAATAACTTGGCAATGTCTTTCATTAAAAGGCTCTGCAAAAATGTATTCAAGGTTAGAATCGATGAGTATTACTTAAAATATGCATAACTCTACAGAAATAATATTGTGAAATTAATTTCTTATTTAGAATCTCTCTTTAACTAGTCTTTCACTTCAAACTTGCACCTTTTTCTTTCTCGAACTAAACTTGAGTATACCTTAGAATGTCTGAGAGTGATAGACTTCTTGTCATAAGTTCAAGAATTGCACCTTGAGAGAATTTCCCATGCAATTTTACAAAAGGTATTTTATTCGCAATTTTCACTAGTTCCCTTTTAAATATTGCTTGCATCGTAATAGCAGTGATATTTTACGGCTGGAGAAATTATATAAATGATACTTAGAAATTTCCTTCAATAATAATCGTTTCTGTCGTAAAAGAGTGCAGTGAAATATATAATATTCAGAAATAGGCCACGAAACTTCCTTTTTTTTTTGAGAGCGGATTTGGAATCGACCATTCAGTGGGAGTACAAAGAGTTTCCTAAATCATTTTCTTTCTTCAAATTGCGAATTAACATTCAATTTAATGCAATAGTTGTAGTCTAATCTTCTTAGATTTCCATTTTCTCAATATATATATATATATATATATATATATATATATATATATATATATATATATATACATTCAGCCCTTAGAATGGCATTAGTTTAGAGCGAAAAATACTTCGTAGCGCATATTTATTTATTACTTCTACCAATACAAAAATTACTAATAATGAGAAATAAAATTAATTTCCTAAATTGTGTGCAATCATTAGAAGTGAAATTGTGTAAATAATTGATGATCTTGTGGAGATGTCTATGGATATAATAGTTGTTATAGTGTTTTTACTTAATCTTCCTCAGTACCTGCAATTAAATTTGATACAAATCCCTTTACTAACTCATGGATTTTCTTATTCGTTTATATTTATTTCTTCTTTTTTCTCTGTCATTTTTATGCTGTTAAACGAGTGTTCTCCTTCGTGTGTCAGTTTGGTGAGTAATGAAAATTGTGGTGGTGAGGTGAAGTTAGAATCTGAAGAGGATTGTTGGAACTTTTTGTAATGATTCTCGGCTCAATCTCTCCCTTTCTTTCATCATATTCTGGGCTGTTATGAAACATAGCTGCAGCTTACATCTGGAGGTTTGGGTGCCCTCCCGCTACCAGTAAAAGTTGTTACGTCCCCACATTCTCCTTTGGTCTAACTTAGCAATTCCTATAAAATTTCTCTCGCTCTATTTTCTGTTTCTCTTCTCTCTCTCATAATCTCTCCTTACTTTGTCACTCTGAGTCTCTTTCTCACTCTTTTACCTTTCTCTCTTCTCTCTCATTATTCTTGCTCTCTCTCACACTATCTCTAATATTGCTCTCACTCTCTTTCTTATCCGTCTCTTTCTCTCTCGCAGACTCTCTTAACTCTCTCTCTCTTTTCTCACTCTTGCTTACTATCTTTCTTTATCTCTCCCACTCCATCTCTCCCTCTCTTTTGCCGCCTTTCCATATCGCCATAGAGATTTGCAGTCTACCTGGCCATCTCAAGGAATTTTGGAAATTATAGAGGTTTAAAATCTGGACTAATGGTTACTAGTTAGTCTACTCCAAGTTAGGAACAGCGAGAACTTTTTCTCCTACAAGATCTATAACAGAGGAAACCATTGCCAAACTATGGTATTAAGCAGTTCATCAGTTGAACATTACAAGTCACAACTGGACAAAGTACTAGGAGAGTTAGGTGAGATTAACGAGCACAACATTGATATACCTTAAGAATGGATCGAACGGTTTGTTGATTTGCTTCTATTCCCCCTGAATTTATGTGTCTCTCTCTCTGTTGTTCTCAGGGACAAGGTGCTCATAATTCTCCACAAATAAGGCCTTGATATACAAATAAAATTGGTTAGAATTATAGTTTCTCATTTTATTGCAGACAATTTTTGATTCCTTTTAGGCCCTCCAACTATAACTGCCCTAAACTGTCTCCTTATTTAGCGATTTTGTGTATGAGCCTTCTTCATTTTTTTTTTTAAATTCATACTTCAATACAATTATTCTTTTACGGAATCATCCCAACATTTGCCGTTAACTTCTGGGTACCAATGCCTCCAAAATGACCCGCGTATATGTGTATATATATATATATATATATATATATATATATACTGGGTGATAGCTAAATATGTCCCCTTTTTTTAGAATCCTGTTATTTGTTAGCCATTAAGGTTTGAAGGTAGAAATAGATATCATTATAAACAACAATACTGAAATTTATTAGCTAGTTTACATAGCGCAGGCATGCTGTGGATAGCCTTTCTCAGCTTAGGATAGACTACCTATGCAGATATTAAACAGTTGCTCTTTAGGTTCTTAAAAATGGCACAATTAACTCTTTAACAGCGCAGGTTTGTGGTGGAATTAATGATTCTAGATGGCTCCTAATCAAATTACTTCGTCATTTTCAAGCAGGATATGATATACGATTAGATAAAAAACAACTCGAGAAATTTCGTCAGGTGGAATGTCCACAGCACACTTCGTATTTTCAATTAAGGGAATTCAGATCGTAAGAAAAGTCTGAAGCGAAAACCAATATTGACAAAGTAACGACTTTAATTGTTGCTGATGAAACAAAGTCAGTGAAAAAATTGGCTGCTGAGACACATTTGAATAGAGAAGCTGTGCGAACTATTCTCCAAAAAGATCTCAATTTAAAGGCATACAAAAGTCACTTTCACTAAGAAATATTAATGCAGGATGAGTAACAAAGGTTATCATTTTGCCAAAGGGTTAAAGAAATCTACGATGATAAATTATTAAAATTGAATAACATAATTTTAAGTGATGAATGTCATATTTTCCTAAAAGGCATGCCAATAAACAGATTTATCAAAGTGCTCACTGACTAAGCCAAATAATCACTTTAAAAACATTTGCACTCCTCAAAGATGACAGTATGGTGTGAACTAATTAGAAATAAGATTTATAGGCACTACTTATCTGAGGACCATGAAACAAGATAACTTGACATGGTCAAAAGTACTTTAGGCAATAGCACATATCTTGAGAAACAGTTTCAGCAAATTAGAGCTACAGTCCCTCTTGCTTGTGCGATCATGGCAACGTTGTAGGCCCGATTTCATCAACAAGTAATATTGCAGAGGAAGAACGTTTCCTATCCGGCCAGGAAAAAAGACTATTTCGAGCTGTACCATCTAATATCCCAGAACTGAAGAATTAGTTTCGAGAAATCATTGCATACATCAATGTCAATATTTTTCAGAATGTCATGAGGAATTGTTCTTATGGTATATATAAGTGCATAGAGTCCGGTGGAGCTCATTTTAAATGCTCTTTGTAATGATACTTATTTTTATCTTCAAGCTTTAGTTGCTTACAGCATTATAAAAAAGAGGACAATTTTGGCCGTTACTTGGCGGTATATATATATATATATATATATATATATATATGAATATATATATATATATATATATATATATATATATATATATATATATATATATATATATATATATATATATTTAGTAGTTTTTAAATAGTTGTGCGCGTAAGTTATTAAGTTATTTCATATTTGACTAATCATATAATAGAAAAAATTATTTTAATCACAGTGTCATATCTTTTGTCACTCGCCTCATTGCATAATTTCTAGTTGTCGCTCCATCTTTTTACTTTACAAATTTAATTAATGTTTTTTCAACCTATTTGGAGGTTGACAGTTTCGTTTTCTTTAGGTGAATTGCTAAACCCCTAAAAGGATAATAGTCAGATGGGTCTAAGTCAGGTAACTATGGACGAAAAGCTTTTGTATGTTATCTGTTAGGATATGATTTCGCGGGCCTATTATCGAAAGAACCCTCTTTTTCTATTGATTAACGCTTGTTTTTTATCTTATCGCACTGCGTGTAAACTGTCCAGCTGATCACAACAAACTTCTTTGGTGGTAGTTTGATTTAGCAAGTCGAATGAATTAAGCCAGTTATATTCCAAGAAAGCAAGAGAGAATCTTAAGTGGATGAGGTCCATGTTTCGGATGGAGTTTTGCTTTTTTCACTCATCTAATTATTTGCCTCTAATGTTGAATATACAACACAATTTTCGTAATTTATAACAATTCCGCTGAGAAGGATTGCTTTATGATATTATTCCTAAAATAAAATATTATTTTATTCTATAAAATAATAATAAACAAAAGAAATCCCGTATTACTTATGTGATTACCTGATATCTCCACTGAAATACGCCAAAGGGTTACGCCTTTCTTTTGCATATGATAAAACCAAACTTCAGATGCACACTCAAAATGACATCTAACGAGCAATTTCTATAACAGAAAAATAATATCGTCAGATGTAAATGCAAAAATTCTAGCTATGTACCATATAAATATTTTTTGGGGCGATGGTAGAGTAGATTGCATAAAAGTTTTAAGGCAATTAAAATTAAAGCACTTAAATTGATTTCAATATTAAGATCGACTAGTATATGCTTGCCAATTACGTGCACCTTTGGGGATTTGGATGGACTAGTTTCATTACTTTGCCCTTATCTACCATAAATCTCAGACATATTTCAACCCTTTGCCTTACACATTCTCAATCGGTTAGTGAATTTTCGAAGTTGCATCAATATTTAGTTCTATTACCATTTTTATCATCATCATGTTTATAATTTTTGGCAAAAAAGTAATTGGAAGGTTATTACCATAGATTAGAAACAACAGTCGTCGATATAAAATTCCTGAACGCCCGAAATAGAGAATATGCCGTGCTGATAAATTCCATATTAATATGATACTCGCTGCTGCCGACTTTTATACCCTCTCGTATATTCTCCTCAAACTTTCAGAGGTCTTCAGTATTAAGTTAAAAACGTAATGTTTTCGCATTGACTGTCTGGAAAACTCCTAAAGATGCTAACTCTACTTTTCCTCTCCTGACCAGGAACTCTTAAACAAGTAGTAATATAAAGGAAGCCTTACTAAGTCAGCAGGATGTGACAAGCACTGCGATTGAATATTAATTTTCTGTAGTGGGAGAAGCTTTGGATCATTTGAAAGTCATATACTACATTTATGAATTAAGTTATTTAATTCACTTTTGTCCAAAGTTTTCCTACGAGAGTTGACATTTTAACAAATCATTATACTGCTTAATTAACATATATACGTAACCATTTTGGGGACAGTTAGCTCCCTGTAACTAGGTAAACATTCTCATATTTGAATAGTTTCTTTGAATTGCAGTAGTAGATATTTAAGATCTTGATTTGCATTACCGCCTGTTTCTGTAATATTTTCTTTGTATTTACCTCGTTATATATTATAAATTATTTCTTGTGTGATCAAACCAATTTCTTTTATCCTGGAGTATTCGTATGTGATTTCTAACAGCTATTATCATATTCTTTTGGCTTCCTTTCCTTTTCCTTCTATCTTGGTTCTTCAAGCTTGTTACTATTAATTTTAATTTAACGCTTTCTTTCAAAACCAATCCTATTACACAAATTATTTAACAAAATGTTGCGAAAGACAGAGGCCAATTTAAAGGCACCTGCCTGTGACTGTCTTCTTAATTGAGTTTTTTAAGGTTTGCTTCTTCTTTGTTATCTCCCAGCTTCCAACTTTTCCTCTAGTATAAAATATATATTAAAAACGATTTTACTCTCATATTTCCCCTGTGTAGACTGAATGTCTAAAGACAAGATACCTACCGGCAAAATGTCTAATGGCAAACCGTCTAACAAACAAACTGCCCAATAAAGTTTTTCCTATTTTTTATTATAGGAATCCATATTGTAACATGCGTGAAGAAGTTCTTTAATCTTTTATTAGCTTAACTGTATGTTTTATTAGATTTGCAATATCTGCACCTAAAGCCAATTGTTCTAGAGCCACTTCGGTGTTGAATGAGTTATTGCAACTCTCATATTAAAAGTCTAGTGCCATCCTAATAGATAAATGTTAGTTCTCGGTAAATCCAATTAAATTCTGTTGTACACATTCCACATTTCAAAATGAAACTTAGGCATCTTCGTAGACCTCGCTAAAGATACTAAGCCAAGGTATTTCAAGATATTCTAGGAAATCACTTGAAAAATCTGTTTCGGGGTCAATTAATTCCACAAAAGTTGAAAAAAGTTCATCAAAATCTTTAAGCAAAAGAAAGGATAATGTTGCTATTTGTTTGATTATGAGTGGTTAGAGTATTTTGAATTAAAATATGCAAAAAAAGTCAGGTAAATTTCAATTATTTAGGACTATATTTAGCACAGATAGACGTTTGAAGGCATTGCTTACATTGCTCTCTCTAAATACTAAAACCGTAATAGCAGAAGAACAATGTTGTTTGCATGAACAGAATAAACACTGCCATTAGACGGAGTTAAATATTATGAAGGCAAATTTAACTGAGGCTTGGAGAGCGATGTATGTGGTTTTCAACAAAATATCCGTTTCCTTTTCCTATAATTATCACTCCTATATAAGGGAATAAATTATACTTTAAACTTCAGATATCCTTTATATTCCTTTCCTTTTTCAAATTAATATTTAGTTTAGGTATTTTTAGGTATGTTTGTGCTTATTTTGAAGCGATGATTTATAGGTCTATATATTTTTACTACCTTTATTCTTGCATTTCTTTGTCGATTATTAGAATTCTTCTATGGATATTTAAGCATTAAAGTAGATAGTTTTAAATGTTATTTTTATAATTAATTCTTTTTAAATTTTCATGCATTTATCGTATTTCCGATGAATTTTGCGTTATTAGAAAATGATTCACCGCCGTAAAATATAAATACTAAGACCCATTTGTTAAATAATTAAATTTTTATCACATCTGCTTATCGATTCTGAAATTAGAGCTAAGGTTACTTTTCAAATTTAACTATTAAAGAGATAAAAACCTTCCTAAATAGATGGATATCATTTATCTGCCCTAACAGCTAATAATAATTTAAACTTCGCCTTCAGAAATTTATTTTAAGTTATTTTTCTCTTTGAATCGCATTTTCAGCTGAGTATGCAATTAACTGTTATCCCCTACTCGATATCTTGTAGAGTTAAAAGGAATTATAATATATTTTTAGCAAAGGTAGCATATTTTATTTATTCTCCTCGAAATACAGATCTCTTTTATTTCAAGGCAAATGCCTTAACTTCACTTTGACTAATATTATAAGTTGGTAGCTATTGTTTCTCTCGTCCTAATTTACAAATTATATAAATATAATTAAAAAAAGAGGTTACGATCCTTTGTAAGTAATGTGTTACAAAATAATTTTCCTTAGCGCTAATTGTAATGGATCCCTGTTGACAGATTCGATGGTGTGAAAGAACAGGTTAAGGCAGCGTTAGTTTCAACTCCTATCACATATTACTTAAAACCACGATGCACCCACGTGCATCTTCACTTCGAAACTTGGCGTCTTATCGCAGCCACCAGATGTCAATGTTTAAAGAAGGAGGTTATCGTATCCCCTTTCGCCCCCATACGCCAACCTCGCCAGATTGAGTTAGGCATATGGGCAGAGAAGGCATTGTTCCCAGGCTCGGCTGTGCATTCCCTCGAAATTCCCACTCCATTGTCTCCCCACGCCAAGGGAGTGTCTCGACTATTTAGATGGAAACTTTACCACTAAGATCAGATTGGAGATCCAGATATTCGTCGCGAAACATCACCACGACCCTCTCTCCCTTTGTGCGCCAAGGGACTTCGACCTCGAGATTCACCATCAATGGTCAAGAAGGAGGACAATATCCCTTGAGTGCCAAAGGTTCGAGCCTTTCTTGACGCCAAGTCCTCAAGGCTTTCCCCTCGTTGTTCAGGAAGAAAACAACGTAGAACAGCCATGGTTCTTTTGAGGCCTTCGCTAAGAAATGGTTCTCACCCTTCCCCCTTGTTGTTCAGAGGAGAACATCATTAGAACAGCCATTGTTCTTGAGCCCGTAGACAAGAGACGTTTCTCACCAAACCCCTATTGTTCAGGAAGAGAACAACGTTAGAACAGCCATTGTTCTTGAGCCCGTACACAAGAGACGGTTCTCACCCCCCCCCCCTTGTCGTTCAGCAGAGAACAACGTAGAACAGCCATTGTTCTTTTGATCCCATAGCCAAGAAACGGTTCTCACCCTTCCCCCTTGTTGTTCAGAGGAGAACAACATTAGAAACAGCCATTGTTCTTAAACCCGTAGACAAGAGACGGTTCTCATCCCCCCCCCTGTCGTTTAGAAGAGAACAACGTAGAACAGCCATTGTTCTTCAAGCCGTTCGTCGAGAAACGGTTCTCATTCCCAAGACGCCACTTCAGGATCCTTTTATTTGCCCCCCTTCGGCTGGAACTCGCCAGCGGACCAAAATTCCTTCACGTCGCCTTCCACTGCACCACTAGTATAAAGTTACGTAAGCCAAACGTTACCTTTGAGTACTTAACCCTTTTGTCAATTCTATCCTGTGCTTTAAATGGTTTAGCGAACCATCCCATCCCTTTAACTCTATATTTGTTTTACCTTTTTTAAATCCTTCGATCCTCAGATTAGCCCGAGCCCCACGACTCTTTCCATTCTCTGTTTATGTCAATATTTTCTGTTTTGTGTTTGTTGCTAGTTATTATTAATAAAACTTTATTTTATTACTGATAGCAATATTATTATCCTTGAGCTCAGTTCCACTTCTTAAGCATATCTAAGATACATAATATCGGCCCGCCAGACATTAACGCACTCTAAAGATAATTAAAAAAATTCCCTCAACGAATAGTTATATATGGTATATCTTCGAGAGTCCATTCTACGACATATATATATATATATATATATATATACTATTTAAATTTGGTATCAGGTGTGTAAGGTATAACGCTATATCTTTGCAAACACTGGTCTTAGTCGAGTAAAGCATAGTGTTATTCGTTATAATAATAGAGTATAGTAGTTCCCTTTTGTTTTAACGATTGCTATCCCCTTTTTTGGAAACTTAAGAAGCTGGAGTGGCTCAAGGAACTGTTATAATAATTTGTTTGTGTTTTTTTTGTGATTTTAGTCAGTGAGTATTTAGATTGAGAAACCAAGTATGAATAGGTCAGTGCCCATATTTAGGTAGGCTAATTCTATAGAAGGCATAATTCTTGTTGTAAGGAATTTTAGTTGGTTAAATAGTGCGCCCCCAAGTGCAAAGATGACTCAGTTCGAAATCTTTAAAGCGCAAGGAGAATCCTTGGGACTTTCTGGAAAAGAACTAATTGAGTACGTTCAAGAGGAGCAAAGAAAAGAGCCTGAAGAAAAAGAAAAAGAAAGAGGAAGAGAAATCGGACGAGAGGGAAGAGAAAGAAAGGAACGGATAAGACAAGCTGAGCTTCACCATCAGATTGTATTAGCTCGTGTTGAAGCAGAGATACAGTCAGCCAGTTCCCGTTCCGAAGCTCCCCCCAATCTCTCACTAAAGCTCCCCAATTTCAAGGATGGACAGGATTTCGGAGCATTTTTAGCCCACTTCGAAAAGATCCTCGAAATCAATAACATGGATCTGGAGGCTTAAGGTGTAGTCAGATTACTTGCCCTGTTAAATTGCAAATTGCGCGAAATTTTTATATCTTAACCATCTGAGTGTACAATTAACTACAACACCTTAAAAGCTGAGTTATTGGCCACTCATAATATGACTCCCGATTTCTACCGCCAAGAATTTCGAGGAGGTCGTATTAAACCCGGACAGACGTTCCGTCAATTCAGATACATTCTTCAGAGGAATTTTAAATTTTGGTTAGAATCCTCAAAGGTTGATCCGAACTATGAGTCCTTAACAGACTTCGTGTTGCGAGATCAATTTTTGGTGTCTCTCCCGACGGAGATCCGCGCGTTCGTCAAGGATCGTCGGTGCCAGACCTTTGAAGAATGTACCAAAGAAGCGGATGTCTATGCCACCAGCCATAATTTAAACCCAAAGGAGAATAGAACTTCTCACTAATCCCCCTACAAGGAAAGAAGGAAGGATTAGCGCCCCTTCACTGGAAAGCCGACGAAGTTTCCGAGCCTCATAAAACCCCAAAACTTCTTTCCCCAAAACCAACAACGGGACTCCAAACCTCCCGTTAAGATTTCTCCTCCATCTCTCTTCCCGAAGCGACCAATCATATGCTTCACCTGTGCTTTAGAAAACCACATGAGCTGAAATTGCCCCCAAAATTCTAGGCTTAGAAGCGGACCAGCCCACCAACTTCACCAGACTAATGCAACCCCGGCTTCCCCGGTAGTGCAGACACAAGAAGAAACTTCTCCCCCTCCGTCAGGCCACCAGGTAAATTTTATTTTTGAATAAAAGTTCACCAGGAACTTTGAAATTTTAGGAGGGCAGCGTAAACGGCTGCCGAGTATCGACTCTCGTCAGGGAAACAGGATGTACGTGTTTCATCGTGTCCGACGTGCTTCTCCCCCCAGTGGACCCTAACCACGAAAAATTTTCGGTGGTACATGACTACCTTGGGCGGGCGAACCAATTCCCCGTCGTTAGATGTTACCTGCAGTGTCAATATTATGATGGCTGGGCTGAAGTCATTTCAGCACACATACAATTCTGTTCCGTGCTTATAGGACAGAGCCCCCAAGTAAGTTCCGATTCTGTGTCTTAGGCCGCCCTTCCTTGAGGCCGAGCTAAGAAAGAAGCCCAGGAGCCCGTCCCCATCAGAACCCCGATACCGTCCGAATTCTCGGAGATCCTTAACCAGGACTTTAGGACGGCACAAAAAGAGTGTAAAGCACTAACACCCTTATGGGATAAGGCCCAAAACCAGGACACGGAGACTGTCCGTGGACCCCAAGAAAAAAGAACCCCCAACGCGCCCATGGAGATACCTTCGTAGAACTGGACGAAACATCGGCGCTTGAAGAGGATTACCCCGCGGAGTCCCTTAATGTAATACAGTTAGTGTGCACCCAACCTGATGCCAATTACCCTCTTCCTTCCCTACCAGGCGAGTCTTTGGAACCCTCTGACCTGGATATTGACGCGCAGCTGACACCACATCGAAAGATTCAGCTACAAGAACTATTTGAATAGAGTCACCATTTACCCACCCTATTAGCTCTCTTCGAGCGACTGCGCGAAAATGGCCTCACGATTGGCCCCAGCAAATGCCATTTTGCCCACGAAACCATTAAATATTTGGGTTTCAAAATAGGACAAAGCCAGTTGGGTCCACAAGAGGATAAGATTAAGGCAATCGCCGACATGCCCCTCCCGATTACAAAGAAGCAATTAAGATCGTTCCTAGGATCAGCTTCTCACTACCAGCGATTTGTTCCGGATTTCGCTGCAATTTCGGCCCCCCTCAGCTCCCTTTTAAAAAAGAAGTCACCTGATCGTCTACGTTGGAATGATGTCGCTATTTACCATTTTAATCAGCTCGAGAGTAAGCTCATTTCTGCCCCCATTTTAAAGTTGCCCAACCCGGAAAAATCCTTTGAGATTAAGACTAACGCGTCCAACGAGGGCATTGGAGGTGTACTCCTTCAATACGAGGATGACAGAACAAGGCATCCAGTTGCATATGCTAGTCGTCAATTATTACCACGCGAAAAGAGATATTCCACTATAGAAAAGGAAGATTTAGCAATTATCTGGGTCATAGACAAATTCAAGATGTACTTGATAGGTAAAGAATTTCAGATAGGAACCGACCACCTTCCGTTAGCCTATATTAGGAATGTGCGACACTCCAACGGCTGCATCATGCGCTGGAGTTTAATCTTGCAAGAGTATCAATTTAAAATAAATTATATAAAAGGTTCCGATAAAGAGGGTCGCTGACGCACTCAGTAGGAATGCGTTACTGAATAGCGCAGAGTAATTGTATTCATAGAATTAGTATCTCCATGAAGGTATATACCGTCTTGTACGACTTAAATTAGATTCTCTTGTATTATAATTAGTTAATGTATATGTCTAAATTTTGTAACGCTCAATGTCTATTTTTTTTTGTATGTATATATTTGTACCCATTAAATTACGTATAAATTATTGTGTCCCATATGTACTAATTTTAAATCATTTCATTGTTACATGCTTTTTTTTTATTAAGTTTGTATTAAAGTTTATTTTCCCTTATAATCAAAAGATCAAAATAATCATATGTATTGAGGTAATACTAGTTAGGTGCACGAAGGTACGGTTGGTACAAGAAAACGAGTTGCCCACAACGGAGCTCTATCGTTGTCCCTTCTCTCATTTTTTCGAAGTGACAACTTCCCCCGAAAGGAAGGGGTGTGATAGAACAATTTGAGGCAGCGTTAGTTTCAACTCCTATCACATATTATTTAAAACCACGATACTCACACGTGCATCTTCGCTTCGAAGCTTGGCGTCTTAACGCAGCCACCGGATGTCAATGTTTAAACAAGGAGGTTATCGTCCCCCCGTTTGCCCCCATACGCCGAGCTCGCCAGATTGAGTTAGGCTTATGGGCAGATAATTCATTGTCCCAGCCTCGGCTGTGCATTCCCTCTAAGGTCCTACTCCATTGTCCCCTACGCTAAGGGAGTGTCTCGACTATTTAGATGGAAACTTTACCACTAAGATCAGATTGGAGATCCAGATTTTTGTCACGAATCATCACCACGACCCTCTCTCCCTTTGTGCGCCAAGGGACATCGACCTCGAGATTCACCATCATTTTTCCAGAAGAAGGATAATATCCCTTGAGTGCCAAAGGTTCGAGCCTTTCGTGACGCCAAGTCCTCAAGGCTTTCCCCTCGTTGTTCAAGAAGAGAACAACGTAGAACAGCCATTGTTCTTTTGAGGCCTTCGCGAAGAAACGGTTCTGACCCTTCCCCCTTGTTGTTCAGAGGGGAACAACATTAGAACAGCCATTGTTCTTGAACCCGTAGACAAGAGACGGTTCTCATCCCCCCCCCTGTCGTTCAGAAGAGAACAACGTAGAACAGCAATTGTTCTTCTAGCCGTTCGTCAAGAAACGGTTCTCATTCCCAAGACGCCACGTCAGGATCCTTTTATTTCCCCCCCTTCGGCTGGAACTCGACAGCGGACCGAAAATTCCTTCACGTCGCCTTCCACTGCACCACTAGTATAAAGTTACGTAAGCTAAACGTTACTTTTGAGTACTTAACCCTTTTGTCAATTCTATCCTGTGCTTTTAATGGTTTAGCGAACCATCCCATCCCTTTAACTCTATATTTGTTTTACCTTTTTTAAATCCTTTGATCCTCGGATTAGCCCGAGCCCCACGACCCTTTCATTCTCTGTTTATGTCAATATTTTCCGTTTTGTGTTTGTTGTTAGTTATTATTAATAAAACTCTATTTTATTACTGATAGCAATATTATTATCCTTGAGCTTAGTTTCACTTCTTACGCATATCGCAGATACATAATATCTGCCCGCCAGACATTAACGCACTCTAAAGATAATTAAAGAAGTTCCCTCAGCGAATAGTTATATATGGTATATCTTCGAGAGTCCATTCTACGACATATATATATATATATATATATACTATTTAAATTTGGTATCAGGTGTGTAAGGTATAACGCTATATCTTTGCAAACACTGGTCTTAGTCGAGTAAAGCATAGTGTTATTCGTTATAATAATAAAGTATAGTAGTTCCCTTTTGTTTTAACGATTGCTATCCCCTTTTTTGGAAACTTAAGAAGCTGGAGTGGCTCAAGGAACTGTTATAATAATTTGTGTGTGTTTTTTTTGTGATTTTAGTCAGTGAGTATTTAGATTGAGAAACCAAGTATGAATAGGTCAGTGCCCATATTTAGGTAGGCTAATTCTATAGAAGGCATAATTCTTGTTGTAAGGAATTTTAGTTGGTTAAATAGTGCGCCCCCAAGTGCAAAGATGACTCAGTTCGAAATCTTTAAAGCGCAAGGAGAATCCTTGGGACTTTCTGGAAAAGAACTAATTGAGTACGTTCAAGAGGAGCAAAGAAAAGAGCCTGAAGAAAAAGAAAAAGAAAGAGGAAGAGAAATCCAACGAGAAGAAAGAGAAATCCAACGAGAAGGAAGAGAAAGAAAGGAACGGATAAGACAAGCTGAGCTTCACCATCAGATTGTATTAGCTCGTGTTGAAGCAGAGATACAGTCAGCCAGTTCCCGTTCCGAAGCTCCCCCCAATCTCTCACTAAAGCTCCCCAATTTCAAGGATGGACAGGATTTCGGAGCATTTTTAGCCCACTTCGAAAAGATCCTCGAAATCAATAACATGGATCTGGAGGCTTAAGGTGTAGTCAGATTACTTGCCCTGTTAAATTGCAAATTGCGCGAAATTTTTATATCTTAACCATCTGAGTGTACAATTAACTACAACACCTTAAAAGCTGAGTTATTGGCCACTCATAATATTTTTCTTGATTGCAATAATTCTTAAGTAGTCGGCAATCAACCACATATATCACTATTCCCCATTAGAAATGTGCCGAAACTGCTGGTTAAGTGCAGTAGAGACTTCTTTCACTCATTTAAATACTCCTCTTTTATATTTACGCTGCAGATAGAAGATTAAAACAATGTTCTTTTTAATTCTTCAACGTTTACATTTTTTGAATTGTCACATTTGTATCTTATATTCATTAAAACATCTGTTGATTAAAATGGTACCTAATGTTCAAAAATCTTTTCAAGTCTTATAAGGGCAATTTTACCTCTTGTTTTTCTATTTACTTTAACATAATTGTTCATCTCTTTGAGCTTAAAATATCGCCGCCTCCTTAAACATTATTTTGCGCTACAAATTTTGATTTCAGCTTTATTATGATTAATATCTTAAGCCTAGAAATAATGAGGGCAGCCGAAACTGCCCATCCTAGTAGGAAAAAAGGGTCTAAGTACTGTACTGGCCTAGGGTAGCACGAAATTGCAGGATATCCCCACGGCAGTTCCTCCGACTTGAGTGGAGACCACCAAATGAAAAAGGACTAAGATTTCTACCCCAGAAGGCAAAGCCCTCTTCACGTTTGAAGTAGAACTTGTTGGGAGCTTTCCTCAGGTCTGAATTATTCCTTATCGAGACAATTGGTTTTACTCAAAAATTTAAAAAACTAAAAAACTAAAAAAAAAGGAGAGCTCCTCATTTTCCGGACTAGAGCCAGATTAGAGACGGGAAATTGTTCATATCCCCGGAGAAGGAGGAGGCCCATGCAATGTATTCCTGCCTTGGACTGCTTCAGAAGGGGATGATTGAAATAGCGTAAATGACATTGCACAACCCCTAAATAAAAAAGAACAGCAAAAAGCGATTTTAACCTAGAAGACATTTTATTGCGTGCTAAAGAGGACTTAGAGCATTTAGATATTTTCATATTATTCGCGCTTTTGATGCAGCAAAGTTATCGAGTTACAGAGGATCTTTAAGAAGCAAGTACCAAACTGTATTCTTTGGTAGGAAACAAGTGGCCCTTTGATTCGCAGACATAAACTTCGGGTTAATAAGAGTGCCTAAGAGTAAGGTCTTTCCTCACTCAATATCCCACCAATAAACCTAACTGTACAACCTATTATTAAGTTTGTACAAGGTGTAGTGTATGTCAGTTAAATCGTTAAGTACTCCATTCAGATTACTCCAGACATGGGACGGTTAGTGGTGCGCGAGTGTCAAGGAAGAGGTCCGAGTCTCTAGTCCACCTAAATGCTATTCGAGACTTGCCATACATTGGCACCAATCATAGATTTATATTTTTTACATATGTATTCAAGCAAACTTTATAGAGTTTATCATATTATTCATAAATATGTATGATAAGAATTTTTATTTTGTTAATATGTTTGAATATTTTGTTCATTTTTGAATTACTTAGCATTTTACTAAATGATGCGAATAGATAAAGTGGAGTTTTCCCAAAACAAAATTTAACAAATATTAATTGTGTCAACTTTAATTTATAAGTATTGTGTATTCAATATCCTTAAAAATATGTAATTTGACTAAAACTAAAAAAACTTACAGAAACTCATAGAGCTCAAATCTAACTTTTCTATATCCGAGAGTTAATGCAACCAATAATTGCTTAAAGAACCAAATATTCAGGATATAATATCCACACCCCTATAACGCTGAACCAAGAGACGCAGAACATGGTATCAAGGAAGAGAAGGGGCAGAAATCATCTTAGACTACTTAGTGAAGATAATTATCGATTCGCTACAATATCACCAACAAAATCTTCTAAACATGTTAGGCAGATCAAGGAACCATAAATCTAAAAAATATCAACAGAACTGTTAGAAGAATATTAAAATTTTAAGGGCTATAATGAAAAAAGTGAGAAAGAAACCATGGATATCAGATGTCAAAAGAAAATAAAACTCATCAGTGGGTCAAACTGTCAAACTTAGACCTTTACTATGGTTTAATTCATCTAGTCAGATGTAAGTAATTATTAGGTATGTATGAAAGACTATTAAGCTGTTTCATTCCACGAAATATGTGTAATTACATTTAAATATATCTTGGAAGACAATTATTTAAAAATTTAACTTTTGTGTAACTAATTTGCAGATTTTCAGCCCTTTAGTTGATACCTTCGCGAGACGAAGTGTCGGAGATGCATTTCAACCTACTTGTGTTGTATGAACCGTGAAGCATGGAGATGCTTCTGTCAGGGTATTAGGTTGCATGTTATTATCAGGGCTATGGGGGATGATTTTGTAGCTAGGAAATATGAACTTGACAACATATAGGGCCATGTTGTAATATGTTTTACAGCCATTTATCCAGAAACTTTATCACTCATCTTCCAACATAACGAAATAAAATTAAATGTTAGCAGGACAGCGTCCCATCGCCACATATCTAACTACACCAAGATTTTTTGGATACATGGAGCTCATTCTTATGGCGTGACATCCACACGGTTAAAAATAAAATATAGTAGAACACTTGTTTGTGGCGAGTGCTTGGAAAAGTATTAAGAGTTACTAAAAGTACAAATTAAAACAGAACTTTATGAAAAATTACAAGCTGAAAGGGGAAAGATAACTTCCAAAATTTGTCAATATTTTGTGAACTCTATGCTTTAAGAATTATGGCTATAAATAAAGCAAGATGAGTCCACTCAATTATTAAATTTATAAATATACGAGTATATATACGAGTATATATACTCAATTCACTCCACTTAAATGTCGAATTAATTTATATAAAATATTTCAGGATTTTTTTCACACTTTTGGACAAGAGTGTACATCTAGACTTTAACCAGTAATAAATCATCTTCCAGCTTGCATTTTAAAAGTATTACGCTAATCTCCACCAAGTTTTTTAAAAAAATCCATAATTCATACGATCAACGTATTCAACTCCAGTTCTAAGCTAAAGACGTCAGCTGAAACGAGAGGAAGAACCCTTACATATATACTTGAAAAAATCAGGAAGGATAAATAGAAAAAGAAACATAAATTTACTTGATGAGAAAAAAGAAGGGAAACAGATATAGACAAAAATTACCGAGCAGACACAAAAATTATTTTACGGGAATATTCAATGAATAATGATAATCGAATTAAAACAACCAAAAAAACTAAAACTGAACTAGGAGAAGCGAATATCGACAATGTAAGAATAAGATACATAAGAGAACAAACCATAAAACAAACAACCAATAAAGGAAACAACTTTAAAGAAATAGAAAACAAAAACAAGATGAACAAAGCATATGCAATGCATCCAATGACACGAATGTCATTAACCAGTAATAAATCATCTCCCAGCTTGCATTTTAAAAGTATTAAGCTAATCTCCACCAAGTTTTAAAAAAAAATCCATATTTCATACGATCAACGTATTCAACTCCAGTTCTAAGCTAAAGACGTCAACTGAAACGAGAGGAAGAACCCTTACATATATACTTAAAAAAATCAGGAAGAATAAATAGAAAAAGAAACATAAATTTACTTGATGAGAAAAAAGAAGGGAAACAGATATAGACAAAAATTACCGAGCAGACACAAAACTTATTTTACGGGAATATTCAATGAATAATGATAATCGAATTAAAACAACCAAAAAAACTAAAACTGAACTAGGAGAAGCGAATATCGACAATGTAAGAATAAGATACATAAGAGAACAAACCATAAAACAAACAACCAATAAAGGAAACAACTTTAAAGAAATAGAAAACAAAAACAAGATAAACAAAGCATATGCAATGCATCCAATGACACGAATGTCATTAGCACAGAATAAAATACATAAACATAAATACAAGCAAGAGAATTTTCGGATCTTCTGATACCAATTAACTAAAGTAACTTAGCTATTGTGAGCATAAAAGGGGAAGAAAAAATGATAAGTAAAGGCAGTATAGTGGTTCGTAATCCACATTAATCAACAGCTACCCCTTGTCCTTTGTGCATGGGTATTTCTTTTTCACCTATGAATACCCAGGTTGCTCATTCTGCCTTCTTACTAAACTTTATTTTCTTCTATTTTTTATTTTCCATCTTGTATTATAAGCCCTTCAGAGAACCTTGCCCTGCATTTCCTACCAAGCACTTCCCCTTCGGTTTCCTTGAGCTGAGGATCAGAAGTTTGGGAAGTTTCACCTGGAGCAGAGCAAATCGGGCACAGGTCTATTCCTCTTCTCCCCCCCCCATCCTCCCACGATCGTGTGGTTGTGGAACAGAGGAAAGGAGGGCGTGCGAGCTGTTTTCTCCCTCCTTAAGGGGCTAATACATTGAGTAATTAGGACAGGTAATGGAATAGTATCAAGGATTTCACTATTGTTATCCTTTTGTTGTAATTATTGTATTAATACTTTTTATAAATTTAGGTACTATATCTATTATAATTATTTCATTATCATTATTTTAGTACCATTAACTACTGAGCACTTACTTTATTATGAGTCTTTTGGCTATTATTCATTTCTCATCACTTTATATGCAAATAGAACGGATTTACAGCAATAAAGATATATAAATCCGAATCTCTAAACATGGTGTTACCTAAATCACTTAACTCATCCAAGAAAGCTTCAAACTAACTCAATCCCCCTACTCACAATTGTAGAGGCCAAAGCAATATAAGCTAAGCCGTAGGCAAGTTATTCAGACACATTTTCATTAATATTATTCTAAATACTACACTCCTAGGTAAATAGTTAAAATGGCTTGTGATTATTTTACTAAGTAGCCAAGCACAAACATATATCTAGACAAGCCTACATGAAGTCTCTACCCTAGTGCATAAACAACCGCCTCACGCAGAGTTATCGAGTCTCTTCTAACCTTTATTCTACGACAAACCCTTCGAAACCCCAACATTAGACTCTAGGGATATGCAGATAACCGTTTTTGCATAAGACTCAAACAAGACTCAACCAGCACCCAATCTTCAAGTCTATAATCCACAACTCCACGGTACATTACAACAAAACCAAATTAGCTTCAGACCCGAAAAATCTTTTGGTACTCTATTAACAAACCACAAACTAGAGTACAACTAATAAAAGACCAGCATATTAGCACAATCGCCACATTAGGACAATAACCTAAAGACTCCATCACTTACACATAGGAGCAAATTATAATCGTCCTTCTGTTATCTATGCTTCTACAGCTAGGTACAATACGTCGCATCAACTCACCTCAACACACTATACAGGACTAATAAAAAAGCACTTACAGGTTACATCTCTACTACCTCGATTAATCACCTATATCGAGGTATGGCAAGTGTACGTGAATATGCGCACACAAGCTGTAAGGTAGGCCAAGGGAGGTGACAACTGTTATTGTTTCTAAGAGTGCGATTTGAATGGATAGAGGCAGCTTCGTGACCAAGGAATAAAACAAACACAATGACAAAAAATAGATTTTAATACACACGAAATTAAAAGGTACAACAATCAATATGGATATATAAAAAGTACATAAATGAGACAAACTTAAGCTCCGAATACTAATTAGATAACAGTGGTAAGGAAATGGTTCTAATGGGAGATTGGGGGTAATGAATGATTTACTTCCTTTGAAACTTAAGGGTAAGGTGCGGCAACTTGGGTAAGGTCCTGGTGACCTTGATTACTCACGGGTGATAGCTACAAAACCCACAACCGAACGAACTTAGAAGGGGAGAGGGAAATGACTTCTACACACTCGGCTTGAGCGAGCTAACGGGCCTCTTGTCCTAAGAGGTCACCAGAAGAACTTCGGAGGACGGCTTCTTTAATCCTTGATCCGATGGCGGATGAGAAAGGCTGCCGTTGCCTTACGAGACTCTTCTTCCTGACCCCAAAACACGGGTGTAATATTCAGCTCTTCCGTGGCTTGCAACCGTCATTCACACTTCTTGAGAGAGAGAGCGCGTGAATTGCACTCCTTTGGGGGAAGTCGCGTCTATCCAAATCTATCTGTTAGACTGGAGCGGGTGCATATATACCGAGATTCTTCAAAAAAGGTAAAGAGATTGAAACCTTCTTAACCTTCGTTATCGGGCGTGACACCTGAGCGTCTCCTTGCGTTAAAGTGTCAAAGGCATGGATCAGAGGGCCAGACGGGCGATAGCAGCGGGAGCCTTAAACGCCGTTCAAGGCGAATCTACAAAGTAATCCCCCAACCCAATGGAGGGGATAGGGCAAATTGAGACGACCGGGAAGTATCCTCGGTGTGAATTTTGCAGAGGACTGGCGACGAGTCAAAAAAGAGTAAGGCGAAAGGGGAGGTGAGAGAGTAACGGCTTTCTTTCCCTCCCGAAGTAAGGTCTTACGAGGTGGGAAAATAATATTATTCTAAGAGGATACCTACACAACCTACACCATGAGACCAAAATTGTCACACTAAATAGAATTCCCCCCTTAAGGAACAACAGTTGCCCCAGATGCCAATATATGAAACACACACACGATCCTCCACCTAACATTCAAAAACCTGCAAGGACATACTACACCTATACAGTTAAAAAAATCCATCCACCCCAGAAACCAGGCTATCATCGGATCTTTTCTGATTGGCAGCGGGCAGATGTTTTGTACCAAATTTTCACCAATAATGCAGTTTTGAGAGCTGAATACGAATATAACATTTATTTTGGGGAAAAATGAAAGAAGGTATTAAAAAACCAAAATATAATGCGCACTAGTTTAGAACATTTTTCTATAAACAATTATGATGATATACTGGGACGCTGTGCCCCCCAGACACCCATCCCAATTGATTGAAACTCAGGATTATCGTAGGGGAGTCCTCCCACAGTGCTAAACCACTCACGAGCAGTCCCCTTTAATTTACTCTAAAAAGCTGAAACATACTTATGAAAATTTATGTAGCTAAAATGCAATAGAAATGAAAATTTGTCTAAAAATATTTTATAGGATAGTTATATCTTAATACCAAGAATTTTTGAAAAAATAATGAAGGGAGTGAACAATAATATTGGGAAATTATATGGTAGTTTAAGAGAGTTTCATTTCCATTTCGTTTTTTTTAATATATCGGACAAACCAAAATTTACAGTGAAAATTTCTTTTTTTACATACTTTTTTTCATTGCTCCAAAAAGAAATGTTATATTCGTATTCAACACTCAAAACTGCATTATTGTAAAAAATTTGGTACAAAAGATCCGCCTGCCACAAACACAAAAGACCCCTATTATCACTAAAAAACCTATCCACTCACACATAACAAAGTAAGGCACTCAATCTTTGTGCTAAACAACCTCATCTAAGCCAATCTACCATATATTAATCCAAGGAAATGATCTCTTTCATGCTTTAAACAGATCGTCATAGCAATGCTCCGGTGCGGTCATCACCCCAAAATTAACAGATACAAATTTCGATACCTCGAGACCGGCAGAAACATTCACTTTTACTGTTACGACTGAGACCACGCCTCGAGATACAACCTGGAGTGCCGGAAGAGGACATACCTGAGGACAACATAAGTAACGAATTTTATCACTTTCTTTTCTACCTGTATTCACCGCTATGTTAGATTTCAGTTGCTACATACATGTACACTTTCATATTTTGTATAATGCTTTTTTATTTGCTTAGCATCTTGTAATAGCATGATGTTCACTTGATATTTTCTCCTATGTTAACTACCTTGTACTATTTAAAGGTGGCCGTCACGAGCGGAGCTATCCCATAAGACAACTCTGCCTGAAAATTAGCAAATGATAACAAATATCATTTAATAATTATAAAATCGTAGGTATATATTTTTTTTTTTTTAATATTTTTGTATATTGAAAAGCGACGGGTCTGAGATTGAATTCTCTGCAATAGAATTAAAAATCGAGTCTCTACCCCGATGGCCAGGGAGGGGTCCAGCTGACACTGGCTGCTGTAAAAGGTTGTGGGGTATGGTTTGATTTCTTAAAACCTCAGCTATCACATCCACGTTCACAACCGCGCCAATCATCTGCTCAATCCGTGCAATCCAAGATGGCGTCCAAGATGGCCGTCATTTTCATTTTTACTCATTTTCATTAATATCTAATACATATCTATGAGTAATACCTTGATTATGGGTTTTGGGGGGGTTAGGTAATCTGTGTATGATGTTCTAGATATGCTAGAATAGTAATTTGTACATACAAAATGGATAAAAGTATTTTAGTAATTAGATTATCTTATTTGATAGTCGTTTGACATCACACGCAATGAACAGAATCTATACAAAAGTCATAAACAAACAAAGTATTAATTGAAAAAAACACGCACTATACAAGGCAACTTCTAAAGGCATTTAATTCTTAATACTTATTTAAATATCAATACTGGACTATTATGAATATCAATTAAAACTTAGTGTTATCTTTAAGTTTTGTAGTATTCCTGCAAGTCATTTAACAGTTTAGGGTTAACATTATATTAAATTATATTTACTCCACTTTCTTAATTCTTCTAAAAAATAAGGATTTATTGTAAAGAAAACTATATATGGAGTGATAACTAATCTTTCTTAATTATCCCGAAATTGATTGTCTCACAAGATCACTCTCATATAATGTTTTTATTTTTTTATAAATAGACAACACAAATAATGGAAAAAGCGTCTGGTATGCGACAACAATCCTGGAAACTAGTTATTCAGCCATCTGTTCTGATTTCTTAGAATGTTCACATTACTCGTATTTGGCCCTTAAAAATCTTTCTTGTGACCCTATGCACTTACAGCCGATAGAGCAGGAAACTTGCTTTCTGGCACAAAAACAGTTTCTGGAGCAAGCTTTTTTGCATCCACATAACACCTTATGCGACAAGTCTCTTGGCTACGATGGGTTAGTCATAGGAATTAGTACAAGCATTTTATCTTTGAGGGTCCAACCCTAGTCTTCAATATTTGGATAGTTAGGATTAGCTACATGTGCTGTTTTGTCGATGATATTAGCATACATGGAGCGCCTCGTATGCAACATGAAGACAATTTGAGTAGGCGTGAACAATTTCAGCAAAGTTGCCTTGTTTGTGATGAATTTGTTAGCCCTGGCATCTGACAATGACATTCCTGGGATGGCATTACTTTTTGAATAACTCGTAATCATAAGATCTGAAGTTTCGTTGATTAAGTCATCCGTAATATTAAACTGTCCATTTTCACCAAATGCTTAAAGCACACTGGTGTTGACCTTGGTCGATGCAGTAAACTATCCTTTATTGCTGGTGAAAAAGGGGGGGCTTGTAGTATCCCTTCCACTTAAACTATGTAGAAATGGCAACAATTTGCATTGATATGGCTGAAGAGATTTTGAAATTTCATGAATTGTCAAATAACGCAATTGCCTAGTTCTGACCAATATCTATTTATGCTGTGCCATTATTGTTATTGCATAACAATAGTTGCGTAGGTTTATAACATCAGTGTCATAGTTGGGCACAATAACACATTTAGCTGCATCCTTGTTCACAGAGAAGATGGTGTGGATAATAATTCTGCTGTCCCCTTCTTCCTGTGTTGATTCAAGCTCATGAACGTTGGACACAGTTCATCTTGTTAAAACAACTGACTTGGACATTTCTTGAAAGCCACCAACATTTACCCGTGTAGAGGGATCTTGATCCCATAAATGATCTTTCTTTATCCAGATCACTCCAATAATTGGAGAGATACATCAGAAGTTGAAATTTGTTCTTATTGCTTGAAAAGAACTTTCTTGGGTCTGGAGCATTATACTGGCTCGCCACTTCATTCAACTTTTGAACTCTTTTTACAGTGCGTTTCAAATGGGTTACATCTTTCCTACTAGGGGCCCAGTATCGGTCACAGCAAAAGTGGATAGACCTCGCACTATGTGAAACACTATTCAGTATTTGGTTTTCCAGTCTGTTTGCATAATCGGCAAAAATTTGGCTTTGTGTAATGGGAAACGACGAATAAGATCAATTGCATCAATGATAACTGATTTACAATTATCATTGGATGGTAACTCTTCTACACTTAATAGATTTGTATCATCTTTGAGGACAGGCTACGGTATCTCACCGTAGCATCTCTTTCAAACAATGCTGGTGATATTGGGCTACATTTATAATTACCTAGACAATGTATGATATCAACTTTGCCACAAAAGGCAGCTATTAGTTCTTTCAGGCTATTTTTTTAATGTAAGTCAGGTCATGTTTTACTTCATTGTTAGCAAATTGCTCATTCATAATTGTGACTTAGTATGGTTACTGGTGAGCAAAAGAGTTTTGCTGAACTGTTGCCAGGAAACTTACTAGCAAAACAAGTGGCCAGAATCATGATGAGGGTTCTCAGAGGAAGAGTTAAGGTGGAGAATTGTACGGTATCTCGAGCTAAGAGAGGCTGTAATAGCCTTGATAGTAACCCACTTGGTTCAAGCAGTAGGCTTGAGTGTTAATCTTGGAAGACCACTTGTTTCTTTAGCATCGTCTTTGTACATCTGTTCCAGCTTTATGTCGGGTGGCACATCATTGTGGCTTCCACTTCGTCTTCATACAAAGAATCCATTCATCATAGCTGTGTGAACTCTGGAGCAGATTCCGGAAGTTTCGCCATCTCTTGCAGGAAAATCGGCAGTAGTGTCATGCTACTGTTAGATACGGCAACATTTTGGGATATTCGGATATTTAGCCCAGCCAGTAACTTTACAAGCTGTTCTTTTACCATGGAACCATTTCTTACTACATATCACACAACATTCCTTAGCATGATAGGGCTTAGTTGCTGATCTAGTGGCATGACATGGAAGAGATTTATCGGGGAGGGACAGTGGGTGTTGGTGGTCTAGATTCAGATAAAGAACCAGCTGGCTTACGTTGTGCACAACTCAAACTTTTTTAGTTTTCAGTACTGATTCCTGCATTTTTCATGCCATTTGGCAACAATCTGTAACTTTCAACGCATTCTCTAACGAATTGCTGTAGCATCTTTCCTGATTGCGATTGCATTTTTCAGTTTTTCAACAGTCGTTGGTTGTACCTTGTATAATCTTAAGCCTTTGGGTGAGGCTTGAGAAGTTATACAAATATAAGAGTTAGTTGTTTCTTCATCAGTCTTTTGTATTTTCTTAACACACTGCATAGAAACTAATTAATCATATGTTCTTTTACTGTAGGTCATTTTCTTTATGATCTGAAAAAAAAAATCATTAAAATCATAGCAATGCCAATGCTGTTCCTGAACATCTAAAAACTAATAATTTAATAAAAAACAAATTCATGATATGGTTATATACCTTTTATTGTAAAAATTAACAACTTATACACAACTAAATTATTTGTTTCTTGCAATAATTTAGCCTAAAAATACCCAACATGCCAAATATAGTATAAACACTTGCCTATACAGTATCAAACCAACATTTCACTGAATTCTACGTCCCTCCAAATCACAGAATAAACCTATTACACTTTCACATCCGATCAATTTTGACCAAGATACGGAGATTTTAAGGAATGGCGGCCATCTTGAATAGCCACAATTGAGCAGCCGATTCACGAAGTTGTGAACCTGGAGGAGATAGCTGAGGCTTTAAGGAATCCAACCATACCCCACATCTTTCTACACCAGCCCGTGTTAGGTGGAGTATAATATTTGGACCTGGCTCCCAGAGTACTCATTTAAATCCCAGTCCATTTACATCAAAACTCGCTTTCTAATAACAAACCAATTTCTAACCATTCAGGTATCTTTCCTATATTACCCTATTTCCCTTAATGATTTTCCTTTCCATTAGAAAATTATTTAATACATAACTGTATAGAGATTTTTGACCCTAACATAAAATCGAATTGAAATATGCGTTCTTGGACTATATCACCAAATAAGGTTATACAAACATTACATGAATATGAGGAAGATATATTTATGAAATACATTCGAAAATCAATGTTTGTTTTCTCAATACTTCCCCTATTTTATTAACTAAGGTATATGTGAATTTTACGTATTCATAACTTACGTAACTTACCTGCTATAACCTTCTTGCTACCCATCCTTTTTTCCGAATACATTTACTATTAATAGCCATATTACCCTATGTTATTTAAGCCTTTCTCTTTGTCAGGACTTATAAATTGGCTGATCAGCATATATTTGGAGACATCTTATCCTTCCACAACTTGTTATATTGAGTGTTTTAGTGCGACTCATCTTTTCTCCTCTTAAATTTCAACCCTCTCTCTCTATTATTAGCCTTTAAGGCTCATTGCATTATATATTCATTTTCTCGTATTTGAGATATTCTTTCTTTGTTATTTATCAAATAAAGTCATAAAATCATTGCAAGAATCCAGAAGGAATTTTAACAATACTCCATTAAAGTAAACTCTAGCCGTGACGGTGTTTCTATAAAAGAAATAAGATTGAAAAATAAGTAAAAACTATTTTTTTTTTAATAAAGCATTGTTTTACCAGTTACAATTTAAAAAAAAAATCTAAGATAAAGAGTTTATATAAATGCTCATATTTAATATATTTTCGTGAACGCTGCGGCAATGGTACTTTTTTCTTTGGGCATTATTTTCTTTAGGCATTATTTTTTTTATGTAAAGAATATACTACATCTCGGAACATTAAATTAGAACAAAAAATGAGAGAGCTGCGCAAATTTTAATTAAAAAGAAAAGAAACGGAATAGTAAAAAAGTTTGAAAGTAGGCCGCGAAACATAAAACCTCTTCACACCATTGACAAGAAAGTTAACGAGCGGACTTCCCGAGAGAAAATTGGAATAGATATCAAGGGAAAATATAATATTTAAGGAGATTAAATGTTGGCTGTAAAATGAAAAAAAAATCGGGACTTAGGTCATAAATGGCCATAAAGGAAAAGAAAAGATATTCTTTTAGAAAAAAATATGGAGTTGGTCCATCTATTGAATGATTCTAAACTTATGTAGATATTAAAGAATTCACTCAACTTTTATAGTTCAAGGAATTTTGACTATAATTCACACCATTTTATGTTAATGTGTGAAAGTAATTTCACATTTCTTGTTCAAATCGTGAGGAGAGAAGAAGGATGTTTATGTTATGGAATTATTTTACTTGGCAAATGTGTTTTAATTTCACTAACTGACGACAAACAAGCAAGATACCAGGCATTCCGCGGAGTTTAAATGGGGCTCTCTCAAAGATATTTAGAAGAGTTCTGAGGAAATTTGATTTGTTTGGTAGGTTAGTTCTTATTATTATGATTCCGGTTTACTTTGAAGGTTATGAAGCTTTACAGTATTACGAGATTAGAGTAATTGGATATTAGTTATAGTTAATAGTTATATGTTTTTACTGTTTCTGTTAGGGTATCTCAAGCTTCTAAGTTCTTCTTCTTATATTTTATATTTATGAGTTGTTTGTTTTGGTAGGAGTGTGACGTCAGGTTTTTACGTTCTATGTTATTATTATACCATTATTAGTTTTTATTATATCTAGATTATAAAGTTAGTTCGTTTTGGAGTGTGTGATAAGCACCACGCTTTGGATTTTAAAATATTGTATGAAAGTTGGAAATAGCTTACGTTGCAGTAATAGGAAAATTGTTGAAGTACTGCTGCTGAAGTAATTCGAAAGAATCGAATGCCTACTTCTTATTAATATTTTCTAAAATTAAAATAGCTTAATAAATGTATGTATGTGTCGTAGAATTCAAGAAGTCCTTCTGAACCCTTTTTGACTTCCTCTTCCAATGATGCAGGGAAGGGAAGACAACAGTCCCGATTGCGGGATAAGTTTTCCCAGAGTGCGATAGGGATTTAAATGTCGAGAGTGAATTACTCGTGGCCGGTATTGATATTATTTACTAAGGCCTAGGTGGTCGGATGATTTAAGCAGAAGAACAAAAATAATCTTTTAATCTTCTACAAACAACAATAGATATTTAGGGAATAATATACAAGTGATTTAGTTAACACCGTTATTAATTGGATGAAATTGAAATGACAAATAATACTCGGCTTAGACATACTAGGATCAATTATTACACTAATTACCCGAGAGACAACTAGAGGTGACTATTAGATGAGTCTTAGCCGTACAAAGCTCAGTAATTACATTAGTTACCTGAGGGAAAGCGGGGCGACTAGGAGGTAAGTCTTAGCCGTACCAGGCTCAATAATTATTTAAATAATTACCCGAGAGGGACAGGGAAGCGTTACGCCTCTTCGAAGATAAGGGAAAATGTAAGTCTTACGACTTTTTGGAGATTACTACGAGTACTGGGGGGAAGATATTCTTCGAGGAGGACGGTTGGTCGCTATATTTCAGACTTAGTTTTCGTCTTTCCGAATATGAATTCCTGCTGCGAGTCCAAATAGCACCAGGTTTTGTCGCTCGAGGATTGTGCGTCGTCAATGAATGATTCCGAAGACCTCTTATGAAGCCGCTTGAATACCTTCTATTTTGCGTGGGCGTGTGTACTGGAAAGCTCAGAGAATACTTGTTCGATTATCCTCAGGGTGGAGAATTTATATTATTACGCCGGAAGTTCCAATATTTTCCGACGGAATCGTTATCAGTTAGCTCCCACAGCCTCAATTGGGAGAATCAGCGGTGGAGGATGTAACGCCATAAACTGGACGAGTTTCTGGCGCGTTATCGCTCCGGAAGTTTAGCCAACGTCCGGAAGCAAGGCTACTTCACTCGGAATCCCTTCTCGTGACTCGATCACACCCGCTTGCTCTCTCTTTCTCTCATTTTCTAACACATCTCCCTCTCAACATGGAACGTCCAAAGGGGTAGAGACATCTCAAGTTATAAACAAAATAAAAGGGGATACTATATCTCGAGTCACTTGAAAACCAAAGTAGAATAATTGGTGCTGGAGTCACAAGGAATCTCAAAAGAAATAAATACAACAATTTATAACACAAGAAAATAGCAATGCTATACAAAATAACATATAAACACAATACAAATAATAATTACATAAATACATGGACCCAGTTTCCATTCTCCGGGGCTAATAATCATCAAACAGAAAGGAATTTCAACTGAGGCATACCATGCCTCGGTTACAAAGAAAGGGGAACGAATATATACACAACCATGGGGAAAAGACCGAAATTTTTGGAGACCTATTTACAAGAGACAAAATTAGTAGGCTCACCTTTATCGGGAGCGGAATCTACAGGAGTCCGACTTAGGCTGTCAGCCTTTACAATTCTTTGATCCTTTTAAATACAATATCTTATAGTGAAATTCTTGAAAGAACAAGCTCCAAGGCATTAGTTTCCCATTGTATTTTTATTGTTCGTAAGATACGCTAGTGGCTTGTGATCGCTTTCAATCAAAAATTCTTTGCCTGGAATTTCTGGAATTTCCTAATTTCCCAAATAATAGCTAGTGCCTCGCGCTCAATTACCGCATAGTTCCTTTCGTGCTGTAATAGTTTTCGGCTGGCGTACGCAATGGGAAAACTCTCCTCATTAGGTTCGTATTTAACCAATATACAACCTATTCCTTCGTTATGGCATTGCTCCTAATTTCAAAAGGTTCGTCGGTATTAGGAAATCACAGGATTGGAGCTGATGCGAGTTTACCTTTAAGCTGTTTAAAGGTTGCGATGGAGGATGAGGTTTAGATTGGACGCTCGGGGAATTGTTTCTTTAGGAGGTCTCATAGGGGAGCGGAAAGTGTTGTAAAATTAGGTATAAACGGACGAGAGAAGGAGTTGGAGCCCTTAAACGACTTTAATTGGCTTTTGGTTACGGGCAGGGGCATCTTTACGATGGCTCTGATATTTTCCTCTTACAGGGCTAATTGGTTATTACATATGCGGAAGCCTAAATAGCCAATGGTATTGAAAGCAAAGTAACATTTGCTTAGACCTACGGTTATTGTAGTCTCTTAGCCTCAGTAGCAGAACGTGAAGGGCGGTCAAATGGGATTCCCAGTTACTCGTGCCAAAATAAATGTTGTCAAAATAGAAGGATACGGGCAGTAATCCATATAAAATCTGTCTAATCATCCAATTGTGAGTACTACAAGCAGTGACGAGAAGAGATTCCGAGCGACGTAGCCTTGCTTCCAGACATGGCAATACACTTTACACAGATCTCATTCGGAAAGATACACCACATTTTCGACCAGATGAAGATTTTGGTCTATTAATGGGATAGGCTCTGCGTCAAACACAGTGACAGCGTTTAACTTTCTAAAGTCGATGCTCATTCTATATGAATGATTCGGTTTCTTTACCATAACTCCTGGAGAACAATACTCTGATTTGGAGGGGTAAATTAACTGCAACCTTAATAATTTCTTTACTTCGTTATTAAATCCATCCGTTAAATGAACGGGCGAGGGGTATGGAATAAACTTAATGTCTTGTTGCGTAGTTAGCTGGATATCGGAGATTCCGTCATTAAATCGATCGAGGGTAGCTTGGAGCTGGGTTTCCTGGCGGTGGGAGAACTGACTACTAATTTTTAACTCCTTGGCAGTGGATTCCATTACGTCCGGAAAGATTAAGGGGTAATCCCTGTCCTGTTCTACGCAGTCGTTTTGGATCACTCTCAGGGGGTTGAGGTGGTAATCGCATTCGAGGGTCAATTTTTCTTCTATAGCTACTACCTGTTGATTCCGGCGCGCCAGTGGTATTCGTTGAGGAGGTTTACATGGTAAAGCCTCCCTACCGATGGAGTCTTCAGCACATAATCTACGGACCCGCATTTTATGACTATTCGGTAAGGGCCCTTCCATTGGCTCAAGAGTTTGTTATTGTTCGTCGGGTGCAATAACAAAACTTCCTCGCGAGGTTTGAATTTTTTATCAAAGTAAGATTCATATTTGGCCAGATTTACGTCGGCGTTTTGGTAGGCTATCTCGGCACATTCTTCTAATTTCTGACGTAGCTCTATTGAGTACGAGTGAGACGACTGGACTTCCCGATCTAACTTCTGGTTTACAAATAACTCCTTAAGAATGCTTAGTGGGAGAAGTCATTTCTCAATTGTGACTTCTAAGAGGTTAAATTTCCCGTGTCCTTCAATTCCGCACGAAAAACACACGACTGGCCTACTGAAAAACGCTACGAAGGGCATTAAAAAAGAAGGTTCGATATTTCTGTTTGACGGGTGGTCGGCTGGGTTTTAGTTTATCAGGGCCGGTTGCCTTAAATAAGTTTTCTACGAATTCGGGATTCTTAAACTGAGGCTTGTGGGACGCTGGTTCAATTTTCTTCTTTTCTTTAGGGCAGGGGGTCTCCAAACTACGGCACGTGACGTCAGTTCATCCGGTCCTTCGCTGCAGTGTGGATGCAGCAATTACAGGGCAAATATTGATGATATCTTAAAGGCTAAACGCCAGGGTGACAAATCTCACTTACCTTTTTCGCTGCTAGTTTGTGAGACTCGGATATTTGCGCACTGGGTATGATAATACTATCTTATTGCTAGCGACGCCTTGTTTGATAGCTTTTTGGTAAAGAAATATGTTTTTTGTCTTTATTTTTTGTGTATTTTGTGTATTGGTAAATAAATATGTTGGTTGTATTTATTTTTTGTGTATTAAATATATTTTATTGAACAAAATTGTTATGCGGCTCGCGCTCGTCATCCTCTCAGTTATCTGGCTCACCCTGAAAAACGTTTGGTAACCCATGCTTTAGGGTAACAATTATAGCTGGCGGCTTATACTTATCCTCTTAGAGGTACTCTTTGAAGCTGGTGTATCTTTTGTCTTTAATAAAAGACCGGATCTCAGATGAAAGTGCTGCCAGAAATTGATCCTTCAGAGTAAAGTTAATCGATGTATCGTAATTTTCGAGCACTTTCAAAGCATATAGCCAAAAATTAAGGAGTCTTTTCGAAGTAAACCCGAATTGTTTGAAGGGCTTTTTGCATTGAATTCGGCTCTTTCTGAATTTAACGCGGTAGAAATCCGGTGTCATGTTTTAGGCAGAGAGCAGTTCTGCCTTTAGCGTGTAGTAACCGATAGTTGCCTCGGCCGGAAAGGAGATGAAAATATCTCTCATGTGTGTGTTTAGAAGGGGGAACAATTTGGTTATGCCGTTCGATTCTATATCCCAATTATTTACCTCGAATATCTTCCCAAAGTGTGTCAAGTAGGAGGCAAAGTCTTTCCCTTCTTTAAACACAGGGAATTTAGCTGATGCCTGATGTTGCGGAGTGAGGCTGGAGGTGATAGATCTGGCCTCATTTCTCGTTCACGACACCTTTAGTTCATGTGCATCAAGTTCCCTTCTTTCTTCTCTTTCTCTTTCTTTTTCTTTCTTTCTCTTGTCTTTCTTTTTCTTCTTTTTCTTTTCTTTCTTCTCTTTCCCTTTTTTCGCTCGCAGTTATTTCTTCTATCTGTATATAAGACATAAGATCTTTCCCCGATAACCCCAATGATTCTCCTTGAGCCATAAGGATCTCAAATGACGACATGTCTGGTTCTCTTACTGGAACGCACACGAGAGATTATAATTTTGGACACAAAACGAACACACCGCACACGAGAGGAACTCACCTAATTCGTACGAAATGAACGCGTAAATGGCAAAAATCAGAAGCAAAATACCACTGAGATATCACCCCAAATAAATTGAAAATATATCGAGCATCTATCTAACAGTTGCAATCAATTAAATAGGAAGATTTCCGATTTCTCGTAATCTTTAACCACCAATTTCAAAAGCCTTTAAGTCTAATCCTTATTAATGACACTTAAAGACCTGATACCATTTTTAATATTACTAATAATACTATATCGTAGGATTCAGATAGCCCTTTTGAACCCTTTTTGAATTCATTACCCACTGATGCAGGGAAGAAAACAGCCTGGATTGGAGGGAGAAGATTTTTCCAAGAGTGCGATAGGGATTTAAATGGCGAGTATGAAATACTCGTGGCCGGTATTGATATTATATACTAAGGCTTTGGTGGCCGGAGGATTTAAACAGGAGAACAAAAATAATTTTTTAATCTTTTACAAACAAAAATAGATATTTACAGAATAATATACAAGTGATTAAGTTAACACCATTATTAATTGGATGAAAGGAAATGACTCATCTCGTCAGTACTAGGCTCAATTATTACACTAATTACCCGAGGGAGAACGGGAGATGACTACTAGGTGAGTCTTAGCCGTACTCGGCTTAATAATTACATTATTTACTTGAGGAAAATCTGGGTAACTACGGGGTATGTCTTAGCCGTACGAGGCTCAATAATTATTACAATAATTAACAATCGAGTGGGACTGGAAAGCGATCGCGGGGTGAGTCACTCGGTCGGAGAGCGTTACACCGCTTCAACGATGAAGGAAAGTGTAAGTCTTACGCTTTTCTGGAGAAGACCACGAATATGGGTCCTCGGGGGAAGATATACTTCAAGGGACGGTTCAGCGCTATATTCAAAATATGGATTCCTGCTGCGAGACCGAATAGCATCGGTGTTTGTCGCTCAAGAAATGGGCGTCGTAAATCAATGATTCCAAAGACCTCTTATGATGCTGCTTGAATACCTTCCGTATTGCGTTGGCTTGCTTACTGGGAAGCAACGGGGAGACAGCTCGCGGCTCGAAAGCTTAAAGAATACTTACTCGACGGAAGCGTAATTAGTTCGGTTCCACACCCTTGATGGTGAGAATCAGCGGTGAAGGATGTAAAGGCATAAACGGGACGAGTTTCTGGCACCTTATCGATCCGGAAGTTTTCTTGAAGGTCTGGAAGCAAGGCCACTTAGCTCGGAATCTCTTCTCGTGACTCGATCACACCCGCTCGCTCTCTCTCTCTCTCTCATTTCCTGACAATATGTTACTTTCTTGTTATTTCTGCATAATACTTATTTTCCTCTATTTTTAGTTTCATTCTCTCTTCGAATACCCATTTATTATCTCATAGATAAAAGGTTGGTATTCTATCAAATGAAACTTGGTTGTAAAAGGGGTAATTTTTTTAGAATAATCCTCCCTATTTTTTTATTATTTAAGCGAGATTTTCTAGAAAATAAGATTTTGGTCCTTTGCCTTTTAGTAGTCACGTTAATGTATATGTTTGAGGGCAACAAAAACAACTCTCTTTACAAAGGTAAATAAGGTCTCAAGCAATCAGTAGTAAACCAAAGAGATTGAAATTTGTCAATGAATAAATAGTCACGCTAAATCTTTCTAGATTTATTACTTATTTTAGTTTAAATACTTTATATATTAAGAGAGAATAAACTACATTGATGAATATAAAGCTTAAATTAATTCTGCTGGCTTTATTAGGACAATTTTTATCTCAGAATAGGTAAATCTCCAATAAACATTAATATAACATTTCTCGTAACGCCCGACGAAAACTCTAGTTTAGGACAAATTAATTATTACTTTGAGTTCATCGCCGAGTAATATCATTTTAACAAAAAATTAATTTTGTTTGATATGACAATAAACTACTTCATAGTATCAGATATTTGCAACCTTTACTTAACATTTTGGAGTGCAATTAAACTTGATTAAAGAAGTCCAAACTTACATTCCGTTCTCCTCTTTAATTATATAATTACTTGCTGGCAAATCGATTTGTTTGTGCAAGCAAACTTGATGAATTTATTTCCAACTTTCATTTTTAATGCCACTTTGGATTGCATTAAGCTCCTATATCTCGTATGGTGATAGAAAGGGTGAACGACTTAGAAACACCCCTTTTACTTTAGATATTTATTGATACTACAAAGCGTAAACGCGTTATAGGTATATAAAATTTTACAGTTCCATGTATAAATAGTGCTTCGATTTAATGAAAATAAAAGAGAGAAAGAGACTATGCTGCCAAATTAAGTCGATTCTGCTTCACCAGAATTGTAAATGTAACCCTTCTCACAAAATTCCCTAGAAATTAAACATGATAATAAAAACCTTCCCTCTATAAACAAAAATGGAAACATACCAATCATCCCCTTATTATTTAATTTGCCAAGAACCATTATTGTCAAAGAAATTTCGGGGGAATATCACTCTATTTCTTGTATTTTATAAACAGCAGTCTCTCCACTACAATCACTTTCCTGTCATCAACCAGACTGAGTTCTTGCCTTTATATTTTATGTCAAATTTGACCTTTTCTATGGAAGATCAGTAACGTTCTCTTGGTCGTAGATAACTTCTAGTCACGATTATATTCCATAGGCCATGCAAATTTGGTAGTAAATTACACTCATTCCTGGAGGTCAGAACCCGGAAATATCGCTTGAGGATCAATTATTTTTTATAATAATCTACATATTTAACGACCTTCAAAGAAATTTTTCCTCAATTATTTTCACATTTAACTGATAAAAATTTAGAAATTAGAGCACAATATCGGTGCGATCTAGCAAATTTACTTTATGACGTATAGAAATTAAAGACTTTGGTCAAAAGATTGTGGAGATGTTGAATATAAGAGACAAGAATCCTCAGAAAGTGCATAACATGGTCGGTCATAATCAAACATGGGTTTCTTGGAAAAGGTTTATGCTGTATTAATTTTAGGCGACCAAATAGTTTCAAAAGAATACTGCCTAGCATGTCACAAAAAAATAAGTTTTTGTCACGTATTAAATCGAGACATTATTCTTTCGTTATATACAGAACATTTCAGAAAATGAAGTTCAATCTTCGTCTAAAATTCAACGTGAGCGATGAAAAATCCCCGAACTTAGAATTAATTATCGTTTATCAGAGAGAACTTAATTTGTTTTTACTGAAACATCTGTAAAGTGAAGGAGTATGAACCCCTCCTTCCACTGTGGGAAAAGCCCGGAGCCGTCCACGCAACAAAACAATTTCTTAAAACGAGAAGGAAGGCCTGTTGTACCGCGCTTGCTCGAAAGCAAATAGCACCGAGGCGCCCCCATTATGCGTTACCGACTTCCACATCCCGCTCGTCTAAAACCATGACCAAGACATTTTGTTTTCTGGCCAGTTTAGCCACAACAAAACAATACAAAGAATTTTCAAGTATTTATTTTGGCCTGGGCTGCTGATGACATCTCAAATTACTGCAGATCATTCGACATTTTCCAGAAGACCACGGCAAAAGAACGCATCAAACCGCTCCTCTTCAAAAGGGACCCATCATTTTCGAGTCCTTCTCCCGTGTGGCTCACAACGAAGAGTCAATTAAGGAAGCCAACTACCCGGAGACCAACTAAATATATTGCTGGTCGTTTGTGTAGAGCAGGACAAAGATTATCCGCTGCCCACCTTGCTCGGCGCTGCTGAGTAACCACCTTCTGCCCTAGATATTGATGCCGGCTGACACCGGATGGGGTGAGTCATCTGCAGCAGCTGCCGAGTCAGTTCGGGGATATGATTTCTGAAGTCTAGAGATGTGCCACACAGGTTGAGCACGACATCGCTATAACCTCCTAAGAAGAAAAATTTCTAGCCATCATGGACATGCCTCTTCTCTGTACTAAGAAGCAATTAAGATCTTTCATGGGATCTGCTTCGTTTTATCGGCGGTTCGTTCCTAATTTTGCATCGCTCTCCGCCCCCTTATGCAACCTCTTGCAAAAAAAAAATCTTCCGACCTCATTATTTGGACTCCAAAAACCACTTTCCACTTTAACCAACTAAAAGGTAAAATGGCCTCTGCGAACGTGCTCAAGTTACCTAATACTACTAAGCCTTTCAGAATCCGTACTGAAGCGAATAACGAAGGCATTGGCTGTGTCTTATTGTAATATAAAGACGATGGTGAAAGCCACCCTGTAGCGTATGCAAGTCGCACCTCTTTCCACGCGAAAAGAACTATGCCATAATAGAGCGAAAAGCTCTTACCATTGTACTAGGTGTGCAGAGCTGCAAATTAAACCTTATAGGAAAGAAGTTCCTGATCGAGACGGATCACCGACCTCTAGCATATTTACGTAATATTAAGTACAACAACGGAATTGAGTTTACTCCTACAGGACTATCAGTATAAGATTATGTATATAAAAGGGTCGGAAAATTGTCTAGCACACAGTCTCAGCCGAAACCCCGTGGCTCCTAACCTGAGCTAATTGTAAGGGATGAGACAATTTTTTAAGGGGAGGGAGGGTGCGATTGATTTCCTGCATAAGAATTTATGTGTGCTTATCTTATGTGGGCAACAAGAAGACACCATTTTAATTTTACCCATTAATTGTACCTTCGAGACTGGAAATTTAAAACGCGCTTTTCCTAGTCTAACATTTTTTTGATGCCCCTTTTCCCTAAAGTTGAAAAGCATGATCTTTCAGAAGGGAGGAGATGTGAAAGAATAGAGTCAAACAAGCCTCACGAGGACCCTAAAAACTCATGTGGCTATCAAACACGAGGTCAAAAGACGAGAAAACGGGCCTAAAATCAACGCGAAGAAGCTACAGAACGCAGTTGTATTACTTATGTAGGTTTTCCCCAAGCCTTGGGGCAATCTTGCCTCCCACCTACCATCTGGAAGCATGCGAGAGTGAGGGAAGAAATCCGTTATCGCAAATTCTTAGCTGTAATACGTCCACACCCCAGCTCAATGTTACCTCGGGAGAATCCCCTCTGTATATAGAGGCAATTTCACCCCGCCGTTTGCAGGTATTTAACGTCAAACTAAGCGAGGTCCAGTTAGTACAGGCTGGCAATCTAGCACAAGACACATTGCTTTTCGAATTTTCTCTGTTTGGTCTCAACGAGCGCAAAAGCAAGAAGCTCTCAAGTCGAAATTCCACCCTAGTCAATTGGCGATTTTCCAGTAATGGTTGTTCTCGTTAACCAGCGCAAGTACTCCCTCGTGTAGGTATTCCGAGGTTAATCTCAACCTTCTGCAATTATCCTTCTCGAATTGCCCCACTTTCCTTCGTCCTCCAAGCATTAACATATATAAGACGTCTACGCGTGCGGATCCCTTTAATTCGGTCATCTCCTAAAATATTTATTTGTATTTTGGTTCAGTGCAGCCTTTGAAGACTTAATCAGAGTTTGGTCATTTACCTGCCTTAAGCTCATTAGCTTGTTCCTTTTGCCCGACTATCGAGCTCCCAAATATCGGATTAATCCAATTTCATTTTATTTGTGTAAATATTCATTTATTTCTTGTTGTGTTATTAAAAATTATTTTCTACTTTTCTTTTAAATAAACCAGAAAAGCATTCAGACCTAGCTAGTAATTAACGGCCAATCTGAACTCGCTTTTTGTTATTTGCATGCGGACTCGAAGAAGTTTCCCTACATTATATATATATATATATATATATATATATATATATATATATATATATATATATATATATATATATGTATGTAGATACACTCACAAAAGAAAAGTGGAAAACGATTCCGAGCGCTTTAGTCTTTATTCTTAATGACCTTTTCAAGGAATGAACAGGAGACTAAATATATATTGCCTTCAAGAGTGAAAGGGGATTAGACTACCCACCTCTGAACCTTAATTAGGGGGTACAAAATCCTGAAACTAATCCTGAATTGTCTCACCAGAATACCTAGACAAAGAAGTCAATAGAATATATAAAATAGGGATAAATTTGTGCTATGCTCTGCCCTTTCTCAACAATTGTTATAAGTCCGCCAAGCGTTGTTGTTATCAAACTAATGTTAATATCCCTAAGTTTCAGACCAAAAACTTATATTAAATTACCTCGATTACTTATGCCTCTGAACATAAATGTTATTTTTAAGTACGAGACTACAATGTCTCGCCTACTTTTCAAAATACCCCACCCCACCTTGCATTGGTTATTCGATAGGCTGCAATAACTGCCAAAAATGTTATTATGGACAAACCGGGAAAGAACTAGATGTCCGGCTTAAGCAACATCAAGCCAATGTACGTAATCACAGTGAACAATTTGCGTTTTTTCCACAGTAATTATAGTTCGAGAAATATATTAGAATGTATCTCCAATAACGCGTTCGCCAATTTTAACCTTAACGCTGATTTGTTCCTGCTAGACCCCATTATCACTACATACATAAAATCTCAAATAAGGTTGTTTCAGGATCTTGGACCCCTTAATTGAGGTTCAGATTTGGGTAGTCTAATCCCCCCTTCCACTATTTAAGGCAATGTATGTCTAGCCTCCTCTTCATTCCTTGAAAAGGTCTTTACAAATAAAGACGAAAGCATTCGGAATCGTTTTTCACTTTTCCTTGGTGGGTGTATCTGCATAACTTTGACTCACGTGCACTTTATGAGCTTTTTTCATATATATATATATGAGTATATATAATTTTCAGAATGCAACCAAAATATTTTGCGTTTCTTGAATATGCGAGGTTTTGTGCTGGCAGGAGAATTTGAGAATTTCGCTTAATTTTGTGATGGATGGTATTTGCTCATTTGACGGCAAACTGTTTAAAAGATTTTGACGGCAAACTGTTTAAAAGATTTTGTAACTCAATTGTGCAAAGAAACATTTTTACTGAAATATCCTGAATAACCTTTTCCCCATCATTGGAGTTGTAGATTTGATAACGAACAGCAATTTCCTTCATTTATAGTTGTCGCTATTTTCAAATTAAAAAAAAACTTTCTAAAGTTGTAATTCCATTAACCTTGGCGCAAATATATTGGCAAGAATTTCCTGCTCCATGAACTGGATGGGGATCGTTTTTATCATTTTCATTTACCAATTCCTATTAGTAATTTTATAGTTCTTTGTTACAATAAAGAGATAGGCTCCGCTTTACTATATAAATTTCTAACTGTACACTTTCTTTCGGACAGCAGGTGTCTTTTCATACTTTCTATGCCCGATTGACTCGGGTGGGAGAGGTGGGAGGGGAGAGTCTTGAACTGTACTATACTTTCTCTAAAGCAATTAGTTAAGAAAAAAAAACTCAACAAAAGTACCCCCTCGGTATGGACAAACTAGTCTTTTGAGGTACTAATATTCCTTGTAACTCCTTGTAACTCTTCCCTGTATAGGCTTAGGAACTTCTCAGAGAACAACAAAATGAAACTCTACCTAACACTATCACGGCCAATCCTGGCATACTCAGTTACTCCTATTTATAACTTAATGAAAACAAAGATATTACAAAACAAAAGTAATGGGTCCAAAATCAATCTAATGAGGAATGCTTTAAAAAAATACAAGGAGAAGAAATAGAACACTATCAATAGCAAGATTTAAACCAAAGAACCAGGTTTTCCAAGAACGAAATGAAGTTCTGAACAAAATCCAACTCACAGAAAACAAAACAGGATAATGACCTTCAAATAAACCTTAAAAGCAGCCGAAAAAATATTCTAGAACAGCCGTTATGTAGTTAACAAGTTTAAGAGAGATCACAAAGTAATTAAGACTAAAAAGGAAATAATTACTTAAAACCATGAGAGTGCACTCAATACTATTTAAAACGAAGGAAAAAAAATCCAAAGCTAGAAAGTGAACAAAACATGAGAACAAATGTTCGGAAGCATACATAAAGAAAACCTCAGAGAAGATAAGCAGCTATGATCATATGAAAAATATATGATTATAAGTAAATCAAATCAAAAGCAAGATCTATCATTTGCCAGGACCTCTTTCACAAATCACTAACACCTTCATTGTAATCATTTATTTAATTAACATTACTCTCCTTATTTTGTCCAATGATTTTACCTATCCTATCTCTCTCTCTCTCTAACATTCAACCTCTTTTTGCTATCCGGATACCTAACCCATTCCGGGGTTGGATTTCACACTGCTCACTTTTCAACAGAAGGACATTAGCTTTGTTCTGAAAGCTCAGAAATAAACTCTCGAAAGCTCAGTCGTGCGCAATTTTTCCTTCGTCATTTTTTCTGAGATACAAGTTTACTTCGACGGGAAAAGTATTTAAGAAAACAAGGAACTGTAATAAGATCCATTAACTAAAAATTAAAACAAAGACCGAAGGGAACTGCGTAAAGTGCTATTAGTGATTCTTTTTTATTATCGTTGGTTCCCTATCTATTTGGGTAATCTAGATATTTTTGGGAAGCTAGAACTTCGGGAATTTAGGTTTTTTACGAGTAGGAACTCGTGACATTCTGTAAAATCTGGATGGCTCGAGTACCCATAGAAAATGAGGGAACTGAAGCGTACTTGGAACTCTGGGAAGTTTGATTATCTACAATAACTTTGGCTGCTGCTCACGAGCCATATATTGGATGGAGGTGATATCTATTTCTCAATTGCAATTGTTATTCTACTATTGTTCTTGGGGATCTTGATCCGACTATTCAATTATAAAATGATTCTCTTAATTTGCTTCCTCTAGTGTGTGAATATTATTTTCTAAGCCTAATCCCTCTATTACAGTAGCCATTGACGACTATGGATACATATTTGGTTGAATCTCATTGTATTTCACTATCTTTCATTTGCTATTCTTATACCAGTATATTATTTTGTTCTCTGAGATATATATATCCCCCTGTGTCACTTGTGGTAATGTGTAAAAGTGTCAGTTTGGGTGGGGATTGTTGGCTAAACGAGGATTATTTGTCTAGGGGTGCTAACGAGTAGCTCTCCTTAATTCTCCAGATTTCTCTGTTTATCTAGCTGCAACCTGCCTCTTTATATAGACACTCTACATCTGGGGGCAGGTGTCAGAACCAAACTCAATTCTCATATCTTACCACATCTGAAACACTGGAGTCCTTCAGTAACTTCATGGGATTAGTTTACGCATATTCGCATATGGAGATTCAGAGTTTATGTTTTCTACTCTATACCACGTTCACGTTAAATTCTGTCATTTTTGTTCTACATCTGCAAATAATTCACGTTATTTCTCTTGCTGCTGACATCTTGAAATCTATTTTTAAGGGCAGAGGAAAGATTTAAATAAATTAATAAGGATTCAAAATAGGCATTTGTTTTTTTGTAAATGTATAATTACATGCATGATCTATGACTCTCCAGCCACCCTCTTAAAATTTATTTACATATTTGCCTGTTTGTAATTTGCCATAAACATAGGTTCCAGAGCTTTGTATAGTTGAATGATTTTAAGTCGCTTAGAGAATACCGCTTAGAGTTTGCTAAAATTATATTAATATGTGGCATACACTAAATTTTGAGAATAATTTGAATCTTTGTTGGAAATTAACTATGATAGACAAATAACACTTCTAGCCTTCATTATGTTTCTCACGTTATCTATAATATTAATAATAATAATAGGTTCTCGGGTAAAATATGCTGAGTTTTATTGAGTTAAGCCATTTTTTTATGATGCTTTATGAGGATAAATGGAAGACACAAGAATTCTTGTCTTCACTCATATGGGTATGCTGAGAAAACAGAAATTCATATCTCTACTGCAGTGAGATATGTGGGTAAAAGAATCTGCATCTTTCTTTCTCAAGTTCAGAGGAATTTAGCAGGAATTGTGCCGACATAAGCGGTAGGGTGGCGTCTACCATGCAGATTTGCATCTTTTCTCGTATCTAAATGCAGCTTTCCATTGCTTTAAGATAATATTATTTAGTATCTTTATTAAAATATCGCTTATTTACTTCAGTATTATCGATAAACAATTGTCTGAGGATTGCTTTCAATGTGTCATTTAGCTTTTCGTATACTCAGTTTGCGACTGGGTGGTATGGGGTGTTAAACAAAGGGTTTAACATGAGGAGCTTGCTGATATACTCCATAAGCTCGGAGGTAAATTGTCATCCTCGATCCTACAATATCTCTTTTGGAATTCCTACCCGAGAAGTCTACCAAAGTGAGGATATAAATGTGTCCTTTACTAGAAGAGTGATGAATGGGGCCAATAAGATCAATAGCCACACGAGAAAAATGTTCCCGGATGATCGGCCTTTTCTGAACGGGTGCTGGCTTAACGCGCCCTTTTTCTGATGTCCTTTGGCTGGCATCGCAGGATTTGCAGTACTCCGCAATTTCTCTGGCCGCACCTGGCCAATAAAAATATTTAAAGACCATCTGAGATGTTTTATTATGATGGAAATGACCGAAGAATAAAATATCGTGAGAAATCTAAAGGACTTTGGGGACGTCAGAGTGGGGAACACACAAGGTGTTTGTTTCAGGTTCGGTTCCGTCCGAACACTAACGATATAACAGCTCATCCTTGACAAGATATGATATGCTTTTTTTCCCCCCGGAAAGACTCTTGCTCCTGAGACCTGGCTCTCTCCCAAAGGGGAATGAAAGTTGCACACACCTTCTGGGCGCGGGGAAAATCCTCGTTCCAGAGGGTCTTCATCACCGTATTGACGAGGTTTTCTGATGGAACGGGTTCAAGGGAAGCTTTGGCGGCCTGGGCACGGGTTACCACGGGTTTTACTATCAGGTTACTTGTAACCTGGTAGCTTTGTCCAATCACTCTAGTGCAAAACTTGATTGGAACTGCTACCACTTAAACTCAATTAATTAAATACTATTATTCGATGTGGCATTTTACAATAAGGAAATGATTCGCTCACCTGATGTAATCATGGACCACAGCAAACATATGGTGGTCAGGACTGCCTGGGAGAAGTAAATTCTCGGATACAACGATGCTTGTGTATTCAGTGTCGCATACAAGGGTGGACACACGGCATCCCTTCACGGCCTCATTTTCAAATTTCAAACCACCGGGGTGGCTCTTATTAAAGAGAAAGGTTACTTGGTGACCGGAGTTGTTGGTCGACGAGAGAGACGAAATGGTATCTTAAAGAGACGGTAGAGGAGGAGGAGTGGCATTAAATTGGTGTATTTGATGGGAGGACAGGCTTCTACATTTGGAATTTTTAGGGCAGTTCGTGCATACATGACCTTCTATTCCGCACGTAAAACAGTTTATCTGCCTTCTGAGAAATAACGACGCAGGTAGATTGGTAATTATGTGCTTAATGTCTCTTGGTTCCGAAGGATGCAGGTTCCTGGTTTTCAAGGAGCCTTGAGTTTTCACGAGTCTAGGGGTATGTCTTGGAGAGGGCCTAGAGTTATTAAACTTTAACTTGGAGGAGACGGCGGATTCTTCTTATTAACAGTGGGATACAAGTTATGGCTCCTTGCGTAAACATCAGCCTCTTCTAGGCATTTCTTGAACGTAGAGCAGTGCTTGTCCTTAACGAAGGCACGGATTTCTTTAGTCAGGGTAGCTAAAATTGATCTATTAGGACGAAATCCAGAAGAAACTCGTACAGTTGGGGGATTTTCCACGCATCTAACCAAAATTGGAGGAGTTTCTGGAGGCTGTACCCAAAATAGCAAAAGGTCTGACCGAGGCGGATCTTTTCGTGACGGAAAGTGGCATGATAGAAGTCTGGGGTTATATTTACGGCTGCTAAGAGTTCAGATTTGAGTAGAGTAGTCCACGGTGGACTCTGAGGGAAGCAAATTGAATATGTCTCTCAACTGTGAGTTTAGGAAGAGGAGCAATTTCGCAAAACCATCTACTTCGATGTCCCAATTTTTGATTTCAAAAGTCTTCTCGAATTTCGTAAGATATGATCCAAAATCTTCTCCTTCCTTAAAGGTGGGTAATCTTACTGATGGGGAATGTGGAGTTTCGGTCCGGGAGTTACTTGATATTGAATCCAATTGATCACGGCTTAATTCCAGTTCATGCTGCCTTATTCTCTCCTGCTCTTCCATTTCTCGTTGTACCCTTAGTTCTTTTTTAAAGGTGGGTAATCTTACTGACGAGGACTGTGGAGTTCCGTTCCGGGAGTTAATTGATATTGACTCCAATTGATTACGGCCTAATTCCAGTTAATTCTGCCTTATTCACTCACGGTATTCCATTTCTGGTTGTACTCTTTGTTCTTGTTCCTTCTCTCCGTTATCTTCTCTTTCATTTCTCTCTTTTTCCTGAATATAAGTTAATAATTTTCCGCTCGACAGGCCCAACGACTCTCCTTGACTCTTGAAACGGTAAACGAAGAAGACATCTTGTTAACTTACAAGGGGTAACGTAACACGAGAACGGTGCTATTGACGTAACGAAAATACTCCGCAATATACGTCAACCCTAATTTTTCCCCAAAATAAATATCCAAAATGATCACACTAAAAGAAAACTAAAACTCTTCCTACACGTTTAGGAGGGGTTAATTTTTCTAATCCGGCTGAAGATTAAATTAAATATTCCGGTAAATGGAATACACAATGACGCAGAACGGGTTTCAACTAATAATCTAAATTTCAAATAGTTAATAGACTAAAGTTCCACTGATCTAGAACTAATTTAAACGTACTTCAGCCAAAATAGAAAAATAAAATAATGAGAGGGAACCATTAAAACACAAAGAGGATGTATATCAACTAAACTTATTACTATGTTCTTCTTGCGATGAGGCGAGTGGGGCACGATCCGAAGGAGGCAGGTGGAGCACGATCCGAAACAATCTTCCAATGAAGAGAGCCAAACTTCAAAGATGACGTTTGACAGGTAATGTGGGAATTCTCGTAATTCCACTGGAAGAGGAATCTTTTTTTTTCAAAGGTAATCGATGGAGATTTTCTTTGGTTCGATTAAACGAAGGAAGACTGTTGCACAATTTCAAAGGCTCGTCGATCAGAGAAGCTACGAATTGACTAAGGTAGAATCACAGCTGAGAAAGTCTTGCTGTCTGACGAATGCTCACACGACTTACTCAGACTTGAGAAGATGAGGACGGCCTTGAGGTGCTGGCTGGACCCTTCAAAATACCGAATAACCCGTCTTTCTGTGCCTGATTTTAAGGGAGAAGTGGGAATTTGTAGAAAGGAGTCACAAGCTCCAGATCTCTTAATCCGAATGCGGAGCCGATTCATCATTTAGCAGCGAAGTGCGAGACAGAGCGGCTCTTTCTCGCCTTACGAACGGGGGTAGGGGAAGGCTTGGGAGAGTTCGCAGGATTTGGAAATATTTTTCCAATAAGCTCAGGAGTCGAAAATGTTCAACCAGGAAATGACGTCGTCCACGGCGGGATACAATCGCACGTGTTCTCCAATAAATTGGTGTGGTCAGAGATTGTTCTTTTACACATATGTTATAAGTTTTGTCCATTCATGGAAAATCTTTGCCCTGAGCTTTTAACAACATATAGGGCTGGTGTTGATTATAAATATATTGCTAGTATATGGAACAAGAATATTGACCATACCCTCTGAATGAGCGTGTCCTGAAAATTGTCTAACGCTGACCATCTGCTGCTAGCATGGGAAGCTGGCCGCTCATAATATGGAATAAACTTTTATGGCTCGGCATTATTGGATTTTAGCAGCGTTGAAGTGTGCCCTTCTTCACTTTTCTCTCATGATAATATCTAGGCGATACTCTAATTTATTGACTAATTTTTGCATTATTTAAAGCATTTTTGTCTTTATTCCCCTTCTTTATACCTTTAACTAGTGTTGATTAATGTAATTTGTGCTTGTAAAATCTCCAGAGATTTTCCAATTCAAGATAAAAGTGAAAGGAATTATAGGATTAATTGAATATTGGGGGGGCAGAGAAAGAACATTTACCTGCATCAATTCCTCGCAATCTTTTCAAATTTCTATAAACGATGTCCAAAATATGTCGCATTATTTTATAAATGAAAATTATTGCCACTAATTTCCTTTAACAGTGGTCAGCATATGTTCAGGAGTGTTGGGAAATATGTATATATCTTTTGTTAAAAACTATTGTGGATTTTAATTCCTGATAAAGAGTGCGAGTGGAATAAATGCTCCAATTTTTTGTCTCCATTAGATAATTCGTATAAAAATTTCGAAAGCCAGTTTTGTTCCTTGCAAATTCATATTTGGGAATAAAATAATTGCCTAAATGTATTTTAATATATATTCTCTTGTACTTTTCGATGCCCTAAAGTTTACTTATTCATATGCTATATTTTACCAACCATATCCTAAATATATTTTTGGAAATGTGTGGCATTTGTTTAACATCAAATATGAGTGTATTTTTAATTCTATTCATTATGTATTATTTACTTTTGTACTGCATATGGGCCACTTCGGACAATTTTTTAAAATAAGAAGCTACAACCCTATAGTTAAAATGATCCCTGAGCTTGTCGATTCGTGTTTTTACACTCGACTTTCACTAAATAATGGAATATTGTACCTTAAAGCATCTCCTTACGTCACTGTCAAGTGGTTCTTTGCATATTTAAAGGACTTACGGAAATCAAAATTTAAGAGAATATCGACCAGCAGAGGAGATCAAAGGCAAATATAAAAGACCAGCAGAGGAGGTTATTAGGGGAAAATAAAGTAAGAGTATATAAAATTTCACACTTAAATGAAAAGACTAAATTCTCATGTGTGTGCATTGTTTATTTACCAAATCTTGGATAAAGTTTGAAGTGAGAAAATAGACTAATAAATTGATAGAATTTTATAACTAGCTAATTTAAAGATTTCAATAACAGGATGATAACAGAAAAAGATAATCGAGGTAAAGTTGGGGCGTAGAAAGGTGGTCGGGCAAGCAAATGATGGACTCTATGCTGAATATTGCGTAAGATCACTTCGTCCAAGGAAGGAGGATCCAGTGCTTGTTTCTAGCCGCCTGTAAAGAAAAGACATGAGGGTCGAGTCTCCTTCTGAGGCAGATTCTAGGGAGAAAATTGACTAACAGATGAAAATGGTTTGATGATACTCTTTTTTCGAATCGTTTGTGGAAAAGTATGGGTCCTTGTTGATATTTATTGTTTGAACATTTCTTACCTGGCTACAAAATTCCATTAAATTTTCAAGCCGAAATTCCGAGTCACTTCCAATGCAAAGAAACGCGCGCCACGTGGGCGATCGTGTTTGTATTATACTGAAAAACGGCCTTAAATTAAATTATAGTCGTTAAATCTAGTTCATTAGGCGATGCATAGAAGGCTGATAGCTAGAGATTATTAATATTACATATTCAATTTTAATTCATTTCTCTTTTTCAGATAATCTTTTCCTCCTTAGCGTTAATTTCCTCGATTAAAACTCACGTAGTCCTCTAAATATATAAAATTAAAATAGATATATTAATCCTGCATACGGGCTTAGTGCACCCTCCTCCTTGACTTCAATTTACACCTATTATTAATATGCGTTATGTTAGTAATTGACAAAGAAGTGCTTGTATATTCTTTTTTATGCCGAGTTTTTATTCATTCTCTCCGTACCCTATTTTTTTACTCATATATCCTACCTAAAATGTAAAAAATAGATTTAAAAAAAATATTCAACCAAACATTCGACATTTTAATTTCAATTAATGACTATAAAATTTCCACCGAAAATATCCACTAATAATTGTATTTATCAAAACCTTCTTTGGACGTTTTGTAATTAAATATTCTTCTTACTGACATATTTTTACTTAATGAACAAATTGAGACGTGAAATTAATTAGTCGTAAAAGTGTTTTCTGGACAGATCCATAATTTCAAAAGGACAAATGGTGTACAAAAATATCTAAAATACGTCTATAATTTAGGTAACGCATACAACAGAGCAAGCATGTTTAAACACATGAAATTTGTGATCTTATTTTGACGATGGTCTGATTTAGCCTACGTTTATAAGTTGGGCATTGGATAATAGCATTGGGTAATCCTGAATCTCAAGTTCTGAAAATTCTTATCCATATGCAACATATATATTGCTCACTAGCACCGGGATTTATTTATATAATTTTAGCATATATATAGATGAGTAATTATAGATTCCTTTAGGTTTCCAGTCAAAGTGTTTGTTGTGCTGATGGCCTGTTTACAAATTGGTAATTTCGTGCTCAGAAATAATACAGATAAGAAATATCGATGTATTGATAAGATTCTGCAAATACGGCAGAGAGACATTTAGATGCTTCATCATGTACGTGCGGAAATATGCTTTACAATAGGTAACTTCGTTGGATGGAAAGGATGGAAAATTGGAATAACTAATAAATGTTTCGTCTTTAAATTCTGAAGCCGTAATATTATTTTCCTAAGAACTCTTTGAATATCCTGAACTGAATCGATGGGTATAACGAGCGAATTCTCGGAATTCTTGATTTCTTTTATTTGTCAAGTAAGTCTGGTAACATTTTCTAGTTGCATTGTACGAGTATCATAATTGTGTGTGTTGTGCAGCAAAGTGCGAGTCTTTTCTCTTTGACGTGTGGTTGGTTTAATGTTTGTCTTACTTGATGTTTCATTAGTCTTGACTGCTGTAATGGAAATGTGGTATCTTTGTTTTTTCTAAATAAAGTTTTTGCATTTTTTTATTTCTAAATAAATACTTGAAACAAAGTACACCAGCACTTCATCTTTCTTGCGTGTTGATACAGATTAGTCCATTTGTGATTTATGCCTTGTTAGTTTGCGTTTGCCACGGCTGAATTTATTTTGGCAAAGCGTCAACACTTATTAAGCAATCTGGCTTCGTCGCGGCTCTTGTAAAACACGATAGTTTGAGCCATCCCAAACTTTTGCGCCTTAGGTGAAATCTTTGTTATATAAGCGATTAGAATGTATTTACTTTCTTTTGCTCTACCAATTAATTGATGATCCTGAGTTTGGCAACTTTCTATGGTTATTTGGTTTCGTTAAATATTTTAATAAATAAATCATGATTTTAGCAAATATGCATTTCAATAAATAGATAATATGTTTTCTATTTCTAAATTTACGCTTCTTGGTTCCAACTTTGTATTATTGGAATTTCAACGGAAGCAACCTTGTAGCTTCTCCTCAACTACATTCGATTTTGGTAATCGTTTAGCAAACCTATTCATAAAACAATTAAATTCCTCTTTAACTCCAGACACAGGGTTATATGCAACTTTCCATCCCTACGAATTCCATTCGATTTTTTTTATGCTTTCATGTCATAATTTACTTCACTATCTCACCTTCGAGCAAAATTACCTCGAATTCTTATCAAAAGGATGCTTTCCTTCCGAGCATAAAGTACTTGTTTTTCCCTAACATCGGGTAAGGTTAGTCTAAACTATCCAATGTTACTTTCTTATTATGTGAGGTATTTGGTTGCTTTTCCCCAAGTCCACGTACGGCTTCTTACCATAAATCTCTCTCGTGATATCTTGCCAATATTGTCGTGTGAAAGACGCAAATTAGATCATTTGGCTTAATGCTGGTCTGGTGAGGCAACAATCTCAGACTAAAGGCGGAAAGGGGGGAAGCATGTGTCTTTGTGAGTAATTTTGTTATTGGATTGCTGTGTGTTTTTAATTAGGATCTTAGTAGGACCAATTAACCAACTATCTTAGGAAGGGATATTTATATTTGTATAGTGATAGACTTTCTATCCTCTCTTATAGTTGTTTATTTTAGACGATCTTGAATGCCTGTTTCTGTGTCAACGAAGAGAATTGTTTAGGCATATAAATGTTTTTCGCTCTTTTGCAAGTTTTGATTACAAATTCATGTTCCTTCCACCATATTTGCAATTGCCTATAATTAAACATTTCTTTAAATTTGATTTTCACATAAATTCAAGGATATATATCAATACAGTTTTATTTTAAACACAAATGACTGTAGAAAAACTTCTCAATTATTTTGTTTCCTACCCGGACAAAAACTGCTATACTAGACTAACTCAAGTACGTGAGCACGTCACTTGAAGTTATGGGCATTAGTATATTTTAGTAAGATATATAAAAGATATGTATGTAATATATTACTAATATAAGTACTACTACTAATATAATACCCGAGTATAACACTAATATTAAAAATAATGCCTTAAGGCAATATTACAAATAAAAATATTTACTATATTACTACTACAACATATAAAATTGGTTGAGGTAGAAAAATAGTTGAAACCTGAATACTCACTTTTATAATATCCCCAAGAAATTACGAGACATTAGCTCTAGCCAAAGGACGTTAAACGGGCCTCTAGCTGCAGAAGCGACCTGTAATCATTCATCATGTTAGGGGTAAATCGACCTTGATTCATTAATTAATATGCCATTAACATGCTATTGATTAAATCACGGAGTTTTCTAACATATTAATTGCTAGAAAGTTATTTTTAATTAATACGAATGAATCCCATGTTGTCAGTTTTAGTGGGTTCAGATTTTCTCTTAAACTGCATCCATTTATGATGCCTTCAAATTTGTAACACCTTTTCCTGCACATAATTTTTTTTTAGATAAAGAAATCATTCTCGTTCTTTTGCCACAAAACGTACTACGTTTTTTATGTGGCCAAATCTGAAGTGAAGTGGTATGAGAAAAGCTTTATTCGCTTTACTAGTGGCATATGGTGCACATTATAAAGACCAATTATACTCTACCAACGTGTGGGCCACTCATTATTAACTTATTCCCCAATGTTATCATCGTTGTCCGATAAACACATATTTTTTATATCCCAGCGGTAGTCCTAGAATTAGAAAAGCACACTTTATTTCTCTACAAATATTCCATTTTGGAGTCGAGAAATCAAGTAATTTTTGTACTTCAGTAGAGAAGCAAGTACTAGTCTTTGCCTGGAAAATATACAGTTAATTCTTCTCGGGAAAAAGAACAAGATAAATATTTGTACTTTTCTTTCGAATATTTCACTGCTTTTTCCCCCCCTCCTTCTACAACTTATGCCTTTTCCTTTGAGAGAAACAAATCTCATACTAGAGGTATATAATCTCCAAGCTTTGGGAACTGTGGCTCTTTGGGGTTGATTCAACTAACTATTCATCATCCGCAGACTTTAGGGAACTCTTCGCAATAATATTTTGCGCTTTAAGAGACTCAGATGATGGAAACCTGAAAGTAGATATTTCTGAATATCTTACATTCAGCATAATGAATTTTTACTTATTTTTCTTTGATAAAGACAAAAGTTTTAGGCCATATAAAATAGCAATCAGCGACAAAATTGGTTGTTTAATATCATATTTTTAGTACAGCAAAGAGGATTTGCCTTCATTTTCCGTATAGTCTATCCCTAACTGACACATATCATACTTCACAGCATATATGAGGGACCAGCTTTCAATACCAAAATATTGATTACAGATTATTTGGTAGAATTATTGTTTCCATCGTCATGGGCAATTAATTTCAAGCATGGATAAACAAAATTATTTCTTTGATTCAGATACCTTCTGCTTTTATGATTTACTTCAGGAAACATTGATAAAATCACCGCAATTCTTGCTTGATGACCATTAAAGTACAATGAAAGTTATCAAGAACAAAGTGACATAAGAGACACAACTCATAAAGTTCGAAATATTTTATTAGCTCAAGCTCGAGATCAACGAATCTTCAGTTAATGAAAACTTTCAAATGTTATGCGTGGTTTCTCTTATCCTTCACTATTTTACTCTTCAACGCAAACTCCAGATAAAATAGAAAATATTGGAGTTTCCAAATCATACGTATTTCCTTTTTTTAAGATTCTGTTGTACTAAAACTGATCTGAGATGAGATTTGGTAACGGCATTCCAATGTTTGCAATAAAATATGTTTGTATTCTTCTAGAAAATTGATATGTTCAAGTTCAGGGGACAAAACATAACTCCCAATGCATATCTTAACATAGCATCATCATTAGCTCGAGATCTGAGAATAAAGATCTTCCTGTCCTTAATCGTGCAATAGAAAAGGAAAATATGTTTCTCAATTTTTCAATTGAAAAAATTGCGTAAATGATGAGGAACTTTAAGGTAACTCCAAAACCGAGTTACTCACCTCTCGCCTAAGGAATTGGACTAATTAGACAAAAGCGTCAAGAAAACCTATCATTGATAGCAACTTTCACTAAATAAGATTATAAGACCATGGGGTACATTTCTAAGCCCGCACCTCTTTAGAGGATTCCTATGGAGCTAAAATGGAAGTCCAAGGAATTTTTAAAGATATGTATAGATGATAAAATGACGACATTAATTAACAAATTAATCCAAAAATTAATTAATTTATGCAAAAGGTAATTTCTAGTTATATTTGTCTCAAATCTCGTGTCTTCAATTTAATATAATCGAGGCTTATGGTTATTTCGCACACATCCGACTCGAAGAAAGAATACAAGTTCACGGCATCAAAACTATGCAGTATCTTATAGACTTGGATAATTTATCCCTTTAATTTTCTTTTTTTAGAGTGACTGAAGATTTTGTGTTTTCGAACTCTCTTTATACAAAATATTAAGTAGCCTTGTAATCATTTTGGTCGCAGGCTTAACACCCTTTCCAGCATTTCTATTTCTTCTTGCAACTAAGTGCATCAGAACTGCACCGCATATTCCAAATGAGGCAGAACTAAATATGTATTTGCGGATTGAGAATACTATTTATTCCAGTTTATATGTAAATTTCCAAAATTTAAATCAAACAACTATGTTGCCTCTATGCAACTTTGAATACATTGCCTACCAATTTTCACATCGTCGCAAACGATTAGAAGAAAATCATTTTTATTAATTTCGGTATTCAACGTCCGTCTCGAGATTTTTTAGCTAATATGTCACACTTTGTACAGATATGTAATACTTTGCATTTATCTACATTAAATTGATTGAGCCTTATAAATGCATTTTAGCATTTTCTCACAAATTCGGGTTGTTAGCAAACTAAAAAATAATTTTCAAGACCAGTATTTATGTTATTGATATAAACTAGGAAAAACATCAGACCCAGGACCGTACCCTGGGGCAGACCGCTAGTAACGACATTGCCCTTCTGAATACAATAGGTTGATGAGTGTTTGCTGTTTACTTCCGTTTACCCATTATTTTATACACACTAATTACCTGATCACAGATAACGTGCCTCAATATTTTTCACTAACCGTTTTTGTGGCAATTTATCGTATGTGTTTTGAAAATGTAGATAGATAACGTCGACATTTCCACTCGAATCATACTCATAATTTTATGATAGATTTCTAATAAGGTGGTCAGACATGAATTGTTTTTCCTAAAGCCATGTTCTGTTTCCAGGATGAGGTTGTGACTATTGATGTGTTTGACTACTTTTTCCTTCAGTATAGTCTCAAACAATAGTTCCAATTTTAAGATCCTCAGAAACGAAACATTTCTCTAGAGACTTACTACATATAATTGGAAGTGGCTCGCACATCATTTTCTTTAACTCTTTTAAGTACAGCCAATTCCTAATGTTAAAACCTGTCTAAACTTTAAGCTTATCAATGCAGCCTATTACATCTTTATTCCTCACTGATATCTTTCATAAAATTGAGCCTTCTACGGTGCGGTCAATTTGGTAACATCTGGGATATTTTCGAAAACTTCCCTACTAAATATGATAAAATATTGTAAATCAGGATCTCAACTAAATGTTTAAAATTATGAGAGAATTCCTAATGTCATCTCTTAACGAATAAATTGATTCTTTTAGCGGATTTCGATTTTTAGTCGCAGGTGATTCTATATCTCACTATGTCGATCGGCCTCCATGTTGCTTTTACTTTGTTTTGGTAATAACATTGTAACTATTCCGCCGATTCTAACGAAATTTCAAACCCTTTGGTTGTTTGACATTATATTTTAAATGATATAATTGTTACTGTCTCCCCAAGGTCGCCTAAGAATTATTTTGTTTTGGTTATAACATCATAATTATTTGGCCGATCCTAACGAAATTTGAAATCCTGATCTCTTTTCACATTCTCTTTCGAATGATATAATTTCCAATGTCCTTCCAAGGTTATTCCGGGTAACATCATAACTATTCTGTCTATTCTAACTAAATTTAAAAGCTTTATGTTGTTTTACATTTTCCTTCAAATGAGCTAATGGCCAAAGTCATCCCAAGGTTAGCATGAATTATTTTGCAATAAATTTATAACTATTCTGCCGATTCGAACGGAATTTGAGACCTTTATGTTGTTTTAATTCTTTTTCGAATGATATAATTGCTAAGGTCCTCCCAAGTTTAGCCCGGGAATTATTAAACGTTTTGAGTGTCATAAGGTCATAAGTCAGAATAAGTAAGAGCACTCGACTTTGGTCAGCAGACCTAGTTATCGTACTGGAAGGAAATATTTGTGTTTTCCTTGTTATTTAAAGCGAATTTAATTTCATAGTGTTTCTTCTTCTTGAGAATTAATCTTTAACAGCAGAGCTGAGCTTTGAATAATCGCGAGAAGGCAATCTTAAACTTATTCTCATTTTGTACCTCTACAAGAATATTTGTTGTCTTTATGATTCTTTTGATATAACCTCCATTTCAGCTAAGTAAGGACCGTTTATCGACACTTCTACTATAATTATGAAAGTGCTACAGTTGAATACTTATAAAACGCTCACATCAATCCAGATTTTATACTCTTTGCTATTCTTATTTTGGTTCCTTATCCTACACACCTCCTTCCAGGATAACTTCCTCTTACAATATGTACACTGATTTATCCTTCGTTCAAATACTTTGTTTGTTGCTTTATTACTCCAATTTATTAATTTACTTTCCTTTTGATCTCATTGCATGCATTCAATCCAATTCCAAGACATCATTTCTCCGCGCTTACACGCATTCGAAAGTACAGCACGTTTTTGCTCTTTATTGCACGCTTCACTTTGTATTCACATCATTGAACTCTTTGCTTTCTTCCTCCAGATCACCCACACAAAAAACACTGTACTACCTCTACAACTTCCTTAGATTTGTTCTATTTTTGGTCTATTTCCGAGCTCACATGTATATGCTTTCTTCAACTTTCAAGCATTTTCACATACTCACACTTTTCTTACCGATTCAATAAATTTCGATTTTTATTATCCTTTCCTTCTCATCTTCTTCACATCTTAGCATCCATGCATTCCCAAATTTTACTTGATCCAACTCAATTATACGTTCACATAGTCCCGCTTCCAAAATCTCTCACACCTTTCACATCATCTAGGTTCCGTAGCATATTTTTGTTACTAGGTACACTTCAATCAATATTTTAACGTTCTTCCATTTCCTTCACTCAACATGTATATTTTTCCACATCCTTGGGATGAAAGAATGCATTTTCCACAAAAAGTTTCTTTTAACACAAAACACTACCACTCCCTCCGCATTTTAATTTTCGCCGAGTGTAACAAAAGCTTCAGTTATTTCACCTATCTACTTTCTTTTCTTATTCGTCTATTTATATCATCTACAACAATAAAAGATACATATTATTCAGTCCAAAAATAAAACATAATTTTCCTTATGAAACAAATTATGGCTAAATTATCCACTTTCCAAAGAAACGTTTTCGTTTTTAGATAACGATTAACATTTCACGGACGGGTTTAATGCCATTCCCATGTATTTACCAAAGAGCAGAGTCATAAATTCTCATTCTTTAACGTACGCAAGATATATTGCCATTGTTAAGTCTCATTTCCAAGATGAGGCTGCGCATCTTTATAGCCCTTTCTTACCTTTGCACCATATCTTTATCGCCACTCGCCAAAATTAAAACAATGTGCTTAATACAGCTGTTTCAAGACTCATCCATGCACACTTAACTCACTTCTACAAAAGAGGAACCACATAATGACCTCCGCATCATCGCTTTATAACTCTCATTCTCTTTCAATTCTTTATCTTATTCTCTAATTGTCCATAATGCTACAGGCTTTAAAGCAGAATATGCAGCCATGGCTAATATGTTCGTATTGTCCTTTTCATCTTTACTGTAAGTAAATATCAATCACTTCGGTCGAATTTATTTTGTGAGCATCAGGTAAACTACAGATTAAGATGTACCAGGATGATCGATTACAAACCGTAAAAGTTACTTGCACATGGACCTTTTAATGCATTTTTCCTAGAATTTACGTTTTTTGGCTGGGATCTAAGTTAGATTATATTATTAAGGCTCATTAAATCCATGTTTTCTTTCTATTTTCTTTAATTAATAAATTATAGTCTTTATTAGGTTCTTGAATCTTGTAGTACTGCAATCAAGATGGGTGACCTTTCTCTAATTTAAGTATGATGGCAAATTATCAAACCACCGGTAACTATGATTTCTATGATACGAAGGTCTTAGGGAGCGCAGACTTTAATTACCTATAATTTGCAATTTTTTAATCTTTTACTACTTCTTTTTATTATAACAAACCAAACTTATCCATGGGATAAGTGTGGCGATGATTTCATCTCAATTTGGTCATGAAAATATTTAGAATCAGTCGATAACTTCATGATCAGTCTTAATAATCACCCATTGCCTTACTTTTTAAAATATAAAGGGAAAATGACAAATGTTCATATATTTTAATATAAAAATTATAAAGTTACTCATCAAACTATACTTAGTTACTGTTATTCATTATAAACCAACACATTCTGATAGGTATATTCTTGTCCCCTTAAAGAACAATTAAAACATTTAAAAGGCTATGGCATAATTCTTTGTTTAAGAATATTTAGACTATGATGAGACAAAATAAAACCTGCATTTTTTTAATTAACATATCCCATCCACCTAAATAATAAAAAATGTCTAAGCCGGATAAATATTTTAATGTCCCAAAATGATAATCTAATCAAGTAAAAACGGCGTTAATTCCAATTCAATTCCTTCCATACAGTAGATGCAATTCATGGCAAATAATTTTTTCTTGCAACGATTTCCGTAAAAAACATTAGGGAATCCAGATTAATTGGAGGCGTGCCCAATTTCAACTTTTCGGGAGGACAATTTTAATTTATTTCGAAACTATCCCTAAGAACTGAAATTAAAATATATTCCTTATGGACTGACCCCTTTCCCTCCCGTTTTAATAAAGGGGAGGGAGAGGGCTCAGTTTATAACGCATATATTTTAACTTCATAGTTTGGGAGTAAATTAAAATTGTCTCTCCGAAAAGTTTAAATTAGGCGCTCCTAATTTCTCGGTACATCCTCATTATAAGATTAAAATCATTATAATAAACTCCATACCCACAATAGTTCCGCAAATATTTTAATTATTATTTTCTTATACTCGGCCCCAAAAACTTTCTACATATACTAATAACATTAATTACTATATTATTATCAATCATAATCTTGGCTTCGCTACTATTGTCTTAGACAATCTCGAAATTGAAAACAATTTTCAATCACCTTCGACTTACTTAATTCATTAAATCGGGTAACAGAGCTTCATCAAAATAATAAATCAAAACACAGTATTAAATTACAAGTGTCTTATTAACGTATGATAATGTTAAAGTCAATAATATAGTCGAGATCAAAAACGCGAACCTCCATCTCATTATTAATGAAGTCCTTGATTATTAATCAATGGAAATCGTGTAAATTAACTCTTTGTTCCCAGGTAATGGCAAGCAATGTACTCGATCAGAGTACTTTTCTCCTTAATTTCCAAATTCTTCCCCATAATATGCAGCAATTGATACGGATTGACTTTCCAATATATTACCGCTGCTGTATTTTGATCACGCAACGCTTACTATATAAGTGTATGCTCTTATTGTGCAGATTTCTTTCTTAGATATCATGACTGATAAAAACTAACTTAAAAGTATGGTGACTACAATTTCCGAAAGGTATTCATATTTTCATCTTGTCCCATTTGTTAGAGACTGATAGCAAATTAACGTAGGACGCTTTTCATGAAACCACCTCACCAAAGTTCATATCCTCAAAATCAAACCTTCGCAAATATGGCTGTCGTTAATGCAAACAGTCTCCTATTGCAATTTAGTAAAATCATATATATTTCCTTAATTTTTAATATTCAAGAATTCGAGAGTGCGAGAAATATCTCGCACCTTTTCCACCATAACTCACTTGTCACAAAAAAAAGATTACTGAATATTAGCCCTTCTCAAAAACCAAGAACCTGCTTAGAATCTCTTTTAAACAAACACTATTATTATTTATGAAAGAAAAGGGCATCCCAAACTTAAAACAACTGAATAGCCATGGTGAAAATCTTTATCATCTCCAGACTCAAACAGGTAGAAGCAAAACAACTACCTACCTACAACCTTAACTAATTATTTGACGTCATCGTGTTTCTGCATATGGATTTAACACTAAAATACTCTATCTCACCATATGCTTTTCTCAAAAATGATATTACATAATGCTAGTTGAAAACTCTTGCAATCTTTTTGATTTGAACTAATTTAGCATAACTAATTTTGCTTCAGAATTGAGCAAGAAGGCTTGTCTTTGTTATTTGAATATACGCTCTTTCAGGATACACTGCAACGGGCTTTTTTCATATTTCTCTCAAATTGATGTGTAAAATTTAGTTATCACAAATTTATTCCCCCAAAATTCATGCTTGTAACTTTTTCGACAAATTCAGCGAAAGCGTGGAAGGAGATTCTTTATAATCAATTGAAAAGCTTCCTTAAAACATATCAGTCATTTGTTTATGATAAAGAGCTAAGGTGTTAACCCATTAAATTGACTACTTTAAACTTTCACTTTTCGCCATGCAATTCTACGATTTGGCGCTTGAATGCCACCCTCCACCGCTATATCTTATAACCTCACTCTCTAACATCCACCCATTACGGGTGGATACCTATATATTGACATAATAAATCTTTCCATTATAGATCACAATTGAATTAATCTTTGCTACAGCTTCTTTATTTCACATGCAATACTTTTCTATCCTACTTCCATATTCAGTGTTGATATATCTGGTATATTCAACTTTCTCTCACCCTCTGTAGACAACCTAGAGCCAATTTCAACATCTTTCCTCTACAACGCAACGCAAAGGAATTTAACGATGGATTATATAGTTTTTTACCACAGCACAACTGTTTCTTTTCCTCCTTATTGAAATTCTGAATTTCCAGATCAATACAATTGCCTTACCCTAAGCAGTGTGATTTTTGCCAATTAATTTCTATTATATTTATAATCCACACTAGCCCGTTTGATCTAAGATTCTCCTTACCTCATATAACTCCTGTCCATTGAAAACTCCAAATTTACTTAAATGCAACAATATTTATTTTACTTTAGCAAATACAAAGCATCATTTACTTAACCTTCCCTTAGACAAAAATAGATTATTACATTAATAAAACAGGTCTCGCTTCTCTGATAGCCATGCCTCAAGGAAAACGTTAGAGGAACTATTAATTAAGACTCCTCCAATTATGAGTTTATCAAAAATGGTACGAATAAATCTCCTAGATTTTTTCAACATTTTTAATGCTTTAAACAGCTACTTTATAAATATGGCCATCTAATTAGATAGCTGCATCCAACCCCATCCCTATACCAATAATTAATTATACATTGTCAACCATTCTAAAACAAGAAACGTCTCTTAATTCTTTTTCAACTATCATTTAAAAACTTACCACTTATATCATTGAAGTAATGAAATCGGTTTTATTTACTGTCACGGTAAAATATCTTTTATCTTTCTTGCCTTAAATGTGTTCGTGCCTTACAAGTTTTAAAAAGGTAATCACTAACTTTTATCAAAGATATTAGAAAACCTATTATGTACAAGTGACTTTAATAATTTTTAAGCACAATAAAATCCTATATTCAATTCAATATTAATTACTTCCAAAGGTTAACAAGCGTTACGCAATTCATAATTTTCCTATCTATCCGCAATTTTTCTAAATTCTTCTCAATAACTTAGAGTAACTTGTCGTCTTTGGCAAACCAAATCGCTGGTTTTAATTAAAAATGCCGTTTATGGCATTATCTCGGCCTTCTTTGCTCTCTTCTTAGATCTCCTTCAGGTTCTATCTAATTCATTTTTTTTGTAAATTCTGCTGTCACTCTTCCAATTTAATACTTTCCATACAGTTTGATCAAGATACGTATGTATATATGACAAGTTTAACATATGTGTACCAATTATTAGCAATAACATTGACCCATAAATATCTATAAATTACCTTGTACTCATAGACGGATCTTAACATTAAAAATACCTATTTCTCCTTTAATATACTAATATAAGGACTAGTATATTTATCACTTGTGCTGTACTAAATTTCTCAGTGTTTACAACTCACGCAATTACCCTCAACAAATTACTCCACACCCTGGACTCTTTAAACTGGATCTCCTATCTCTCGTAGTTCCAGACCAAATTCATATTATACAATTCTCTTATTTTATCCAATATCAGTTATTTTATATCTAACTTGGGTTTCATTTACTATATCTAGTTTGCTAAACTACACATTATTGGAGATCCTTTGTTATTTACTATACACGTATCAACCCAATTTATACCAACTTACTATCATTTAACTTTCGTTTAAATTACAAAAACAATGTTGTTGTATGCAGAGGTGGGCGCTAAATACATTTAAAGTATTTAAATAGTAACTATTTAATACAAGCAAAATGTATTTCTATACTAAATGCAAAATAAATTTAGAAAATGTATTTACTATTTCAATACTAAATACATTTAATGTATTTATATACCTTGTTAAATACATTTCAAATAGATATATAATGGCAATCGATAAGGACCATTTGTGTCACAACAAAAAAATATCCATTAAAATGAAATTGTATATTATAATTACTAATGTAGGATTTGATAACAATTGGACTTAGGTAATACAAGAAAATAGAAAGTTCCATAGAATGAAGTTTCAGTTATCTATTTGAAATCAGCATTACATTAATATCATTTGCTGAAATGCTTCGTCAGAGAAAGACTCCGTTTTGAAGATAAGGTCAATCCTCCTAAAGAGAAAAAACGTTCCACAGGAGCTGACGACGGAAGGGTGGTGTTGTATTTAATAAATAACTGTTTTTGTTTGGATATCTATCTAAACTTTAAAGTGTTTTATTTCAATCCTTAAGGTAACTGAACAATTGTAAATCTGCGGTTGATCGTGTTTGAGTGGGTTTTGTAAAGCCTAAATAATTTTCACTGTCTGATATATAAGTGAAAACTGTGCTCGTCATTTTCTGCAGGGGGATATCGTATTCATTGATGATATTCTCTATATGTTCAGCAATCCTGATGAAGTTATGTTCTCCTTTCAAGCGACAACATGCCAATACTCCACTGTGATGGACAAGAGCTGTTTCCTCTAGCTGAAAAAAGGAAATAACAGTCCAATGTTTGTCTCATAAATTTTTCTATAAATTTTGCATATTAACACCAGGCAATGCCTTCGCCACTCCTCCCCAACAGGGGGAGCTTGCGCTTCGTTACTAAGATTAAAATTCAAAATATAAAAAAAACAGCCATTGTTAAATTTTTATAAATTTTCTGAACTTCGCCAATTATAATAATTTTAAAAAGGAACTCTAAACTAAATTTCTTCACTTTCAAAATATCACGTTGTTAAAATACACGAGTTATTCAAGAAGATATATAAAAATATATTTTCTGAATTTCACTATTAGTAATTCTTTGGGCTTTAAAAAATATTCGATACTTATATTTATTTCTGAACTTTGCTAAATAAATGTCATAACCAAACTACTCTTAAGATAAAATTATTATTCAAAACCTCCCCAAAATCCCCTTCTTAAACTATAAAGTTAGTGATGATGATGATGATGATAATCGAGTTAAATTCCACCAACAAATCAGTTTGTTTGAGGCAAAGAGCTGATAACTTCCTAACTGTAAAGACATTTTCAATTACATATTTCCTAAAGAGCAAAATCTTAACATACCCAGTGAACTGTAACGCCCCAAAAACTACAGTAACGAGTTGACCAAATACCTGCACTAAGACATAAGTAAGAGGTGCTGTCTAGCTTATTCTTCAGTAGCGCTCTTGTGACTTTCTCTTTTTCTATAATATTTTAACCTTGTGTCCGATATAAATGACGTCAACTGGAGAATTTAGACCTACGGTAGTGGAATGTCTGATTATTGTGAGTTAAATTAATGTTCACAGTGAAATAAGAATATATGGTATGCATATAAAATTTTATATAAAAAATGTAGCTATATGAATATCCTATAGCTATATAGGACTGGTACATTAATGCATAAATATATTATTAGTCCTTCATATTCAGAATTACATAGTAAAATATTGACTTTCAGTATTGTTAGGAATATATACATTATCAAGCTTTATTTCCTACATTTTTGACGGGTGGGCATGCTATTTCGACATAATGATATGCAGGTATTGCTACTATAACAAAATATATCGTCATAGGAATTCATGTAATAACTGCATATAATCGGTCGATAATTTTTTTAATTATTCCTGAAAAAATTTATTAAATAATATCTTCAATTAAATGATAGCGCTTTAAGAATATATGTATGTGTATTCTAATGTTTTTATATGTCTTCCTATATTTAACTTCATTAGATAGCCTACATAGTGTCCAATGATCCAAACGCTTTAGTATTCGTTCGTTATAAGAGCTTAGGGGATACCACATTCATGTTTTATAACATCATACTACGTTAGATTATCATATATATGCAATTAAAGCTCATTAAAAGCACTTTTCTACCTGCCAAAATCATAATAACCCACAGCGCATTTTTTGAGATACCGGGGGGTCTTTCAGAGCCCCTTCCTTAAAACCTGATATCATATAAATGGCTATAGAATTACTAATACTAATTACTAATACTATAATTGTAAACAACATTTGTAACTCAGAACTCACCTTTAATTAATCTCACTAAAGCTGGGTGTTCCATGGTTGATAGGGCATGCACACCTTGTATGATAAAATCTGCAATCAGCTTATTAACAACAGATTGTTTGACCTACCTGGTATTCACCGCAAAACACGCCGGTAATGTCTTTACTTTAACACCGCTGCATGAGGGACCATCGTCTAATATTGAACATTTTCTTTCTGAGTTTTTTCTTGGAGCTGTCACGTAGTTATCCCCTTTTTGCACCAAAGAAGGATGCTTTCTCTGTTGATAAATGTACATGATCAGATAATTGAAGGAGATTTCTTTCACGTTGGCATAATTCACGTTAAATTCAATCAGCATATGATATAAATAAAGGTGTCGGAAAAGGAAGCAGGTAGGTTCCTTCATGGTAAACCAACACTAATTAACATTATCTTTGGTAGTAGCAATTTTGGCATTTTTAAAAAATAAGAAATAGTGGAATTTGTCAATTCAATTAAGTATGATAGAATTAGCTTTAATAAATTCTTACCTCCAAATGAATTGGTAAATTGGAAGTAGCATTGCTCGCTGCAGAGATTTCGCCATTGCATGATATACATACACACTTTACATTTTTCTCTAGCGAGATTTCACTCTAAAACAATTACTATTAAGTAAAGGATGGCTATAATTACATAATTCTTTATCTTCCTTGTCTTTATTATTGTCTAATCTCTACATTTCACACTCTTTCTAAGAAACTGAAGTTGTCATCCAGCAGGTGAAAAAACGGTAAGCGTTCTCACTATACAACTAAAATCAACTGTTAATTAAATTTGAACTGATGCAAGCAATCTTCCCTCACCGGCTCACGCAGTCAAACGTTTGTCTCATACAGGTTGCGACAAGCTAAAACATGCATTACACTTTCTTAACAGATATATAAACCTATTATCAGTAAATTTTTTACAAAAAGTATTTAAATTAATTGTATTTAATACATAATCTCAAATGTATTTACAAATACAATTTTAAATAATGACCACCTCTGTTTGTATAAAATAAATAAATTTGCACACACATTACAGCCAAGCAATATTTTATTATCTTCCGTTGTATATACATTGTAAAAAACATTCTATAAAATAAGGAAAAATTTGTTAGATGCGGTATTTTTTATTTTTTAGTCGCCTACGACTCTATATCTCACTATGTCGGTTGGTCAGTCGATCGGTTCATCGTTGGGTTGATTATTCGGTCGTTCCGACGGTCGGTCGATCAGTCGATCGGTGGTCAGTCCCTGTTTTGTTTTGGTAATAACATTGTAACTATTCAGCTGAATCTGACAAAATCTAAAACCCTTGTGTTGTTTTACTTTTTATTTCGAATGATATAATTTCAACGTTCCACCTAAGGTTTTCCCGGAATTATTTGGCAATAACATCATAACTATTTGGCCGATTTTAATGAAATTAGAAACCCTTTGTCTTGTTTTTTATCCTCTTTCAAATGATATAAGTTTTTTTAAGGTCATTTTATGGTTATTTCGTGAATTATTGATAGTTTGAAGGTCGTAAGGTCATAAATCAGAATAAGTGAGAGAACGCGACTTTGATCAGCAGACCTTGTTATTGTAAAACGAGGGTATCCTGTAGCTAAAATAAAATTGATGTGATAAAAACAACTGTTAATTATTTTATTCATAGGCCAAAGTTTCTCCAAAACAAGTATAAGATCTAACTCAACGAAAGTTTTCTTCCTCAGGGATATATTATTATTCTTGATCTTTTCTACTCATTTTTTTAAAAGCACTAAAGCCTTCCTCATAAGCACAAAAGCCTTGGTATTAAACACCAATGACTTCCTCTCACTCTCGTTCTCTTTGAGAAAATAGAGGGCGAGGGGTGACGCCCTCTTTTCGACCTATGTCGGCTGGGGTACCTCTCTTCTGGGTACCCATGGTAGGGCTTCCCTTGTCGATTTAATCAGAAACGAGGTTCCAGACTAAGTGCGTCTTCTTCTTTTTTCAACTCTATCCTTCTCTTTTTTCACTTTTATCCCATCTCTTCCACTCACTATATATAAAAAACCTACTACTATCATGTCACTTTAAACCTTCTTTGCATCTTTCTACATATAAGGACCTGGCAGCTACCTCATGCGTCAGAAAGAGGGGCTTTGGAACCTCTATAACCAACGCCAGTCTACGCTCACTTGTTGCGAGAGACTAGGACTAGAGGTGTCCTAGGCGTTGGGGCACGATGAATGGGATAAGGGTAAAGCCCCGTTAACCCCTTCTCTGGCGCGTAATTATTGACCATTCATAGTAACCGTTGACGGATACCTCTGGTAGCATCGGTCCGAGGTGACGGCTCTTTGTCCCTAGGTTATTTTCCAGGCCAATAAAAAGCCTTAGGTCGAGTCTCTTGGTGTGGCGGGATATCCATTGAAAGTTTCTCTGAGATCCTGGCCATCGTGAAGGGAACTAGTAGGAGTTTAGTACGGGGCGTGCTCCGTTGTTTACCTGGTGAGAAATCGATGGCCCCTTCGGGGACCGTCAGTGCTGCTTGGTTATGATTCACGGCGAGCCGAGGTTTGACGACTCGGTCGGACGAGCAGCAGCATATGGAGCGTGCCTTCTGAAATTTCCGAAACGTCTCCGATGGATAGGCGGGAGCGACTCACGCGGGGAGAACTCACCCCCCCTCGTTTTATCATTGATTGGTCACGAGTTTTCAGTGAGAGAGAAAGCGCTCAAAATGACAAGCAGAAAAAAACCCATTCATCTAAAACACAACTGTGAAACATGCCAGTTAGAAAAGTGGTGTATTGACCTTCCGAAGGGCTGCTACTCAAAATGCAGCCCGAAAAGTATCTGCACTACCTTTATACTGACGCGAGAGGTAAAGAACCTGAAAGACCTCTATAGAGCCTTAGAGGAGAGAGCTAAAATTCTTGAAAGAAAGTTGCAGAAACTCGAAGCCCTTCACGCAGCTCAGAATCGATGCCTAGAAGAGGCACTGCCCACTGACGTGTCGGAATCCCCTGGTTCCTTAGTTTTTACCCTTGCGGAGATTCCGGCATGATCTGAGGCTAAGCTAGCTGAGGCGAGAGAAAAAGAGAAAAAGAAGAAAGGGAAAAAGAAGAAAAAAAGAATAAAGTTCAAACAAAAGAAGAAGAACCAAAAATAGATGAAAAACAGATAAACAAGAAGAAAAAGGGGGAAAGGAAAAGAAGAATAAAAATAGGGAGAGGAAAGAGGAAAATTGGAGGCCTCTTTAATAAGAAAAGACCCTGTCTTTAGAGACCAAGTGTCCGATGGTCACCCTCATTGTTGACTTGCACATACGGGATCTGCAGCCGCTGCTAGCACTAGCGTGAAGATAAGCTTCCTGCCAGGGCGTGGTAACCACTAAACACAAAATCAGAGTAGAGGCAGAGAAAGCTCATATTTCTGAGAAGTCAGTTGTTGCTCTGATGGTGAGTGGAAATGACCTTTACCTCAGAGCGGGTAAGGTTGGCTTCAGTGGTAAGACCATCCAAACGGTGATGGGAGCCGTGGATGACATAGGGCTTAAAATCCGCAAACGTGTCGTGGTTGGGATGCTTCCGAGAAGAGATCCATCCCGAACCACTCACGAGATAAACGTCGCAGTGAACAGAAGGTTGGCGGATCTCTGCACGGCAGAAGGAGTCTTCTTGGTGGGCCCCTATCGTAACTTTATCGGTAGAGACGACCTCTACCAAAAGGATGGGGTACATCTCTCCTTTAAAGGAAGGCCTTTTTCGCCAACATAATTCAAGATCTCGTGGAACGCACATAAAGAAGCGTTCGGAACAGAGCGAAAGAATACGTGCGCCAGCACGCCAGTGTTACTTCTGAAACAACCTTCTCGGAGGTCGTCAAAAAGAGTGTGACCACTAAAAGAGAGAAGCCGGAAAACCGAAGAGCGTAGGGAGTCCTACACTAGGACACTCACTGAAAGTTATTCTGTTCAAAGCGAGGTCAATCAGGAAGAAGTTTCTTGAGCTCCTTGGCCTCGTAGCAACAGAAAAACCTAAGATGGTAGCCATAACGAAGTCGTGGATAAAAACTTCAAGCCGAGATTTTGAAGGTGAATTCACGATTTTCGGTTACCAGCTATTCCTAAAAGATAGGCCAGACAGAGAGGGTGGCGGTCTGATGTTGTATGTCAAGGATACTCTTAACTCGAAGGATTGCAACTGCTCAGGGAGAAGGAAAATGATTACCGGCAATCGAAGATCTCGGGTGAGTTTGACGAATACCGGAGGCTGTCCAGGAGAGTGAAGTCCAGCATAAGGGCGGCTAAGCGGTCTGAGTAACTCAGAGTGGTAAGACCTTTTATAGAGAATCCCAAGGAGTTTTTTTGATATGTAAACAGCCGTAAACCAATCCGTCAAACGATTGGCCCTTTGAGGAATGAGGAGGGGCCATTAAAGCACTCAGATGCAGAAAATGCTAACCTCCTTAACGAATACTTCTCTTCAGTGTTTACTGAAGAGTGTGGCCATATCCTCCAGCCAACCAGTTTTTACTCGGGGGAAAAGCTGGAGGATATGGACTTCACCAAGGAAGAAATAGAAAAGAAGATCAGTAACCTAATGAAAAATAAGTCACCTGTCCCGGATGGGTTTCTACCTAAAGTGTTGAAAGAAGTGCGCGATTAAGTCTCACGACACTTGAGCGCAAATCTTTACCATGTCAATAGACGTAAAAGTAGCCGGCTGTAAAAAGAACTAGCAAATTGGTAGACGGCAATGGGTGGTGGTGAATGAACATGCTTCTGAGTGGGTACCCATTACTAGCGTAGTGCCTCAAGGTTCTGTCCTGGGACCACTACTATTTATCATCTACATCAACGACGTAGGCGGTGATATGGTTGCCAAGATTTACAAATTTGCTGACGATACAAAGCTTGGTATGAACGTTGCAAAAGATAGAAATACTGCCCACCTGCAGGAAGATCTTCGGATGATTGAAGAGTGGTCGGACACGTGGCAAATGCCTTTTAACGTGATAAAATGCAAATTGATGCATATCGGCCACAAAAACCCCCAATCTCAGTACGTCTTTAAGGGCACTGCTATTGAATCCACCGACACTGAGAAGGACTTGGCTGTAACAATCACTAGTGACCTTAAGTTCTCGAAACAGTGCATTAAGGCGGAGAAAAAGGCCTAACGGACACTAGGCTACATAAAGCGCCAGTTTGGATATCGGAATGAGGAGATTGTACTGTGTTTGTACAACTCACTTGCCCGACCGCAGCTGGAGTATGCCGTACAATTTTGGAGTCCTTCATTTAGAAAGGACATAACGAGATTGGAACGCGTGCAAGCTAGGGCAACCAAACTGATTTCCTCTATCAGACATAAAAGTTATTAAGATAGATTAAGAGAATTAGATCTGTTCTCGTTAAAAACCCGTAGACTGCTTGTTCAGCTCATCGAAGTTTTCAAAATACTTCGACGGTTAGACAATGTTGACTACAGGGATATTTTCACACTTGTTGAGAGCAGAACATGAAATCACGGCTTTAAACTTTAAGTGAAGGGTTACAACCGCGATGTGTGAAAAGTTTTTCCCCTACAGTATCTGTGGTAGTTAACACGCACTTCCAGTGGAAGTTGTCAACAGTTCAAGTCAAGACTCGACAGGGTCTTGAAAAATGGCCGTGAAAGGACGTAAAGCATTTGAGCAGAGATGTACCCACTCGACTACTAGTCCAAAGGTACCCTCATTGAATGGACCTTAAAGTCTTCTAGGATACCTTCTTTCCTTGTTACTCCTTTTTACTCTTAATTACCAAAGATTGTGTAAGTATTCCAAATAGGTTCGAACCGCATAACGCAAACGACCTCTAGAGAATTGTATTCTCATTTAATTGGTTGATATTTTTTTCGATATTCGCGTACTTTAGAGTCTCGTGCAAAGTGCTGCGGACAAATGTAAATATAAATATGTGCCACATCAAATGTAATAGATAAGATATACATACTGACTAAGATCTAGACTCATTGAGATGCATCATTATCCTGAGAAACCACTATCTAAAAGATATCATCCACATGCAAAGACAACCAGAAGATTAGTTTAAAGGACTTAGGAGCCTGAGAAACGAAGGTTTAATAGATAATTTGGATTACTTTAGTGACATCTCCATTATTTACAGGTCAACTACTATAGTTGGTTATTGAAGCGGTCAATATGGCACTCACAACCAATATAATATTTGTTCACCATAATGTCTGTGGTTCAGTGATGATCAAGCTACAACTCTAGCTACACTTCAACTAATGACATCTGCCCAGTATTGGTCCTTAGCTGGACAAAATTTTCTTTAAGCACAAACTGTCAGAGAGACGAATTTCTTCACAAATTCTCCCCGACGCCCACGCCCATTACTCCTGAAGTAATACGGGTGGATGGAGGAAAGTTAGATATTATGTAGGGAAATATTTCTAGCACACAGTGATGTAGGTCGTATTTACGTTAAAAATAAAGGAATATTTCGAATTATTGCTTAAAACTTTTGCTATATTTTGACATGAGGTTGCTGCATATTATATGCCTAAAAATAACGAAGTAAAGTCACTTAAATTGGTGTACTATCGTAGTCTCGTGTGAAACTAAGGAATTTCTATTTTTAAATGACTGTTGGATACATGGTTGAAAGAAAACTTCTATAATGCAGGCAGTATGGATTAGTTGATTGAAAACACCGCTTTCAATTTTACTGAATTTAAGGTACATCAGCTCGGTTTGTCGCAAGAGGGAGTTCGAGATGATCATCCTTCAGGGACGCTTCAGATTGATGGTAAATCTCGTACTATTTATAAAAATCTATACGAGAGAAAAGAAAAGGGTATTATTATTTTATTTCCTTTATCTACTAATTTTCAATTATTTTGATTTAGATAATTGATATTGAAATAACCTGGCTCAATTTGTCAGTCCGTTATTTAATTTTTGTTTCCATATTCCCAAACTGTTTCAAGAATAATTAATGTACGTCTTTCGTGCCAAAATATTGCATTCATTTGCATAGTGGTACATAACCAATCTGCCCGCATCCTGTCAAATCACTAGTTATTGATAAACTTTGATGTTGGGGGATTTCAGATTTCTCCCACCTTGTATCTGAAAATTCCGCAATTTCAGTGATTAGGAATCTAGCTAAGAGTAAGTTTATATAGATCGAAATCTCTCATTTTTTCAAATAAAGGCCTTTCAACTCAAATATTAAAAAAATCATATCGTCTAAAAAGCTAAGAATTTTCACCCATTATCCGCATACTCTTTAGATACAACAGCTCTGTCGCTCTCCCCCACTCGTAGTAATCCACCTCACGGAAGATTGATATCATTTTAGTCGGTAGTCATTGCGTCCTTTCGAATTCTGGTTGAAAATGTTTTACACAGAGCCAGAATTTTATCCTTACGTATAATTATCTATAAACGAATAAATACATGTTTTTAAGATGATACTTTGGCTCGTTATCACATTCTTATTGACTTAGATTATTGTACCAAGTTAAAAATATGCAGAAGCACAAAATTAAATAAAGAAAACAATACCTGTATTGAAATATAAGATATATAGCAAATGCTGAGGGCCAATATACTAAACTGCAATTAAGTAGTGGACTCCAGTGATCTGCAAATTTTCCATTCGTACCTTTGCATATATATATAAGAATAGGTTGTACGAATCATACGCTTCACTAATCCTCACTCATCTTTTAGTCCTTTCTGTTTTATAGTTGATACCTTCAATTTCTCTGAAGAGATGAGACATTTGCCATGGCCGCAGTAAAACGGTAAGCTTAGATTTCAAGTCCATCACACAAGTCTACATTATTTTTGTCCGTATTATGGTTAGAAACCACGCATATAGGTATTTATGGTTCTAAACGCAGTATCTTTGATAGTGAAGTGTTAGGTACAATATAAAATGTGAAGCTAATAATTTCTTTGCTACCAAAATATTATAATAACGAATTAAAATTGCTAACTTTCTTTAATCTAATGCAGTCTGCCGGCTTAAATATTCTCTTTGTTCATCCCCACTTTTTATTCTTTCGCTTGTTATTTTTTCTTACAATACTTTCATTTCTAATTATGGCCTTTTGGTTCTTTTAATCAATGCAGCCAAATCAGCAAATACATCTGACGCTTAATGTAATTAATGAACTCTACCATTATAACTTGTACCCTTTTTCGCTTCCATTCCTCCCATTTTATTTTCCATATTTAAATGACCGCCGAAGCTACTCTTTTCTTGCCCACTCCGTTGTTTTTAATTAACTCCAAATATTATTTATACTATTCCTATTTTAGCCTTTTTCAGGTACAGATTTCTCGGTCCACTTTATCTTAATCATTGTGTGCTTTGTTTCGTTCTTTAATTGAAGCTTTTTCGAGGCTCATGTCAGCGTTAGGTGTCGCTGCTGAGAAAACTTAATAGATGAAGAGAACGAGCGAACCCTTTTTGTTTCCTGTGAGTTGGCAGCGCTTGACTCAATATGTCGAAATTAGCATGCGGTTCTAAGCACATACGAGTGGTCTTCAAAAGTTTCTTAGATCAATGAAACAAAATTGAAAAAAAAAAGTGTGAAATTGATTTTTCAACATATGCTTCTTCGAGGTTATACCAATTTAGCAAGCGACGATACCATTTCCTTAAAACATTTACTAAAAACCTGAGAATTAAACCAAATCAAAACAGCCCTTTTAATTTCATTAAAACAAACGAGAAGAAAAAGTCGAATGTATAAACAAATCCGACATTTTTAGCTTTTCTTCTGTTGTTGTTAAACAAGTTGTTTTGACCTGGTGTAATTCATACTTTTCAATTTTATATAAATAGTTTGAAGGGAGAGTCTCACCTCTTGAAAAAATTATTTGACCTGAATAAAGTTTAGTTTGAAGTAAAAATTTTACTTCTTATTGTATTAATCTGAGTCCATTTTTCCACTAACCTTTGAAGACCCCTTCAATACACGTGGAAGGGAGAGAACAAAATAGAAAATTTTTCCTTTCTCTTCTGTACATAATCAGACATAAAGAATTAGTAAATTATTGTGTATGAAGATTTAAAGGATTTTAGGGACGAAAGATAAAAAAGATGAGAGAGAATACAAAAATACACCTTGGATCCACAATGAATCAGTCAGAAAGATGTGGTATTCAAAATATCCTTGTTTGATTCATCTTTGACTTAAGGACAGCCAAAACACGGTTTTGAACATTTTGTCTGGTTTCCTTTGCAATTTTACGCCTGTAATACTAGGCCTTAAAACTGCATTGAAGAGAATTATGGAACATTTACCTCTTTAAACCTAACTTTGAGTCGATGTTTCAATTCGCAATTGAAAACAAGCAAGACTGACCATCAGTATAGATTAAAAAAACAACTTAATTCAAGATGTTGGGACTAAATTGAGTATCACTAATCTTGTCCTACAAAATCTTCACGTCTCTAGAGGAATTGCCTGTGTTCCATTTCGATCCAATTGGATGAAATGAGGGCAGCAAGAGGCATTTATAACAAGTTTCAAATCAATAAAGGAGTATAGAGGGAATGCATCTTTATTCACGTTTCTTCTTTTTTTCCGAAGCATATCAGTAGTAAGATTAAGTCTAGTTAGATTTCTTTGGGTTTTATCTATGTCTCTTAGCTTACAGTCATATTGGGTGTTTGAAGAACAAACAAATCGATCAGAAATTATTATTATTCAAAAAAGTATTCGTGATATGATGATTGTGTAAACGTGGTTTTGTTTAAATCCCTTCTATTGTCTTAAAACTTTCAGGGTCGATTGTTTTGTACTTTTATTAATTTGGTGTAACTATGATGCCAAGTTTACTACTTTGAAAACTATTTAATTTCAATTACTATATTAACTATATACACCATTCAGGAATGTTCAGAAGTACAAAATTGAAGATACGTGTGCAAACTTAAACAAATGTCGCTAAGATCTTTGAGAGACAGTAAGAATGGAAGAAATTATTAAAGATATTAGATGAAAACTTCTTAAAACTAAAAATCAATCTGTCAGAACGACTTGAATGCAAATGTAAAAAAATAATAAATTAATCGCATCTTTAATCTTAAATTGAAATATCATCCTTACAAGATATTTCCATATGATTAAGTCAATGAGAAAGATATTCCTCGATAATAAGATTTGTCGAAAGGCCTCTCCATGTTCTCTTTCGTTTTGAGAACGATGCTGTAGTTCGTGATGAGGCAGCATGTTTTGAGATTAAAGAGTGAATGGCCATAATGTTCAACAGCATGTAGCACACAACCACCTAAGATTTCTTTGGCCTCACTATTTGCAAAAGACTTGTTTCTATGGAACAAAATATGAAGAAATGATAGTGATATTGGTATGTTGTTTGACCACAATTATATGAATGTATCTATCTACTAGAATGTATTAAAGAATAAATAATTCCGGAACTATGTACACAGCAATTATCACATTAGATTCTACATTCTGTACTAGATACAGGAGGTTGTTTCCATGCATTAGCAGATTGCTGCGTGAGAAAGATAAATTGAATTTTAAACAATCCCAGGTTTCTTTGAATCAATTAATTTGATTGGCTCAAAAGATTACCGGTTTTAACAATTTGCGAAGAGAAAGATAAGAAATGAAGCAAATTTGTTTGGTGGAAATCTACAATTAATCCGAAAAAATCTACAATTAATCAGAAAAATTATTCTAATACCCAAGATCTTACTCTCAACTCTGCCTGAAATAAATGGAGCCCATGTAAAAGGCACCGGTCGATAGGAATACATTTTTGTTGCTCTGTGCAATTGAATTTCTTCACCACTAGATAATACTAAACTTATTGTTTGATTCTGTGATGCTGACAATTGATTACTTCTTTATCATCAAAGCAAAGTTGCGGAAAGTTAAGAGCATTTATACACAGGTTTTTAACAAATGAATTTGCGTTTACACAAAAAGGGGTAAGAATGCCTTATTTAAATGTAATCTTCCAAAATTTGGTTAGCTTTAGTTTTTTTTTAATCTTTATATCCATCAAAGTATATGCACATTTCCAACTTTAGGGATTGAGGTTATCATTACATTGAAATTCTAGAAAGGGAACTGAGTTTCTTTTTGAACGACCTAAGGATATTTCGAGACCAAACCTTCGATAGTCGTGCTTTTTTAAAAATGTTTTTCCGCATTAATTTTGTTTGGGATTTTGATTGTAGTCGGAGTACAAAGGCGCTGCTTGTTTTTCAAGTTGGGCTTTAGGTTTAAGGCTCCCTATTCCATTCACAACTAGAGACTCACACCTAGAGATTCACAGCCAGCAGAAAACAAAGAAGATAATAAAATAAACCACAACCCAATACAGATCATATTTGTACATTTAGGAGCAGTAGTTCAAATGCAAATCAATAGTGAGGATGATTATTATTTATCATTTAAATAAAGATCTCAAACATTTTATGTATTATTCATTGAAAATTTAAGTCAATTTGTCTACGAACCGTTTGAAGACCCCTACAACACATGTGAAAAAGTAGTGCAAACTAGAAATTCTTTCCATATTTAAATAAAAAATAGCATAAATTAAAGGTTTCCAATGGCTCCTATGTACGAAATCAGAAATAATGAATTTAAAAAAATGTTTCTCTATGATTATTAAAGAGGACTTTAATGACAGATAATAAAAAATAAAAGAGAATAGAAAAAATGACACCTTTGGTTCACCACGAATCAGCGAGAAATATGGAAGATTCAAAGAGTCCTTGGTTGATTCACCTTTTAGCTTAAGAACAGCCAAAAATTCCATTTTCAACATTTTGTTCGTTTGTCCTTTTCAATTTCATGCCTGTAAATCTAGGCGGTAAAACTGCATTGAAGATAAATGTGGAACAACCAAACTCCGCCCCGATGCCCCAAATTGCAATTTAAGAATGAAAGACTGTCGATCTGTTATAGCTTATAAAGCCAACTTATTTCAAGATGTCGGAAATAAATTGAATACCATTGATCTTTTCTCTGAGATCTTCATCTTATTAGTGAAATTGACTGCGTTCATTTTCGTTCCAATTAGATATAATGAAAGCAGGAAAAGCCATATATAATAAGTTTAAATTTAAATGAGGAGTACAGAGAGAATGCATCATTGTTCACGTTTGTCTTTTTACTGGAGAGTCTCACTAGGAAATTTGAGTCTAGTAAAATTTACTGCGGGTTTCTATTCGTCTCTTAGCTTACAGTCATATAGGCTCTTTGAAGAACATTCAAACCAATCTGGAATTATTATTATTGAAAAAATATTCGTGATAATATAAGTGTGTAAACGTGGGTACATTTTAAATCCCTTCTATTGCAAATATATGTGTTAAAACTTTCTTAGTCCATTGTTTTATATTTTTTGTATTTTTGGTGTAAATCTGATACCAAGTTTACTACATTGAAAGAAAGCTAAGAATTATTATATTTCAAATCAACTATGATATTTCTGGTGAAATGTAGGTTTATTAGGATTGTTTAATAAACTATTTAAAGAGACTAGCTAAGAAGAGAACCACGTTGAAAGGAATCATCAACACACCTGTAATATACAAAATATAGGGATAAAATAATATAGGCGAGTAGAGACACTTCAAAATGTTCTATCTAAAGATTGCATAGAATACAGAAAATGGAATTCCCCATTTTAAGGACATGTTTTCGACGGAAGAAGCCTATATCAATATTACAAACATTTTCGGTAACGAGAAGTTTTACAAAGTTAACAATTTTAGTTCGAGGTAATGATGGCCTATTTATGCTAGCAAATGGTTCCTTCATAGCCGGATGTGTTTGAATGAAGGTGAAAGAAAAAGTAAAGTTAAGGCAGGTGACTGGTGGTTCATGCTTGAGCCTATGTGGACTAGGGTCTTTTTGGGTCCTAGATATGCTCATTACAGGTTGAGGATATTTTTTTATTTTTTTTTCATTCTGGCAGGTTCCGGATGACTCGGAATGACTTCTGGTCTTTAAGGAAGAATCAATGTGTGTTTACTATAGAATGGTTGAAGGGGTATGCAGCGTGGATATCTTCGCGAGAATGTTTGTTTAATAAATATAAGTTTCATAGGACGTGTGTATATTATATAAAATTATATAAAATTATATAAATTTACACGGATGCTTCTATAAATATTTTCATATGAGGGCTGCCATAAAATTCGCCATAATTTAACAGCCTATAAGATAAAACAAACACCAAAACAGCAACTGCAAGGATTAAAACAAACATTTCAATACCACCATGAACAATCTAATATATACCTACATAGAAACCGGAAATCTGAAAGAATATATGACCACAATAAACCCAGGAGCGAAAAAAACTTAGACTTGGTTATTATTAAATCAAAAAATAAATCATGCATACTACCACTACATAATGTATTTGCAGAAGATTAATTAATTACAGGAGATATTTAAATCTCTTCGGCATTTCGAAGAGAATTTAGAATTTGATGGAAAACCAGACAGGGCCCATAATGACACACGACAAACTCTGTGGGACATACAAGTAATTATTACGTATTTCGGTTGCCACATAAAGTGGACATATTCTAATGGCAGTGGCGAGCCATCTTGCATGAGAGATTTACCCTGGTTTCATATATAGGAGATCAATGTCAATTACATGAATTCTAATAACATAATAATTATGTACAGGTAAGCTTGTTCCCAAATAAGCTTATTAAGATCAACATCTGGAAGAAAAGCTCCTTTAGCAATACATTGAGAGACATTTGGTGATACTGATAGAGTTCCACTGGTGTTTAAGGTTTTACCAAGAGGTCCTTTCTATTGAGTTCCACTTTCCTTTGTAGTAAGAAATTTTCCTCACAAGCGCCTCAATAGGAGCTCATTTAGATACAAGCTGCAGATGATCAACTGTAAAGGACGATATAATTGACATTTAAGCCCTGTTATGACTCAATTCTTGTAGCCAGTATTAGTTGCCGTGCTGTCAGCTTCTACTGCCGTTATCTCATCTTTAATATTATTTTCGACAAACCATTTCATCAGTCTGCCTGCAATTCCTGCACCTATTCCTTGTTCAATAGTTAGATTATCTAAATAGACAGTACCAGTTTCTCCTACAACACATAGTGGTCTGGAATTTCTTTTGCTCTATACAATTTGTTTCTTTTCTTCCTTTTAGTTAGTGTTGTGTCTCTGCTCCCGTCGAAAGCAGTAATTTTCTTATCTCACAAACATTGAAATTCAATGAAATTCTTCCTTAACTTCTGTCCTGCCCGCCGCAATTTGTGATTGCCAATTACATGGGAGCGGTCTTTTGAATGTATAATACCATATATGAATATAGCTGTACTACTAATAGCAGCAGCAGCTCTATTTGACAAAAAATATTGATCTACTTCCATCGCAATTGTTGGTACTTGTATGATGCTGATTTCTGTTCCAGAAGATGAGGTTTCTTCATTCAAGACCTCGTTTGAAATTATAGTTTTCTCTTACCTCTTCTGTTTAAGTAATCTTCTTTTTCTCTTCTTTCTAGAATTTGTTTTTCTCTGATTTACTTTTTATAATCATTTGACTTTTTTTTAAACCCACTCCTCCAATTTTCTTGTAACACCCACTTCTTTGGTGAATAAGAAATTCAGGCTCTCGACGTGGCACGGTCATGTTCTTTTCACACATGCAATCTAACAGCTCAGCAGACTTGCAGCCTAAAATATCGATAAATTGACCAATGATGAGATAAATAATGTTTTACTCTTAGTGGCATTCATTTCTTGTTTTTAGAATCATAGATGCTTCTTCCACCAATCGAATCTCTTTGGTTTTAACATTCTTAATCGGCACAACTGGAATACTGTCTTATTTACCAATTTCAGTAAAGGCATCGGATACTTCAGTAAAAACATCCTTCTTTCTCTTCTATTTATTGTCTTTCACATAATGAATATATCTTGCAACCTTTTGTTTGGTTGGCAGCTCATAATCAGAAGGTTCTGGAGGTGGAGAGTCAAAGGCAATGTGACTTATTAATGGTCTAGTTCTTTTACTGATGTTAGCCCTGAAAATGAATAATAGAGGATCCCTTAATATAAAACAGAAATAATACATGTGATGTGTGAATCTATAACATAAATTCAAAAAGGGGAAGATCTATCCCTCCATAGGAAATACTCTGCCTTTCCAATTTCAGGTCTAATTTGTTTTAAGAGGGAATTAAATCTCTACTGCATTTATTCTGAATTTTCAGTCTAGTAATCTATTATCTGACCTATTTTTCCATGTGATCCATATAGTTTTAGGATTATAGATATTTTGAGATCATATTTATCGGATCTGGCATAAGTTTTTGAGTGGTCTGAAATTAATTACTGGTACATCTTTACAGCCATATTTATAGAAGCAAATTGAGACTATGATTTGAATCGAGGATATTGATGAAATTAGTTACTGATGAAATAGGTGGTAAGGTGTTGTACATAATGATTAATATTTGTACCTTATATAAAACACGGTATATTAAGAATTATTAATTTACACTGGCGCCAATTTATCTCAATGTGATTGACTTTTTTAAACAATAATTCGAGTTGTCTTTCACCGATTGATATGAATAAATAGGAATTGAAAAACTTTAAAATGTTAGGTAATTATTGCTATTACAAGGAAAGTAATTTGTTAAGGTTGATAGACCATGGGTATTTTTTTGACGAGATCTACGAAAGTAAGACACTATTGTAATGAAAGTTCTGAAGGTGTCTATTTAACTTCTGTACCAGAAGGTGATGAGTGAGACGATAATGTGGAGAATGATAGGAATTCATCGGTAAGACTGGTTGAATATGGTGGTTCGTTACAATTCTTGACTATACGCGTTTATTTGTAGGTGATATCAAGGCGATGTAGTCTCTCGAGAATTGGTTTGACATCCACCGAGTTTAGGAATATGCTAAAATCAAGAAGTAACTGAATGATCTGAGATGCAGCTGCCTGCCGTAATTATTGACGCAGGCAAAAGCTGGAGTCGTCAAGAGGGCGTCTAAGTGATTTAAAGACATCTCATGTGCAAGTACTTTGGTATGAGTCGTCATAGGGAATATTTTGCTCTTCCTTGCACATGTATGGTCCGAATGAAGCTTCCTCAAGTGCTTTTTATTATCCTAAATGTATCTGTAATTCTTTAAAGGATTTGCGCATTCAAAAATGCTCCCAGCCACCAGCACTGAAATTCTGGATAAAAAGGGAAATGTATGATAATAATTGCCACATGGAAGCCCATTATGCTGCAATGTAGCATAATCTGTTGAAAGGACGTAAGGGAGAGTGTTGATAAATTGAAGGCATGGTGTGTATATGCCACAGTTTCTGCTCTTGAAAGTAGAGGGCCACAATTGTGGATACTTTATCGTTAATTGTGACCTTAAATGTCAGGAGTTTCAGGCATTTATCACTCGGTAGCCTTTATTCCTTGGCAGAAAAATAATTCACGATAGAGCGAAGAGACGGATACTTGTTTCTCTGCTTTTAAGTCTACGAAAGGTGAGTTGAGGGACCCCAAATGAAAAGAAATGTCGACCTGTAAAGAAAGGTTTAATAAGAGAGCCAACTCTATGGCAAAAGCTTGGAATAGGTGACGTCCTATTTGGCAAAGTAGGTGGAATACAAGACGACCAATCGGGGAATTTAATGTAGGGTGGCAAACCCATTCGTATATATGTAAGATTCTCTTAAATTATATATAGTGGAAGGAACTAGTGTACAACGAGTGAACATAGACAGGAAGGTGTTTATGACTAACACGGAAGCAGGCAGCTATGCACTGAGAGAGAGATTGCTTGCGAGAAACAGGGAGGTTAGGGCTATAAAACAGGTGATTACACGTCACACTGCCTTGGAAGACTATCCACCAGAGTGTTAAAAAATAAAGACCTAAACATTCACGCTAAAATAATGGTCTATAAAGCTATAGTTTGTCCATGCTCTTATATGCATGTGAGACCTAACCATATATAGACCTGGCCTCAAAATAATTCTGACAATTCCACCAAACAAAGATACATACCATCATGAACATTAAATAAGACGAGTATGTTGCAAATATCACTCTCCTTGAAAGGGAAAATATCACCAGCATCGAAGTAATGATCCTGAGACACCGTTTGAGGTGGTCAGATCATGTGGTACGGATTGATGACATAAGTCTACATACGAAGGTCCTCCTTGAATAACTGAACAGAGGCTCCCGGCCAACAGGCCGCCCCTTGCTCAGAAACAAAGACCACCTGAAGAAATCCCTCAAAGACGCAGACATAGAACCAAACGCTTTTCAACTATTTTCCAGCAACATAACAAAATGGATAAACACACTAATAGTTGGTGCTGAACTATTTGAACGAAATAGGAAAGCAAGCCTGGAAACCAAACAACAACAACGGGCCGAAAGTGCTAATTAACTTCAGCCAGAACCCACATTTCAATGCAACCAATGCCTACGACTTTGTAGAACTCACATTGGGCACTTAAGCCATAATGTAATCTTTTACATTAGCGACTCGGGTGTGTTTTGTGTTTGTGTTTTGTTCATCCGCGCATGAATATGAGCTTGAATTTGAAGGCCCGATTTTTGGGGGAGTGAATATCAGGAGAATAATTTAGAAAAACTAGAATTAATTGAAGAATAGTATAGGAAAACTAAAAATAAGATATCAGTTACTTACGTCATTCAGGTTTGTATAAGTCTGTTGTGGCGGTGAGGAAAGCGTGAAAACGGTGACGAATACTTTTTTAAAACCAGGTAAGTAGCGATATACTAAAAAAAATAGCTAATCTTACTTCCAGATTTCGGAAAAGACGATCTAGCGTCCAGCCAAGCCCGTTCTTTATTCCTGGTTTACCAGAAACCCAAGAAACCAATAGATTTTCTGAATTATCTTTTCTTTTGGGAGACGAACTTGGCAAAAAGAGTTCCGTTGAGAGCGGAACGGCGGAAAAAATGGCGGGTGCTTTCGCCGATTGTTTGGTCTCGTTTAACTTTAGAGCAACGAAATGCGAAGTCATTTTGGATACGCAGTGGTTTCTCACAATGGGGACCAGGAATTTCAAGCCTAATAAGTTTATGGGCCACTAAAAATGCAACTAAATTTTCGCGATTACAAATCAAATTAATCACCTGCGACAAGTAACGGGGAAATTTTCGCAAGAAATAGGGGGCATAGATTCACAGGCATAAGCCATGGAAAAACTAAATACCCGAGGAAAAAGGTGGTCATTATACTAGGAGTGGGGCAAACTAGTTCCAATTAAATTACAAAAGTTTAAGTAATTACCAAAAATATAAGAGATAAAAGGAAAAGATGTAACCTCATCCCCCCCGGGAAAACGTATAAACCAAAATAAAAATAGTTTTGGGGTATAGCTGACGTCACGATAGGCAATCCAACCCATTGTCATTTTCATATTTACTAAATAAAACATTAAATCTGGTGGTCACTGAAGTCTGCTAATTTATATTCATAGAATACTCGTATATGCGTTTGGTTACTGAAAGCCGGTTTCGAACCGTGCTATGAGGTGGGATATGGGGCTCCACCCCACCATTCTCATACACCATCCGCTCATCTTCAGGAACAAGTAGTACAACGAAAGATTTGAGAACCAAGGATAAATCATTATGGGATTAAAGGAAAAACCTTGCGAGTTGCTAATGTAAAAAAATAACTTTTTTACTTTAATGGAATTCAGTTCATTTAGAAAAGTTAAAAGAAACACATTTTTTCAGAGGTTTTAACGCTTCAACAAGTCAGTTTATCTTTCTCAATATTTTAACTTTTACACTTCTTTGTTGACAGCTCAATGAAAATGAATTCTTCATCAATTAATTACCTTGGGAAGTTTTAATGGGTATTTCAACATTTTTATACGTAATTCAACTGAGTTGAACACTGAATGAAAAAGTTTCTTCCACTCTTCTCATTATATTGGATTAAATAAAATGGCAAGGAGCTGATAACTATGCGTAATGCTTATACATATGTAGCGTTCCTTACTAATTAATCTATCTATTTGAATAAACTAGCAAAGGTTGCTATGCAATTTTTCCTTAAAATCACCCAACACCATCTTGCCTTAACACCTATGAAATATATAGCACATGAAAAACTATCCCCATCCATAGCACTTTCACAAGATCAAACATTTCGTCCCAAAAAGTGCTTAATATAAATGAAAAACTTAATTTGGTCTCATAAATTTCTTATTTGACAGCTTTTTGATAGATAATTCGATGACGGTTGATGATTCATTTTTTTATTCATGAAGGAGGAAATCGGGATTCTTTCGGTCACATTTGGTTTGATTAATATATCAAATATTTTGCACCTAACTTCCCATTTTAACGGCTACCTAACTCCATCTTGACCTCGTTAAATCACCTTTAACATTCACAACCCTAAAAGGCGTTGATTTATTCAAGAATAAAATTGATTTGAAATTAAGTATAACATTTATTCAAGGGGAATTAAAATTACCCTTCTCTATTCTTCAAAATCAACTTGAATCCCAATCAATTCCCTGAAGTTGCAAGCAATAGCAATCAGTCCTTCTACATTTATCCTCTACTATGCCTTACCATAAATATTGCCTTCCGTCACCCATAGTAAATGATCTATTGTACCATCCACTATGATCTATGATCCACTTAGAGACTAACTTCAGACACAAAATCACGCATAATCCGATCCATTTCTCACGCAAACCTTCCATCTTTTACACCTTCTTCCAACCCTTTGCACACCAGGGTTTTCACTCATATTATTATTGTAGTAAAAATAAATAAAAACTACATATTTCCATTCAATTTCTAGAGCTTTTCAAATCAAAAGTTTCTTTAATAAATGTAGGAACGTTGAACCTCAAAATTTCGATGTTGTTCGAATTTGTTCTTGGACTTTTCGAGTAGTACTTAATGGTCCATTAAGATTTTTTGCCTTTGAGTTGTAGAAAGTCCTCTCAATCCTGAATTTACTTTTTATTTTCGTTTTACTTCTCTTCATTTTTACTCTATTGCTATCCTTATTTGTCTCTTGTTTTTATTACCCTAAAGTTGAAAGATAAACGGCAAAGAAAGAGATAAAAGCATCATAATTTTTCTCCTAGAACATCTTTCTTTTAATGATGTTTTATATTTAAAATTATATATATATAAATATATATATATATATATATATATATAAGCGAAGATGGCAGAAAGAACAATTGATGAGTTCGGGCAGAAAATTCTCCATAGATATGAAAAATTATTTTAGAGGATATTTTCTTTTATATGCTCTAGAACGAAAACGTGTGCCTCTATTTTGGTGAAAATAAAAGAAGGATAAAGTGAGGAGATGTGGTGTAGTGAAATAATAGAAAAAGTAAAAATTACCAAATCCTGGTGCAAAGAGGTTAAAGAGCAAACTTTGTCATTAAATGGACTTTTTGAGCGTCAGCCTCCAGAAATGAAATAAATATCGAGATGTTATTACTATTATTTTCATGGAGTAAGTTGTGAGAGCCGATACTACAAGATTGTGCAACTATTTTGGTTTGCAATTTTCAAGAGAAGCTGTTAAATTTCACAGTGCTGAATCTTTTTTAATTTGTTGAGTAATTTTTTTTCTTTTTTCACCTTCAAACAGAATTATTTTCCATAACATGAAATTAGTAATTTCCCTCGGAATAAAGCGAAATCACACAATTACATAAAGGACTTCATCTAACCGCTATGAAATTATAATCCTCAGCCACACATTTGTATCTCTCTTCCCTTGCATCTTTACATAGTTCGGGGATTTATTCCAAAAGTGGGCAAACTTCAACCTTGTTATTTCACTTTTGCTCATCTCATTCCCTTTTTTATGAATGATGGACGCCGGTAAATATGTAAAACTCAAAGTGGAAAACAAGACTGGATTGGAATTCGAAATATTGATCCAAGTCATTCGAAAAAAAGAGAAAACTTGGTTACAGACACCCAAAATTTATCTTCCATTTACAATTTTCTTCATTTAAGTGACTAAGGAAAATAAAATGGACTAATATACATGAGCGCTTATATGTATATCCATACCTTTCCTAATGGGTTTTTCTCTAAATCAAATGAAAAATGCGGATAAAAGAAGAAATAGGATATTAAGTTCTTATATTGTTATTGCTTGCTGTTAACTCTGAAAAAGCACTAACCCCAAAACCAGGTAATTTAAAGGTAGAAAGAACTACAAAAGGATTTCTTAACAGTCATAATGTAAATCGTTTTACTCTTCGATTAAGGAATCGGCGAATTTCAGATCATTGGCGATTATCAATCAATTATAGATTCATCATCCATTTCCTTCAACAGCAACTATTCTCTGATGAAGTTGAGTCCAAGTACAGCGAAATAAATATAATTACCTACACTAAAAGGAAAGCATTCATTTTTCTATATGGTTTGCCCTTAATACGGTTGGGGTGCTGTTGGTCAAAGAAACTCTAGCATTCAAATAATAATAGCCTTAGCAGAATACCCCACTCCCGTCACCTTACACACCTTAAATTGCCAATTTCAGTTTAATGCCCCTTAAAACCTTAGTTAAAATTTCGTCTTTTACAGTCTTTATTTTTTGAAAAAATATTAATAATACTTTTTAACTTAAATGGCAAAGGTACTCCAATCTCTTTTCTACACACAAAAAAGGTCTTTAGGTGATTGAAAAAATAACCCTTTCATTTTTTCCCACTTAACTTACTCAATACATTCAGTAAGGATATGAATTGTCCGTTTCAGTTGCAAATAACTTTCGAGTGATGGCTAATTTATAAACCACCTTCATCCCCACCCTCACCCTCAACCGATAACAAAATTTATTGATGAAAATTTAGAAAGATTTCTCTTTAAACAGGTAGTTTTATTTGCCCATAAAATATCCCAGATCTTCCTTCCCACCCAATATTCATATATTTCAGATCGGAAGTGTTAGATAGAGCTGATACCAAGGTTGAGCTGTTTTTTTAGAGTAATAAACTTGAAGCTCTTTTGCAAACTTGTGCTAAAACTAATTTTATATTGAATTTATTAATTTCAGAATTTGCTATTTCATAAGTAAGTTGAATTTACATTTTTGTTCCTTTTCATAACTATTTTGTTCTCGTGTTGATTAAACATGTATTCCAATTCATTATGATTTTTCTCTAATTTTCTTAGCTTCCCTTCTGATTGATATCTTTCTACCATAACTATATTCCAAATCCATACTAATTCTTATATTTATTTTATTTAAAACACGGTTCCTAATCGCTCGCTAGGAACACTATTGTATTTATCAATAACATCATGATTATCAGATTATAATTATAACATTATTGTTATTTTAATTATTTATGACGTAGCAGCTGCAAATAATTCCTTTCTTTCGGTAAAATCTGACAAACAGAGCGGCAATAAATATTTTGCTCGAGAACGGGAAAAAAGAAAAAAAGAAATGAGTAATTGAAATATTCATGAAAATAAGATTCCAATTTTATCCAAATTTTCGTTCGAAAATGCAAAGCTTCTTGCAGTAAAACCTGTTAGTTTAATGTATTTTCTGCTCCCAGGACTCTCTCGTTTTAAGATTTGTATTACCTTTAAAAATGTTCTCCTTAAATCACCTTTTTTTAGTGATTTTTCCCCTTTTACTCCCTTAATATTATGAAATGGTAATTTATGGTAATTAGTTTGCTATTTTGGGAAATATTTCCTGAAGAAATCATTTTCACTCCATTTCATTTTTCTTCCTCTGTCTGTTTTTTGATTCCTTCTTTTAACTTTCAACTTGATCTAATAACGTACCGTTGTATTTCGATAAATTAACTTAGATAATACCTCAATTCAAATTACTACTTTACAAATTCATCATCATTAATCACAATGCGGAATTCTTTACCCATTGAGAAAAATGATCGTAATTTATATTCAATCCTCAAATCTTGCCAAGGAAAGTTTTTTTAAAGGTAAATTGTTTGTAATTACAAAACATGAGACGAATATCAAATTGTATCAATTCATCGGTATAGTAAAGGTTGTAGTCAAATAAATTAAATTTAAATCGTATTTAATAGTCTTGTTCCTTTTAATTCTAGTTTCACTATTTTAATAATTTGCCTTAATCACTAGAAAAGGGTCTGATTATTTATGACACTACAAGCCGATTGACTCACCCCTAGAACCTAGGATTCCATGGTCCGAGATGATTGATGAGTTTAGTTTTCAAAGTTATTTTCATTTGTGATCTTTTCTCTATTCTTATTAGTTATTTTTTACCATAGACGATTTTTTCATGTTCAATAAAGAGAGAAATACACTGAAACACCTAACACAAGACACAAAGAAAAGAAATATTCTTAAAAGCTCGAATAAGTGAATCAATAAACAAACAGAGGTCATGCAACTAGCGATATAATGTAGAAAATATAAACGCCTATACCAAACTACACCTTAACAGCCTTATGAAACATTACTCCAGGATAAGTCACAACAAAACATGAATAAGGAACACAAAAAAATCTACCTAGACACATTCGCAAAGCCCCGGCTTCTACGCTCAGTCACCCAAACAACCAAAGCAAGACCAAATATCAAAACATCAGCTAAAAAACCTATGCCCTATAATGATCGAGGTCATAACAAATATCTTCGAATAATTATAGCTACACAACAAAATTACTACCATCTATTCCTAACATCACACCCTTTTATACCCAAGGAGCTGCCTAACGAACTATTATCATAGAGATGATAGTTATCCCTAAACATAGTAATCCCACATGATCTTTCACAAGACATTTTCCGGAAAAACAACTCCATAATATTACTATTCATGATTTATTTTTTTTTTAAGCCCATCTGGCAAATACCCACTTGGGCATAAGTCGCCTAAAAACACGACAGCCTAGAACTAGGCTACTTTAAAGTAAAAATATGAAAACTTAACAATGATATAAATTGGAAAAAAGAAACAATCGAAGCAATCTCCGGTAGCGGGGGGAGGTCCCCCTTACCCCGGTGCAGGAGAGTGCAACCTACAAACAAAACAATAACAAAAAAAAACCCCTTGAAATAAAGAGGAGAAGCCCGGCCTCCCCCCAAAAGTCAACAAGTCCACAGGTCAATGTGCACGAATCTATCCCGAGCACAAGGGACAGGCGGTAGAGACCCCGCCCATCCCGGTACTGGGACAGGTATCGTGCGCGAAGATCACTCAGACTGGGACATTCGACAAGAATGTCCTGAACAGTCTGGGGGACGACGACGTCGTTGCAATAGGGCGCAGGCGAGCACTCCATCAAATAGCGATGCGTCACACGAGTGTGTCCGATTCGGAGACGACAGGAAGCGACCTGAAGCCGCCGCGGCATCGAGGGATAGTTCCATGGGAACAGTCGTGGCGCAATGGCACGCAACTTTAAGTTCCCTTCGACCGTCTCCCATCTTCTTTGCCAAGCAGTCCGAAGAGCTGCCCGTATTCCTGCCATGTAGTCGGTGTGAGGAAGAGCGAAACGCTGGTCCGGTCGCAGAATCCTGGCGGACTCTTTGGCGCCCTCATCGGCGCGCTCATTCCCCGCAATTCCTACATGTCGAGGAACCCAGCAGAAGATAATCTCGACATTCGCCCGGCTCGCCAAAACCGTCACGGATATCGCGAACCAGGGGATGCGGAGATTCCAATGCCCCGAGAGCACTCGGGGCGCTTTGTGAGTCGCTATAGATCACAATCCGGTCTCTAAACCGGGCACGTCGCGTAATCTCCCGTACCGAGTGGTGTATTGCCACCAGCTCGGCCGTGAAGACAGACGCAGCGCCTGGTAGAGCCCCGCTGACTTCAAACAGAGGGGATACGGCGTGGAAGCCGACCCCCTCTTGGGACTTGGAGCCATCCGTATACACTGGCACGGTTCCAGCGTCACACGATGTGTGCTCCAAAAAGGTCGAATGCAATACTCCCGGCGTGGTACATGCTTTGGGAGCAGAGGCGTGGCGACAAATAGCCAAATGTGGTACCCTCCAGGGTGGCGTCTTGGGCAGAACCAGGGGCGCCACCGGCCCGAGAGCTATATCTACCTCTCGAAGGAGTTTCCTGGCCCTAAACCTTAAGGGCTTAGGGTATGACTGGCGTCTCTCGGCGGCATAGGCACCATCGAGAAGCAGTGAGAGCTGTTGGTGACTGAGGGAGGCGCCAGGCTCGCGCGTACAGGCGCGTGATGCACTGCACGCGGCGCAGAGCGAGTGGCATCTCCCCAGCATCAACGAACAGGCTCTCAATGGGGGAAGTGCGGAAGGCACCGGTTGCCAGGCGAAGGCCGGTGTGGTGGATCGAATCCACCTTCCGCAACAAACGCTCGGCTGCAGGTGCATAAAACTCGCATCCGTTCTGGAGCTTCGAGCGAACAAAGGATTGATAAAAAAGTAAGGCAGTAGCCCTATCAGCGCCCCAAGCGCTGAACGTCACGGAATGGAGAATGTCCATAGCGCGGGTGCAAGAGACCCTAAGGCTGCAAATATGAGCCTCCCAGGTGAGGCGTCGGTCGAATACAAGACCAAGGAAACGGTGCGACTAAACCACATCCAGGCGCACCCCATTAAGAAACAAATCTGGGGCGGGGTGAAGCCGTGGATGGCGGCAGAAGTGCACCACCTAAGTCTTGGCCAAAGAAAACCGAAACCTGTGCGCTTTGGCATAGCGAGAGACGCGGTTCAATGCCTGTTGGAGTCAACGCTCCAGAGTTGGCATCTGGGCCGCGCCAAAAGAGATCGAAAGGTCGTCCACGTAGAGCGTAGCGAGAACATCTTCCGGCAGCACCGAGGTGATGTCGTTGATGCTCAGGGCAAAGAGTGTGACACTGAGGACACTTCCCTGCGGGACACCATCTTCCTGCTCCTTTGGGCCGGAGAGGGCTCCCCTCACCCGTACGCGGAATCGACGATCTCGCAAAAATTCAGATATAAACATTGGGAGGCGTCCCCTCGCCCCCATCGTGTGGAGAGTCTCCATGATACCGTATCGCCATGCGGTATCATAGGTTACTATTCATGAACTTATCATAACACATACTAGAAGGTTTTTAACCAAACCTACCACCGTAAATCTATGCTGGTAGCCAAAGATACATATAAAGAAAGCATTGATATACTCTTTTGGTAATACTTGAGTTCATGGCTGCACACTAGGGGGCGCTATTTCTGGGCTATACTCTAGGGCTACAATTAATGCGATCCACTCTACACGTTTATCTAAATAATAGAGAATATAATGCCACCTGCTTTAGGCGGCACTAGGGCGCACCTCAACACACCCAAAAACCTAGAAAACTCGCAATATTTCAAAATCGAAAGGCTAACATTTAGGCGATTGCTAAATGTCGCTGGCGCGATTGTCCGTCTTAAATTACCTAATAAATAATCACTTTACAAAAAAGGGTAAACCATCTGCACCTTTTACTAGTATAATCGTGCCGTGATTCTTTTCTACACCTCTTGCAAATATTCGCTTTTAAAGTGAGGCCATGATCTATTAACAACAAACTAAGTGCACAAGAATCGCGATCTTTTAACTGCTTGGCTGCATGTTTCCAATGTTTGAAATAAAAACGAACTAAAGGTTGCCATTGTGTGAAAATAATTTGTTATTTTTACATTAAGAGAAGCTGTGCAATTTTATCTTTAAACGAAATAGGTACATGAAGTGCCCCCTGCAACCAAAAAACAAAAAATTCCGAAGCATAGAAATATTCATTACAATACTAATTAGATATAATCGTCAAGAAGTGCAGTCACTTAATAAATAATAATTTATAGAGACCTGAAAACAAATAAAAAAATAAATACAGCGCTGTGATTGGCCACATTTGAAACTCCCGTTTGACGTTATAAGGACTAAATTGTCGCCCAAAAGTGTAGCCCACAAATAACGACCCTAGCTTGTGCTCATAAACTGAAGTATTATCCTCCTCTTAAACACTCTAGCAAGAGTTTTACAATGTTGTCCCACAAGCGGCCATCGTCTCCCCCTAACTCCTCAACTTATTTATGAATGACGTACCACCTAAAACACTTCTTTGACAACAGTAATATAATATGCCGATGCCCTTGCAATAACATTCTAATACAACAACACAGACAGAGGCAAAATATACATTCAAACATATACCTAACAATTGGAAGACTAAATGGAAAAACGATAAAATGACAGTTTCCTCACAAAATAATATATAGTAACATTTTTAACTTCACGATGTACGAATTAAACCACTATCCTCACATCCCATAACAAACTTACCGTATCCCTCTAAATTCAGTAAATCGTCTAAAATATCAGCTTCCAACTACTATACACACATGAGATTTACACACCACGTCAAAATAATTTCTTGCAAATCTATCAGGAACCTCAATGCCGTTCACGCTCTAACGATAAATACAACATTCAGGCAAAAATGAAAACAACAACAACACTAGGCAAACAATTTAAATGTACCATATATTTCGCATCGCCAGCTAAATACACTACCATTGCTAAGGTTAGCAAACACAAACGCGAAACAAAATAAAACTAAGCCCATAGGATAAATGCGTAATTCACACAAACTACAGCGATAACCAAGCTACACACATAAACCAATTTTTTCCTATAAATGCATACTTAAAAATGATAGGCAAACAGTTTTCCAACACGATGCGCACCCAATAACAACCATGCCACAGTATTAACACAAAACCACATCTACCCCGAAGAGTAGTAAAAGATTCCATTAAGTAGAATACAAAAACATTGAACACCACTGATAACTTTTCCAACGAAAGTAAATGAAAGCAAAAAAATTCAAACTACAAAGGTTCAGCGCCAATTAAATAACTCCACAAACACTAGAGTTTACCTTTCCTAGAAAAGAATAGTCAGTCATTCCAGAAAACCAATACTGCCTACGTTGTAACCAACATATTGAAAAATACTGAATATCTTGTATCAACATGGCTAAGCCGTGACTGCACACATAGAACCACACCATATACTTATTTAGAAACAAGTTTGCTCAGCCGTCGGCGATAGTGGCCTTATTAGTGGACGCAGATGATTGTAGTAGACAGACTGTGGGTGAAAGAGGGCAACCAACCAAATAGGCTTGACACATTCCTTACCCTTTTACAAGTAAGTGAAGGCGTTAACTGAAATCAAAAGTTTCGATTGCTCTGCAATAATAAACCAAATATTGATTCACAATCTCTTAGAGAAAAGTGATATCTAATTACTTCCCTACCTTGGCCTAAACTAGAAGCCACAGAAGTGAAACAGTGGGGTTCTGAAGAGGGACATACATATACATACAAATGGTGTTAATTTGTCTACTACATCACGTCTAAGATTACAGTCTGACCACTGGTTTTAACCCTATTATATTTTTTTTATAGGAAATTTAATATAAAAAATCAAACGTTGCAGTTTGTTTTACTATGTTTGTATCCTAATTAATTAATGCGTGCCGTTAATCTTTACACTGCTGAAACCTCTTTCTTCACGACCTTTTAAATTCGTTTTGCCATGCTGGATAAGGAATTTGTCATTCGATCTGGCCTTTTTTCTCTATTTTTGTTTATTAAGCACCAGCTACTACTCAGAACTAGTTGGCTTCTGTTAATGAACCGCAAATTCAATTATCCCCCCAAAATTTTCAATTAGGTTAAAATCTGGCAAATTCCTGAGCCAAGGTTCAAAGTTATTTTCCAGCCAGCAACATTTGCTTTTACCTTGAGACAAGCAGCCCCAACATGTTAAACAATAGAGTTACTATCCACCGATTTGTCCTAAACTGATTCAAAAGTATAACGAGGAAGCAAATTTTGGTAGCAGTTTTTAGTTCGTGGCTGGTTTCTTAGGCAATCTTATATAGTGCTTCATTTCCCTTAGATGAAAACTAAACCCAGAGATTGAGAGTTTTTGAGTGCTTTAAGGTGGTCATGATACAGGACTCATAGAAACGTTTAACTTTCCTCCTCCTCATGATGGATCTTGCAGAAGCTGATAACAAGCGAAAAGAAATTTATAAAAGAATATCCTACAAAAGAAGAGCATATCCGTAAAGGTTTCTCGTGAGATAAGGATACTTCACTGACCTTCTCGTCTTAAGATCTTTTTCGCAAAGTCTCTTTCTCACTGCGCTTGCTAATGTCTTCAAAGCTGCTTCTTTCTAATCTCGAGAAACTTGGCATGGGTAGGTAACCTATTCTTGAGGAAGGATTTTGCGAGGAGTCGATATAGGGTTTCATCCGAAGCACTTGAGGATCAAAAAGACTAATTCATGTAAGTATAACTAGTCTCTTTAAGGTGATTAATGATCCGAAAGATAGTGCTTGTTGATGAGTTATCCTTAGCAATTATTTCTTTGTATTTCAGACTATTTTGGTGTAGAGCAACAAAGGTTGCAGGCCTTTTTTGAAAAAGAACCATTTCTGGAATTTAAAATAATTTAAGCAATTATTTTTACCCCAAAATATTCAAATATATATTAGAACTACACAAAATCTTTAATATAACATAGATTTCTCATTAGTTTACCCTTTAGATTGAATAGTAAAGATCCAGAGAGTAGAACTCTCCTCGTACAGGAACAGAACCAGAGTGCTATTTTGGATTCTGCAAAGGATTGCAGTTTTTCTTTTCTTTTTTATTGCTGACTTTTTAATAAACATTTAATAATTTAAATGCGATAATAATTATTACTACATATAACGCAATTTTAAGAAACGAATAGGAAAAAATATATATATTACTTTTGTAGTGGACTATGCTTCCAATTCCAAAAATAATTAGCTACAAATAATTTGTATTATTCAACATTTCCCTCAGTTAAGGAATTTAGACGGTCTTTGAAAATTCTCAGAAAATAAAAGTGAATTTACTATGACTTGTGATGACATTACCTACCCTTTAGAAGCAAAAAGCAATAAAGGCAAAAAATCAAAGCAGGAAGAGTTTTAGGCTGACTTCATACAAAAGTGGTGAATGTGAGGAGAGTATGGGTTTTTACGACATTTGTTTCGATGTTTCAGGAATTTCTTTATCTTTTATTTTTTTATTGTTCAGTCTTCGGTGTCGACATTTCCCTCGTTTGCACTCAAGATTAAAATTTAAAGAGAGTAGTGATCTATTACACAAATATTTTCTAAGGTACTTTTATCCCTTCCGGGTGACAAACTTGCGAGCACACTGCGCATGATTTATTGTTATCAGTCATACAGTTTTTCTTTCGCTTTTAAATTGGAGATGAAAGCGAGTTATCATACAGGCATTTCCTCTCGGCCTTATGAGCATGCGAGATAACTGAGCCTTCACGCCCCTTTCCCTTCGGGCTATCAAACTTTGAAGCGCGGTAGCGCGTCGTCTCTTAGAGATGCCTGTCTTTCAGGCCAACAACCCTTTCGTCACTTGTATCTCGAGTGCTATTTTGCCATTAGGCTAAGAAATTTACAGGCGAGGTAACTTATATTCGCTCTTATCCTCAAGCTGTCAAACTTGCGAGGAAAGCGAGACTTAGGCATTTTCCCCTCAGTAGACTTAACGAGCATCATTCTTTTTTTTTTGTCAAAACGAACTATTTGATCTTTTATTTACTATTATTGCTCCCCTCTGATCTCTCTTAACTTTCCAGAGGCTGTTTATAATAACTCATAGAGAGAGAATTAATTTTTCAATAGATTAGATCATCTGTTTATGACCTAATATCCATTGGCTTTAAACCTATGATTTTCTTTCGAAATTTACAATTTATGCCTTAAAATACACGTTAGAAAATCATGGATATGCTTCTCAGCATAACCTCCAGCAAAGACATTAATTTCAAGATTATTTTATCGTAAAATTTAATTATCTCTCTTACCCAATATTAAACGTGACGTATCAATTTCTATTATTAAATGAAATTCAAAATAGACCAAAACTAAGTTCGATTCTTTGATTGTTTCTTTAATTTAAAACAAATATACAATGTTCTTAGATTTGGTGAATTAATGTGATAGGAAATATACGGATTAGCTTGTTTGTGAGTCAGATTGTAAAAGTATACAATCTTTTTGTAATAAGGACCTCGAAACTGATATCAATCTATATTCGATCTCTGCAAATGAGCGGATCCCCTTCACTTGGGGGTGGCGAAAGCTCCAACCTGATCAATGGTTGGTATCAAAAACAGTAATTGTTATGTTGATCGTTATTCTGGCATTCCGTAACTATCTGCCACATTTAAACATCTTGAGCTTTCCTAGAGAACATAATACGTTTTTGCTGAGAGAATTTGGTAATCCATTTCATAAGAAAGTCCTATATTATTTCTATCACAATATCAATGACATAAAAGATAATGAACGTTTTGAATTTCAAAAGATTTACGTTATATTTCCTAACAATAGAACTATTATAAATAATCCTTGCTCTGTTACGTGTAAGTAGATTTTAAAGTGACGCATCATCCAATTTGTTACTTAAGAATATCTTAGTATTACCGTATTTCTCCTCAATTACCCAAGTTATTAAATATTTCGCAATCGGTTAATTCAAATCGTTCTCTATCTCAAAATGAGGTGAAGATGATGGTTCACCTTTAGTTACAGATCAATATGTCTCTCTAAATTTCTATCAGTCGGTTCCCATTTCTATTTTCTCGTATTAATATCGGAGAGTTTGGTTATGCATAGTCCAATTATTTATTATATTATTTATTATTAACAAGGTCAAGTAGGAATTCTTTTTGGTTGCTTATCAAATGGCTGCAGCTCGCCTGAATGGATTGCTATGAGGTAAACGGTGAGAGTCGTACTTGGCGTGGTACGAGGGAGGCAGTGAGTGCCGAGGCGATTGAAATACGATCTATGAATCCTGAGATGCCATTGATCGCTAGCTGCGTCAATATGAATTTGTGCTATGACCTTGTTTGTTTTAGCTTCATCAATACATCGATCTGTAATAATTACTACTTAAAACTAAGATTTGAATGTATTTTTCCACCTACATCTTCAAGCTGCACATGATTCTGGTAAGCGCTTAGAACAGAAAATAATACTTGTTTTGCATCAATTGGACAATTGAGAGAATTAATCTTTGTGATCAAATCTTTGCTGTTTTGTTTTAGAATTCTCGCTTTTTAACTGTTCGACCAGAGAATCTAAAGCAGAAGTATGTTTATTAGCTGAACGTGTAAGAGGAAGCGAAAGACTATCTCACTTCGATATTTTATGGAGTTCACAGTCTACTTCTTCAAGGTGTTTTTCATTTTAGCGCTTAGACTGTGATCGTAAAACTTCAGTCTAGAGCAATATTTTGTGTTGGTCTGGAACAGCATCATTTTGACCTAGATTTAAGTGAATATGAAGAACAACTCACTTCGTTCCAATCACATATTCAGCTTTCTTAATAAACATTTCAACAGCAAACGCACGTTGTACACTGGTCCAAATGATGATGGGTACCTGAAAGAAAAAAACGATAAAAGAAAAAACGGTAATATATTAGCTCCATGAAGATATATATTTTATTTATTTATATCACAAAAAATAGAACACCATTTTTATTCATTATATTTTTCGTTTTTTCACTTAAAATATGTGATCTTCACTATTGGCTTGGAATTTTTTACGATATTTTAAAGAATCTACTTTTTTGCATGTGTGGTGCATTCTACCTCTGTCATCCTCACAGAAAATTTGAGTCCCAAGATTTGAACAGATGAATGGTTGTGGAAGTTTAATTGACCAAAGCAGTTCATATCATTTATGTTTGATGATAAAATGACCAAAATGATCAATTATTTGTAGTAATTCATTTGGAAATTACTCGCATTTATATCCAGGCAATGATTGCATACAGTTGATATTTTCATTGAAAACGCCGATCGAGCTACTACTCCCAAGCTTATAAGTTGCCGTATTAATTAATCGATTATAGCCTATTATTAGGCTACATTAAAATATATACTCATCTAAGAAGTTCAAAAGAGCAAAAGAAAACCAAGTAATAAATAAGAAAAAGTAAGAAGCATGATCCGGCATTGGAGAGGGGCCTGCCTCATCCGACAAGTCAGGTAATGCGAGTGAAAATCCTCCAGACTGAGACGTTCAACAAAAATGGGCCGCAACGGCCCGTGGGGCAACGCAGTCGGCACTATAAGGCACAGAGGGGATCGCTCCAACCAATGGCGCTGCGTCTTGCGATTATGCTTAATTCGAAGACGGCAGAATGCGACCCAAAAAAGTCACGAGAATGTGGGTAGGTCCACGAAGCTTTCAGTTGAAGAATTCTTTATAGGAATATGTTTTTCTCGAGACTTCAATAAAATTTGAATATTTCATCATTTATTCATATTTTACTTTTTTCCTAAACATGACTTAAATTTTTAATAGAAAATATTCATATATATAATTCATATATTACAAAGGTCATCTGATGTGTAAAAATCTCGCTCTGCCCCGCTCATGAATTTTTAACCCTGAGGGAGAAACGAGGGTGAAATTAGGACAATGAGGCCCTAAATCCCTCTCCCACCTCTCAATTACTTTAGTCTTCTACAATGCATCAACTCTTCCTTTGCTCTCCAAATGCTCGTACAATTGAGCGGCTCTCGTCTCCTGCTCCATAGCACTGACTCTCCATTTCCTCCCCATCGCTAGTAACCTTATTATTGGAATGAGGATCTCTACTATTTTGGTAAAGACTCAAAGTCCAATTTATTGCAGAGACAGAACTGAGATTATTCTCCTAATAAATAGTCTCCAATGAAGTTACTTTCTTCCACTTTGAACATGATTTGAGTAACTTGAGTTGAAGAAAACCTGGACAAGTGTAAGTTATTGAATGCTTAAACAAGGCCAACAGACCTAAGTCGCGTGCTCTCAATTATTTCAATAATTTTGAAAAAAATTAATTAACAAACGTATTATCAATTGACAAACATAGCATCTGACCGTCAAAAATCTCCAAAACTAATTAAAAGGTAGGTTGGTTACCATCAACCAACCGACAAAAGGGGCGAGTCCATCAATTTATACTGATTTGATTAATGTGGATCATAACAGCTGTTGGATGTGGATTTTCTAACAAAGTTTCAAGATTGTAAGTATTTGTGGTGTGTAGGAATTTTTTTAATTTAGGAGAGGTACAGTTTAAGTTAGTGACAAGAGTACTCAAATATAAAAGAATAATATCATACGAAACTGAAGAGATTGAGGAAATTAAAACAAAGGAAAAGCAAGCCAAATTCAATCGCCTTATTTAGAAATAGCTTTGTAAATACGGCAAAATAGCCTGAGAGCTCCAATTTGCCTGCAATCCATTAACGAGGTTTATCTCGCCTGAATGAAACGTATTTAGTTTTTCCTTATAAAATATCTGTGTATGTATATGTATGTTTATGGAATGTGTTATTTTGTGGGTATGTTTGTATGAAATTTATGTATACATTCAAATGAAAATCTTCCTTATTGCAGCCAAATCCGCCACGTGACGTTGATAAGTGTGTAAGCAGATAGCTAAGCTTTCATCCGCAACATTAACTGTGTGTGTGTTTTCTCTTACGTTTTATCCTTGGACATTATCATGTTAAAATACAAATCTTCAATTGGCAATTCAAATTTAACCATTTAAATAATTTAATGCCTGGTATTATTCAATGGTATTGAATTCTTTGAGGAATGAAACATAAGATTTTATTGACCATTAGATTTCGACATCACATCCAAACGTACATAACCACAACTTTCATTTTGACCCGAATTTGTTTGAGGCGGGAGATATTGCATTACCGCCCGCCCTCCTTTTTACTACAAACTTGATTTCTTCTTAAAACATGTATTTTCGCTCTAAAATTTGAGAGAAGGAGAAAGATAGAGACGATTCTATTCTATTTATCCTCCCCCGAATCGTTACCTAATTATATACATCCAAAAGATTGAATAGGCTTTTTAATTTGGGTAATGTACTCATTTAGTTTTTACAATCCGTCAAATAATTAATTTATTGTAGAATTTAAAGGGCTTAACTATTTTTCTTATGCCGTTATTTCTGTTTTCTCAGTATGAATTGCCTTCATTGCGATATCCTTTGCTCTCTTGGATCCCAATGTTCTTCCAATGTCTCTTTCTCAAGCCTTTAAAAAACTCCCATTTCTGGTCTCTTTGCTCGGTTCCGTCAGTTTTCCCTTCTCTTGTACTATATATATATATATATATATATATATATATATATATATCTTCACAAGCGCCTGTTTCATGCCCTAATTAAGGAGTCCTTTTGAATCGGTGACATTGACTCCACAGAGGCGACTCTCAAAGATCATAGTGTTGTAAACTACGAAATAATTTAGTGGGGTTGCAATCCTGTTAGCTAGACGGCTACAAGTCTGGAGACCAGTGGGGTGCAACGAGGTTGAAAAACCACCCCTATGTTTTCCTGACCTTGGTTTTGGAAGCAGAATCCTGCTGGTACACGTAAAGCCTTTTAACGCCTGCTTGGTCTATCTGCTGCAGCTAAATGGAACGTACGCATTGGCCTTAAGGAGCTGGGGAAAGAAGTGAAGAGGTATAACATGGCCCTCGCTGCTGAGACCGCCCAGAACCCCGAAAATGGCGAGTAATTTGGTTTTCATGACCGTATCCATACCAATAGATCTTCGCATAGATAGCGATCATTCTGTCATTTCACCTACACTTGCACTAATTTTGTCCATTGAAGTGAAAACGAAAAAGGCCGGTGCATTCGTGCTTGACCTCCTAGATGAGTGCTTGTTCTTTCACTTTACGGCTTTCCGTGCTAGCCTGGGTGAGAAGTAGCTGCCTCTTAAGCAAGGAATGGTAGCTCAGATTCATCTGACATGCTCCGATGATGGTTAACTTCCTCACCCTCATCTTTTTGGCAAGTTTGACAGTGAACTGACTGTCCAGCAGCCTCCGAAATCTGCCTCACACGGGCGACGAATTTCTCGTTCTTAGTGGCATCAGAGCGACGCTTGTAAAGCTTTCGTTCGTCTTTTACTTCTTCCTTTTTCTCAGCTGGGTCACACTTCCGTTTCAATTTGTAAACGTGGTTCCTTAGTAGTTGAAGAATTCACGCTTCCGCAAGCGCTGAGAAGTAAACTATAGCGTATTTTTTTTTCGATTTGAGTTGGCCTCTTTAGAATAAACCGATATTTATGTTTCCTGCATGAAATAAAAACTCATAATAAACGTTGACAAGGAGAAATAACTTGCATTGATGGGGTCATTAACTCTTAGGCACACTTTACTCTGTATCAAGTTTCCTGAAACGCACTGCATTTAATCTAGTTTGCTCTAATCCTCTTTCGTATTCTATTTTAATCCTGGTTTGGTTTAGAAAAAATTAAATAGCTTGTGTTTCATTTTCACTCTTAAGCTTTTGGGTCAAGTGTGTATTGTGATTTCCCCTTAATTATAAGAAATTAACCTACTCTTATAAATGGAGTTACAAGGATTAACTTTAAAAAAAACAACTGACCCTTAAATGCTTCACTCTTTTCACAAACTCCACACCATATCCTTACTTAATTTTTTAATCTTGTATAACATTTCTTATAATTTTCCTTATATTATCAATTGCGTCAAGCAAAAAGAGCGAATGTAAGCTGAATTTGTCGTCACAGCTTTTGGAACTTTTATTTCTACTAAAAAGTGTGACATAATTTATCTTATGGAATATTTCATTTTATTCCGTAAATAATCATTCACACCTAATAACTGTCCACAAACGATCTTAAGATGGAAATATACCTAGAGTTCCCCATTTTATCTACCCCAGAACTAGAATGGCATGCGAACCGACACGGTTATTACCCTAAAAAAAACATTTAAAAAGAACTGATGAAATTTAATCATTGGTAAAACAGTTCTGAGTTGTGGTCTTTACTCACACACGATACACTACTGTGCCAGTACTGAACTTCTTTGCTTGCTTGGCGGGCTACTGCATTCGTTATGTTTGGCTACCGTTATTTAAATGCTACCGTACACTGACGGATTGTTTTATCAGTGTCCTGCTCCGTTTATGGTATGAATAAACACACAATCAATTTAAACTTTTATTATCAAGACTCTAATATCTTACAGTATGTCCCTGAATGACGTTTTTGGTTGCATTTGCACTGGATACCTCTTTAATGGTGCGGCCGGCAACGTACCCATAAGTCCAAAATTATCTAACTTATGGCCCCGAATATTTCTCAAATTCGTGAATCCCAATAATATGTCAATGTCGAGGTCTACCTGTAAAGATTCGCTTGGCGCAAGGGCGCATATGCAAGAACGGGCCGGTAGCCGACCCTAGGCTGCCTCCGATATGCTTTGTGGCAATTAAAAGAGTAGGGAGCCGCATCCTTGATTTTTATACAGAGTGAGATTTACGGTTGACCGGGATTATTTAATGGCTTGCCAAGTTGCAGTTCAAAGGATATATAATGAACAAGACTCGAAAATATAATTTTAATGTATAAAATAAATGGGGCAATATATATAAAAAAGTGGGAACAAATTACTCAAAAAAGATAGTTAATTGGATTTCGACAATTTATAATATGACAAAGTTAAGTGGGAGGATAAAAAATAAGGTTAACTCGAACAAGAGATATTAATTACGATTGAGCAAGAAGTCAATTCGAAAGTAGATGCGGGGAACGATTGACAGAGTGTAATCAGTGGATTACAACACAAGATCGCTTTAACTTAAAGCGTGGTGGTGATCTGAAGAGGGAAAGACCAACGGCACAGGTCTACAAGAAGATAATTCGGGGGTTCCTAATGAGAAAGGGGGTTTTGAGTACTTCTTGTTGAAGAACGAGATTTTTTGTGCTCCAGAGAGATGAAATCTCAAACACGAGATGGTTCTGCGGTACGGCAGAGAGTCTCGGACAAGAGGGAGCGGAAGTCTTGAAGGGAGTCCGAGATGAAGGGGGCCGCACAGTTCTCTGGGAAGAAGGTGGCTCGATAGCTTTCTTCTGAACAGGGGCCAAAGCTTCAGGAAGGGAGATCTGCTGGTGAGATCTTCCGAACGAGGTATGACTCGAATAGGGGTTGTGGGACTTCGCAGGGGAAGAGAAAAAACTTTTTGAACGAAGGAACTGGCATACTGTCAATCTCCTCGAAGAATGGCGGACTCAGCGTTAACTAGTCAGGTGGCTCACCATAATAGATAGCCTCAAGGCATGGCCGTCCCTAGACGATTCTCGAAGTCAATTTATTCAAACTTATTTCGAGATAACGAGTCAGACGGACAGCGAAGTTTGCCTCATTATATGTGAGTAGAGTTAGTACGCCTGCGCTCGCAAGGGGAATAGACATGCCTGGGAAGCATGGGAGAGAGAGCTCGGCGTTATCGCCTGGGAGTGAGGAGCGAGGAGCGTACAAAAACAAATACAGCTGGGTTGGATGACTCAGTGCGGGACTGCTTCCTTCTGAAAGAGAAGGGGCTGAAAGGGCTATTCCGAGGGGGCCTTCTTTTCACGCTGGTCTTTTGAGGGCATTCCTTCACAATCCTCCTTTTTCGAAGATGACATTTTCCTGATACCAAGAGGAGGTAAAATGGCATCCTAAACATGGGAGTAGTCTTGTATTGAAAAAAAATTAACTGGGTCTACAGGTGTACAATAAGAGCGGGCATTGATCTTTGAATCAACAGAGCGGTCACCAAATGAAATAATGACTTTCGTTTAATTCCTGACGCAGGGTATATTTAAAAAGGTATTGTTCTTAACCAGCGAACAAAAAAAACAAAATAAATAAATGCAGGAAATATGCAGTTAAATGCGAGTCACAAGTAAATTCAATTTAAATGAAGATTGATTATTGTAAAGGCTAGTGGAAGTATATTCAATAGAAAGAATAAAAATACAACGCAAATAAAAAAATTAACAAAGGACAAATATGTACAAAAAACAAATTTTTACATGGAAACCAATGAGCATAAATGTACAGGCTTACGACGGAGTTCTAGGATTATTAAAAATTGGAGAGTGCACAGACTCGATTATATCCACTGAAGTGCAAGGCGGTACATAATTTACTTTGTTGGGGAGGATCCTTGATCGCATTCCTACTTAGACAGTCGACAACATAGTTTTTTTTCCCTTTTATGTACACAATTTGGAAGTGGTATTCCATTAGAATTAAACTCGAACGCATAAACCTTCCTTTCTGGCTATAACATTTTTCAAAATAAACCAATGGGCGGTGATCGGTTTCGATCACGAACTTTTTACCTAACAAATATGTTTGGAATTTCTACATGTTCCACACGATCAATAGAGCCACAACTTCTATTACCGCGTATTTTTTTTCTGCATAACGAGTGGTCCCAGCTGGCGTACGCAATGGGATAACTATTTCCATCTTTTTCATACTTGAGTCAAATGCAACCGATGCCTTCACTACAAGCATCCGTTCCTATTTCAAAGGGGTTGCTCATGTTCGGGAGTCGCAGTATGAGAACTGACGTTAGTTTTTCCTTCAGTTTATGGAAGTGGGTGGTCGACTTGGGGTTCAACTCTAGGAGGTGCGGGGAAAGTTTCTTTAGGAGGGGGCTAAGGGGTACACTAAAGCAGATAAATTCAGAACAAAGCGTCTGTAAAAGGATGTTGATCCGAGAAAGGAGCGTAATTGTATTTGCGTACGCGGAAGGGGAATGTCGGCGATGGCCTTCACCCTTTCTTACTGAGGTGCCATTTGATTTTCACAAATATGGAAACCAAAGTATTTAATGCTGCCGTAAGCAACATGGCACTTGCTGGTTCCTATTTAAAGGCCGTGTTCACGAAACTTATTGAAGTGGAAGCGTAGGGAGATTAGATTTTGGTCCCATGTGCGGGTAGATACGTAAACGTTATCAAAGTAAAAATAAATGTTATTCAGCCCATCTAGTATTCGGCACATAAAGCAATTAGAGTTAGTACAGACAGTAACTAAACCAAATGGAAGACGCCTAAACTGCATAAGGCGTTTTACTGTAGGAAATCCGGTGTATTTCAAGGCACTAGCCTTAAGGGAGATTTGATAGTAGACCTTACACAAGTCTATTTTTGAAATAAACTTAGCCTTTTCAAATGGTTATAGGTTTTGATCTATCAAACGGATAGGCTTAGCGTCGAAAACTATTACGGCGTTCAGTTTTATAAAGTCTACGCACATGTGAAAATATTTATCTGTCTTGCTGATCATAATAATGTGGAAGCAAAAATCCGATGTGGAAGGTTCAATAACCCTAAATGTAGCAATTTTTCTACTTAAGCGTTAAAGTTAGGACGCAAGTAAACTGGCAAAGGCTATGGTTTAGAATAAATAGGCTCCTGGATGGTTCTGGCTATATCATGCTGAAATTATAAGGAGCATATAGGCTTCTCGGTTATATATCGGGGGGCCAATTGCGTCTTCTGAGGAGGTTTCAGCTGGGCAATTAAATCGAGTTCCGGGGCGGAGCTTTTGCGGAACCGAAGAACGAAGGGAAAGGGTATTTGTTATCAGACTCGACACATACGGTTTGAAAGAATTTAAGATGATCAGGGGGATAAAAGGCTTCAATTACTGCCTCTTCGTCAAGGGCAATTATATTATTAATGCAGGCCCGGCGGTGGTAGCGCCTAAGCATATTTACATGAAGCAATTTGTTCCATGAGGGAGTATGTATTAAGTAATCCACGGGACCACCTTCTTCTAGAATTGGGAAGGAGCCTTTCCATTGGCACAAGAGCTTATTTGTCTCCGTGGGTAGGAGGAGCAGCATCCTGTCACCGGAATTAAATCGCCTTTCTTTTGGCCTAACGTCAAAATATGTCCCGTACTTTTCCAGACTTAGGTCCGTATTTTTTAAGCTATATCTGCGCAATCTTCCAAGCGGTTCATAAGGTTTAACACTTAAGAATACGAGTATTTGATCTCCTCATCCAAGCGGGAGTTGGAAAATTTCGTTCTATACGGCAATCGGGCCCCGGAATGTTCGGCTATACAAAAGCTTGAAGGGAGCAAATCCTAAAGTTATGTGGAAGATATCTTTGCAGGCAAACAGGGCAATCGGCAGCTATCGATGCCATTCTTGGGACTGAATATGGCATGAATTTTTTAAAGTAGTCTTCTCAGTACCATTTAACTTTTTACAGACACCGTTAGTGGCAGAGTGAAAAAGGGAGATGAAAAAGGGCTTAATCATCAGGAGCTTGTCGACGTATTCCATTAGTTCAGCGATGAATTGTGTACCTCTGTCAGACAAGATCTCTTTCAGGGTACCGAGGCGCGAAAAGATAGAAATCAGGTACTTTTTAAGGGGGACTGCGTTGGGAAATCTCGTTGCAAAATCAACAAGCGTGAGGACCTAGGTGTATCCTTTGCTAGACAGGGAGTAAATTGAGCCATTCAAATCTTGAGACACTCTAAAGAAAGGCTCTGACACAAATGTGGTCTTCTGGAGGGTGGCAGGTGGAATTCGTTCTTTTGCAGTAGTGTTTAGACAAATGTTACATGACTTGCAAAACTCGACAATTTCCCTGGCAGCACTGGGCCAAAGGAAATAATGAAATTTTCTATGAGATGTTTTATTGTGGCTAAAATGACCAGCCAGTAATCCATACTGGGTAAGTCGGAGGACTTTGAGAACAAATGAATGAGGGATAGAAAACGAGCGAGTGGGGTTTTATCCTTAGCAAAACTGGGGCGAAAATGGAGTCCGTCACTAATGAGGTAGGCGACTTTTCTTTGACTACAGGCAGATCCTCGCTCTTCATTTCTTTTTTTTTCCCCAAAAGTGCTGGATTGTGGAGCATTCCTTCTGAGCGCTTGCCAAAGTTTCGTTTTCAAAGGCTGCAAATTCTGGAGAATAAGGGGGTTTTAATGCATCGGGGAGAGCAGTATCCTTTAGCGCCTGGGACCTCGTAATGACAGGCTGTGCGGGGCGGTTAGAGGAGAGCTGCGGGATCTGGCCTACCAACACAGCGCAGAACCTAATGGGGGCTGCTATCATTCGGCTTAACCATTAAAGTATTTACATCCAAGATAGCAGCATACCACGAAGAACAGATCTGCACATCCCAAGTAGTCATGGAATACTACGAATTTATTGTGATTGGGGCTCCCTGGAGGGCGCAACTTTTCTGAGACAAGGAAGCAAGTACAGCCGGTGTCCCTTGCGAGGGTTGACAGTCTATAACCATTAACAGTTCCGTTTGGAACTCAATCCCACCGTGGCAGCTTTTTTTGGAGAGAAAAATAACTTACTGTCCCTTGGGACTGCTTGTTGAGGAAGTTGCTGGCGTTTCAGGGCGATCGGCCGGAGGCGAGAAAGATCCACTAATTTGGTGGATTTTCAGATTAGGAACAGAACGGAATCGTGATTTTTGGGAATAGTTGGTCTTCACATGACCATGAACACCACAGAAAAACACACTGTGGGCCTAAGAGGGTAATACGACACTGGGAGTTTATATATGGGGGGCTTAGTATTCCTTGATTCTTGGGGGGATGGTATTTGGTTTTAGAGGGAACAGGTACCTTTACAAACTTGGGCGAGTTCTTTGGGGGAAACTTGGTGATGTAACCTTTACTTCTGGGGGATGAGAATTGTTGGGATCTTTTGTGTATAGGTGGTAGTTTTACGTGTGCAGATCCGCATCTTCTATACATTCCTTGAAGGAAGATATACGTCTATCTTTCACTAATGCGCGGATTTTGGTGGGTAGTGCAGCCTTCAACTGGTCACGTAAAACGAAATCAAATAGCAACTCGTAGTCGCGGTTGAATAGGGCTGAGTCCAACCAGAATTGAAAAGTCCTCTAGGAAGGTTAACTCTAAAACGGTAGGAGGTCTGGCCACGAGGTATCCTCGCTTGGCGGAACTTTGCCGTATATTAACGGTGGTGACCGAAATAAAAATTTCTTGCAGGTGGGTATTGAGGAGGGGGAGTAGTCGAGCGACTCCATCGGCGGTGAAATCCTCGCCGTCCTTAAACACTTGCAGCTTTAGTGATGGGTTTTGGGGGAATTCCTTATTCGAGCTAACGCAATGGGATTCCAAATTATTTCTGTTAAGATCACGGTGATGCTGATGAATCCTTTGTCTTTCTTCCATTTTGCTCTGCTTACTTTATCCTCTCTTCAGCTTCTCTTTGTTCTTTTTCACTTTTCTCTTCAGCTTCTCTTTGTTCTCTTTGTCTTCTCCCTTTAGCTTCTCTTTGTTCTTTTGCTCTTTTCTTTTTAGCTTCTCTTTGCTCTCTTTTTAGTGCTCTTTTGTTTGTTTTTTCGTCTTGAATATATTCAACTCGATCCTTGCCTGACAATCCAAGGATCTCTCCTTGCTGTTAGAAACGTTCAAATGACGATATCTTGCCGGTGTAAATGCGCGTCTGGGGGCTAGGCACGTCCAAAGAACTCACGGAAAAGATTATCGGGCTCTTACAATCGTACCAAAATCATATGCCATAGTTAATCAGCAAGTATCCCCATACGTGAACTCTGCCATAATCAATCGGCAAGTATCGACATCAGTGACCTCAGCGATAGTCAATCGGCAATTGTCTGACAATGATTCTCAACTCCGAGGCTCTACAAGTGCTTCTTCATCTGAAGCAAGAGATAACTTGACTTATTCCGTCGCATTCATCGTACCCCAACTGGCCCCTTTTCTGCAACGAACAAGCAATAAATTATAACCGTTGCCGCCTGCAGATTGATCTGGAATCTGGCTTACTCCATTGTTCAATTAGTTGTGAGAACGCCCCGATTTAAAATCCCCCTTTGAATCCTCAAACTGAATCTGAACTCTTTAATCCATTAATTCACCCAACTGTATCTCGTGTGGACATTTAACCCCATCTGTGCGACCATTCTTTTTGAACACAATAATTGTGTAAATATAAATATCATTTTTTTGTTAGTAAAGATATATTTTCGTCAATGATTTTCTTTTGCTACCCCAATGCGTACCCTCTACTTGTTAATCTTTGGCTGACTTGCACTATGGAATATTTGTTTTAAAAAGGTCCAGCAAAATTAATAATAAACCATCCCCACTGGACTTAAAGCAATTTCCCCTTTCACTAACGGTCTTCAACCAACTTCGGCCAAAAGCCCCAAGGTAACTATTTATATATATATATATATATATATATATATATGTGTGTGTGTGTCGAGGTATGCCTGTAAAGAGTCGCTCGCGCAAGGGTGCATACCCAAGCACGGGTAGATAACCTACCCAAGGCCGCTTGCGATATGCTTTGAGGCATTTAAAGGATTGAAAGACCGCCTCCTTGATTTTTACAGAGTGCGATTTACGGTTTGCCGGGATTTATCTAATGGCTTGCCAAGTTGCAGTTCAAAGGATATATAAAGGAAAAGGCCTTAAAATATAATTTTAACATATATATAATAAACACGGCAATATATATATATATATATATATATATATATATATATATATATATATATATATATATATATATTTATATATATACAAAAAGTGGAACCAATTACTCGCTAAAGATAGTTAATTGGATTCTGACAATTAATAATATCAAAGTAAAGAGGCAGGACCAAAATTAACGTTAACTCGACCAAAGATATTAATTACGATTGAGCGGGATGTCAATTCAAAAGTGAATGTGGGTGATGATTAACGGGATGTAATCAGGGAATTACAACACAAGATCGCTTTACCATAAAGTGTGGTGGTGATCTGAGGAGGCAACACCATTGGCACAGGTCTTTTAGAAGATACTTCTGGGAGTCCTAAGGAGGAGGACTCGTAGATGGAGGTTTTGAGTACTTCTGGTTGACGCAAGAGATTTCCTCTGCTCCATAGAGATGGAATCCAAAGACGAGATGGTTCTGCGGCATGGCTGGGAGTCTCAGACACGTAGGAACGGGAGTCTTAATGGGTGTCCAAGATAAGGGGTCCTGCACAGTTGTCCGGGAAGAAGGGGGCTCGATAGCTTTCCTCGGAAAAGGGGCCATAGCTTCACGAAGGCAGATTTGCTTGTGAGATCTTAACGACGAGGTACCACTCGAATAGGGGTTGTGGGACTTCGCGGGGGAAGAGACAAAACGGTCTAAACGGAGATACTGGCATATTCTCAATCTCGTCCAGGAATAGCGGACTCAGGGTTAAATAGCCACGTGGCTGCTCCGATAGATAGCCCCAGGGCATGACCGTCCTTAAAGTATTCCCGACGTCAGTCTATGTAAACTTATTTCGAGATAATGAGTCGGATCGGACAGCGAAGTGTGCCTCATGATATGAGACTAGGGTCAGTACCGCTGCCCTTGCGCGTGAATAGAAATGCCTGGGAGGCATGTGAGCGAGAGCTTGGCGTATTCCAAGGAGCCTTCCTTTCACGCTGCTCCTTCGAGGGCATCCCCTGATACTCAACCTTGGGTATAATAATAGTCCTTCACATGAAATACATCAAGTACTCTAATATTCTTAAACATAGTAATGATTCTTTGTTTTTGTCTTAAATAATGTCGAATTTATGAGGTTTTTGCATCACCTAGCTTGGACTCATTAAAGTGTATTCTAAAGTGTATTCTAATAATGAAGTAGATATCATTGCTAAGAAGACAAATGGAGATGCGGATCTCATATTTTACGAAATCTTGGTGTTTTCCTCAACGAAATGCTTGTCAGGTGATGACAAGCAGTGAACCTGATTATGTTCATTTTCTATTTCATGTCCATATAGTGCCTTTCTAACTTGATTACACTACCCCTGAGTAACCTCATATTGCTAATTATATTCTATCTTCTTACTTTGTGGGTTTCTCTCGTTGATATCGTGATTGAAAAAATCAAATTAGAGAGTGTATTTACTGTAATGGTTCTTCCTAATACATATTCTCATCTTGTCCTATTCTTCGGAAATTGAGGGCTGATAAATGTAAGAACCTTTCCATCATCTCAAACGAGGTCAAGTGAAAAACCTAAAACCATTACATAATTACAAGATATTTGCATACTTGGCTCCAATGGAATTGCATCCTGCTATAATAATAAATCTCACTTAAACTTGGTTATCCAAAATTATTCCGCTGATATTCATGTCTATACCCCTTTTCACATTTTCAGAGAGAGCCGAGATGCAATGGTTTTCTCTTTATATATCAAGGTCATATAAAGCTTTCTTAAGAGCCGAATGGTTATATTCATTAATTTAATTGAACTTGTTAATGTCCATGTATCTGACAACTCTTTAAACTTTACCAATGTAAACGTATACTGTCATCCATGTAAGTCTCATTTCACACCTTCTCCAATATACTTTCTGTCTGCAATCTTTTACTTCTGTTATATTGTTGGAAACTTAAATATTGATATAATTAATCGCTTTCTCCAATCTTTGTGAAATATTTTGCTTTCTTCTTCTTATTAACAAAGCTACACATTACTCTTTCCCTTCAACAAATTATATTGACCATATCTGGTACAACCAACTTTCCAACACCTTTTCTCTAATAATTACAGCCGATATAACTGACTAGTCAAATAAATCTAGTTAAACTGCGTAAGGCCATCGCTGTTCATTGCAACTCTACTTCCTTAAATAAATTCATTGAACTAAATACTGAACTAAAATCCTTTTCCCATACTTTCTTTAAAATATACAATGCATCTGCCTTGCGTTCTTTAAGTTTCTTCCTAATTCACACAATTCCTCTCTTTGGATTGGCGAAAAACTACTCAAATATAGTAAGAATATTCATACTCTTTACACAGTACAAACGAAAGATTAATTTATTTATTGCCTTCAACACTCATCACTATATTTCTGAGCTTATCTACTATGGCTAAAGTCACGATAATCTTTCTGACATTGCTTTTAACTCTTACTTTAGTGCTATATCTACCGAACTTTATAACACCATCCGCCAACCAATATCTCCTCGTGAGCTACACACCCACCAGAAACTCAAATTTTTTTTCATCTTCTTTCTATTAGTAATGTCAACTATTATAAAACTAAAAAAACGCCTCTTCTTTCATAAATATGTACTCAATTTACTTTACAAACTTACCGCTGATATTAATAACCCAAAAATATCACTTGAGTTTAATGAAAACTTATCCCATGATGTTTTCCTCCACGTTTGAAAATTGCCCACCTTACGACACTCTTTAAATCAAGTGATAATATACGAGTACTTGACTTAAATTACAGGCCTTTATCATCACTTTTGCCCTGTCTTTCACAGGATAAAATCCTATATTCTCATTAATATGGATTCTATCCGAACAGTAGCATGTCTGACATCATTCAGTAATTTCTTATGGAAACATACGACACTTTATAGTACTCAATTATTTAAGATTTTCTTGATTTTTCTAAAGTTTTGATATAGTCAATCACATTTATCTTAATAAGGTAGCTTAAAGTAGTAATCCTCTAACATGATCGTTTATTTTTAAGGAAAGTTAGTTAGGCGAGTCTATATATAACCAATTATGTTTCATTCGATTTTTCTATTTTATTCTCTACCTTTTCTAGATCAAAATTTTAGCCGATCGGAAAAATTCCATTCATTCCTTTGGATAAATTTAGGTTCCACTATTTTTAATTATTTTATGATTAGGCTGATTTTTTATTCAGTATAGGTAGGTTTTAATTCGAAAAATATATCTTTAATCAGGTACTTACTTTCTGAAATGTTATTACCTTATTAGATTCTAGCAAAGTTTGTCGCTGGATTTTCATACAAAATGGTAGGGGTACAAGAAAGTTGAGGAGATGGAACCTCTCCTTTGAGGAGTAATTACAAAACGAGCCTTCCTTAAACCCTGTGACGGAATGTAATGTATATCTGAATTACCTAGAAAAAATCGCGTAGTTTTCTGTCAAGACTGAGTTAGAATGTATCACCTTCATTCATACATATGTTTGCTTCATAGCGTACTCCTGATTGGTTCGTCTTTCAAAAGCACTCTTTGCCTTGTATTGCCAGTGTGACCTTTGTTAAATTTTCATGTGCTGCAGTAATGCATCACCTTTAGCTGACTTGTAAATTCGTACATTTTTGGCAAATGATAGTATTTAAAAAGTTTATTATTTTATTTACTTTTAAATAGAAATATGGAAATATTTTACTGTTTAGAAAGATATAACTTTTATTTTCCGTTTATAAATTAATAAAAACAAATAAAAATACTTATTTATTATATATTACATGTGATCAATTTCCTCTCTCCTGGTTCTTGGGTCTAATGAACTTTAAAGACATCCCTAATGATGTCCAGATAAGGTGGAACTAGAAAATTACATTAAGGAGATATAGAGGGGTATCATTTTCATGATTTACCAGAAAAAAAACCGTTAGTATATGCGACAGTGACTCAAATGAAGATAATCTAGAAACTCAGCAAGAACTTATGTAGAACAAACAAATGATAAGGATGATTTTAGCATGACTAAATAAATTTATTTTCTTAAGTAATTACTGTATTTGGCAATACAAGATGCACATACTTTGTGAATCCTATCTTTTATTTCTCTGTATCCTGTGTAGCATATACCAGGAATAAAGGTAATAAACAGAAAATCCCCAAAATGGTGGTTTAGAATATTTACTCACATTATAGATGTTTCTAATGCGCAAAGTTTTGTTATCTATTAGTAATATTTCCAAGTACAAATCTCACTCACAAAGATTCTAGACGTTTACTGATTTAGGGCTTAGCTTTTAGTTAATCACGTGAAAAAGTGAAGAGCTCAATGTGATTGATGCCAGAATAAAAGCGGTTCAAATATGATAGACCTGGGGAAATTAAACAAGATAAATAAGTATATTTGCCATTAAAAATAGCAACTCGCAGGTGTAATTTTTGTAGTACCAAGGCAGTCACATCAAATCAATTGTTTTTTAAAACACATAATGTGCCATTGTGCCTTTCAGGTAAAATAAACTATTTTCGAAGTTTTGCTATGGCAAAATAAAAAAAAGAACTGGAAAAAAATGTCATTCTAGGAACGAAGACCTTTGTTTAAATGACTAACGAATATTTAAAAATGCTCCTTTGGTGAGACTCTTACCCTCTTTAAAATTTTTTTAAAACTTATTCAAAGCTCTTTAGATAAAGTTACTTTATTATAAAACCTGTTATTTATTAAATTGTTAGGCAGTTCAAGTTTATACAAATCGATCATTTGTTCAATAGGAAAAATCTTTTTCAGTATATGCTTTAACCTGAAGTTAATTATCTAAGCCAAACTTTTGCTGGTCCAATTACAAACAAAAGAGGTATGTTCCAAAAATATATAACTTTGGCTGAGTCGGCATTTTAAATATCCATGTAACGATTATATATATATATATATATATATATATATATATATATATATATACCCGCTCTACCCTCATTAAACTCATTGCTCTTTGTATCAACAATTTCAAATTTACCTTTACTGAAATATTTTATCGCCAAACCTCTCAAATGGCAATGGGGAATTGTTTGTCCCCTGTACTCGCAAACCTATACATGAAATTCTTCGAATCTAGAATACTTCCCTAAATTAATGAAACCCCTATACCTTGGATGCGATATTTTAATGACAACCTTTGCCTTTGGCTTCATAATTTAAATATTATTTATTTCTTAGTAAAATTAACACCTTAGCGCCCTCGATTAAATTTACTTATAAGTTGAAAAAGATCGCACACTTTTTCCTTTCCTAGATATTCTAATTAATCGGACAAACTATTGTTTCAAATATGAAATATATAGAAAACCCTCAGCCGTAGACTTTTATATACATTTTATTCTAATCACCATAATAACATCAAACAAAATGTTTTCTACTCTATGTTTTCGCGTGCCCTTAGAATTGTCTCACCCGAATACCTAGAAGAAGAATTCGTTGAAATATATAAAATCGGGATGAATTTGTGCCCGTCTATGTACTTTCTCAACAAATGTTATAATTCCGCCAAGCATTCCTCTTATCAAACTAATGTTAATATCCCTAAGTTTCAGGTTATAGTTTTACCCTATAAACACATTTTCATTAAATTACCTCGTTTACTTAGGCCTCTGAACATAAATGTTATTTTTAAGTACGTACTAATAGTTAACATTATGCGCTTTTTCACAAATCTACAATCTTAACCATAGCATTAACTAGAAAAGTGCCAAAACAGGCATAAAATGCAATCATTATATTTCGAGAAATATATTAGACTGTATCTCCATTAACACGTTCCCAAATTTCAACCTTAGCCCTGGCTTGTTCATGCTAGACCCTATTATAACAACATACATAAAATCGCAAAGAAAGTTGTTTCAGGATTTTGTACCCCCTAATTATGGATTAGAAGTGGGTAGTCTAATCCCCCCTTCCACTGTTTAAGGCAATGTATGTCCAGCCTCCTGTTCATTCCTTGAATAGGTCTTTAAGAATAAAGACGCAAACACTCGGAATCAGTTTTCACTTTTCTTTTGTTATGTATCTGCACAAATATATATATATATATATATATGATAAATAACATCTACAAGAGGTCTTTTAAAAAAAAAGACGAAAGAGCTTGGAATCGTTTTTTCAATTTTTCTTGCAGGTGTTTATTATCATAGTTTAGACTCACGTGCAAGTTGTGAGTTCCTTTTCATATATATATATATATATATATATATATATATATATATATATATATATATATATATAAACAGGATAACTAGGACATTGCCGTAGATGCCTCGTAAAATTTATTTCAAACGTTTCAGGATTATAACTAATTCCATCATCAGGGCTAAAGAAAGAATACAAAATACAAACTTAAATGTATACATAAAAGTTAACACATGTAATAAAATTGTGAACCATGAATATTTAATTTGGGACTAATTGATCACATTATAAATATGGAGGAAAAAACAAACTAAACCAACGAAAGAATTTCTAAAAAATAGGAAAGAAAATTAGTGACAGTGGATTATACTCTTGCACCCACTCTCAAAAAACAAAAAAACAATGTGAAATTTAACAAATTAGCATGTTTTTTAATCAGTCACTATATTTAATGGGACAGATAATGAGTTATTATTTAGACTCGGTTGAAGTTTTGTAATATAAATTGACTCTAGCAGGTAAAGGTCCGAGATGTTTCTTACTGAATTAAGTATCGTGAAGTTTTCGAGTGTAGCCCTAGAGCCACATTTTGACAGATGGTTTCGAATTGGAGATGGATCAGGTTCTGAAAGGTGTAGTCCAGTTCTTTCAGGTCTACCCATATGCTGCATGAAGCCGGAGAAAAGTGTACGCCTTGTTGCCCCCAAATATGATACAGTGCTACTGCACGTACAACGAAAAACGTATATCATTTTAGATTGCATATTGGTGGGTGGTTGATCTTTAAATTTAAATACTGATGCCAGTCTTAAGTCATTAATGAGAACAATAGATGGTACAAATTGAGGATAGGCCGAATTTAACAGTTTTAAAAACTCTTTTTTTAATTTTTTCGGATTGGTAACCAAAGTATGGTAAGGAAAGGAAGATAACAAAAAATATTGACAGTTAGTAGTGGAGGCAGAGTCGAGTATTTTTTATTGAGAAACAGACTAATTTATCTTAGAAATTGTGATTTGAGATAGCCATTGAAGGTAAAGAATTTTGTTAAGAATTCGAATTTTAAATGTAGGGCTGGAAAAGTTGAAGAAAAGTTATAAGCTTTATGGAGGGAAGTAAGAACGGCATTAATTTCAAATTTAAAATCACAGAAGCTATCAAAACTTAAACTAAGGTTGGAAAAAGTAAGTTTTCATTAAACATCTGATGTGAATTGATTCGGGTAATAGACATCCTGGTCATCCTGTTTATACTTCACTTGAAGTTTGCGTCCATCAATTCGTTTATCACATATATATATATATATATATATATATATATATATATATATATATATATATATATATATATATATATATATATATATATATATATATATATAGTACAAGAGAAAATAAGAATTGGACGCAAATGAGCAAATCAGACAAGGGTAACCGAAGTTTTTTTAAAGGCAAAAGAGAAGGACATTAAAAAAATCCAGAATCAAAGGGAGCAGAGGGCGGCACAGTGAAGGCGATCCTTTACCGAGAAGACAAAAATAAGGCCAGGAGAAAAAAGTTTTGAATTCCTGTCCGGGACTCGAACCTGGTTCTGCTGATCGCCGGTTAGATGCTTTACCGCTAAGCTACCAGACACAGTAACTATATTTCGCCCAAAGCGTTAGCCCATCAAACCCAGTATCTCCCTAAGCTAGGAACTTCCAAGGAATTTTTATACCACATCCTCTTACCCGCTTACAATTTAAAGGCTCACTGCCCATGTCACATACAAAGAAAGCAACTATAGGATCTGCATATAGTACAAGAGAAAATAAGAATTGGACGTGAATGAGCAAATGAGACAAGAAACCGGGGTGTTTTTTAAAGGAAAGAGAGAGGGACATTAGAAAAATCCAGAATCAAAGGGAGCAGAGGGTGGCACAGTGAAGGCGATCCTTTTCTATTTCGCGTAAAATTCTTATTTTCTCTTGTACTATATGTATTTATAGTCAGCTACACCAGGTTTCTGCATCTTTCTTTCTGTATTCAAATTTTATTTGAAAGCCCTGTGGTGGTTGTATTATCACCCGCAGATCCTGTAGTTGCTTTCTTTGTATGTGACATGGGCAGTGAGCCTTTAAATTGTGAGCAGGTAAGAGCATGTGGTATAAATATATATATATATATATATATATATATATATATATATATATATATATATATATATATATATACATATACATATACATATATATATATATATATATATATATATATATATATATATATATATATATAAATATAAATATATATATATATATATGTGTGTGTGTGTGTGTATTTTATATATAGTAGTGTTTGTCTTAATATTTGTAAATAAATTTTAAAATTTAAAGTTTAAAAAAATGTGTTTCTTTCATTCCATAGGAGTAATGCACTTATGCATAACCACAAATTCTGTCAAGTAATGCAATAGTGCATCACCTCCGTTTAGTCATTTAATATTGTTTTTAACAAAATATACTTTGAAAACCTTTTTCTCACGTTTAATATTCTGAAAAATCACGAAAAGAATGGTTGGCTATGTCAGATATAACACCTAAAATACATTCATGATTTCGCCGTGTATTACCTTACTGTTGTTAAGTCCATATTACTCTGAGATGCAACTGAAAACTTGGTTTTTCTTAAAGTTGTTAATAACTGAATATTCAACTTCATCCCCTCTTTAACATTTCATCGCTAAATGAAGACAAAAAATTATCCTATTGATTTTGCTAATAGAGTACTAGTCGAAGAGTTTCATTATGGTAATGAGAGTATGAATATTGTAAAAGTGTTGTTGAAAAGGTGGATCAAAGGGCTTCTTTCTCTTCATACATTTTATCGGCCCATTGAAATAAAATAAAGGGAATCTCTGATTTTTTTTATTAATTTAAAATATTAAAGAGGAAATTATGACCAATATTTCTGTAAGGTATGTTCGTTAGAGTGAAACGAACTCGTTTCTAACCATCAAGTGGAGGGGGATGCTTTTTACTGCTTATATCCTAATTCATCCTGATTTATCCCTCAGTGTTCGTACAATAATAAATTTCAAGCTAATTTCCACCTTAGAATATTAAACAGTTAAAATTTTTAAGTCTTTCAAAAAGATGAATGCGGCTGATTTCTTTCACTAAGTGCAAATGTTTTTTCTTCTAGCAGTGGAATTATTGTATCAAACCGATGCATAATTGCTCCTAATTTTGCAACCTACAGGAGAAAAAAGGAGTGGATTCATCTACATCCACCTCTTCTGTTGTAATTAGAGTTGCCTTTTCTTTAATTGATAGAGTAAGTAGTTTCAAACATTCAATACTTGTTTAACCTTATGTATTCCTATCCAACTTAACGTAAATAAGGCTAAGCATCTCATCTTTTTAAATTATGCAGCTAAAAGTTGCAGGGGAAAAATCTATACAAGTTGCATAGAAATAAATCAATATGGAATAAGTGACATTACTTTGATTCTATTGAGTCTTAAACGCATCATTGTCCTTTCCGTTATCATTTTTCTTGTTCAATGAAAAGGCAAAAGGTCGATGCGGCTGACTCGGAGGTTTTATTCTTAATACACTAGTTCTATGGGGTTGTTGTTTGTGTCGTTTTTTTCGACTTGGAAGAAGCAATGTTCAAAAAGGAAAAGAGTCAGGTCCAATTTACCTTGGCAGAAGGCACCTAGCTTGAGCCTTCTGTTGAGTAGCCTTCAGATCCAATTTTAAGATAGATGCAATTCAATCGCCAGATAAATGTTCATTCTGCCCGTTGATGTGGGTTATTATCCTGTCCAAACCCCTTCACAGGGTCTGAATGCATTCTAAATCGTTCATTTTTCTCTTTAGTATTTAAAGGCAGGGCTGATTATTAATTTGGTATAAATATTATATAGTTTCTCAAACCTGTTAGTTAGAGAAGTAGGAAATAACTAAATGTTCTGATGCATTCTATATAATTGTACTCATTGTCGTAATTTTAATATATAATTTATTTTATAATAACCTTTGTATTTTCTCACGCTAGCTGGGATAATAAGTATTCTAATGAGAACTCTTTGACCTGTTAAAAAATCTTTAAATTGCAGCAGATCCAATAATTGCCCCTTCTTGTCTTAATCACACCTTTGATATAGATACCCGAGCAAAAGGTGGCATGCATTCAATAGCCAGTGCCGTACTGGATATCTGTTTATTGGTTCAAACATTAGTAATGTAAGAAGGGGATTTTATCTTGAGGGGTATTAGAACAAAGTAGCCCAATCACCAAAATTGCCCAAGCATTTTTATTACCGAATTTTAATGATGAAAGATTGGACGACATTAAACCCAGATAAAATATCAAGTTATTTCATTGCCTAAGGAGTCACTAGGATTATCTGTACCGCATGGATGGTCTTTATCAAGGAGCGTATATGAAACGTGCCTGGATGAAAGCCTAAGCACAAACCACCCTATCATTATGATGGGCAGATTCGACATTAAATATTGTTGGCCTTGTTTATTTTTAAAGATTTGTAGCACCCTTGTTTAAAATGAGCTAACCAAGAAAGATGAAGCTTCGTCAATAATAAATAGGAATTTTTAAATTTGTTATTATTCCCGCTATGCAGGATGGATATACACCTTTTTTCTTATTCTGTCATAATAATCAATAAAGGCACCTGGCAAGAAGCACACTAGAGCGTAAACTATCCCCAAAATGCTGGTGCAAATATACAATATTTTATATCACTGAAAGGAATATTTGAAAATCACAAAAAAATCAGATCATTATTCGCTGCACAAATGCTACTAACATTATTACCCTTAAAGCCAGCTAAAAAATATATTTGCTTATATCAAAGTATGGAAAGGATCACAGTGATGAAGAAGAAATGCTTAAACAAGCTGACTTAATATTTTTAAAACTGCTAGAAAACGATGATAAAGATATTAGAGTTATGCCAATCACTAATAACAATTCCTGAAACAGAATAAATGACATGGTACAAGATGTGGAAAAAGAGCTCAATTGAGAAGTTGAATCGGGGCAGCTACGACGTCGATCCATCCCATAAAATAGCGGCATTTTACGTGACAACAGACCACTGATAATTTATTAGCCCTTCTCAAGAAATCGTGTACGACAGCAAATTTCTTATATTCACGGTTACGGGGATAAGCAGTTTGTCCGACACTACTATACACGTACACCCTGTATCTCTCACCAGGGTGGATACTCTACATCCATTAATGGACCCAGACTCGAATTTGAGCCCACCAGAAGAACTGTTATTAAAAAGAAAGTTCACCTGGTGCTCCTGAGAGGTTGATGAAGATGGCAGACGTCAAGGCACGGTAGGCTGTTTGTCAACGAGAGTTGCGGAGACTTGGTGGACCTGTTGTCTAGGGGCAAACCGAAAGCTGGAGTTTTGTGGACATTGAGATTTGTAGTGACCAGGGGTTCCGCAAGAGAAGCATACAATGGGGTTACTCCGGTATTGGTTACCTGACGGAGCATTAAAAATTGTGGATTTAACTTCTTGCTTCTTATGGTGGTTACCTTTGGGTTTAAAGGTGCCTGAGACTTTTACTAAATGAGGGGAGTTTCTCGGTTGTGATTGTCCTTGGTTCTTAGGGAGCCGAGGAATGCTCTTCTTTTGTTCCTTAGGATAGAACTAATGATTTGTGGCGCAGAGATCAGTTTCTTCGAGGCACTCGTTAAAGGAAGAGGCACGTCTATCTTGCACAAATTGACGGATTTTCGCTTGATCTTTACTTAACTTACGCTTGTGTTAACGAATTTTCTACTTCTCTTCTATTTTTCCTTGTCTTCGCCTCTCTTCTATTTCTTCTTGTCCTCGCCTCTCCTTTATTTCTTCTTGTCTTCGCCTCTCTTTCTCTCCTATTTCTTCTTGTCTTCGATTCTCTTCTATTTCTTCTTGTCTTCATTTCCCTTATATTTCTTCTTGTCTTCGTTGTTCTTCTCTTTTTTCCTCACGTTAATTCCTTTGTTCGTTCTGAACGTATTCGATCAATTCCTTGCCCGAAAGACCCAAAACTTGTCCCTGTTTATGGAACATCTCAAATGAGGAGGAAGACATCTTGGATACGCTGTAGGATCCACTGATTCACGAAAGAGCTTTACGACTTAACCCCAAATTATACGGCAGTGACAAATAATATACACAATAATAAAAACAAACCGAAAATACAAATAGTTACTATGCTGGGTGAGATGCTGCCAGCAAAGGTTATCGAGGATGAATGACCTAACCCTTTTATATTGTAAACCGACAATACAAAAAGGAAACAAAATTAAAAGGCCACGGAGTCAATTCTTATTTGACTAACAAAATATAAAATGTCTTATTATTTGTTATATCTAACCTTGGGCGCTTGGCAATTAGAAAAGGGGAATTTCAAAATTGACAGGTTCTAAACAAACCGCACACCTAAAGACACCACAATTTAAATATGATATAATATATATATATATATATATATATATATATATATATATATATATATATATATATATATATATATATATATATATATATATATATATATATATATATATATATATACTATATGTTGAGGAATAGGCCGAGTGGTGGTTGAAGTTTTCCCTGACTCTTTTATATATATATATATATATATATATCCTACAATCCCGAATGCGGAGGAGTCGTCGTATTACTCCTTATGCTTCGTTCGGTCCGTGTCCTGAATTGGCTTATTGACTCAGAGTGCTTAGAAGTTGGCTACGGAGAGATTTGAACGAACTTTGCCAGCAAGCGACCCAAAGGAAGTTAAATACACAACAATATGAAAATAAAGTTTTAATGAACACTAAACAAGAATATATATATATTTATCTATACAAATAATGTGGTTTGAGAGATAAATTAATAAGTGAATCTCGGATATCTCAATTGGCTTGAAAATTACTATTCACTATACAATCCCTATACATTTGTAATGCTTGTAAGCTTCGCGGTGAAGTCGGGGAATGTGAAAGAGAAGGGTTACCTTGAAATCTGATGCTCGGGTGGTGCTGGTGAGTGAAGGTGGTGAGGTAAGGGGTGGAGACGATGAGGTAGGTTCTCCAGGGACCGATCTGATTCCACAATTCCGTCATGATTCTTGTTGGAAGAAGGCGGTGACAAGAGCTTCTTGTTACAGAGGGCACCACACTCGTGAACTCTGAGTAATCTTGGGTACCTATGTGAGGGTTGGGGAGACGAAGTGACCTATCAACGCGTAGGGTCAAGGAGAAAAGCCGAGATGTAGTTTTCTCGCTTATGGAACCAGAGTAAGGTTGTTTGTAGCTTCGACTCTCACACGTGAGTACGAACTTGTTTCGCATTGACTTGCATACCAACGGGGTAAGGAGCCACCCTAACTGGGACTGATCTGCTCTCTAAGGACTTAATGCTTCGACGAATTATCACTACACTGATAGATGGCAATTCCTGCCCCGCCAGACCCTGTGCAAGCTCTACTCCTTGCTTAGGGAACCAAAGTGAGGCTGTTTGTAGCTTCTGCTCCGACACGTGAGTACGAGCATGGGTCCGTACTGCCTTGCAGATCAACGGGGTAAGGAGTCTCCTTAACTCGGACCGATCTTCTCTCTTAAGACTTGGTGCTTCGACGAATTACCAATACACGGATATATGGTAATTCCTGCACCGCCAGGCGCTGTGCAAGCTCTACTACTGAAGTTTAAAAGAATTCGTCTTTTATACTCGAAACTCGAGAGAGGTTCTCAGGGCGCCGGAAGTAGATTAGATGTCAAACTAATCCATTTCGTCCTTTATAAACTTCTGGCAACTATCGGAATCGAAGAGGGGCTCCCATTTATCGATTAACAGTCCGAGAAGGAACTCGGTGGTTAGCTGAAATGGCCTGCGGTTTCTTCCGGCTGAAGACCACCAGATATTAGGCCGTAAGGGAAAAGTTTGATAAGCGGCCACCCGGGAGGGAGGTGGGTAATACTTGGGAGCATTATGCTATTCTCCTACAATAGTTTTCCATGGTTCAAATCACTTACAAATGCCTTTGAATGGCCTAATAAGGCTTTCGCCACTAGATCACCCGAATCGTCTCTTGGGTGAATAACCATATGTCGCATGGTCATTGGGCTATTTCATGCCTCTAAATGTGTACAATTGAACTTTACTCTTTTGAAAAAAGCGATCCTTGACCTGGCGCTTCGTGACAAGTAAAAAGACAATCGTGTCGCTGGATACCATAATTGTGATCGTAAAAAGCAATAAAGATCATGATCAGCGGCTGAAGAATGTACAAGTACTAAGGAAGACACATTTTAAAGTAGAGACACACAAGCAAAATTGACTGCTCTGAAAATGGGTAGACAATTTTGGCCATGCTTTATCTCGAGCAGTTCTTCTGTAGAAGGAAGAAAATACCAGTCTATGTTTCATGCAAATACAATTAAGAATAAGACAGAGCCGAAAGGTTTTCTCAGATTTGCCTCTAATTTCCCCCCAATTAACATACCGTGATATTATAATATCACCAACTATTAAATACAGAATCGATTAGAGAAAGTTAACAATGGGAAATGAAGAACAAGATGCCTTGGAAGTTAGGAAGAATAAAATAACTATAAAACTGCTTGTGGCATTCAGAGATTTTTCCAAAGATCTCATTTAAACTATCATTCAATCAAACCAGGCCATTGGTGTAATATTGGATTAACAAGAAATTTGGAACGAAATTTGTCAGTTTCAGAGAGAAATTAGGTTGGGCAAGACTTGGAACTGGTAGCTGTCTTCTTTTGTTGAAAGAAGTTTCGCCCGATTCTTCAAGGATATCCACAGAACAGAATTTTAACTCGTGAGACTTTTATTTTTAAAATTAGAATATCTCAAAAGAAAGAAACAGGGGTCAAATTTAATGTCAATGATATTTGGTACCGTCAGAGGATGTAAGTTTTTTGAGGGCTCCCTAAAAATTGAAATTTTTTGTCAACATCATTATCCAGATCTTACATAAAGGCTAACCTAGTGAGGTAACTTACACTCAGAAATATTCAGAGTATAAGAAACATCAAGTCGTTCACTCATTAATTTTCGAGTAACTAATATAAAACCTTATTTTTCTTTCTTGTATTATGTTGTGATATGCTAACCGTCAATACTCACACTACCAAGACAATACGTAGCCTGTAAACAACCCAGTAATTGAGGCATATAAACAAAGATTCAATAGTGGTATCTACTAAGTTAGCATCTTAGGCAGAAACTTCGCCACCATGGCTAAGAGAATAATTTCGAATTCTCGACAGATTCCTAGCCCTAAAGCTAAAAGGATAAGCGCATGATTCGCGTCTGAATTCATCCTAAGCGCAACCAATATCTCCCATAGAAGTAATGAGAATGGATGCCAACTCGAGAAGAATCTGATGACGAAACGCTATCAATAGGGAACATAGAGAACAATAGTTTCTAACAAAGTATAAATAATCCCATTAATTGTGTATTGTGTTTACTCCACATTAAATTCAGTTAACCAATATACGTTAAGGACGAAAAAAAGGATTATTCTTTCTTCTCTTGTTTATTAATTTTGAAGTTATTATCTTCTAAAAAAGGTCTCTTTCTTAGAATTAAATCTTTATTGAAAAAACTAAATTAGTTCCCCTAGCTCGAAAGCAATTACACGTTTGAAAAAAGACTTCTTTAGAATTAGAGGTCTAACCTAACTCAATTTTCGAATCTAAAGAATTAGCTCGCTTGGTGTAATTGCACCCCCCACCCCCACCACCACAAAGGCAGAAAAGATAAATTAAGAAAATGGTAAGAAACGAAATGAGATTCATTTTCATCGTTACCAGACTCATCTAAAATCGATAAATAGGGAGAGGATATATTATGTCAAAATCAACCTTGGTACTTTTAAAAGTGAAAGTGGGGGAATAAATAAAACATTGAATTTGGAAGGCAATATTTCATAAATGATCATAAAACGTAAAATGAGAGACCATATTAAGTAAACATATATTCAATAAATAACTGTTTCAGGATAAAACATTACAAACTTTGAATAGAAAAGGGGAGAAAGGTGGAAACGTTTTTAATCATATTAACTACTCATTATTTTTTATTCACAATCGTGAAGAAAGTATTTGTGTGCCTTTTTGTATCCTGCTTTCAAAGAAAAAAGCAATAATCTGAGCTAGGCCTAAATCCTGCAAATATTCGCTCCTGCTACATTAATAGTGATATAATAATAAATAATAACCATAAATCAGGTATCTTTTCCATGAATATGAAGCTCTGTTAATATAAATTAAATATAATAAAACGAGTGAAAAATAGCTAATAATATGGTCAAAAAACGTAAGAGCGGAACATAAGGAGCTGAATAAATATCATAACGAGAGGGTAAAATTGTTATAAGATTCGCTAAATTAAGGGTACTAAAAAAGGAACCTAATTGGACTAATATAAGGCCTATGTTTTTTGTTTTCTTTTCTTAATTTGTATGTACTAGAAATGTCCGAGACTCTTTTTCCGATGTCTGAAAAAAAGCGGCTCATCTTCTCGACTCCTCATGACAAATATCCGTTATGGTGATATATACCTCATCAAATAGGATGAAGTATTGAGCAGCCATAACTGAGCGAGGCAATATACGAGGGACGGTCGATAAGTTTTGCGAATCGGAAGGGCAAAACAGACGAAGGGGGATGGCTGTTTGTGGGGTTGTTATGACAAGTTATGACAAGTCAGGACCTGCAGCCGCGCGCTCTTGCCTCGTCTATTTAAGAAGCAGTAGCTGATCGTAGATCGTCAGTCACAAATTTTTCAACAATGGAGAAGATTGAGCACCAGGCAGTGATCAACTTTTGACAAAGGAAGGGAAAAATGCAAAAGAGTTCCATGAGCGCATGGTTGCAGTGTACACCGACATCGCCCCTTCCTATGCAACCATTGATCGATGGAATAGGAACCTCCGCCATGGTCGTGAGTCCCTTGAAGATGACCCTCGTCCAGGACGCCCGTCAGACGTGACCAAAGAGGACAATATGTCCCGTGTGGAGAGGATGATCCTCGAAAATCGACGGGTGAAGGTCGAAGAATTCCAGCGAGAACTTGGAATATCAAATGGAAGTGTTATCAACATCATCCACGACAATTTGACCACGAAACCTCACGCCCCATGATCGATTTCAACGTCGTCAAAGATCGGAGGGGCTGCTTCTTCTGTACAACTAAGACACGGTGGATTCAAGTCACGCATAGTTACAGGTGATGAAACGTGGGTCCATCACTAGGATCCCGAGACCAAGCTCGAAAGAATGGCCTGGAAGCACAGGGGATCTCCGACCCCCATCAAGTACCGGACACAACCCTCAGCCGGGAAGATCATGGCCACCATCTTCTGGATTCTGAGGGAGTGTTGATGGTGGACTAGGTGCCTTGTGGAAGAACCATCACAGGCCAATATTAGGCCGAGGAAGTAGCTGGGTTGAAGAAGTGCGTTCGTCAAAAGCGGCGTGGCAAGTTGACACGCGCTGTCCTGCTCTTCCCCAACATGCCCATGTCCACAAGGCCAGAGTTGCACAAGGTGCCATGCGTGAGTGCGGATTCGAGGAGCTCAACCATCTCCCCTACACTCCAGATCTGACCCCTAGCGACTACTTTTTATTCTGCCAGCTCAAGGTTTCACTGCGTGTACCCCCTTAGGGGACGATGAAGATGTCCAGCTCACGGTCCAGAAGTGGATTGAACAGCAGTGGAAAGATTTCTGATTGTCGGGAATTCAAAGCCTCAGTGACAAGTAGCGCAAGTGCATTGAAGTCGAGGGTAGTTATATTGGTAACTAATAAAACACTTTTCCTCATATTCGAATTGCAAAACAAATTGACCGCCCCTCGTAACATGCCTTGTGGTCCCTTGGGTGGGTTAAAGCTATGAGAAGATAACTCTGACTTCAAATCTCTTTGCTGCCTTGTAGGTTATGCATCTTCGGGCAAGGGCTAGAAGAAAGGAACTCTAACTTCAAATCTTCTTGCTGCCTTGTAGGGTGTGCATCTTTAGGCACACTGAAACCATGCCAGTCGCTCTTGCAGAAAGAGGCCAGATCTTCAGTAAGGATCATCAGGAGACCGATGTAACCCTAACCCCAAATCTAGCAGGTAACACCTGTGTGCCGCAAGAGATAAGGGTGGAGCCAAAATGTGTGAGTTTCAATTTTGCCAAATTGTTATCCACCCTATGCAAACTCACGCCAACGGCCATATCCAGTCTGACTTCTTTTATTCCCCGTCTACCCGTGTATTCCCCGATTATCTTCAATCTACATCCTAAAATTTAAAAGGACTGACCTGCACGCTGGCGGCAGGTGTGTGATGGCTATTCTCCATGTGACCTGTGAACACACAGGAACTCGGTCCTACATCTGTGTCTGATAAGGCCTCTTCATGACTACGGCTGCTCACCCCGAATGGAGAAGGCTCTATAAAAGGTGAGCTAAAAATTGATGGTCTTTCCTTGCAAGGTTGGGTAACTGCTCAATGGCACACCTTTAAAGAAAGTCTAGAAATAAGAAATAGAACAAAACAAAGAAGATACCTAAAAGTTTGGGCCTAAAAAATCCAAATCCTGATGGATGCTAGAGAACTGAGCGACCAGAGAGAAAAACAGCCCTAGTCTCTAGAGAGTTAGCCAGATTCCGAATGTTTTGCTGCTCTGAGCAAAAGAAGGCTACCTGAATAAGGTCCTTTTGAAGAAATCAAAACAGAATATGCCTTCTTTTGGAAGGGTAACAAGCCAAAACACCATACTCTCAAGGGGTAGGCTTTGCTGTTAAAAACCAATTAGTAATAACCCATAACTTGGCACTTCATGCCCTAAATGAAAGAATCATCTCGCTCCGTATACCAGTCCCTAGTGACAATTTTATCTCACTGGTATCAGTGTACACCCCAACAGTAGACGCAAAAAACCATGGTAATGGGGTATTCTATCAACAAATAAACTACCAGATCCCACGTCCAGGCTGGTGAACGTCTCCTTCGATTAAGGAAGTTTAATGCTAGAGTAGGGAGAGACAACGTGCACGGGGACAATGTCATTGGCAAGGGAGACATGGAAAATTGCAACGACAATAGCCTACTACTCCTTGGCTTTTGTGCTTAGCATGAACTCTTCATCACAAACACCCAATTCCGAGTCTCAAACCGTCTGAAGACCGCAAGAGAACATGCCTGATCAAAGCACTAGCATTTCTTAGAATACGCCATTGTCAAACAACAGTAAAAACAAGATGTTCTCATCATCAGATACATGCCAAGGGCTGATGGATGTTAGACAGACCATCGAATTCTTATCACAAAGCTAAGGCTAACTCTTAAAAATAAACCGGAAATGGCTCACAAAATGAAGCCAGAATGATGCATCATACAGAAAAACTTAAAACACCAGAGATAGCACAATCCTTCCAAGTGGAAGTTCAGCAAAATCTAAAACCACAATCGGCTATAAGAGTAGTCAACATCAGAACTGGCTTGACAACAATCATGAGGTAATTAAGTCTATCATTGATACAAAACGTAAGGCCCGAATAACCCTAGAACAAGACCGAACTCTCATTAAAAGAAGGCCCGGTAAAAGCAATTAAAGTCACAGTGTCAATTTAGACTCCAGCAGATCCAGAATCTCTGGTAGCAACAAAAGGCACAAAAGCTTCAAAATTATGCTGATGCTGGAGACCGTAATTTTTTTTTACTTTAAACACACTGTAGCAATTACACTTCTATCAGCAAATAACACTTCTCTAACTGAAAATGCCGATAAACAAAAACGTTGGATGGAGCATTTGAACACCTTTCTAAATTGAAACACATCACCCATCAGGATGATGGGTGATGTCTCTACCACATCTTATAAAGAATACTACAGATCCCTCAAACAAATACTTCAAGGGAGAGCTGCGGGACCTGATAACCTCCCTACCGAGCTGAATTTCCCTGGAGATATAGTTCTAATAACAAGATTGAATACCCTCATACTCAGAATGTGGGAAGAAAACATGTACCAGACGACTGCAAAAACGCACTCCTTGTTACGATCTTTAAAGAATGAGACCGAAAAGTGAGTGGAAATTATAAGAGAATATCTCTGATGTCCATTGCAGGAAAGGACATGGCCAGGATCCTCCTAAATAGACTGCAACAAGTCGCAGAGACCATCCTACCCAATTCTCAAAATGGTTTTCGCTCATCTAGAGGAACCAGTGGTATGATCTTCTGTCCCCGACAACTGCATAAAATGGCAAAAGAACAACACAAACTCAAACTCCTCATTGTCTATAACCTTGCAAATGCATACGACAATGTGCCTAGAACTGCTATGGGGGCAGTTTTTAACCGATTTGGAATCCCTGACCCCTTCATAAAGATGATATAGACAGTGCATGAGTCATTTAGCAGTGCATATGGGTTAAAACAAGGATATGTACTTGCACGCCCTCTCTTCGCCAAAAATGTATCTGCCTGCCCTGTTATATGAAATCCCACCAGACAACCTGGCGGTCGAGATGGAGTATAGATATGATGGTAGACTCTTCAAAATGTCTAGACTCAAGTTTTGCCGTGACAACAAACTGCCACTGTAACGGCAGTCGGTAAATAAGTACATTCTGCATATTCCTGATTAGTATGATTATGAATAAGGGTTCAACTAAAATCCTGCCACAACCAAGCATAGGCAAGGACTAGCCACAAATGAACATTACCATGGAAGGAACTACAATTGTATTTGTGAAACATTTTTCCTACCTAGTAAGCATCCTCTCAATTCAATGCACTACATCCAAAGATATAAAAAACAGACTGCAGGCAAGTCAGACTACCTTCGGAAGACTATCCATTAGAGTGTTCAAAAATAAAAAACCTAAGCATACACACCAAAATAATCGTCTACAAAGCAATAGTAGTCTCTACGCTCTCATATGCCTGTGATACCTTGACTTGACCTCAAAAGACTGGAACAATTCCCCCACAAAATGCTACGTACCATCATGAACATTAAATAGGACGACTATGTCAAAAATAGCACTGTTCTTTGAAAGGGCAAATATCACCAGCATTGAGGCAATGATCCTGAGACACCGTTTGAGGTGGTTAGGTCACGTGATACGCATGGATGACATAAGACCACCTAAGAAGATTCTCTTCAGAGAACTGAGCACAGGCTCTCGCCCTACAGAGCGCCACCTACCCAGATGCAAAGATCAGCTGAAGAAATCACTCAAAGATGCAGAAATATAACCAAACGCCTTTGAACTATCTGCCAGCAACCAAAGAGAAAGGAGAAACAAACTAAAAGTGAGTGCTGACCTATTTGTAGGAAATAGGAAAGCAAGCCTAGAAGATAAATGACAACAACGGGTCAAACCGGCAAATCAACCCCAGCCAGAACCCACATTTCAATGCATTTAATGTCCACGGCTTTGTAAAGCTCGCATTGGGATCGTAAGCCATAATAGAGCTCACCACCCAAACCAAATATAACTAGGCCTTAAACTAAACTCTGTAACGGACTGAAGAAATGATATTCGGATACGAATAAATGCCGACGATGACGAGATATTTTCAGGAAAAATTAAGTTAAAGAACTCTCTGTGCAAAATAATAGAATCTGAGATTTTTAATTTTAAACAGATACGATATTTTTATTTAAAAAATGTCTTAACCTTTGCATTTTGGCTATCTTAAACTTCAAATCCAAAAGGGCAGATGAGTATAGTACTGCGGTCTCTGAAAGGGAGATGTCAAACATGAGTAAGAATTTTCCATCAGTCAAGGGTAGTTTGCCGGGGCATACATTAAAGTTGAACTGAATTATCCAGAATATTCCCTTACTGAATGAATTTTGAAAGTTGCAGCAAGTGTGTTAAAATAAAATCTTTATTTTTTCAATCACTTAAACAAATATTTTATCTATATTTTGTGTATACATCAAATTAATTAAATAATTAGAATTAAAACTAAGAGTGGTGGTGTGCCCAGGGTTGAAAAACAACAAAAGGAGATTAATTATGTCAGTGGTTAAATTAAAGGAAAGTGTGTGCGATATGTGCATGTCATTCAACTTGACTGGGCTGCGTGGAGGTGTAAGTGCATGGTGCTAAGCTTGGGGCTTCCTATCGAGGACTCACAGTCCAAATGGCTGGGATGCTTCAACACATATCGCACCATTATTAGGAATAGGGAATTTAACTGTAAAATGAATGCTGCGATGGCGATTTTTAAAGAAAAAAGGATATTTTTAAGAAAAAAATTCCTAAAGTTGGATAGGATACTCAAGCTGTGGTGAAATAATCTTAAATTTCGGTTTACCTGTTGTGCACTTTGGGCGCAGTGTGTTTAAAATTGTTACTCGAATCTAGTTTCCCCAAATCACTACCCTCTGCTACACTAAGTTCATGGTCTTCTAAGTTATATTCGAGCTCACAACTGTAAGAGACGATGTAATAAAATGGCCCCTGAAAAGACTATTTAGTATATTTTTATGCTGTATTACTCTATCTCGCATTAATGTGAAAATAGAATGTCATTTACGTGATACTGCCACAAACTACAATGTAGGATATTTTTAGCTTACTAATGAATCATTTAAAAGTTAGAGGCTTTTATATTTTCCAAGCTTCTTTATCTTCCCACCAAATCTTATTTTGTGCCTTTTTTCATTTAGGCTTTATCATATCTCATGCAAGACACTTTTATATGATATATTGAATATCTTTTGTCCTCTATCCATATATTCTTTAATTGCGTTTTGTATTTTATCCAGTTTATTTGCTACTAGAATATATTTTTCCATTAAAGTTACTTCATTACCTTCATTTATGTTCCCCAAAGAACGACACTACTATCCCGAATAATTACTCGATTGAGGAAACATTCCTAGGAGATTATCCTCACATGCACACATCAAATCTGCCATGATGGCGAAAAAAAAAGCTAATAATTCGCCATCATAGAGGAAGGCGTAACCCACACCGAAATAATTCCAAGAACAGTAACAATAATTTTGCTACAGATACGTTATAATATAGGGCATTGTTTTTTACGTTGATCACGCAAATGACATTCTATTTTAACAAAATACTCGATTTTCATAAATTACGAATGACAAATTAATAAAATATTGAAGATTAGTCTACTGTATATTTAATTTCCAATAAATTTTAGCACTAACTTGTAAATAAAGTATTAAAAAATCGGCTGAATATAGTAAAGAAATGAGTAATCTTTATTTAAATGTTTATTTGAATACACTTTAAGAAATAATATTAGACACATGATAAATTTTGATTAAAAATTAGTACAAGATATATGCGGGGCTTCTTCTTTTTCTTCATTGCAAATTTGTAGTCAAAATAGAAATTCTAAAGTTTTTTGTTCAGAGGATGGAATTTTCGCTTATTTTACTAAATTTTAACTTGCCGCATATATAACAAAAAGAATCTGAGGGATTCGTATCTTTTTTTCTTGGCATATTTGATCAAAATTATAATTAAATTTAGAAATTTTAAGGTCATCATTTAAAAAAACCTGAAAATAAAGAATTTTAGCAGAAGAAAAAAATTACCAAATAGCTGGAGCCATTCCATTAAAACGAATGCCAATTTTATGATCAACGCACAAAAATATCATTATTAATTTCGCGTCACTGTAGAACATAATGAACACTTTTTTTCTATTAGTGTGTAAATTCGCTAAATGAAGAAGATTTAATAAATATAAGTATTTAAACCACACTTATAGGCATTGGCAGGTTGTTAATTTTGATTAATTCGGACGTCGATGATGTTATTAATATTGTTAAGTGCCTTAACAGCAAAGTAACTATAGCATAGTTAGATACAACGGGAATTCCGCTTTTCACTTTCATATTTAAGAAATATACATTTGCATATAATTAGATAGACAAATAGATCAATAGATAATAGATAGACAAATATATACGAATAAATGCTTAGCAGTTCACAAAGCTTACATTTTGTTTTCAAAGCTCAGCCTTCATTTGTATCCAACTCTCTCAAATGTTAAATAATTTCTGTAATTGATTTTCTATACCCTCAATGATATCACAGCAGAAATCGTGCCATGTAAACAGCAAAACTAAAACACTGCTGAAATAAAATGCTTAGGAATCTTTTATACGATCAAAATCGTTTTTTGATTGACGTTATACGTTTCCGATAACACTCACATGTAAGACAGGTTAGGAAAATTGTATGCCCACCTACTAGTCAAAAAGTAGCAAATAAACAATCAATGTTGGAAAGTGACCTGCCCTTCTTAGCCTGGTATTGGTAGATTAAATTAAATAGCCTGTGAGAACTCCTCCCGCGTAATATAGGATTGGGACACTTCTAATACATTAGTCAATAGCTCGTCCTAAGTAGTATCCTATTGGTAAACCCCTTTGGATATGAGCCCTACCTCCTTTTATATAGACCATGTATAAAACCTTTGTAAACAAGAGACTAAAAGACAGTCTACGCAGATCTTGTATTTTGAATGAAGCTAAAATTTATACAGCTCCTTTTGCTCTCTGCCACTGCGTCGTACCGGGTCTCATCAAAGACGGGCAAGCAAACAGACCAGGTGCTGTCGCCACTTAGGGCCACCCGAGGCATTACAGCGAGTTACTGTGGCTCCTTCAAGTCACACGCCCTTCAACTACGATCGAACCCACTGCAAGAATCATCATTCATCGCCAGATTGCACCGTGTGACAAAATACCATGCTGTCCTTTCTCACCCTGAACGATTCCGTTGCGCTGACTGCCTGATCACCTTGATTTCGCACCTCATCTACTGACTGAAGGTCATTGGAGCCATAGCTATAGTTACAAGGTGAGAAGGGAGCACATCAACAATATTACTCAATTAACTTGGATACAGTGGCAGACACAGGATAAAAAATATGTGGGGAAAGAGACACCTGAATTCCTCCCCCTGAGGAGTCTGAGAAAAGGAAATTGAAAATTAATTATAGTTAACTTGCACAGCATTTATAATAATTAAGAATATATTACACGGCAGTGCGCACTAAATCTTTCAGATCACAATTTTTTCAACACATAAAAAAATTATGAATTCTAGTTTTTGGACGTCAGCTAAGGTATAATACTGAATTTAATAATTATTTTAAGAGATTAATCTCTATTTTCTGTATTAATCATATAAGGTTTATTCGAGCACATCTGTTCGAAAAACTGTTTATATATATATATATATATATATATATATATATATATATATATATATATATATATATATATATATCTTCTATATTATTATTTAATTCTTTATAAATAGCAGAATACAAAAAGTGATTAAAAAAAAAGAATACAAACCTGAACATGTCTTAAATTTGGAAGACTTCAGCCCATTAGCCTCCTGGATCTGCGCTTATTTGGATATCATAGCTATTAACATAGAGCAAAAGAAGGTAAATGCCATTTCCTGCCTAAAGACAAGATTAGAATCATAAGTTACACAAGAATGATCCAGTAGAGATAAAGCCAAGGATCAAGCAGGGAAGGTAAAATTATAAGAGATGATCATGAATTGGATTTTACACAAAGTACACTTAATTAAGAACAGGAGGTCACTTGGTATAATTAGCGATTGAATATCAATATGCATATAGTGTGCCTCAGTAATGTTTCATTGGTTCAATCAACTCTCCCTCTAAGCTACCGGTCATTATATGATGTTAAAAAAATCCTTTAATTACAATAAATATCGACCAAATATCCATTATTGAGGAAATTGCACACTTAATAATTAGTTTTTTTTCAACTTATCCACCCAACGTAAAATGAGATATCGAACATAAATTTAGGAAAATATGATTAAGTAGTTATATAATTATATTATGGAACAACAGTGAAAATATATTTCCGAAGAAAGATTCTACCAATTATCTGTGACCTGACATCGTCCATCAAAGTCCAGGTGAAGACCATAATTAATTTTACTTCGATGTTTTGCCATGGATTGCCAAAATTCCCTTGTTTTTTAAACCTTTGGATTCAGACTTATAGTTTGACTTGAAAGGAACCCTTGGTCCCACCAAGATAATTGAGCCACCGCACAGTCTGTCTAATTCTAGAGTCCATCTGGTGATGAAACAAACACAATGGGAAAAAAGTGCATGGATTTAGCGACAATGTAGCCCAATTCGCCATCTTTATCTCATTAACGTGTGTCACACCGATAAGGACGAAAGCGCAAGATCTCTTGTCAACATGAGGATTGTTGCTTGTTATCTCTGATAAACGGCCTCAAAATATATTTTCAAGTTGATGTAGTATCTATTCATACCAAAAGTTTAAAACCTCTATATTTTGTCATATAATAAATTTACATAATATAACTAATCAAACTTTACATTATGCTTTATTCTAGTTGTAGCAAAATTTTAAGATTAAATATGAAAAATAGAGCTTAAGAAAATTTTATTAACAAATAAAGACAATGGATGAGCGCAGTGAATATTTACACTGATATCCTTTGTCTGTTAGGACTGCCGAAGGCCATGCTAGAGACCATATTTGTGATGATATTTTGATTGAGATTGCTCCATCTTTGTTCAATAAGCACTCACAGACAACTCGCTTCTGTTTACCAGCCGCGTTTGAGTCTCCCCAACAAATTCTCTATTGGGTTCAAATCTGGGGGAATTCTTAGGCCAAGTTCCAAAAGTTTCGAGGTTAATTTTAGCCAATGACTATATTATTGCTTTTTATTTTAATCAAAGTGTGCCTTCATGCTAAAAAATACAATTATCATCCCTAGATTGTACCTAAAATGTTGATAAAAGGTGCTAAGGAAGATGTTTTGTTTAACATTTTGGTTACATGGCAGTATTGCTGTGCAAAATTGTTAGTGCTCCAGTTTCCGTGGATGAAAAGCTGCCAGAGACATCGGAGGTGGCCGGAGATGGGAAATGTGAAAGCGCTCTCCTTTTCTTTTTCGAACGAAGGATCTTACAAAAGCTCCAAGCAAGTGGAAGGGAGCTTAATCAGGCAAAATTATTTTGCCTCATTCTTTAACGGTCCATTCTTTATATTTTCCACAAAAGTGCAGCCATCTAAGCCTAACAAGATGAAAAACAGACAAACAATAGCGTTTTATCCTAAATACATACAGACAAGTAAATAAACATATAAACGACAAACACAAAAGCAAAAATAACATGTAAACTAAAATCTACAAACACACAAGCAAAGAAGATATAGACGGACAAACAAAATACGTAAGCAACAAACTACGAAGACCTAATAAATAAATTACAATGTACTCAAATACAATAAAAACAAAAGTAAACAAACTTACATATTAGTAAAAACCAACAACTAAAGAAAATGAAAAGCAACATAAATACAATGTAGGCAGAATATATCAAAGACATGAACGCTTAACAAGAATAACGATGGAAAAAACAAAAAACATATACACTCAACAATAATAATGATTGCGATTATCCTGCCCACCAGGCGCCTGGCATCCCTAAGAAAATCTTCTACATTGTTCTTTTTTTCTTCACTTTATCTCTCTTTTACTATACACTAAACATTTTCCCCTTTTACACGTAAACCCTTTACAAAATTGAGTAGGGTAACTCAACATAGAGATACTAAGAATAGATGTAGGAACTTCAAGGTGTTTTGCCCAAGTAATAAGGGACATCCATGCGTGGTCTCGGGTTATGTGCACTGGAGGATCTTCTAGGCCGAACACGGAGGAGTGATGGGCGTGCATCAAATTCTATGAGGGATTCTAATTTGTATTCAAAGCAGTTTCTAGTAAAAGGACAGAAAAAGAAAATAATTGTTACAAATGATGCTCGCGCAAAAAATAAATACCCAAATGTTACCTAAAAAGTAAAATCCTACCTTAAATAACCTACAAAACATACTTCATTTTATAAGTTTCCTTCGGACAATCACTCCTCAGTCTCAGAGATCTTCAGAAGAACCCTATTCACTTTTCTTAGTTTCTTTTCTGGTAATATCTCATATTACCTATTACTCTACCTTTGACCAATTCCGGATCGCCGGTGTAGCACGGTTCGTTCAAAAAAAGGTTTAATGTTTACGAGCCTAGTCTAAGGTTGGGTGGTGCAAAAAAAAATAACTTTATATCAGACTCTATGACACATGTTCTGGTAAATCTTACGAAAGTTAACAGCAGTGAAACTGGGTTAAGTAAGTTCGAGGTGCTTCAAGTTAATGGGAAAAAGAAAATAAATTACTTCTATAAACCGCAACCAGCTGGTCCGCATATACATATATATATATATATATCCATCCTTCTCGTGTTGTGTTAGAATAAAATAGTGAACCTAAAGCAAGGATTCAAGGATAATCAAAATTGGAAAAATGGGTGTCAGAGTAAGACAGGTAAAAGATAGAAAAAGTTTTATTTTAGTAGGAGAATATTGTGCCAGTACGTCTGGCTATGGCTTTCCATGCACTTCTGTGATGCTTCCGTGCATGTTGTTTTAAGCATTCAAGCCTTTGTTTTCGTATTTTTGCCTTCTTTGTAGATAGAGCTATAACGGTTTCTTGATTATCTATTGTTATTTTAAAGTATTTTTGTCCATTGCGGATCTTTTCTATTGTGTCTTGATTATTTTGTCGAGTACGGATTTATTTTGTCCACTACGGATCTTTTTATTTTATTTTTTTGTAAGATTTAATATCTATCGTTTTACCGGTGAGAAGTAGTTATTTATAAATTGGTTCTATGTATTCTTGCAAACGCAGTTGGATGCTCGCTAACCCTTGTCTGTAACGTCTATTCGGGTTGTCAATTTCGGGTATTCCTATGTTCTGCATGACTCTTTCTGCTAAGTATTCATGTATGTTCCTCCATATTTCTGTTGCTCTTCTGTGCATAGTCACATCGATGGTATACAGTCCAGTAAGCTAAGATCAAGGATGAAGCGTAGTGTTTGATTTTGCACTACATGTGCGGTGCTAGTTTGTGTCTTGCTTGCCAGATGTAATGGGACGGCGGGGTATAGCAAGATCAGTCTGACTAAGGCCAAATATAACTTTTTCTTGTTGCGGAAGGAGAGTCTTCCGAACCTATAAATTTGCCTAAGTCTGATATTGGCTTGCAAAACCTTCTCCTTGCTATGTTCATAATAACCATTTGCTGTGATTTTCAATCCCAGAACTTGAGCTTCTCGGGTATATGGATAGTATTCGCCATTTGCTCTAATCTTTGCCGCTTTGGTACGTCCGATAGGGAGAATCTTAAACTGATCCATATTGGTGCGAATCTTGTTTATTTTCCATAGAGCTTGAGATTGTTAACTTAACCAGCTGTCCTATTTGCGACGTCTACAGGAGCTAGGTAGTCGCTTGTGATAATTTGAGTTATGTCGTCGGCTAGCTGGACTTATATAGCGTAATCTTGAGTAGGAAAAGGGAGATAACTCATGTAGATAGTATACAACGTAGGGCTCAGACATCTCCCTTGAGGCACCCGTACGTTCATCGAAAAGGGTTGACCTTCATGACCATTGATCATTTGGAATTTTTTCAAAGAATAGTTCGTTGAGATTAGCGTAGAGCATAGGTAGAAGATACATCAGGATAAACGAAAGATGGAAAGAAGTAAGCAGATGCTTTGAAACGTGAGTATGATAGATAATGATTATTTCTTAATATGCGATCAGGGAATTGTGCATAAAAGGAAAGCTTGGCCAACAAAGCATTTTAAAAATAAAATTTTATTTTATTGTAAGTAAAAATATTTTTACGTTAAAAGGTTTTAATTTCATTTTAAAATAAATTTATGCATATTTCCTATTATGACAAGTAAAGAGTTCTATATTTAGGAATAAAACATTAGAATTGGAAATAGTTTTAGGACCTTTGATCATAGCATAAGAAACTGATATCATCTTTGTGTTGAGCAAAAGAAAATTAGAAAAGGAAGGACAAAACCTTTAAAAGAGATATGCGTTACCTCGATTATTATTATCTGCTTATAATTCTCCTTGTTCCTTTTTATCTTCTTAGTCAATTAGTACATACAATAGCTTCGAAAAATACTATTTAAAATTACTGGGTTCTCTTCCACAGAAACGCTTCAGTCTATTCGCCCTATTATCTTCCCCCATTAACCAATTACTGTGTGAAAGACAAGGTTAAAGATAGTTGATCTAGTATTCTGACTTCACTAGCTCCTCAACTTGTGGTAAATTTCCTCATCCCCACCACTCGAGGCCCTCCTATGTCATGTGGAATAAACTTCCTCACTTATACTCTCAAATAAATTATCTAGATTCCATGTTATAGAGGAAGGTAGTTCCTGAATTTTATATATGATATTTTTTCAATATTTTTATACCAATTTTTAAAAATAAAGACGTTTTTCTGTTCTAAATTTAACTCCATCCAAAAATATTACTAGGAATAGTTATTTTAACCAACTAATAAATAGACTTACGAGCTTATTCGAGAAGCTGAGCGACCTAATCAGAAATGGACTTTAATATTTTGGGGGTTAAATGCTTTGATTTTACTATCACTATAATTCTGCATATGAGCAATTTATCAATGCTACCCGATATTTAATAAGGGAAGCACATAAGATATTAAACATAAAACTTGTATTTTCCAATTCATTAAGGGGTATAGAGGGAAGTGCCGTAACTATTATTAGACTTAAACATAATTCCCACTGTCACTATCGAATAAGAAACACATCTGGAATCAAGAATGCTTTGGCTCTTCATTCCATCTAAACGGGTTTTAAATAACTTTTATTTCTTTCCTTTCATCCGATTGCAAAAAAATGGAACAAGGTAATTTTTTTTTCAAAAAATGTTAAAATCACGAGGGAAAGAAAATAATGGTATTCATGTTATTATTGACAGTCAAAATTCGTGCTAGGGTATAAATGTCTCTTCATTTTGTATTCAATCAAGGTCATTATGGTATAGATTACAGGGAATGAATTACAAATAAAAATAATATAAATATTTGAAAATGGTATTTAAGGTGCTGTACTGTTAAATGTGAATCATCCAAGGATATTATTCTTTGTCACTAATATCATTCAAACGATTCATACCCAAATATTTGCTAATAGTTTATATCTGATACCATACGTAAGAGGAAATGGAAACATTTGAATTATGATCATCTTTTCTTTTCAATAAGTAAATACATTATAGTTCACTCACTCACTCTCGCTTTACTCTATTTTTCGTGCATTTGTTTATATTTCTATCACACCATCTAGTTTAAAACAGATTGTAGGAGCGCCAGCTCAGCGTTAATAGTGGGTCTTACCTCGCATTCTGAGGGTGTGGATATTTGTTTTGAGCGACACTTAATATTGATATGTGCATCGGAAAGGCAAGGGAAGGAGAAGAAGATGGTTTCCAAATTGGGTTAGAAATGGAAGGGATGAAGAGCAGAGAAAGAGAATGAATATTTTCTCGCAGTTCTTCACAGCTTTGAAAACAAAATGTCAGAGATGGAAGCCAGATAATCCAAAAGAGATTATAGCAGATTGCAGCGATTAATTTTATCATATTTTAGTCGTATTGACAAAGTATTGCGAGGGTGGAAAGAAACGAAAGTTAATAATGATAAATGATGGTATGGCGAGCATTGAATGATAAAAATCGAAAGAACTAAAACGGAAATGAAAAAGGTTAATTGAACTTAAATGGGTAATTAATTTAGACCCTAGATTTCAAACACCAAACTTTAGCGTTAAATATTTTAGCCAGTAAAGAGTAGTAGAGGCCATTTGATACAAGTACGTAAGAGCCACAATAAGTTATCATGAAATACTTGATAGCACATAATTAATTGCCTGACATTCTATTCTTTATCTGACACTTTACCTCCAAATGTTGTTCCAAAAGATTAACGAATGTGTGGTAACCCAAATACTCTACAAGCAAAAGTTAAGTAGGCTAGTGTAAAAGATTTGGAGACCTACCAACACAGCGTGTATTGGACAAAACAGGTGCGAAATTGTCAGGGAGAAATGATCAGGAGATGAGTGAAGAGGAGTAGAGAGCAGAATTCATGAAAGACTCGGGGAGAAACTCCAATTTAGTTGCCTTCCTAATCTCTTCTATTAACACTCAAAGCATTGATTAAAGATCTTTTCCCTTAGAAGAGTTTAATATAGTCTTCCCAGACATTTACCACCTCTAATAGTTTTGTGCCAGGTATTGTTTTTTTCGTTTTGTTCCTTGCTTTAGGGTATTTATAATAATTTATAATACTGTCTCAATATAAATACGGTAAAGAACCGAAAGACCTGAATCATCGATATAACTATTTAGTAAAGAAATGTAAACTATCATAGGGCCTGCAAAAATGTATATCAAAGTGTGTCAGTTTGTCTAAAGTAATGGGATTTGTTTGAAGAATTCTGGAGTAGAAATCTTAGAATAAAATCTGGTCTCCTCGCAACACTTGCCAAAGCACTTCTTGAGGACGAGTGTCAATTCTAGAGCTCTTTTAAGCACGGAATGAAAGGAGTGCAACAGGTGAGATGGATTACCAAGAGTGATTGAACAAACTGAAACCCCTATAAATAAAATAATGCGCGAAGATTCTCTTTAATTTGAAGATGGTAAAATATTTCGATAAATTCAACTTCAAGTGGATTTTCATGATAGAATAACGGCAGATCTGACTCGATCTATATAAACCTAGTTTCAGCTAGACTTATTACTCACACTTTCAGTAAGTTTAATATGAAAGATGTTAGAATTCGGAAGTGGTTTACCATAATTCTATGTCACCAGGTGCTTAATAAAGACGTTGAACACTGATTAGATATGTGCAGTGTAAATACTCGTATAAACATAAAATTATGGCAGACATAACGTTTGCTCCCAAATATGCACATACCAAAGAATTCTGGCAAAACTTGGAGAGTCTGGCGAAAAACAACTGAATAATGGCTGTAAAAGTAGAGGTAAGAGACATTGCAACAATTCTTTTAGCACACGAGCCAAAATCTAAAAGCTAAATAATATTTATCTTTATTTTTTGATGAGTCGGCTTACAATCAGGTCGTCCAACTTACTAGATAATCATTCCTTTTCGCAGCTTTATTACCCCTTGTCTTATTGAACAGCATGATTTTCTTAAACAAATATCTGATATTGCTTTCTTCTTTGCTCCGCTTGCTAAAGATCTTGAAAAATCACCCATTTAGCCCGCTTATGAGGAAAGACCTCTTGAATGCTCAATCTCATATACCTGGCTATTGACAAGGGACGTACGTTAATCAAGCTCTTATCTAGGTAAATGTCTCTCTTAAACATATGAAATGTAGCAGCGCGCAATGTCTTCCTCTTCAATCTGCCACCACTTTGCCTCCCGCAAGAACCGACAGGCTCCAATCAGTTTGAGTATGGGCACAAGTTCCACTATGCTTACTTAGGCGACTCTTAAGTAAATCAAATATGTACAACTTGTTTCAACCGGGATCATATGTAAAATGAATTAATTTACATAAATTTCTGGATGCAGATTTACGAGCTTATTGGAAACGTTAAACTCCTGATTATCACGTTATGATTCTTATCATGAATGCTTCTTTAATGCATTAGTCAAGAATCTTATGGAAGAGTGTGGCTGAAATTTTCTCCCTTTAACAAAGTCACGTTTACACTTGATTATCTTTTGGGTATTGTTGTCAAATAGATCCCAACTAAACTAGAAATATATACGAATGTAAGATTAGCGAGATGGAGAGAAGATCAGTAAAGCAATAAAAAACCTGAAAAAGTAAGAAAATCATAAGAAAATAATTGTCAAAATAAATATCGGATACCCGTAAATCTTTAAATCTCTGGCCTCTTTGTGTATCATTAATATTCTCAAGAATAGATATGCACAAAATAAATCATATGTTTAGGAATACAAATTCTAAATCCAGAAATTATATTATGACAGGCCTTCGTAATTTTTACAGACTAAATTCAGCAATGGAAAATTTTGACAACTTATCGGACCGAATTTCATTCTCATACCAACCCACGACGATAAATGGTAACTCTAAGATTAGTTTATTTAAGCTAATTTCTCTGATTCCACTTTTTTTAACTCAAAATTTTTAATGATTATCGTTTTTGGAGTTTCTTCTTATTTGAACCATCGTTTTATCTTCATTACTAAGTTTACAACTTGCCTGATATTACCATTTACCAATTCCAGATTTTTGATTATCCGGACCTTCATCAGCAAATTTCTAGTAATTGATACGATGCTTTTGAACAAGCTCAGTCAATTTTCTTATATATGTAGATGTTAAAGAGCAATGGTCTGAGGACTGATCCCTGAGGGACCTCCTATTTGAGTGCTTTTGAAATTGAACATTTATTATTAATTTGAATTTCATGTCATCTTCATTTTCGGATAAGATGACATCCATTCAAGAGCTCCATCTTTCGCTCCAATTTCTTTTACACCTTCAAAGAGAATTGTCCACAGACAGCTCTAGTCTGAACAACAGTGTAGTGTCCCCTTCATCTAAAATCATAAGAAGATCATTAATTACTGTTAGCATTTAAGTTTATGTTAAATAGTTTGTTCTACCGGGTGATCCCCCCATAAAACTCCTCCAAAAATTATTAAATCCTACAAAAGTTCAGCAAATATTTTTAAATTTAATGGACTTAAACTTCAGTCTGTGTACGATCATTCCTCAAAGTTTGAGTTACCTTGGTCGCTTTTCATATAAGTCATATTCTTTCCAAAATATCCTCCAAATGGTCTCCGCGGCATTGGAAGCAAACTTACTGTGATTGCTGCCTTCAGTTCAACAATCGTTTGATGGTTGGTCTACTACATATTACATTGGTAAACAAACTTTGTAGTGACTTATGTTTTGTAGTTGTTTTTATCTAATGTTGAGGTTCTGATTTAAAATAAGGCATCCATTTTTTTTAATACATCAGTTTTTTACTCTACACCATATTCATATTTTACAACGCACTGCATGTATTTACTCTGTAAGGATAGTTTCCTAAGTGTTATAGCTTCAAACCATAATTTAAAATGTCAACAGAATTTGAAAAGATAATGCAATGTAAGATAACATCACCTATTACTAAATACATACAGGTTATTTTTCTAATATAATGGAGGAAACACAAGCAATCGTTCACATACCTATACATTGATGGAAGAAATTTTCGCTTGCGAGGGTGTCTGGAGTGTTTTATGTCAACATAGTCTCGTTGTATTCTCCAACAGTAGCCTGCCATCATATCTGTGTTCCACCGGCATTTATATCTCTCATTCATAATCTTGATATCTTTATAAAAACGCTCTCCGTGTGATCACTCACGTTAACAAGATTAGCAGGAAATTCATCAAGATGGCTCTTGAATAAATGAACCTTTATGCTCATGTTCCAGCCTAAACAATGAAAGCTATCAAGTAATATATATACCAAATTTGTGTATTTATCTGCCTCTATGTTTCTAAGAAATCCTTTCAAAACAGCCACAAATGAATCCCATACTCCCTTTACTATGTCAGTCATCGAACTCGATACGTTTTGGTTTTCCATTAACTTTCTGATTTGTGCCCCATCAAAAACTCCAACCTTTATTTTATCATAACTTATTGTAAATATAATTTTAAAAAGTCAGCTCTACATTGTTTAATCAGCCCTAGTTTAATATGGATGGGTGGAAAGATGATTTCCTCTCACTCAACAAGTGGTGGTGTATAATATTCTTCTCTACAAGAGGCAACCTTTCTCTAAATAGCGAGAGTTTCTGTTCCTAATGTTAATCCTTGGCTCGGCTGTCCCATAAACACAGGACACATTGACATTTTGTATAACCTCCTAGTTGACCAAGTAAAAAAATTATCATTTTCAGATCTATACATATGATCCATTTGTATTCATCATATATGACTAAATATAGTACAGATCCTAAGTGTTCATGCTTCTCTTTTAAATTCACAGAGTGACCAATAGGAATTGCACAGAATAAGTTTCCATTTTTAAGTAACACACATTTTAATCTCTTCTTTGAACTTTCTATAAAAAGTCTCCATTCACTTGGATCATACTCTGAAACACTCATTTCGTTTAACAGTCCTGCCACGTCACAACAGTAAACAAAATCTTATTCAGTTTTAAAGAATACCAGAAGGTCTCTCTCCCTGTTGCGATTGTAGCAGAATTAGGTCAAATGGCGGCCACGTGCCATTCTGTACCCACTTGGATCCGGAGATGACCGCATGGAGCTGGTGAAAGCATGGCTGAACCTAGGAAAGGAGGCGGCTGACGCTGTTATCACTCGCCCCAGCTGTATTTGCCTAGGGACCGATGTCATCTCCCCCCCCATACACGGCCACCTCTCTGCGAGCATTCGGGCTTTCCGCTCGAAGATTGGATTCCGTTGGACATTCCAATGTTCGTTATCAAGATTTCCCCTTCCCTCGAAGGAGTCGCCGACTTTTTCCTGAATTCGCGCGCGCGTCTGAAGCCACCCCACCAGACGCTTATATAATGCTTCGAATGAGTTAAGAGAGAAGCCCTGTTAGACTTCCACCTACTCCGACGAACTAGCTAAAGGACGCTCTCCCCCTTCCCCTCCAGCGGCGACTTCGATTCAAGTTGAAGGCTAAATCGAGTCGTTAACTCTGCCTTAGGTCAATCATTAAGCTTCGACGTCAGTGAACTCTGCCCTAGTCAATCCGCAAGGACTTGACAAGGATTCCAAACTCCGAAGGCGAAAAGTGCTCTCTCGTGTGAAGCCAGAGGTAAACGGACTTCTTCCGTCGCATTCACCGTACCCAAACTGGCCCCTTTTTTGCAACGAGCACATAAATTAATCCTAACCTTTGACACCTGCAGATTGATCTTAAATCTGGCAAACAAATTACTCCATTTTTTTGTGAATGCCCCAGTTTAAAATCCTCCTTTAAATCAACAAACTAAATCTGAACTCTTTAATCCCTTAATTAATATAACTGATCTCGTGCGGATCTTTAACCTTGTCTGGGTGACCATTATATTTAAACCCAATTTCTATGTAAATATATATATCCTTTTTTTTTGTTAGTAAAGTTATATTTTTGTCATTGTCTTTCTTTTGCAACCCCAGCGCGTACCAGCTACCTGTTAATCTTTGGCTAAATTGCACTCAAAAATATTTGTTTAAAAGGACCCTGCAAACTGGACTCATAACAATTTGCCCTTTCACTATCGGTCTTCCAATAACTTTAGGCCCAAGCCCCAAAGTACCTTCGTATATATAAATATATAGTTTGGCCATTCTACGACAGCGATAAAAAATTACATTTGTTTTTTCCTAGAATAAATTATCTCTTTAAGTCTAGAAGCTAACACTTCTGCTAACTCTTTTGACAAGCCTAAGTCTCTAGCTATATCATTCAATTATAATTGGCTGGAGTTCCAACTTTTTTGGCTCGATGTATGTACACAGTTTGGATCACTGTCAAGTTCATTGCTTACATCAGATTTATTTATATCACTTACATCATCCAATGAAGGAAGTTCATTGAATACAGGTACTTGAATTTCATCTAGATGTAGTACACGACGATTTGCTGAAGTCTTTGTGAGACAAAAGTACCAATCGTTTACATGGTTTTTGGCTCCCGCCACACCATTAGAATGCAAAATCCTAGTTGTTTCCTTGTGCCCTTTGTCTATTGGCGTATATTTTCGACACATGCTCGACAAACATTATGCGGAGCCCACGTTTAATCCTGATCACCTAATTCAATCTTAAAGTAAGCCAAGTATTCTTTTTTTCACAAAGATGCTAGTGTTCATTCTTTGAGTTGTTGCAGTAAAACAACCATATGTATAGCAACACTATTTAGGGCAATTCAAACATTTTCATCTAAAATTATAAAAATTTTATTATACAAATCCTATATATATCTAGATGGGCATAAGGCGAGGTCTAATTACATAGATAAAATAAAGTAAGAAGAATCTAAACGCCCCAGTTTTGTTCACTTGGTCGTATGATAGCCTGCTACTATGAGTAGGACCAATATGGACCAGTCAATAAATAAAAAACTTGACGGGATAGAAGAAAACTATTGACATTTTTAAAATCAGTGACCCCTAATCTCCCAAGAACAGGTCTCAAACATATAGCAATCTATGGAGTTTAATTCCCGTGAATGTGGTTTTCACTCAATGTCACACTTCCTGCTGATCAAACTCTCCTGAAATCACTCTCTCAGCCATGTTAGGGAGTCATTTGATGTGTAGACGTGGCCCCGTCTTTCTGGAACCACTGTTTATCTCGATCTATCCCTCTGCGTCGTACCAGTGATGCCCCAAACATCTTCAGTACTGCCACATATGGTCCGTATTCACCGTTTATGTCTCTCATTTTCATCTTCAAACCAATATGGGCCGATGGTGCTATTTTTAGAGATTGCTACCCATGATGTGCTCTTTGCTGAGTGTATCGGCCTCTGTAACACATTCTCCGGCAGAGCTGTACACAATAAACATTATTTTTGCTGTTTACATGTCCTGGCAGCAAAGAGTGCGGTTTGTCAGAAAACCAAGCATGATCCAAGCAGTCTGGATTGTCTTCGATTGTGTCACAAAACCATTTAAACATGGTTACGCGTTTTTCCATGTCCACCTCCGTAATTATTTGCTTTATATGGATCTGGTAAAGATACAAATGTAGATCTGATTTAAAAACACGCCTCTAAAACTCTTGAGAGATTCCCAGCTCTTGAATGCCTCGTCTTTATGATTTTTTGGGGCTCCGTCCCACTGAGTCCTGTTCCTTTCTCTCCTAGCACTCACCCTCTACCTCGAGACTAAGGGTCCCTTAGACCTTTACTATTAAGGTTTTCCACAGTCTCATACTCTCTTAATTTCTGAACCCATTCAAAAATTCTGCTTTTTGATGAAGCATGATGACATCGAAACCTTCTCCGAAAACTTGCTTGCATTACAATGTATGATTTGTGGCTAAATAGGCCCCCAGGCAAAATGTCTTTTCTTTCGTTGACTAAGACACGTTGGGGAAAAAAGGTGTTCCAATATTTCATCCACAAAGTCAACTTGTATGCCATGAAAAAGAAATGAAGAAAAACTGGTTACGTGAATTGCATTGGTGTACGATAAGAAGACATTAAATTGCGCTAAGATTGATTTTTCAATTAACGTAGAAATAAAAGAGAGGTTTGGCACAGGCCTACAGGATTTGTACTCATTTTTATCTCCATCACCTTTATACAATGGATGAATAATGGCTGTTTTTTCATAAATTGGAAATTTCTGGTTCGTAATACTTAAGTTTAATTTTTCGAGGTAAATACTGACTAATTTTTAAATATTCTGGGCATTCATGACATCTTTAATTTGGAATGGATCTGCTAAATTGTGTCTTTTAGATTTTGTTATAATTTTTAAAACTTATTGCCTATTAACTTCATTAAATAATGTAATCAGAATATTGTTGTCAGTGTTTCATTATTCCTCCTCGTGTTCATTTACCACCATATTGCCCTCATTAGTAGATAAGTCTCTCATTAAGTAATCAAACTTATTTTCAAAGAAGTCACTAAATTTGTTGCAAAGCAAATAATCACTACTCTCATAAAGGAGGACCCTTTCCTAACTACTTTAAGTAATATCGTTTAAAACATTGTAAAGCTTTTTACCATCTGCACTTAATGATTCGAATTTCCTATTATAATAATCCTTTTCGGTCCTCTGGAGTAAATGGTTAACACAATTTCGAGCCACAGTTCTGTCATTTTCGGATCTTGTTCGGCGCCACACTAACTCTAGTCTCCGCTTTAATCTGCGAGCCTCTTTAATCTCTTGTTTAAACCTTATTCATATTTTGATCTTTTTCAATATTCTTAGATCAGGATAAAAGAGAAATCTTCATGATATCAACTTTTCATGGGGTTAATCAGATGGAAACAGGTAAAAGAACACGTCAAGGCAATGTTTTGTCAAAACCAATAGTAATACAGGATTAAAACAGAGTGAAAGGTGGAATTGATCTCTTAGAGCAAATGATATCATACTATAGCTCTGCTAGAAAATGTGTGAAGTAGTACAGGAAAGTGCTGATGGAATGTATACGCATCACTGTATTGAATAGTATGGTTCTTCTCAAAAAGTTTTATAGTGCAAACATTGTTCAGCTTTCATCATTAACGAAGTCTGTAGGCAGCGCCTTGTTAGGTTTAGGAGATAAAAGCAGTGTTACCAAACCTCTGAGAATTGAACATGGATTGAAGTCAATTCAAAGAGTAGGTGGTAGTGGAAAAGTTACCCGTAAAAGATGTCATGGATGTTACGAGAAACTTCGAGCAGCAGCAGATCGTAGGCAAGCCATAGCAAAAGCCAAACAAGTGTCTACTGAATGTGTACAATGTTACAACCTTTTTGCTTACCTTGCTTCAATAAGAAGCACACAGTAAAATAGAATAAATAATTTTTCAAAAATATTTATATAAGGCATTTGCAAAAAAAATTGTGCTCCTTTTGGATCCATTTTGAAGAAATTTCCTGTTTTTCTTAACTTTTTTATCTTTAGATAAGCTTTCCTTTCATAACAAAATAAAAATAAATATTATTTATACGCTATATTGTAGTAAAATGCTTGCATTTATGTGATAAAATTGCCTAGGACGGCCGCGCCTCGCTTCAATCACATATTGAAACTCATGCTTCCCACGTGCATCCTGCGAGAGAAAGAGAGAATGGCGTCCTTATCGCCACCAGTCCCGAGTATTATCTTTCCCCGCTGCAAGTTCAATCAAGGAAGTTCAATCCCCGTTTGCCTCTAGGCGTCGATCTGGCCAGATTAAATTAGGCTTATGGGAAGATAAGATTTTTCCAAGCGCTACCGGGACATTCCATGGAAGTCCCCCATTGTCCCCTACCCTGAGGGGTTGGTTCCGGCTATTTATGCGATAGCATTTCGCGTTGGAAGCAGATCCCGATTATCTTCGCAAGGTATCACGCCGATTCGGTCTCCCTTGTGCACCTAGGTTCTCTACCCCGAGAACACCCTTATTGTCAAGAAGAGGACAATATCCTTGAGGCCAAGGTTCGTGCCCCTCGAGACGCCAAGACAACAGGGCCCCGTGTTGTTCAGTAGAGAACAACTTTAGAACAGTCATTGTTCTTCGAGCTCGTTTGACAAGAAACGGTTCTCGTTCCCCTGATATTACGTCAGTGGTAATTTTAATTTCCCCATTTTAACGTTCTTCAAGAGAATGCTTGGTTGCACCAATAACCTCAATTTTTTATCCAGAACATCTCCGATATCCTTTCTCAAGGATCGCTCGTACTTCCGAGCCCCACTTGGCTTTGACTCCTGGAAGTCAGTCCTTCCCACATCGTTAAAGGACAACCCCCCTTAAAAAATCTTCCTCCTGGGAAGGAAATCGCCAGTCGGACCGAAGCCATTCGTTCAAATTGCCTTCCCTGCATGCCGTCCTTATAAATACGTAAGCTACGTATTGCATTTAACTACTTAGCTTTGTGCCAAAGTAACATCGTACTTTAACATGGATCTAGCCGCCTATTTCACTTCTTGTTTGTTCTGTCATTTTAAATCCCTCCAAATCTTAATCCTCCACTTAGTCAAATATTCCTATGACCTTTTTCGTTTCAGGTGTATCTCCTATTTTAATCCCCGGTCATGTAAATATTTTTCATCTGTTGTTGTTAGATTAATCGCTAAAATTATATTTTATTAATGTTTGCAATATTATTTATCATTAGGCTCCGTTCCATTTCTTAAGTATATTGAAGATAAATAAGCACTCCCCAGGCCTATCTATTAACGTAGAGTCATTCTCGGCCATCTGATCAACCCGGCACTCGAATATAGACTAATCCCCACAAAGTATAGATATATAGTATATCATCGGGAGTCTTTTCTACGACAATTTACATAATAAATAATCAAAACTAAATGTTTTCTAATTCATCCTTTCATTCACATTGAATTTCTTTGAAACGCTGTGTGCATCCATATAGATGCACAAATAGTGTAATTATAATATAAATCACACGCTCTAATAAGGAAAAGCCTTAGTTTTCACACAACCACCAAAAAATATGGCCTTACGTAATACTGGAACTGTGCATCACATATGATGCACAAGCGTATAAGGCTGACGTTCTGTGCATCACATGTGATTTACACGACTGGCAAAGGGTTAAGGACTTGTGCATAAAAAGCTGCAGCTGTTTGATTCTACAGGTGTACTGTTTTCTACTCTAGTAATAATTTAACTACTGACTTTGTTATTGCAATCAAAAAGTTTCCCTACACTAGATATCAGTGTGTTCATGTCCACATTTAAATTTTTAACCTCAGTTTTTAAGTCGGAGTTCTCATTTGGTAATGCTGTAATCATATCTTAAATCCTTTTTAGCTTTTTATTTTCCTTTCTGGAATTAGCAGGTGTTTTTTCCATCGTATTTAAATTTCTATTAGGTCGAAGTCGAAAGTCATCCACGCTATTTATTTCTTTTTTTTTAGGTTGACAAATCTACAAAGTTACATTGCTTACACTTTAAATATATGTTTGGGTCTTCTTCTAAAACAGGAGAGATGAAAACATTTTTCGCAGATTAAGCATCGTACCCCAAACGCATTATTTCAGCCTTATTCTCAGTTATGTTACAAACTGGACGAAAATCATCTGCAATCTCTGAATTTTCAGTGATATTTAAGTCTGCGCAGGCCGGCTTATTGGTGGACTTTTCAAATTGTTTTTAAATATTTAATTTTATTATTTCTTCGTAAAAGTACGCTTAATTGATTTGTTTTTAATTCGTTCGCTAAATTTACTTTAAACAAATTACTACCTTATTAATTTCAATTTCTCCTTTATTATTTTGTTAAAAAAGAATTTAAGCAAAGTACAATATAATTTTTTAATCTTTTATTTTGTGTTATGTCACCAGGTCTCTACATAGGGAACCAACTCTCTTGCAGAAACCTTTTCAGAATCTAAGGTACGAAGTGAAGAGGCTGGAACTGGATCAAACCATCCAGGAAATAATCCTAACTCGAGACTTGGTTAATTTGAGTTCAATTGGTGGATAACTTATTTTTAAATTATTATTTTATTATTAATTTTGTCTTTTACCTCTTCTGATCTATATTCTAAGCTTGTAGTTTCAGTTGATGCAGAATCTGACGCAAGGGCGCAAGATCCATCACACTAGGACAAATAGTTCGCAAGATAACGATGGAAAACCAAAATAAAATCATAAAACCATCGCTAAAACTCAGGTGGGTTTTACGATTTTAATAAGTAGTAAATATGTTTGGAGAATTTCATGCCTTTTCTAATTACGTTTGTTTTGTCAAAATTGGAGGAGTTTTTGCCGAGTTACGCTCTGAAATGTACTAGTGGCGACTGTCGACCAACTTGAACATTTAACCAAATATCTCGGAAACTACTCACCGGATCTTGATAAAAGCACATGGATTCTACCATAATGTATTTACTCTCATTTAATAACGTAGGAAAACATTGGGTTACAGCCCTGCATTTCTCTCTTTGTGGGTGTTATTTTGAAGATTTTCGTATTATTTTGATTTCCAGTACATATCCTATGAGTATTTTATGCCCCTTTGAATTACGTTTGTTTCATGAAAACCGTACAAATAGTTCCCGAGATATTGGCCAAAATATACAAGTGAGTCAACATGCGCCCACTAACTATGGAACAAAATTGATCATCTATACATTTTGGCAAATATCTCTGGAACGATGCATAGTATTTCCATAAAACAAATGTCATTCTAAGGGTATGAAATGCGCTATAAAATATGTACACACTATCAAAATCCTAGGAGTATTCTGGGTACCAGTCCTGTTTATCTGGTTTGTAGGGCGCTATTTCGATAATATTTCTACAATCTGGAGTATATATGTTATAGCGCATTTTATGTGCTTCCGAAAGACGTTTTTAAATCAAAATCGGCCATTAGTTCCCGCGATATTTACGAAAATCTACAAATGACAATTTTTGATCCCCAGTTATTTTGCGAGATATTCACCAAATTGTACATGTGGGTCGACGATTTTCATGAAACCAACGTCATTCGAAAGGGCATTAAATTCTTCATAATATATCTACTTATTAAATTTGTAGTAAAATCTTGGGTTTTAGCCGTGATTTTCTGTGTGTGGGGGGGGGGGGGTTACGTCTATATCTCAAGAACTATTAGTCCTAAAGCGATAGGACTTTCACTATCTGCCCATAAAAAGTGGCCGTTTTTTCTAATGCTGCTATTCTCCACTCTATCAGGAAGATAGTTCTTTTGACGGTTTAGCCTTTGCAGCATTACTCATATAAGGAATTTTAATTTTATTTCATAGGGTATACGGCGTATCTAATGTGGTATTTATCCCTGTAGAAGAAATTTGATAAACAATATATATTCTAATCTTCATTATAATCGGCACATAACTTATGATTTTATTATCATTTTTATCTATTTTTGTCCTTTAGCCCTTCTTGCGTTTCTATGTTTATAATCTATACCGTCAGTGGATGCGTGATTTAACATTCTTTCCAACGGTAAAAATCACATAGCTCTACGTTTCTTAGTTCCCAAGATATTCGCTAAGATGCCCATCTGGGCATTTTTTGTATCCCACCCACACCAACTATCGGCCCTTTGATAATATCTTTCTAAATTTGCCTCTCTATTAAACGGCCCAGAAAAATTTTAGTACATGTTGTTTTCACGGAAATATTGCCACTTTTCAACATTAATAGAGGTAGTCTGGATAATATATTATACACCGTTAGCTAGCTAATTTAATCATATATTAATACTATTAATATATATCTGTATTAGACCCTGTAATCATGCCTCAACCTACAAGTTCGGCTAAAAAATATGTTTTTTTCTCGAAATTGCCACTTTTCGACCCTACCCTAGGGTGTTTTGAATATATTTCATACACCTATAGATAGGTAATATAATCCTCTATTAAAACTGCTAATATTATTTAGGGTTGAAGAAAATTATGGGTGAAAATCATTTTCGAATAGAGTACGAGGAATAAGATAATTTTAAAAATAGATCCGAATAAAGAAGAAAATTCACTATCTGCATACGTAATTTTATCTTGTTCAAACATTTATTCTACTCGAAACGCTTGGTTATAAAAGTCGTGAATTTCTGAATTTGGTGACTGTGGGAAGTCGATCAAAAAACACGAGCCTAAATCGTTAAACTCACTATTGTCGCGTTAATATACAAAATACGAGGTCAAGTGTTATATATATATACCTATTTATAGCATAAAGAGTGTAGTAACGGGAATTTATTAGTTGCATGTATGCATCTTGTACGTATCCAGAGTTATTGTCGCTTAACCGTTGCCTATATATCCGGAACATACGGTACGATCTTTATCTGATGTTTCATTATTAATAGTACTTTATTACCAATATAATTCGTCTTCTATAAAGTATATAGATACAACACATCGTGTTGTGGCCGTAGAGTTCTAAATTTTTCAGAGGGGGGGGAATGGGATTTCTTTTCGGAAACGAATAACTTTTAAGCTATGCGTTGGATTCTAATGCAGCTTCGAAAATTTAACTCGTTATAAGTCTTTTATGAGGCATGGACAAGAATATATTTAAAATATCAAGTTTATTTTTCGAAATAATCATTTATTTAAGTTGGTTAAAATTTCCCTTGGTCGGGGACCGAGTTCCCGATTTATTTCCTGCTTGAGCGCGATAAAAAGTTCGGATTTAGATAGGGTTTCGAATAGCCTACAGGTAGGTGTTTAGGTGTATATACCGTCAAATAAGATTGTAAGGAGATATAGTAACCAACCACTTTTCGTCAAATTGGGCGAGTCGGGGTAATAAACCTACACAAGTTCAATTAATTGCCTTGGGGAAAATTATAGGGAACAAGTTGTGGATTGATTCAGTGAATGTTTCAGCTTGGAATGAATACTTCGAAATTATTTATTATCGTAGGGCAATATTAATTATATCTTTACATCCAGTGAAAAAAACATGGTCTTGCAAAAATTTGGCTTAGTTTCCTAAACGGTTTAGGCATCATATTATTGGAAAATTTCCATTTTTTGGGGGCATTCAAATTATCGGCTGGACTTCGCCCTCGATGGCTGAGTGCAAAAGCCCCAAATCTTCAAGTGTTTTAGTTATTTTTTACCAAACGTGTAAAAATAGAAATATTAATTATACTGTTACACTTAGCTCAACGAGTACTTTAATATCAAGGAACAAAGACAGGGTGTTGTAAATGTTAGGCTTGGTTTCATAAACGGTTTTGGGCATGATATTATTGAACTATTCCCATCTTTTTTGGCACTCAAATTATCGGCCGGACTTCGCCCTCGATGCTCTGAGTGCCTAACCCAGATATATTCAAGGTTTTTAGTTAAATTTGATCAAACGTGTAAAAATAAATAGTTTTTTAAAGAACAAGAGACGCACAAAATGGGCCTTGAGAGGGTAGCCTCCCCCCCCCGCCCTACTTTTGGTCGTAGACAAATAAAAAGAGCAGCATCGTGTTACAACCCTCCGAAAACATAGTAGATTTTGGTTTTGAAGTCCCAAAGTTCGAGTTTAACTAGAACACGAAACTCGAAAATGTCCTCGGATGAAAATTGGGGCCTTTCGCCAACATTTTAGTGTTGATCCTCCTTATCTGCACCAATTTTTAGGGGCCAAAGAATCTCTGCAAAATTCGGCAAAAAAGGATGTGTTTTTACAAGTTTGCTGTTTAGGGGGCAAGGGGGACCAAAGTCAGTCTCCGTCGTAAGAATAGGACCATTATTTAAGTTGGTTTAAGAACGATGCGTGCACATGTTCCCTGAATATCGCCTATCTTTTCAATATTTGGTAGTGAGCATAAGATAAACTACATACTGAAAATAATCTCTTAAATTACACCTTTGTCTCTTATACAGTGGTTTCACTATTATATACCATAACTCGCCATTGAGTTCTTTTACTTATATATATATATATATATATAATATTCATATAGACGCCAAGTATACATATGCTGTTCTACCATGAGATCTCCTGCGTCAAACAAAGCCTCTTATACAAAGGTTTCCCAAACAGCATGATAGAACAACAACTTCCAAGTCGCAGCTAAAACCGAAAGCCACAAGGAACTAAAAACAACATTAAAATGTTTTATAGAAACCAATAATTCTCATCGGCCTATAAAGTAGATGGAAAATCCATCAAAGAGATTGTGAACCATAACATCCAAGTCAATCGAACAAGATTAAACTCATTATATTTTATAAAACAACCAAATTAAAAATCTCATCATGAAAAATAACATCTCCCAAGACTCCTCGAAACTGAAATCTACCAACATAGTTTAAGAGCCTAACTGCCCGCATTATGACGGCAAGCTTCATAATAACTCTAAGTATGTTTGTGTGACAACCATAACACCTTCAACGCGTTTACTAATGCACTTTGAAACGGAGCGCCAAAAAATCATATCAAGAGTATATATATGAACAGCCTAACAAGGGATATATTAGTTTAGAACACCACAATAAAAAGAAAAGAATGAAATGAATCTAGACTGAACATCATAGAAGCCATCATAAGCAACGAAGAAAGGCCAACCCTCAAAACTCAGGCTACAAGTTGGAATCGAACATTAAAATTGTTATAAAAATTCCACCCGCATAATTTGCCCGTTTCCCTTGACATTACGTTCCAGCTAGCATGGATAAATACCCTCTATAATCCCTTATCATTTCATATTATATATTATTCGAATCAAAATGGAAAATCCGAACTAATGGCGAAAAATTAAAGATCGTCCAATTGGAAAGAAGGAAAACAGCAGATGTGAAAGTGGGGGATACGCGTTATCATTACACGAGCGAGTGCAATGTTGTCGGGATTAAGGTCACTTCTACCAGGTACAGGACCAACGTCAGAGAACGGATCTAGAAATCAAATTAGTACTCAGAAGCCTCTCTACTTTCGAAAACATCATCCGAAGGATGACAAGAAACTGTATCTGGCTCTAGTAAGAGCCACCCTCACCTATACCTCACCATCTTTGTTCAGATTCTCAGAAACTGCAAAAAATGAGATGCAGAGAATAAAAAACAAGTATATGTATATCAGCATCAATACACCAAGGAAGGATAAGAAGAAACAAGTGAATCTGCACAGAACGATAGACAACAAACCGCTCGATACAATCTTAAAGGAAAGAACTTCAGATATGAAAGAGAAAATAATAACGAACAGCACTAAGGAAATTAGAGGACTCAGTGGAGAAAACCAATTTGTCCAATTCACGCAAGATTCCCAAGTAACGTCAGCAAGCTTAGAAGAATAATTGTCCCGTTTATTGCATAGGAAAAAAACACCGACCAAAACCGACGAAGAAAAGCAACCGTTAACGACGACCCAAATCTATTTTACCTCAAAAGGAAGGAAGACCAAAAATACCTGATGATGACAAGGAAGAATAAAAATGAAGTAAATAAGTAAGAATAAAACACACAAAACGAAAACACGATTACAAACAACCAACGATGAAAATAACTAAACATTTAAAAAAAAATCAAATGAAGACACACGTAAGGATCAATGCAGAAACAAAAAACATATAAAAGGAACCTAAACAACCAAACTACAGGTCAAGTAATCATTAAAAGCTAAATTAGTACACTAATCCAAAGGTTCGAATGCCTTTTATTAATATATATATATATATATATATATATATATATATATATATCCTCACTAACTCTATAATTTAAGAAGGGGATTTTTTTTACCTTGATCATGGCAAAATTGTCATGGATGATGTTAATAACACTTCCATGTGATATTCCAAGTTCTCACTCGATTTTTTTTACCTTCATCCGTCGATTTTCGAGGATCATCCTCTTCACACCTTGTCCTCATTGGTCACGTCTGACGGGCGTCCAGGACGGGGGTCATCTCTCAAGGCACTCACGACCATGGTGGAGCTCCCTATTTTAGCAAGCAATGGATTTATAGGAAAGGGCGGTGTCGGTGTACACAGCAACCATGCGTTCATGGATCTCTTTTGCATTCTTGCCTTCCATGGTCAAAAATTTTATCACTGCGCAGTGCTCAACCTTGTCCATTGTTGAAAAAATTGTGACTGACGATCTGCGATCATCTACTGCTTCTTAAATAGACAAAGCAGGAGCGTGTGGCTGCAGGTTCTGACTTGTCATAACTTGTCCTACCACCCCCACAAACAGCCATCCCCCTTCCTCTGTTTTGCCCTACCGATTCGCAAAACTTATTGACCGCCCCTCGTAAATGGTTAATTGCATTAAAAATAACTCCATTCTAAATCGAGATAAACATTATGATTACATAATGAGTGGGATGTTATCTAGCTTGTGTGTCATTATATGTATTTTCTCAAATTGGAATAATTTATGCCTACCAATAGTTAATTTGCCACACATTTCTATTTCTATATTAAATTCCCTAATATCAGGACTGCAGTAACAAGATGCCCATGTCATGCTTTTAGCCTTAGATAAAAGGTAATATGCAAAAGTAACGCAAAATATGACATAAGATATTTAGGTAATTTACAATTCTTTTCGCCTAAAGCAAATTCTGCACTTGGAAAAAATATATATAAATTACAAGCAAAGCACATCAGAATTTCGCATAAACTCCATTAAGGAGTCTAAAAGATTATTAATAGAAAATTAAACATTGCTAGACCGTTTCTAAATTAATCTTAAAGAAATTAAAGAAGAATTTAAGGTCGTGATAAAAAAAGGAAAAGTTTCATATCATTTCGCTATCTAATATCTTTGGCAACTCTTATTACTTTATCCTAAATTTTAACAGCATGTATGAAAAAACATCCTAATTTTATTTTAATCTTTTTGATGGTATCTTTTTAAGTATCGAAATGCCACTATTCAATATAATATAAAAGGCATTTAGTCTTTGAGGGAATGCTTAAAGACAGTCGAACAAGTCCAAAAAAAGGCACCGAGAGCAATAGAGATTTGGACATAGAAAAAATTTTAAAATGAGAAGGTTGTCTGTGAATGGCAAAAGGATCTATACACCAAAGTCATCGCGAAAATTTCTTGTAAAGTTCCATAAACTTAATACGAGGAGCAAGCCTGGACACACAGATTCCTACAAGTATGTGCATACAGTTTTAGCGTGTCCTGAGGATACAAACAGCATTTAGTTAAGGCTTTGAAGGCAGATGACAAGGGCAAGCGCAAAATACTCTGTGTTAAAATGCAAGAGAAAATTGATGCTAATAGGCTCAAGGAAAGTTTTGTTTTCACTGGTTAGGCCACATTTCTTACCAATGATGAACTTATCGCCATCTTCAGTGAAGATATTTATAGTTCAGAAGTAATTTTTCTTTCGTTTTTATTAGGAATATCTTCTCCTATGTTAATATAGTTAGTAAAGATCTAGCAAATATCACAGCATATGTCGCAAAAATGGTATTTTTTGTGTTTTTCAGACGTGGGATAACATGGACTTTATTCTTTATCAGATAGTTAAAATGTATCACCTGGAAAAGAAGATCGTACCCAAGACTAATAGCTTAGCCATTCACTTATATTTGCGAAGAAAATAAGAGATAATAGATGATGAGTAGTGAGTATCGTATACGGTTATAGAGACGTGACGCCTAGGAGTTTAGCTTGCCTCGCGTCATGGAGAAATGAAGGTTGTAGAGATCCGATAAGATTCTAAGTCATACGCAGTTAATATTTAGGGTTTTGTAAGAATATTAAACCCGACTTTACCATTTTAAGAAAAGCGAACAAAAACTTACTCGTGTGAACAATAACGAATAGGAACTAAATTATAATTAATATTCATTTTATTAATTTATGACGAGCTTATAGTAAATATATCACCTTTAATATCGGTTCGATAATGTTTCTCCAATAATGATATTTGTCAATTAATATCGTGTAACAAAGCACTTCATATAATCAATCCGTCAAAATTTAAGTCTTGATTTGATAGAAAGAAGATATTTAGACCAGTTTATATATTCAGAACAACTGCGTCTTGGTCCTACACAAGCACAAGATCAACGATAGTCCTGACTATGTTATCACCCAATTATAGTAGTTCAAGATTAGGCAACCCAAAGCTAGTGAGTTGGCTTTGCGGACTTATAAGACAAGATAAGATAACAAGTGGAGAATGTGGGGTAGAAGGATAGGATAGTTACATAGTTATTGTGGATGGTGTGAGCGTGTTGATAAGATGATTATGTGTAGATGAATTTTGCTTTTCGTGAGTAATTTATTGTGATTTTCCGCATTCGAGCCTTTGTTTTCGTTGCGCATTTGACCGTTTGTTTGCTTTGTAATTTTGCTTGGTTTTGTGTTTTCTGCTTGTTGTGCATTTTTTTGCAGTTGTTTTTTATTATTATTCTTTATTCTAATGTTTCCTCATGATGTTACTCACCTTGTTTGTATTATAGGTTGTCACATTCGGTCTCGCTCGTGTTTAGTAATTCATTTCATTTTTAGATCGGGATCGGGTTAATATCATTTACTGTTCTTTTACGGCTTCGTTCGAATCCTTGCTTGTATTGGATTTAACGTATTTAATTTTAGAGTACGGTGATTTGTTCATTTAATGGTATTTTGTTTTTCAGGTTTTCTCACAGCTACCTTACTTGGTTCTGTAAGACTATATTTAGGCTGTTCCATTGCGGTTCATCGATGGAGTTATTCTTTTGTTATATGATCCTGTCTCTTTAATTTTTTAGTAAATATTGTGTTTCGGTTCTGTGCTCTTTGAGCCTTTTTTATTTAAGATTTACTTAGTCTATTCGTCGATATTATAGGAAAGAGAATCTTGCAGCATACTAGGGTCACCTAAAGTCTTCTTTTATTACTTGCCGAGAGATTGCGAAATCTATTAGGCGCTGATTGGGTTACTTTTGGTTCCGCGATCTTCAGCGTTAGATGCGAGTTAAATCCAGTTGTTAGCTTCAAACTGAGGACACATCATTCTGTGGAGTATGGATATGACTACCCATCTAACCGTACAGTGGCTGTCCTTCTTCGATTTACGGGGAACAATTTTAGTTTGTCCCTGTTGGTTTTTATTTTATTCTTTTTCTCGTAGCGGTTCTGGTTTTTTAACTCTCTTGCCATCCTTTGTGTTATGTATCTGTGTTTTTAAGTGTCACTAATGATTATTTCTGTGATATCATCTGCTATTTGAATATACATCGCACGTTCGTGTGTTGAATGTGGTAGATCATCATTGGGGAGAGGCATCCGACCTGAGGAACACTCGGTGGTAAATCGATTGGGTCGCCCGCTTGGGTTTAATAGTTACATAAGATTTCGCAAAGATTGATATCAAAATTAAGGCTGCTGATCTTAGCTTTTAGGCTGGGTAACTACACGTTATCGAAAGGTTTTGCAACATCGCGGAGTATTATATTCACGTTCTTGCCTCGTGCTGTTTCTGTGTCGATCTTATCTGCTATAATTGCCAGTGCAGATTGCGTCTCTCGCTTGATCCTGAACCTGCTATTGAGGATTGTAAATGTAATTTTCATTAAGGTGTTTAATTACCCATTCACTTAAGAGCTCTTATAGGTCTTTCCAAAGGAACTCCAGTAGCAATATCGGACGGTAGCTTCCAACTTGGTGTTTAGGTTTATCCGGCTTCGGTAAGAAAATCATCTTTGCCGTTTTGAATGTTTGTGGAAAGTACCCAATGTTTAAGCTGGCATTAAAGCTTTTCAATATTGATTCGTGTATGTTTTCTGGAACATTATTCAGGTGTGCTTTGGTTATACCGCTTAGACCTGGTACTTTCTGTTGAAAAGACTTAACGGCTGCAAAATATCCTATAGAAGTGTTCCTAGAGTTCGTCGTTCCTATGCACTTCCTGGTTCTGTATTTTTATTTCTATCTTTTCATTTGGTGGGATCCTCGTAATTTTCTGTATTGTTTCCAGAATTTCCTTGGATCTTTTTCTATGTCCATTTTTTCTATTATATTATTCCATACAAGATTGGAATTTTCTTTAATTCAGGTACCTATCTGCCTCCTGATTTCCGGCAGTCTCTGACTTTTCTGTATTGTGTTTTCGAATTACAGCCTTTGATTCGTTAAGTTATGAAATTCCTCTATTGTTCCCTGGACCTATTCGATCCATCTAGGTGTTCTGTATTCCTTTGTTGCTGTATATACGAGTACTTTGTCTTTTTCACTGATTTTTTGGGTGATTAGCTATAACAGGTTTTTTATTACGTCTGCTCCTTGGTTGTTTCATGATCCAATTTCTTTAGATATGTTCCAGCCTGTTCTGCCGGTTACTTTTGTGCGTGGTATCTTAATTTGAATGGGTGAAGTTAACATAGTGCTTATCATACTTAGGAGGTCCGAAGGAGTTGCGGGTCTTGGTTCTGTATGGTGATTTAGGTTAAAATTTTGGTTCGTAAGTAAGAAGTCTGACGGGGTTAAGGCCCGGTCCATTAAAAAAGTGTGGAAGTTCAGGCCTTCTCTAATTATGATGTTGCTTTATATTAGATGCTGGCGCATTTTTTCTGTTCCATTTGTATGGATAGTGTAACTGCCACCCTGCATCTAGCATTGAGATGACTAGTCAATATGGTTGAGGGTGTTCAAGGAAAGACTCTAAGGAAATTGCGATTTGGAATTTACGGGCGCATTAGGGGTTGGTAGGTCCCGGCTATGCCTAGATCTCCTGTAGCTATTTTTATTTTTCTGGCCAGATAGGTGTCTTCAAAGTCTTTTAATTTGAGTGAAATAAATTCCGGTTCTAACACCAATCGCTACACCGTCATAGCTTGTCTGGGTGTAATTCGGGGTTTTTATAGTTTCCGTTTCTGTGTTTATTCCAATTTCAGTTAGAATAATTACATTTAAATCCTCTTTTCTTATAATGTTTAAATAGACCACTCCTTTCTCTTTCCAGCCATTTACTTTGAGCGTGACTATTTAGATTTTACACTGGTATGTTGGTTTCCTTGTTTATTTCTGCCCTCTTTCTTTCCTTGTTTTGGCATCATATTAATATTGTAGATTTCGTTGATTTCCGGTTCTCCCGGAGCCACATTCTTTTAAGTCCGTTTTACTCCAGCATATTATTGAGTTCTTTTGCATATGAGCCCGATTTGGCTATGTTGACAAAGTGGACATGCATTATGCACAATATCAAGTCAGGCCTATATTTCCTTCAATATCCACGGTTGTGGTATGTGAGGTTGGACTCAACTTATTTCCATTTACAGTTGCTTAAGGCATAGGTAGTATTTTATCTTATTTCCTTCTCCGTGATTATTTCGATCTTCTTTTTGCCCATCAGTGGATTTTTGATTAGGCATGACATAACAAGTGATCTAAGTGCATTCTCACACTTCAGGCTATTGTTTTCTGTGCTCGTGCACTCGTCGCATCTGTGTTCGTGACTTGCGCATTTGGAGCATGCTTTTTTTGTAGGTGCAGTCTTTTGTTGCATGTTGGCCCAGTGCGTGACAAGTAAAACACACTTGTACGTATACAAATGTTTCTCTTTCGATTTGGTATGGTGAAATGTTCGTGAAGATTGCAAGCAATCCTGGTTCTGCTGCTTTTTTACCTTTAGACGTGGCTATGGTTTTCTCCATTCCAACTCTTGAATTTGATCACGTCTTCAATTTTTGTCTGGTTCTGTTTCTTTGCCGATTCTTGCTTTATTTCTGTTGCTGTATATCCTCCGACCCAAGGGTCCGAGTAGTATGCAGATTATTGATTTCTTGGTTTGTACGTCTGGTGTCGTTCGGGAAGCGAGGCCGATCTTTTTCAGTTTTTTGGCAACGCCTTCGGACAGAAGGAGTTAGAGGTCATTTTTCCTGTCTCAAAGTGCCACAAATCCCCTATATTGCTCTTTCAGTCTTAGGAAGATTACTCCAATATCTGCGTAGATAGCTAGAGTGTTTGTTTGCGTGTTAGTATCTCTTGACCAGGGAGGATACGAAGAGGAACCCTATTCGCTCCTTCATGGTCCTCCTTAGTGATTCCTTTAGAACCTCTTTCCTCTTGGTGGGTTCTTTTCCTTAGTACCTTTTAATTTGCCAGGGAATATGTTAGTATGGCTCGTAGAAGCGTTGGGTGCCTTTCCTTTCAAATGATATCCGCTTACTTTTCTCGTTTCTAAAAGTAGGACTTTGTGAATACTCTTGATAGGCATAGAGTAGCTCTATCCAAGTGAAGCGCAGTCCACTGATAATATCCGACTCCATGCGGAATTATTGGGATCGGGATAATATAGGTGAGCAATATGATGATAAGAAAAAGATAGAATAGTGATGAAATATTGTGTATGTGATGAGTGTTGATAACATGGTTATGATTAGAAAATAGAAATGCATATGGTAGCGTGAGGGTAATGATGATTGGTGCCAGTTTGCCTGGCAAACACTTTTGTTTATCAGTATAATTTGCCTTTGTTATTATTTTTACTTTCAGCATATCAGCCTTTGTTCTCTTGAGGTTTTTGTTTTTTCTTGATATTTTCATTTTAGGTAATCTTTGGATTCGTTTAATTCAGCATTCGAGACTTTGTATACCTATTGTATGTCTTGCGAGCCTTGTAATTTTTGTTATTTATTTATAATTCCGGTAGTTGGTGCACTCCCGTACTTTTCTGAATTTAGTTAAGATCAGATAAGAGCGCATAAAATTAAAATGTGGAGAGAATGATAGGATAGATAGTAAAAATTGTGTAAAAAGTGTATGAGTTGATGGGATGAGAATGAGTGTAGGGTGAAGGATGAGGATGATAATGATTTGTACCAGGTTGCCCTGCAAACGCTTTCCATTTTTCTTTGTTCTTTTTTGTATTTTGATGATTCCAAGTGAAATAAGTGAAAAATATTTGGCATTCGAGCCTTTGCTTTCCTTTGCTCTACTGAGCATCTGTATTTTTTTATTAGTTGTTGTTTTTTTGTGCTTCTTTCGCTTTTTTACGGTAGGATTTTGTTGTTTTCTTTGTTTTTATTATTAATATATATAAATTTATTAAATTTTAAGTGGTTTTCTTCTTTATTAATATCGATAATTCTCTTACTCATCCGGTTTCTCATTTTGTTTGTATACTCTGTAGTCTTGTTCGGATTCTCATATTGATAGGTTTGTATAATCGGTAATCATATTTGGTTACTCATATTGATTGTATGTCGCTAGTCTTCTTCGTTAATCTTAAATTGTATCTATAGATGGGGTTGATGTTGTATAACGTTTTTATTAGGCTGCTGTTAAATCGTTGTTTGTAGCACATTCGCCGGATTTCATTTTATGGTACTATTATTCGGTTAATTTCATTTGAGGTAATTATGTTTTTTATATTTTCCCACACTTTCGTTTTACGTTTTTGTAGGGTTATATTTACTGGGTCTATTGCAGTTCTTCGATGGAGTCCTTCTTATGATATGCAATCCTGGTTTTTTGAGTTTGTCCTTTTCTGTGTCGCATAGCGCCACATAACCGTCGTCCTGGTCTTTTAGTTCAAGTAGTATGAGCCCAATATCAGCGAAGATACTTCTTAGTGCCGAGTCAGAGTTGGTTTCTCCCGGCCAGGATATATGGGAAGGGGGACCCTCTTCGCACCTTCACAGTCTTCTATCTTTGCTCGTTAGAGCCTCCTTGACTGGGATAAAAGTATGTTAAAATTTTTAAATGAAAAATAAAAATGATCCCCCGCCTTACAATCCTTAGCTTAGTCGGTATATCTTCCTGGATGAAGATGATGGATGAATGAGTTGATGGAACCGGGGAGGCCCTCCAGAAGTTTGACACTTGATGATGGTTGGTGATTGAATCAATTACCACCATCAGGGGTTCCACTCTTCGTGTGGATTGTTTATTGAGGCTGCTTTCGGCATACATATAGACGGTTGTATTCCCTTTATGGTCCTGGCTGGGCCGCTGAGGATAGAAAAACCTCCTCCTCAACGATTAAAGCATCGTCTCTTGTCCGGGGTGCCTATGGCGGAAGGTTCCATAGTGGGCTAGTCCACAAACCTGCTTTCCTAACCGACTTGAATTATGCCTTGACAAGTGACGGGCATAGTTCGAACTAGGTTATGGATGGCAGTTCATACGGCTACGCCTTAGCAGGCTGGAGCGGAATTATTTATGATCACCTGATATTAAGCTCTTTTTTAAGTTCCCTAAAGGGGAAAAAGATGGCGCTAGAGAGAGGTAGATTTCTTCCCTAAATATTGATGTGCAAATCCCCTGTAATTCTTTGATTTTTTTCCTTCTCCAAAAGCGAAAGTAGCGTAGGCTGTCTTTCGATTACGAGTGCTCAATATCAGTACGTCCTAGTGCCTCCAATTCTCTTAAGAGTCTTTGGAAATTCGGCAAAGATTTTCCTCCTTTATCGAATTCGGAGGTAGTTGATAGGAGTGTGTATGCTAGGAGTTCTATGCAGTCAAGAGTCGAAAATATCAATTTATTTAATAAAATTACACAGGTTATTTTTAATAAGAAAAGTAGAGAAATGATTAGTAATTGAATAATATGCAAATAAAAGATTAGAAAATATAAAAAAAATGAGAAGAAGAATAAATGTGAATTACATTTAATTATTGAGTAAAAAGACAATATTTGAAGGGTAATTAAATGGTTTTGGTAAAAATGCTATTTAACCCAAAAAATTATATTTAAAGGATAAAGTGTTAAAATTTAAATTTTTACGGGTAATATACATATATACATCTCATTACAATACCCATTCCAGGCTAGAAGGTATTACAAACGAGTTTTCAATTTCAATTGACCACCGTATTAGGAAGTTGGCAGCATTTATTGGTCGTCGACGTACGCAGCCTTCACTTGGTCAAGGCAGGTTGCAGGTGTGCCATCTTTGTCAATGGTTATGTTCTTCTCCACCGGTAAACGACCTTCAATGGTCCAGTATAAGGAGGGACCAAAGGTTTGCGAACAGTATCATTTTGGACAAAGACGATTTCCGAGCACTGTAAGTCTTTGAAAACAAATTGTTTTGGTGAGACTACGTTGCGCCTTGCTAAAGAGAAAATATGAGTCTCGGAAATTTAGAGAAATATTACTCAGGATCGCGTACAAAATTTGAGTTGGTTGATTGAGGCACTCGAGCAAGCGATTTTTCTGAGGGTAGTACGCCGCTGTGCGAATGCGAGTGGGACCCTACGGTGTTGGCCAACTGGGGAAATAAACTGGATTCAAAGTATTGTCCTCTCTCCGTCCTAATAGTTGACGGGAGTTCGAAGCAAGAACTCTATCTACTTGGTAAGTGCAAGCGACAGTAGTGGCCGAAGTATCTCTGATCAGAAAGGCTACGAGACACCTAATAAAGCCGTCAACTAAGATTAGTATGTAACTGTAGTTTTCAGACGTACATAATTTCTTTACGATGTACTGGTTAACATGGGCAAATCGAGCATCAAAGACCCAAAATTTGGCCCGTCGCAAATGGACGTGTCGCAAAACCTTGCATCTCTGACACTGTGGACGACAGCGAGTCCATTGATGGATAGTCATGTTTATGTGAGTCTAACGTATTCCTGGATAGGAAAGGCCATGAAAATTAGATAAAAAAATTCTGTTCTGCTGAAATTATTATTTTTATAAAAAATCTTTATTTCATCTTGTCATGAAGAGATTCAAAATTGCTGAGTGCTTTAAAAAATATCAAGAGATTCTAATTTTATAACTCTTCATTACATGATGATCCAGTGTTTTGACTTACACCGATGAAAAATGTTTTAAGCAGGATTTATACACGCAAAAACATTGGAGCAAGCAGCTGAACAGCAGAAAAAAGCACTAATCATGGAGCGTGTTCATTCTAGTTCACAAAAATGAAGTTGATTTTTAATCCTGAAAAGTTTAACAAAGTGACACCAAAACTAAAGTTGATGATTAAAATGATCTCAAATCTCTTAAGAGATCACAACGTTTCGGCTTATCCCCCTCTGAACCATAATTCTAAATCGATTTATCCTACTTTGGCGCAGAAATTGGAGCTCCTAGCAAATTAAAACAAGCTCTACCAACTTGACCCCAACGACTTGTTATGAAGAGTCCAAGAAACTTTGGGAGAGATAAGGAGCTCAAGTATTCTTGATAAACCTTACGCAAGCGAATTCCTTCGCATATGCAGGTGGGTCTATATATAGTTCACTCTTGAGAAACGCTTGAATTAATAGCAATAGTTGCTGCACCAGCATTGAACATGACCAAGAGCGCAGTCATGACTCCAGTTGAAATTGACATCTTTTAAAAACTTTTTGAAAGGATTGTTACAACTCTTCCCTGCCTCATGGAAGACGACTCAGCTGTTTCTGTATGATGTCCAAGCTCGTAGGAGGTAGAAGAGCATTACGGGTACCATGTCTTTTTTAGCACTGCACCTCTCCTTGGCTTTACCATGCTATTGTTGGTACAAAAATGCAATTCTGAGACACAACCCTTCTATGATCTAACGAATTCCATTGAGAACGGGGACACTCTCTAACTGGACAAGTTGAAAGACGTACAGCTCCCTTGTTCACAGAAATCTGTGCCTGCTCCTCCATGATTTCCTCATAAAACAGGTTCCGTGATCTTTATTATTTCTTTTATTCTCTGAGTCACACCAGGAAGGGACAAAAATTTCTCTTTAAACTTCATCGGTTTATTTGTAAAACCTATACCGAAAAAACTTTTAGTGTGTTGTTAAGTTTATCTAGGAGTCCTTCGTTAAAATTTATGATCTGTGAAATGAAATGTATTATATTATTGACAACTATTTAACTCGCCATAATATTCTGATAGATTTTAAACGCCCACTGCTTAATAAATATTGAAGTCAAATTAACATCAGAGCCAAAAGTAAGTATACTCTCTATCCATTTCATTATCTTTCAGCATTAGTTCATTACTAGACTTCCTTTTAGCTAAATAGTATCATTCTTGTATAAGCTAGATATTAGCCCCAAGTATTTTCAAAATTCTAATGTTTACGCTATTTTTCCTTCTTTCTTCTTTCCTTCATCAAATAATGATTCAAATAAACCAGTTTACTTTATACCTCCCTGATTGAGTTAAATTACTTAATGTGGCACGCAAAAACAATTAAAACTTTACTTGAGGAATAATCCGTTTCAGTACATCCCATTATGCTTCATTAATCCACTAAGCCAAAATTTCCAATCACTAATTATTCATTTTATAAATATAAAAGACAAATAACCAGTGCCTCATTTAACATAGTTCACTGATAATTTGCAAGTTTACATTTTTTAGAAAGAAGAATGTAGAATCCATTTTTCCAGATACCAATGCTAGACTTCCACCGGTTAAAAACGGATAAGTCGTCCTCTTAGTGCAGCAAAAGCATACACAATACTTTTAAGCACTTTGCTATCACGTTTCAATGTTTTTTAAATTCAAAAAAGAAAATAAATAGGCCAAAGGGCCTTAATATTCTGTCATTATATTCTCGTTGTTAGAGTGCTTTGAGTAACATGTTAGTTACTTTTTGATCACTATGTTTATTGTAACCCTATTGTATTCTTGTTTATTTACATATTACCTTATATTTAGTATTATTCCTAAAAATTGGTAGTATATTAAGGTAAATTCAAAACTTAGTTATAACTTGGATTTTTATATAAAGGTGAGCTAGAGTTTGTCACGCCCACAAAGGTAATAAGAGTGCTGTGGTGGAGCGAATGTGAGTGTGTGAAGGGCCATTCTCCCACCCCTTTTCCCAATACCCTCTCCCTTCCTCTGTAAAAATGTGTGTATAAATGGAAATGTTTTTTTTATATATACTCGTAATATAAATTGATTTTTATGTTTTGTATAAAATGTTTTTTCTCTTCCTCAGCTAAATGTTAAATAGCTTTACGAAAGACCACTCCAGTAAATTTAATCGCCAACATTTGTAAGGAGTGGCAGAGACTATAGGGTTGAAATAACCAACCAGAGATTTTAAGTCCCGCCAGGAAAGAAACGGCTTTGACAGATTCAAGACGTGCCAAGATCGCAATATTGTATGAGCTAGGAGGCACCAGTTATTTTTTTGAAAAACGCTTGAGACGCCAATACCCAGCTAAGTAACACGTGAGCCCTTACTTTTTTCTTTTGGTCCTCGTGTTTGCTTTAGGCAGCTTGCTTGCTTTATACTCAAGCGTATCTTCTTTGAGTATATATAGTCTAATTGAATGTTGTTTTTTTTGTATAAATTTTGGTTGGTATTCATCAGATAATATGAAATGTGTATATAGGAAAATTAGCTATATTTTTGTGTGCATATTTATTTACCCCATAGTTTTGGGGTAAGTAAAGGACTGTACATACAATCCGTTTTATTTCTCCCTCGACTTCTCACGTCCGAATTAGTGTAGGAAGCGGGTTGGATCGATTTGGGTTAGAATCTAAATTTTCGGCCCGCTACAGTGTCATTTTTGCCACTAGTGCCATAGGTTCTAATCTTTGACCTATATTATGTATGACAGGGTGATAATAGTTTCCTCAATTAGGCCACCCTTAACTTCCACCGAGGCATCAACTTCTCCTAGGCAATGACAATGGAGTTGAAGGCAGGGTAGTTGGTCTCTTTCTCAACGGCGCCATACACATAGTAATCCAAAGGATTACAATTGTGTGATCCATGAAGCCAGAAGTTATGTCTAGAGAAGACTTATCCGACAAACACTTCTGCCTCCTTTTGGAGGTATGGCCTTCCACCAGCAACTCGCTCTAGCCATGGTTTGACTACAGTCTCTATGAGGTCACCATAGCCGTGTGAATTGTGTCTAACGCCCTGCTCAAACATATGGGCAGCATGATGCCACCCTCATTGGAGACAACCCACAGACCATCACATTTTCGGAAAACTTGTTCTTTATGTTACATGAAACGTTGTATTGATTGTAAGCAAACCAACTGTTATTCTTGGCATTGTGCAACTGGTCCTTGCTGAAGGTCTTTTCTACTGAGCATAACCAGATTGTGTACTCTTCATTAGGATGCTTCAGCTTGTTCACATGCTTCCGTGACTTCGGTAAACGGTTTTCTTTGGCGTTGGCTATCAGGATTTGTCCCTTGTGCCTCTTCTACGAGTGGTAGCGAAAGTCCTCATCCTCATCCAGTTTCATAACGGGGAAGAAAGCATCCATTTTCCTTTTCTCAGATCTTCCAAACAACTTCTCCTTTACTAGTTGAATGAACTCCGGCGTGTTGGCGCTGTGACAACTCATATTGTGCCACTGCTTCGTAATCTCCGTTTTAGCTGTTATTGTGAAATCTTTAAGCCTTTTAAACAGGCACAGAGCATTAAAAAGCGTCAGGACGACGGCATTCTTATACATAGTCAGAATCATCATGATACAGGAAACTATTTTCTAATATTTAGAGGAATTCCAGTTATCCTTGTCAACTAACATTTACTCACCAAAAACATTATCCTATATACTTTCCATCATCTTCGACTTTACCCCGCTAAGTCAAAAATTCTTAAATAATATACATTAAATTTAGCAAGATATAACCTGAAAACCCTCTATATATTGATGCTCAATAAATTGGAGGAAACAGAACGGCGATCCAGCCGTAAAGCTCACTCATAAAATAAGTGCGTTTTGCGACGATGGGTTTCCTCGGGAAATTAAGTTTATTTTTATATACATAGGAGTGTATTCATTCATAACTAGTCCAGTTTATAGGTATAATAGCGGAAACATGTCTTCAAAGAAGAGACAGACTGCCTGATCAACAAGTTCGTTATATCACCGATGGATATTCAGCAAAAACGAAAGCGCAAGATTTTAGGCCAAAATTTACTGCGGGTAAGAAGAGGAAAGTTTCTTACCAGAATTAAAATACGTTCTCTGTTAGATTGCATAAATCCAGATGAGTTGCAATATACAAGGATCTTTATTGCGAACATTTGTATATACAACCCCATCTCAACATACATACCATATAGGCAGCGACCTGCGAATCTCTGGCAAATGTAATTCTGAAGCGTGGTCTCTAGCATGTGGGAGATCATATACCACACACAAGAGAGAGTAACTAGATAAAGAAATGAATGAATAAAGAATTGAATAAATAAATTTTCAACTTAAGTACAATCACGGGAGACCACTGACAGAGCAAGCCATTTTGCGTTTGGTCTGGTTGATATAAGCACTAAACCTCCTATAAGAAGTATTAAGATTATAAACAAGATAAATGTCGATGCTTTACTACAAATTATTCAAAATGTAGTAAAACCTGGAACTACACTTCACAGTGATGAATGAAAGGATAACAGCCGTATTTAACAAGATTTTGGCTTTACTCACAACACTGTGAATCAGTCGCTTTAGGTTGACCCAATTAATCTACTACACACACAAAATATTGAAAGTTATTGAAATCGATAAAATGTTTTATAAAATTAATGAGTGGACATAGCTGATCACACTTAGACGAATTTATGTGGTATTAAAGACACAATAACAATACTTTGTGATATAATTTTGTTTACAAAATTCTTTTTATTAAACTTTTTATAATAACATTTAAATTGTTTTAATTTTAATTAAATCAAATTTGTAATATATTTGATTGTACATAAGGAGCAAGTTGGATTATGTGTTTTCCATTTAGATCACTTTGGGTCCGGTATTCTATATCTAATCCGTCATTTACATAATATAAATAAACACCAAATTATATAAATGTATGTTCTCATATTTCATACTTAAGTAACAATGTTTTCCTTAATCCTGGCAAACCACGTGTAATTTTGTCAAAAACCATCTTTAACAATTCTAACACATTTATCAAAACCACACTGCTCTATAGGCAGAAAGTCAGCCAAAGAGCAATCAATATATTTACTTGTTTCAAAATACTTCTTAGCTGCAGAGAAATTGACGCGCAGGAAGAAGAAAGGCATATGACCTATGACTACGGATTATCCCCCAAAAGAAAGGAAACGGAACAAGTACCAAGGGGAGGGTATACCTACGAAAACATAGAAGCGAGGAATGTGACAGACAGAAGAAGAAAGAAAAGTTTTGCAAATAGAAGGGAGAGGCAATATGAGGAGAGGAAGGTCTCCTGTGGCGGTGGACAGACGAAAGTTGAAAGAGAAATCACACGAGATAAAGGAATGGTAGAAGCCGTGGTCGTTGGTCAGACAAAAGGTGAAAGGGTACAGGCTTGGGAAGAGGCTCACAAAGAATTAAGATTACGACGGTTTGACACGGAAGAAAGAGGTGCGTCCTGAGGAAAAGCAGAACGAAGAAGAAATGGGGCTAACATAAAAGAAAGGAGAATGATAATAAGCAAAGGAGACAGACAAAAAAAAAAGTAAGAAAAGGGGCCCTCGATCATGATAGAATTATTACTCTCAATATAACGTTGCGTACAAATGGTGACTTGGGGTAAATAGTGTATACTGAGAGATTACTAGACGCGTTTTAATAATTATTATTTTTCTCTCTCACTCACTTTTGGTGTATATTAACGGTATCTACACGTCATATCGGTGTCAATTCCCACACAGTGAGTGACGTCACAAACAGTGAAGGTAAAAATATTACAAATTAACCTATTCTTTCTTTTCCTTGAGCTCATTTTTTATATTATCTATTTTGCAATTAATCTTAGAAAAATTAAGGGCATTTGTGGTCTACCTCCACCACAACCCCAGCCCCTTTTCTCTTTCTCATTAACGTTAAAATGAGAAATTTCCACTAACCACCTTTCAGCGTTAAGGTTTGCTCGTTACTCTTGCCTTTTTATGAATTTATTTCTCCAGTTTTCTAAGATAATAATTTTTGCCTTTCCATGCGCAAAAAATGGTTGGAATATGGAGTTCATTCCTCTAACTTGCCTTGTTTCCTTTTGCATTCTGCCATGCCTACTCCACCTTCAGTAGATTTATTCATTTAAAGGCATCCATTGATCTTGTGATTTTTTCTTATCCAGCTCTTTCTTATATGCTTTCGCTGGATTAAATATATCATTAATCGTCGTATTTTCTTTATATAATGTCATTACTTAGATTATTTTTGTTTTTTAAGCTTAAATAAACTTCTTTGAGAATATCAAATCATCTTTCATAAATATGGAAAGCAAATTAACCACTCACATCTATACCTAATAGCATACATTGAAGGCAATTATTAGTTAGCGAAATAGAGAGAAGTAAAAAGGCAATAAATGGTGAATAATATAATCAATGATGATTATAGGGGTGTACAGTACATGTATATATCCTTGAAGTACATAGGATAATCAATAATCTTTTAAGTTACTTAAATGTGTTGTTCTGTGGGATGAATAATTCAATAGTCTTCTTTATATACATATTCTGCTGCACCAAATTCGCTAGAAAAATGTTTATTAGAAGATTTGATCTTATCTTATTTGAACGAACCAATATGTTGTGAGTATGGTATTTGAGCGAAAGTATCTCGATTTGATCAGCAGCAAACTTGAGGAAAAGGAGGAAGATATGACGGTAAAGGTGGTGCTTCCTGCTTTAATAGAATCAATTCAAAAGTTGGTGGTCATAGATTTGCTAAGGAGGAAATTAAATGAAAATAGCCAATAAAAACTTGAAGTTGGCTCATTAAAGACCGCAATCTCACTGAAATGTGCCAGGTGCTGAATTATCCAACCAGTAAATTTGAATAAATCGACTGCGAAATTTTCATGAGTTTTGGATTGGAAATCGATGAAAGGAGAAAGCAAAAACAGACTCAATATCCGAGATAAAAAGCCAACATGTCTGCTTCCAGTTATCCGCTGACACGTACCTGATTTAAATCCACAAAATCCACACAATTTATTCATGCCTAGCAATTATATTACCACTATTATTCAACATAAAAATCATTCTACAATATACACATGAAAAAATCATGTAGAAAACTTAATTATATCTTGTTAGATAAAACAGGCCACTAGATTAAAGGGAAACGAGAAGGAGATTCAACGACTTTGTGGTAATTACAAAAGTGTTTCGAAGTAAAATATATTGCATTTAGAAGTGATTTTTATTCCACTTAATTTTCTTCAATGATTCATTAGCTCAATCTTTTTGTCCGATGGTCCTTTGCTGAACCTGGTCCTGCATGGCAGATTGTTAGAGCTTTTGGAGGAGGCGAACATCTTCAATATTATTTGACTTTTTAAATTTTCGCCGGCTTCCTTAGGTCCATGGTGGAAGACGGTCTCTCCAAAGCATCAGAGCTTGCCTCCTGTCATTTCTTTGCTTTTGATTTGTTATTTTTTTTAGGTTTTTTGTTGCTTAGTGTTTGTTTCAGTGGCTTTGCACTCATAGGCTTCTGCTAGAGGGAAAGAGAAAATAATATCACTACTAATCATTATTCAAGTCATTTATATTAAGAGACTTTGTCACTAATTTAAATAATACAGTGGCTAATGTGTACCTTAATTTTAAAGCTTGATGTCCTTTATTAAATCTTTGACGCTTTTCTTTTAAACATCTTCAAAGTTCATATTTTAAGGTAGTGAAATCTCTCTATGTTAATCTTCCTATGTACAATAAAAGACATAAGCATCGATCAACTGTTAATTGCATGAGTCGGCAACATTTTCATGCTTATAGGCCAATGCTTACGTCTGTGAGCGGTTAGTGGGACTATATCTATTTTCAGATGCTGTGTCGCATAAAGAAAACGGGAGCTCGAATATCTGAAGAAATAAAACTAACAAATAATTAATAATAAAAAAAAATAGTTTTTTATTTTCGATATTTTTATATTTTTAATTTGGAAATATATATAGATAATTGCTTGTAACACCGTTGATACAAAAAAAGTGAGACTCGCTTCCCACCACCGCTTATCGTAGTTTGTATTATCTGTGGTTGTTCTAAATACGCAGGTTATTCAAAAAGATCCTTGAAAGGGTATATAGAGAACAGTTGAAAGTGTAAAAAATTTATTTTTCTACATAATGACTATTAATATCACAGCAATTTTGGAGTCTGGCCTCCAGTGTTCTAAACCTTACCTGTAGAATTGAACATCATTTGAACTGACCCAGGTCGTTGTTGCTTTTTCCACCTCTTCTAATGATGAAAAACGAGTCCACTTCAGGTGTTTCTTTAAATTTTGGAATAGAAAAAGTCAGAGGGAGCTAATTCTGTACTGTAAGGAGGGTTAGAGAGCAATTCCCATCTTAAATCACTCAGTTTTGACTTTACAAGTCGCGAGGAATGAGCCGGAGCGTTATCGTGATGGAACAAAACACTGTCATGAAGTTTTCCTCCGCATTTTTTGTTAATTGCTTGATGTAATTTCTCCAGAACTCGTTTATAATTGATTGCATTTACAGTTTTGTATCATTCTAGATAATCCCTTACCAAAAAACCTTCAGAATCCACAAAAATTGTTGCCATAATCTTTGCTACAGTTCTTCCAGCTTTTCCTTTGATGGGCCCATTTGAACCCCCTTGGCAACCATTGCTTAGATTGCTGTTTGTTTTCCGGATCATACTGGTACAACCAAGTTTCATCTCCATTCACAATTCTTTGTAATAAAAGGCTGGATTATCATCCCACTTTTTTAAGCTTAAATTGACAGTGTAGCCCACATTTCAAGCTCATGATCCTGGAAAATTTGGCACCCATCGGGCACAAAACTTATTCAAGTGTAGATGGTCTTTTAAAATTGAATCAGTCAATCCCACCGATGTGGATAAATCGGCGGCTATAAATTCAACACAATATCGAATATCTGATGTTTTCATTTTTAATGGAAGTTGAATATCTTCCACTTCGAGCGCCACCTTCGATTCCATCCAGGCCATTAGTAAAACGATTTATTCATTCAAAAAGGTTTCTCTTCCTGGGAGCAGTTTCTCCATTAACCTTTTTTACACTTTCAACAATATCACTTTTCTTTCAACCTACTTTCACTGAAAATTTAATATTGCATCTGAATTTTCTGATTTTCCATGTTGCATATGAGGGTGTATATTTGTAAATGATGAAACTTTAACAAATTTTGCTTTTAAATGCTCATGTTTTGACAGAAAACTGCCAAAACAATTATGAATGGGCATATTTAATTACGAATTATTTCCTATCTTTTCAAGTGGATGGGAAATGATTTCCAGGAACTTTTTGAAGGCCCTGGTATCTAGATGATATACGTCTTGAAAAAACTCGCCTGTAGCAAAGATTAATACGAGTACAATATTTATTTTACAAACTGCATACAGAATTAATTTAGGTTATCTACCCTGGCGTAGAATGTAGCATTAAAAGACTAGCTTAGCAAAAAGCATAATTTCTCCCTCACCGTTCTTTTGTAAAATGAATCCATTTTGCTAGCAATGCATTTATTTTAAATCAATTACTCTATTATTCTGATACGCGTATTAATATTTAATTAAATCAATAAACCTATGAAATAACGTAAGATAGACGCTCCGAATATCAAAAGCATTTTTATCGCTTGAAAAATATAAGGTTGAAATGAAATTTCTCTCCTTTAATTTTAAAAGTGATATAAATCATTTTTACTAAACAAAAATTATAATTATTTAGAAAAATACTTTCTCTCCTTATTGACAACGCTGCCCAATCATTTTCAAATGAGGGTACGTTTATGGAAGAGTTTATTTTATTTTAAGGAAAAATATAATGAGATTTTCTTTTCCATCTCGTTCAGATCAGAGTAAACATTGTATTTAGGGTTATAGAGGAATGACTTAAATGAATGGTTATTAGAATGTACCTTGATCTTCGAGTCGGTAAGATGTAGAAGAACTTCCCCCCAAAATGCATTACTTTGCCTTGGGTCAAACCTGACATGTGTGTGCAAGCATCGTCTTAGAGGAGTAACCAATTGTGTTGACCAGTGAAGAAGGTTTTTATTCAAGAGCTTCAATTAAACATTGCGGTCTTTTAACATATAGGTCTATTGTAATTGTCTGCATATTTTTGAGGAGGTCATAATAAACATATAATTTAAAATTAAGCCAAGTGCAAAATATAGCCTTTTATTTTTATTTTAAGCCACGTCTGAGAGTAGAAATGCCATTTTTGCGATCAAACCATTTTTTGGCGCTAAATATTGCAGTAAAACAGCCACTTTTTGTATCCCCAAAAAATTAATAAAGAAATGGCTCACGTGCATTTAATATCAGTCGAGTTGACGCCATATTTGCACTTTATTAGAGTGGCTTTTAAAAGAGTTTATGTGGTATCAACAAAAGAAATTGGCAGTTAAAAGATGCCTAGAGATTACAACCTTAATAAAAGCCTATTTATTGCTGGCTGAGTAAACTCTATCAAAAGTACAGCATAAAAAAGCAAAGGGATCATTATATGAATCTTTAACTAATTTTCCTCTCTAATTTGAAGCAAAATACCGAATAGGACAAATCTTCCAGAATTTTTATAAGGAGAGATCTGTAACTAAAGTTAGGATAAAAGGTATGTATATAAGCCATAGCCGCAGCTAATCTGCAGACATTGAACCACGAAGGCTCTAAAACCCAAGGCTATGTGCCTTAATCAAATAACATCACCTAGAGCCAAAAAGAAGGCTGTGAGCTTCACGACCGCTGGGCCTTGAAAGGGATGAAGGGACGAAAACTACTCTCTGCCCAGCCCGAAAATTATCTGACCTTCCTCCAACAAAGACTTGGAAAGGCTTATAATGGAGTGGCGAATAAACGATAAAATTCAATATTTTACACGTGTACCACTCAAATGGTTAGTTTTGAATAACTCTCTGTATACTAGACTATTATAGATGTATATCCTCGTTTTTGCAATATTTTTATTTGAATGTAACATTAAAGTGAGAAGAAAAGTGGAGAGTGATTAAATAGCCTCCAAAGTAGAAGAGTAACAGAAAAGCATTTGAAAAAAGTTGGCTTATCTGTATGGGAACAGGAATCTCTTCTGTAAAAAATGTAAAGAGTGAGAAACAAGATAAGAATAGCTTTGTAAACATGTGAGATAAGTATAGCAAACTACTGAAGAGTAATTAGGAGGTAAAATGTTAGATGGCAAATGCATTTTGCTAAGATTTATATTGTAGGTATTAAGAAGGATGAAAATATGAAGATGATTTGCATCGTGGAGTAAACCTTGTGCTATAGCGAAATATGGAAGAAGAAAATAGTTAATAGATTTTTATTGCATTTAGAGGTCTAAAAGTTGCGGGTGCATATCGAGTAGAAGTTATCGTCAACGGTGCAATTCCTAGATCGGTCGAAGGAGCAGAATTTCTCAACAAACAAGAGGAGGACTTGTGACTTGTTAAGTGTCTGGAACCCTCTGTTGCAATCAATCTCGTCGTTAAAAGCTATATTTGGCAGTAATCCACCATCCTTAGTCAACATAAGGGGTCACATGCTTCATCCATATAATGCCAATCGTCACACAGCTCAAATAACAGGAGATCTCTTGAAGGAGCACTGTTTGGAAATATTGCTTTATCCTGCATATTATCATGACCTTGCTTCTTCTGATTATCTCTTGTTTAGGGGGAATAGAGAACCATTTGAATGGTAAGAGGTTGTAAACGAGTTGGATTCCTATTTTTGATCGAAACCTAAAGAATTTTAGAAGCTTGGAATTAATAAGCTTGTTGACAGATGGAATGAGGATTTAGGAAGCAACGGAGGTTATATTTATGCTTATTTTGATAGGTATAACTTTTATTCATTTTAATCTTTTCCCCCTAAAATTGGACATTAATTTCGTTCCAACCTGAGACATTGGAAGAAAAAGGTGTATAATCTTGGAGACGAGGGTAAAAACGATAAATTGGAATTAAATTTAGAGTTAGATTATAAGAGAAAGCGAAAGAAGAAATTCTTAGTTTGGATAAGAGCGTGAATTGTTATCAGATTCGGAGTGTGGGCGAAGGCGCGAATCAAGAGTAACTATAATCTTGAAAAGATGATATTGGCAAAGAGCGTGAATGAGAAAATCTTGAGTGGCCGACGGCGCGAATTACAAAGTAACACATCACTATTATTATGAGATTCTAAAAAATGAATCTGCGTGAATGACGAGATTGTGTGAAAAAAGCTTTAGTAAGTTCATGAATCAACTGAGATAAATCTGGGCATAATCTGTAATAGTTTCGGAATCTAGAGTTGTTCATTGGATGTGATCAACACTGCAAATAATAGTAATATATAAATATTGTGTTAGTGATGGGTTAATATAATGTATCTGAAAATTGAGTGTTTAAAAATTGAGGAGAATCTGACAAACCTATTTTTCTATCACGCTTAAACCATAGTATAAACCTGAAAATTTGGATTAGAATAGATCACATCTAAAATAAGTTGGCTAAAACACACGCAATAAATTTTACTATAAAATAATAATCAATATTTGAGTCAAACTTCAGAAAATGAACGAACTATTTTTAGTATTATAAAAGTATTAATAGTTATTTTAGGCATTCCAGTCGTCATATAGGGTTTTGTTTTTGCGCGGAAAGTATATATATATTAGATACTACGGATTCATGTGCTTAATAATGAAATTAAAATAAGTCCGCCTTACATTCTACTGATTTAAACAGAAACAATGAATTTTACACATTGGCAACATTTAATTTAAAGTTATTTCTTGATTGGCAACACTGGAGGGAAGCACTTATAACAGCGTTGCTTTCGTTTTTAACTTCAAAACCTGGTGTGACTAATGTTCGTGCAGGGGTCGTGTGGATTTTACATATTTAATTTTTTAAGCTTTTTATTAGATATTTAATAATTCTTCGGTCAATTTTATAGAGTTTTTTAGAGCTTACGGCTGATTTTGAATGCAAATCAATGCGACAAGTGTGGGAACGAGGTGTAGCTTGATTATAATGCCCCCGGCACTAAATAGTAAGTTAGATTTGTCTTTGAATTCGAACCTAATGCTTAGCTTTCGAATTTTCAATACTACTAAGTGTTTTAGATTAGGTTTCGTTGTAATACTTGTTCCTGATGCACGGGCGAGGATCCCAAGGTGATTTTTTGAGGCCCCAGAGGCGAAGATAAAATCATCTGGCTTGACTTTAAGGGGTAACGTACAAAACTTAGAGAAGTTTTCAGAATCTAAGGGATTTATGTGTCAAGTTTAGAAGGGAGAGGTGGAGGTTTGAATTCCAATTCCGATGGGATGATTTGAGATGGATTAATTTGCTGTTGCGGGGCGAATATGCATTTCAAAAATTTCTTCCTTGGTTGAATTAAACAAATTATTAACCTTGGTTGGATTACTAAAAAACTTTGATTGAATCACATAAATACCCTTGATCGGTTAGATTACCTAAATCCTATTTCTTGGTTGTATTATTCATATCCTCTTTCTCTGTTTGAATTGAACAAACTTCAACTTTTATTAAGTTCTTTTATTTTAAACGCAATGCTGATTTAATATAGATAAACAGGACAAATTTTCCCTTTTCAATCTTTTCTTCTAACCATTAATCAGAGCGAGAGATGCCATGTTTCGCCTCACTTCTTCAATCGTCCGATCATAGACCACTGACCCGAGGCATCGTTGATGAATCTGAAATATGAAGAACTTAATACATATTAAGGAAGCATTGTGAAATTACACTCTCCTACGTATTTTTTTTACCACCAAAGGCTATGTTCCCACGCCTGAAGGTTTTGATAAGGATAATAAATTAAAGTTCCAATGAAATTACTTGTTTTTCGCCCAATTTGTTAGAAGCCGTTATATCTTAACCAAGAATCAGCCACGGCTAATTTTCTCCTTTCAACATCAAATTCCAGCAAAATTTAGATTTGGCAAAAAGATAATCCTTCAGGCAGCGGTCATCTGTAGGAAGGCCGCAGGCTTCTTGGCTTCACTAACTCCTGCGGACCCATTAGACTAAGCATCAAACCCAATCCAATTATTGGAATTTATTTGAGAAAATATGTCCACACAGGAAGGAAATATCACCTTGTAGGATTTCCGTATCCTTAAGTTTAGAAAAGAGGGATTTTCATTTAATGAAGAGCCCGCGCAGTTGTGGTAGAGACCTTGGCAATGAACGGGAAATACGATTCAGCTTCTACGGAAATAATGTGTTGACTGGAGCGAGTTAAATTACTAGAGAGGGTGTTGATTTACTCTGGTGTTCATGATAAGATTTTGGAGCATCAAATCTTAGTCATTGACACTAACACCCAAGGTGATTGCATTTACATCTATAAAGATATGCTTCCACTCGCAATTGTTTGCTTTTCTCAATATAGACGCAGAGTTGCGGCCAGTAAAAATGAAATAGATATGACTAAGTTCCTGGCAAAGCCAAGAAATTGTTGCTAGTTTTTCAATAAAATTAACTATAATGCATATGTATAGACAAAACGTATTAGGTGGCTGATGCTGGTGAAGGCATATTTAAGAAGATTCAAGACAATTAATATATATATATATCGATAATTAACAAGCAACAGTGCCCAAGCCCACAGGGACACTCTTTGTCCTCTTCAGTGAAGGATAAGTTTCACAGCGTATATTTACCAAACTAAAATTAAATGTATCACTCACCCATTTTTACCACACTTCAGCTGTGTAGTATTGATCGGTAATTATTGCTACACACTAAATAAATCAATTTTTTGAATTCTACGATCTGTTTAAAAGTAATTAGAATAGACATCTACCGAAATATTTAGAAATATCTCCGTATTTTCGAAACCTGAGTCTTTGTCTAAAGGTGTTATTGTTACAATTTCTTTTGACGTCATAATGCAAGGTTTTCGAAATCTAACGTTTTATGTAGAGAACGACGAACGACCCTCAGGTTCCCTTGAAGAAGTGCTGCTTGCTAATGAGTGCTATATAATCACTACGTCATAATTTATTGATGACAAATGTCGAAATCTTACCCGATGTATTTGCAACTTTTCCCACAGGAGCTGTCGTTTACTTATAAGTCATTTGATTTCCACTTCTAACAGAAATATTCTGCCATAGAAGAGAGCTAGTAGCCTATTGGCGGCAAACGATGTCTGATGTATGCAGCACTTTCAAAAAGGTCATCATATATTTAGTTATTTTATTGGTGATTTTATACCTTGGAGTATGCGATTCAATTTTGGTTTCTTGATAGGCAAAATTAATCACTGTGATTATGAATTCCGTTGGCGCTTTCGATTCATTGAAATTTAAAAAAAATAATAACCGTTTTAGCTAATATAAAGTTGGTATTGCATCTAGAGCTTGATAATCCACCGGCAACTAGAAATAATGTAGCTCACGAATCAAATTGGTTAATACTTTAATCTTTAAATATTGCTTCAACATATAACGTATGGTCGATTTATGTCTTTTTTTTCTTTTCATCCATTATAATACTTTTCCCTATTTTCTCTTCAGAAATAGCCTTGATATTCCTCAACGACTTTGCTGGTGCATAATTCTCTAGGGCCATAGCAACCCTAGAACATGTAATTTATAAGATCTTCGTACAGGAAAAACAGCAACTTGCTCTCTCGTAACCTGGTGAATTATTTCGTATATACAGTATCTGCTCATTATTTTATAATATTATTATAATCACGCTTTCCGTTAATTGACTTTTTTAAGTTATTTTTTAATGTTTGGTACACTCTTGTGCGTAATGTTTATAAAATTAATATGTCCATCTTAATTTTTTTCTATATTTATACTTGAAAATTAATTTATTGATCCTGATTACTTCTTTATATATAATATTCTTTAGGTAAGTCAAAAAATTGTTTAAAATAAGTTGTGTTTTGTTCAAGTGATCATTGTGACAAATCATTAGGACCCTAAAATGGCATATCGTTCTGAGTGGTCCAAAGTTTCAATTTTTGTGGTTATGGATGATATAATGTTCTCGAAACCAGTTTGTTGAAGAACTCCGACTTTGCCTAGGAGATGTATAAGTATTTAAGTTAGTTTAGTGGATGAACTTGAAGAGAGTCTTTTAAATCTCATGGGAAAAAGAGAATCTTATAAGTTTCTGGTGAACAAGTCAAGCATATGGAAGAATGTTCCAGCAAGAAAATGACAAGTTTCAATTAGTTGATTTATCTTTTATTCACGAAATTTCAACGTCCTTGATTGTTAATAGGCTCAACCTAAATTTTGAATAGTTCTGACTGCTGGTAAGGTATTGTTCGCTTTAATGCCCAATGGTAAGGATATAAGGATACCAGCAAGCTAATCATTTGACTTGTTATAGGAGCAAATATAGGCAAACGATCACACATGAATAACATATAATTACGAGGAACAAAGAATACGGGGCAGAGCCAGTACGTAGGGCTCTCTGGTGCTAAAATGGGTTAAGCAAGAGAAGCTCGATGGAGCTATGGTACTTAAAAGTTTATATGCAAGCAGTAGGACCTCGAAAGTGATTGGGTAAATAAGAGTAAGCCAGTTTAGTTAAAGGATTCCGGAGCTTTCGAGCTGAAACCTCTTCGACGCAGAAGAACAATGGAGTTAAACTTTGATCAAGTTGAATTTGAGGATAGTCTGTGTATGTATATCACGGGAAGGCGAGATTTATCTTCTTCATCTTAAACTATCTTAAATTCTTATGTCAGTTTCTATTCAACACTTTCCTTGAAGCCTTTTCTCTTTCAATAACCACCATATTCACAGGGGAAAGTACCTTCGTTTTGGGGCAGAAATAGGTCCATAAGCTTTATTTCTTTCCTCCATTCAAAATGCATCCCAAATTGTCGTCTCAGGCCCAAAATGAATTGGATATTTTGACTTTCCCTGAATTTACTGTGTTCTATGAGAACCGTTCTTTAAAATGTTCATCCAGGATTGCTGATTTTTTTGCCTTTTGGAATTGAAAACAATGTTCTTAGGTTAAATTACCGTAAACATTTAAAATTAATTCGGAAAAGAATATTGACAAGAAATTTGGGCAAAATATAATTATCTGAAATGAGGTCTAGAAAATATTGCCATGAGTGGGAGTAAAATTCAGTATATATTACTGAAAATCATAGAACTCATAAAAATTGTCGATATAACAGCATCATTCACGCCAAAAAAAATCACCAGTGACTTTATAAAAAAGAAAATTTGAAAAATGGTAATTTACAGAGGCAATTTGGATGGAGGAAAATTATGGGAGGCAATTTTGCTGAAGTGGAGGAGTAACTTTGGCATAAATAATAAACTACTTCCTTAAAGGTAAAAAAAATCATTATAAATCTGAAAGGTTTGTAAGATAAGATCTATAAAAAATTCAAGATAGGCTTTTGCCTCCGCAATCTCCGCTTTCTCTCATGAGGATGATACTTTGCCATATTTAAAGCACGTCTTGTTCTGACTGAATGCTGAGCACTAGACTTCAGGTTGAAAGGCCGTGAATCCTTCAAAGACCTTTTTACAATAAGTGAGTTGCGATCCGTCTTCACTTTGTACTCCTATAATGCCCATGTTCCGGGCAATATCATGTATGTCATACATCGACACCAAGGTGAGCAAGGCAGGTCCATTTATTTAGCCTTCTTCAGCAGTTTCTGGATGGTAGTTATCCCTTCAGGCTCCTGACTAATGGCTAGAGTGCTTATTTTCGAGAAGGCGGGGACAAATCCCTTTATCCCTCCTGGCTTTCTCCAAAGTTTTACTAACTTCAGGCTCGTAACCTTGATGTAAAATGATATTAATAATCGACTAGCTAATTCTTTGTATAGCGGAGCTTACCTAACTCATGCATAGTAAGGCTTGCGCAAGTTCAACTTCACATCACGCATTCTGCTCCAGTTCGAAAATGATATGTGCGAGTCCTTGCTTCGTGGAGAGCAATTCACGACGGTGTTCATTGTTCAAGAGAAGCCTCTTGGTACTGCATAACAATACAATATCATGAAGATCCTGCACATTATGTGGGCAACGAGATGCGTCCCAATTTTGCTGATTAAGCTCTCTGATCAAATAGTGCAGGAAAGGGAATTCCTGTTTAGAAGTGTCATCAGTATCACTCATTTTGTTGCTCACTAGAGGTATCTTTTCTCTAAAGCAGAAAGATTTTTACTCTGTTCTACGAAAAAGACCATTTAATCTCTTGTTCTCCGGCCCAGAAGCTTAATATGGAGCATTAACTACAACAGCTTCTGAACTTTCTCAACTAGACTCTGGATGCAAGTTCTAGAAATAAAATCCGTGATGAGAAGGATATAGACGGGCCAGCAAATTTGTACCCGTTTGCGCACGCATGACTTTTTCAGATTATTCTTGTCATCTTCCTACTCGATATCTTTCGAGAACTGAGCGGTGTGCGTTCTTTAGCGCTTTTTCTTTATAATTCGGGTGGGGGGGGGGGAATCATGTAATCCAAATTGCACCAATGTGGGATAATGTAATGAATATTAAGTTAGCCTATTCCTTTTCCTATGAATTTCGGACGTTGGTTAATACTATAGACGATGATAGACGGCATAATTCCGGCTCTTACTAATCAGTGCCGTTTTTTCATTTGGTTTATTTGGGAATTTTATTTCCTCATTTGCGGGCTTAGGAATTTGTATTCCTTTTGCCCTTGTAAAGCCTAAATAGATGCTAAATAAGAACGAAAATCATTTAAATATTTTGTCTGTTATTCCTTTGCTGTCCGTAGATCGAGAGAATTTGAAAATTAAAAAGAATGGTGGAGAAGGAGGAAGAAAAAACCTCGAGAAAATATAGGCTCACTGATCCTACTATGGGCTCTGGTTTCTGAAGGTAAACACTACTTCAGATCCAAGCTGCAGAATGGAGGCGCATTCCCCATCCATTCCTGTTTGCTTATGACAAAAAAAGAGTAAAGAAAACCTTGGACGATTTACCATAGATACTAATTCGTCATTTTTGTAAGTATGGTTTCTACAGGTGGGAGAGTTCTAAAGGATGCGGTGAGAAAAAGACGATACCACTTGGAACCATAAAGGTTTTATAAATGATAAAGCAAAATTTGCATCGAAATTAGTTTTGTAATTGAATGGAAGGGCCTTATACTAGTTAAAAATGCACTTGATGCCTTTTGGCCCAAGGAACTGTTTATGTATTTACATTTGTGATAAGCGCTCCACACGTTTTAACTCTTCTACTTTCACTATTTTCATTAAGGTTACATTTTTGGAAACCTTTTTAGATAGATATCTCTTCATTTGGTGTCTGAAAACTACATAATCACTCAATACTAGTAACTTTTATAGTCAAATATTGCGCCCTTGAGATTATTGATAATCTAAATTACATAGAGACTGATTGACCGTCTAGAAATATCAATATTGAATTAGTTATGCTCCAAAGGTCTAAATGCTGGTTGATATCTTAGGTATTCTACGAATTATAGACGCAAGACGAAGACAGAATTTCATCGTTCGTTGTCATTAGCTTAGCGAGCTTCTCCCGAAACACGTCACTCCTATTCGATATTTATAGTCGCAAAGGAACTTTAGAAAACTGAAACGCTCTGAATTTGGCCATAGCCACTCCCAAGGCAGAGTGAGAAAGAAGAGGGTTGGCTGAGGTTTACAGATACCTCAGGCATAAAACTAAACATGGGTGTAAATTATAATTATTAGTGGATGCATGCATCCAAAACTGAAAACCACCTGCTCAGAGCACTCCCGAGGCCGGTTTCAAATCCAGTAACAAAGAAGAAGGGTTGGATGAGAGGCACAGATACCTCAGCCATAAAACCAAACAACGGGGTGAATAATCATTAGTGGTTATATGCGCACAAAGTTGAGAATATAATAATAATAAGTTAAATCTAAAGCTGTACATGGATCTAGAGGGATATAATCTTCCACCCTCCTGAATGAAATTCGTAGTGTCACAAGGTGGGTGTCATTCCGACACTCTACTCAATGTACATTCAGTTATCCTTCAGCCCGCAAAACAAGGTATCATTACCATGTAGTTCGTCGAAAATATCACTTTGGTTGTCACCACTCCTTACCCGAACTGTAATAACAAGGCAAGAATCATAAAACTAGAAATAAAAAATATAAACAACTAGAGAAAAAATGAAATGTTAATACAAACAATAACAAATATAAAAATACTGGCAACGGGGAGAAGAAAAACATTTTAAATCTTAAGAGATGGAAAAGAATACATATATGCACGCGAGTAACAGTGCTATGACTTACTGTAAACTCAAGAGGATATTAAACATAAAACAAGAAAAGAAATATAGAACAGAAAATGGCATATCACTTCTAGAAAAAAGTGAAAGGACTAGAAAGTTAAGAAGAAATAACTTTACACACTCCCAAGGTAAAAATCTACTATAACTAGAGAGAATTAAATATAAAGCTATTTACTGGATAATGAGCATGAACTGAAGAGAAGGAAGAAGCCATTCTGACCGATATTCGGATGCTAGTAGTCTCCCACTCGACCTGACTAAGGAAAATGTCACAGAAAATATAGACCAATATAGAAGAAAGGCATCAAGACTTACGAGTATACAACGAAAGAAACATTGAGGACGGCATAAGGATATATCTTAGATTCCCTAGCAGTAGAAGGAAACTAATAACTGACGACATACCAATATACACATAACAAAACAATGAAAGGATAACGAGATGAAAGAAGAAAGTAAACTGAAATTAAAGAAAACAACGGCCTCAACACCTTCAGAAGATGACAACGCTGGACTCAAGCTTCCCTCAGCCTAGGTAAGAGTTAAGATGACAAGACATACGTAAATTTATGGAAAATGCGTGCATACTTAGTTTCTAAGGTTATCAGCACAAAGACCGATAAACATTAAATATAGAACAGACAGGAGAAGAATAAGTATGGAATGGGGACGGCTCATAGCTCAGTTGAAGGATCCAAATAGTGTAGATCATACCGAGAAATCCTGCTCTGATCCCTATATTTCACTATGTATCTCCGTTCTTCAGGCAGATCAACTAGAGTCAACTATAACCCTGAAGCATATTTCATAAATTTCCAAATTTCACCTTTCCTTATATACTTCTCTCTTCAACCTCTCCCGTCTCTTGCATGCACCTTATATAGCCGATATGGAAGCAGGGAGATCCTGCGTATAGGTCGGTCTGGGACGGCCCCTTCCTACATTTTCGAGACAATATGGAACGGAAAATTGGGAAGGAGAGGCCCTTCTATGCCTTCCAGACCCCACGAAAAAGAATTATTATGTACATCAGAAATCGTAGATCAACACGAATCTCAAAGTTTAATGTCACTCAAGAGCGACCGAAGACCCATCTCTTCATCTTACGCACACTAACTCTTTCAGAGAAGCGACATGGCCTCCCGACTCCAGTGCCTCAAAGGAAACTATTGTTCTCTGTTTGGTAACTTTTACACCTCTCTTTAAATGTCCAACTATTTTTTCTGAGCCTGTATAGACCCCCCAAAAGGCGAGAATAATTGCTTTAATCGTTATAGAATAACGGTGTCTTTTGAATGACAATTTATATCTACTAGGAGGACTTTATAAAATTTAAATTCTTTGACGATCTCATAATTGTATGGGAAAAACTTAGATTAAACATAACGTATAAACATAAAACCTTGTTTTAATTCCCTATGAAAACTAGAAGCTTAATACAAAAGGCTATGATAATGGTCTGAGGAAAAAAAAATGTAAATGGGTTGGCAAAAAAATTTTTCATTTAAATTAAGGAACCAAATTAGAATATTGTGTAAAAGGGTAGTGGAACAACAATAAAACCCCGACTATAATAAATAAGTAACTACAGGGCCTATAGATATATGTACAGAGTTAAACAAAAGAAAAATCATAGATACATGATTAGCTTACTGGTTTACAGGCGACCTAAATTTAGTCGATCAGTCGGCATTGTTGACTAATGGATTCCGGCTAAGATTATCGGCTATATAATTTCCGGTACCACGGATATACTGAACATTACACTGATATTGTTGGATATCAAAAGTCATCGTATTATACGTCCGTTCTGGCTCTTAGTATTTTGGAGATATGACAAAGGGCGATGGTCAGTTTCGATAACAAACTCTTTCTTTATTAATACATGCTAAATTTGCTAATACTCCATATTATAGCTAAAGCTTCCCGTTCTATTACCGAGTAATTACGTTCACGGGTCAGTAGCTTTTGGCTATCGTAAGCCACTGGGTGGCTTTCACTTTCGTCCAAGTATTATAGCAGCACGAATCCAATTCTTTGGTCACTCGCATCCGTCCTGAAGCCAAAGAGTTTCGAGGGATTAGGCAGCCTCTAAATGGGGGCGGACGCTAGCTTGTCCTTGAGCTGCTTGAAATTTCGTGAATGAGGATCTGGTGCTCTTTTCTAAAGGAGGATACTTAAAAGGGCGGAAATAGACGCGAAGTTAGGGATAAATCTACGATAAAAGGAGGCCGATCCCATTAATACCCTCAGCTGTTTCTTCAGGCGGGGAAGAAGCATCTCGACAATGGCTCTTACCTTTTCGTTCTGGGGTCCCATCTGATTTTTCCCAACATTGAAGCATAGATACTTAATAGTAGCGTACGCAAATATAGGGCCATGGTGAGTTCGTGCTCACGAAGTATAATAAGTAGGGTGCGGAGAGCTATCTCGTGTTGGTCCCACGTAAAGGGAGCAACAAACATTTTGTCGATGTAGAAGGAGACGTGAGGCAAGTCATCCACAATCCTTCGCATCATACTGTTATACTTGCTACATGCAGTGACTAATCCAAAAGGAAGTCTTTTAAACTGCATAAGGTCCTAGTAGGTGGGAAAGGCAGTATACTTACGCGCGTTTTTACGGAGGGAAATTTGGTAGTAGGCTTTGCTGAGGTCCAACTCCAAAATTAATTTAGCTTTCTCAAAAAGGGGGATAGGTTCTGCATCAAACACCATGACTCAATTTAATTTTCTAAAATCGACAAACATGCGGAAGGTTTGGTCGGGCTTGCGAACCATGACTATCAGGGAGCAGTGATCTGACTTCGTACGTTTGATGAAATTTTATGCTAAATGGTTGTCCACTTCTTCATTAAATGCTTTCATAAGAGGGATGGGAAGAAGAAAGGGCTACGATCGAACAGGACGATGTCATGCTCAAATTGTTTGGAGCAACTGGAGGTCTCGGAGATGATTTCTTCAAATCCATTTAGCAACTGCTACAGCTGACTCTTTGAGGAGGCGCTAGCCTGGGGAGTCATTCAGCACGGGGATGATGATTCCGGGAGTCCAGCTAAAGATAGGATAGGATAATCACCATCTTATCTAATGCATACTTCTTGCACGATATTGAAGGGGTCAGCATAATACACTGCTTCCAAAAAGGACACTTCATCGAGGGCCACAATATTGTTGAGACACGTACGTCGGTGATATTTCTTCGACATATTGAGTTGGAATACCATATCTCCTGAGGGGGTTTGCATCAGGTAATCCACTGGTCATTTTAGCTCTAGAACGGAAAATGGGCTTTTCCACCGGCTCAAGAGTTTGTTACTATCAGTGGGAAGTAGCAACAGCTAATTCTCGCAAGGCTTAAAACTTCTTTCCTTCGCCTTTACATCGAAATAAGTTCGATACTTCTCCAAATTTACTTCAGCATTTTGGTACGCGATTTCAAAACATATGTCGAGGCGCTTCTTGAGGTCTAGGAGGTACGAATAAGAGGATTGGATTTCCTTATCCAGACGGGGATTGGTAAAAAGTTCCTTTAAAATAGCAAGGGAGTCTCGAACATTAAGACCATACAGTAATTCGAAAGGAGCGAATCCTAGTGTCCTATCAGGGATTGCACGACACGCAAACATTGCCACGGGTAAAGAGCCTTGCCATTCTCGGGGCTGATCTATACACAATTTCCTGAGGATTGCTTTCAATGTGCCATTTAGCTTTTCGCTTACTCCGTTTGCAACTGTGTCGTATGGGGTGGCTAACAAAGGTATTAACATGAGGAGTTTGCCGATATACTCCAAAAGGGGGAGGAGAGTTGCGCACCCCTTTTGGGCGCGGGAAAAAATCCTCGTTCCATGGGGGCTCTATTTCTGGATTGATGCGGTTTTCTAAAGGAATTTTTCCTGGTAAGCCTTGGCGAACTGGGCACGGGTTATGTTACCGGGTTACTTGTATCCTGGTGGCTATGACCAACCAGTAAAGAACAAAGCTTGATTGGGGCTGCTACCACTTCGACCCAACCAGTCAAATACTCACATTCGATGTGGCATTTTCAAATAGGGAAATGATTTGCTCGGCCAAGGTAATCATAGACCAAAGCGAACCTTTGGTGGTCAGGGCTGACTGTGGGAAGGAAATTCTCAGATACCACGATGCTTGTGCACCCAGTGACATGTAGAAGGGTGGACACACGGCATTCGTTCACGGCTCCATTTTCAAATTTCAAACCATTGGGGGGGCTCTTATAAAAGAGAAAATTTTCTTGGTGACCTGAGTTGTTGGTCGTCAAGAGAGCCGTAGTGGTATCTTCAAGAGACGAGGGAGGAGCAGGAGTGGCACTTACTTGGTGTACCTGATGAGAAGACAAGTTTATGATTTGGGAATTTTGAGGACAGTTCGTGCGTACGTGACCTTCTATCCCGCACGTAAAAAAAATAATCTGCCTTCTGGGAAATAACGACGCTGGGGGGAGTGGTAATTATGGAATTAATGTCTCTTGTTTCCGAAAGAGGGAGATTCATGGGTTTGGTTGGGCCTTGAACTTTCATCAATTTAAAGGTATTTCTTGGAGGAGGCCTGGAGTTATTAATATTAAACTTGGGAGGAGAAGGGGAAGGATTTTTATTAACCTTGGGATACAAGTTATGGCTGGATGCGTAAAGATCAGACTCTTCTAGGCATTCCTTAAACGTAGAGCAGCGCTTTTGCTTAACGAATGCATGGATTTCTTGGGTCAGGTAAGCTAAAAATTTATCTATTAAGATGTAGTCAAGAAGGACCTCATACTCTTGGGGGACTTTATGCACATCTAACCAAAATTGGAGGTGTTTCTGGAGGGTGTACCCAAAATGGCGAAATGTCTGACCGGGGCGGATCTTTTCGTAACGGAAACGAGAACGATAGAAGTCTGGGGTCATATTCACAGTAGGTAAGAGTTCGGACTTCAGGGTAGAGTAGTCCATAGTGAGCTCTGAGGAAAGTGAAATAAATATGTGCTTCAACTGGTAGTTTAGAAGGGGGAGCAATTTGGCGAAACCATCTATCTTGATGTCCCAATATATGATCCAAATCTTCTCTTTCTTTCAAAGACGGGTAATCTTACTGATGGGGACTGTGGAGTTTCGGTCTGGGAGTTAACTGAAATTGACTCAAATTGACTATGGCTTAATTCCAGTTCATGCTACCATATTCACTCATGCTCTTCCATTTTTGCTTTGTTCTTTTCTTCTCTTGCTCTTTTCTCTTCATCTACTCTTAGATCTTGTTCCTTCGCTCTTCTCTCTTGGCCCGACAGGTACAATGACACTCCTTGACTCTTGAAAAGGTCAAACGAAGAATACATCTTGTTGGGTTACTTAGGGGAACGTAATACGCGAAATGGGCTATTGATGTAACGAAATTACTCGGCAATAGACGTGAAGCCTAACTTTTATCCAAAATAAATATTTAAAAATTATTCCACTAAAGGAAAACTAAAACCCTTCCTACACGGATAGGATGGGTTGACCTTCATAATTCGACTGGGGATTAACTCAAATATTGCGGTAAGTGGAATACACAAACACAAAAACTTGTCCCAACTAATAATCTAAATTTTAAATAGTTAATAGACTAAAGTTCCACACATCTAGAACTAACTTGAACGTACTTCGGCCAAAGGAGAAAAATTAAGAAACTTCAATAATGAGTGGAAACTACTAAAACTAAAAGGGGATGTAAATCAACTAAACTGATTTTCTTTGTATTAGACCTCACACACTTGACACCAGTTTTTATAATATCAAAGTAAAAAATATATATATATATATATATATATATATATATATATATGTGGGGGGTGAATTAATCACCTACTGTAACGCGAACCGTTGAAAGACTGTTCACAGGGATTAACAACCGACTAGGATGTCAAACTTTAGGCGTTAGGTTTCAAATCCTTAATAATTGGACAGAATGCATAATTGGTTTTCAAGATTTACTTGAATAGGCCGAGAGTATCGTTCAAGGATAGTTATAGATGAATTACTAAAATTATAATTTTATTTACAAACATCAAAATAACAATTGAAAAATGGCAAAAGGGGATTATCTAAATTTAAATAGTCTCTAGATAATTATTATGAGGAGGGATTCTCAATACACTTAATTGAAAAACCTTACTAGGCTCAGATCAAAAGGGGGAACTTGACAATACTAATAATGGAGGGGGTTTCAGTCTTACGGGTCGGTGCCTTCGAGGATATGGTCCTTCTTGCGATGAGGCCTGTGAGAAACGTTCCGATGAGACAAGTGGGGCAAGGTCTGGATGAGGCAAGTGAGGCACGATCCGAACCAACTTTCCTATAAAGATAGCCAATCTTCAAAGTTGACGTGCGACGGGAAATGTGGGAATTCTCGTAATTCCACTGCAAGAGGAAACTTCTTTTCCTCAAATGTAATCGAAGGAGATTTTCTTCGGTCGATTAAACGAAGGGAGACTGTAGTGCAATTTCTAAGGCTTGCCGTTCACAGAAGCTACCAATTGACTGGGGTAGAATAACGGCTTAGAAAGTCTTGGTTGTTGGGTAAACGCTCACGGGACTTCGACGAGATAATGAGGAGACTTTGAGGTGCGTGTGTGACTCTCCGAACTCCAGTCAAAACCGAGTATTTGTATGAGTGATTCTGAAGGCGAAGGGGATGTTTGGAGAAAGGAGTCACAAGCTCCAGACTTCAAAGTAAAAACGAATTAGCGTAAAACGATGAAGGTGGGTTAAATTGAAATCTTAATAATAATAAACTGGAATATAAATACACTTTACCCTGACTAATCATAAAATAAATAAATAAAATTCAAACAGTAAATAAATTAAAAGTTATAGTGTTATTCGAATTAAACAGAAAATTCAAAGAATAACAAACCTCTACATATAGATACCAAAACTTAAATGAATATTTTATTTTCTACAAATCATTTTAAAAATCATAATTCTAAAATATAAAACTAAATTTTCCACCGTAAATATGTATATATTAGAAGTACTACCGTATAATATTTAAATACCTTATTTCCAATGAATCCTGGAAACTTTAATGTTGCTACTTCGACTCAAAGCTTTCTCTTTTCCACAGAATTTCCGTTTACACCCTGACTAACTATCCTTATATTTTGCAATTGATTATGTATTTGGTAATTAATTACGTGATTAATGTAACATGTACTTTTTATATTATCACTACTTAATAAATCTTATCTTACCTGAGCCACATGCTTTAAAATAATAGTGAAATTGGCTCAGTAATATATCTTTCTTCTTGACTTTATAACGTAAAACATGTATTAAATATAAGAGAAACCACTAAATAATGAAATGAGTAAGGGAAAGAAGGAAAATTTAAACATTTACAGTACTAAATGAGTTGAGCTCCGATGTGTAGCCCTCGGAATTCCCAAGCGGGGGAAAGCAAGCTTTTCCCATATCTTCCTCTATCTTTCCTCTCTTGCATGGAATTGAGAACAGAGAAATATGAGAACAAATTATTTTACTTGACTATTCAGCTTTTATGGCATTTGGTCTCCTCAGAGAGAGCCTTTTCGTTCGATTTATGGTCGATAACTGAAATACGTAAATGAGACTATTATGCCTTCGATATATGGAAAACATTATTACAATTTTTCACATAAAATGCATTATTTATTGGTTAAGCAGCCATGTAAAGGCATTTATGTTACTTTTCCTTAATAAGTTCTCTTGGAAACAAAATATAGGGTAACTTTATGGGAGAAAACTTATGAGACTGCCTTATAAATCTTGTTCACTAAAGGGAGATTTTTATACAGGCCATATGTTCAGATTTCTGAATGGCAAAATTTCAGCACAAAAGCAAATTTGATCCAGGCTGTCAAATATTTGCTAGATTTTTTTTGCTGTTATTACAGAAAGAGAGTGAACTTCAGATTAATTATTTTGTTGATTATTTTAAATAGGAAAAATGAAATTTAGGCAAGAAACTATTAAATATGAGTAGTATTGTACGAAGCTTAAAGGTACTATACCATGCTAGGATCTACAACTAAAAAAAGATCCATTATTTATTTGCTCTAGTGAATTGATTGAAGTTTGAAATTATTGACATTGAATGATCTTGTGGAAGTTTTGGGAATACCATTACATCATGACTTAATTTAAATTTAGATTGACTTGGGAATACCAACCTATTAGAGTAACTATAATAAGGATATTTTGACGGTTAGGTTCAAAGGCAAGTACATTTACAGTGCGAACATATATAGAGTATAGATACGCTATACAGAAGAAGTGAATCTTCACTTTACGCTTTAAGACACAAAGGGGTGGGGACAAGCGTATCATAAAGTAAGAACATTGTTCCTTCTCAGAGCGAAAATGGAGAAACCATCATCACCTTTCTCTATAGTGGCCTCCAAGGTACAAGTGGTAGAGCACTACAGCCCACGCGTAGAGTTTTAGGGGTGGAGGTTGGGATATGTTCAGTCCAAAAGAGGGGTAGGAGGAAGCTGCAGTATATTAAAACTCATATAAAGTAGAAGGACCTTAAATTAGAAGGAGCTGTATCGAATAAAGACACACGAAAGAAATGTCTTCAGTGGAGAAGAGCACTAGTTGCAAGGTATTTTTCTAACATGTTGAACAAGTCAAATTCTAGAAGCTTGTGAACATGCAAGAAGGGAATTACAGTTTTCGATGTAGAAATTAACGAAGGCGTGCTTGCCAATTTTCGAGCTGTTGTGGTTTTTGTGATAACAGATACGCCATACTGCCAGTCGTAAGCACGGGAAAATCGGTAACATTGGCGTCCGGAACGGCATCCGGCCGTAAAACACTTGCAAAAAACTTATATGACAAGAAGTCTAAACATAGCCTCGAAAGATGCTAGAGCGTATCCCGTAGATGACGCGCAGGTGCTTCGACTGGCCACTGCGAGGAAGGAGCTAAAGCGACCGATTCAAGGACGTAATCGGCTGAAGAAACTAGTCTAACTGAGAGTGAGCACGTTGAGCGTGGTGTCGATGATTGAGAAAGGTCGGGAATTAGTCGACTTGATGGAAAGAAGTAAGATAGAGGTATTATTCGTACAAGAGACACCTTGGAAAGGAAAAAAGTAAAAGAACTTGGAGGCGGCTTTAAGCTACTTTTCAGCGGAGCGAGTCATGAAGGGAGAAATGGCGTTGGTAATATACTGTCGAAACACCATAAAAACAGTATAGCTGCCATCATTAGGACGATTTACAGGATGATGAGAATTAAACTAAGGTTCGAGAAGAAAATAAACACCTTATGTGCATACGCACCCCAAAGGAGCAGCGTTAAGGACGAGAAAAGAAGCCTTTGGGAACAAGTAAATAATGAGATACACTCGATAACATTGGAAGGAAACCTGATTATAAGAGCGGACCTGATGGAAATATAGCTAGAGAGAGAGAACCATTGTGGATAGAGTTCATGCAGCATGGGGTATGGGAGATATGAACGAAGAAGGAGAGAGAGTGATCGACTACACTGCTTCCTTTCACTTAGCAATATACATTACTTTCTTCTAGAAAATAGCAGAGCTTTATGTAACTTATAAGAGTAGTGGTAGAGAGAGCTAGATAGATTTTATGATGTATAGGCGACAAGATCCGAGGGAAGTGAAAAACTGGAGAGTCTGGTAGCGTAACAAAAAGTTCTAATAATGGATACTTAGTGGAGTGTAAAGAGGTAAAGCAGAAAGAAGCAGGTTGAACCCAAAATCAAATGGTGCTAACTGAAAGAGTAAGAGTTAAAAAGGGAGTTTAAGGAGAAATTGAAACCTAAAATTTGGCTTGATTTATAATTCTGTTTCAAAGCTTTTCTACATTTATCTAAAACATTCGTACATAATTATGAGAGATAAGGTGGAAATGGTCACGTTGCCAACAGTTAGTTGTTCACAAGCAAGCAGTGCGTAAACATCTCAATCTTTCATCATAGTAAAGGATAAAGAACATTCTTATCACGTTAAAAGCACGATTGTAAGAGGGTACGAGGCTAGCAAATGTTATGGGTAGCTATTTGAACAGTTTTATATGTCTATAAGCTTTTTGCAGTACAGCATTCAGAAGTCGAGAAGGGATAAATTCGGCACTAGCAAACCAAAAATACAAGCTGCGGGGTAAATAACGCCTCCTGCGTGCTCCAAAGTAGTGAGAATGGTGAGAAGAGGACATAGAATAACAAGGAAATTGTTAGTGATAGAAGTTGTGTTAACTTGTGTCAACATCACTACGCAGACATTGTGCAATACATTGCAAGGAGGACACCATGAGTACCTGCCACCTATGGTTCCTTTACCGACGAAGAAGAAGGTGGAAGTTTTCGACAATTTTCACAGAGATGTCACACAAAATGCTTTGTTCAGATGCAACAAAAATATAATTATTCGGCAATAACTACAAAAGCGTGTTTTGCTTGAACTTAATATCCTCAAAAAAACAAATACTACCATGGGGAGATGGCATAATGGTTTGAGGCTGCTTTTCAATGGCAGGTACAGGAGACCTTCATACCATAGAAGGAAGGAACGATGAACTCAGAGGTATAGTAGAAAATTTTAGAAGGGCATCTCAGTAGCAATGCCCTAAAACTCAAGATGGGTAGCAGTGAGGCTTTTCAATATGATAATGACACTAATCATGCGTCAAGACAAACAACTGAGTGTCTCAATAGGCATCGTCTTGATGTTCTTGAGTGAACTAGCCAGTCTCTAATCTTGTGGATTTAAAGTGAGTATGTATTGAAGAATTGAGTAAAATCTTTGCTGTTTTATGCAAGAAACTTGTTTCACACTACAATGTAGAAGCAAACCAATAAATACTCTATGACAATTTAATTCCCGTAATATATTAAGGCAATTATTCTACAGATCGAATTATCCAAAGGAAAGTCTTGTACTTTGCCTTCTTAAACAACATATGTAGGTTTACATCATACACACAGCAAAATGTTCACTCTCATTTTGATTACTGTTACCGATTTTTTTGTCGCAAGTTGCCTATTGCTTATTAGTGGAGAACTACCCAGAGAGGGGGTACCGAGACTGGATCTTTACACAAGGAACCTGGAGAAGTTGTCAGGCATTCTCAAACTAGATTGAGACTAACTAGATTTTATTCTCTCTCGATATTTCCATTTTTTTTCTTTTTATCAGCATCTATTTGGAAGTCTCTCCTCTTTTATTTATTTGGCGTTGGCTAATTTTAGTTCCTGTTGGGGGTAATCTTTTACTTACCTGCTTACATCCTTCAATTTTGTCATTCCTACCCATCCCTACACTTTTCCTGTCTCCATATATTTTTTTGAGTGCCATCAATAGCGTTTCATGTGCCGCAATAGTATTATTGCTGAAGCTGACATCTGTAGGATTCTTAGCCCCATCCAATACTCACAATTGGCCTCCTCAGCCCAAATGCTTGTAGGAAAATCTGCAACTGTAGATCTTGCACACATTTTCACTTTCTCTAATTTAACCACTTCCTTTAAAGATCTCACGCACATTTCCCTCTTACCAAGTCTAAATCCACATTCTTTCTTTACAGATATTTACATACTTTAGTTACACGACTTTCTTCACAGTTTCAACCATATTATTCAAACGACAACTTTCATGACAAGACCTCAACTTGTACAACTTTCTATCGGCTACATTCTCTTTGCAATTGTAGTTTTACATTTCATGGTAGGAGAGAGCTGTCTAGGATATAATGAGAGGTCACATAATGCATAGGAATATGTGAGGTTCCGTAAAAAGGACTCTATGTTGATAAATGGGTAATGGCATTTCTACAAATGAAACCTGGAGAAGATGCTCGCCCTCTATAGCCCCAAATGGGAAGAAAGATTTGAGGCATTAAATTGCAAAATTTCCACTGCACTGAAATTTCATCCCTATTCTACCTTTAATTAACACTAAATTCGCTTTCTCTGTGTCTGCCATCACCTCACCCAGCTAAATCCCTTTTATTAATCTTTTTGCCCATTTCATCTTAACGCAAACTTTAAAACAAGGAAAATTATTTTTAAAATCATATTTTAATGCAGCTGAAGACTGTAGTCATTAATTCCATTTGTCTACTTCTGCTGAGAGAATTCTGCGACGCTTGGTAGAAATAAAGTGATTTAATAACATCTTAGTAAATGTTTATGCCAAGAAGGCTTAAAAAGTTAACATTTTCACGAGAAGTTCTACAAAAAGATGCGATCGTCGTGTGATCATGTTGAGATTGCCGGAATATGTATTAAAAATGTAGAAGAATAGGAGTTGCATGAATGACAGAAAAATAGCACCCTTTATTTAGTGGGTTACCTTTATTGAGTCGTTGCTAATAGCTTACTCGATGTCAGATCAAATTAAAAGGAAAGAAACAGTCATCGACCTTTAGAGGAATTTTTTTCAAAAGGTCCAGAGGTAATGGATGTATTTTTGAACTTAGAATTAGACTCACTTATATTTTTTTAACCATTAGATGCGATTTCTTTTTGAAAAAAGGCTAAAAATGTGTGCGCATTATTCACAAAAAGAATATGTACATAAAGGTACGTTCTTGTACGTCAAACCCCTAAAAGGATTTTAATGTGAAAGCTGCCTGAATTTTAAAATGTTTATTTCTCGTTATTTCCAACATCTACACTCTCTCTCTCCTTCTCTCCCTTTCTTCCACAGAATAATTCCACCTCAATTCGCTTCATTTCGCTCTTCTTTACGAATATATTTCGTCTATGTAGTAATGGAGCAATTGGGGTTCAAAGGAAGTAATTCTCCAAATTTTCTTGGCCTCGACATTTATATCAGAAAGTTATTTGTACATCGCATTTTTAAACTATTATCTATGGGATTATGGATATTGTTTCCTTAAGAAAGAGAAGCTATTATAGTTGCAAGCTTCCTTTTCCTCTCAATTAATTTACTTTTATTTGTTCCACTCGTTCTTAACTAACTAAATAACTATATATATATATATATATATATATATATATATATATATATATATATATATATATATATATATATATATATATATATATATATATATATATATATATATATATATATATATATATATATATATATACATATATATATATATATATATATATATATATATATATATATATATATGTATATATATATATATATATATATATATATATATATATATATATATATATATATATATATATATATATATATATATATACATATATATATATATATATATATATATATATATATATATATATATATATATATATATATATATATATATATATATATATATATATATCAGCCTTTATTTTAAAATATTTTGATCAATGATTTAAGTTTAAGTTATCGTTAAAATGCTAAAAATTATATTTCTGTTTGAGGTTTGGGTTATTCAAATAAATGTGAGGAAATAATGTAATTGTGCTCCATTTACATAGCAAAGAGTAAAAAAAAAATTGTTAAATTATTATTAATGAAATAAAGCAAGTTAACAACAAAAGTAAATAAAATATAACTAATTTTATAACAGACCCGCCTCAGGAAATGTATTAAGATTTTTTAAGATATACTTATATCCTTCTAATTAAAATGATCGTCACTAGGTGAATATTAACTATTAATAAATATATGTGTGTATAAGTATATATACATGATTTAATCTTAGTAAGAAGCCAGACATTGTTTGAATTAGAATTCACTATTATTTAAGAGCAAGCCGTATGAATTGACCCTCCCTTGCAACCACTCGTCTTTACATTTCTTGCAAAGTCATGTCCTACCCACCCTTGCTCAATGGCATTCCACTTCATTTGAAGGACGGCACCTTGTCATTGTGTAACAGACCCCCTTTTTCTAGTTCCTAGAGAACGCTAAGAGATCCTCTCTAACTTAGGTTGCCCCTTTAATCAAGGAATCATATCAACGAATCAAGTGCGACCATACTTTATTATTATGCAGCGACTGGCTCAAATATAAAAAAACAGCCATGTGTATACAAAATAATGTACAGACAAAATAATGTAAGTTTGAAAAAACAACACTCTTTTTAATAAAATTAGTTGATTTATTTTGGTTCCACATAGTTCCGAAAATGGCCCTATTTATACCTAGGACAATGTTGAAAACAGTAGCTTGGCTCAGAATTCTCCAAAGGCTAACCGCCTACTACTTAGATATCAAAAAATCGAACGTTAAAATTTTTTTCAAAGAAGTTCAGATATAGTGATAATAAAACTTAAGAAAAACAATTCTGTTTTGTCCTTATCCATTGGTCGGAACCTCATTACTAAATACAGAGTTTCTTGTGCTTTAATGACCTAAGTAATCAGAACTAAGTCACGCTAAAATAGAGCAATCTGAAGTGAGGCTCCTATTCTTAACTCCAAGAAACGTTGCCTAAACAACTGCTGAGCTCGAAGCATTTTAAAAATTAACCCAAATATTTACTGTCAACTCCCATTGGTGACCAAAGCTCCGATCCTTTAAAATTAATATTGTTTAATTAGAAATTTACATGAATTTTGTCAGTAAAATTTATTTATATTTGCAAGAGAACAAAACGTACGTCATACACAATTTTTGATGTGTCACTAAAACAGCTTCGTCATACATGCTGTTGAAATGAATTACAAAGGAAGTCCAATTTTAGGTACTATGAAAGGTAGAAAGAAAGAAATAATCAGAGTGATAGCATAAAATAAAGAAAAAGGTCAAGAGAAATAAAAAGGGTTGACAATTATGGTGAGAGCAAAGAATTCTCTTATTCTTCTAAGGCCTTTAACAAAAGAGTCTACTTTCTATTTAATCAACAAACTTTTCCGTTAAGGGGATATTTTTTTACATTATAAATTTTACGAGTTAATGATATTTTGCCAATGTAGCTACGTTTCATTTTTACTTTATACTTCCTTTTTCCTTTTCCACTTATGTATTGAGCTCGCTCGTCCCTCGTGAAATTAACCAAATTCCATTTTTTTCCTCAAAATATATCTAAAACATGTTGCAAGTGAGGAATAAACAGGGAAATAGAAAATACTTTCAGAGAAAATGCTATTTCGGCCTCATATTTCGTTGCATTTAAAGAACGTAGGGAAAGGAAAATTGCTTCTTCTTAAAAAATGGCTTCCCTCCTCCTATTTTAGGATACTGAAAATGTCGAAAGAGGAGGAGTAAAATGTGAGGGGCTGTTTTGAATGTACGATTGCCACAGCTAAAAGGAGGCAGCGTAGAAGAGGGAGAGGGGGAGACTACCAAAATAACAGGAAAAAGTTTCAGAAGATGAAAAAACTTTATGAGCTTAGAAAACCACATGAAGGAAAAAACAATAGTTTTTTCTCAGAGTTGAGAAGATTGTAAATAGAAAGGAAGATGCGGTGTGAGAATTATTATACCTCCAAAAATATTTTTGCCAGAAAGTGAAAGAGGAAGAAGGACCAAACAATGGTCTTGTTTATTGATAGGATTTTTAAAAATGAGAAATTTTTCCCGAGTTTAAACACATTTTTATTTTACCATATATTTTGAGGGAACTACAGAACTACAGAACTACAGAATCTAGGACCAGCAAAGACCCTAAGGTCCGCTCGAGGCTAGTCCGCTACACTAAATCAAAAACTACGATACACCCTTATCTACGAGTGTATCTCTAACATGCTTTTTTTTTTTCTTTTTTTTTTAATACTATCTACTGTACACACTTATCTACATGTGTACATTATCGTGCAATTTTAACTAATCAAACTAGGGGTCGGGGGAGATAGAAAGTTTTTCTTCTCATCTTCCGCAGCCACTCGACTGCTAGTGGTGAAAAGCTAATTTAGGGATAGAGACTACTTATAGGATAGGCGGAAAAGAAATGGGACATCTAAGCTACACATGCAGAGAATCGCCGGCATCATTTTTAGTCATCATAATTTCATATCCTTAAACCTCCGCTCCAAACTCTCTCTCTGCAAGGACGTTTAAATTCACAGTGCTCAACTACGTTATATTTAAACTATTCAAATGCACGTCGAGACGATTTTTGAACATATTAACCGAAGTGCTATCTACTACGTGGGTGGGCAGCCGATTCCAATTTTGAGTAACTTTAAATGTAAAATAGTTTTGGGCTATACTAGTGTTAAAACGCTTGTTCACTAATTTTAACCCGTGCTGACGAGTATTTCCCCTATGATCCAGTTCAAACAGATTGCGAAAGTCCACGTTTGAGAAACCCTTTAGTATTTTAAATACTTCTATTAGCTGGCCACGTAATCTTCTGCTTTCTAGCGATGGCAAATCTAAAGCCCTGAGCCTTTCCTCGTATGATCTATTCCTCAGCTCTGGAATTAATTTCGTAGCCCTACGCTGCACTCTTTCTAATTGCGCAATATCTTTCATTAAATATGGAGCCCAAAATTGAACAGCGTATTCGAGAAGTGGCCGCACAAGGGATTTATATAAAGGTAAAATTACATCCTTAGATTTGAAGATGAAATTGCGCGCGATATAACCCAAAACGCGATTTGCTTTTTTACACGCATCCGCGCATTGCTTCGAGAATTTAAAATCGTCTGAGACTAATACTCCCAAGTCTTTTTCTAATTTAACCGCGTCGAGGACTTGGCCTTTCATGGTATATTCTACTCTTAAATTATGGCAACCCAAGTGCATTACCTTGCATTTGCTTAAATTAAATTCCATTTGCCACTTGTCCGCCCAATTGGCAATCGAGTTTAGGTCCCCCTGCAATTTATCGACATCCGATCTTACATAGGCACGATTGCCCAGCTTCGTGTCGTCCGCAAATTTCGAAATCCGACTAAGTATGCCTTTATCTAAATCGTTAATATAAATTAAAAACAATAAAGGGCCTAAAACAGAGCCCTGCGGTACCCCACTACTAACGCCGGCCGAATCTGAACATTCCCCATTTATTACTACCCGCTGCGAGCGATCTTTCAGCCAATTTCTAATCCAGTTTAAAATCTTACCAGTCACCCCAATCGCTTTAACTTTCATTAATAACCTTTGGTGGGGGACGGTGTCGAACGCCTTTTTAAAGTCTAAATATATTACGTCTACAGCTTTGCTTTCATCGTACACGCAAATCATTTTGTGGAAGAATTCGAGCAAGTTAGTCAAGCACGATCTCGCACGCCTAAATCCATGCTGGGTATCGTTAATCAGCTTATTTGCCTCGAGGTGGCTCACTATTCTATCTTTAATTACAGATTCTAAAAGCTTCCCAACTACCGAAGTTAGACTAATAGGCCGAAAATTCGTTGCTTCAAATCTATTCCCCTTCTTAAATATAGGTGTAACGTTTGCTCGCTTGAAATCCAACGGAACTACGCCATCCTCTAATGAGCGATTGAAAATTTCACGCAATGGCTTAACGAGTTCATTTTGAAGCTCCTTTAAATGAATTGGATATACCCCATCGGGGCCCGGAGATTTCGACTTTTTCATTAGCTTAATAAATTTAAGAATTTCCTCGTCCTTTATACTTACATCGGATATGCATTTATCAGCACTACGAACTTCCCCAATTAACGATTCCAATTCGGAAGAATCTTCCACAGTAAACACGCTCGTAAAATGCTCATTTAAAATTTTAGACATTTCTGTCGGAAGTTCAGTCAAACGACCATCCTTATCTTTGATCGGCCCTATCGATCCTTTTACGGGTTTCCTATTATTTACGTACCCATAAAACCGTTTCGGTTCATTCTTTGAATCCTTAGCGAGGTTTATTTCATACTTCCTCTTCGCATCTCTGACCGCACGTTTAACTTCCCTACGAGAATCTATGTAATTTTGCTGACTTATAACTGACCCATTGTTTTTATGAATTTTAAATTTTCTATTTCGGTCCCGGATTAAGCGTAGTATTAACGGACTAAGCCACGGAGCTCTCACCGACTTCCCGCTCCTACGCACATACTTAACCAAATCAGAATTCACACGAAGCAGCGTACATCGAAGTTCTGCGTACATCTCTCCTACCGACCTGTTCTCGAATCGTATTCCCCAGTCTATATCCTTAATCCTTTCGCGAAAAATATCGAAATCACAGCTACCAAAACGAGGGATGAGCTGCGAGCTCATTCTAACTTCTACGCAGGTGTTTAGATCGAATCTAATCGCATTATGGTCGCTGGAAGCTAAATGTTCACCCACACGTACGTTTTCTAACAATGACTCATCGGTTGCCATGATTAAATCAAGAATATTGCTATCACGAGTAGGCTCTTCCACTTTTTGTACGAGAAAATTCTCCAACATAAAGTTTAATAGCCTCTCACCCGGTTTATCAGAAGTAAGGTTGCTAAAGTTAACATTAGGTAAATTAAAATCGCCGCAGACTAATGTGGTCCCTTTTCTAATCCAAGACGTAAGCGTATCGAAGAGTGCAGCATCTTCTCTTTCCAATTGGCAAGGCGGACGATATAGCACGACTAAGTTAATTTTATTTATAGCATCTAAACTTAGCTGGACTAATAAAGCATCACTTCGCATATCATCCTTAGACGAGTCCATCGTTATGGCGTTTAGATCCTCTTTTATATACATTAATACGCCCCCTCCTCTACCGGTTTGTCTATTTCTGTAATGAATTTTGTACCCCGCTATATCGAACTCGCAAACACTGATCCCCGTATGAGTGTCTAACCATGTTTCACTTAGGAATACGAGGTCGAAATTACCCTCTAGAATAACGGCTTTTATTTCGGCAATTTTATTTTTTAAGCTACGAACATTCGCATATATGCATCTCAGTTTGCGCTTTACGTTAACTCTTCTATAACACTCAGATCCGTTCCGTTTCCCTGCACCCCGTCGATAGTGCCCCCTTCACGCGTGGGCCGGCCCGGCGCATCGGCATCACGTGGCCGCGCAACTCTCCTACCTAAAATGCTACGTACGGACTCGTCTAAGATCCTACCCAGCCGACTATTACCCACATCGCTTAGGTGAATTCCGTCCTTTTGGAAAAGTGACGGATGGTCCTGGAATGAATCCCATAAGTTAAAAAAGCTAACACCAGTTTCTCGAATCTAACACCAGTTGTTTAAATGTGAAGTAAGGAAATAATAATATATTCACGCAAGGCTACAAACTACAAGTTGTATTCATTCAAAATTTTGAAAATGTCCACAAAACTCACACGTATCGTTCCAACGTGAAAGCAACCGGATTAAAATTAACATGGACGTATGAAATGGTTGGAAAAAAGGTACGTAAGGATAAACAAGAAATAAAGATAGAAATACTAGCATTAAAAGAGATATAGTGAAATGTTAATGATTGTGACTCGAAAAAAAATAAATTGCCTAATAAAACATAATAACTGACATACGTCTGTTGTATCGGTGGCTTTCCTTAGACTTGAGCTACACTTCAACGTGGTATCTAAATCATAGGTTCATATGCAATACCACAACTTCAACTCATATCATTATAGCTAAAGTACAACTAGCTTTGTCTTAGCCTGGTGGCATCATTTGAAAGATTATTTATAAGTTTTCTTCACAATCATCAAGTTTATTGCACCTTATACAAAACAAACAAAATCCTCAAGATAAAACTGAAAACTGCATATAGGGAGTGCGAACCAACTTTCTATTCACTTCTTGTCATCTTCTTAGTGCAATAAAGTTCTTACATATGTAATTTATCCCTACCTTGGCTAGACTGATTAAAAAAATCATTTGGTTTACTATTTCAATTTCGTTCAGATAACATTGCGTATTTGGTTCGCATTTATCAGACTGTGCTTAGAATAGAGAATTCTCTAAGGGAATATAAAGTCTCATTTCAAATTTGGTTTCAGAGGAAGGGGTTTCACTCCCTTGGCCCCTTAAGCATCTCTTCAAATCGAAAGTTTCTCTTTCTCTATGTCATTCTGAACTTACACCACCAAGACTTTAATTCTAGACGCTTGTACAATAAAAAAGATATTGAGTGGAGAAGTGTCGTAAAATCTAAAGAAAGCCGATGAGAATATCTCTTCTTGAATGGATTTAGGAAGCACCTTATAGTGAAAACGTTATAAGTGAAAGAGTTTTGTTCAGTGAACTTTTGACTTTGGTGCTACGATAAACGATCTCCTTGATGGCTCTTTCCTCTACTTTGTAGGTCGTAGACATTTGTTTTTTTATAAAAGATCTTGATATTATTCTTTACTTCTTGGTTGTTGTCAGTTTAATTTGTTACTTGGATTTGCTTTCGTAAAAATGTTCGAAGTTGGTATTGTTCTCTTATGCTGTTTGGAAAATCGTTGTTTACGAGGGTTTGTTTAGCCTGGGAGATCTCCTGATGGAATAGTTCCCACGTGAAAAATCATTTAAAAGCTCGGCTAATGTATAAGACGATTACAATATCTGTGTTAAGGCATCCTCTCGTCTCTTTACCTTTTCTAAACACTTTTGTGATATATTTTCCATTAATGTTTTGTACTTCTTCATCCAGAAAATGGAGTTTATTTTCTATGCTTAATTAGTAAGTATATTTTAAGACGGATTTGTCCTCGAATTGTTGTTTAATGTTTATTAGTTATTCTGCCTTTGTACGGTGATATAAATGCACATCAGAAGCCCAGTTTACGACAACAGAGGGATATCTATACAAAGAATTCGATAGAGGGGCTCTAAGATCCTACATAGGTCCGACCTTTGCCAATTTCTACATGGGTCAACTCGAAAAGGATATATTAGACAGCATCGAAAATAAGCTACACAACACATACTGCAGATAGGTTGACGACATTTACATAACCACTAACGAACGAAAAACAACTAAGGAACATCAAGGATCAATGGGAGGACACATCCTTCGTGCTCAAATGAAGACTGCAAGCTTCATATTGACTCCAAGTATGCTGGCATGACAACCACCACCATTTTGAGGCGTTTAATAATGCATCTTCAAAACGGAGCGACTAAATATTATATGGAGAGCATTTTTAAGACCAGACTTACAAAAAGATATTGTTTGAGAACACTAAGATATAAAGAAAAGGGAGAAATCCGTCTTGACTAAAAATCTTCGAGCCATCATAATTAATGAAGAAAAGCCAACCCTCAACAATCAAGCTACAAGTTGGAGTAGAAGATTAAAACTGTTCTAAAATTACCCTCTTAAACGAAGAAAATAACAGAAAAATCACACTCCTACTCACAATATCTTGCACGTATATACTGTACTTTATACTCAACACATATACAGCTCTTGTCCCCACACGCTCCGCTACCTCTACTGCTTGTCCCCCCTTCCTCCTGCCAATATCTTCACTACACCTGCGCTCTCCACTACTTCTGTCTTATCCCCCTTCCTCTCTGCTGCCCTCCTCACTACTTAGGTCCTATTTCCTTCAGCAGCATCTCATCTCTCCACTACTTCTGTCTTATCTTCCTCTACCCCCACTCCTCTCCTTGCTACTCCAGCCTACTTTACTCTCGATCTCCCCCCCATTCCACTAGTCCTACTCCTCCTAAACCTTCCACCACTCTTACTCTTGATAAAGCATCCACTACTTCTACCCCTTGTAAACTTTCCACTGCTCCTACTCTTCATAAACCTTTCACTCCCAATACTCCTTCTAAACCTTTCACCCCTGCCAAAACTTGTCTTCAAATCTTACTCCCCCCTCAACCTCTGCCGTAAAACTTCCTTCCACTATTCTTACCCCTTCAAAATCTCCCACTTATACTAAAAACTCCTTCCGAAACTACTGGTCCTTCTATCTCTTCTGTAGAACCCACCTCTACTCCTGCCGACTCTGTTAAACGAACTACCTCTGCCCGCAGGAACTCCTACACTATATCTGCCTCACTTTTAACTATCCTTTTCTCCTCAAACACCTACATCACCGCACCTTCAGCCTACACTCAATCTATCATCCAGGCAACGGGTTTTGTTGAATGGACAGGCTTTTGAGTCGGTGCTCGTTACTAGCGGGGTGCCTCAAGTTCCTGTGAACACTACTATTCATCATTAACGTCAACGACATGGGTGGTGACATGTATGCCAAGATTTTCAAATTTCTCGACGATACCAAGCTTGGTATGAACCTTACAAAGGATGGAAATACTGTCCCCCCTGCAGGAAGATCTTCGGAAGAATATAAAGTGGTCGAACATGTTGCAAATGCCTTTTAACGTTAACAAATGCAAAGTGATTCATATCAGCCACCGAAACCCCTAATCTCATTATATCCTTAAGGGCACTGCTATTGAATCCACTGATACTGAGAAGGACTTGAGTGTAACAATCACTAGTGACCTCAAGTTCTCGAAACAGTGCTTTGAGGCGGAGAAAAAGGTCTAAACGATGTTAGACTAAATAAAGCACCAGTTCATATATCGGAACAAGATTGTACTGTGTTTGTACAACTCACTTGTCCGACCGCACCTGGAGTATGCCGTAAAATTTTGGAGTCCTTCATTTCGTAAGGTCATTTCGAGATTGAAACGTGTGTAAGCCAGGGCAACTAAACTGATTCCCTGTATCAGACATAAAAGTTATGAAGATAGATTAAGAAAATTAGATCTGTTCTCGTTGGAAACGCGTAGACTGCGTGGACAGCTCATCGAAGTTTTCGAAATACTTGGAGGGTTCGACAATGTTGACTACAGGGATATTTTCACATTTGCTTAGAGCAAATCAAAAAATCACGGCTTTAAACTTGAACTAAAGCGATACAACCGTGATCTGTGTGGAAAATATTTCACCTACAGTATCTGCGGTAGTTGGGACGCACTTCCAGTGGAAGTTGGCACCTTTGAATCTGTTGACCAGTTCAAGTCAAGACTAGACAGGGTCTTGAAAAGTGGCCTTTTGAGGACGTAAAGCATTTGAGTAGAGATGTGCCCGCTCGACTGCTAGTCCAAAGTTAACCTCTTTGAATGGACCGTAAGGTCTTGTAGGGTACTTTCTTGTTACTCTTCTCTGGACCCACCAGCATCTTCACCAAACCGCACCCGACACACACACAGCGCGAGGGTGATCACATCCAACTCTTCTCTCTTATCTTAAGAGCCGGCGGAGAAGAGGTCAGCCGCAACGTGCTCACTACGCTCTAGCTAGACCATACAATACGGGCAAAATAAGTCCGATCAGCACGAGAATTGTAGCTACCTATTTTTATGCGCAATTAATATTCAAAAGTATTTAAATTACTTGTATTAGTTCATATGTCCTTTGTTCTTGATGACGTGTATGAGACGTTCTGGCATCTACTTGATCAAACTTTGGCACATTTCTCGTGATATCTTAGTGCACCAGACCTTTTTGATGGCTCCTCTGAGGATTAGAATCGATACATTATTGTAACATGCGACCTTATATTTTATAATACACCATAGATTCTCGATCGGAGTGAGATCTGGACTATTATCATGCAAACCCAGGACACAAATTTCATTATAATTGAGCCATTTACTAAACAATTTTGTCTTGTGACAAGGTGCCCCATCGTGCAAAAGAGTTGTTTTCTCATGCAATGTCACTGTCGGTGGAAGTTTTTCCTTTACCATGGTTAAATATCTTTTACCATTGATGATTTTTTTGTTAGGAAGCTTAACCCATTAATGCCGAACGGTAACTATTGTTACCAGTGTGAATAAATGTATATATATCTTCAGAAAGTTGGAGAAAAATCATTTTAAAGCGTTTATAAGTTTGAAACAACTTTGAGCACGAGGTTGAAGCGGATATATAAGCATTCGACAGCATGAGTCACATTCAGTCGTCCTTGAAAGTTCAGAGGAGGTGGATGTCATTCGCGATGGCTCGACACACGATTAAAAACCCGTAAGTATCTTTATTTTAGTTTTATATTTCTTTACTCGCGTGTACTTGATTTATTAGCTTAAAGATGGTTCTGTCACATAAAAATATAATATAGTATGTCTTCATTCTAGATATCTTTATATAGAGAGATATATTTACAATGGTAACAAAAGTTACCGCTCGGCTGTGGTAGTATATAATGGTGGATAATGTACAGAATACGATTGTAGCCTTTTTTCAGCGCATTTGAACAGCGCTTTATATAAATTTTAAAATTAATAGTTTTCTATACATTATATAACTACTATAATATCACATTTGATACGAACGACTACGTATATATTTTGTATATATCTTGATAGCCGTTTTGAAATGGGAAAATTCAAATGGTTAAAACATTTTTTACGCCATTTGGAGTAATAGAAATTAAAGAGGCCTAGCTATTTTAAGTTTTATTTTTACTTGTTCTTTATTTTTAAAATAAAATGTTAATTAGTTTTTCAATTTTTAGGATGAAATTAAATGAAATTCACGATGCATTGTTGGAAGAAAATGATAACCAGCACGTGTTTGTTGGAATTGAGCCACCAACTGAGGATGCGACAGCTGAAACCGACTGTGATTCTGACTGCTCTGACGACGAGGTTTCCTGTGACCCTGATCATCTACCGAGAAGAATTCTTCTTACAAGTGTAATTTTGCCACCTGAGGAGCAACGACAAGACGTCGAAAGCCAACCTTCAACTTCCTCTGCTCTTCCAGCACCGAAACGACGAAAAGTAACCAATGTTTGGCATAAAAATAAAGCAAAAGTCATAGATACGGTAAGTGATTATGAACCTTGTATATCAAATAGTGAAACGGAAGACATCCAGAATATATTAGAATTCATTGGGCAATGTTGGACCGAGGATTGGCTGGAGTACATTTGTCACCAAAGCAAACTTTATGCCCAACAAAAATCACTCCAACACGACTGCCTAACTCCAGACAATTTAAGAGTTTTGTTCGGAATTCTTATTCTTTCCGGATATAATAGATTGCCAAATAGAAGGTTATATTGGACCCAAATGGAAGATGTGCAGAATACGTTAGTAGTAAACTCAATGAGGAGAGACACATTCGATCAAATAATGAGGTGTCTTCATTTCGCTGATAATATGTTAATTGATGGGGATCGGTTTTACAAAGTGAGGCCTATTTTCGAGCATCTAAATCGAACAAATAAAATCAATAAAACAGAAGAGTTCATCAGCGTTGATGAGATCATGGTGCCGTATTACGGGCGACACGGCGACAAGCAGTTTATAAGAGGGAAACCGGTTAGGTTTGGTTTCAAGCTTTGGGCGAGTTGTACATCCGATGGCACTCTACTTCATGTGGAGCCTTACTGTGGCTCTCACACGAAAGTTCCAGATCATGGGCTTGGGCATGGACCCAATGTAGTTATGGAAATGATAAATAAAACGGATTTGATAAAAGGGCAACATGTCATCTGTGACAATTATTTTGGCTCAATTTCGCTTCTAAAAGAACTGTCTAATAAAGGAATCGCTGCTACGTCAACACTTCGAGAAGATCGCCTCGGAGGAGCTCCATTGCCGCAAAGAAAACTCATTGAGAAAAAAAAACGTGGTTACATGGAAGAGGCATTTACCGAATGTGTGTCAGTTGTCAAATGGAAGGATAACAAAGTACTCAGTGTAGGGTCAAATAAGCTAAGAGCTGATCCGATTCAAACAGCCAAGAGGTGGGACCGAATTGCGAAAAAACATGTTCAAATTGATGTCCCGAATTCTGTGAATGTGTATAATAAACATATGGGAGGGATTGATATTTTTAATCAGCAAATATCTGTGTATCGTATTCGAATCCGATCTAAAAAGTGGTGGTGGCCTTTATTCGCTTGGAGTTTGAATGCGCAGGTGGTAAATGCATGGATGCGGTATCGAAAGATAAAAGCTGCAGTAAGTCTGCTGGATTTTTCAAGGAATTTAGTTATTTCTTTGCTGAAAACATACGGTGTTGGACGAAAACAACCAGGACCAAGATGGCATCCATCTAACACGATTGAAAACACAGTAAGATTCAATCAACAACAGCACTGGACAGCAAAAGGGCAACAACAACGCTGCAGGTGCCGAGAATGTGGTCGTCGGACAGTATACATTTGCAAAATGTGTAACTTACCGATCCACCCAGAATGTATGGAGGCATTTCATACAAAGAAATGAACCGTATACTAATTTAGATTTGCCGTTAACTGTTTTATTTTTCATTTGATTAATTATCACAAAAGGTTACAGTAATCAAATTTAGTTATAAGGAACTTATATTTCAAAATCGAATATTTTGTTACGTTAATGCCGAGTGGTTACAAAAGTTACCAGGCTGTATTTTCTGCATTTCTGAATAAATGTCGATGTTAAACATATTATTGTGTTATTAATACCTACATTAACTATTTCCAAAGAAAAAAACTTATAAACTACCTTCAGATAATTTTCGGCATTAATGGGTTAAGCAACCACAAAACATCACATTTGCAAGGTGTTTTATTGTCTTGATAGTGTATTTAAGATCCATCCTATGTAAGGCATGCTGGTGGTCCACCATTATTGGAAAGCTTCTGGATATTTAAAAGAGGATTTACCACTCAATAACCCATCAGCAAGCCAATTGATCTGCTTTTTACAAAACTGAACTCTTTAGTGACTGTGGTGACCCCTTCCCCGGCCCGTTAGTGGGTCGGGAACCCTCACACCTATTCCAGGGCCAATCCCAGCTGCCCAAACCATCGCAGAAGCAGACCCGCCTATCATCGGGGCCTCTCCTAGGGATCCACGGGGCCCAGGTATGTGTGTATCTATGGGCAGTTGAGGAAATGTGTGGTATCGTGTATCTGAGTTAAGCATTTGGGGCAGTTTGGTGTTATATGGGTAATGGGAGATATTTTGTGAATGTATGACGTCAGGAGGGGTGATTTGTTTGTTTGTATCTGTGCTAGTGTTCTGCTGATCTTCTTTGTGATTGTTTATTCTAAGTTGTGTATTGTTGGAGGTGGTGCAATTAATTTTTTTGTAGGTTTTGTGTGTCCAGTATTGTTGTATGATCTGAAAGTGGATTTTTTTCATCTTTTACTTGATTGTGTCTTCTGCTGTTGTGTTAGGTAATGTTGTAAAATTGGTGGTGTAGTTGTTGCTATCGGAAATGGTCTGTTTTTTTGTCAGCGATTGGGAAGCTGTCAGGTGATGTGGTGGAGGGGATGATTTGGATGTTGTGTTTTCTACCTGAGTTGTGATGCATGTAAGTTGTAGGTGATTTGTGATTGGTATGATATTCTTCTCGCCGTGTAGATGAAGGGTGTTTTTGTCAAGAGTGCATCCTCTGGCAGTACGTAGGGCTGTCTTTTGTATTGTCTGTTGGTTTTTGGTGTTGGTTTCTGAAATGATTGGAGACCAGATTGTGTTGGCGTACTCTAGTGCTGGCCTTGTGATTGTCTTGTATGTGTTAATGAACGTCTCCTTGATTTTCCTTCAGTGTGTAGTTGTGTGTGTCTTGAGGAATTTAACTGTTCTCGTGCCCTTGCCTGCAGAAGACAACACAACCCTAAATCTAAACAGAGAAAAGATATCACTAGCCACCACAAAAGAACGAATGATCCTAGGCCTCATAAACTGACCCCAAACTCACATACTCAAAACACATACAATTTTTGAGTATGTGAGTTTGGGATTGACAGTCAGGCCAAGGATCTTTCGTTCTTTTGTGGTGGGTAGTGGTATGTTTTCTCTCTTTAGATTTAGGGTTGTGTTGTATTCTGCAGGGTATGGTGTGAAGAACGTGGTCATTGTTTTGGTGGCGTTTAGCTTCAGTAAGTTTTCTATTGTCTACGTGTGTATTTTGTTATGGTAAGGTTGTATCCCTTACGCTGCGGCTTCCTGTTTGTTGTGTAATGAGAGTTCTGTGATGTCTGTGTAGGTGACAATTTGTATTATTTGTGGGTGAGTTGGTATATCTGAGGTGTAGATGTTGAAAAGTATTGGGGAAAGTACTCCTCCTTGGGCAACTCCGAGTTTTTTGTGTGTGTTTAGATTTTGTGTTTTGTACTCAGGTGTATTGGAGTCGTCCCTTGATGTAGTTTGCCATGTGCTGGATGAGGGTCGTGGATATGGGGAGTTTGATGTTTATGTGATCAGGGACGGTGGAGTTGTTGTCTTTTGCTTGTTTTATGGCTCTGATGATCTGTTCGGTTGTCGTTGTGAATTGTGGTTTGAGGGTTTTTTTTGTAAGTGTCTCTATTTTCTTGTTTTTATTTTTCAGGAAAGGTTTCTTGGCAGAATGCCGAGATGGCAACCCTAGCTCCTTTTGCAGCCGATTTCGAAATGTGCACTCACATACATCTTCAAGCCAAAATGATACTCAGATCTTTTGCTTTTATTGTTAGTTTTATTAACACAGCACGTTTTATTAATTTAGCAGTACGTAAATTCGTCTTTCTAGGTCTCCAACTACCAATATTTTGGACTGGATTACCAGAAACATCATCACTTATATGGTAGGAAACTTATAAATTCAAGGTACTTTCAAATATCAGTTAATGCTTTTCAATTTATCATTGCGATTTTCCAGTGTTATGTAATGCAAACAGTAGCACCTATTTTTTCACTTACTACTAGTTTATTCGCAGCCATTAAAATCCAGCATTTTGAATAAAATTAGTTGTTATTTTTTGAATGCATAGTATGCGCTGGAACTTGATGACAGGTTACCTCGCAACAGCTACTAGCAGCCAACTGACACAACACAGGACCAGCGAGCAGCATTACTGCTCACAAAAGTAGTTCACCTATAATTCTATAACTAAATTAGAACATGTTTTAGAGATTTCTGAAAAATGTAAAAAATACGTCTTATGGTTGGTGATCGGATTTTTTAGGCAGCACTGTTTGTCTTCTAAGCATAATACAATTAAACGTACGCAGTTGGCACAGTATTCGTTCTACTGTTGCCAGCTAGATACTCAACACTAAGATACTTGACATTATACTACTTAATTACTCCAGTCTACATCATCCAAATAAAAGACTCAGAATTGCAGGCTAACACATATACCTGATACCTAAAGCATTGCATCTTGGCTCAGCAATCTTGATCAAGCGGTCTATACTTCATTCCCTCAAAAACACAAGAGATGACTCATTCTAGCATGCAAAATACCAACCAGCTTTGGCCCCATCCTTGTGGCCACTCATTAAAGACCTCCATGAGAACACTTTAACATAAATGTCCCTTTCTAAGCCCTTTCTAACCATGATCTAAGATTATTTTAGTATCTAACGCCACAAATAAGACAGGAAAGTATCCGAACGGTGCCCTGCAGTGTTTTCGTTCTGAGAGCGCATTGGCCCGGCCTCCCCCACTATTTTAGGCCCCGGTGGGGGACCACGTTTCTTGACTGTTACTGGGTTCGATTCGGGTATAAGTGGACACAAACGTCACCGCACGTAGAGATCTGGCTACCAATTGGTGGACGCGCTGTATCTTCCCCCGCCTGTATTGGGGAAGTGGAAAGTAGATCTCACAATTCTTATCACAAACATAGCCAATTACAACACTGCTTTCTTTCCTCTCACCGCACATCAGCACAACACACTCTCTTTCTCCGTTCCAAGGATTCCTGCCAGTGATTATCTATATCCACATACCTCTGAAGCTTAACAGTTCCCTCTGCCCTGGGTCTAAAAAGGTTCCGCCTGAACGCTGTTTGGTGTCAAAATACTATACTTCCTAGCACCTCTCCCCAAAGAGGACCAGTCCCTTGTACCCTCAAACTCAAGAGCGATTCCATTACAAACTTTATGTCCATTATATTATCCGCTCAGGGATTGTCGTAGAATTCCCCCCCCCCTTTTTTTCTATTCTAAGAGTGCTAAGAGTGTCTAATATATATTGATATCTGAATATCTTAACGAACAGAGCCGTTCCAAAATACGTAAGGATATATAAGAGAAACAAACATTAATCCCGAAATAAACTTATTTTACCTTTATCAATTGAATACATAATATGTAAACATTAACTACAGAAATACTCTAAATATTATTATAAACAAAAATTAATTAAATTAGTTTACCCCTCAAAAATTGGTTAATTTCTTTACACACAACAATAATATAAGAATTAGGCTTACGCTTCAACTGGAGTTTAAAGGGCCTCAGAAATGTTATTGACTCACGACGCTCGCCGACTTGCCAGATGTAGCTGGGCGATATCACACGGTCGTTTTGGCGAGGGTAGCAGCTGGGGGGTCCACACGTTCTTCCATGGGAAGGGGGGGGTTCTTCAATGACGAGAACAAAGACGGTGCTTTATGCAACACCTAGGAAGTCGTGGTCTCTCTGGCGAGAGTGAGTCAAACTTGGTTCTTAAATCAAGTTAACTTGGAGTGCGGTGTGACCACCGAGTAACGTGCTCGAGGAGGAGCATTTCTCCTTCTTTACTTATTTCCTTATGGACGAGGACTAAATTCAGGGAAGATCTTCTTCAAGGGCAAGGATCGATGAGACAGGGTTTCTCTGACGAGAATAAGTTACCTAAAGTTCGGTTTGGTAACCAAGGAACTAGCTAGAGGTTGAGCTTCTTCTTAGTTCCAGTCTTCTTCAAGGGCAAGTATAACGGAGGGGGATTTCTCTGGCGAGAATAAGTTGAACTTGGTTCCTCACCAAGTTAACTTAGAAGTTCGGTGTGGCCACCGAGTAACGGGCTCAACGGGAGAGCCTTTTACTTCTTCTTTTCTTAATTCCTCAAGGACGAGGAATACCCCTGGTGTTTAAGGTGCACCAGGATATGAGGATTCTCTCTGGCGAGATTAGGTGGAACTTAAAAAAGTTAACTTATCGTTTGGTTTGATAACCAGGGACTTAGCTCGAGGATGAGCTTCTTCTTAGCCCCTTAAGGTAGGTAGCCCTACCTCTCTTGCAGGGTACTTGTTGGTCTGGCGAGCCAAGTAAACTACCTCTCCAGTCTCGGTAGTTCGGTTTGATCCGAAGACTTCATCACCTAGAGACTGATGTATACTACCAATCGAGTCTAGGTAGCTCGGTTTCAATCGAGGACTTCGTCACCTAGCCTGACGTATACTACCTCGATTTTCTTCAGAGTTCCTCATTTATACCTCGTCACCCCACTGGGGGAGTGGTGAGGGGGGGGGGGCTTGAGGACGGCCCCAGAAGAGATCGTTTGGCCAACGGATTTCCCAAGAAGTCAAAAATCGGCTCCTCGTTAGCCTTCGAGTTTGGCAGAAACACATCTCCAATTTCTTATTTGACGTGAAACTGGATCTCTCTCTCCTGGGGGAGATCTTTCATTTTGACCTTTAAGGTCCTTCATGGCACCCAAATAGGCGACGCTGCGGTTACGCAATGGACCCGCTGATGCCTGGGGCGGATGTCTTTGCGGTAACCACTTTGTGACTGCCCTGCGAGTGAACGGGGGGGAGGGGGAGTGACTATTCCCCTACAGGGATCATCCTGGATAAAGTATGGTTGGCAAACCGAACCGAAGCGAAACGAAACTGGACATAATATAACATACACTCCCATTAGACATTTTACATACGCCCTTCACACTCATGCCGGTATCACACAATACAATAACCACTACACCAAAAGCCCAGGACTTTAAAACATAACTATTCTACGTGCCCCCATCCTTCGATGCGTGCAGCATGATCAGAATCGTCAGTGGCGTGAGGTGGTCCGCATTGTAGACGACGCTCACTGCCCTGACCCTTCTTTCTTCTTGCGATGCGTACGTGGAATGCTTGGTGTGGAGCCACAAAGACAAATCACCCTCACTACCAACAACCAGACCTTCACACACACTAATGATGTCATCGCCGCCTCTAGTTCCCATCGTGACACAGTCTATACACACAAACCACCTAAACCAAATGCACAATAGCACTTCCAAGAAGACCAGGAATGGTGCTGAATCCACGCCAATGAACTAGAGCGCAGCCCCTGATATACACTACCACACTAACCACTCCCATATCTGTGAAGAAGACACAACACTACATTAAATCGACACCAAAACACGCCCCGGCTTATTAGGCCTGACTGCTACCTTAATACACCACCTTGCTCAAACAATTAAAACTACACTTAAACACCTGTATAATACCACCCTAGACTCTAGCCACTTCCCACAAAAATTAGAAACATCGCACAACATTTTACTCCACAAGAAAAACAAAGAACCGTCACACCTTAACAACTACAGGCCTATTTCTCTGCTAGAGCATTTATACAAGATACACAACGTATAGTCAACATCCGCCGGCCTAATTTCCTTGAGAAAAGGGACTGGTTCTCACTCAGAAAGTATGGCTTCGAGAGAGGCTGGCCCATCCAGGTGGTTGTAACGATCGTTCATGATATCATACAAAGCGCATGGTAACCACGACAAAAGGCACTATCCATCACTACCTATGTGCATGAGGCTTTCGATAAAATGAAGCTCGCGGGATTCCGTCGTAAACTTGCCACAAACAAGGATCTCCCTCTCTGCACTAGAAGACTTCCATTCCACTACCTCACGGACCGGAGCTGGTTTAGTAAATACAACACAACATAACATCATACCCATTCACACCACGCGCAAGTGTAGCCTTTACATCATCTACGTACACAAATGACACCTCATTTGCAACAGAAGATTACAGGCACACATACACACTAGGAGACAGATATGATCGCACGCCAAAAAATACTAGACGAAAAGAGAGAATACGAGGATAAGTGGCTTATTACCATGAATGCTCAGAAGACACAGATGACACTCTTTAGCACCAGCAATCACTACATGCACACCTTATAAGTCTACTCTCACATAAAAGATCACTGCTATCTAAACCCAAAGAGACTCACCTACACACCCCATATAAAAACCTTAGGGGCAACATTCGACAAGTCCGTATGATTCCACACAAACTAGACCATTATAAAACAAGGGCCAAACACACAACTAAGAACTCCGCAGGTTCTAACATGCCAGCCAAAAACTACACGCAAGACCCTTGTCAGACCAATATTAACATGCGCTCCAATTAAAATTCTAGCTGAAAGTCGAACAGGAAATCCAGAACTCCGCTCTGCTGAGCTCCTATTGCTCCCCAATACACACAAGAATGACATCTTTGCACCAAACTAACAAGCTCGCATCGCTAAACACCTACTCTCACACACGACTGACCAGAGAAGTAGAAAACTCAGGAGAGAACCGATATAGACACACACTCACAGACATAATGCTGCGCAGGCACGTATGTGCCTCTAAGCAATAGGCTAACTAGCCTGAATTTATAAATGTGACAGCATTGCGAATGTATATTTTCCTTAACTGCTGGCCTCCCTTCCGACTAGCCTCCCATCCAGCCGCGCTAATCAAACCCAAAAGAATATACACACAAAATACGCCTAGGACCACGCTGCATCGTTTTATAGCCACCGACCTATTATAGTCCTATCCGTTCTTAAGCTATTTGCAAACCACTCTTCTCTCACTAAAAGTTCTCCTGTAGTTCCACACTAATCACTCTCTGTTGCTTTCTATACACAGATTCGATTCGCATCGTAATCTTTTCGTTTTCTGTCTGAGCTACCATCATGTCTGGTCGTGGTAAAAGAGGAAAAGTTAAGGTGGAGTTCTGCAAAAGTAAACTCCAGACAGTCTTTTTCTGCTGCTCGTGCGATAGAGAATTCTTTTCGCACAAAAAGAAAATCAAACATCATAAAAAGATATGGAACGCTGCCTAAGGGATCCCAATGGGGTCGTTCTTCGATTAAAATAAACGGGCCTCCTTTGCACCTTACGGAAGTGGGGGGACCATGCCATCCCGGATTACCGTATTGGAAACAATTTTTGCCATCCCCAACATCGCCTTCATCCAGCTCACTGAAACTCACTCGTGATACGCAACCATCTGTGACACAGTGGATGAGGTGGAAAGATTGGTTTGGTAAGAGGCAAAGAAGCAGCTTTAAAAAATAAGATTAGAAGCAACTGCTCCCGACGAGATCCTGGTTCAGAGAACACTCCTCCTTCGACGGCTAAAGTTTTCTTCACAAATAAATTTTTTGAGGAAATCAAGGCCGAGCTGTCTGCCAAACAAAATGGGCTAACACCACGAAGCTCGAAAAATTTGGGAAGGCCCAATAAATCGTAAAGGTAATCTTTTTTAATATCGAGAAGGCACGGAGAGCAAAGACGGAAGGACATCTTGGGTTCTATCTTCGGATAGCACGCGAGAAAATCGAACCTGAGTAAATCGTCCCAATCGACTGTTCTTACAAATGTTACGCAGTAGAAAAACACCAAACAAGGGAACGCCCAGCCAGCAACGGACATGGCCTGTTCCAAAAGTGCCACCTTCGGGTACGGAAGGAAAGACTGTAAGTCCGAGAAGTCTAAGTGCTTCAACTGCGGACGGAAAGAGGATTCCTGTCCAATTAAGCATCCGAGGCTAAGAAAGAACTTTCAAAACAGGCAAAAGAGGCAAAGCCAAAGTTTCACGTCGAGGTAGCGACACTAAGAGACATTGTAAGAACCACTACATCAAAGCTGGTGATGCCAAGCGAGGGCAAAGACATATTAGCCTTGGTCAGATTTTCACACCTGGCAAACCTAGCTAACCCAGGCACAAATGCAGATGAATTAAATCGTATTTTGCAGAAGAACGAGATAAAAATACTATGGTTTCCACTTATCCCCTCCTCGAAAGAAATCCTAAATATTCAATTCACCAACCTACGTCAAGAAAGAGAAAAGAACGAACAATACAAGAGGAATCAACAGAATAATAAGACACAAGCGAAATTCCTAAAAAATGCACGAAGAACAAACGAAAACGTTAATAACAAAGAAAAAATTGCAACAAGAAGAGGAAGTGAAGGACGCACCAAACAGAGAAGAAGATGACGGAGAAGAAGCACTGAAGAACCCGTAAGATTCCCCCACAGAGAAAAAGGAAATTTTGGAAAAAGGATTCCTCTTTAAGGAGTAGATGCGGCCCTCAAGGTCTTCGAATCACCTGCGTGCAGGCCTCTAAAAGAAGACTTGATACAACTGCTCTAAGTGATTCTAAGGGGTAAGTACATGTACACATACGAGGGTACATATTCTCAAAAAGAAGTTACGGAGCTTTTGATGGAGAGCGCCTTCTAAATTTCACATTCAACACTCTAGGCAATTCAACATTAATCCCTTAATAAGAAGAAGACTCGCCCGGCCTCTCCGCAAAAGTCCCGCCCCATCAGCCCCTTAATTACATTCTGACTTATAAATTTGTGTGTGTTTAGGCTAACTGTCTCTGTATTCTTTCCTTTACCAGGGATTGAAGATGACTGATGTCTCCATCGAAACATCGTTTCGCAATAAATCGATCCTAAAACTATTGTTTCTTTCCTGCATTTAAATGTACGTTATTGTACATCTGTTGATACATATATATATATATATATATATATATATATAAATATATATATATGAAGAGAGAGAGATACAGGGTCAAATAAATATCTATAACGTTCTAGAACTTTCAATATGTATCAAACTGAATCTATTTTGGTTTATTATTACACTAGGGTATTTTAAGCAAAATAAGGTTATAAAATTATCTAACAAAAATAATGCTATCCTGGATATTTTTTATGGAATTTACTAAGTCTCTATAATATGCTAATAAAGGTATGAAAAATGCATTCGTATCTATTTTCGTTTTACAGGATGTTCTTATGGACAATTCTGTTTTCAAAGAGTGTCTACATTGTTCTAGAACATTCCTACACAAGCATGAGAGCTTATGTCGCAATGCCGGCATGCAATATTTTGTCCTTTCCTTTGTTGGAACTTATTCCTTACTTCAATTATTTCTGACCTCGAGTATGATGGAAGTTTCTAATACATTGTGCCTGATAGAAATCCTTTAACTCTCGATTTTGCTTCCATTTCTTCTTTCCAGGGGGAATTTGCTTACGGCCAATGGTTAAGTGTTGTTTCATTCTTTTCAGATGTACTTTTTTTTAAATTTGGGGGGTTAGATTTATATTAAATATTCCAAGTTCTCTCTTAATTCATTGTTTAAAATGCTCGTTGAGGTGATTCTTATTTTAAGAAACCTAAATCCATTCTCATATTATTACATCCCGTATAATTTTTCCTTTGTATTGTAAAATAGTTTCGGTTGTTTTATTGTTGCAGGTTCTAATGATTTTTCGCCTTAAAGATGATTTAATATAATCAGTAAACGTGTTCGCTTTTGTAATACGGAAGATATTTAACTTGTGGGGGTGTGGAGTTTCAGTAATTTGTACTTTATTTATTAATGTTTCTTTCTATTATTTAAGATCCATTTTATTTTAATTTGCTATAGCTCTTGAATAATCTGTGGCATTTACCCCAAAGTTGAAGACGGTAATAACTGTTTTTTCATCAATGAATTTATTCCTGTTGATGATTATCTAATTGGTCTCCTAATTTCATCCATTTAATCCTATTTATCTTCATCTAGTGGTTTCTTTATAATCTAATAGGTTTGCTTCTTCATCGATTTTCAAAGATGTTTCCATGTTCATTTCCTTTAGCTAGTTTTAATTTTCGTAACGATCGATTGTCGTATCTTGGTTCAAAAATATGCGCCTTAAATTACCCCATAATTCTCTGGAACTGATAGTGTTCTTGAGGGTCTGGTTCCTGGAGGCTTCAGAAAATTCGTCACTTTCTTCATCCGAGGAAGCTATTGTAGGTGGATGATTTGATTCTGTTGTGAGATATAACTCTTTTGATTGTTTTTAATTACTGAAATGATTCAATTTGAATACTGTCTTGACTCAGTATATGATGAAACGGACGTCACTACTAAGTGTGTTGTTTCTAACTTTATGAGCAAGAATGTTACCGCTTTTAACCCATAAATAATGTATATATTTTAACAAACCTTTAAGCAAAATATGTTATGAATTTTATGCAAATAGATTAATTGTATTTTTACAAATAATTACTTACTTATTGCCCGAACGCATCATCGGACATTCGTTACCGAAATTATGTTATCAAAACGAAACACAGTACACAGTAACTTAGACGGATGCGCATAACTCATGAATCTGATTTTTTTAATGGGTTTTGCCCCCTCGGCAAGAGTGCACCGTGGTTGCGGATAAGGCATCCTTTGATTGTTTGAGTGCCGTAGGGTTAGTGGATCTGCGTGCCCTAAGAACTCCGATGGAAGGGATCCTTATTCTTCTTCTTTTTATTTTTTTCTGTTAGTTAGAGTGATGCGTATGAACACTCTTCTGCCTCATGACGGAGCCGGGAAATCTGAGCCTAGTTCTGCTTCATTTCCAAAATTGCGAATAATCCTGCTGTCTCCAGAGCTCAATCGGAACATGACACCCATTTTTTCTTTCGAATCCTAGCGGACGTCTATCCTGACTAAGAATAGAGTATACTTTGCCTGGAGAGTTTCTCCCACCTTAACGTATGTAAATACTTCCAGTGTCTCATCCGTAATCTCAACCAAATCCCTTCTACCTTATCATTGTTTCCTGGATTCACATTTATCAACCTCTCTGAAACAGAGCAGACTGAGCTCTTCTTCGTCGTAGAAGTTAATCTCCCGCATTTTCTTTGCTTCGAGGAATGAACTGGTGCCTATTCCATTCAGAAATACCTTTAGTAGCAATCGTAATACATAATAAACACTAAATACAGCAGCTACATACCTCTTATTTGTTTTCCCATAGGTGACCCTATCCCCAAATCTTAGAACCTCACGCTTTATTTCTAATAAACCACTGATGGTTCATCGTAGTACTCTGTGCTGCATGGATAATCCTTATATCTGTATTTTCACCGAGAATGTGGAATGATACACCTGCTAGGATACGTTCATTCCCCTATGATGCTTTCGATATTATCTTGACACCTTGTTAGTCACATAGTCTGGAAGAGAATTAGATTAAAAATCACTATTAATATTATTGATCACATTATTAATTAAAATGTAATTTTCACTTAAATTAATCCCCCTAATGTTTAGAAATATTATGCATTATGATGGCCTCTACGTAGTTTACCGCATGCGATTATAATTATATCATAAAATATAATGAAAACTATGTTCTTACCCAACCGAGTGGAAAATCATCGAATAAATATTTATATTTCTCAGATGGAAGGAGTAGAATTACATATAAATATTGAAATTGAAACATAATTGTATTGAATTTAAATGGCAAAAAGAAAAAATATAAATTGAAAGCTTTTCCAGAAGAAAAGAGAAATTTAAAGTTCAAAAGACAATTAGTATTTAATTAATTATCTAAAAATGGATTAAAGTCATTTTATATATTATATTTCAAGTAATAATAATACTAAATAATAACATTTATAATATTTATATGTTTATTTGTAAAGAGATGGATATAGGCAATATTACGTTTAGGTGTCCGTTATAACTCACCTATCTAAACGAAGCTGAGCTTCATCCAATTCATCCAATAAACCACAAAAACTATGTAGAGGTAGGGTTTTGCCAAAGCCTGAACATTTCTACTAGATTTCAATAGAAGATTATAAAGTCTATAAAGTACGCATCTCACCACTTGGTTAGTAGCGCTATACTCGTACATTACTGAAGATAAGTGAAGGTTTTATTCTTGTTGAATTTTCAATTTTAACACAAAACAGAAGCCCTATCTTATATGATTACTTAACTACGGCAGAAAAAATTTAAATTTAATACACTTATAAAAGAATTTACGACATAAACAATATTTTTCGATTTATGGCTGAAGTTTACGTTGGGCTGAATGCAATATTGGATACACTGCATTAGATTCCTACGAATATTTTTCACACTACATTTTTAGTCGCGAGCGACTCTACATCTGACTATGTCGGACGGTCGGTCGGTCCGCGTTTTGCTATTTATTTGTTTTGGCAATAACATTGTAACTATTGGGATGATTCTAACGAAATTTGAAATTCTTATGTTGTTTTACATACTCTTTCGAATGATCTAATTATTTGGCAATAACATCAAAACTATACGGCCGATTTCAACGAAATTCTAAACCTTTATGTTGTTTTACAGTTTCTTTGAAATGATAAAATTACCAAGGTCCTACCAAGGTTAATTTTGGAATTAATGAATGTTTTGAAGGTATCAATATCATAAATCAGGATAAGTGAGATCACGTGACTTTTGGTCAGCGGATTTTGTTGTTAGTAGCATTCCTATTTATATCTCAATATATAGGTCGGTCGGTTGGTCGCCGTTTTCTTTTGCTCTGTTTTTGTTTTGGTAATAACATTTTAACTGTTCGGCCAATTCTAAGGAAATTTATAACCCTTATGTTGATTTACATTCTCCTTCGAAGGATATAATTGCTAAGGTCCTGCCAAGTTTCGCTCGGGAATTATTCTGTTTTGGTAATAAAATTTCAACTATTTGGCCGATTCTTTCGAAATAATTAAACCATTATGTGGTATTACATCCTCTTTTGAATGGTATAATACCAAATATCAGCCCAATATTACTCTGGGAATTACTGAAAGTTTTGAAGATTGTAAGGTCCTAAATAAGAATAAGTGAGAGCACGCGACTTTGGTCAGCAGACCTTGTTTAATATTTCATTTATACACTCTTCAAATTAACTGTATTATTCGTATCCCTCTATCCTATTAGAAAGTAAAGTGATTTATCCTTAACATAATTTTATTGGATTATGATCGATAGCTTCGTTGGTTTGATTCTTCAGAATGATTTGACGTTTCGTAAATTGGAATGGCTGGAATTCTTGGCTTGATTTTGGAATTTTATTGTGTTAATGATTAATTCACGAAAGCAAAACTTTATAAAACATTCAAAAAAAGAGAGACAAACATGTAGAGAACCCTTTTATTTGTTTTCTAAATTTTGTAGGGAAAATATAAGTTTTAAACTGTCGTACATGTTATTACATTAATTTCTAGGAAATTTAATAACACAGTGCTGAAGTGAAGTTTATTTGAAAGTTTAATTTATTGCTACTGAACCACTCGATTGGATAGGGTTAATCTGGAAATCGGCAATAAGGCTATCTGAAAGTCTTATCTGTTAACCACAATATAGAATTATTTGGGAAAAAGGAAAATATAAGTAAAAAATGCATATATGTGATTTGGTCATTTAATACAGAGAATGAATTGCAACTTCAACGTGGTTCTTAGAATTACAAAGATAGCATCGTGGAAAAATTCTGGTTGTTGAATAGGTTTTAAATAATGTTGTTTTGTTACATAATAAAGGGTGTACATACTTCCTTCTCTGCGATCAGAATATGACTTTTAGGACACTGGTAAAACGATACTAAGAAGTACTAGAGGATTTATTAGCTTAAAACAAGTGTGCCCGTCAAATACATAATAATTATATATATATATATATATATATATATATATATATATATATATATATATATATATATATATATATATATATATTTATAGTTAACATCCATAAGAAAGAAAAAGGGTATCAGGGTATCACAACCTTAAAAAACGCTAAGGAAGATATTACATGAACCATTAAAAGCTTAAGAAAGAAAATGGGAGATATAGAAACGGAGAACGATTAATGAGTTCTATGATTAAGATATCATTTTGCAAATAAGGAGACCAACATCGAGCCTTATATTATAATTGCCACCTGAAAATTCTCTATATAACGAAAAGATAATGTCTTTCGATTTAATACAAAGCTTACAACTACTTAAACAAAAAAACGCTCGTTCCTTTTTGACATACTACACAGCATTGTTTTGAAATATTTTGGCTGCCCAAAATTACTACAACCAAATCTTTTTCCATGAAACCGCTTTTTGATCATGATCGATAGTGTTATGCACTTTCTGATGATCTTGTTGTCTTATAATCAACATTATCGATGGTTCTTCGGCCAAAATATTCATATTATCTACGTTGCAAGGTAAATTTGCTAGATCACAACAATATTATGCTCTAATTTCTATTTTTAAAAAATTACAGAATAAATTCCTTTGAATGTCCTTAATATAGATTATAAACAACAATTGAAAAATAATTGATCCCTGAGAGACACAGCAAGTGTCAGATGCCAAGCTTAAGAGTATCTTATTTACTTTGAATATCTACCTAGGGTTTGATAACAAGGTTTGAACAATTAAAGCACATCGATTCTTAACGTATGCGCTTTTAATTTTATCAGAAAACTGTCACATGCAGCAATAGCAAATGAGTACTGAAAGCCAAGCTAAATCATATCAAGATCTTTATACCTGTCAAAATGTATATCAAATAAAGAAAAATTCTAATAAAAATGCCTAAAGAATATCACTAACCCAAAAAAATAATTAGATTATTGTTATTCCTTTTACTTTAAATGAATACGATTTGGCCTCTAACATTATGTAGATTCTAAAGCTTAGCATAAATATAAAATAATGAAATTTAACTAAAATATCAGGAATAATTTCTGATAATTGTTCGAAAATTCGTAGTTATATTTGTATTATTCCAATTCATTTCGTACTATTTTTTCATTAATTGATTTTAGAAAATATTCGAAAGAAATTTTTAAATTTCGCGTTCTTTTTATTTGAGATGAAATAGACAAATTTGATAGGGATCTGGTATTTAGGATCTTTTCATTTTCTTGACAGTATATAGAATTATTTCCTCTTCGGATATATTAGTATTTGAAAGAAGGTTGGCTTTATCAAATTGAATTACGTCAAGAATTGAAGTTAAAATTTCTTTTCGATACCAACGTTAGTTTTTGTTTACTCTTCCTCTTTATTTTCTCGTTGCTACATTTTTAAAATGATGCACAAAATTTTTAAGAATTGTGATATTATTAATAGTATTAATTGAGTCACTCATAATTTTTAGTCGCAACGTTTATTTATAACACAAAATATCATTATTCATACCATATTATGAATACCAAAATGTATTCAAGCGATGTTCGCCAGTTCATACCTAGCAAAATGAGTGCAATTTTCTACCATGATCCTCATTGCCTGTGGAATATTATCGTGAGTAGAAGTTATCAGTTACCAGGAGAATGTTACTCATCTTCCATGAGACAAGGTCAAATTTAACATAGTGTAAAAGAGAAATAACTTAGTTCCGGTGAAGAGAACAAGGAGAGAATGAAGGTGATTAGCGTGGAGAGTCTCTGCTCTCTATAAACTTCAAGTAACAGAGTAATATTCATCGAAACCTCGTTGACAATAATAAGTAAATCGTAGATTAAATAATACGTGGATGATTATTGTCTCGTTCGCAGTTCATAAAGGCAGGGTTTTCTGAAAAGGTTTTGATTATCGTGTTTAATTTCTAATGAGGTTTGTGAATAGCATTATTTTTGTAATTCTGGTTAGGCAGAAACGTCATAATTTGCTAGCAGAGTGTTTTGCTGTCTTCCTTTTTCATTTAGTAAAAATAGTTTATATAAATGGAACTGTCATATTGCATGTACCTAGGGTATGCTTACAGCGCGTTTACGCTCTGCAGGATGAAGCCATATCTAAAGAAAAGGCGGCGTTTCTTTGTCTTTCACCATCTTTATCACCATATGAGATATTGAATCGTAATGCATCCCGAAGAGGCAACAAAGATCAACATTTAAAATGATTCAATCAAGTTTGCTTCAAATTCAAAATCTGTTTGCTAGAACTTAGCAGTATATAATTTAGGATAAAGGAATAAAGGCTTGAATTGATGTATCGTTTTGGACTAGAATCCGGAATAGATGATTATTGGTCAGGCGTAAAGAGAATTGTAATGTTAATCTTCATAGGCATTACCCTTTTGCGAGACAAAAGTTATTTTAATTAAGCCAACAGAATTATGTCAAGCTTCATAATCCTCAATATATTTTATTCTTTCTTAATTTATAAATTATTTAAACTAAAAAAAGGGACAACACATAGATCGATTTCAAGCAAAGTGGGTAAAATGATATTGAGAAAGTTTTAGCGTGATCTTCACTTTATTGAAGAGTTTAATCGCTTTGGTATGGTAATTAATTGCTTGAGACCTAATTTATTACAAATAAAGAAAGTTGTTTTTAATTCTCTCTAAGCATATACAATACCGTCAATTCAAATGCATCATGCTTATCATACAATCCATAACGAACTAAAAATACATTTTCTTAACATACTCGTTTAAATATAAAAATTGTAAGCAATATTCTAACGATTTGTCCCGTTTACTATCCATGTTGGATTTCATAGAATAATGGCTATAAAAGTATTTGAAGAAACCATGCATCAAAAATAAAAGAAATAAATATAATGCTGATATAATAAGAAGATAACATATGTATTTACCCAATGGGAAAATTTAGCAAATATTAATGAGCATACCTGTCTTCTTCTTTTAATTACCTGAGCATTCATATCTTCAGCTGCAGTGCTTCAATAATTTGTCTCATTGCTGGGACGTAATTCTTTTTCAATTTTCATACAATTTTTGCAAATCAAATGCATCATGCTTATCATACAATCCATAACGAACTAAAAATAATAATTATAGGAGGTAAAACTTATAATAGCATAATTAAGCAATCAAGGCAATATAATTGACGTAACATTGCTAGCACAACAGACAACCCATACTTATAAAATATTGAAAGAAAACCTCCCAAGTTTAATCTAGCATAACGGAAAGAGTAAACAACATGAAACTATTATAATAATACCAATATCCAAATAGTCCCTCCTGGTTATACAATAAAACTTCATAACCATCCTAGTAAACTAAAATAGTAACAATATGACCTAACCTAACAAAAACGGCAAATTTCTTTACAATTCTTCTAAATATCTCTGAAACAGCCACAGTTAAACCCCGCGGTATGCCTGGTATCCTACTTTTTTGTTGTATGGTAGTGAATTAACAATAAACACATTGCCATATAAAAAAATAAGATCACATCAACATCCTTCTTGTCTTTTTCCCAATTCAACAATATATAAGAAAACGCTTTTACCCACTATCAAGAAGATGTTGATTGGAATCGGTATAAACTTTTGTCAACATTCCGTCAACTACAAAAGTTAAGTGAATTTTTTCGCTCTACAAAAGTTTAGACTCATTTCATAGAAGAACCAACTCCATATTTTTTAAAAGAAAGGTTTTGCCTTTTTTAGGGCCTTTTATGACCTAAGTGCTGAGTTTTCCATTTCACAGACAACCTTAAACATCATTTTATTGTGTTTTCTTCTTGGTTTTATCTCTTTCGTTCACACACTCCAATTTATCCAGGAAACTTAGAAGTTTAACTTTCTCGCCAATGGTGTGAAGAGGTTTTCTATTTGGAAGTCTACTTTCAAACATTTTTAATAATCTAGTATTTTTTTCTCTTTTCAATTAAAAGATTCAAAGTTCTTTCATGTTTATTGTTTTAGTTTAGAGATCGTCGTTGTAGCATATTCTTTACCAACAATATATAATGCCTAAAAAAAAGTACCTAAAGAAAATTGTAATTTTTCGGAAGCGTTTTAGTAAATATTGCTAAATATGAGCCTTAATATTAACTCTTCAGCTTATCAGATTTTGAATAATGGTAACTGGTCAAACAATCCTTTATTTTAGAAATATAGTTTTTACGTATTTTTTAATCAAAATTCTTCTATATAAACACCTTTAATGCTAGTTCAATTTCATGGAGTATTGTTAAAATTCCTTCTGGAATCATTCAATGATATTAGTTCTTTAGTGGATGAATATCGTAGAAGAAATAAGATGATTTGGTGAAAATGCATTAACATGTATACAGCAGTGAGCCTGAAAATGCAAAGAATAGAAAGATGATTGAAATTCAAAAGGAAAAATGATAATTCTTAGTTAAATGAATTTTCGTCTCAAGCACTAATCGAGTTCACAAGACTAAATTTCTGATTTTTCAGTTAAAAGCACTGTTTGCTTCATTATAACTAGGTGTGGAATGGAACGATTGGAAATGTTCCACTTTGTGCTTGGTGCCATCTGCCAAGTCATGAGCCTTGATAAAGCGAAAGGCTAAGATAACATTGGATAACATCAATATGAATAGTGGATGAATTAGGAAAAAAGAATCGGTAGCAATATAATTATGGGAGTTATGTTGTTACAATGACAAATGTTATTTTAACAGGTAAAATGGATAATAGTTACTACCTAAATTTATGATAGGGTGCTAATAGTGATAGCAATAATACGATGAATACAACAAAAAGATAACAAGATTGAAATTCTTTATGTTGTCCTAACCATATAAATAGGCACCCGATAATTCTTATAATTGCTAAAGTTGGCGTTTTTAAGGGCGCAAAGGGCTCGTACGTGTTACTCCCGTCTGTCCTCCACCCACGATCCTAGGGGGGAGGGAAAGGAGGAGGCCTGCGGCCGACTCGCTGCATGGGAATTAAACCACAGTTCTCATCTTCAGCTCAAGTGAAGCTTGTAGCAAGGTTTCGTAGTGTTTATAATAGAAGTTATAAAAATAATAAATAGAAGATCAATTTTAGTGAGGAGACGAGAACGACAACCTCGGTAGTCATAGGTGGAAAAAAATATTTTCTGTGCTCAAATTACATGGGTGACATGCCGATTAATTTTGATTCTGAAAGACCATACTGCATTTACATATCATTTATTCATCCTTTTTTACGCTCAGAGTCCATAGGTTACTCTGGTTAATGGCTATGTTAAAATCTGACTATTCTTTATCTCTTATTTGTTTTTATGTTTATTTAATAATCTGTCTGTAATTGCATTCAGCCTGTTGTATGCATTTTGTATACTGTCTATATCGCTTTTTAATTTTTTTTATCTATTTCCTGTTCTTTGCTTCTTCGCTTGTTTGATTGTTTATTTAGTTTCTGTTGCGGTTGTCTTATTTCTTGGATCATTTTCGTGTATATTTCATATTCGTTGGTAATAGATCAGTTCGCATTGTTTGATCGGCTTATTTCGATTTTCAGTATTCATTAAATATTCCTGTAGGATAATTTGTTCCGTTCGGTAATTTTGTCATTATCTGTTTTACTCCGTTTTTTCTCAGTGGTCAATATTTTGTTCTTTCTGCTATTCAGCCCGATTTCATCATGTTTATATTGCTCTTTTTCTGCTCTCAGTTAATTAATGTATTGTGCTTTGGAACTGGAGTTGAGTCCGTTGATCGTTGGGGATAAAGATATGTTCTGCGAATACTTATTTGTGATTATTGATTTTCTCCTGTACATTTTCTGACATTTTTTTAGGTCTTTCTTCATATTTTAGCGATTCCAAATTCTCGGCTTCTATTTAAAATATATTTCTTGGCTTCATAAATTTATCAATCTTCATTAAGTTAAAAAGAACTGTATTGGAAATTCAACCTAAACTACCTCTTCATTTTAGAGTTCCACCAGATTCTGATTAATAGTTATGTAATAATCTGAAAATTACTTTAAAATGTAGCTAGTACTCAGAGTTATATATTGGGCGACTGTATAGATACACGAGTTAACCGTGGTATTTCTCATAGCGAAGAAAACCAATGAAAGAAAACCAAAACACACCCGAGTCTCTCTTAGCCACTCTACCTAGTCTCCGGTAACATACATGTACGATAAAATTGATAAATTTAGGAGACAGTTATTCCTGACCTCAGCTCAAAAGGCCTACTCTCTGAGGGTGTATTTATAAACAAACAAGTCCAAAATTCAAACTGTCAATCTCGTATTACGCTCTTCCGGAGCAACACGACCTCAAGCACGGCAGAATTTATAGCCACTTCTGCCGATTCAACATGGGATCCAGTTTCCCTAATTTCAAAATATCTAGGAGAAGAAACAACAGACGCACAAAAGCCAGAACACCATCGAGTCTTCCCTTGCTAACCTCCTCCCCCTTCCATTACCCCGCCGGATAATCCTAGAATAAAACGGTTCGTCAAGATAAAAAGAGGACAATGCTTGTTTCGTCAGGACATCAATAAGAACTTACCAGGATAGATTTCCCCCAGCAAGTTAAAAAAGGCTTTCATTTTTCTTGGGCAATACTAGATTGTACCAAGTATAATCGGCACTGTTCGATTACCAAAGATCGTCAAGTGATCTTACCTCCAAGTACCATCGGCAAAGTTCGATAACCAAAAATCGTTAAGCGATCTTACCCTATCTGAGTTTGAAACCTCAAACTAGATAATAGATTTTCACCCAAAAGAGAAGCTCTACAAGCGAAACCAAATCGCTAAAAAATAATATTGTCGTCTTCAAGCCTCGTCTGAGAAAACCATTTCAAAGTCATAAACGTCCGACTCCTCGCCTCCTTAATCGTCCTTTTGTTTCAATTCCTAATTCTCCTGCCTTAAAATTCCGCGTGACGTCAGTCGTCCACCCCTGGTTCGAAGTTACGCCCTCTATTGAGAAGCAAATCAACTACACTCACGACTCCTCCCCGGACAAGATTCGAGTAAAGGTACTTCGCTTGGATTCTCTGGGTAAACCCCACTACCTTATGTGACTAATCAATTATATTTTCATGTGCCCGTGTTTAACGTAGATTATTTTTATATCTTAAAGACTAATTATTTTTAAAGTAAATTGTTCTCCCTTAAAGCAACCAGAAACCTAGTGTCGGTAAAGGGAATTCAGAACCAATTTTAATTTGTATTTTGTACGTGTATATCTTAATTTTGTTTGAGTTGATTAATGTACAGTTAAAGTCCATTTTGGTTGAAGTGTTTAAATTATCCTTGAACGAGTTGTGTTGGCAGTATTTAGTATATTTAAGAGATAACTCCTCTTTATATTCCTTCAATAGAATAAAAATAAGAAAAGCACTCTTAGATATCGATCCGGAAGCGATCACTGGAAATACGAACGTACCACCCACTTTATCAAACTTAATAAAAATAAATAATAATAATCTCGGCTAACCTACGACATATTTAAGTGGTGTCAGGTTATTGCAGTTATTTCAAAAGAACCCAAGTGTAAGATTATCTTAAAAGCCCTTGCTAAGAAAAAATAATTGCCAACCCGTTCGAAGAAAATTTCAATAAGGATGAATCAAACAGGTCTTAAAGATTCAGGCGAATGTATTTAGACAAGAAGGAAAGAAAATTTAACGATGGGGATTTTGTTTTTGTTTTGTTTTTGGACAAGGATAATTCAATTAAGAGGTTAAGTAAAAGGTGAGGTTAGGGTAGGAAAGGACAAGTGTCTCAAAGTTGCGTACGTAACGTTCATTACATCGGTGAGGTTTCGACGAACATAGCCAGAATGTCTTCGTTTAAAATATTCCACAAACAAGGCCAAATTCCTGGACTAACTGGCAAATAACTCATTGCCTCCGTCTAAGATCAAAAAAGAACGGAAAGGGAAGTGAAGAGAGAAGAAACTCAAATAAGGGCAGAAGAAAGAAGAATACAGACGGAAGTAAGGGAGAGAAGAAGCTCAAAGTCAGGCAGAAGAGAGGGAAAAGATACGAGAACACAAGAGAGCCTTGAGCAAGAACCAAGTAGAAGTGCAGTTGGTAGAGTCCAGTCTTGGGACATCTCAGGCCCCAACTATAAATCTTCCAGCGTACAAGGACGAGGACGACCTATTGAAGTATCTCCCGCACTTCGAAAAGATTTTTGAAGGGAAACACTGGGATATCGAAAGAGACGGTATTGTTAGACTACTCCCTTTTCTCAATGCGCGCGTACGAGATATATTTTTATCCCTTCCCTGAGAAGCTTCAGTAGAACACTCTACCCTCAAAGCAGAACTACTGGGTGCCATTAATCTATATCCTGAAGATTATCGAGTCAAATTTAGGCAGGCTAGGATACAGCCCGGACAGACCTACTGGCAGTTTGGGTTTATCCTCAGAAGGCACCTCCAATTTTGATTGTATTCAGCCAAAGTGAGAAATGATTTCGACTCACTCGTCGACTTCATAGTGAAGGAACAACTGTTATGCACGCTGCCTCTAGAATTAAGGGCCTTTGTCAAGGACAGGAGACCCGAGTCCTTTGACGATTGTTTGTCTGAAGCCGATTTACACTCGTCAAACCACCGGTTATATCCGAGAGAGGGAAACAAGAATAAGCCCTCGTCCCCAAAGAAAAATGCGTATCCTCTAAAACCCTAAATAAAGAAGTCCCTTAAGTTTGGAAGGAGCTCAGAACGTTCCCAACCCAGGTTTTTTCCACAACGGGATAACTCTGGGAAACTAACCCAGGTTACTGCTCCTCCTTCGTTAGTAGCATATCCCTGAAACCCTATTACCTGTTATAATTGCGGGTCGCCGGGACATTTGAGTTACTACTGCAAGCAGAATTCTCAGTTTAGAACTACCTCTGCACAACAACTACATAATGTCACAACCACGGTTCGCCAAGAACAAACCTCTGCTCCCACGCCTCATTCGTCCATGGCGAACGCCCTATAACAAGTGAACTTTCTATTTAAGAAAAGCTCCCCGGGAGGATTAAAGTTAGAAACAGGCGCAGTAAATGGTTGCAGAGTCTTAACTTTGGTAAGAGATAGAGGGTGTACTTGTATAATAGTGAGCGAAAAATTGCTTACCCCGTCAGCCCAAATCATAAGAGCTTTGCTATCGTCGTCCGATGCCCACATCCAATTCCAATACTTTAACGGTTTGAGCGAAGTGGTGGCAGCACCGACCAAATTTTGTGCAGCTTTGATAGGGTAGAGCACCCAACTATCTCCAACAATAGTGGCTCAGCCCGTAGTCACGAGGATACAAGCAGCTAATAGAGCCTTGCCTCTGACCACTCTATCTCCTCTGGATCACCCAGAATACGAAACCGCGCAAAAAGAATGTCCGACTCTCAGTCCCCTGTGGGATAAAGCAGCGAGCGGAGAAATTGAGTCAGTGAGCGGAAACAAACAGATAAAGTATGTGACAGAAAACTCACTACTCTTCCGAGCAACGGACGAAGAAATCCCTCAAACGGATAAATGCCTATGCCTCCCCAGATCATACATCCTACGTATATTAAAACTATCCGACGACGGCTTATTGGCTGGACATTTCAGTCATAATAAAACATGGCAAAGGATTTTTAAATACTTCTATTGGCCCGGCACTGATAAGGAAATCACCGCATATTGCCATTTTCCCCCCACATTAGTTCCTTTACAGACAACTCCACTTATTACCGAACTCTTCCTCCGAGTAGCAATCGAATTAGTTGGACCCATTTACCCCCCCCCTTCCCTCGAGCGAAGGACACTCGTATTTATTGACGTTGGTAGACGGCGCCACGTGGTTTCTCGACGCTGTAGCTCTACGAAATATACAGTATTTTGTGTACGGAAGCTCTCATCTTAATCTTTTCGCGGGTAGGTCTTTCTAAGGAAATCCTCTCAGATCAAGGCCGACAGTTCACCGCTGAACTCATGGAATACGTGGCAAGTTACTGCTCATCAAACCTCTTTTCACCACTCCATTTCACCTTTCTGCAAACGGGACGGGCAAAAAATTAAATAGTACGATCAAGACAGCGTTAAGGAAGCTCCATCAGTCTTAACCTTGGGAATGGCATAGATAGCTCTTCGTCGCCCTTTTTGCATGCCGCTAGATTCCGCACCGGATGCTAGGCTTCTCGCCTTTAATCTGGTGTACCCACCTAACATACGGGGAACCATGAGTGTCATTAAAGAACTACTCATTAACTCTCAGTTAGATCAGGAAATTAAATCCTCCTATGTGTACTAGGGTGATGACTTTTTTTACAACCTCATATCCCTGTGTCATAATTTTATGAGCTTTAATTAAAGATTATATAAAATCATATTTCAAGGTGATTTGATAAAAAACCTCACGCACAAAATAATTTTAAAAATTTTATTTGTCAGCTTTTTTGTCCAGTTTTTTAAGTCACTGGCAGCATTTAGAAGATTAAACACAAGCTTATGAGTCACATATATATAACATTATATAGGGTCATCAAACACACACAAACGCACGCTCACAGCATTGGTTGCTTCGGGAAATATTGATTGGAGATGCATCTGTTTTCTAGTGGATTTTCAAGCATTTGAGACCTATTGGGTATTCATTCAGAGCTGCAGATAGTTCATAAAAATCTTTAACACGGAACCAATGGGTGCTCAACTAATGGTCAGCCCATGAGTAAGAAATGAATGAACAGATTTTACGCAGCCGGCTCGGGGTGTTAGTCATTAGAATGAACGCAAGAAGGGCTAGAATGACACGAGAGTTCCATCATGCTTTGCTGATGTTTGGGATCTTTTAAAACTTTACAAAGGCGACCTCATTTATCTCCGTGAAGTGACGGAAGCCACGTGTGAGGTGATAGAGAAACTTCACGTCGTCTCTCCAGCAGCCTGTTTTTTTAATCTCAGTTTTACCGTTGCTAAAGGCTGCTTTCAATTTATCATAATTGCTCATCAAATCCTGCAAAAAGAAGTATTCTATGTTGGGTGATTTAGTCGACCCATGGAGCTCATCGTCCATGACAACGCGAAGAATCTGATCCAGGACATGGTGCTGGCAACTGATAAACTTGGGTTTGGGGTGACCTTTATCTTCGAACATTTGCTGCAGTCGAACAAAGACGCCTGTCTTTTTGCCAGTATTCACGCTTGGTGTGTCGGCGACAAGCATAAAAATTGATCCCCACAGGTCAAACTTATCTAACACACCCTGGAGCCCTTTTGCAATTGTTACAGCTTTCCCATCCTTCAATTTTAGTGCAGCTAACTTTATTTCTTTCGCTTCATTCTTGAGGACCACGACCTGATATTCAAAGTCCTCAATGCGTTTGCCGTCAAAGTTTAAGCTCCACTTTTCCAGATGAAGTGTGCTCACCAAGTGCTTCTTCACCTGAGCAGCTCTCTTTGTAGATAGCCTTGTGGATTGCTGACAGACATGGGATTGGGATTTCAATGCCCCCAACAGAAAGCTGGCGACATGCCTTTGCTGCTCTGTGGGACGCCAGCTTTGAGCTTAAAGTAATGAGTCTTGCTAAGCCTGTGGGTTCTGCTTCCTTTTCCTCGTTGATGCTGCATTCTCATCCTCCCAAGAACTGTCTTCGCTGTTATTGGATGAGTCCGTGCTAGTTTCGGAACAATCAAGTGGTGCTGAGCTGAAAAGTTGGGACACAGTCACTTCATTGCTTTTTTCCGCTTGGATGGGTGGATGGTCTTGGCACTAGCAGGTTTTCCAATGGAATAACCAACCTGGCCTTTGGTGAAAATTTGCTGTTTATAGAGGTTCTCATCTTCTTTGCAAAACCAGTTTCCTTTCATCTTGGTCACGTCAAGCAGTTCATTCAAAGAATTAAAGTTTTGTTTTTTTCTGCAATACTCATAGTCTTTCAGAAGGTTTTCTAGTTTTGCACAAATGGATTAATCAGATACATGCGGGAAGTTCAATGTTTTGCTCCACAAGGCTTTTATCTCCACAACAATTAGGCTGATCCTCTCTCTCTTCGTTTTTTGGCGGTGGATTCAAGAAATTTGAAGCATCCAACGACGTGGTTTTTCAGACGCATGCGACTCCGTTCACTTAAGGATGCTCCATAAACTGCAACGATGCCTCTTTTTGATGGTGCTTGAAACTGGACGAAGTTATTTGTTCAGGTTTTCTTGTTCTTCTCCGTGTTAAATAAAGCTATTCTTGAACGACATATCTTGTACTCAGCAACTAAAATAGAAAATAAGCCTAAATATTAAGTAGGTAATAAATTAAAGAAACCGTTATTGAGCTTTTATATATTTTATTAAACAACAAGCAAATTACAATTGTAAAAAATAATAGAAGGCAGACACTTATAAAATATTATATGCAATTATATTATATAATTAGTGAGAGAGTTAAATGTAGCTTACCAAATATTACCAGGATCTCTTTACAATAAACGCTGGAGAATACACAACAATTATAATAAGGCAATAATAAGATCAACACCGTTAAAAGTAACTATCCGCTATAAACATCTCGCTTATATACCTCACGCGAAATGGCTGAAGAAAATTCTGGAACTCTACAGAAATTGCCTAAGCAATGACGTGATGATTTTCTAGAAAATTCTATACAATTCTATGGTACATCAATTATTGCACAAGTCTGTTTGATGACTTATATATTTAATATAAATATTTTTAACATATATAAAAAGCTGAAATGGCCTATATTACATTTCAAAGTGGCTTGCGCGTGACCTCTTTCAATATTTCAATGGAATAAAAGTAATTTTTGTCATTAATAGGCAAAAGTTCATTCATTTGTGTTACAGGAAATAATTTTGGATAAAAAAGTCAAAAAGTCATCACCCTAATTGGTACTTCCACGAACTACAAGAGCGATTGGAAAAATCCCGGAGTTGGCTCGCGAAAATACAGAATGTAACCTAAAAAAATATCGGACATATTTTGATTTGAGAACCAAGTATTTACTATATTAAAGAGCTCTTAGAGATCGATGCTGAAGCGATCACTGGAAGTACGAACGTACGACCCACTTTATTAATATAAATAAAAATAAATAATAATAATCTCGTCTAGCCCACGACACCGAACTTTGCCAGTTTTTCTTCAGGGACAATCGAGCCTCGCTGACCTGTATTTTGTTGAATATAAAAAATTAAACCGAATAAATGTTCTATTTCCTCTCCTCTTTAAATATTTACAACCATCCTCAGTGTAGTTAAACTCTCTGCCTGGCTTCTAAATTATAATACAAGCAATGTTGATTAAGGTAATTTTGAAAATGAGAATTTCCCCTTTAAGGGCCAATTTCGCGGAAGGCTTAACTCCTTTTTGTTCCAGAAGACCCGTTAAATCCGCTACTGGTGAACCTAAGCATCACTTTGAAGATTTATCCTAATTAAAGATCGAATAAGATGCTGCCGCTTCTAAGCTAACGACACTTATCATGTCCAACATGACTGGCCACCCAGCCGTTCCACTTTGCTAAACACCCTATTTGTGCAGTATGCTAATGGTTCAGGTCCTTGTTGGTTTTGTTTAATGATTGGTAAAATGTGTGAAGATATCCACACATTTGGAATAGAATTATTGAAGATCAAGTTGTTAAAGATATTTTACCTTCGTAATCAATTGTCAGGAAGTTTACCTGGGTATACCTTGTCTAATCTTTGATTATCCTTTCATAGACATATTTTCCTGCTAGGTAAAGTTGGCCCAATTTTCGTTTGAGTCTCTGTCCTGTATAACGCTCTTTTAATTGAGATGCACCTTATTTATTTTCCAAACTTTTTAAAAAACTCAATATTTTAATTTTAAACTGGGCATGCATGTTTGTAATTGTTGCTTATGTTGTTAGATCTTGTAGGTTATGCTTATAGAGTAGTAAGTGCTGATTGGATTCGTCTATTCATTTTTGTCTGTCCCTGTTTGATGGGGAGATTTTTAACAACGTCTTTATGAGTCTTGTTTTTTTTTTCAAGTACTGTAAGAATTTGAAGGCTTGTAATTTTTTGAGTATAGTTGGTCATAAGTTTTGAGTCAGCTAAAGTGCGTTGGAGTGTGGAGTTATTTGCTTCTTAAGCATGATTTTTATGATGATCGCAAAGTTGGCAGAAGATAATAACTATCGGCTGTGTGAGCTGAGTGTGTGATGACGGGAAACGTTGGTAGTTGTAGGTTTTGAAGGTATAAAAGGGTATTTAAGTAAAATAGGGGATTTAAGTGTTGCTCCAATGTTGCAGGTTCTTTTTCTGTGTCTTTTGATTCAAGAAAGGTGGGGTTGTAATTTTATCACCGCAATGGTGTTATTTTGTTGTAGTGGAAGTTGTTCTAAAGCCTATGGTAGAGTGGGCGATTGGAGAGGTCGCACGGTGAGCTGTGTATAAAATAGTGAAGTATATTCTGTTGTGTTAAAGCATTCTTACATATTTTAGTTTACACTAAGACCGGGGAGTGGAGTGTAATCTGCGTAACTTTATGGGTATTGGTAAAGCGGAAATAGGATTTTAGTCGATCTTTTTTGATGTGGGGCGTGTAGTGTGCTACATTTTAAATGGAAAGAAGGAAATTAGAGATTTGTTGAAAAAAAAATTAAGTATAAATATAATATCTTTATTTTTATTATTTTATACTTGAGTAGACCCAATTTTGCTTTATTTAGAGCCATATTTCTTCGTGGCATAGAGTTCCCAAAATGTTTCCAAATTTTGGAAGTTATCTTTCCCCATTCAGCTGGTAACATTTTATATTTTTTCATAGCGCTTATATTTTATGGCACTGAATCATGCGCTCATAAGAAAGTAGTCATGTGAAACGTCATAAATCAATGAAAATCTTAAAGGATACATGGTAAAAATAGGTATAAATAACCATAAAAGAATATTAATTATCCAGAAGGAAATGGCTGCAAGAATAAAAGGAATAAAAATATAAAGATCTATAAATCAACACAAAAAACAATCAAGACCAAACCTAAAATTACTTAAGCTAAATACTGATATAAAAATAAAATTAATATAAAAGATACCCACAATTTAAACCATGATTTATTCCAAATTTTAATGAGTGATAATTACTTAGAAAATGGAATGTGTTTTGATGAAGCCGACATATTTTTCTCACCATCTCTACAAATCTTAGTCAAATTTGCTTTCATACGATTTACTCCGTCTAATTGCATTGTTTATTTTGTCCATACAAACAACAGTGTTCTTCTACCATTGTGGTTTTAGTATGTAGAGAATGCAATGTAAGCAATGCCTTCAAACGACTATCACATTTAAATATATAAAAAAGGTAAACTGACAAAATGCTTAAAGAACCTATGCTTACGGATCCAATGCCTAATACCCCTCACCTGTTTAAATAGTTATGTCCTAAATAATTTATTTTTCTAACTGTTTGATATTTTTACGTTTTTAATCTAAAATATTATAACCTCTCATTATTAAACAAAGAGAATCATTACCCTTTGTTTAAATGAAGATGTTACTGAGCTTTTGCAAATCTTATGCAATCATTTGGTGCAGAAACCAATGAAATCTTAAGTGACTTCTTAAAATATTCAGCAATAACTTGGCTTGGTATCATTCAGCGAGGTTAACAAAGACGCCCACATTCTCATGGCAAAATGTGGAATGTGTACAGCAGAATTGGAACGGATTTAACAAATATTAACACTTTCTTAGAAAGATGAGACCAGGCTTTTGATTAGAGAGTTGCAATAACTCAAACAACTCGCAAAATGCTTAGGATAGATAAAAATCATAAATGAACAAGCATATACCGAATTGGTTCTCGAATAGTTCACTTTGGCGCATATATTGAAAGAACTACTTATAAATACAGTCAAGCTAATAAAAGAATAAAACCCCCTTACAAAAAGGATGAAAAACTATCTTATCTAAAGTCAATTACGCATCATTTAAAATAAAAAATAACAGTTTTATTCTACCCTTTTAAAACTTCTGCTTTTTAACCTTTATAAAATTTGTACTTTTACTCTTAATAAAAATTTCTTTCATTAATCTAATTTTGTACTCTTAATATTTTTGTTAAGGTTAAGCTATTTGTATATAAGTTGCTATACTAAATAATACAAAGGATTTATTTAGGCAATTACTAGACGGTTTGCAATTAGCAATTTTTTCGGCAAGTAATTTTGTCTTTAGGCATTAAGCCTCTAAACCGAGAATATAAGAGTAAAATAGTTTTCAATCCATTTAAATACTAAAACGAAAAGTGCGAGAGCTTAGAAATTAAAAGGAAGAAGCGAAACTCAAAAAACATAATTAAGAAGACAGTCAGAGGCCGGTGGCTTTAAAGTGGCTTCTCTCTTTTGCACCATTTTTTAAAAATAATTAAACACTATATTTTTTTTGCAGGGGGGGGGGGGGAATTCAACTCTCTTTGGAAGTTTTATCACTACGCGGTGCTCAACCTTCCACATTGTTGAAAAATTTGTGACTGACGATCTGCGATCAGCTACTGCTTCTTAAGTAGAAAAAGCAGGAGCGTGCGGCTGGACTTTCGGACTTGTCATAACTTGTCCTAAACACCCCACAAACAGCAATCCCATTTCCTCTGTGCTGCTCAACCGATTCGCAAAACTTATTGACCACCTCTCGTACTCAGTGGTTACAGGCTAACTTTAGTTGAGATCAGAAGGGTTGATCGCTGCCTCAGCGTGCTTGATTTTAAACGGATTTTTTCAAAGGAGGAAAAAAATATTTCCGAAGAAAAATTATTCCGTTTTCTCTTTCTTGTGGTGAGTTGGATTTATTTTATCATTCTCTCGCGCTCATGAGAGATATACTATGTACATTAATATATATATAAATATATATACATATATATATAGATATAGATATATACGTAGGAGGAATATGAAGAAACACGTGATAGTTCCAAACATTTAATTTCCGGACGTTTTGTTCATTAACAATGACCATCTTCAACGAATTTGCCTCTAATACAAATACAAAAAATTTTAATAATTAGATGAGCAAATTGCAAAAATAGGATAAACAATTCAATATTAGTTACAATATGAAAAACAAGACAAGAGTTCGAAACGAAACCAGAAAGAAAAGCAAGCAGTTAAATATAAGTAAATTAACGGATATATTATATTGAGAGAATATAAGTTAAAAAACAGTTGAATGCAAGAGGTAAAGCGATCGATCAATACCAGTTTGACAAAACTCGACAAAGGGAACAAAATATGGGAATGTCATATAGAACTGACATTCCTCTCTCTAAACCTGATTACTACTCTCTAAGACAACACTCTCAAAATCTTAACCACCGGCTCGACCCTGATTCTTTTAGTTTATTATCTTCCGCTTCCTCTTCTCTGGATTTAAAAATTCTAGAATCACTTTTCATTAAAAAAGTAAACCCAGAACTTAATGATTATTCATCATCCCTTAAATATTTTACTATATAGGAAAATAAAGAAAGATAAAACTCCCCAAAATCCCACATGCTTTTACTGTTGGCTAGTCCCAACTATTGTAATCAGTTGATATTTGAAGCTCCAACAAAATAAGGTTGGTTTCTGTCTAAAAGTTTTTGGTTTCACTTTTATTCTTTGGGTTTATTTTATTATTTTGTCCCCTTTGTATCGAAATGATTATATATATATATATATATATATATATATTTCTTTCCTTAGTTTGATGTTAATTATTTTTATTTACTGCTTTACTATTGCTAAAATATATTTTAAACTTTCGTTTATTAGTTTACTAATATTAATTTATCGTTTTAATCACCTTAAACCCCTGTATTCAACTGTTTTTGACCTATATTTTTTTCACCATCATATACTTGTATTTTTAACTTATATTGAACTGTTTGCTTTGCTTTTTGTTTTCCTTTTGGATTCCTGGCTTTTTGGTTTTACTTATCTTTCATTTTTCATTGTTCGCCCTGCCCTTACATTTTTGTAGTGTATTACTTTAAAACAAAATTCTTGTATTCATATTGAGTTTAATTCATGTTTATTATTCATATTTGTTATTCCCATGAAAAATTTTTAATTAAGTTTTAAATTTTCCTTTCTTGTATTCAACTGTTTTTTGACTTATATAAATTCATATCATATGTCCATAAATTTACTTTTAATTAACTGCTTGCATTTCTTTCTGGTTTCGTTTTGATTCCCCTCTTGTTGATTTTGATTATTTTTTATATTGTAACTAATATTAAATTGTTTTCCTATTTTTGCACTTTTGTATATCTAATTATTAAAAGTCTCTTGTATGCGCATAAGGGTTCAATTCGTTGAAGATGGTCAGAGTTAATGACCGAAAGTCGGGAAATTAAATGATTTAGGGCTGAGAGTTAATCCACGATCATTGCAGAGACACGTGGTGGGGGAGGCAATGCGAATGATATTACACTAATAAAGAGTGACAACAGGCTGCATTATGAAGTTATTTCATTGAGTATAATTTTTTTAGAACAAAGTCGAGTTTAAATAAGCCAGGAGAGATATTTATATTAGGCAACATGCCAATTAATGAACACTCGACAATATTTCTTTTTGTGAAATAAGCAGAATGATAAAGAAATCTTGCACAGTTCCAGTCAATGGGTTTGTTCTTTTTGGATAAATGTAAAAATAAAGCGCTGTTTAGTTCACCTCTTCTAATATTATGCTTATGTTGTTAAATTCTAGTAAATAAAGATTTACCATTTTGCCCGAATTAAGGTAAATTGCGTTGAGATGTTGATTGGAGAGGTTGAGGACAGTTTCTGGTCGACTATTCTTGGTCCAACTGCTATTCGATATGAGACGTTGTAGTTTTCAATCCAATTTATCCTCTAAATTCGAAGTTTCTTTAAAGGGTACCAAAGATGGAATCTTAGATCACTCCAGACCAAAGACAAGGAATATTAGAAGTAAAAATATAACGTCATGAATTGACGTTTTTGAACGCAATCGAAGTTTCTTATTATGAGAGTGAAATGCTGCCCTTGTATTTCGATTGAAATTCTCCATTCTTTCTATACCATCTGTTGTGTCTATTGCTCTAAGCTTTGCTTATTTGGAAAAATATTGTGATGTCCTTAGTGATTTAATTTTGACCACCAAGGGTTGTGTTTATCAGTGCTTATCTAGGCCTACCCACTTAAATTATCCTCGCGTTTCCACCGTGCTATATCTAATCTTCAAAAAAATCCCTCTATACATATTACGAAAGCAGAGAAATCCGGTGACGTTGTTATTATGGACAAAGTGAACTATCTTGAAAAAATGAACTTATTATTAGAAGATGAATCTACTTATGTTGTCCTACAAAAAGACCCTACATTAACTACTAACAGTGAATTTCATAAAAATACTCGACCCCTTTTACAAATTTTACCGATTTAATTACTAAATTTAAATCTAGCAACGCTTCTCTTCCATATATGTACGGTTTGGTTAAAACTCACATGCCCAATAATCCTATGCGCCCCATTATAATTTTGTTAGGCTTTGCCTCCTATTCTTTAGCAAAATGGTTGTGAAAAACTTATCCCCGCTTGTGGGGTCCATCTCCCAATCTCATATTAAAAATAGTTGTGAACTTATAGAGAAGCTTAATATAATTCCTTACTCTAATAATTTCATTCTTATAAGCTTCGATGTTTGTTCTTTGTGTACTAAAGTTCCTTTAGACGATCTTCTTCCTCTTCTTTGCGCTAAATTACATAATTTAGATCTTCATTTACCGGCCAATACTTTCCTAAGGCTTAGTCTCTTCGTGCTGTGATTGTAAATTTTCATTTAATGACAAATTGTTTCTTTCAAAAATTTGGTCTTCAGATGGGGGGTTGTTTATCTCCCAACCTTTCTAATTTATATAGAGAATTCTTTGAGACGTTATTTTTGCCACAAATCCTTGATTTTCCTATTGTATGGTACCGTTACATTGATGATATTATATGTCTCTGGCCTTCGTCAAAAGATATTCGTAAATTTATATGTAATCTTAACTAAACAGCGCTTTATTTTTAGAGTTATCCCAAAATAACCACCCCATTGACTGGAACTGTGCGAAATTTCTTTATCATTCCGCTGATTTCGCAAAAGGAAATATTGTCGAGTGTTCATTAATTGGCATGGTGCCTAATAGAAATATCTCCCCTAGCTTATCTAAACTCGACCCTGTTTTATAAAAAACTTTTACTAAATGAAATAACTTCATAATATAGCCTGTTGTCACTCTTTATTAGTGTAATATTATTCGCAATGCCTCTCCCACCACGTGTCTCTGCTATGATCGTGGATTAAATCTTAGCCCTAAATGTTTTCGTTCTAATGATCATCCTTTAAAATGTTTTTGTTTTTCATCCACCATTTTCATCCACCATTTGTTGTGTGTATATCGTGTTTGGGATGTGTATGTCTGTTATTAGTTGCCTAATGATCTTTTTATTGGTATTTCTCTGCCTTGTTATTGTGTTTTTCCATTGGTTTGTACTATGTGATGGGCTTTTCCTTCGTATCTTTTTACCCTATATAAGGTTGACTTCTCCATTGTCATGCCATTCCTTGGAAATGAATTTGAAAATATAGTTCGAATGTGCTTGGATTCATCTTTTTATTTTCCTTTGGGTGAATTTTCATATATATATATATATATATATATATATATATATATATATATATATATATATATATATATATATATATATATATATATATATGGTGGGGACTCAATATCGCGAGGATAAGCCCAGACTCCAGTTCGGTTACACAGGGTCAAGAGCTACGAGACATGTGGGCCGATACTTTAAACCCTCTTCTCCTCTTTTGTACCGCAGGCCCAACCAGCCTCGATATTCCTCGCAAGGAACTTTAGAATCGAGATATGTCGTAGCCCGTTTGTATACACAAAGGTGGGTATTAGAGCCATTCGAATAAAAATCTATAAACTGGCCCACTGTCCCCTCCTATGGTTTAGACATAGTTTCGCCAGACAGACGAAATTGCATTTTCTCCGACGAAAACCAGAAGAGACCTTTAAGGTTAGGAGAGACCACTCTTAAAAGGGATACCCCTAGGTGAGAGGCTTAAACCTAGTCACTCATCCCCACCTCCTCCACCCTATGGGATAGGTGAGGTATATATACGGCGATCTGGAGAAAAGGAGGAGATCGAGTTCGACATCAAGAAGACGAAGACTAGCTTCATGCCCGGAATTAAAGTGGAACCAAGCAGGAATTAAAAATAAATTCATCCCGAAGCTGTTTCTGTTGGTCACTTTGAAGAGTAGACCATAGGTATAAACAATCACTCTGATACATCTCTCGTCAGAGAAACCCTCTATCTCAGTTTTCCAATAAACCCAAAGATATCCCTCACCATTGAGGAATACCCCAAAAGTGAAGTATCCCTCATAAAAGGATTCACCTGTTGGTCAATGCTCATCATCAAGAAAACCCCAAAAGAGTATCCCGAAGATTGGAATAAACATACCTCTACGGTCCGGTAGCTTAAATCGTCAGATTAAGATACATCGCCAAGCGACATCCTTCTCTCACCTCAGAAACAATGAGCGTCAGAGTAAGTGAAAACCTTCCTTGCCCCGAGCCGACTCATCTCCATCGAATTTAACTCAGCCAGACGAACAGCTAAGTCCGATCTCATCTTCCGTCTACGATACTTTATCCCCAAAATCCTCACCCCACCTCAACTTCCTCTGCAGCGATACGAGATCAACTGTCAAGGTAATTACTTGCCTGAACTCACTTCTTTAAGGTATCACGATTCCTATTTAATTATGTGTTTCAATTAACGTTCAGTACTAAAGTGAATTTGTGAGTCAACCATCGCGTAATCTTCATTGGTAGGTAGAGGTAATGTGCATTTTGCCCGCCTTATTATACCCAATATAGCTTTAAAGTTTATAGTTCATTTTTTTTTTAATTTAAAGTATATTTTTGCTCGAGTTGTTTAACTAATTCTCGAAACGCTGCACATGGCAATAGATATCCTCCCTGGTTAAAGAATCAAATCAAAATATTAAAAAAATAGAATTATCGCACTCTTAGAAAGAAAAAACGAACGGAGTTTTTATGTAAGGAATAAACGTACGTACATACTTAACCTTATACTACGATAGTATATATATATATATATATATATATATATATATATATATATATATATATATATATATTTCCATATACCACGTAAGGAAAAGGAAAGATTGATTGGATTTAGTACGTTCGTTATCTTGACATCTAAAAATTCAAAATGGCTTACAATGTTATAACAACTTAATATAAGTGTAATATTTAAATACAATTATATATTAAGAAAACGCATGTCAAAGAACGATAATAATGTAATATATAGTACAACCTGTTTAGATTGAAATTTATTTATGGAGGTCAAACTTCTAAAAATATATCTGTAAGGTCTAAGCAACATCAAAATTCAGTATCTAAGAGATATCCCAGGCTTAAAATGGGTATCCAGATTAATTGGTCAAAAGCTGATACAAATTAGCATGTAAATCATTTTGTTAGCAGAAATATCTTTAAATCTTTCCTAATCTCCAGCACAAAAGAGTGAAATGTAAATATTCGCACCGGTTTGTTTTCCTTAGATCCAGTGGTATCTTTTTTGCTCAAATTAACTTATCAGAGGTCATAAAAAATCTGACCTTATCGGCAAAACATTGATTTATATATATACGGTGTTTGTCTATTTTGTAAGCAATGTGAGTTTGAAAATGTTAAAAAAATGAAAGTACTAACTCCAATCAATCTTTCCTTTTCTTTACGTGGTATCGCAAATATTTATACTTACCACGTGTTACCTCTCGCGATTTTCACCCATATATAGTATATATAAATATATATATATATATATTTATATATATATATATATATATATATATATATATATATATATATATATATCCAAGTTAACATTTCGTCAAATGGTTCCAAATTTTACTATGTATTTTTCTTCTGGCAAACACAAATGAAGAAAATTTTCTTTTTGTAACTTATTCGAATTTGGTTACTCAAAGAAGAGTTGTTAAATAAGATTTTATTTTCACAAATACAAATAAATATAAAAAGTAAGGGAGAGTGATAGTTAACCTTTTGAGGGTTTTTAATGTTAGAATAAAAAATGTGCAAACATAGTTCTGTATATTGAGGGCCTATCAAGGAATGAGCAAGAATCAGTCACGATTGATTAAGTTCAAGATTGATTCTTATACGACTGTTGTTCCTGATCTATGTTAATAACTGTCGTAAAATGACCCTTGGTTTTGATTACTATACTCTTTGACACCCTTTTAGCAGTGTTAAGCTTTAAGGGGCGTGAGTTACTTCTATGATGAAGTAGGCTTTGTTCTAAGAGTGCTAATTCAGTAGTTTTGTTCTTAAGGGAGAGTTATTTTTAAACACATAAAGATAAGAGGAAACACCAGAATCTACCAAAATATACATGTATTTTAAATGAAACACTTAACTATTAAAAATCAACAGTTAACACATTTCTATCTTTGGCATCAAAGATCTTTCAATGACAAAAAATAAACAAATAGGCTTCCCGTAAACATACCAATTGCCGATTAGTATTTTTTTATTGCGACTCTATTTGATTAGCGTTAAACATTAAATTAACGTCCTCTCGTCTACAAACACATATGACCTAGGTTCAAGAACAATGGTTTCTACTCTCCTTTAAAACGTGGGACCTACTAAACTTCTACTATCGCAATAAAAATATAAATGTTATTTTTAACTTACAGGTAGGTATTAGAGATTGCTGGATGTCGCTGGAGGACTAATCTCTCACTTTGAAGTGTTGTGGCCGCTGGTTGAATTTTCGTCGAGGAGGGATTGCTTGTCGCCTGTGAAGAGGGCTGATTCTTCAACGTAATTAAAGAACGGGAGCTCGTTGGGGCTGCGTTCTTCTCCTCTCACTCTTACGGAGCTTGAGATGTGAGAGTCGCTCGAGTGTGAGCGGCTTTGCTTTTCTTCAGTCAGACTTCTTTGCAGACTGAAAAGGCTTCTTTGGTATGGTACGAATATAAAGCTTGACTATTTAAGTTAATACGGCCCTGAAAGGGAGAGGATCGATTTTCTCAATCAAATCCTATCGTTTCTCAAGGAAATAGTCTTGTATGGCTGAAGGATCGATCTTCACGAACTAACCCTTCTTCTGGCATATCGACTTCTAATCTTCTTGTCTGGCTGAAAGATCAATCTTCACGAACTAATCTTTCTTCTGGCGAATCGACTTCTAATAATCTTCTTGTCTGGCCGATGGATCGATCTTAACGAACTAATCCTACTCTGGCGTATCGACTTCTAAACATCATCTTCTTTTTTTTTGCGGGGCTTATTTATAGGCGGATTGCCGCCCCATCTAAAGGGAAAAGTGACCAGGCCACAGAGGCAAAGGGGGGGGGGAGACGAATGGTGATTTAGCATCTGGGGAGAGCGAGAATTCCTGAGGTGGCACTGGGGTGTCCAAGTCAGCTCGCAAATTAGAGGCTCGCAACCGCACCGCTACTTGGCGTGCCTTCTGACTTGCACCGCTTTTTTTTCCATAACCACGGGTTTATGGGTCTCGTAGGTAATTGGATCGTTAAAGCGTCGTTTAAGGACCTTAGGTGGTCGCCTTAAAACAGATGTTAGCTCCAACGGCCCACAGCGGTGGGGAGATCACACATGGTAAGCATTTTCGCCGGCTACCTTTGCCACGCTTCTCCTCATGAGGGATGGGGGGCTTTAATGTACCTATACTCCTCCAGGATGCTTAATGTAGCCATTTCTCCACATTTACCTCCCTCCTTAAGAAATTAACGGGAGGGGGAAGGGTTCCAATCCGACGCTTACAATAATATACATGGGTAACTTACGGAACATTATATTATACAATAAATTATAGTTCACTCGAGAATGCCTCTATAACATTTCACCTGACCTTACATTAATTCTTATATTACTGTGCCAACTTAGGATTTTCTTACCTACCACTAGGTGGTTACTCGCCCCTACTTACTTAAAATTCTACTGATTTACACTTAACTTTGCTATAATACAATAGTTGGGCTGCTCCTTAATCGTCGACAGGTTTTCGACTTAACGAGTCGGCCATACAACTGTTGGACCCTTTTTTTATAATGAATGGAGTACTGGTACTCCATCAAGAGTAAACTCCATCTCAGGAGTCTTCCATTCTTACTCTGATTTTTACTTAAGTATGACAACGGTTTATGGTTGCATTACAACTTAAACTCGCGCCCTATTAGATAATATTTTAATTTACCTATGGACCATATTATGGCCAAAGCTTCGATTTCGATAGTAGCGTAGGCTTTTTCTCTACTCAACAGTTTCCTACTGACATAAGCTATGGGATAGGCTGTTTCATTATCTTCGTATTAAAGCAATACTCCTCCTAACCCGTGTTGACTAGCGTCCGTGCGAAGACCGAAGATCTTGTTGTGATTTGTTAAGCGAAGAATGGGCGCAGTTACGAGTTTTCCTTTTAGAACCTCAAACTGAGTTTTAACAAATCATTCAGTGGGGCCGGAATGGAAGCGAAGTGTGGTACAAAAGGCCTATAGAACGAGGCCGCTCCCATAAACGATCTGAGTCGTTTCTTTGTTTTCGGCCGGGGCATCTTGACTATGGCGTCCACTTTTTCTTGCTGGGTAGTCAAGTGTTTTTGTCCTATTTTGAATCCTAGGTAGTTAATAGATTCGTAGTCAAAATAACACTTGGTCGGCCCGGCGGTTAGACCTTGCTCCTTCAATTTCTCTAGCAATGAGCGTAAGGCGTGTAAGTGTGACTCCCATGTACGGGTAGTTACGTACACGTTGTCGAAGGAAAACGACACGTCACTTAGTCCAGCGATAATTCGCCTTATCATCCTACTATAATTGCTACCGGCTGTAAGTAGTCCGAAGGGTAGCCTGGTAAACTGTAACAGACCTCTCTCGGTCGCAAAAGCCGTCAGTTTTTTGGACTCCTTAGCGAGAGGTATTTGATAGTACGCTTTACACAAATCCAATTCGGTGATGAATTTAGCGTCTTCAAATTAATAGAGATTTTGATCTTTTAGTGGGATGGGCTCGGCGTCGAAAACGGTTACTGAATTCAATTTTCGGAAGTCCTCGCACATCCAAAATGATTGATCAGGTTTCTTAACCATTACTATGGGGGAGCAATAATCGGACTCCGATGGCTCTAAAATTCCCAATTTTAGTAAATTCCGGACTTCCTTATTGAAGGCTTCACGTAGGTGGATCGGTAAAGGATATGGTTTGCTTCGAACCAGTCATTAGTTTTTAGTTTTATTTCATGGATAAAATCCTTGGCACATCGGGGGTTTTCAGAAATGACTTCTGGGAATTCCATGAGCAAGTTCAACATTTCCGATTTTTGTTGAATCTCTAAATCCACCCGAGGGTCTTCCGGGGTAGGTGAGAGCGAGGGAAGTTCGTATTCCTCGTCTTGTTCCACACACACGGTGTGTATGACTTGCAGGGGCGTACCCAGGTAAACGGCATCCATCGGTTCTTCTTCGTCTAGAAGGGTAATATTCTTTATGCACGCGCGGCGGTGATATTTTTTCAGCATGTTTATGTGATAGGTTCTTCGCCCTGTTGGGGTATCTATCAAGTAATCGACTGGACCCCGTGCCTCGATTACTTCAAACGGTCCCTTCCACTGGGCCCATAACTTATTATTTTCGGTCGGAAGTAATAATAAGACTTCATCTCCTGCCTTTAATTTTCGAGCCTTTGCTTTCATATCGAAGTAGTCCCGGTATTTGGCTAAATTTTTCTCGGCGTTCTCTCAAGCTAAGCCAGAGCAGTATTCTAGGCGCTCGTGCATATCCATCACGTAGGCGTAAGACGATTTGATTTCTTGGTCGCGCTTCGCGTTGGAAAGTAATTCCTTAAGAATACTCATAGGACCTCGCACATTTCTCCCGTATAATAGCTCAAAGGGCGAGAATCCCAACGTCCGATGAGTTATTTCTCGGCAGGCGAAAAGGGCTGCAGGCAGGTATTTGTGCCACTGTGTAGAATTGTTTTGACAAAACTTCTTCAATATATTTTTGAGAGTCCCGTTTAATTTCCTGCAGATTCCGTTAGCGGATAGATGAAATGGACTCGTAAAAATTAGCTTGACTAACAGTAGTTTATTAAAATACTCCATCAATTCTGAAGGGAATTGGCGCCCTCTATCCGAAAGAATTTCTTTAAAGAGCCTACTCGTGCAAATATTAAAATTAATGCTTCCGCGCAGGAAATAGTGTCAATCTTACGTAGTGGCACGGCATCTGGGAGCCGGGTGGCACAATCCACTAGGGTGAGGATGTAGGAGTGTCCTCCACTTGAAGGGGGGTGAATTGGTCCCACCAAATCAATAGCCACTCGAAAGAATGGTTCGGTTATAACGGGTCCCTTTTGTTAGGGTGCGGGAGGTACTCGTCCTCTGGAGGGATCCTTCTGACACACGTCGCATGATCGGCAATAGGCCACAATTTCTCTGGCGGCCTGGGGCCAATAAAAGTGTCGGAATATCTGCTGCGCCGTTTTGTTGTGCCAAAGTGTCCGGCTAATATTCCATCATGCGGGGTATTCAAAATTCTTAGCGTGTATTCTTGAGGTACACACAGTGCTTTCTTGTTCTCCTTATCCTCCTCGCTGATAGTACGGTAGAGAAGTGAGTCTTCTACGATATATTGGATAGGCTTCTTTCCCTTCACTTGGAGAGTTTCACCTTTAATAGCGTTCTCCCATAGAGGTTTAAGAGTAGGGCATTCCTTTTAAGCACTGGCGAAGGAAGTCAATTTAAACCCATTGTCTTCGAGGATAATCCACGGGGTCAACTTAGCAGGTTGCTCTTTCCTCTGGGCTTTTTGTGCCCGGGTGACTACTTGTTGGGCCACTTCTTGGTGGGGAATTAGGGAGTTTTGTCCGATTCGTACTGCGCAGAACTTAATCGGGGCTACTACCACGTCCATCCACCCGGTGAAATATGTGCATTGTATATGACATCTCACGACGGTAAAATCGATTGTCACGTCCTAAAAAGTCGTGGATGATTGCTAATTTCTTATGGTTAGGGTTTACTGGGGGCAGCAACTTGTCGGATACCACTATGCACGTACATCCGGTATCTCTGACTAAAGTGGATACTTGGCACCCATTAACAGTGACCTCTTCAAATTGTAGGCCACCTGGCGAACTTTTGTTGAATAGAAAGTTTACCTGTTGCTGGGGTCCTTTGGATGTTGGCGCGGGGACGTAGGACGAATCAGCTTGTCCTGCTGGGATCGCGGCAGTCAGGTTTTGAACCTGTTGTCTCGAGGTCTCTCTCAGTCGGGAGTTCTGTAAGCACTGGAAACTCAGGTGACCTATTATCCCGCAGGTATAACAAGTGACGGGCTTCCTGGGATACGTGCCGGTATTAGGATATGATCCTTGTGGAATCCTAACTTCTTTTTTATTTTTTTCTCCTCCAAAATTTGGTTTATAAGTTCCTTTTGCTGCTGAAAACTTAAAGGGCTTTTTCTGTAAGTTCCTGGATGGTGGCCCCTTTTTCTTTGGGGAGGGAGCCTTCTCTTTCCTGTACTTCCTCGGATATAAACGATGATTTACCGCGTGGAGGTCAGCCTCGTCCAGACACTCGTTAAAGGTAGAAGCTTTTCGGTCCTTAACGAATGCACGGATTTCCTGGGGTAGTGTACTTAGTAACTGATCTGTAAGCATGAAGTCGACGACTAGAGCGACTTCGTTCTCTACCGCTTCTGACTCCATCCGAAACTGTGGGCTTCGACGAAGCTCAAAGCCAAAATGTTTGTATGTTTGTCCAGGTCTTATACGAGCCTGCCTGAACTTCGTCCTATATTCTTCCGGGTTAAGGTTTGTTGCTGAGAGAAGTTCGGCTTTTTAGTGGAATAGTCCATAGTCGCTTCTGAGGGTAAAGATACGAATATCTCTCTCATTCTACGATAGAGTAGCGGTAACAGTCTGGCGAACCCATCTTCTTCTAGGTCCCAATTATTGACTTCAAATATTTTCTCAAAATGGGAGAGATATGAGCATAAATCTTCTGCGTCCTTGTACTCCGGGAGTTTTATGCTGGCCGCTGGTGACACTCCTGTTCTGGATGACACTAACTGCACCTCAAACTGGTCTTTACTAAGAGCTCTTTCGTGGGCTCTTATCTTCTCTCTTTCATCAGCTTCCATTTTCGTCTTTTCTCTTCTTTCTTCTCTTTCGTTTCTCTCTTTCTCCTGAATAAACGAGCTCAGATCGGCTCCTTCCAGTCCTAGGCTTTGACCTTGCTTCCGATAAAGGTCAAACAATGCCATCGTGCTTAAGTCAGTCATCTACCTTGTTTTTAATCAACCCTGACCTACTCCACCACCGAAACTTACCACTTGGCCTAACAATAACCTTTAGATTGTATTCACCTCTAACTTTACCAATTTTCCACTCGTCAAATATTCTATGATTCTTGGTGTTCCTTTTATGTGTTAGCTCTTTCCTAAATAGACACTGCTGGGTTAATTCTAATATAAAACCTATAGACCTGACACCATTTTTATAATATGTCGTAAAATGACCCTTGGTTTTGATCACTATACTCTTTGAAACCCTTTTAGTAATGGTAAACTTTAAGGGGCGTGAGTTACTTCTATGATGAAGTAGGCTTTGTTCTAAGAGTGCTAATTCAGTAGTTTTGTTCTTAAGGAAGAGCTATTTTTAAACACATAAGGATAAGAGGAAACACCAGAATCTACCAAAATATACATGCATTTTAAATGAAACACTTAACTATAAAAAATCAACAGTTAACACATTTCTATCTTTGGCATCAAAGATCGTTTAATGACAAAATATAAACAAATAGGCTTCCCGTAAACATACCAATTGCCGATTAGTATTTTTTTATTGCGACTCTATTTGATTAGCGTTAAACATTAAATCAACGTACCCTCGTCTACAAACACATATGACCTAGGTTCAAGAACAATGGATTCTACTCTCCTAAAAAACGTGGGACCTACTAAACTTCTACTATCGCAATAAAAATATAAATGTTATTTTTAACTTACAGGTAGGTATTAGGAATTGCCGGATGTCGCTGGAGCACTTATCTCTCGCTTTGAAGTGTTGTGGCCGCTGGTTGAATTTTCGTCGAGGAGGGATTGCTTGTCGCCTGTGACGGGGGCTGATTCTTCAACGTAATTAAAGAACGGGAGCTCGTTGGCGCTGGGTTCTTCTCCTTTCACTCTTACGGAGCTTGAGATGTGAGAGTCACTCCAGTGTGAGCGGCTTTGCTTTTCTTCAGTCAGACTTCTTTGCAGACTGAAAAGGCTTCTTTGGTATGGCACCGATATAAAGCTTGACTATTTAGGTTAATACGGCCCTGAAAGGGGAGATCGATTTTCTCAATCTGATCCTATCGTTTCTCACGGAAATAGTCTTGTATGGCTGAAGGATCGATCTTCACGAACTAACCCATCTTCTGGCATATCGACTTCTGATCTTCTTGTCTGGCTGAAAGATCGATCTTCACGAACTAATCTTTCTTCTGGCGAATCGACTTCTAATAATCTTCTTGTCTGGTCGATGGATCGATCTTCACGAACTAATCCTACTCTGGCGTATCGACTTCTGATCATCATCTTCTCTTTCTTTGCGGAGCTTATTTATAGGTGGATTGCCGCCCCATCTAAAGGGGGAAGTGACCAGGCGACAGAGGCAAAGGGGGGGGGGGGCGAATGGTGATTTAGCATCTGGGGAGAGCGAGAATTCCTGAGGTGGCACTGGGGTGCCCAAGTCAGCTCGCAAATTAGAGGCTCGCAACCGTACCGCTACTTGGCGTGCCTTCTGACTCGCACCGCTTTTTTTTCAATAACCACGGGTTTATGGGTCTCGTAGGTAATTGGATCGTTAGAGCGTCGTTTAAGGACCTTAGGTGGTCGCCTTAAAACAGATGTTAGCTCCAACGGCCCACAGCGGCGGGGAGATCACACATGGTAAGCATTTTCGCCAGCTACCTTTGCCACGCTTCTCCTCATGAGGATGCTAAAAGTAGCCATTTTCTCTACAATAACCTTATAATTATTTTCCTTCCCAAAAAATAAAAAATATGCTGCTGGTAAAATAGGCGTAATAGAATTAAATGTCGATGCAATTGAGAAAATTTACAAAACGAAAAAGAAAGTGTACGGCAAAGAGCTGAGAAGTGCCTTATGAGATTTAGGGTAGATACTCGTATTTGCAAAGAGATGCAACGAATGCACCAATGTCCTTATCACTTCAACAGAATAGGCCATCATAATCTAAGCAAAGTTAGTATCGAAAAAGATTTAGGTGTTTTAATTTCTAGTGCCTTAAAAATTCTTTGGAATCCAGGGTGGCATCTAAAAAGCAAATATTTCTATGGTAGATCGCTATAATTTTTTAGATTTGATCAGATGAGATTATTTTTTTGTTATATAAGGCGCTCAATTAATGTCATTTAAAATGCTCAGCTAAAGTTTCTTTTATTCTTATGAAAATGAAAGGACCATACCCCTAGGATGTTTCAGTTTAGGGCTATTTGGTCATCCCGTAAGTCATTGACATTTGTTTTTGCTTACTAATAATAATAATAATCCAAGAAGGGAACCATTTTAGTGGCACTTTAAAGGAGATGAAAACTGTTCTGTACTATAATATTCAACATTATAGACTAATAAGAAGTTTTGTAAAAAAAATAAAAACTCCTGCCGAAAGAGGGGTCAAGTTTCTCTCTTGCTTTCAGAGATATGAATGCATAAATCCAATTTGACCACGGTTAGATAAATCAAACAATCACAAAATAAGTTTTTTGTGGTCAATTGGACCGTTTAGACGAGGCAATTTAAGATAAAGGGGAAGTATTAATAAAAAAAGAAGAGTGTTTTTCAGGAAGAGTCCCGCGACATCATATAGCAACAGCTTAGTAACTCAGATGGGAGCTAATGAGTCATCCTCCTTACCTCAACCAGATGATGGAAACTTGCAGGAAAACTGGTTGAAGTTTTATGAAATTAACTTATTTACTAAGTATATAAATAACCAGAAATATTTGTTTAATTTCTCTTTATAAAATAATGATAATATAAAAATGCCTTATTACTTATGCGATACCTGAATAAAAAATTAACCCTTTAAATAAATCAAATCAATAAAATGTCAGACCTGAATATCCCTTCTTTACAAGATCGTTTTTACACAAATAATCTTTTTTTATAATAGTAAACAACTGTAATAATATCCAGTGTGAGTTTTTTGTGTTAGAAATTCGAGCAAAAAGAAGAAATAATGCATTGTGTCGAGTATAAACAGATATGAAACTGTAATTAGAATAATTTCTTCTCCTTTAGGATTACTCAAATGTGGAATAACATATGATTCACAACTGTTTGAAAGCTCGTCAATGAGTAGAATCGATATATATGGTTTGAGCATTTTAACATTAAATATTCAAAATTTGTTCAACTGATACTCGATTTCTACATTATTACTTCTCGCTCATTTTTCTTATGGAAGGGGCTCGGATAGAATCTAGTGTTATTGCTAACGTCTGGTTCCTCAATGATTGGTATTGAATTAAGGCCATTTTTGTACTGTAAATAAGTCAATTGTGAGTGAAAATTTGTTAATGGCCTTTGTGGTAATAACTCTAAAAAGGAAAGCAGTAATTCAGTATGTAGGGAAATCGATATCCACCATAATAACAGATGCCTCGTTCGGGCGTCCTCACGTTAGGAGATGTAACCCGAATACTTAATCCCCCTCTCTCCCCTCGACTCGCTGGCCACCGGACGTCTCCTCCAACCACGAGAAGTACGAATCAACAGATTTCTATGCCAGCGAGCATAACAATACGAAAGGGAGAAGACCAGGTGCAATAACTGTGTTTAAATAGGCAGTATTTTCCCTAAGATTTGGGATCGAGTTTCGCATAATAGAAGAAATTATAGGAGCTTCGACCAAAAGCCAGAAAATGCCTTTAGGACTAAGTGAAAGACGCTCGGAGAAGCGTCGTTAGAGGAGAGAGCCTTAATACAGAAGGTTCTCTTCCCCCATTCACCTACCCCCAGTGGGTCGGCGAATTATATATGCGGATAACTGGAGAAAAACAGGGAGCTCGAGTTAGATATCGACACAACGAACTCCTTCGTTAGCACGGCACTCAAAGAATGGAACAGAGAAGAAGCTCATACTGAGCCAGTTCCTTGAGGTCACACCGAAGAGTAGATAGATTCTTGTATCAAGAATCACTCTCATACATCTTTCGTCAAGAAACCTTCTCTCTCGTCTTTCAATAAATACCCAAGATAGTCCTCGCCATTGAGGACTACTCAAAGTGAAATTCCTCAAACCCCCACATTCGTTAAAGGAATCACTTTTTGCTCATCGCTCGTCAGTGCAAACATCTCAAGATTAACCCGAAGATTGGAAAAAGCATACCTTCACGGCCCCGTTGATTAAATCATCTGAATAAGACAACGTGCTTAGCGCAATCGGTCACTCTTACCGAAATCACCTTTGCTCAAAGTCCGTCTCCTCACCAGACAAACGGCTGGGCGTCTACAAACACGCCCACGCAATCCATTTCTTCCTCTACATAAGATCCAAGGCCAAAATCATTCTTCATCCGGATTCAGGTGTGGGTTTATTTCAAGGTAAAGAAATTCAATTATTTTTGTGTGTCAATAAACGTTCAATATTGAAGTGAGCTTGGGGGGTCAACCATTACTTTATATTTATTTGGTTTAAATTAGTAATTCTAACATAGACTCGTTTATTTATAGATGTATAGGTTGTTTTTATTATTTCACTTTTTTATGTTGTAATTAAAAATATATTTTGGTTAGAATTATTTAATTCAATCCTCGAAACGCTGCACATGGCAATAGAAATCCTCAAAGATTAAATAACATTAAATAATATAACACTCTTAGATAAAACGTAATAAAGGAGTTATTGAAGTATCTGACAAACCTACGTACACCAATTCGGACCTTACAATACTGCGACACGGTAAAATATGTCGAATGTAAAGCACAACAGAATAATAGACTAAATCACTCAGAAAGGTTTGTATTAAAATCCAAATGAGGAAAGTTTAAAAGAAACCTTATATACAAGATAATTGTAATGGAAGTGTTAATGTTAAAAAAATAATGAAAAAGGATCATATGCAATTAACGATTTAAGGGAACGGTAGGGTACTTAGTATTAGACGGAAAATGCCGTCCAAAAATAATCCAAGATGTTGGCAATAAAAGGAGAAACTAAAATCATATTCATTATTTTTATATATCAAGGTTTTATTTTGGGAAAATAGTGAGCTGCTTCCCACTGGAAAAATAAGAGAAGAGAGGAAGAATACCGGGGAATACCGATACCTCAAATAAACTTTGGATCATCAGAGGTGGGTTAGAGTCCTAGCCATAATTATTGCCACTTTTTTCCCTTGGCGCTATTTCTGCCATCTCAATATGGATTGCCTTCATTTTGCTGTCCTTTTCTCTATTTGATCCTTGTGTTTTTCCAATGTCCCTTTCTCTTGGCTTTAAAAACTGTTGTTTCTTGCCTCATTGCTCATTAATGTTAAATTTCTCTTTCCCTTGTACTATATATATATATATATATATATATATATATATATATATATATATAAAGAGAGAGAGAGAGAAATGGCTACATTAAGCATCCAGAAGAAGGATATGTACATTAAAGCCCCCTCCCCCTTTGTGGAGAAGCCGTAACAGCGTGGGAACGGTAGCCGGCGAATAACAGTAACTGCCTACCCTGTTTGATTTCCACGCCGCTTTGGGCAGTTGGAGCTAACATCTGTTTTAGGGCGACCACATAAGGCCCTTAAACGACGCTCTAACGAACCAGTTACCTACGAGACCCATAAAGCCGTGGTTATGTCACAAAAAAGCGGTGCTAGTCAAAAGGCACGCCAAGTAGTGGTGCGGTTAGAAGTTTCTCTAATTAGCAAGCTGATTTGGGCACCCCAGTGCCAACCTCTGCACTTCTCGCTCTCACCAGATGCGAACTCATCATTCGCGCTTCCCTCTGTGGCCTGGTCCCTTTCCCCTTAGATGGGGCGGTAATCTGCTTATAAATAAGCCCTGAAAAGAAAGAGATGAGATTAAAATTCGATAAGAGAGAAGAAGGTTTAGTTCTTGAAGATCGATCCTTCTGCCATACAAGACGATTTCCGTGAGAAACGATAGGATCAGATTGAGAAAATCGATCCCCCCTTCCCAGGCCGAATTAACATAAGTAGTCATGCTTAGTATCGGTGCCATACCGAAGAAAACTTAACAGACTTAGAAGAAGTCTGACTGGAGAAAAGCAAAGCCGCTCACACTCGAGTGACTCTCACATCTCAAGCTCCGTAAAAGTGAGAGGAGAAGAACCCAGTCCCAACGAGGTTCCGTTCTTTAATTACCGTAAAAATCTCACCTAATACCCCAAAAGCTAGTCAAACACTCTACGTTGAAGAATCAGACACCAAGAGGCGTCAAGATCACTCCCAAGAGGAATCTTGGAGCAAAGAGCACCCTAACTCTCGCCGTCTTGTTAATTTAACCAGAGGGGGGTCTGCAATAAGAAGTGACATCGTCTCATCTCTTCCCCGCCAAACCACCTCTACGAAATTCAAGGATCGGTCACGACAACACTCCAAAGCGAGAGATCAGCCCTCCAGCGACATCAGGCAATCCCTGATCCCTTTAGTCATGTAAATTAGAAAGAACATTTATATTCATATTGCGATAGTATGTATTTAGTATTTCTCACGTTTAAAGGGAAGTAGAAACTATTGTTCGTGAACCTCGGTCATATTTGCTAGTAGACGAGAGTAATTTAATTCAATGTTTAACGCTAAGAAAAAGGGGTCGAGATAAAAATACTAATCGAAAATTGGTGTATTTACGTGTAGCCTATTTGTTTATTTTTGTCATCGTCGTCTTTGTGATAGGCCTAGATGCCAACTGGAATAGTCGAGTTTAGCATTAGGACAAGGATAGAAATGTGATACCTGTTTGTTTGTCATAGTTAAGTGCTACATTTAAAATATATGTTTATTTTGGTATAATACTTGTATGTTTCCTCTTATCCATAAGTGTTGAAGTAGCTCTTCATTAAGAACAAAACCACAAAATTAGCACTCTTAGATCAAAGCCTACTTCATCAAAGAAGTACCTCACGTACAACAAAGCATACCGCGACAAAAAGTGGTGTCAAGAGTGGAGTGATAAAAAAGTGGCATTCTGCTACAATATATATATATATATATATATATATTAATATCTACTTATCTCTCCCTCTCTCTCTCTTTCTCTCTCTCTCTCTCTCTCTCTCTCTCTCTCTCTCTCTTTATATATATATAGATATATATATATATATATATATATATATATATATATATATATATATAGTAAGAGAGTAGAAATCTAAAATGATTCAATTGCAAAGATTCCTTTAAATTAAAAATCAATCGCCAGTTTGAAGAAAGAAAATGATCTAAAAAATTGATTTATGAAACTCTTCTTCTTCCTCACTGAATGGTCGATTCCAAATCCAATATCAAAGATAAAGGAAGATTTCGAGGCTCTCTGCCCATATCAGAATAGTATATATTTCATTGCCTCATTAAGACAAAGACCAATTCCATTGGCAAAATTTCTAAATATTATTCATATACTTTTCTCCAGCTCACAAGAATTTAGTTCTATCACGATGTGATGAATATTTAAGAGGAAACAAGTGAAATTTACTAATTAAATACCTACTGTAAAATACTAGGGGAGTTCCTTTCAAAGTGCAATTAGTGGACTTTGGTACTCATTCAAAGAGATGTTCCTTCATCTACAATCTCTCATTATCAGACTCTCTAAGATCCAATTCCATTTGTTGAATTGTAATCATAAACCTTATGTTTCCTTGCTTGAAAACTGTAAATTTCTCGTCACCGCTTGTTTATCTATTTCATAAGCAGGGTGTTTGGGCAAAATTTTATAATAAAAAATGTTTCCTTTTTTTCAGAAATACTTTGACGTATTGATTAATAGCTAGCGGGTTTGGAAAGTAGCACTTTAGTAAAGAAAGACTTACTTGATACGGAAGACTGAAAGCGAGCTGAATAATGGAAAAGATTTCCCTATATCACAAAGATTCGCACTGTCGCACTGGTATCCAAATTCGGACGTTATGGCTGATGTTTAAAGTTCTATGAACCATAAAAGGCTTTATGACGTAATATGTACAATTGTAAAGAAGTCTCTTATAGAAAACAAGCTCCTGATCAATCCTTAGAATCTTTTAAATAGGAAAAAATCAGGGTATATTCAAACGTAAAGAACTACTCTAAGAAACACTTTCACAGCAACTGTGATAGCGTTTAGGTGTGGCTTCATTCAGACTCACCTCATGCTTCACAACAAGTTTGCGCAAGATATTTGACACACATCAGATGGCTATGTTGAGTCCTGGGAGAATGTGGTAAAACTTTCCTGCTGGAGTTGGATGCTGGAGGCTGGACAAACATACGAAAGGAGGAAGAAGTAGAGAATTTCTACCAATTAAACAGGGTCATTTTCTGTTATTCTAATTCTCATGATTTAATCGCACAGATTACTGTGTGGGGCATGATTGAGTAAGAGACCAAGTACTGTGGCTGCAACATCAAGAACGAGCTAGTGGCCAAGATCTTGCGGTGCTTAAAGATCTTGCAAGGAACCCAGTGAAAAACGTATTCACAAAGATTCGGACCCGTCTTGAGCTCACAGTGGAAGCTGAGAGCCGCTATTTTGAGTAAACGATTATTTTACAGCATTAATTTTGATATTTTAAAATAGATTTATTTTTAGCTGATATATTGTTTTTTTCATATTATGCAAACCATCAAATTTAGCCCGAAGACAGTGTATGTATTTAACTATAGGCTATATAAGTGACACAGTATGTTATTTCAAATACTTCACTTAATTGGCGACACAAATGACGTATTTCGAGAGAAATGGAAAATTAGTGCCACCGTCTCTTTGTGTACAATCTATTTATTAATTCTTGGAATTAATGTAGTTGCTCGAAAGATTTTTTCAATTGTTTAGTGTCCTTTTGCATATATGGAGAGAAGAATTGCATTGTATACTACAAATTCAGTTTTTTAAGCGCGTTAATAAATGAACAAAAATATCTATTGATATAAACGTAAAAGGTGTAGCTATCTTCTAACATCAATTTGCCCTTTTTGATGCTGTAGTGTACTATTTTCAAAATTTTACATTACTCAAGCTTAAGACATCTGCTTAGAATCTGACCACTCATACTTAAGGCTCTTCACTTGCATGTTTCCTTTGCACTTGGCAAGGTTGTTTTTAAAGATCTAAAATGGCGATGCTATTGAAATGAATGAAATCTTAGTATCAGTATGCGGTATGTTACATTTAAAGTTTCATTATATAACATCGTATTTATTGATTACTATCATAATCCATATCGATTGGAATTTAAAATAGTGAAAACACTTAAGAAGAAGAGATGTTGGTAGTACCGTTCTTAGCTCCAAAAGATATGGCGTTTGTTTCTCTTTGAAAAAATATTAAAAAATTATAAACTAAGAGAGCTATTTTAATTTGTTTCATAAATCCATAATAGTGCGGTGGTAATTAAACCTGATGCAAAGGTTTAAGAATTAGGAACTAAAATGGTAAGTAGATTTACCATAAAATTTTAAAATATATAAAATTGTGATAAAAGATAGCAGATAATAGCTATAAAAACAAGTACCGGCAGAGCTGAAACGCTTAGAAACGATAAAATGATTCATGGGAGAAACTATTTCATTTGAAAGAGACTGCAACAGAAAGTCATCCTTCTTAAAGAAAAATTCATCTAAGAAACGATTGTATAAGAGTTGAAATGAGTATCAAAACGAGAAACCAAGTTTTATTTGTTTGTGTTTAGAAATTACCAACACTAAGAGACGAAAACATGTTCTAAATTATGATATAATGGCCCTGAAAATGAAGAATAACTATTTTTCAAGGGATGGATTTCATTTTGCATTTGGTCACACGTATACAAAATAGGAGTTTATGGTTTGGTAAAAGACTAATTCAGATTTTCAAGATATATTATGAGCACTTATTTATTCAGCATGTAACTATAAAGAAAAAACTATCCCTACTTTCATCGGAAAGGATGAGGACACGTTAATCCTCTATGTATACTCCAAAAGACTATTATATGGAATTCCCTTATAGAGAAGAATTCACCTAAACAAAAATATAGTATATTCGTTGAAGGTAGTGCTTTTTATTCTTTTCCTCCACGTAATTCTCAAGGAATTATTTCATTTCTTTCAGTGAATCAACCTTCATGTATCATTTAATTAATACTGACCCCTTTAAAACATAATACTTCTCTATATAAAAAGATGTAGGCAATAATATTTAGTTTTCAGGTGATTACGCTGTGCTTTATATAAATAAATATTTATAGTGTGGTTTGTTGCGAAGGTTGAAGCTACCTTTCACTTGTCTGACGCAATGATATGACAAAAAGGTGACCAAATGAATGAGTCACAGCCTGTAGGATCCATATTTGGCCTAGTATACTTTTTTGTATAACGTAACTTATTTAAAAGAATGTAAACAAATCCTCATGCAATTTCGGAATCCAAAGATCAAAGAGGCGTTCTTAAACCTTTCTTCTTTTCTCTCTACAAAGAGGAACCTATTATTAAATGTAGCCAAGAATCATTTGGCATAGCAAGAATTAAGAAGTAAAATGATGTTTACCTTTGCTTACTAGCATTTTCAGATTCTGAGGTTCAGTACGAAAGACTGCTGTGAAGTCATTATTAGGGTCCTCATTTGTCTGTAGGGAAATGAGAAGTGCAAAATCTTTTTAGTTAGAACCGGACTAATCTGTATCTTCAATTATTTAGTAGTTCTTAACTATTTTATTTTTCCTGTTCACTTTCTTGTGTTAGTTTCCTAATTACTTTTACTAGTAAATGCATTACTATTTGCACCTAAAATCCGCCTTACGGGCATTTATCGCTTGGCCTGTGACGTTTGCTCGCTTCGCTCACAAAATTTAAATGGTCTGCAAGAAAGAAGAGAATTTTACAAAATCTGTTCACTAAAAACACAGAAGAACACGCACAAACACACACGGTAGGATGATTATAATAAGATATTTGCTTGTTTCTTTTCTAGTGCATTTTATTGTAGTTGGTTTGACATATACAAATTTCCTATATTTTTTTTCCAGAATAAAATATCGTTGGAATACCTTAAAAGAGGTTAAGTTACCACAAATATCAAATTTATATAGGGGATCAAAGAGCCTTTCATTCTTGTTGACGATTTGATAACTTCCCTGGCCATGTGAAATCGGGCTTCATGCCAACAATAGTCGCTCCTCCGAGGTGAGTAGGTGTAAAGATATGACGATGAATATTTGAACGTTGTCATTGTCAGCATATAAGAATGCAGGCAAGAACGTTTTTTAAAAGGCAAACCAAAATTAATACGATGCAAACACCTTTTGGTAGATATTATTTCCTGTATAAGTGAAAAAAAAGACGATGAACGCCACTCTAAACAAGCAGTTGTGGTTTCATTGGAGAGAAATCACAGCGGTGAGGTAATTGTTTGTTTAGCAGCAAAGAATGAACTTCGTTTTCGTTCTTTTATGTCTTTTATAGATTGGAGTCATGAAACGATGACTAAATTAATTCCTTGCTGCTCACCAAACAATAACCTCGCCGCTAAAGGAGGCAACGGGAATAAAAACTTTCCATCAATGCCGCCTCGAAAGTAATCATGACTTCCATCTGAAGATGCCTGAAGAAAGGAGAAAGCTCATGGCCAAAATTTGTAAAAGAAAATCCCAATAATTTAAAGAAGACCACATAAAATGGATCTTCCTCAGTTGATTTTCAATCTTCTGCCTCATATAAAAAATGCATCCGAAAGTAATGACGTGCAAAAATATAATTGGTAAAGTCTGTATTTATCTGGATTTGAACGCTTAGAGGTCCTAGCCTCATTATCGACACTAAGTAACTAAGATAGTAAAGGGTTAAAATTTCTAGTGTCCATAAAATATTAAAATTAAATAGTGATATCTAAGATAACAGGCTTAATACAAGAATAAAAATTTCAATAATTCATGATACAATGGAACCATTGGATGCAGTTTGATTTATATTTAAATTAGGTTTAAGTTTCAGGATGTAAAGTGATTCAAATATTCGTAGTTGGTTGGGATGGGGGCTATGACTAAGTATGTTAAAGTTATCCAGATTAATCTCAGACTTGCATACTTTAATGTGATCTCGTATGGGAGTGGAATCTGGTTTGTTTAGGTGGACTGCCGGTCATGGCTACGAGCCCCACTTACCCGTATTCACTGTGATGCCCAGTGACGGAGCTAATCTCTATAGTAAATAGTGTCAGCCTAAAAAAGAAAATCCGGACGCAGACTCGAACTGATGACCCAAGCTTTGCATTGCAAGCGCATTAACCACTTATGATAAGACATTGCATAATTCAAAGTAAAAACTACATTAAACCTAGGTGCGAAGGACTTTACGAATTTCTGTCAGAGTAGATTTAACTGAAGCGTATGACTCCCCTTGCGCGGAGATAATTTTAACTGTATCAACCTTATAATTAAGAGATGTGGAAGATTTGGAGGTGAAGGTGCTGGAGAGGGTAAGATAATATCGTGGATCATCATCCTAGCGTTTGACTCTCTCCTGTTACATAAGCATAAGTTTATGCAAGCTCTCGATTTGAGCGCTAAAATATTTATATATAGGCAACATCACGTGATTTGTCGTTTCTCAGAAAACGCATTGAGTTAGGCGAGGCAGGTAAATACCAACTATATTAAAAGCTTCGTTCAAAGAACGAGTATATTTTGTAAAAGGATCAACAATTATTTATTCATTACTCTCACTTGATATTACTTTTGTAGGACTACTTTGTTGTTTCTCTAATTAAACTCCAAAAGTAATATGGATACTCACTACTTTGAGTTAATCTCGAGAACGTTGAATGCATATTTTCACTTCTTAGTTTTGCCGGAGTGGTTATGGTTTTTGTGCTCTATCAATAAACCTGTTGGGTTAATAAGTAATCCATGGTAATTAAATATGCGATACAAGTACCCACACGTTAAATATCAATTTATTCACTTAAATGCGAATTGAAAATAATAATAAATTAACTTTTATCACACTGAATATATTACTCCATTTTAGGCAATGTGAAAACTAATTAATTATAAATTCAAGAAAAGACCTATCGACTTCTAAGGAAGCATATGCTTTTTGTCTGGTGAATTGTGAAGGGTGTGATATATCCATTAGTCGTTATCTAGAGTTCTAATACCTTGCCTTCATCTTTATATCGGTACCAATTCTCGTTTATCCTTACTCTCGACATTTTCGTTCAACCTATTGGGATTATTGTAAATATATTAGCGTTTATGCTTATTTTCCATTTTTTTCAATATTCTTTATATTCGCGATTTCTGCAGCTGTGTTGCTGGTCATTTTCGGTGTTGCCTGTACGGACTATTACTGTTTATCAATATTTTGTCCGCGAATTGTATTTATTGGGTGTTATCAAAGACTGGATCTGGGAGGCCTCTCGTATATATACTATACAGCCTCGGACTGAAAGATCCTCCTTGAGCAAGGCCCTGATTGATTTCGAATTCGGGCCCTCGATGTCCGTTTATGCTGATGAATGCTGAATGAATGGTCTTGAGGAAATGTGGTTCTCGGCCACCCCTTCATCGGGAGACGTCTTGCAAATGCAATACGATCCCGAGGAAAAAAACCCAGCTCGCCGTTCCCAGCAGATGAAGAAAGAGCGGAAGAGAACGAATTTAAGGAAAGATCACAATCTCTTAGGAATCCAAAAATATGGACCTCGGAATAGATGCCAGAAGAAACCGAGTGTCGTAGAATTGACTCTCGACGATATACCATATATGACTATTCGTTGCGGGAACTATTCATTTATATTTAGAGTGCGTGGTGTCTGGGTTGACCGATATTATTTATCTTCAATATGCTTAAAAAGTGGAACTGAGCTCAAGGATAATAATATGGCTATCATTAATAAAATAGGGTTTTATTAATAAAAACTATGAACAACACACAAAACGGAAAATATTGACATAAACGGAGAATGGAAAGGGTTGTGGGAAATCTAGCTAATCCGAGGATTAAGATTTGGAAGAGATTTAAAAAGGTAAAACAAATAAAAATTAAAGGGATGGGATGGTTCGCTTAACCATTTAAAGCACAGGATAGGGTTGACAAAAAGGTTAAGTACTCAAAGGTAATGTTCAGCTCACGTAATTAAACGTTGTTGTGCAGAGGAAGGCGACGCGAAGGAATCTTCGGTCCAGTGGCAAGTTCCAGCCGAAGGGGGACGAGATTAAATGATCCTGACGTGACGTCTTGGGAATAAGAACCGTTTCTTGGCGAATGGGCTTGAAGAACAATGGCTGTTCTACGTTGATCTCTTCTGAACAACAGCAGGGGGAGGGAGAACCGTCTCTTGTTTACGGGCTCAAAGAACAATGGCTGTTCTAATGTTATTTTCTTTCTGAACAACAGGGGGGAAAGGTGAGAACCGTTTCTTGTCAACGGGCTCAAAGAACAATGGCTTTTCTAACGTTGTTCTCTTTCTGAACAACAGGGGAAGCCTTGTGTACTTGGCGTCTTGAAGGTTCGAACCTTTGCACTCAAGGGATATTGTCCTCTTCTGGACAATGATGGTGGATTTCGATGTAGAGGGCCCTTGGTGCACAAGGTGAGACTGGATCGAAGTGATGTCTCGCGAAGAAAATCGGATCTCGAATCTCCTCTTAGTGGTAAAGTTTCCGTATAAATAGTCGATGCATCCCCTTGGCGTAGGGAACAATGCAGTTGGGGCTTCGAGGGAATGCACAGCCGCGCCTGAGAACAATAGCTTATCTACCCATAAGCCTAACTCAATCTGGCGTGATCGGCGCATGGGGCGAACGGGGAAGGAATAAACCTCCTTGGTTAAATATTGAATCAGGTGGCGCGATAATCGCGCCCAGCTTCAAGGCGGAGATGCACGTGGGTAGCATCGTGTTTCTAAACAACATGTGATAATGGTTGAAATTAAGCGGCCTCAAACCGTTCTATCACACCGAGAGATGAAGGAGTAAAACGTGCCAGGAGAATAAAGCAAGCTGAGGGTAACCTTTCAAGCTCCGCATCCTCCTCTGAATAGGGATAATTCGATCAACCCCCCCCAAAGAAAATAAGAGATTGACAAGTAAGAGCAAGGGAAAGGCTCCCCATCAGACCATCAAATATTATGGAAAAGAACTCAGAATGCAGTTCTACAGGAGTGATCTGACCCCATTCCCAGCTGAACCCAGCATTACGGAGATTGTTGAAGGAGTAAATACAGAACAACTAAAATAGACATACGATGCTCCGGTACAAGAAGATATAATAGAAGAGGCGCTCATGGGAGCAAAAATAAAACTGTATAAGGACTCCTACCTCACCATAAGTGAAGCAGAGTACGAAAAAAAAAATTAGAAAAAGAGACGCGATCAAATGTAAAGGAGGAATACACACAAATATAAATTACAAGTATACCAAACAAACAAAACGTGGAAAACACAAAAAAACACACTAGAAATTCTCGCACTAAACGTAAACGGATGGAAAAGGAAAGCCATTCCCTACTGAAACATTATTCCATACAGTGGATCTCGACCTGATCCTCATTTCTAAAACGGGGTAAACACAGAAACTAACACAATAAAAATACCAAACTACACTGTGATCACAAAAACACATTCACAGGATCTATACGACGGCGTGGTCATCGCGTTCCGAAAAAAACATAACATACAAGACCATACCAGACTTAGAAGAATCATTCCTGGCTGTCGAAATTCCAACCCTGGCTGGAAGCCTAACCGTAGCAGCTACCTATAAGATCTTAGGGCGCAGTAATATGGCAATATTCGTTGGGGACCTAAACGCCAGATGCAGAGCATTTGGCTACAGGCGCACCGACCAAAGGAGAAGGAATCTGAAACAACTTCTCGAAAGAGACAGACTTCCAGAAAGTCGGGGATGATTTCCCAACCTTTCTAACACAACGTTTGGCAACTAAACCCAACATAGTGTTAGTGAGCGGAAACTTCCCCTTTAACATCAGCAATGAGACGGACCTGTGATACCGAGCAACTACATACCGATTATCACCACAATCTCGCTTGCTCCAATACTCAAGCCCGTTCCCCCTAGGAAAAGTTTTGCAAATGCTAACTGGGAGCTATATAGAGAGATACCTATGGAATACCAACTAGCTCATCTGGGAGACGCCAATCTCGAAGAGATAGATGAGGAAATAAACACCATCACTAATCTACTTAGTTAAGCTGACAAGAGGGGATTCCCCAGGATCTCCTATAAAATGCTCCTACAACCTAGGTGGACGAACAAGATGAGGGAAATCGTCGGAAACATAGTGAAATCTATGAGAAAATCGGCAGGGCATGCCCAAATCTGGAAAGTACAGCCATACAACTAAGCCAGGACTTAAAACCCTCAATCATAGAGAAGCAGAAAGAAATCTGCAATGACATCATTGGTAGGTTAGACAAGGAAGGCAATCCAGTAAGTTTTTGGAATAGAATCCAAAGAATTAAGGTATTGTCTACCAAGTCATACATAGAACCCACCCTCACCCGAAAGTATCTCAGGAAAGGGAGATGGTAAACCACGGGTGCCCAATCACCTTTGAAGTGACAATGAACAACATTAGGTCCTTCAAACAAAGGGCACCAGGCTGATCTGGGATCACAAAAAACAAGTTCGTGAATGCCCCGGAGTAAATTATTCAGAGATTGGTTATTATCATGAATGCCGCGCTGAATACAGGACACTTTCTTGATGTATACAAGATGGCAAAAATCATCTTCATCCAGAGAGGAAACAAGCCTCCAAACCAGGTGGCATAGCAACAATATACACATAACAGAAACACTGAACACTAAAATCTAATCCCTACGACTCGAAAAAAAAAAGAATAAACAACAGGACACTAAAACAACAACCAACACGAAGTAAATTGCCCAGCTAAAGCTTTTAAAGGCTTGAAAGTTAGAAAATTTTACAAAAATAAGTACATCGAAATATAAACACAAACAGTAACAAGAACACGCTAAGAGCAAATAAAAAAAGACAAAAATGGAAAAACACAACTTATCAAAGACGAAAACAAAAAGGAAATTAAAAAAATAAACGTAATGCCCTACCTACTAGTGCTAAATATCCCTCCCTATTTTACTTTTCACCAGCTATTATCTACTACTAGTTTAACTACTCCTCCAACCCTCACGCTTTCTTTCTGCCTCTATTCCTTAACTTATTCAGGTGAGTTTTTCTCACAGTTCAACCGGGTAGGTTACATACTCTGCTCTGTTTTTCTTCCCAAGTCTCCCTACCATTTAAATAATATTTTGTCTATCCAATTTCAATTTGACTTTATGCCAAAATAAAATATGATAGAATTTTAAAAAATCACCCAGAGAAATAATTATCTCTCTTTGTAAGACCTAATGATAGGCATGGAGCCAGAAACGTCATCATTAAAGAATCAGGAAAATGGAAACTATGTACTTTACCTTGGAGTATACAAATATAAAAACTTTTCAAGGGTTCAAGTTCTCTCATCCGAAAGCCGTAGTGTTTTAATCCTATGTCATCCATGTTTGAGTCACGCACCCTTTCTCCGTATCAGCCTGTGTATGTAAGTTAAGATGCATTCAGGATACTTCTTTAATGTCCAAAAATGAATGTTCAGGGTGAATTTGTGATAAGTGGGGCCTAAATGCATACTAAACTGGCTGCCCATGGATGCGTTAACACTAAATAGGAGAGACCCAATATTTAGATGCTGCTCCAGCTGATAATAATAGAAGTGAAAAATATTCTAGTTTTTATAAGCAATAATAATTATAATAATGCATATAATATTAAATGATACACATAATAAAATAAAAGTTTTCTCTCCCGCTGTCATAATTCACTAATCATTGACCAACACTTAATTAATTTAGGTTACCTGATCATCTAAATTAAACAATTAAAGTAAATATTTCTCCTTCAATATCTAAAATGGTTTGCATCTTTATACGTTTGTTTTAATTTCGTTTCTATCTTGATTTTCCTCAATCTACTCTTTAATTAATAAGGAGAAAAACTAAAGCAGTAGAAATTAAGGTAGCTATTGTTATATAAAAGGTAAGGGAAGCCAGCCATCTAAAGGGTAAATAAATTATAAAATAGATGTAATAGGCATTACTTATGTAGTTTTATGCAGACGGGAAGTATTGTCGGAAATAATCTGTTATAAAAACTGATAAATAAGAGGAGAGGATTGATTATTTGACGGAAATTTCATAATTTGTAGGGGAGTTGAATAGAATGCAATCATAGAGGATAAGATTTATCTTAGCCGAAAGAAATCAAAAGAAGATTAGATTAGGATATGGAATTGTTCGATTAGAGAGAATCGCTAGACAAAATGTTGAAGGAATACGCAATAATAATGAGTTCCTCCTCTAGGAGTAACGACTAATAAAATTCATTATAAAAAAGAGAACTTTGACTTCCTCATTTTCTAATAAACAAATCGAAGCCAAGGGACCAATTAAAGTACTCTGCTGGCAAGATCAGTTGCACTTCATCAATTTATAGGATGAGTTTTACGAACTAAACAATTCATTCTGGTAAGCCGGGCTGCCCATGAACTCGTACATTAGAGACTGGAAGGCCCACAGGAGAGGTGGTCGCAATAAACTGAATGCATTGCATTCAATCATTCTTTATCAAATCTAACACGAAATTTGTCATTGGTCTGCTAAACAGGCCAGGTTTGAAGGACATTATCGATTCAATGAAAGTTTACTTGTGTCAAAATAATTTAAGATTAACCCTTTCATAGAGATTTAGATTTAAACTTCTAATACGATCCTTATTAGAGAGTGTAACTTGCCAAGGGTATAAGGGTATAATTGCGCTAAGTCTAGATAAAAAGTGAAGTCATTATATTGAAAATATGGAAATAATTTGATATATATCACCTCTAAAATTTTTCCTACCGAGCTCGAAGTAAATAGAAATGAAATAAAATTGTCATGGTATATAGACTTACATTGCGAAAGGATAAGTAGAATCTGATTAATTTTGAAATCTCTTTATCAAAATTAAGCAAAATTCATATTTTATTTATATGCGCTAGCTTCTATTTAAAGAAGAAATTTTTAAATAAAGCTGATCAGGACAGGGTTAAACACATTAGCGACTTTAAATTTCCATTCTTATCTCTTTCCACCAAGATAATATTTTAATTAGGAATCAACTCGTAAATATACTAAAGCCTAAGGAATGCATAATTAACTTCAAAGGGCTTTTCTGACTTTGAATAAGAAAATAAGGCGCTACAATGTTAGAGATTCAAAAAGAACTAATTAGCCACTTGGCTAAATGGTTGGATTAGTAACTGCATATAGAAAAAACAATTATATATACTTTCCAAAAAATTGAAAAACTGGGAACCAAAACATTTTTATCATCGCCTTGTCAAACGCAAAATAAGGACAGCTAAAACGGAACTAAGAAATGGACCAACCGTCACGGTCAAGCATGATCCCGAGCAGTCGTTTGGATTTTTAAATAATGGGTGCCTAATAGGCGAATGCATCGATACCCCTTATAAGTCCCAAAAGTCTCCTAGTAACGATCCGAACAAAGTGGCGAGGCTATTAAGTTAACAATTTTTAACTGTATGCCTTAAACTATTTAACAAATTTTAACTTCGTCCTGCTACTTGAGTAAATGTTGTTGTAACTAACTATTTTAATGCACTGATTTCAAATCTTTGCTAAGGTAGATTTGTCATAACACGTAATCATATAATTATTACGAGTTTGAGAAGAATGAGACATTTCTGGCCAAACGTTTAGAATCGGGGCACCCTATTTGACAATGTGTACATCCTTTTTCTGACCCAGACAAGATATGTATTACATATAAAAGAAGTAGTACTCACCTAACTATAAATTTCTTCAAAAATATTTGAGACTCTTGCTAGTGCACTAGTAGGTGGATGTAGGATCCTCCAGTTGTAGCAACCAGCAGTAGTCACACATCATGTTTTCGTTGAAACGCCGTTAATACCTGCTTTCCATCATTGCGATATCTCTGTGGAAGCTTTCCCTATGTTCCTCACTAATATTACCCATATTAGATGGAAAGAAATCTAGAGGCGAATGTAAGAAATGCATCTTAAGAGACGTCCAACACCCAAGTCGTTGATAGGCCTTTAGTATGTTGTCCACTAGTTTTCCATAGTTTTCACCCCTATGATTACCAAAAAAATTCTGGACTAAATAGATAAATGAATCCTATGCTTTCAACTCAAGTGTAGTTAGTTTATTTCTGAACTCTCTGTCACGTATCAATTCTCTGATCTTCGGCCCTACAAAAATGGCACCTTTAAGTTTAACATCGGAAATCCTTTAGAATCATGGGCCATTGCTTTAAAAAAATTCGTGATAAGGCCAAGTTTGATATGAAGTGGTGGAAGATAGATCTTCTGTAGATGTACCAAAGGCATGTGCTTCACATTGTATCGGCCAACTATGTGTTCTCTTTCGGACCATATTTTGACAATATAATGATTCCTGTCGTAAGGGTTGTTCCATAGGCATAAAAGCACATATTTATATTCGTTGTATATACTAGCTGCATTCTAAAAAGTAAATAAATAACCTTTAGATTACCAGAGGGTATTCCACTCACGCTGCGAGTAATGGACACCTTCTAGAATAAATTTCATTGAGTCATATGTCTCTATCCTCCCAGCAATAAGTGCGACAGGAAATGAAGGTTTTGCGTTACCATTGTGTAGCAACACAGCTCTGAGGTTAGCATTGCTGGCATCGATCAATAGTCTCCATTTACCAGATAAATGCTCGTTTTCTAGCTGATTTATGGGGCCATTAACATCAGTGCAGAAACAAGCGCCATCTTCTTCTTTATAAAAGGCAGCTAAGGCCTCATGGCGTTTACGGAAAGGAGATATTTTTTCACCGTCCTCTAGTAGATTCCAATGATGTAGTCTGGAGCCCAACAGTTCTGCATTCTCAGTTGACAATGACAAGTCCCTCAGCAAATCATTCACTCTTCTTGATTTATCAACTGGATCTTCTTTTCCTTAGAATCAACCTCATACATTTCATCCTCATTGTTATCCTCCTCTTCATCGAAAAACGTCTTCTTTAACTGCACTAGCTGGTGGGGTAACTGGCATTGGCATCTCTATATTATGAAGGACTGGTTTTATAGCTAACTTACAATTTGGATATACAATTTTTGACTTGTTCTTATTTGAGAATCCCGCAATATTTGTCATACAAAAGTAGCAATCAAAAACATGATTTGTTGGCTAATGCCACACATTGGTACACCAAAAGGCATACGTTTCCGTTTTCCATTTAACCACGGTGTGAGCCCCGTACAAAACAGTACAAGATTTGTAAGGTGCCCAAGGCTTATCTTTATGACCAACTTTAGAACTAAAATAATAATTGTATACAGTTTTCACTTTTTTAGCTAAATTTTCGCCGCTGGTTGCTTGGAGTATATCTTCCACAGATATAACAAAAGTTGTCTGGGCTATTTATACATCTTCGCCGATTCATGTTTTCAACTTTCTTTGTATATATCATGTTATATACTTTTGTACAATCTTACTTCATTTACAAATTAATTGAGATGAATCTGAAAGAAAAATGCGATTAATTACTGTACGTAAATACCGTTTCACCACCTCAACTATAATGGCTAAATTTAACAACGTAATAAAGCAGGCATGTAACGCGGAAACCATACACACACAATACATCCTCTTACTATGGTAGCCTAAGCAACACTGTCCATATGTGTAACTAAAGAGTATGTGTGTAACTCAGGATCCTTACGTGATAGAACTATTACAGATTCGGAATTAGCATACCCAATTTATTATAAATCACAAGCTAATACCCAAGTAGAAAAATCATTGTTGATGAGTGTAATAGAAGATAAAAATAACATCAAATATTGGAGGTAATATTTTTTTATATACCATACCTGCAATATTATTTTAACGAATATGAAAATAGTTTTTATATTAAAATAAATTAATATTTCCAAAGCACCTAAGGTTGATCAAAATTACCCAATCCTCCATCGATATATATAGAAAGCGAAGAGTTTAAACCTCTTTTTATTAGTTTCGGCTTTCCAAACGTATGATCACGCTAAATTACTTTTATTTATTTAAAACAATCGCTAAATTATCAGATTGTATGACCAAGATGTTTGCAAAGTAGAAGTAATAAGATAACCATCGTTAATAAACAAAATAAACAAAAGGCGATTTGAATAACATTAAGAAACAGAAATTTTGTTGCAGGGCAAAAAATAGGTCATTCTAGATTGTTTTAGGCGATGATTACAAATTTTTCTTTAAAATTTGCATATTACGTCTAGTTTTTGTGTAATTTGAATTTTCCTTTTCAATCCATTTTACAATTTTGCTCAATATTGTAGCAATATGCAATTTTGAATATATTTAATATACATAATTAATATATATATATATATATATATATATATATATATATATATATATATATATTAAAAATTAAGATATATTTGATATATATTAACATTTTTATAATATATATAAAGTAGGCTATATTAAAGCTTAAATATCATTGATGTCTAATTACTGGGGGGTCTTTTCAGACTTTTCTGATACTGATAACTGGTAAAAAAGATACGTTTATCAAAATTTTGCTCTGATACGAAGCATATGATAAGGATCTCACATTATGTATAGTTTGCTTGCAAAAGTTAGTATTTGAAATCTTGTCATGGCTACAAGTTCTAGACGCAGATGTGTAAACAGCCCCAACATATTTTGTTATGTTCGTGGGTAATCCACACTAGTGACACAACGCAGAAAAAATAGAAACAGTAGTAACGATAAAGCAAGCCTACCGATACTATTTTGGATGCCAAGTAGAGGACCAGGATAAAGAATGGGCCCCTCATATTCACTGCACACAGTGTAACACAATGGTGACAGCTTGGTTAAATAAGAAGAGGAAAGCAATGCCATTTGCTCTTCCCATGATATGGTTTGAGCCATCAAATCACTTTGATGATTGTTATTTTTTACCTAAAAAATCTGGCTGTATTTTGAAAGAAAAAGAAATCTAAAATTGTTTATTCAAATGCCCACCAGCGTTGAAACCGGCACCACTAGATGAATCTACTCCAGTACCGAAGCCACCTACTGCAATAAGTAAATATTTAGTTCGGATGGTGATTCTAATTGACTTGTGGAGAAATTGAACAAGTTCAAACATATGTTCCGATTGATCAAGATACAGAAGCAAATTTATTTTGCCAACAATGTTTAAACGACTTGGTACGAGATTCAGATCTGAGTAAATAAAAGGCTTTCTAGAGGTATCCCCTAGAATAATATTATTTTCTAACCTCCTAAGATATTACTTCTGGAGAGAAAGCGAGCCATTACTGCCCCCTCCCCTCCGATTTCACACATTTTGGACTTGCCGCCAGATCTCCACAAAATTCACAAAAAGTATGACGCTTAAATTCAGGCTACATCCCTGCCCTCTCAATCCTCAATCTCCCCCCCTCACCTCGGGTCGGGAGATTACCGCTAATAACTTTTATGGCTCCAGCCGTTGGTCGTCCGTCTGGCCCGCTGATCCCTGCCGTTGACACTTCCCCGCAAAGAGACGCTCGGTTTGTCACGGACGATAACGAGGGTTCGGGAAGGACTCTCTCTCTCCCTGTTTTAGAGAACTCCGGGTATATATGCACCCTCTTTAGGATTACAGACAGATTTGGTTAGAGGACCCTTCCGCAAAGGGAGTGCAATTCAACGAAGCTCTCTCCCAAGAAGTATGAGTGACGGTCGCAAGCCACGGATGAGCTGGAAATCACATTCGTATCTTCGGGTCAGGGAGAATAGTCTCGTGAGACAACGTCAGTCTTTCTCAACAGTCTTCGGATCAAGGATTGGAGAAGCTGACCTGTAAAGTTCTTCTGGTGACCTCTTTATAACAAGAGGCCTGATAGCTCACTCAACCTGAGGTTGTAGAAGTCATCTCCCCCCCTCCTCTTTCGAAGTTCGTCCGATGACCTCTTGAGGACAAGAGGCCCGCATCTCGCAAAACACAAGTACGATTTTGTAGTCCCACTCGCTTCTGGATTGTGGCTAAAAGGTGAGTAATCAAGCTAACCAAACCCTCTCCCAAGTTTTTCCCGCTTTACTCTCGAGGCTCAAAGGAACTAAATCACTCACTACCCTAAAGCTCCCATTATAACCATTCAATAACCCAGGTTATTAAATTAGTATTCGGAACCTAATTCCGTCTTATTGATGTACCGATATATACCCATATTTATTGTTGTGCCTTTTATTTAGTGTGTATTAAAATCTATTTTTGTCGTTGTGTTTTGTATATTCCTTGGCACGCAGCTGCCGCTATCTATTCAAATCGCACTCTTAGAAGAATGAAAGTTGTCGCCTTGCTTGACCTACCTTGGAGCCTGTGTGCGCATATTTCCGTACACTTGGACATACTTCGACAGGCTGAGTTACTTGCCTCCAGAGTACAAGAAAGAAATCTTCTTCCAGATGTCAGGGTATCTTTCTTTCAAGATCGTCACCAGAAGTTATAAAAATTTTATTTACAAGAAAATACTGTATGTTACTGCAATAATATTAATGGCTTGAAGCAGGAAATCGGCTATGAATATGATCCAAATGAGTGAAGACGTTTTATTGTCTCTAGTAAGAAAAGTCGTAAAGCTGTTTTGCTGCACAATGGGTAGTAAAAAGCTGCAATTCCTGTAGCCCACGCTCAAGTATTCAAGTAACATCTTCACTAATGCAACTCTTGCTAAAACTTATTGCGTACAAAAAGCATAACTGTTGTGATTAGAAAGTTGTATCACTTCTTCTTGGGTTACAGTCAGGATATACAAAGTACATGGGTTTAGATGTCCATGGGATAGCAGATATGATAAAAAGCTCTATATAAAAGTGAGAATGGCCAGGCTATGAATGACACATTGTCGGCAAACATAATGTTAAGCATGATGCTCTAGTAATGTAGATCCCCCTAAAGTTTATGTTCCAGCTCTTCACATTATATTACTGTTAATAAAAAAAATTTAAAGGGTATGGATCAAAGAAGTGAATGTTTACAATATTTTAAAAGCAAATTCAAAGGATCATTAACTGATGCAAAAATAGAAGCTGGAGTTTTCACTGGACCACAAATTCGCAGAGTTGTTGCTGATGATTCCTTCACTTTGTTTTTCACGCAAATGGAACGCAAAGCATGGACATATTTTGTGGAAGTCACTCAAAACTTTCTCGGCAATTTTAAATCTCCAAATCACCGAGAAATAGTAAACAATATGCTGGAAGCCTGTAAAAAGATAGGGTGTAGAATGTCACTTTAAATTCATTTTCTGCATTCTCATCTCGATATTTTTTTCGAAATTCTGGGAGCGGTTAGTGATGAGCATGGTAAACGTTTTAATCAACAAATTTTGGTTATCGGGATGAAGTACCAAGGATAATTTAATACACATATGACGGGGGATTATTGCTGGTCTTTACAAAAACAAACTTTGATGTCTCACGAAAGAAAAACGAGAAGGCTACAACAAAGTTTCTTTAAACTTTAAGTGCATAACAAATTCATTCAATACAATAAAATCTTCATAACTTTAGAGGGAGTGGGAGGAACTTCACTGTTGATGTACACTGTCTTTCCTAAGCCAGAATAAAGAAAGAAGTTCCCGAACTTTTAAAGTAGTATTGCTTAAAAATTAAAAAATTCCAAAATAAAAAGATTTTCTATTTATTAATCAGAAAAAATAGCGAGAATGGGGATGGGTAATTACACAAAATCTAGACGTGAGAGAGAATTTTTTCAAATTCGGATTCAGCGCCCTCTAACTAATTAGAAACACTTATTCACATATCTGCAACAAATAAAAAGTAATAATTTGTTGCATAGTGTAATTAGAACCAAACTCATAGATTAAAATGAGCACCAAAATTTCACACTGGATAAAAAAGTTGGATTATATTAGACTATATCATGGTCCCTATAATAAATGTTGTTCTATCCCAAGTCATTTGGACAACTTAACCAAAAACATAAGTTTGACCTTTCCCATGGATGCAGAAAGATTCTTCAGTCTTGCACACTCTTGTGCTCCTAATAGTTCAGCTAGCGTTGCCTAGCCATTTAATTTATGCAGCGACTGGCCATTTAACCCTTCGTCAGACACCAATAGATTTTTCAAGAATCTTTTCTTAAAATATGTATCTTTTCGGTTGCTTAAACATCTTTCCTTAGATGAAAATATTTTTAGGTTTTACTTCTTTAGATTATTGTTTAAAACTAAAAGAAAGAAGACCATAAAAAGGCATACGAAGGAACAATGAGTTAATATAACCAAAACTAGTAACGTGAATAAAAACTTCATGGGAGAAAGTGCTTTCGTATTTGGTGGTTTTTATTCAAATAAAAAATCGCATTAAATTTCCCTTAATCTTCAAAGTGATTTCGCTTTTCCTCAGACAATTTAATTAGACCAAGTTTCTTCCAAACCTCATTTTCTACTTAGCTACGTTTCGAAAAAGGTGGCGTATTAAGTTGTTATTGTAGTGATTAGAATTCTATCATTTCTTGTTTGCTGGTATTGTTAGGACACAATCTGGGTTTACTTTTTGGTTTCGTCGTTACTTATGTTTTGCGAATCAATAAATTAGTCTAAAACTTTATGGAATCTCGACCTATAACCAAATAACTGGATTAAAAATATCGGAACCAGTTTGTGTTTTGAAGAAAATCGGCATCGTAATCCCACAATGACAAGAAGAGAACAGAGAAGGCAAGGTTGGGAAACTCTCGACAAATTCACTGTGGAAGAGATGTATTTAGGAGGTCATTTATTGAGTATTAGGAATTATTCCAGATTACATGAAGGTGGTGAGCAGTGGGAAAGTGGAGGATTAAACGTAAGGACTCTTGTCATTAGCAATAAATCTTAAGCCATATTTCCGTTTTCCTTGAGTTACCTCTCATTCTCTGGCCCCATAGCGAGGATCTTCACTTACGTACACGTTTTTATTAATTTTATTACTTTTCTTCGTAAATTATTGTCTTTAGTTTACTCATTTATACTCATAGATTGTTCATTCCTACCACAGCGCTCTTCTCGTCACAGCAGGAGTTATCATTTATTCGCGTGATTTCACCGGCCATGAATATTACCTGCCCAGTTAGGCTGATTCAATCTTATCTCAGGGATAGTTAAGCGTAATTAATCCAATGCTGGTAGTATTTGGAATTGAATTTCAAAATCATATTAAAGAAACATCACAGTTCTAAGCTATAAGTAGTATAATTTCAATATATCAATGAAACGGATTGCAATAGCTCATCTTAAGGAGCAGTTCGGAGAACAAGCATTATCTGATTCCAGATTTTGAAGCAGCGAAAATTGACAAAATTATAATTAGGATTAGATATCCTTCGATTATAAAAAAATAAATTATGAATACTTTTTATATCGAATTTAATAAGAAACCAGAACACAAAAAAGCATTTCTGAAAAACGTTTAGGGTGGGAGATTGTGACAAACGAAGTAAAGTTAAAGGAAGTGAATCTGTATTAAATTCACATTGTACAAGATGAATAAATTGCATTTCAGAGGCAAAGACAGATCCTAAATATTTATTTTTTCTTTAAACTACGTAGGTTAGCTTAGGGAAAATTTTTATTTATATGGTTGCTCCTATTTCCACAAATATAGCTGGCCTTAATTCCAATTCAGGTAGAAGTGTAAAAATAGGAAAAAGTAAATATCAGCTATAAATACTATCTTGACAATATATATATATATATATATATATATATATATATATATATATATATATATATATATATATATATATATATATATATATATATGTCTTTGGCCACAATTTTGGGTAAGGTATGAAAAAGTATCCTTCACTTTTTCATACCTGCCCAAAATTTTTAACAAGGCCATATGTATATATAGGAGGGGCGGTCAATAAGTTTTGCAATTCGGATATAAGGAAACGAGATAAGAGGAAAAGTGTTTTATTATTTTTCAATATAACTACCCTCGACCTAAATGCACTTGCGCCACTTGTCCCTGAGGCTTCGAATTCCTGACAACCAGAAATCTCCCGACTGCTGTTCAATCCACTCCTGAACGGCGAGCTGGACATCTTCATCGTCCCTAAACCAGTGTCCACGCAGTGCAACCTTGAGCTGGCGGAATAAAAAGTAGTCGCTAGGGAACGGATCTGGACTGTAGAGGGGATGGTTGAGCTCCTCGTATCCACACTTAAGCAGGGCAGCTTGTGCAACTCTAGCCTTGTGGACTTTGACGACGTTGAAGTCGATCATGGGGTGTGAGTTTTCTAGGGACCCAACGGGCAGACACCTTGGTCATGGCCAAATTGTCGTGGATGATGTTGATAATACTTCCATGTGATATTCCAATTTCTCGCTAGATTTCTTTGACCTTCACCCGTCTATTTTCGATGATCATCCTTTCCACACGGGCCACATTGTCCTCGTTGGTCACGTCTGACGGGCGTCCTGAACGAAGGTCATCTTCAAGGGACTCACGACCATGGCGGAACTCCCTATTCCAGTGAACAATGGTTGCATAGGAAGGTGTGGTCTCGGTGTACACTGCAACCATGCGTTCATGGATCTCTTTTGCATTCTTGCCTTCCTTGGTCAAAATTTGCCTTCTCCATTGTTGAAAAATTTGTGACTGACGATCTGTGATCAGCTACTGCTTCTTAAATAGACGAGGCAAGAGCGTGCGGGTGTAGGTCCTGACTTGTCAAAACTTGTCATAACACCCCCACAAACACTCATCCCCAATCCTCTGATTTTCCCTACTGATTCGCAAAACATATTGACCGCACCTCGTATATTGTCAAGATAGTATTTATAGCTGATATTTATTTTCTCTTTTTTACACTTTTACTTACACTGGAATTAAGGTCATCTGTATTTGTGGAAATAGGAGCAGCCATATAAATTGGAAACTCATTTATTTCATACGTGACATAATACAAATAAACATTTTTGCGTATATCCTATCAATAATTAATATATCATGTGTCCTCATTTGCTTTTTTAACCGCTTTTATGTGTTTTTGCATACTTGAGACTAAGTTGGCACAGGCGATTGGCTCAATTTTCTTCCACTCTTTATGAAATTTGGCTGTTAATTCACTTTTTGAGGAACATTTGTGCACCCTCATCCCTGTGCCCAAGTGTGACCACAAATGTTCAATGAGGTGAAGATTTTTTTTCTAACCAACCCTTTGAGACTATATGTGGGGCATGGAGCATTGTCTTGTTGTAAGATTACACCGTTTTCTATGTCACCATTGAAAATTATACTTAAAGAAGGTTGAAAAATCTGGTCTAACATGCGGGTGTAAGTGTTGGAATTCATTCTGCCCACGCAATTAAATAACAATCCTGGACCTGAAGACTATTGCAGCACCAAACCATTACAATGCCACCGTTAAATTTGACTTTTGAGAAAACACATCTCAGATCATAAGCTTCCCTAACTCATCAACGAATATAGAGAGCTCCAGAGGTTCTAAGGTTCTAAGGAAAAATACCAATTTTTCTTATCATTTTTTGTATCTAATAAAATGTGTAAAAGTGTAATAAATTAATAGAAAATAATGTTGAGATACTCCCTTAAAGTTGCTTTATCAGACCAAACAACTCTAGCTCTTTTGCTTCCAAATCACTACTTCCTGTTAGACTGAGATAGTGAGGATTTCCTTCTAGGCTTACATCCCCTGAACCCAGCTTCTAATGCCATTTTTCTCACTCTTCGTTTTAATATATCTTTGCTTGTTGTTAACCCAAACCCAGAAGATACATCAGACTGCATGCAAAAGTCGTCACCGAGGTCTCGGCTGTACGTAAAATTCGTTATAATCTCCGAACTCGAGCACGAGTGAAGCCCAATCCATCCCCTCCACTTAATTACACAAGAGTGGAGAGGGCAATTAGTAAATGCTTACCTCTGCCCCTGAAAGTCTTTTGTAATAGCTTAGTTCCACGAACATTCAGAACAGTCGTTTCCTGCCAAATAACTAAAATTTAAACTATTATCATTCACCATCTGACTTCGAACGTCTGTTCGAACTCCGACTGAAACACTACTCGAAATAAAGCCACTATTCCTTCTCAAAGTCCACAGGCTTCCTGGATTTACTTCACCAACATGGTCCTATTTCAGTTCAGCATCAAAACTGTACCTCATTTCCTTTTTTAACAATCTAAGGGGACCTAATTAAAGAGCACTCGTAAGTTGGTCCCTACCCTTGCATTTAGAAGGGAGAGTTTTGCGTTTTTAATAAAGGAGTTGCGCAGGTTTGGGAAAAAGCTCCGAAAAGAACAGCAGCTCTTTCTCGACTAACAATTAACTTTTGTGTGACCGGAGCAATTCCTATTGTTATGAAGAAAAATCGACCTTAAGATCAATGTGATAGAACGAGTTCAGAGCTGCATTCATTTCAACTTCTATCACATTTTACTTAAAACCATGAGGCTAACCACGTGCATCTTCGATTCGAGGCTTGGAGGCTTATCAACAGCTACCGGACGCCAATGTTTAAACAAGGAGGTTATCGTCCCCCCCGTTCGCCCCCATACGCTGACCTCGCCAGATCGAGTTAGGCTTATGGACAGATAAGGCATTTTTCTCCGGCCCAGCTGTGCGTTCCCTCGAAGCTTCCACCCCATTCTCCCCCACGCCAAGGAGATGTCCTGGCTATTTATATGGAAACTTTACCACTAAGATCAGATTGGAGATAGAGATTTTCGTCGCGAAACATCACCACGACCCTCTCTCCCTTTGTGCGCCAAGGGACCTCGACCTCGAGATTCACCATCACTTGTCCAGAAGGAGGACAATATTCCTTGAGTGCCAAAGGTTCGAGCCTTTAGTGACGCCAAGTCCCCAAGGCATCCCCCCCCCCTGTTGTTCAAGGAGAACAACATTAGAACAGCCATTGTTCGTTTTGAGCCCTTCGCCAAGAAACGGTTCTCACCCCCCCTGTTGTTCAAGGAGAACAACATTAGAACAGCCATTGTTCTTGAGCCCGTAGACAAGAGACGGTTCTCACCCCCCCCCCCTTTGTTCAGAAGAGAACAACCTAGAACAGCCATTGTTCGTTTTGAGCCCTTCGCCAAGAAACGGTTCTCATCCCCCCCTGTTGTTCAAGGAGAACAACATTAGAACAGCCATTGTTCGTTTTGAGCCCTTCGCCAAGAAACGGTTCTCACCCCCCCTGTTGTTCAAAGGAGAACAACATTAGAACAGCCATTGTTCTTGAGCCCGTAGACAAGAGACGGTTCTCATCCCCCCCTTTGTTCAGAAGAGAACAACCTAGAACAGCCATTGTTCGTCAAGCCGTTCGTCGAGTAACGGTTCTCCTTTCCAAGACGCCTCGTCAGGATCCTTTTATCCCCCCCCTTCGGCTGGAACTCGCCAGCGGACCGAATATTCCTATAAGTACCTTCCACTGCACCCTAATGAAGTTACGTAAGCCAAGCGTCACCTTTTGAGTATTGATCCCTTATTTGTCAATTCTATCCTGTGCTTTAAATGGTTTATCGAACCATCCCATCACTTTAACTCCATATTTGTTTTACCCTTTTTGATCCCTTAAATCCTTGGATTAGCCCGAGTCTCCACGACCCTTTCCATTCTGTTTGTCAATATTTTCCGTTTTTGTGTATTGTTTATAGTTATTATTAATAAAACTCTATTTTATTAATGATAGCAATATTATTATCCTTGAGCTCAGTTCCACTTCTTAAGCATTTTGAAGATACATAATATCGGCCGCCAGACAGTAAAACGCACTCTAAAGATAATTAAGGAAGTTCCCTCAACGAATAGTGTTATATATAGTATCGTCGGGAGTCATTCTACGACATATATATATATACTATTTAATTTGGTATCAGGTGTGTATGGTTTAACGCTATATCTTTGCAAACACTGGTCTCAGTCGAGTAAAGCATAGTGTTATTCGTTATAATAATAGAATATAGTAGTTCCCTTTTGTTTTAACGATTGCTATCCCCTTTTTTTTGAAACTTAAGAAGCTGGAGTAGCTCAAGGAACGGTTAAAATAATTTGTTTGTGTTTTTTGTGATTTTAGTCAGTGGTTATTTAGAGTAAGAAACCAAGTACGATTAGGTCAGTGCCCATATTTAGGTAGGCTAATTCTATAGAGGCATAATTCTTGTTGCGAGGAATTTTAGTTGGTTGACTAGTGCGCCCCCAAGTGCAAAGATGACTCAGTTTGAAATCTTTAAAGCGCAAGGAGAATCCTTGGGACTTTCCGGAAAAGAACTAATTAAGTACATTCAAGAGGAACGGATAAGTCAGGCTGACCATCAGATTGAATTAGCTCGGATTAAAGCAGAAGTTCAAAGAAAAAAGGTAGAAAAAGAAAGAGAAAGAGAGGAACGGGAAAGAGTAATCCAACGAGAAGAAAGAAGGACGGATTCACGCCCCTTCCCAGGAAAGCTGACAAAGTTTCCGAGCCCCGTAAAACCCCAAAACTTCTTTCCCCAAAACCAACAACGGGACTCCAAACCTCCCGTTAAGACTTCTCCTCCATCTCTCTTCCCGAAGCGACCAACCTTATGCTTCACCTGTGGTGTAGAAAACCACATGAGCTGGAATTGCCGCCAAAATTCTAGGCTTAAAAGCGGACCAGCCCACCAAGTTCACCAGATTTATGCAACCCTGGCTCCCCCGGTGGTGCAGACCCAAGCAGAAACTTCTCCCCCTCCGTCAGGCCACCAGGTAAATTTTGTTTTTGGTAAAAGTTCATCGGGAACTTTGAAATATGAGGAGGGCAGCGTGGACAGCTGTCGAGTATTGACTCTCGTCAGGGACACAGGATGTACATGCTTCATCGTGTCCGACGAACTCCTCCCAGTGGCCTCTAACCACGAAAAATTTGCGGTGGTACATGACTAACTTGGGCGGGCGAACAGATTCCCCGTCGCTAGATGTTACCTGCAGTGTCAATATTATAATGGCTGGGCTGAAGTCATTGTAGCACCAATAAAATTCTGTTCCGTACTTATAGGAAAGAGCCCCCAAGTAAGTTTCGACCCTGTGTTTCAGGCCGTCCTTCCTCAAGGCCGAGATAAGAAAGAAGCCCCTTAGCCCGTTCCTATCAGAACCCCGATACCGTCCGATTTCTCGGAAACCTTTAACCAGGACTTTAGGACGGCACAAAAGGAGTGTAAATCACTAACACCTTTAGGTGATAAGGCCCCAGACAAGGACACGGAGACTGTCCATGGACCCCAAGAAAAAAAGAACCCCCACGCGCCCATGGAGATACCTTCGTAGAACTGGACGAAGCATCGGCTCTTGAAGAGGATTGCCCCGCGGAGTCCCTTAAGGTAATCCAGACAGTGTGCATCCAACCTGATGCCGATTACCCTCCTCCTTCCCTACCAGGCAAGTCTTTGGAACCCTCTGACCTGGATAGTGACGCGCAGCTGACACCACGTCCGAAGAGCCAGCTACAAGAACTAATTAAATGGAATCACCATTTACCCACCCTATTAGCTCTTTTCGAACAACTGCGCGAAAATGGCCTCACCATTGGCCCCCGCAAATGCCATTTTGCCCACGAACCCATTAAATATTTGGGTTTCAAAATAGGACGAAGCAAGTTAGGTCCCCACGAGAACAAGATTAAGGCAATCGCCCACATGCCCCTCCCGATTACAAAGAAACCATTAAGATCGTTCCTAGGATCAGCTTCTCCCTATCAGCGATTTGTTCCGAATTTCGCTGCAATTTTGGCCCCCCTATGCCCCCTTCAGGAAAAGAATTTCCCCGATCGTTTACGTTGGAATGATGTCGCTGTTTCCCGTTGTAATCAGCTCAAAAGTAAGTTCATTTCTGCCCCCATTTTTAAGTTGCCCAACCCGGAAAAATCCGTTGGGGTTAAGACCGACGTGATCAACGAGGGCATTGTAGGTGTACTCCTTCAATACGTGGATGACAGAACGAGTCATCCAGTTGCATATGCGAGTCGTCAATTATTACCACGCGGAAAGAGATATGCCACTAGAGAAAAGATAGCTCTATCAATTATCTGGGTCATAGACAAATTCAAGCTGTACTTGATATGTAAAGATTTTCAAATAGGAACCGACCACCGTCCGTTAGCCTATATTAGGAATTTGAGACACTCAAACGGCCGCATCATGCGCTGGAGTTTACTCTTGCAAGAGTATCAATTTAAAATAAATTATATCAAAGGTTCCGATAACCAGGTCGCTGACGCACTCAGTAGGAATGCGTTACTGAATAGCGTAGAACAATTGTATTCATAGGATTAGTATCTCCATGTAGGTATATACCGTCTTGTACGACTTAATTTAAGATTCTTTTGTAATATAATTAATTAATGTAGATGTCTGAATTTTGTAACGCTCAATGTCTAATTTTTTTGATGTATATATATTTGTTCTTATTAATTTACGTATAAATTATTTTGTCCCGTATGTACTAAGTTTATATCATTTCATTGTTCCATGCCTTTTTTTTTTTATTTGTATTAAAGGTTATTTTCCCCTGTAATCTAAAGATCAAAATAATCATGTATTGAGGTAATAATAGTTAGGTGCAGGAAGATACGGTTGGTACAAGAAAACGAGTTCCCTACAACGGAGCTCTATCGTTGTCCCTTCTCTCTTTTTTTTTCGAAGTGACAACTTCCCCTGGAATGGAGGGGTGTGATAGAACGAGTTCAGAGCTGCATTCATTTCAACTTCTATCACATTTTACTTAAAACCATGAGGCTACCCACGTGCATCTTCGATTCGAGGCTTGGAGTCTTATCAACAGCTACCGGACGCCAATGTTAAAACAAGGAGGTTATCGTCCTCCCCGTTCGCCCCCATACGCCGACCTCGCTAGATCGAGTTAGGCTTATGGACAGATAAGGCATTTTTCTCCGGCCCAGCTGTGCGTTCCCTCGAAGCTTCCACCCCATTCTTCCCCACGCCAAGGAGATGTCCTGGCTATTTATATGGAAACTTTATCACTAAGATCAGATTGGAGATAGAGATTTTCGTCGCGAAACATCACCACGACCCTCTCTCCCTTTGTGCGCCAAGGGACCTCGACCTCGAGATTCACCATCACTTGTCCAGAAGGAGGACAATATTCCTTGAGTGCCAAAGGTTCGAGCCTTTAGTGACGCCAAGTCACCAAGGCATCCCCCCCCTGTTGTTCAAGGAGAACAACATTAGAACAGCCATTGTTCGTTTTGAGCCCTTCGCCAAGAAACGGTTCTCACCCCCCCTGTTGTTCAAGGAGAACAACATTAGAACAGCCATTGTTCTTGAGCCCGTAGACAAGAGACGGTTCTCATTCCCCCCCTTTGTTCAGAAGAGAACAACCTAGAACAGCCATTGTTCGTTTTGAGCCCTTCGCCAAGAAACGGTTCTCATCCCCCCCTGTTGTTCAAGGAGAACAACATTAGAACAGCCATTGTTCGTTTTGAGCCCTTCGCCAAGAAACGGTTCTCACCCCCCCTGTTGTTCAAAGGAGAACAACATTAGAACAGCCATTGTTCTTGAGCCCGTAGACAAGAGACGGTTCTCATCCCCCCCTTTTGTTCAGAAGAGAACAACCTAGAACAGCCATTGTTCGTCAAGCCGTTCGTCGAGTAACGGTTCTCCTTTCCAAGACGCCTCGTCAGGATCCTTTTATCCCCCCACCTTCGGCTGGAACTCGCCAGCGGACCGAATATTCCTTCAAGTACCTTCCACTGCACCCTAATGAAGTTACGTAAGCCAAGCGTCACCTTTTGAGTATTAATCCCTTATTTGTCAATTCTATCCTGTGCTTTAAATGGTTTATCGAACCATCCCATCTCTTTAACTCCATATTTGTTTTACCCTTTTTGATCCCTTAAATCCTTGGATTAGCCCGAGTCTCCACGACCCTTTCCATTCTGTTTGTCAATATTTTCCGTTTTTGTGTATTGTTTATAGTTATTATTAATAAAACTCTATTTTATTAATGATAGCAATATTATTATCCTTGAGCTCAGTTCCACTTCTTAAGCATTTTGAAGATACATAATATCGGCCGCCAGACAGTAAAACGCACTCTAAAGATAATTAAGGAAGTTCCCTCAACGAATAGTGTTATATATAGTATCGTCGGGAGTCATTCTACGACAATCAAGCAACCGCTCGACTTCAAAGAAAGTCACCAGGCGAGGGTGTCTTTTTTGGGGTGACGAAAGTGAAGAGGTATTTAGGTGAAATCTTCGTCGAGGGGTACGTTGATAGTATGCATGAGAGGATAAGATATAGGGACAACAAAGAAGTTTCTTCAAACTTCTAAGTCTTACAATATACTGTACATTCAGATATTTTCTTAAATTGAAAGAAGTAATAAGTATGGAAAGGAAGATAGACAAAATAATAATGGTGGTAAAAAAGCAGTGTCAAATAAATCCTAATTTACAATCTGAAAAAAAACTATCAAAATATGAAGAACCATATAAAACAGGATTATATTCATAAAACTCCTCTTTATGCATAAATAGACCGAAGGAAAGAACGCAACCTATGTTCCACTGCAAGAAAGCATAATCATTTTCTTTTATATGCCCCATGCCCCATAATATATGGCTCTATCAAATTGTTGCCATCGAAGTACAAGTTAATGTAATTTTACGCTTAATGTCAACTTAAAAGCAGGACATTCATCAAATGTTGTTTAATATTTTAAATATTTTGAATGTCAATAGGCAGAGTGAATGATGGATGACAAAATTGAGGATGATGGCTATGTGCTATCTTTTGGCTTTTATTTCAAATATAATAAACTGTTGAATGGTTGGGAGACAATATCTTTTGATTAACATAAAAGATATGCATAGTTTTCCTGAATTTTGGACTCGCTTAAATGTGAGGGTTGATATCAGGCCTGTTTTGAAGACAAATAATGAACTGAAGCGGATACATACTGAGCTACATAGATTTGAAGAGTTTCTCACACACTTCAAACAACCACTAATAAGTAGCATTAATAAATAGGTATTTTATCAGTGAAATAACAAGTATTAGGCTTGTGTTTCCTAGTGTGTTTGTTTAATTTGTTCATGTTCAGAGTTTCAATGAATAATTTTTAATTTTTTCCATATCAACTTTTTATATACGTTTCTACCTAATTCCTTACATCCTTTCATTTTTCGACAAAAAGTTGCATTTTATGCTTGAGACGTGTTGTCAATAATGTCAGACTTTTCCAGTTGGATTTTAACTCGTAATAATAATGTGTCCTAGAGTATAACGTATCCTTGGGATTACGTTTTCTATGGGGAAAAATTTAATACTCTGAATAGTAATGGTACATCGAGTATTGTAGACCAAATATGATACTCTAAACCCATTTATAGAGCCGTAATAAAACTTTAAAAATGAAAAAGAAATATCCTCTATGTCGAACGAAAAGTTTTCCTCAGTCTTGGTGTGACTTTAACTCCGTGAGTTTCTTCGACCTCAAGCGGATAAGGACTGGTAAGGTGGGATAGTTTGCAACTTCGTGGGTTGGTTTTACTTTTCACATTTTGCAAACATTTTAACAGGGGATTCTCTGTAATTATTTGAAGAAATTGCCCTCTCCTTGTCATAAAAATTATGAGACGAGTTAAATAAAAAAAATTTCTTTTTAAAGCACTTCCAAAACATATAACATCTAGTTTTTGTTTACTAAAAGAAATAGTAATAATAAGTTAATTAATTCATTCTTACAAAAAGATTGATTGATAGGTAGAGAATCGAATAAGGTAAGTTTAAAACCTTTAAAAAAGATGCCTTAAGTACAGTTGTATGTTATATTTCATATCTCAATCAATTCCAAACTAGTTTTTCTAACTAGATCAGGGAAACTCTCCTGTGTTAATGGCAGCGTTAACCTTTAAGCTCGTAAAAATATCCAAGAATAATAAGTGATTCAATCTGCTTGAATAGACTAATTAGGGTATACAAACTTGGATTGCATACCAATTTGATTGAGTGACCATTCCTTGCTTACATCGTGGTCATGACTCTATTGTCTGCGTGATTTAGTAGCTGGAAGCGTGCTTGCAGAAGTCAAATTTTAATGTTTAGAAGTTGAAGCACTAATTATGCTTGCATAATTAGTGCTTCAACTAATTATGCAAAATCAAATAATCTTTTCTTTAAGTAAACAATTTATTCGCCAATATACTCCTTTTCTTGAAAAAAATACGAGGATAAAGGAATCATATTTTGTGAGATTTGTATTGCTGAAATTTCCCGTAGTAATTCAACGAAAGACGATAAAGTGTTGAAGAAAATAGGTTTTCCGTTTCGTTCTCAGAAAATAAATTAACGTAATTTAGCTAAAACACAAAAATATTATGTATTACATATGCTGTGAGCCAAAGTAATAGGCATTCACTTAAATTAAATGTTGCTTTATAAACGCAAATAAAAATTTATTTTTAGGGAAAAAAATACATTTATTTAGCAAAATACTTGTCATCATGTTTCACAATGTTCTCTTCATTTAACCAAGGAGTACTAAACAATCATAAAGAAATTATTCGGTTCTGACGAAATATATTATTTCATATCCATTTACATCTTCATTTGAGAGTATAATAAGATGGTACATGGAGGTCAAATATGAAAGCTGAGGAAGAATGTCCGAAGTTAATGCAATAACACAGAGGAACAATTTTAATAAGATTTTAATTCGTTTTTTTCATGCTGATTTATTTTACCTACATTTTTCCCTACATGCTATAGTTATTCTGTAATTTCTGTTTTCTCCTTCTCCCGAAAACTGCCCTCCAGAGGGATAGAGAGAGTGCTTGTAGAAAGCAAACACTTCACACAATACATAGTAGTAAGATAGTAATAAGTGTTATTGTGCAAAATGTTGACATTATTGTTTCTTTTTTCAGGTCTCATGTTAAGGTGATGGCTTCGTAAAGAGTAAATTGCGTTAATGATCCAGCCACCTTTTGCTAGATATGTGGCTGTTACATGCTAGTTCGTCAAAGGCGCAATATATCGAACTTTGTGATCCGCACATATAAGGCATATTTTTTATGTTCCTCTTTGCGATCAAGATAAGAAGTGGGCCTCACATGCTGTTTGCCAGACTTGTGTGGAACATCTTCGTGAGTGGACGAAAGGTAAGAGAAACGGTCTTCCTTTTGGAAATCCCATGGTGTGGCGAGAGCCAAAAGATCATGTATCTGACTGTTATTTCTGTCTGGTGAGTACTAAAGTGATTGGCAATAAAAATTGGCACAAGATCGACTACTTCAACATTCCCTCGGCGAACCAGCCAGTACCTCGTTCTGAGTCTTTACCAGTTCCAATTTTTAGTGGATATGCTTGCCCTGAGGATGAAAATGATGTACCTGATATGGACGTTCAAGGAATGGATTCAGAGTCTGCAGATTCATCATCAGATGCTGAACAGTCATTACCTCCTCACTGTTTTAATCAAAAGGATTTCAATGACTTAATACGTGATTTAGCACTCTCCAAGAAAGCTGCAGGACTTAACCCTCCAGGTTGAGCGAAGAACACATTCTTGACAGGTCGGTACGGGTATCATATTACTAAACAAGGAAGAGTAAATTTGTTAAGTATTTCTCTGAGGACCACCAATTTGTATACTGCCACGATGTTCCTGGTGTGTTTACCGAGTTGGACTTGGCACCTATAGCTATGCTCAGTGGAGACTATTTTTTGGATAGCTCCAAGCGTAGCCTCAATTGTTTCCTTTTGCATAATGGTAATGACTTAGGTGCAGTTCCCTTCAGTCACTTTGTCGATCTGCGAGAAACTCACGATGACAGAAGAATGGTCAGGGATTTATTTAAGTACCATCAACACAATTGGATCATATGTGTAGACCTTAAGATGGTCAACTTCTTCCTTGGCCAGCAAAAGATATATACAAAATTTCATGCTATAGCTGTATTTGGGACAGTCGAGACAAGATCGTTTTCCCTCCACTTCATCTCAAACTAGGGTTAATGAAGCAGTATGTCAAGGCGTTGAGCACTGGCAATGATTGTTTTCAGTACATAGTATCGGCGTTTCCTGCTTTGTCATACGAAAAAATAAAAGCGTGAGTATTTTATGTTCCCCAAATCCGATGACTTCTGAGTGATTCTAGATTCGTGAACACGATGAATGAAAACGAGAAGGCAGCCTGGCTCTCATTTCCTGCCGTTGTTCGTAACTTCTTGGGAAACAGAAAAGTGCATAACTACGAGGATCTGGTTACCAATATGCTTTTAGCATATCGTGATCTGGGACGCAACATGAGTGTGAAGCTGCATTTCGTAAATAGTCACCTCGACCGATTCCCAGAGAATCCAAGACGAATAAGGGAAACGCTTCCATCAAGATTTGATGAACATGGAAGAGCACTACCAAGGTCAATGGGATAGACACATGATGGCAGACGACTGCTAAACGATTAGAAGAGATCAGCCATAGAAAATTTACAAGAGAAAGAGTTACAAACGAAAATGTTTGCCCGATTGAAATCAAGAAGAGGTCCTCCATCCTTATGTAGTCATTAATAAATAACTTACAGTATTTTTAATCCTTATGTGTAATTCAAGTTTCTTTTTATATGCAATAAAGTGTTTAAGCACAAAAACGTGCTTAACTATAAATAACGCAAAAAGATGATTCAAAATTACTTCAGGACATGATGATAGCCGTGATAAAATGAAAATTATTGTATAATATTAGTTATTGATATTACGAAAAATCTATAGCATTTAGAGAGAATCTGATTTCCGATTTGAATTTAGTATGCTCGAATTAGGTAGGAAAATGTACTTTTGTCCATACACCAAATACATTGTTCCCCAGTGTTATCTTTCATTAAGCCAAAGGTGCAAAGTGTGAGCATTCATTGTGATGAAGGAGGAGGAGTCTAAAGGTGCTAAGTGTGGAGTTGCAATGAGATGAAGAAGTATGAGACCAATTCGGTTAAGTAGTGGAGGACAATTTTGTTAAAAAGCTTCATTTTAATGTCACGTGTGTACAAAATGGTTGGCTTAGTACTGAAGAATTATCAATGCTTGATTCTTTTCACATCTCACAAAGGCAATCATTGCTTGATGCTGCTCTCGGGGACAACAACATCTAACTTTAGGAATGTATTTGTTTTGCAATCCAACCTTTGTTTTTGCGAGTAGGGCATTGCTCTATCTGATAACTCTCGTTTCACACGACTTCTTTAGAAAAAATCTTACTCGATCTCTCTTTCTTCGACAGTGACTTTATAAGATCTATATACAATTCTACTTACAGATGTTTAAATTCTTCTAAATCAGCTTCAAGCTATTTAAGTATATCTATAGTATAGCATACAAATCAATTTTTAATCTGGTCTCATATCCAAGTCATTTGTACTTTGGGAATGATTAGGCCATTTATAAGCTAGTAAAGTGTCTATAATAACATATCACTTCAATTACAAAGCTGTCAATACTTTACCAGGTTTGGCTATGAATTGTATAATAAGCGAGATTAATCCCCATGTCTTGTACATTATAGGAGTCTTGAAAAAAAAGGAATGTCTAGCAAGCGTAAAATTGCAAATATTTATACAAGGCAAGGGGGGCTAACCAAAAAGAAACTATAGCCTGACTTGAAACTGCATGTACATACAAAATAATATAAACTAATATGACCTTACACTTTAAACCTTTTAGATCTAAATTAACATTGTAGCATTTTAATATTCAATACATATTTTAATTTCTTCTTATCTTTTCTTTGAAATAAAATCTTAATTGCAAACAAGTATATTATAGTTTCCAGCAACGAATTCATCGGAGACGAATCTACCGCTGATGAATTGATATCGCAATCACCCAAATTGTGATTAGGTGAAAACAGAACTGTATGAACGTCAACCTTTAAAACTTTCATCAACTTCCAGCGAGATTTGCCGAAAATTTCTGCGGTTAGTTGGACCATCAAAACCCCGCCGCCGAGCTATAAATGCCGAGGCGGTAAGGCAGGGTTTATTGCTTCTGTTATCAAATATACGAGTTCCGGAGAACGCCTATATATTCCACGTCACAAAATTAATCGTGGAAATATTCCGTCAGAATCCGCCCTAGGAAGAGTCCCGAAGACGTCCCCTTCCCCCTGGAAAAGACCCCAGGTCATCGGGGTGAACTGTCTCTGGGTTGCTCCCGAGTGAGCCAATCCAGGAAAATACAGAAGCTATTGGGCGGCCTCTTTTTAGACGTATATGGAATCATTCACTGGCGGCACATTTTCTCTAGCGATTGAACACGGTGTCATACTATCCCGCAGCTAGGACTTTATATGGAACGACGGCGTTATGATCGAAGGACCAGTCCAAAGGAAGCGCACAGTCTCAGCCCCACATGAGTTTTCCCCCTCAGGCCTCTACAGAAGAATCTTCCCCTTTTGAACGTCTACTTGGTGAATCTTCCTCGAGCGTCTACTTGTGGTAACCCCCCACCCCCAAATAATAAGATATTTACACCTTTTCTTTCCTTGTAGAGCCGGTGCGACGCCCTCTGACTAAAACTAGTCAACCAATCTCCTTCTGAGTCATCTCGGATAACTAAAGGGAATTATTGTGCCCCTAAGTCTAGAATTCCATTAGTAGTTTCTTTTTAAACCCTATCGGTTTAGTACTTGAAGTATTGAGCCCTTGCGGCATGATTAATTATTGGTAATTATTGATAATTTTCCCATTTCTGAATTAATTAATAACTAGAGAGTGTAATTATTTGTATTATATGTTTTGGTGTGTAATTAAAGATTATTTGTGCAATTCTTGTTTAAGTCTTCCAACCACCAAAGCCTTATTAAATAAGACCAATCCCAGCCAACCATTTTTAAAGTATTCAAATAACAAAAAACCGCGCACACAATGAAATTTGATTTCAATCATTATTTTAGGCTGTCGTAGTCCTTCCCTGAACAAACGAAGGAATTGCCTTCCTTTTGACAAAGGAAGGCAAGAATGCAAATGAGATCCATGAACGCATGGTTGCAGTGTACGCCGACACCGCCCCTTTCTATGCAACCATTGGTCACTAGAATAGGGAGTTCTGCCATGGTCGTGAGTCCCTTGAAGATGACCCCTGTCCAGGACGCCCGTCAGACGTGACCAACGAGGACAATGTGGCCCGTGTGGAGAGGATGATCCTCGAAAATCGACGGGTGAAGGTCGAAGAAATCGAGCGAGAACTTGAAATATCACATGGAAGTGTTATCAACATCATCCACGACAATTTTGCCATGACCAAGGTCTCTTCCCGTTGGGTCCCTAGAAACTTCAACGTCGTCACAGTCCAAAAGGCCAGAGTTTCACAAGCTTCCATGCGCGAGTACAGATTCGAGGAGCTCAAAGGGTGAATATGTATGCACATAGGCTTGAGAGTATGTCAAAAACGAGGTATGGTGATGATGATGTAAATGAATGTAAACCAATGATGAGGAAGTTTTTGGACACGATCCCGCGAAAGGTGAGTGAATGACTGAGTGGAAAGAGAAAGGAGAGAGTAAGACTGACAGGTGAACGGTTGATGTAGGAGAATGTGTTAGAACTGTTAGAAGGTTGACGATTTGATGATAAAATCGATCTAGAAGATGATGGATGGTACAGTGTGAATATTGGGGGTAAGAAGCCCAGGAGCTTTCATCCACCCCAGCAGTTTGTCAGCTACAGGGATGCCCAGAAGGTTGCACCAGCTGGAGTGATGTTGAACTTCCTGGGCCGGCAAAATGGATGGGCAAATGGAGGGTGGTCGAATGGAAGAGGCAGATGAATTTCAAGTGTGGGAACGGATATATGAGAGAGTAACCGAGGTATGTCCCAGCAAACGAGAAACCGAATTGTGGGAGAAAGATTGTGGAATGTCATCGGTGTGGAAGGAAAGGTCATAGGTTGGCAGAATGTAGGTGGACATCTGGTAAAGGATTGCCAGGAAAGTGTGAAAGAGTACTTCGAGTATAAAGAAATGGGCCATTTGAAGAAAGATTGTCCAAGGTTGAATGGTGAAGCAACTGCTGGGGAAAGTATGAAATATGCATGTGGTAATTGTGGAAAGGCTGGTCATTATGCAAGGATGTGTCGTGACCAGAGGAATGTATGTAGCTATTTTGCGATGGAAGGACATTCGAGTGAAAAGTAATAGATTAGACTGAGAGCGCAAGGTGTGAATGGAAAGTCTGAAGCGGGAAACTGAATGGTAAGAGGGTGCCTGCTGAAGTATCCTATGGGTGCATGAGTGGAAGTAATGTGTTGGTAAGTCTGTCTAGTGTGAAAGTGCTGTCTGGTAGGGAGTATGAGTGTCTGAGTGTGAAGTTGGAATTGAATGGAATTGAGTGTTTGGCTTTAATAGATTCTGGATGTAAGGCGAGCTTAGGGTATAAAGATGTGTATGACAAGGTTAGCGAGAAAGCCCTACTGTCTAAGTGCAAGGGTAGTTTGGTAGGTATTAGTAATGGGAGAGTGCCTGTGATTGAAATGATAAGGTCAGCTGTTTGAATACATGGTATGATGATCAATAAATGTGAATTTTCTGTGATTGATAAGGTAAGTAGTGAGTATGGTGTGATTTTGGGGTATGATTTTATGAAAATAAGTCGTATGGTTGTGCATACTTCGAGTAATCAGAATGAGAGAAAGATTGGTAAAAATGGGGTTTATAAGTTGTATGTAGGGAAAGATGGTAGCGTTGCGAGGAGTGTGTTTACTGGTAGTGAGGTGACTGCTATGGAGAATGTAAGGCTTGTGAAGAGTGAAAGGGTGTCTTTTAGAGTTAGTTGGACTAAGGATGTTAGTTTTAATGTAGTAAGAACACTGTGATATTGGATGGAAAGGATGCGTGTTATAAGGTAAGGCGTGTGGCTTGTGTGTTTGATGGCTTGATCAGAATAAATGATCCTTTGGTATGTGTGCAGGCGGACCTCAGTGTGAAAGGGCAGGTGAGGGGAATCCAAGTCGGAGATGTACTGGGTCACCTCTTCACTGTCAATGAGTAACAAGGAAAGTAAGTACCCAAGGAGACCTTACGGTCCATTCAAAGAGGGTACCTTTGGACTAGCGATCGAGCGGGCACAAGGCTGCTCATTTGTTTTGCGTCCCTAAACGGCCACTTTTCCAGACTTTGTCTAGTCTTGACTTGAACTGGTCAACAGATTCACTGTTGACAACTTCCACTGGAAGTGCGTTCCACTTACCGCAGATACTGTAGGTGAAAAAATTTCCACACATATTGCGGTTGTAACGCTTCAGTTTAAGTTTTAAGCCGTGATTGCGCGTTCTGTTCTCACTCAGTGTGAAAATATCCCGGTAGTCAACATTTTCGAACCCTCGAAGCATTTTGAAAACTTCGATGAGCTGACCACGCAGTCTACGGGTTTCCAGCGAGAACAGATCTAATTCCCCTAGTCTATCCTCATAACTTTTATTTCGGATAGAGGGAATCAGTTTGGTTTCCCTAGCTGGTACGCGTTCATACCTTGCGATGTCCTTTTGAAACGAAGGACTCCAAAATTGTACGGCATACTCCAGGTGCGGCCGAACCAGGGAGCTGTACAGATAAAGTACTATCTCCTTGTTACGGTATCCAAACTGGCGCTTTATGTAGCCTAACATCCTTTGGGCTTTCTTCTCTGCCTCAATGCACTGTTTCGAGAACTTAAGGTCGCTAGTGATAGTAACACCCAAGTCCTTCTCACTGTCACTCGATTCAAGAGCAGTGCCCTTAAGGATATAATGAGATTGGGGGTTTCTGTGGCAGATATGCATTAATTTGCATTTCCCCACGTTAAAAGGCATTTATGACGTGTCTGACCACTCCCCAATCTTCCCAAGATCTTCCTGCAGACGGGCAGTATTTCCATCCTTTGCAACGTTCATACCAAGCTTGATATCGTCGGCAAATTTGGAAATCTTGGCAACCATGTCACCGTCCATGTCGTTGACGTAGATGATGAATAGTAGTGGTCCCAGGACAGAACCTTGAGGCACCCCGCTAGTAATGGGCACCCACTCAGAAGCCTGTCCATTTACTACCACCCGTTGCCGTCTGCCACTTAGCCAGTTCTCGATCCAGCCGGCTACTTTTCCGTCTATGCCCAGCGCTCGCACTTTCCGGAGAAGGCGGCAGTGTGGTACCTTATTAAAGGCTTTCTGAAAGTCTAGGTAAACCACATCCACCGCCTTGTCCCGATCGTGATCACTGAAAACGAAGTGAAAGAATTCCACAAGGTTCGTCAGGCATGACCGTTGCCTTCGGAAGCCGTGCTGGGAACTTCTCAGTAGCAGGTTTGACTCTAAATACGACGTCATTTTGTCCACCATCATGCTTTCCATAAATGAGGTAGGTATGGATGATAGTACGGACGTCAGGGTGAATGTTGCAGGGGAAAAGACGTGTGAATGGACGTATAATGAAGTGAAGAGCATGGTGGAATTGGATGGATGTTTAACTGAGTATGAAAGGGAGGGTGTGTATCGAATGATATTTGAACGAAAGAGAGCCCTCAGTAAGGGTGATCTGGATTTCAAGCTTGCAAAGCTCCCGGAATTCAAGATTGTCCTAAAGGAGGACTCCCCAATCTTTCAGTGGCCAAGACATTTCTAACGTCCTGTTGCTGATGAGATTGAGGAGCAGTGCTTGAAATTAGAGCAATTGGGGGTGATTGAAGAGAGCGAAAGTGCATGGAATAGTCCAATTGTACCTGTACGTAAGCCGGATGGAAGTTTGCGTCTGTGTGTGGATTATAGAAAGGTGAATGAAAGGACTTTCAAAGAAAGGTTTCCGATGTGTGTGATATCTGAGTGTGTGTATAGTATGCATGGGATGGAGTGGTTTACGAAGCTGGATCTGGTACGGGGGTATTACCAGATGCCCATTGCTGAGGAGAGCCGGCCGGTAACTGCCTTCTCTTCCTCAAAGAGGCATTACCAGTTCCGGAAACTCAGCTTTGGGTTGGCTAATGCTCCCGGAGCCTTCCAGCGGGCAACGGATGTTGTGTTGAGTAAGTTTGCGAGTAAGAATGTGATTGCGTTTATAGATGATATTTGGATTATGACTGAGACGTTTAAGGAGCATGTGAGATTGGTTAATGATGTGTTAAGAACGTTAGAGAGTGTTAGTGTAAAAGTGAAAGTGGTGAAGTGTAAATGGTTTGCGAAAGAAGTGGAATTCCTTGGGCATATGGTGAGTGAAAATGGGTTTTGAAAATTACCAAAGTATGTTGAGAAGGTGCGAATGTTTCCTAAACCAGTGACTGTGAAGCAATTAAAGTCGTTTTTTGGTTTGATTGAGTTCCAGCGAAAGTTTTTACGCGATTGTTCTGGTGTGAGTAAGCCTCTGACTGAGTAGATGGGCAAGAAAGGTAGTACGGTTGTCAAGTGGAATGATAAGATAAATGAGGCGTATGAGAGACTGAAAGAGGCAGCGGCTGAAGATGTTGAATTGGCTTACCCAGATTATAGTGTAAATGCTAAGATGCTTGAATTGTATACAAATGCGAGTGGGTATTGTATGGGAGGTTTTCTGATGCAAGAGCAGCGTTTGAATGGAGAGAATGTCAGGCGAATAATTGGGTATGTATCCAAGGCTATGAATGTTGCAAAACGAAAGTATTCGACTGTGAAACGAGAGCTGGCTGCAATAAAATATTGTTTGAAAGTGTTGCGTCCGTTTTTGTATAGTGTGAGGTTTGTAATCAAAACAGATCATCAACCTCTTGTGTATCTGCAGCGTATAAAGTAGGTTGATAGTAGGATTGCAGGACTTTGGAAGATTTGAGTGACTTTGACTATGTGATTGAATATGTGCCTGGTGAACGGAATGGAGTGGCTGATTTGATGTCAAGGTATCCGGGTACGAATGATGAAAATGTTTGTTGAGTGAGTGATCCTGAGTATTTGCCAAAAGGGGTTATAAATGGAAAAGAGAGTAAGGGTGGTGGTGATTCTTTGTTTGAGAGTGTATGGAATGGTTTGGAAGATTTGAAGAGTGATGGAGTAGAGGTGAGAGTACCCGATAGTGTGGATGCTTTAAGGAAGGAGGTAATGAATGAAGTGTGTAGGAAGCCTAAAAGAATTTGTATGGCAAAGGTGCGGAACTTCATGAAAGAATTAAGAGCGATGTGTATGCAAGGGGTCCCGCCATTTTAGGAAGTGTTGATTGTAGTGAGTCGTTTGTATGGAGTGATTGTTTATGTGCACTTTGGTGGTGAGAGGCCGATTGTGTACAAGGATGAGAAGATGAAGGGTTTGAATCCTAATGTGGTACATCTGCAATGTTTGAGCGGTGTGCACTACAAGTGGGTGATGGAAAGTGTTCATATATAAGAGAGAAAAATGATTGTTTGGATAAAGATGAGCGTGTGGTGAGTGATGATATGGGAGTTAATGACAGTATGGATATCAGTGCTTATGTTGGTGTGCTTGTTCCTTCTGTGTATTGCGAACATGGTGGACCTGATATGATGGAAGCGAGAGTGAAAGTTGGTGAAAGGTTGTTCCGTGGTTTGATTAATACTGGAGCGCAGGTGTCTTTAGTGAATGAGAGGATTCTGAGTAAGTATGATGAGTTTAAATGTTGCGAGCATAAACCTGTGAAGTTACGGATAAGTGGATTAGGGAATGGCATGATAGTGGCATGGTAACAGGTTGGTCTGAAAGTGAGTTTGGGTAATGGTGTGAATGTAAAGCATGACTTTGTGATTCTGAAAGATGAGCAAATGCCGTGTTGTTTCTTGCTTGGTGTAGACTTTATGAGATTGAATGATTTGCCTTTGGATGCTGATAAGGATTGTCTTATGAAAGGCGAATGTGAGGTAATGAGGTTGAATGAGTGTGCAAAGAATGTCGTCAAGATTTGCGGTATGATTGAGTTGGTCATGGATGATGAGAATGAGATTTTAAGTGATGATGATATTCTAGAGATGCAAGAGATGTCTCCTTTTGTTAGTGAGTTGAAGAGGTGTGTAATGACGCGTGTTGATTTGAATGAATGGCCAGAGTGTTTAAGTGATTTTAAAAGATATGCTTAGGATTTTTTTGTTTGTATGGATGTTGTATATTTTGTGAGGCATGTAAAGAGGGGTGATGATATGTATGTACCTGTGATGTCCTTAGTTGGTATGATTGGTCTAGTGAAGGCTGTGCATGATAATTATGGGCATATGGGTATGTTTAAGCTGTGGAAGTGTATGAAGGAGCGTGTGTTCCATCCGCTTCTGAGAACTGTTGTGAATGATGTTGCAACTACGTGTGAAAGGTGTCAGAAGCGAAAGGTGCAAGGTGTGCAAGTGAAACCACCGATGTTAAAAGTTGATGCGAAAGAACCGTTTTAATTGGTAGTGATTAATTGTGTGTCTTTGCCGCTTACGAGTGCTGAAAATCTTGGTATAGTTGTTATGGTTGAACATAAAAGTAAGTTTATGTATGCAGCCACTGTGAGAGATAAAAGGAGTGTGACTGTTGCGCGTGTGGTTAAGCAGTTGTTTTTTCTTATGTGTGTATGGAAGCCTAAAAGATGTCTGAGTGATAATGGGCCTGAATTTGTAGGAGAAGTGTCGGAGCAAATGTTGAGAGAGAATGGTGTAGAGCATGTGAGAACAACTACGTATGTGCCGTCTTCAAATAGATTGGCTAAACGTACTATAATAACCTTGTGTGACATGTTGAGAATGATGAGTACGACAGTGAATAACTGGGATGTATGTCTGGGGAGAGTGTTGTGGTCGTATAATTCAACTGTGCATAGTGCAACTGGAATGTCCCCATGTCAGTTTGCGATGAATTTTGAAAGGCGAGTGAACGATAGGTTCGAGAAATCGGCCAACTGCTTAGGGAGAAGAGAAATGTGTACCGGCAATCGAAGATCTCGGGTGACTTTGACGAATACCGGAGGCTAGCCAGGAGAGTGAAGTCCAGCATAAGGGCGGCTAAGCGGTCTGAGGAACTCCGAGTGGCGAGACTCTGTAAAGAGAATCCCAAGGAGTTTTTTGTATATGTGAACAGCCGTAAACCAATCCGTCGAACGATTGGCCCTTTGAGGAACGAGGAGGGGACATTAAAGCATTCAGATGCAGAAAATGCCAACCTCCTCAACGACTACTTCTCTTCAGTGTTTACTGAAGAGTGTGGTCCCATTCCCCAGCTAACGGATTCCTACTCGGGGGAAAAGCTGGAGGCAATGGACTTCACCGAAGGAGAAATAAAGAAAAAGATCGCTGACCTAAAGACGAATAAGTCCCCTGGACCGGACGGGTTTCTGCCTAAAGTGTTGAAGGAAGTGTGCGATGAAGTATCACGACATCTGTGCGCTATCTTTAACATGTCAATCAGGACCGGATGCGTTCCTAGAGACTGGCGTGAGGCGGAGGTGACTCCTATTTTTCAAGAAAGGAGACCGTAACCAACCGTCGAACTACCGACCTATCAGTCTGACTTCGATAGTCGGTAAACTCATGGAAAGAATCATGGTGGACAAAGTGACGTCGTATTTAGAGTCAAACCTGCTACTGAGGAGTTCCCAGCACGGCTTCCGAAGGCAACGGTCATGCCTGACGAACCTTATGGAATTCTTCCACTTCGTTTTCAGTGAGCACGATCGGGACAAGGCGGTGGATGTGGTCTACCTAGACTTTCAGAAAGCCTTTGATAAGGTACCACACCGCCGCCTTCTCCGGAAAGTGCGAGCGCTTGGCATAGACGGAAAGGTAGCCGGCTGGATCGAGAACTGGCTAAGTGGCAGACGGCAACGGGTGGTGGTAAATGGACAGTCTTCTGAGTGGGTGCCCGTTACTAGCGGGGTGCCTCAAGGTTCTGTCCTGGGACCACTACTATTCATCATCTACGTCAACGACATGGACGGTGACATAGTTGCCAAGATTTCCAAATTTGCCGACGATACCAAGCTTGGTATGAACGTTGCAAAGGATGGAAATACTGCCCGCCTGCAGGAAGATCTTGGGAAGATTGGGGAGTGGTCGGACACGTGGCAAATGCCTTTTAACGTGGGGAAATGCAAAGTGATGCATATCGTCCACAGAAACCCCCAATCTCAGTATATTCTTAAGGGCACTGCTATGGAATCCACCGACACTGAGAAGGACTTGGGTGTAACAATCACTAGTGACCTCAAGTTCTCGAAACAGTGCATTGAGGCGGAGAAAAAGACCCAAAGGATGCTAGGCTATATTAAGCGCCAGTTTGGTTATCGGAACCAGGGGATTGTACTGTGCCTGTACAACTCACTTGTCCGACCGCACCTGGAGTATGCCGTACAATTTTGGAGTCCTTCATTGCGAAAGGACATCGCGAGATTGGAACGCGTACAAGCCAGGGCAACCAAGCTGATTCCCTCTATCCGACATAAAAGTTATGAGGATAGACTAAGGGAATTAGATCTGTTCTCGCTGGAAACCCGTAGACTGCGTGGTCAGCTCATCGAAGTTTTCAAAATACTTCGAGGGTTCAACAATGTTGACTACCGGGATATTTTCACACTGAGTGAGAACAGAACGCGCAATCACGGCTTCAAACTTGAACTGAAGCGTTACAACCGCAATCTGTGTGGAAATTTTTTAACCTACAGTATCTGCGGTAAGTGGAACGCACTTCCAGTGGAAGTTGTCAATAGTGAATCTGTTGATCAGTTTAAGGCAAGACTAGACAAGGTCTTAAAAAGTGGCCGTTTAGGGACGCAAAACAATTGAGCAGCCTTGTGTCCGCTCGATTGCAAGTCCAATGGTACCCTCTTTGAATGGACCGTAAGGTCTCCTAGGGTACCTTCTTTCCTTGTTGTTTTAGTGAAAGTGAGCAGAGTTTATGGCGTGAGGCACATGAAGGTTCCGTTCATTTTAATTAGGTGCAAAGGTATTGAAGGTAAAAGAAGTGAAGGGTAAGTTGAATTTTTCAAAGATGAGTGAGAAGGTTGATGAACCTTATAAAGTTGTGACAGTTTGGAAAAATGGGCTGAAGTATGTTTTGGAGAGTTTGCATGACAGTATGACTGAGAGAGTGCAGGCTCATCAGAGTCAGTTAAGGAGATGTAGAGAACCTTATGACTACCTAGTGAGTCTTTCGGTGTATGAATTGTGTATGGGGGATCTTGAAAGGGAGATTGAGTTTTTGAGTAAACAGGTGAATGATTTGGCTGGTATAAGTTGACGAGTAAGTGAGCTGCCTGTGCCTGATTTTTCTGGTTTTGGGAACAGTGTGAATGATAGTGTATTTGGGCAGAATGAACCTAGTGTGGCTGATTTTTCAGGTTTTACGAATGGTAATAGTAGGCATGAGTTTGATGTAGTGAATGATTTAGTCGCTGATTTTTCAGGTTTCTGGTGGGAACCAGTTGAAGGGGTTTCTGGTATGCCTGTTGAGAATACAGGGGATGTGAGTGACCTGTCTGTTTCGCAAGAATGTACCTTGAGTTGAATGAGAGGTGTGAGTGAGGAGCTGATGAATAGGGGTATGAAGAGTAAAGGTTCTGAACGGAAGAGTATAAAAGAATTTTGTCGTGAGATGGGAGAACTGGTAATGAGGGCTAAGAGTATGGTTGACCAGATGATCAATAGTGACGATGAGACTGACAGGATGACTGACGAACAACCCCTACTAATTGCTACGCGTAGCCAGGGACCAGTAGAAGAGTGTTAATGGGTGCACAAGTGGTACCGCGAAGAGTGATTGAAAGGGTTTTTTGAGTGACTGATCGGATGGTTTAAGGAAGGAGGGGTGTGGTGGAGCGAATGTGAGTGTGTGGGAAAAGGGCCATTCTCCCACCACTTTTCTCAGTCCCCTTTCCCTTCCTCTGGAAGAATTTGTGTGTGAATGGGAATGGGTTTGATTTTTTTTTTTTTTTTTTATAAGCATGTTATTATAAAATGTTTTTTATCTTTCCAGGCGCCATAATTTGGAAAGATAAAAGGGCAAGCACTTGTAAATTACCCCTGTAATTGAAGCTGACTATAACTATTGATTATTATTATACCAAAGGCCATTAGTATAGGACAAGGGTTCCAGGCCATGTTCTCTCTTATTTGATTGAGTATAAAATAGTTTAGCTTTAACGAAGGAGGGATTATTAGAGCCACACAACTCTAACAAGGTTACCTATCTTAGTCCAAGCTCGAAGGCGCTCGTTTTGAATACAAAAATTTTGTTGTAGCACGTGAGGCCATCTTTTGTTGTTCATTGACTGTAGTAACCCAAATTTTATTAGGGTTGTTTGATTTTTATTGTTCTTAGGATCGATTAATAATATTTATAAGTGGGACTTATTTATTTTTTCTGATTTCCTATATATAGGATTTTTTTTTTGGGGGGGGGAAAGTAACGTTATCTCCAATATAGTCACCCCTCTCTATTGTAGATATTTGTCGATTTCTCACGTCTGGACTTTGTAGGAAGCGGATTGGATCGAATGGGATTAGAGATATATTTTCAGCCCGCTACAACTTGTCTCGTGGAACAGATATTTAACCTATTTAACAGATATTTTCTCCAGTGGCTTCAAGGCCTTGGTGAATTCACTATCATGAGTATTATGCGAATCTGTGTGCCATTGAAGACATCTGCTTTAAACTTGGCTTCTTAAACCACACCACCTAGTTTCTGACATAAGTGTCAAAAACCAGCAACCGATTTATCCCTAGCCTTGATGAAATTTTTAACTAAATCGAGCTTTAGATGCAGTGGAGGCAAAAATATCTTTTCTGGATCTACAAGAGGATTGTGAACACAGTTGAAGCTTCCAGGCGCATTACTTGGTCTTATCAGCCATTCCTTTCTCACATATTTCTCTACATTAACTCTGCTCTCCCACAAAAACAAAAAGCACATGTGATTTGTGTAGCCACTCTGAAGGCCTAGTAGTAAACAGATGAGTTTGAGATCCAAACAGATCTCTCACAAGAGCTTCTCGTACTCTATAGCGCCTAGCAAAATCTTCATTGTTTCATAGCTCTCAGCCATCTTTGTTGCATGTGCTATTGGGACAGATGGAAATTTATTGCTATTGTCTAAAATACCAGTTTTTACAGAGTCTATGAACACCCTCCAATCATCTGACTTGTATGGTTTAGACTTTCAGAATTGTTGCATGAGAAGTACTGCATCCTCACAGTAACAAAGGTTGATTGCCATCTTAGAAGAGGCAGACAGCTCTCTATGTCGGTAACGAAATTTAGTGATACGCACTCCAGCTACCTTCATGTTACGCTGCTCTAGTTTACTTCCCAGAACTTCGGCCTTTTTTTTTGGCAAGTCTAAGTGCCTGATGAGATCATGAAATGCTTCTTGAGTAAAAAGTTAAGGCTTGGTATTTTTAGAGTCATTCTGGCAGTCGTCTTTGTTGAAGTAGAATTATAATCGGATTGACTCATCAATTCTTGTTCAGTCGGTGGATTTGGGACTAGCAGTTTAGCGCTCTGCGGAAATGGTCGGAGTGCAGAAGCAATATTGCGGCACTACACTTTGCCTCGTGTTTAGATGGCCATTCCCTTGATGTTTGTTAGACAGAAGGAGCAGTCACTGCTTGTGGTATTTGGGTTCACACCATATCATTGGTACAGCAAAAGGCATTACTGAGCTTTGCTTACGACACATCCACTCGCTCAGATAGTTGACACAAAACTTACAAGCTATATGAGGTTCCCATTTGTTGTCTTGATCACCCAAAGGACATTTTAATTAACTTTTGTTGCTCAGTAGAACATCTTTTGTGATTGTAGCAAAACAATCAGCATCATTCACCCACTTGCCACGTTTCATGTTTTGTGAAGTTCAGAGTAATTAGAAATTAGGCAGTTGTAGATATGCATTATCATGACCCAGCAATCTAAAACAAACAAAAAAGCACAAATTAGGAAAAGATTATTGCATAAGTGGAACCAATGTAAACATAAATTAGTGTATGAATAATATGCTGCACCAAATTTATAGTTATGCTGGTTCTGGAAAACTGAGCCCGATACAGTCATACGAATGCCATTATTTAATTCAGCACATACAATTACCCTAGAATCAGATTACTTTGATCCAGAACCCTGAGAAAATTTTTGGGGGGTTGACCAGTTTTTTAACTATGCATTTAGTGTTAGTCATAGCTTTTTATAAATCTATTTATAGATGATGACTCGACGACGTCAATTGGAAATCAATCCCAGAAATTAATTATATTATGCGCAAAATAATTCCTTGCTGTACTTCTCTCAAATCCCCGTTCTTCAATTTATAACTAAGAATTCTGTTTCTTTTACACACGTCCAATTCGAAAAAGAAATTCATTGTTACCTTATCAAATTATTGCAGAATCTTTTAGACTTGGATAAGTTTATCGTCTTAGTCATCTAGTGAAAAGTAACCGGAAAATTTATAGTTTCAAACTTTCTTCTTACGGTTTATTTTGTAGCTTTGGAATGATTTTTCTGCGCAACATTGCACCCTTTCCATCACGTCTATTTATATTCGCAAATAACGGCACTATAACTGCCCCGTACATTCCAGATGAACCCAAGTTGAAGACTTTTACAGTGAATCACAATATCCTATGATTCATATGTGAATCTTCTAAATATAAATCCAAGTATGGTCTTAGCTATTTTGTAAGTTTTAACACATTATTTGCCAACTTTCAAGTCGTTGCATAAAATCACGCAAAGATCCTTTTCAATGATTAGTGCATTCAAAGTTCGTCCAAATCTCCTGTAGCTGTCACCCTCCTGCCTCGTACCAATATTAAATACCTTGCATTTATTAGAGGTAAATGCTACTTCATTTTTAAGAGCTACTCGACTACCGGTAACAGGTCGTTGTGGATTTTGAGGTTGTCTGATGCATTTGTGGCTTTTCGTACCAACTTTAGTTAGTCTGCAAACTCTGAAATATAGCTTTTATAACAAGTTTCTATGTAATTGATATATAGTAAAAACCACATAGGATCCAGTACACAACCACAAGACACATTCTTAATGCCTCATTGCCATTCTAAAGGTAAGCCGTTGATGACTGTTCGATGTTTTTTTTAAGCTTAGCCATGCTTTTCTCTTTTCAATACCTGACCACCGATACCGTGTGCATTTTTTTTATTAGGCATTAATGTGGCACTTGATTAAATACTTTTTGAAAATCGAGATTGATTTCTCTGCTACTTATTTTTGAATCGTGCTTCTTAATAAATTTATATAACTAATAAGTTTTTTAGAAGTCACTTGTTCACAAAACCATATTGCGTTTCCTGATAAGTTTGTGGCTATTGAGATTTTAAACTACTTTGTCATCTACTAAAGACCTAAGCAGTTTGCCAACTAAAGATATTGGGCTTATTGATCCGTAGTTTGTAGGTGAGTGTCGATCGACTTAATAAAAGATGTTTTGAATATTTTCAAGTTTGATTTTTTCAGGAATAGAGCTGCTTTGAGAGAATATTTGAACATAGTCGTAACTACCTTAACCATCATTTTCTTTCACGTTCACAATAGTTTTTGTAAGGAGGTTGATTTACGACAGTTTAAATAACAACAGGTTCTATAAACCCAATTTCTGTTGGCGGCTTTCACAATTAATATGAATATTCTTTAGGATGTAATAAAATTTAATAAATACTTTTCTTTAAGTTGATTTAATGTTTTCTTCCTTTGAATTCACTATTAGTTCTCTTACCTAGTCGGCTTCCTACCCCTTACGTCAATCACGCAAGGCAGCGGTAAAGTCTCACTCCAATGATGCACCAGCCCATATTATTCAAAAAAAACATCCAGTACAATTTCAAGACAACAAGAGCTGGATGGTGCAACATTAAAGGAATGGGAACATGGTTAATGTGGTATAAGTACTGTCCCAAATTAGTCCGTTATCTGTTACTTCTAGTAAATCTGCGATCCATACATTCAGCTGGGATGAGAGTTAGTCCCAATTATTTGGAAACTTTTGAACAAGCTATTTTTATCATTCTCAAAATTTACACAGCATTTCTTTCTCCCCCACCACATTCCCTATCTCTATACTAATATATAATTTAAGGTCATAAGCAATGACCTTGGTGGTAGATATAATATCGGTGGCTATAAATTTTATGTACTGTCAAAAGAGCAAGGGTCCTAACACTAATCCTTGTGGTGCACCGCTGCTAACGTGGTAGGTAACACTTTAGGTGCGAGCAAACATAACAATCATCTTCCGAGCAGAAAATAAAATCCTAATCCATGTTAGGATGTTACCAGTAATACCCAATTGTACCAGCTTATCGAGTGTTATGTTATGACAAATAACATCAAAAGCACGCGAGAAATCAAATGATATTCAATCAACCGTGTTACTTGAATCTAGTAAATTTGTTACATCTTAATATGCAAGCGATAATTGGTCTTTTGTGAACCTTCTCGGGCACAAACCAAACTGATCTGGGGATAACAAACTAACACTTACAATTTACTTGAGTGAAGTTTAGATATAATTCTATCCAATCATTTATAACATACAGATGTCTGTGAAACTGGTCTGTATTTTAAAGGGTCAGCTTTTAAAACTTTTTGAAAAATAGGGACCACAAGGGAACTTTACAAAGACGAAGAGACCTGGCCTTGAGAATAAGAAGCTCTGAATATGAGCATCAAAAGATATGTCAACTGGTCAATGTAGCCTTTAAAAATATGCATAAAACTCAACTAATCTCAGAGCAGAGAAAGGCTTGAGCCAAGCAACAGTCTCCTTAAGACCCATCTCAGTAATCATCAGATCCACAAATTCTCCCGCTAAACCTGATGAGGGTGTGTATTTTTTTTGGGGGGGAGAAGCGTAACTCTAGTATACAAATGGTAAAATCTGTGGCAAATAGGCCATACATGAACAGACTTTAATGGTCAAACTCCCACCTTGTTTACCTTCTTATTCCTAATGTAGGCATGAAAGACTTTTAGTTATGCACCATACTGTCAACAAAGGAGCGCTCGTGCTGGGCCTGCTTTAGCATAGCAAAGTTCCTGTTCTGGAAGTTTATGTCTATAAATCTTTTTAAGGACTCAATTGCAACCTCCTAGCGTCTTGTACTGACTCCAAGCATTATGGCTTCTTCATTTAAGGGAAGGTAGGGGTTTTGACTGGCCAGGAAGGTCCACATTTGTTTGCAATAACTGAAGGGAGATAATTTGATACCAGTGTATTTATAAAAGACAAAATCAATTATACATAACATCAACACTTCTGTATCTGAACTCCATATCGCAGACTACTTGTGACAAGAAATGTTCAATTATCTCATAGTTCTCTGGAAGAATGACTTTGGCACTAAAATTGCACCACCAAAATGCCTCGCAGGAATAGGAGAAATTGTGCAACAAATTTGCTTTCTCGCGGATGTACATATATATATATATATATATATATATATATATATATACATTAGGGTAGTCACAAAAAGAAAATCTTTTAGGTTTTTATCTCCACATGCCTAATTAACACATTGAACAGTAGGTCACATACTCAATTTCATCAAAATCGAACAATATTTACGGGTCGCTATATGGATCTTAACTTATTAGTCGCTGGTAAATTAATTTGGGGGATAGAAATGAAGTCTCTGCAAATAGTAGTTTATTTGAAACAGATCTTGGTGGGGAAAGACAAATTTTTTAAATATCTATATTAAAGTGAAAAGAAAATAGTTAAATGGCAAATGATTTTTTGACACAAATTATAACTAAAATTGCTGATTAAACATTGATCCTTTAGAGCATGAGGAAAATTTTTGTGATGTTTTGCCACAATTCTGAGAAGCAACTGCTCCTGTTCTTTATCTTTAGTTAGAAATGTAATATACGATTTGATAAGTGCAATACCTCTTTCTGCTGGATCATTAACAACCATTAAGTTAATCGCTCGACGTTGAAATTCTTGAAAGCACGTATTGTGTTCTTAAGAACTTGGGTTCGTCTTCAGGAATGTATCCTCTGCAAACTTGTATCCATCTTTCATTAGGAAACTGAGGATTAGCTTATTTTTTGTTGCTAGTTCATATAAGTCCAAATCCTCGATGTTTTTTGTTAGATTCAGTCGGCGAACAAATTTGGTGTTTTCATTACGTTGGAGATTGGAGACCATCTCCTGTTTGGTCTCAGCATTAATTCTATGATCAAAAAAATGCAAGACCAACAAGATGTTCTTTAAGAGACCAAAGGTGTCTGTGAAGGGCTGGGGTTGCGCCTTAGATATTGTCTGATTTGGATTCTTTTGCAAAGTTTGAAAAAGCAGAATGTCATTTAAATGAGCATTAATTCCAAAATGGGCTTCATTTCAAAAACGTGAGTAGACCAAAGCAATAAAAAGAGAGCACTCTTTAATATTGGCCTTTTCATGTTCTGTTAATTTCAATTGATGCTTAAACAAGTATATTTTCAGGACATATATAGCCTTAGCAATCTAGGCTGCATGATAAGTTGCTCCTAGGGCTCTTAATGTAACTTCTGTCTCATTAATGCCCCCAAGAAAGATGAGACTGAGTCGCATAATTCTTCATAATCGTCACGTAGCTGACGAGATTTTAAAGCTTTCTGAATATATGCGACCATTTCTCATCAAAGATTAAGCAATACTGCATTAACGAGTAAACTCTATTCGCCTCCAAAAAATAATCCTTTTTAAGTGACGACCATTGTTCTTTAAAACGTTCAAACTGACTCCTCTTTCAACCACTTGTAGGCTCAAGTCAAACATTGCAAGCACATGACAACATAATTTCGAAAATCTCATGACGGCACGCAATCAAAACAACCTCTCTTCCTGATACTTTCTCAATTATGGTACAGGCTCTTTTTGTAGGCCTGTATTTGATGCAGTTGTTTCAAATACAAGGCCTTGAATGTCATCACGAAGATTTTAGTTATTAATTGATGAAATGCATGCCATAGCCTGTTCTTCTCCTGTTGCTCGTGTTAACTTTGGCCCCCTAAGAAGTTTTTCCATTCCATTTACAGAAACTATTATTGCAATTCGTTCTACTGCTTCTTTTTCGCCATCAATAGCAGGTAGTAGTTTTCCATGAAGAAGGATCGGTCCTTTAACAGACAATAGAGCTTTGTCTTCATTGTATGTTGCCTTACTTACTTGCTTTCTGGAACGTCGTATAGAACTCCTGGAAAGTGTCATAGCTAAAATATCCTGACCAAAGGCTTGTGCTATTGATCCAGCAACCATTGTTGCTTTTCTATCCGGAATATTTGCACGATCAAGAATAGCAGCCACGCCTGAAGTTGTAAAGATATTTTTTGAATTTGAAGGACTACATTGTGCATTTTTTTATTAGGTAGGAAGGTGGACAAAACTCTTTCTCTGCCACTATTAAACTTTCTCCTTCAGATGATGATGACTCGAAATCTGCATGAGCAGCAGCCTGTGCTTGATTTTTAGAAGTATATACTTTTTCTTTGTATTGTAAAGCCTTCTCATGTGGATATCTTTTGCGGGATTCTTTGGCTGAAGTAAACTTATCACGGCACGTCATACTGCAGGAGAAAATGTTGTCTCTCTGCATCAACAGAAATTGGCCGTCTTCTTCCTTTTTTACCACATTCAAAGCATTTTTGAGGCTATGTAAAAAAGGTTGGGAAAGGGTAGATTCGAAACTACGCTCATTCATTCTACATGAGTACAGTTCGGTTTTGCGGTTTTTCTTCAAAGAAAAGTATTCTTCATACAACCTTGAGAGTTTTCTAAAGCAAGAGTCTATTCGCTGTGTGGAAATTTGGGCTCTTTCCCATACTTTTATGACTTTTTTGCAAGCGAGGTTGTAACTTTGTGTCAAAGTCATTGACTCCACTTTATGGTGGTACTGGACAACACGAAGCACCTCACGACATGCTGGTAGTCTTGTGTATGAAAGCTCACTTGTAGGATGTCCTAAAAGCCAGACTGCCGCAGATGAAAGAGTACTTCCAGCCATAATCTAAAAAAACAGAAATAAAAATTTATTGTAACTGAGTGACCTCACGGTTCCCCTCCATTTAGCTCTACTTAGAAGATATTTTTTTAAACTCTAAATATCTAAATATTCAATATTCATCAAAGAATAAGCTTTCATTTGACATAAATAAATAGGCTCCTGTGTTTGTAAAAAATAACGGCAGTCATGACTAATTAAAAAAAAATATATATATATATATATATATATATATATATATATATATATATATATATATATATATATATTATTGTGAATTAAAATATGAACATAAAGTGTTTCAACATATAATTCTACTATTCTTTAAGTAAGTCTGATATTGATAAAAAACTGCAAATTAACTATGCCCTGAATAAACAAAGTATATTACTTACCTAAATAATTATATATATACTTGCATAAACCAACACTTGTATTTACTTGTATTACGTCAACTGTTAAACTTCAAACTAAAAATTAACAATTAATCAATCCTCGCTGACTTATATAGGAAATTGTGCGATTGTATCACCATTTAAAACGAGGGGGGGGGGGGGGGTTATTGCGTCATCACTTTACAAATGGGCTCAGAAATCAACGAGCTGAAACAACAATTATTATTGCATCATAATAATGCAATATGTTTATTTTTTTGTGAATTATTGTAATTCATAAGGAATAAGTTATCAGTGACACAAAGTTGATAGTATATAAGTAGCAACCAATAAATGCATACTATTAAAAGGTTCCAATATTTTGACTTAAATTTTAAAATATGGAGACACATAGCGACCTCTAAATATTCACCAATTTAGTCAATATTTTTAATCAGCTCTTTAACATCTTATAGCATAATTTTAAACATGTGGAGAACATTTCTAGCTAATTTAAATTTTTGGCATATATTTTGGGACCACCCTAATATATATATTCTTTAAACCTGCCTCAAAAAAATAGTTAATAAATTTCAAGTTTATTTCCCAAATTTATAAAAGTTAATTAATTAAAAACTATAAGATAAATTGACCTGGCAATATTTAAAGATAATCAACTATAATAATAAATTTAAACTTCGTTTTTGAATTTGTAAACACTGTAAGAGTAAAAAACATTTAATAGAAAAATGGGTTAATTTTGGTACTTACTAAAGTGGATCCATCCTAGAGAGTGAATGGTGGGTTTAATAAGGAGCTAGTATTTATAGGTTGCGGGGACGCTTGTGAGAGAGGAATACTAATTAGGAAACAGTAGTTAAAAAACAAACCAACTAACAAACTGTAGTTAAAATTAGTTAATTAATAAAGATAATGCACTTGAATATTCATTAAGTGTAGGTTTGTAGTGTTTGATATGTAAAAATTCGAAGGTTCTTAGGCACTGTTAGCTGTTGTTAAAGACTAATACTTTAAAATTATCAATAGAAATGTCAGTTTTACAGCTTATGGTGTGTTTCCTAATAATAGACTTTTCCTTTTTATTTAAGATTTATTTTGATTGTGCGCCAACTAATCCCCATATGAGCAGAGAACCTAGCTCCAAGAGACCTAACAATGCTGCCAATGTAAGAGACTCCAAAAAAACAGGGACATTTAAATAAATAACAGTATCCTATTTTTTTAAAAAATGAATAGGATTTTCTTTCCATAGCATCGTTTAAAAAAACACATTTCTGAAATCAGTAAATGTATGGGCATTTTATAAATTTTTAGGGAGGGTTGAGGGAAGTAAATGAGTTTATCAAGTAGCTTTTTTAAAACGCTATTATACAGTTTAGAATGTTAGAATGAAATAAATTATATATATATATATATAAATATATATATATATAATAGTAAAAGAATAATATATGATAATCGTCACAAACACTGGATTTTTATAAAAAACAAAATCCTGCAATTTCGCGGAAATATTTTTTCTATCCTGCTAATATCATAATATCCTTTTGAACTTTACAAATAGACTTAAAAATAAAGAAACCAAACGTAAAAAATGTCTTGTTTTATGAATTTTTAATGATATATGAAAAATTAAATGAAGGAAAACTTTTTAGTAAGTAAAGTATCGTAAAGTGAGAAGGTGGCATGAAAAACATATTAAAAAAAAACTAATAGAATAAAATATAAAACCATTACAAAATATAATAATAGAATTCAATAGAAATGAGAATTGGAGATTAGATTTGAGAAAATAAATCATATTTATACAATGATTAATTATAAGTCAAACATAAAATTAATAATAAGTATTGAAAAATGAGAATGATAAAAACGATCACCATTCAGTTCACGGGGATCAATTTCTTGACAATCAATTGTGAAAAGATTTTTAAAATCACAACCTTAAACAATTTTCCAATTTAAAACTAGCGCCAATTTATATATGTAGTAAAAGGTTATTGGTCATCAAATCCTTACCTACGATAGTGGGGCAAAGGGTATTCAGGATATTACATGTAGGAAAGTTTATTATATCCACTGAGATACAAAATCCCTTAACCAGTTTGCCGTCTAATGAGAGAAAATATGCAAATGAGCAAATCACATCCATCAGTAGATTAAGCAAAATTTACCTGAGAGAATGAAAGCTCACATATTCGAAAAATGCAAAATATTTTCGTTCGAATTTGCAAAATTTTATCTGAGATTGCGTTCAAATGAACCTGTTTGGCGCCGCACACGAAAAGCTATAATTTGCAGCATAATTAATTAATGATGGTAAAATAAATTAGTTTATGTAATTAGAATTTTATTTAAAGTAACTAACGAGTAACGTATAAAGTATGAAATATTATTTGAAACTATACCAGGTGACTAAAAATTACTAGTACCACTTTATAAATTAATGATACTCTTCTTAATCAAATGAGTGACGTTTGCATGGAATCTTCGATACCGATTAATGGTCAAATTGTTTGAAAGATTTTTTAGGGATAAATGTGTTCATTTTATATCATTAGAAGGATAAATGAATGAAAAAAATTCTAATATAGTTAACAAAGGAATAATTGCTTTTGAATTTCACTTTGCAGAAATTATAGATTAGTTGCAATAGAATGAGGACAAAAATTACTTAATTTTATTTTTTATTCAAGAATTACTACTGATTACATTTTTTTTACTGTGCCATTGTTTTTTTACATTTACCAATATGTAATCTAACATTGCATTTTATGCATTGTTTTCTGGCATTCTTTTTACGCAATGCCAATATTGTAAGTTTTTTGCCATCTGTTCTTTCTATCCTGTGCCCTATGGGAGAGAATCGTAGGATAGGAAACACTTATAAATAAATTTGGGGTTGTCCTGAAGACTTTGGTGCATATGAAGATTCAGTTTGCAATTAGGTTCTTGTGACTGAACGCTTGAAATCAAGTAATGATATGCTATTTTCATTAGCTGTATTGTGCAGCTTGATAGAAGTGGAAAATACTATTTTTTGATCGCACTGAAATTCGGTACTTTTAGATAAACCAATCAAGGTGATCAACACCTCTCATGTACTTGTTGTAAGAAGCAATTACCTGAGGATGAGGCATATTAATTTCATTTTTTATTTGAGCCGACCACCCTTTGGTAGAAACAACGGAGCTATTTTCTCATGATTGGTTCGTATTGTTACTAAAAAATGTTCATACCATTTGACAAACAAAACTTCGTTCTTGTGATTGAATTTATAATCATACAAAACGGTTACATCCTTTTTCATTGTTTTGTCATCAGTGAGATTGCAACTTCCTGTGCGATTTGAACGAGCCGTTCCTGTAACTCCAATACCGATATCTACCATCTCTGTGAGCAATTTATGGCTGGTGAAGAAATTGGCATTGTAAATTTCACTATCACTGAGATAGGGAAGATAGGTTACCATTTTCTTTACCACTGTTGTTCCCAACCCTCCCTTCTACTATGCTCACAGATACATTTAGCTCTTCCTTGATATAATTCTATGCCGTAACAATACCTAGTTGTCCCACTGTTCGAATCCAAATCTGATTGGCTTACCTCTAATAAATTATTTCGAACTGTATCTCCCATAATCTTGAACAATCTTCTCATCAATTGAAAGCTCTATGAAAAATATGCCAAACTGTTTGAATTTATCGTTTATGTCCTCAAGGTTGTTTGGAGGTTCTCACTTGGCAAATAAATGCAGGTAACGTTTTATTTCAATGAATTTATTACGAGACATAACATTTCGAAATAACTGGAAAGACATATCTTCATCCAAGGCCCAGTACTGCCGCTCACTTGGCAGTTTGTGATAACCAGTAAAAAGCAACACCGACTCTTTGCCAATATCTAGCCAAGGTTCTTCATAAAAAACAGTTCAAACAGTTCTACTGCGTTCTTACCTCTAAGGATGTATTTGCCATTATTTGCTCTTCTAGTAGCTCCATCTATTGGTTTGCCGGATTTTGTGAAGGAAGGCCTAGTCTTTTTCCCTGTGTTATTTTCAACGATATGTAGTTTGGGTGCATCAAATTCTGTGATATTTAAATGGTAAATCTCAATGGCTCCAACCACATCTCACGGAATTAAGTTGTATCGAAGTTTTCATTACCTTATGCATCATCATCAAAGTCTTCTTTGTCTGTTAGTTCACTGACAGCTGGTAGCATTTCAACTATATCAACAGCGCTAACGCCATTACCAGGTGGAGCTTCTTTCAAATATTCTCGGGCATGACTTGCATAGTAAAAATAATTCACGAATAAAAAGGTTGATCCATTATATTCTGAAAAATAAACTAAATAAATGATATATACACGTATATATATATATATATATATATATATATATATATATATATATATATATATATGTATGTATATTTATATATATATATATATATATATATATATATATATATATATATATATATATATATATATATATATATATATATATATATATAGGGAAGTTAAATATATGTTAGTTACCACTATAACAAAATTTTCTAGCATCTTTCAATGCTCACAATCCTCATTTGTGGATACACACTTTAGATTACCGTAAAGAAAAATCTAAGGGATAATTTATGTTCAAACTCACTAACTTTGGGAGAGAGAATTTAATACATCACATTAATAAAGTTAAATAAAAAATATCTAGAAAATTATAACTTAAAATCTTGCTGGAATTAAATGTCAATTTAACTCAAAGATAGTAACACTATTTCTTAATTTCCTGTCACCAGGAGTACCAACATTACCCCAAATTTGTGTAATATTTCAGAAAATGCGTTAAACTACTAAATGCAATATATAAAATGACATAATAACATCATTGCACATTGAAGAAATACTTAAATATATACACAATCCCAAAATGGGGATCGTGGAAGCTAATGGGTTAAGACCAATAAAATTTAGAAGGATATAAATTATTATACGGAAATATATCTTTTATTAAGCAAAGATAAAAAGTTATTCCGGATTAAATGGTTGTGGCAACTTTGAGATAACTATTCCAATGTAAAAACATAAAATTATTCCAATAAATATTTAACAATTAGAGAAATTTAGCCTTTGGCTTAGACTAAACCTCTATCACGAAAATCAGTCTCACACTTCATAAGATACCAACAAATGCCCACACGCCAAAGCGAATGCAAATAAAACTAAAATATTAAAATATATAAACTACATTGAGGTCAAGGAATTAATTTCACTTGTGGTTCTTGAGACGTTTAATGAGGTTCATTCTCCAAAAGAAATCAAAAATATAAATCACAGAGTATGTAATTAACCTGAGAATACTACAGGAAAATATCAATAGAACAAAATGATTACAGATTTGATTGACTCTAAGAAAAATTATTTAGTGATTTATGGGTATAGCTTGTCTAAAGCCTTTATTATGATTAATTACAATGTGTAACAAAATTTCACTTTTGTCCTTTCCTCGGGTTAAAAGTGTTATTTCCCGTTTGGGGCTCTATTTAATACATAAAAAAGTTAATTTTAATCTCCAAACTTTGCTTTGGGGCTAGGACATTGAATTCTTAAATCAGCACTTTTATGGAGCCTACACGCATTGTTGCATCATATCGATTACATGTATCCATCTCTTACCCTTGCTTACTTGCTCTAGATCAAAGAGAAAAACAGCAGTGTCAAGATCTTGCTAGATGACTTAAAATATGAAGATACGTTTGATAGGTTATCGGAGACTTTAAAATGAAGGCCTTCTTGATGGGCCTCCAAGGCGACTTTACTAGGTTTCTTTGTTATCTTTGCCTTTGGGACAACATATATACCATGTCTCTCTACCATCAGCGAGATTGGCCACAAAGGACCTAGTTTATTGTGGGGAGAAACATCAAATTGGGAGCCCATTTTTGGACCGTCGAAAAGTACTTTCCCCCCTCTGAAGTTAAAATTGCGCCTTATGAAATAATTTGTCAGAGCTCTAGATAAAGAGTCTGCAGATTTCAAGTATGTCCAAGATTTCTTTCCTGAGCAATCTGCGGCAAAGGTGGAAGCTGGACTATTCTTAGATCCAAAAATAAAAAAGATCGTGGAGTTTAAGGAGTTTCCCGAAAAGCTCCCTAGGATGGAAAATTCAGCGTGGGACAGCTTTATCGCAGTGGTTCTGTGCTTCCTAGGTAATCACAAAGCAGAAAACTTGGTGAGAACTTGGTTAAGAAACTACGGATTGCAGAGTGTCCCTAAAAGTTCATACTCTTGACGCTCATTTTGTTCAATTTAAGGAGAACATGGGAGCGTACTACAAAGAATATGGCGAGCGCTTTCACCAGGATATACTGGAATATGAATGCCGGTATCAAGGATCGTATGATGAAAATCTCATAGGAGACGATATTTGGGGGTTGATTTGGAAAAGTAATTTACAATAATATCGTAAATCACTGAAAACAACTCATTTCTAATATTTTACTTGTCTCACTTAACGAATTCAATAATAAATAAATGCTATTTTTATGTCATGTCGTTTTGTTTGTACTTTATGCAAATGAAAGTTTAAATTTGCCACTTCCCTCCAGAAGGGATAGGTATATTTCATATAAATATCATTATCCTGGACACCAAAGCAAAGTTTAAAATTAATAACACTGTTTTTTTATGTATTCTAGACACAAGCAAATAGAAAATAGTAATAGTAGTTGTTATCCAAAGACTTAAATCGTGTTACACAGTGTTATCGAAGTCATTTTCTATTAAAGAATAAATTTAATTAACAGGAACCATCAAAAGTCCTCGACTAGTAGAAATATAATCTTTCATTTTGTGGAAATGAGTTCTATTAATCTTAATTAATCAAGAAAGTTTCATAATTTTTATTCCTTGTCCTAAGCCATTTCGTATGCAAATATAGTGTTTGTTATGAGTGTGAATAACTTGAATTTATAGATATGTTTATAAATATAGCAGGAATATTTTTGTTCGTTTATATATATATAAATATCGATATTTATGTATCCCATAAGTATCGGCGTTAGCCATTCATATGTTATGTAGATTATTGACTCTCAAATTAAGACAATCCCCCAATGAAACAATGCAAAAGTATTCTGAAGTGAGGTGTAAAGTACCAATACATCACAAAGGAAATTACTCACCAAAATTGTCGCCACTAACGCTGTGAATATAGAGCGGGAAAATAGTATTATTTTAATATTTGGATTTATTGCTTGGAATTAAAAAAGATCCTATCCTGTTAGAAAATTGATTTTGGAAAAATACGCATTGTTAATCGTCTATCGGATCGCTATAACTTTCTATGATACACGGGAAATTACAGCTGTAAAAGCCACAAAACGCCCAATAAGCGTCAGAATCGTATTGGTTACGGAGTGAGGTTTCGAACTGTACGAAAGTTCTCGTGAAATTTGTTGAATTTTGGCAGCTCCTGATGTCTTCGCACTGATGACATTATATTGTATGCCACTAAAGATATTTGTATTTGCTTTGATTAACCTTCACTACCAACTGGAGCCTTGAATGCTTGGATCAATTTGGAGAACATTGAATGTATACTCTTCCTTCTAGAGGCTTGCAAAGAAAGAGAATGGATTTGAATTTTTATTAATATAGAGATTCTATAATTAATTAAAAGATATTAATTGAATGTGTGGAAGAATGTAGCTATCATAAAACCTTGAATAATTCACTTAACCGAAGTTGCTAACAAGAATTAATTTACTATTATTGCACTGAATATATCATATCAGATCATTAATGTAAAAACGTTGTAATTAAATAAATTAATCACTATGTTTTTGGCCGATTTTTAAGGTTAGTGATAAGTCATTTAGTAAATTTTCAATCTTGGACGTCTGTGAAATTATAAAAAAATCGAGTGTGGATCTTTCAACAAAAATGAAGGAGTGATTTCGAGGAGTTTCGCTCCTCGAAAGGAGGAAAGAATACACATTGTTGACGATCATTACCTCAGTTTCCAGAGTAATATAAGACATCTCTTAATGCTGGCTTGATTACTTACAGTCTTCAAAGCCCTTGTAAAGAGTGCTTTGGAGACAAGGATGGAATATGTCTTAATTTTCCTCCTCGCATCTTGTCAAGTTAGTTTTATTTTCCCTTAATTTGGAAGAGTGACTCGGTTCCTTGCTTGGAGAAGAAATGTTTTACCAAAGGTACAAGCTTCCAACTTAAATGGAAAGAGAGATTTTAACGCTTTTATCTATCAAAAGCTAGATGTGACTAGAATTGAACATGGCTGCTCGTATATCTCAAATACGTATGCGGAGAGTTTCTACGAAAATCGAGGAAGGGCAACTTCAGCAGAATAGATGCAGTGAATCAATCCTGAAGAGCTTGGCTTTACAAGAAGTGGAGTAATGAAATCAGGGTTGGCGGTCTTGAGTCTATTATGGTTAAAGGAAGAAGAAATACGGCTATAACTTAGCTGGATATAAATAATATACTTGTAGCTATTAGCGAATTGGGGTTTGAAAATTGTTTAAATATCGGTGAGCTGCTTATAATATTAACAATAGCGGGTAAAAAAAACTATAAGACATCATGCTAAAGAAAGAGAGGAAAATTTTTCAGCAACTCACATAAAAAGAATTGCCCACAAATAACTCCTGAGATTTGCTATGATGAATTTTAGAAAACTGTCGAAGAGGCATGCACTAATGTAATTGTTAGTAACTAGAAGATTTATTAAAATATGATCAGAGGACGATGGGGAGAAAGAGAAATAGATTTGCCTGTAATTACAATAGTAAGTAAATGATAATCATAAGGATGAGAAGAAGAGACGATATATATACAAAAAAAGGATTGACCCAAGAACTATGCCAGGCTGAACAGCAAAACTTTCTTCAACCTAACTAGGTAAATGATATAGATATAGACAGACTAAGTAAGTGATGACAAATAGGAAGGAAACAATTCAATGTCAGTTCCAGGAAACCAAAGGCAGCATGAAGAGAGTGAAAATACAGTGTATTAAAAGTATCCAGAAATACCAAAATAGCTGGCTGAATAACATCAGAGATTCGTGTAACGACGTAACATTGAAAAGTGGAGACTAAGCGGTGACTAAATTTACCCTAGAACGGAATATCTCATCTCATTTGAAAGATATCAAAAAAATCCAAGTATTTTAAAAATGAACGGATGTTTAGAGATTAGTTTGTGGTTTGCTGGGGTTCGGAGTCTAGCCAATGTTCGCTTAGGAATGCATAAAGGCAACGCGTTCGAAATAGAGTGGTCTGAAAAGAGATAAAGCTTTAAAGATACAAAACCTGATATGGAGTAAGTAAGGAATGTGGCTATGAATGAGAAAGGAGAAAAGTGGAGAACAAAACAAGGAAGAAAGTTACTTAGTTTTAACACTAGAATGGCCTCCGAAATTTAAACCTGACAGGGCTACACCTAGTTAGTTCAAGGTAGACAGTCTCGTTGCTAAAGTACCCGTGGACGATGTCCCTTAAAGGCCTCCTTACCGCAGTAAACAAAATAACTGTAGACGTCACCCTTCCAAATAAAACCATGATTGAATTAATCTAATTCTACATGACCTACAAATTTTCTTATATGCAACTTGTTCATGGAATTCTTCGAAATTATTTCTCTAATAAATATTGCTCCCTTAAAGTTTCCATGCCAGAGCTACGTAGATGACGTTTTCTCAAAATGCCCTATCAACCGCAAATTTGAAGTTTTCTTTAATAAACTAAACTCCTTGTGTCTGCCTCTTTGATGCAACTTTGAATCAGTTACAAGCAATTGCCTTCAATTTTTACAACTGCAGAGAATTATGACCTAAACGGGTTCATATTTACTGTATAGCAAAACCAACGAATCCTGAGTACCACCACCATTATTTCTCCTATCATGATCAAACCATAAACAGGTGAGTACTCCGATCTCTCTCCCTAGTATCCTACATGATCTGCGATCCTTCCCTACATTAAGATGAATTAAATCATCTCAGAAAAACACGCATCCATATCCATTGTTTTACATGTAAGAATTCCACCTAAGAACGAGCTTTCTTTTTTCTATCCCAATAAGAAAAATAAGAACTGCAAGCCTGCAGGAAGATCTTGGGAAGATTGGGGAGTGGTCTAATACGTGGCAAATGCCTTTCAACGTAAACAAATGCAAAGTGATGCATATCGGCCACCGAAATGCTCAATCACCCTATATCCTTAAGGGCACTGCTCTTGAATCCACCGACACTGAGAAAGACTTGGGTGTAACTATGACGAGTGACCTCAAGTTCTCGAAACAGTGTATCGAGGTGGAGAAGAAAGCCCAAAGGATGTTAAAAGCGCCAGTTTGGATATCGGAATAAAGAGATAGTACTGTGTCTGTACAACTACCTTGTCCGACCGCACCTGGAGTATGCCGTACAATTTTGGAGTCTAGTTTTCCGAAAAGAAATCGAGAGATTGGAACGCGTCCAAGCCAGGGCAACCAAACTGATTCCCTCTATCTTACATATAAGTCATGAAGATAGATTAAGAGAATTAGATATGTTCTCGCTGGAGACCCGTGTTCAGCTTATCAAGGTATTTAAAATAATTCGAGGCTTCGACAGACTGGAGTATATGAATATTTTCCAGCTCAGCGAGAGGAGAACAAGAAATCATGGCTTTAAACTTGAATTAAAGCGATACCACCATGATCTGTGTGGCAAATTCTTTACTCACAGTATCTGCGGTAGTTGAAACGCACTTCCGACGGAAGTTGTCAACAATAAATCTGTTCACCAGTTCAAGTTAAGACTAGATAAAGTCTTGCGAAATCGCCGTTAAGATCCTCGCGACTGATCTTTGAGGTTACCAACGGACACCTTCGAAGATTGCGCCGAAAGTATTCTCTTTGTATGGACCGTAAGGTCTTCTAGGGTACTTATTTTCCTTGTAGCTTGTAGCTCCTTGTAACAATGGATCTAACCGATATACTTCCCTTCCTTTTTCAATGAAACCTTTCAGATTGTTTTTTTCCTCCTCGTTTATACCAGGACACCTACTTCAACACAGACGCCATCACATAGCGCAACATCTTCCTGGAGTCTGCCTCATCCCCTGATGTCCTTGCCTAACCTCCTATGTCTGGGAAACTGGCTGCATACACAAGTAAGAAATACCTGAGGAATAAAATGATCTTGGTATAAGAAATAAGACCTTCAACTTCGTAAATTATTTACCTTCTTTTATTAATAGAAAATATCTTAAAAAGGAACTTCCTTCTTTTTCACATTATTATATTGTCAAAAATTAAAAGGCATAACAGGTTCAGATTATTTTAGAGATTCTAGCGATACTTAACTTTAGATAAATTCGTCGTTATTGAACATGACTTGATGCTACTTATAAATAAAATGAATTGTGCTAAGGTTTCCAGTCATGGTTTCCAATATATATACAAGCAGCATTAATCAATCAAGCTATATAAATTTTTCATCAAACCAAAATATTTATTTAGTTTTTTACAAACAGGATCGTCCCTGTTGATTTTATATTATCCAACTAAAGGTTGTATGCTAACTTAGAAACTTCAGGTCTATCAGCTTAATGTTTATGTAGAGAATTTATGAAGTTGTTCTCAACCTGGTAACTAGTCGATGAACTCCAGGATAAAACCTGATTAAAAATAATGAGCATGATTTAGAAAGCGTCAATAGTTTTTAAGTACCATGGATGCAGTTTTACCCCGGAAAATAGGCCCATACGATCTTTACAACACATTGACATTACCGATCTACATTTTAGAAAAGCGGTTTCCTCTTTTTGCGCCCTTTTCGGCTGATAATAGAAATAAAGTTTCAAGGGAGTATATAGTTTCTAAAGGAAATAATTTACCCCACTCACTACACTATTTGTAGGAATTAAGATTAAATAGACTATCCTTTTTATCAATGAAATCACATATCATTTTTCAGAATTCAGAGTTAAATCTAGATCAAACTTATTTGTAAGGCGCAATTAGTGTCAAATATCAATCAGTGATTATGACATAATAAACTAGTTTTCAGTTCACAGCGATTTCATCATTTTAATTCTTTCACTTCACACATTGGTCGTATATGGAGAAATTTCGTCTGAGTCGCATAAACTAGAGGAGTAAATACCTCGAGAGTATGTAATTAGGAAAGTCTTAGGTTTGTATAAATAAATTACCTTCATATAAGTTTAATTAGTAAAATTCTAAAAATTTTCAGAGGCGTTTTACTTGAAATGTGCTGGAAACACTATTGCGACCCGAATAAAACTAAGGTTGACGGATAAATTTGGCCAATAAATTTTAATATAATTAAAAATAGATTGGATTGGTTTATGGATGGTGATGCTTTTATGTAACCATTTGCAAATTACTTTATTTTTTCTATGTTATTATTATGTTCTTTACTATGAATTCCACGCATGCGTATTTTCTAGGATCGGTCCTCTATTCTTATTATCATAATAGACTCAGTTCTGAATTGTCTGGCAAGGAAGTTATTACATGACTGAATTTATACTTATAAAATTTTATAAAACGGAATCATTGCTCCAGGGCATTAATGCTGAGTGGTCGGGTGTTAGTCTGAGGAAGACGACGGCAAGGAAACTTCATTATGAGCATTCTGGTACGAAAAGGAAACTTAAATTTGACGCCCAGTTCCAGCCTTCATTGAGGACGATCTCAGCAATTCAATGAGGTCCATATCCAGGTACAAGAGAGTGTAAGATTCTCTCATCAGACATTTGATATATAAGGACATGCGCTGCTACTCAGACAATATGAGGAAGGACAGCTTTCTATCGAAAAATAAGAAAGACAAGCGAAAGAACGTAGTACAAAGTTTGTGAACAAAATGATGCATTTGGGCACGCCTGGCATCTTTGGTTCTTCTTAGACGAGAAGAATTTCTACCACCACCAGGGCGTGACCTAGAAAAGAGATGGTTTGCTCTGTGCCGCAAAGATGTAAAGAAAGTTATACGGTTTGAGGCGGTCCTTAGCGAGGGCCAAAGTATGCTTGCTTTTATCTGAAAAAAGAAATTTCATCGTCAATCCTCAGTATTTTTCTATTAATTTAAACCCAACCATTTTCTGCTTAAATATCTTCATTGTAACGCTATTTCTTACCTTTAATTAAATTCAATACCTTATCCTCTTTAATCCACCTACTCCAATTAATCTCCTTCAAAGGTTTCCACCGCGATTCTAAATCACCAAAGTTTGCAAAGGATCCGGGGGGAGATTTCGTTGAATTTCGGCCATTTAGATTATTGTACCTGAACAAACCTCTTTTTTCTTAGTTTTCTCTATTCCCATCTGCCATTGAACTATTCACCTCTTTCCTTCCGAAGTCTGAAAAATCTAACTCTTCTCTCTTTATCTATTTCTAGTTATATCTTAATTTATCTATAGGTTTCCATTATCTGCATTCATCGCGTGTAAATTCTTGCGCATAAAGGAATGTATATTACTATGTACACATATATGGGGCTCAACTCCTCGGCAAGTGTATATTGTATGGTTTAGAAGAAAAGGAATGGAAAATTTACTTTTCAATTCCATTCATCGTCTATTAGAAATATTTACGTAGCTTTTATGTGCGCCATGCACTTTGATAATCAAACTTGAACCATAATCTTCTATTCATTCTAATGGAGTTTTAAATATGGCAACATTACGCACAGACGTCACCCACGTTTGTAATACAAATTAGTTGAAGTTAATGAGGAAGAGTGAAGACGTTATCTGACTGTGACATTTTTGTAATTGAATTTCGCAGCCATTTTGCCTCAAAATGGCAGGCATTTGCGGCAAGGAGACGCCAAGTTTCAAGAGTATAAAATTAAAGGTCTCCACTGACGATGGAGATCTGCTTGAAATGAAGACTTGACGCCATGTAGTGGTGAAATTGGGTGAAGATTGACGCGAGGACGTCGGAAGGCTGAAGTAATCATGAGTTCAGCTTTAGGGATAATAGGATACGATATATATGCAACCTTTAGTCTTAAAGGGAAGGAATCCTTTCGATAGTGAAATCGGATGCATCTGTACAACTAATTAGGCTCTTACCATTGTATTTCCTATGACTTTCTTTCGATCGGGTAAGAAAAGTAAGAAGAGGAGGACTATATTTTGCTCAGCTGAGCGCCAGAAACCGAATAAAGAAATGAAAGTGACTCCACATATTCATTTTCTTCTTTATTCCTTCTCATTCTCATGCTTTGATATAAGCATTATGATAAGTGTTTCAGGTCTTTAATTTTTTTGTTCGGAGAGTGAAGGTAAATAATGAGAAACAAATAAGGGGCAAATATTTAGAGAACCCAAAGATAAGACTTCTTGGTAAGCAGATGATAGGAGAAAATGCCTATTTACTGGGTCACAGGAAGATATCTTCATTAATGGTTTACAGTAAAAGAAACCTGATGACACAAAGCGATTCCAATAGGATTCAGTCTTAAGGATTGAAAAGTTTAAATAAACAACTCAAAAGTAAAATTCCCAAATAAAATGTCAAATATCAAGGGTACTTCTTCCTGTGCCTTTATTAAGAAACTCAAATAAAGTCGTTTTCTTAATTGTAAGTTATAAAAATGTTGTGTATTGATTCTACTTTCATTTTCCTGTTACTCAAATTCTCTTGGATTGGAACCAAGTGTGTTAATAGCTTGAAAGAGTTTTGAATTTGTAGGTGGTTTCTTTTCCTTAATTCTGTACAACAAAATTAGGACTGGTTCTACTAGTTTCAATCAGCTTCAGATATGTTATATGGTATTAACTTAAGTATTTCACTTTATTTAGTTAGCACATGTTGGCATATATTATAATGCGTAAAAGAGAAACTTAAAAACTCATACTGGCAGATTGAGCCAAATGTGTTAACACATGACAAATTATGGCCACTTAGCCCAGATTGTAAGCAAATTCTTCTCCCTCTTTCGGGGTTTCGCAATTTGAATGTTTATGCCGAGCGTTCACTTTCAAAAATTATCCTTAGAATGTAGCCACTATCCATATTATTTAACTTCAAACGAGAGGTCAATTTCTTTTTAAACATTTGAAATCCAATCAATTATTTATAACATATAAACCAGAAATGTTGATTATCATGCTAGAAATCGAATTCATTACCACGATGCACCAATACTTTGCTTCCCGACATAGAACCAAAGTAACATGACTTAAATAACAAAGGGGATATTGATAATAAGTGAATGGTGTAAGAAAAATTGCCTAATTCCTATCCATAAACCTAGAAAAAGATCGGTTCCACCTCAAATTTACCAGGCAAATAGATCTAAAACATTTTGAGCTTATCAACGTCCACCTCATAAAGTAAAGATAGAATAAAAATCCAGCAATACTCGATGAAGAAAGAAAACAAGGATGGGGAGAACAATCTTCTTTCCTCTTCATTATTCACCATTCACTTGCAGAGATGCTTTAATATAACCTCTATGATATACGTCGCCTTGTTCTCACAAGATTAGACTGTAAGACCTCCTAAAATGTATTTCTATAAAAACTCAAGGAACAAAATTTATGGTACTGATTAGCACTGCCACCGAACCATGATTTCATTAAAATTTCCATGAGATCTGACATCTAACAGATCACAGTGCACAGCACATAGCCTGCCTTAGTCAAAGAAACATGAATTATCTGAGTTCTAACGGGAAATAATAGTGGGCTACAAAAAGGAGTGGAAATTCCAATTCTAAGATGTGCGTACTATTAGTATCTTGTTATCTACAGTATCGAGTATCTACCAAGAATACATCATTAAAGACATTTAAGTCGATCAGGGACAGTGCATTAGCTAACCAAGAGTGCCTATTGATCGTTTTCAAAGGCATCTGCCTATAATCTTACATGGCAATAGAGTAACAACCCTGATTAAAATCTCATCTAGATTCCATGCAAGTGCTACCAAATTCCTATTCATCAGGTCAGTGTATCGTTATTTACTTTCCCTAGAATAATAAAGCAGAACACCTACTAGATAGCTCTTTTTATCGACATAAGCTAGGACATAGCGGCACATTTAGACTTGGGATGTGGATATTTAAACCAGAGGGTACTGTTAACCTGTAGAGGGCAAATAAGTTAGAATTCGAGTTGTTTCTAATGTGGCACAAACCCCAATGGATCAAGAAAACCAATCGTCAATTCACCGCGTAGGCTTGTTTGGGGTGTGACCACTTATCACAGATTGGAACTTTTGTTCTGTTTAAAATGCTATTGACCACTGAACGCTAGATATCGCAGCTTAGGCTATAATTTTTATATATTCATTGAATTTGAAAAGCCAAATAAATTTAGGATATGCAGCAGGAAAATGAACCTTGTCATGGGTACTCCAAGATCTTCTCTCTACTTGTGGACTGGATGCCATATTAAGATACTCCATTTGCCGGGCAAGAGATGATCATTACGTTAATACCTGACTCTCATAACTTTGGGGATCAAAACTTTAATATCATCAGAAAATTAAATACTAGTTATTTTTAGAAAAAGTGGGGTTGAATATACTTACAGCAAGTCCTCAACGCCTGTGTCCTGTAACTTTCCTGTTCCATCTCATTTTGTCCTATTAAAGACTATCCCACGATAGCAGCATCTTTGGTCTAATAAGTAATATATGCCTTAAAAAGTTGTTCAGCATATTCCTAATATATCTTCTAATAGCGATATTTGTTCCCGCACTCCCTGATCAAACCATTGCCTAATCAATATTAACGTAAATTGCAATGTACGCAATGATGATATGTTGTTAGTAGATCCATGAGAAGCCGCCACCACACTGGATCGTGCATACATGTGGGACTTTCATCATCATTGCTGGCGAGTAAAGGATAAAATATCCAATTAAAGCGGTTCTTTTTAAGGGTATTAGATTGGTCTATAGGATACAGTCACTTCCCCAGCGTTGGATAGGAGGGTCTCCTAGCTCTTCCCGATGCAGAGTAAGGGGAGGCTAATTATTGCTTTACCAAGCGCGTTACCTATTCATCTGCAATTTTCCAATTTTAATAGATTCAGCGTCTTTGTATTGTCAATAAATTTTGGTAATCCACGAACCCTGCCGAATATCAATTTTAACAGTTAGTATTTACAGTTACCAATAATCTGTTTTTTTTGATTAGCAAATTATTTCATAATTTTGCTTTCTAGACGTATTTTACATATGAAATATTGCACTATAAATAAAATTAATGGAATATTAGTCAGGTCATTAAAGCCAATGTCGATGCAAATATTTTTTAAGAACTAATGGAAATATATTATAAAGATATTTCTAAATCTATATATGTAACAAGTGATATCCCCCAAGGGAACGCAATTTACTCCGTTATCAAAGGAAGGTTGGCAATATATTAGAGAATAGTCCTAAAAACTCTTGGAGATATTATTTAGAAATAATTCATGTACATTTACAACTAAACACTAGTGATGAAAGATGTACCTATTGATATCAAAAGTAACATTAATTATTTTAAAGCTCGAATAAAGTCGAAAATTTAATTCATACGAATTTTGACAAAACATCGAACAATATAACATTATCTACCAAAACACAAATCTTTTTTAATGAAAAAGAATGATTACAATTGTATATTGGTAAGTTTTTATCTAAGAAAAGAGACAACAATCCATATGTTATGGAATAGCAATTTACTTTGCATAATGTGAAGACGAAGATAGATAAAGGAATGCCGCTATTTGCGACGAATCATGAATCAACAGCGGAAATTGACGTCCTGTAACGCCAGCTAAATTAATGTCCAAAGTTCGATAACTTGGATTTATCTTTTAAATTTATCCGCATTATAGTCAGTCTAATAGAATAATTACGAGTAATATATTAACTGGTATGTGTTTTCTTTATGTTTTTTGCCTGAGTAGTGAATAAAAAAGGGACAAATGGAGTTGTTCTCCCTTCAGTCCTCTAAATCAGATCTTTTTGTGACGCAAATTTAAGATTATGTCCTCGACCTATACACTCAATACAAGGCAAAAACTTTTGAAAGGACATTCGGACTCTAACTCTCCAAATTAGAATCGAAATTCAAAATTTGTTTTAAAATTACCATGATGCAATGTAGAACTTTCTTGTGAAACTTTCTTGTTGTTTTGCAACACGTTACCTATTTTTTTAAATAAAACCATAGTACTCCAATAAATTCAACAGAAAAAAATATCCTTCTATTTTTCATCCAATAAAGTACGTTAACCTTCAAGTATTGTTACTAATAATAGTAGTAGCCATTGAAGAGATGGCTAACATTATTTTTGTGTAATATCAATTAAAAAACAGTAATAAATGAACAAAAACAGAGAAAGTCTGACAGCACTGATAATTAAATAAATTATTATATGGAGCAACCAGATACTGACCTTTCCAATTAATCAAACTCACACTTCTGGAGGCTGAGATTCATATAAAGATGTTTATGCCGAAGCTTCAAAACAAATTCATAACTTCTTGGAAACGAACAAAAAATTTTAATTAAATTATGTAGCGATATTATTTTCTATGGAATATTTCATTAAATATCTTATTAAAATAGAAAATATTCTCAGCAAAAAGCTGAAAGAGAATAGGATAAAAGACTGTGGTTTTAATGTATTTTATAAAACGAATAATTTCAGATGTTAACTAGGTAGGATATAAGTGTGTCGAGGTATGCCTGTGAAGACCCGCTCGGAGCAAGGGCACATACACAAGCACGGGCAGGTATCCGACCCGAGGCCGTCTGCGATATGCTTTTGAGCAATTAAAGCAGTGAAAAGCCACCTCCTCGATTTTTTATAGAGTGCATTTCGAAAGACAGGGATTAATCTTATGGCTTGCCAAGTTGCAGTTCAAATCATATGTATCAAGACCACAAAAAATAATTTTAATATATATAAAAAACGGGGCAATATATATATATATATATATATATATACAAAGGGGAACAATTGCTCAATAAGGATGGTTACTTGGATCGTGACAATTGTCAATAGGAGTGAGCTAAGCGGGATGTGCAAAATTATCATTAACTCGAACGATGGATATTATTTAGGTTTGAGTGGAAAGTAAATTCAAAAGATGCAGGTGACGATTGACGGGGAGGTAATCAGGGGATTACAACCCAAACCGCTTTACCTTGAAGCTTAGTGGTATTCGGAGGGGGAAAAGCCAACGGCACTGGTCTTAAAAACGAAATGGTTCTGCGGCTCAGCAGAGAGTCTCAGGCACGAGGAACGGGAGTATTGAAGAAAGGCGCGGCACAGCTCTCCTGAAAGAAGGTAGATCGAGAGCTTTCCTCTAAACACGTGCTAAAGCTTCACGAAGGGCAATCTGCTAGTGAGATCTTAACGACGAGGTAAGAATCGAACAGCGGTTGCGAGACTTCGCGGGGAAACATACAAAACGGTCTGAACGGAGGCACTGGCAGACTCTCAATCTCTTCGATGAACCGTGGACGCAGGGTTAAATAGACAAGTGGCTGGTCCGGTAGATAGCCCCAGGGCATGGCCGTTCCTAGAGGATTCTAGACGTTAGTCTACCCAAACCTACTTCGAGATAACGAGTTGTATCTGACAGCGAAGGTCGCCTCAAGATATGGGGTTGGGTTTGACGGCTTTGCTCGCGGAGCTTACAGACATGTTTGGAGGCATAAGGCAGTAATTCGGCGTTATCGCGGGGGAGAGAGAGCGAGGTGCATCCAGATTAAGCAAATACAGCTGTGTAGAGAGAGAGCGCAGGTCTGCTTCCTTCTAGATGATTTTAAAATTCCCATGCCAAGAAGCACGTGGTTTGCAGCGAAGGGGCTGAAATGTTTTTTCTGGAGGACTTCCTCTCACGCTGGTCTTTCGAGGGGCAGCGCCTTAAAAACGGGAAAATTAAAATTTAATTATTTAATCACTATGAGTTATGTAAATTTTTGTATAGGTTGTGTAGAACAAGTAGATGTGTAAGGAATTGTCCTTATGTCATCAACCCATCAATATTCAAATATTTCCACGAAAAAGTCATTCCTCACAGCTGTTTATAGAGAGAGCGCGGGACTTCTTTCTTCCCGATGATTCTAAAATTCCCATTCCAAGGAACATGTAGTTTGAAGCGAAGGGGCTGAAAGGCGTATTCCGGAGGGCTTCCTCTCACGCTGGTCTTTCGCAGGGCATCGCCTCACAAGCTGGAAAATAAAAAATAATTATTTAATCACTATGAGTTATGTATATTTTGTATATGTTGTGTGGAACAAGTAGATGTGTAAAAAATGTCCTTATGTCATCAACCCATCAATATTCGAATATTGAAAGGCCCTGCTTCTGGCGAGACACAATTTAATCCAGAGTATGCTTTAGATAAAAAAGAAAATGACATTATTTTTGTTGGCTACGTTTCGAGCAAAGACATTTTCTTACTTGGGAATAAATTTTGTCTCACAAGGAGCACTCCTTTTCATTTTTTTTTATTCCAAATACCGGCTTGAAGGACTACGCTCCTACCGATGTTTCTTTAAACTCTCGCTGAAGCAACAAAACATATCCATGGTTTGTCAATACTTCGAACTTTACCGTGCCTCAGAGATATACCTTAAATTATATACTTCAAGTTGTATAGTTCCTCTTTTTACTCCAGTAAACTTTATAAGGAATCCCTTTAATACCTATTAAACAAAGATATTTTTTAACGTAGCTCAGGAGACAAGATTACTCATGATGTTTCGAACTAAAAACTTAGAATTTCCTCCTTATCTTCTTTTCTGGATTACCAGTGTGTTCTCGCTAATAATAAGGGCAACATATGAATATCTACCAATTAAATCTTTGTTAAACAATTTCCTCACCAATATGTTTGTAAAGATGCGTAATAACATGTTTTAAAATGTTGAAATTCAACTCCCGTGAAACCCTGAAAAAACCTGCTCAAATGAAGGTACTGATAAATGAAATATCATGTTTTTTATCTGGCCTTAACTAAATTATGAGGGGTAAAAATCATGGGCTTTTCATGCTGATATATTAATTGTTAGCATTTATATTTAACCAAAATACTTTATTGTATAAAAACTTCACACCCACTTTTACATTTACATTTAAGATAGTTTTTATTTCACAAGCTTACAAACAGAATTATTTTATATTCACGTGAAATTCACATTTGTCATTCATGTCAAAGGGTTCAAAAGTCATTTTTTATGTCTTCTTCAGACGCAACAACATCATGACACTAGTTTATGCATGTTATGCCTCTACAGACTCCACAGGTCCAGATGCACGTGACTCCATTCTTCTTGCAACTGCACCTCCAGTAGTTGCAATCTCAATGACAATTTAAGCTCATGAACTTGAGTAGATCTTCAGGCGCCATGGGGTATAATGTTGGAACTGGCTCATACCCATGAACCCTTAATGTCCATATACAGTTACAGGGGTTCAGAGACATCATCTGTAGAAGGATCCAGTCACGGGTCTGCAGATAGGCACGTAGTGAATGCAATGAAGCTGCACCATCTGTTTGAGGTAAAGTCTCTGGTTTGATCACTCTTGCCGCCGCCTTCCTTAAGAACATGTATTAAATTTCACCCAATGTAGTATCAGATCCATGGTAAATGTACTGGAAAATCGCAGTACCAGCATGAATCACTGCCTCCTTGTTGGCTTTTGTAGCAAGGAAGATGTCCATGTACTCATCCACGTCCCTTGCACAAAACCTGAACAAATGCATGATGATGACAATTATTATTGTTATTTGTCGGAGGATTATTAGTATTATCATCGTAACCTGTCAAATAGAGTTGTTTTGACATGGCCAGCGATTGCCGAAACCGTATCACACCCAGTGAAGGCATGAGAGAAGAGCAGGTAGCCACTCAGACGTCATAAGAGCCGTTTTATGTGGTGGAGAAGAGCAGATGGTGGCTGTTTAAGCTATGGTGCCCCAACATTACCAGCACAACTTGCATCTTCTGCTTATACCTGAAAATAGAACAAGATATAAAAAGCATAATTAACCGGTCAAAAACAGATCAAGCTTTTCAACAATGTGAATTCTGTTCTTTTTAAACTACCCTATACACCTCCGGGCACCACCTAGTAGTTAATGAAGGGAAATACGGACACAAATGTTACTCACCTCAACAGAGTAATCTAAAGCACCAGTTAATGCCTCTATCACAATCTTAGTGACAGCATCATTGTCACAGTGTTCCACAGTGATGTAATTTTTTGGAAATTTTGAACAAAGGAGGCTGATGAGCTCACTATTTTTTATGAGTGTTTTCCAGGAACTTTGCTCATGGGGTCCAGTGAAACATATCCGATTGAATCTAGAGATCACAGTAGGAGTTTTTGGTAGGACAGACGTGGTCGTGATTTTTAGGTGATCTGCTGTAGCCACCAAAGACCACAATGATCTTCTGGCAGCAGTAGCCCAAACAATGCACATAACTCAGTAACTGTTGGCAATATCCTGCCATGTCTGAAGCTGTTCCAACTTAACTATGTAGACAGGCCATGCACCATCAATACAATGGAAAAGGAGTCAGATCATACTGTAAGCTTGTCTCAACTGCCATATCTCTCTGGGCGAAAATGATCAGTCATATGTCATTGTATATGTATGAGCTTGAAAAATCTCTTTATGATCTGAGTCTTCTCATCTCCATGTTTTGCTTTCGCAGAATATTGTCGGCGCTATCTTTGAGACAGAGCACATCTGCCCTTCTCTCCTTTGTTGTGAATTTCAAGGTGTCATGATATTTTTCTTTAATTTTTATCTTTAGCCAATACTTTAAAAAAGAGAGGTTCTTATTTAGTGACCATTTAATCTCCCGCAACTTTTCATGGACTTGGTCAAGAGTCATAATTCCATGCTCTAATTCTGAGTCAAACTATTCGCAGAAATCAATAAAAACTGCCTATCATTCCTCAGCAATTTCCTCTGATCTCTCTTCCTTTTGCCTCCCTCTTCAAGCTTGGAGTAATGGTCACCTCTCTGAAAAAAGTTTGCAGCGAAAATGATACAGTGTTTCCTCTGCTACTAAGTGGTTGATCTCTTCCAGGCGTCCAGTGACTTCATTGCTACGTCATCCCGGATACTCCGTGCTGTCTTCAGCAAGATTGCCTTCAGTTTATATATAAAGCAATATATATATATATATATATATATATATATATATATATATATATATATATATATTTAAACTGAAGGCAATCTTGCTGAAGACATCACGGAGTATCGGGGATGACGTAGCAATGAAGTTACTGGAAGCCTGGAAGGGATCAACCACTTAGTAGCAGAGGAAACACTGTACCAGTTGAAAAAGTGTGTGAGATACACCGAAACTGTTCTGAATTAAATTATCTTCAGAGAATGTGGTTTAATTCCTCATCTTGTCTTGCGATATTGCATTAATTTTCATCATATATATATATATATATATATATATATATATATATATATATATATATATATATATATATATATATATATATATGATGATGATGAAAATTAATGCCCTTCCTTATCTTGTCTTGCCATATTGCATTAATTTTTATCATATATATATATATATATATATATATATATATATATATATATATATATATATATATATATAATATATATATATATATATATATATATATATATATGATGAAAATTAATGCAATATTGCAAGAGAAGACGAGGAATTAAACCACATTCTTCGCAGACAATTTAACTCAGAACAGTTTCGGTGTATCTCACACCCTTTGTCAACTGACACTGGAAAGAAAATATTAGAAAAGTGCTTACAAACATAACACGGGGTCGGGTCGTGAAAGATCTCCTCTTTTTTCCCCCAATCCCCTACTTGTGGCTAGTCAGGGGGGGAGGGGGTTAGGCCTAAACATATTAAAGGGCTGACATTTTACTATTTTGTTTCTTTTGCTTTCGTATTACAGGATTAACAGAAAATTAACCCTCAGATAGATTTAAATTAGGAACTAACGATATCAAGCTCGATTCTACGATTCTTCTCTTAACATAGTTAGCCGATTTAAATACCATTTTACTTCCATTGAAATCGATCGAATGATTCAAGTCTCTAACATGGCCAAATATTCCACTGCTTTGTCTGTCCACTCTAATATTTCTTTTGTGTTTGTAAAATCTCTTGTCTATATTTCTCCCCGTTTCCCCTATATGAACTTTATGGCAATCGTTGCATGGTATTGCATATACTCCTATGTTATGATGTTCTTTGGGTTTCCTGGCAATCATCAATTGGTTTAAGTAATTATTATATTTAAAGGCTAGATTAATACCCGCTTTCCCAAATATGTCCTTTAAAGTATTTAATTTATTATTAAATGGCAATGTTATACATTTGTTGAAGTCATTAGTACGAGAAGGCTTATTACCATAGAATGTTTTCCTTGCTGCAAATTGGGCAAACGATATGAACTAATCGGGGTAATACAAATTAAAAAAAATGGTCTTGCAATGAAAATTTCCTCATCTAAATAGGAAGGATGACATATTTTATATGCTCTAAGGAAAAGGTTAGAAATTACCGATTTTTTAACAGTATTATCGTGAAACGAAAAATAATGTATATAGGCATTCGAGTGGGTTGGTTTCCTATACACGTCAAGTTTTAATTCATGGTGATCTTTATTAATGAGGACATCTAAAAAGGGTAATCTATTATCATATTCCCATTTAAATTTAAATTTGATCGAGATATGAAAGTTATTCAAATTATTAAAAAAGTTATCAAAATCATGGCCATTAGGCCATACAGAAAATACATCGTCAATGTACCTTAACCATATAAAGTTAGGGGAAGAAATTGTGGGAAGGAGTTCAGTCTCAAAATATACCATGAAGAGACATGCCATTATCGGAGATGAAATATTTCCCATGCTAAGGCCAAATATTTGTCTATAAAACTCATTATTTACTCGAAACACATTGTCAGAGAGACATAATTCAACTAAATTGATAAATTTACTCATAGAAATGGGAAGATCCAAATTAAGTCTAGGCATGATTTCCCGCAGAAGGCCTATTGTTTGGTCAACCGGAACTTTCGATAATACCTATTATCAGCATGCCCTAGACTCAAATAATTTAGATATTTAGTTAAACTCTCGCCCTTCTGTTTGAGGCGTGCTTTAAATTATGTGGCTGCCACCAGCGTACTCACGTTTGCCTGCCCGCACGCATGCTCGCACACCTGCTTGCTTGCCTTGCCGTACTACTATATTGTAAAATCGTTCTGTTAGTCTTTCATGAGACACTACTCCACTACTCAAAATTAAAATAAACGTATCTTTTATGCATTACAACTTCTAATTGCGTTATTTTCCTCAAGCAGAGAATTTAATTTGTTCTAGATAGTTTTTTTTAGGGCCAGACAAAACCGGGTATCTTTACGATTAAAAGTTAAGGCAAACTCATCTAAGATTAATTGAAAATTAGAAAGATACTTGGCCTGCATTAGTACTAGTATTCAAAATAAGGGAAAAGAGGAGTTACAAAATTTAGAATTAGTTACAATATTTTGGCAGTGATTTACTTGCGATTGAGGTAATCACCAGTAAATGCTCAATGTCCTCTAGTTAGAGTTAAAAATACTTGTCCTAAAGCCACTCACTAAAGATATCGTCTCAATATGAAGATTCTTTAAGAGTCCGAAAAACAGGCTCAAAAGAATGAGAGATCGATTTGTGCTCCATTACAAAAGAATTGTATCAAAGGGAAAGGCGAGGCAGAAGTATATCAGGCCAGGAATAATATACACTTAATTAAAGGCAATTTTTATTATTTAATATTCAGTGTTCCACCTTTAGCCGCCCCTGTTTCATGTATTTATTGAGAAATTGATTGATGTTTCATATTTTCAGTGGTCACGTGAATTTTGGACCATTGTCGAATCAAGACTTTTTGAGTTCCTTCAGTTATGCTGGCGTAAGATAACAGATGAACAGCTGATGCTTCCCTGCAAACAATACATCTTGTATGATTTTGAAATGCTGCATTTTTGCGGGTATAAACCCTATATTTTCCTTTATTACCATTTTGCAAGATTGTGCCCCAAAAGGTAACAATAGTACGAGTGAAGGATGTGCCAGATTGATTGAAGCTGACCATTCTCCTGGGTTCTAAACATGACATATGTTAGTACAACTTTATTAAAAAAATTCTAGAGGGAGGGCCCCAATACTCATCATGAATTCACTTTCACGTTTTATGAAGTTATTCAACAAATCAGAATAAAAACTTCTGTGGGCTGCCTCTATAGGTAAACGTCCTGAAGGTGGAAATAACATGATGATCTTGCGTCAGACTAAATGAAGTTAACTTATTGGTTCATTGCGCATTTATAATTGTCACTAGACCATAATTTTGCACTTAAATATTGATGTCAGAGAGGGGATGTTTTGCATAGGCAACCCTTCCACGGTATCAAAATACATGAAATTCTAAAAGAACTGATTTTATCGACATTGTGTTGGTAAAGTGTTAGTTGAGATCTGCAATATCTGAATCACATGCAAATACTACTTGTTGATACCTGGCGTTTTTTCCGTATAATCGCTCCCAGAAATATTGCAGTAGAAAGAGCTTAAATTTCCAATAATCCCCAACTCCTCCCAGTAGAAAAGATGGCGGAATAAAAGGTAATTTTGCCTTGTAATACAACACAGATATATCACTACTGGTATGACTATATTGGGTACGAGAAAATAGAGGCAAATAGTACTTGCCAACGATTGGTCTTGACGAAAGCAATGGTGAATAACAACTTTGAACAATTTATGAAATGTTAAAAAAATATAGAGACAATACAAAATGGCGGAGAAACATGAATTACTTGCACGTTGAATGCGTTAACTCAGATTTCGGGTAGCATATGTAGTGTTGTGTTTTGATTTTAAGGAAGAATTAAAAATCTCCTCAATGTTTGAGGAAGGTATGTGAGCTACATAGATTCTTAGATAACACCAGCCTTTAATGACTTTAGAAAGGAAAAGAGTTGAAGAATTGGTAAAGTATCTTGCAAGGTCATAGAATTTCAGATCAAGTATGTTGAGGTATCCCATTAGAATTATATTATTTTCCCACCTCCTAAGATATTACTTCGGGAGAGAAAGCGAGTCGTTTCTTCCTCTCCCCTTCCGACCTCACCCTTTTCGGACTCACCGCCATGTCTCTGCAAAATTCACAGTGAGGTATGACGCTGAAATTGAGACTACCACCCCGCTGTCGCAATCCCACCACCCCTTCAGGTCGACAGATTACTTTGCATGTTCACCGTGAACAGCTTTTATGGCTCCCGCCGCTGGTTGTCCGTCTGGACCGCTGATCCCTGCCTTCGACACTTCACCGCTAGGAGACTCTCGGGTTGTCATGGCCGATTTAAGGTTATAGAAGGTCTCAATCTCTCTTCCCGTTTTGGAAAACTCCGGGTATATATGCACTCTCTCCAGGATTACAGAAAGATTTTGGTTAAACAAGACTTTCCCAAAAGGAGTGCAATTCAACGGGCTCTCTCTCGAGAAGTTGAATGATGGTCGCAAGCCACGGAAAAGCTTGAAATCACATCCGTATCTTCGGCCCAGAGAGAAAAGTCTCGTGAGTCAACCTCAGCCTTTCTCATCCACCTTTGGATCAAGGATTGGAGAAGCCGTCCTACGAAGTTCGTCTAGTGACCTCTTGAGGACAAGAAACCCGTTAGTTCACTCAAACCGAGTGTAGAGAATTTATCTCCCCACCCCCTTTCGAAGTTCGTTCATTGACATCCTGAGGACAAGAGGCCCGCATCTCGCAAAGCACAAGTTTGAGAAAAGTAGCCCCACTCGCTGCAGGTTTCTGGCTACCACCCGTGAGTAATCAAAGTCACCAAGACCTCCTTCAAGTTTGCTCCACCTTACTCTAGAGTTTCAAAGAAACTAAATTACTCACTACCCTCAATCTCCCATTAGAACCATTCCCTAACCACAGTTATCAAATTAGCATTCGAAGCTTAAGTCAGTCTTATTTATGTACCCATATATATATATCCATATTTATAGTTGTGCCTTTTATTTAGTGTGTTTTAAAAATCTATTTTTTCATTGTGTCTGGTATATTCCTTGGCCACACAGCTGCCGCTATCTATTCAAATCGCACTATTAAAACAATAACAGTTGTCGCCTTGCTTCTCCTACCTTAGAGCCTGGGTGCGCATATTCCTGTACACTTGGCCATCCTTCGACAAAGTATTTTAATGTTTTTGTAAAATATAATGCACTCAAATGTTAAATACGAACAACTGCGTATTGACCAAAATTATTATCGGGCTTCGGTATAGGTTAATTACCAAAACTAAAGTTACACTTATACCAAACTTTGAAAGTAGAGCAAATAAACTGACAAACCAACACATACGAAACAAAAATTAAAGAAAAGAGAAACGGCATGCTTACGCATCTTAAAGAGGCCTATCTCTCTCTCTTGGGTCTGAAAATGCAAATTGCCCCTAAAATTAGAAAAGCTCCTCCCATGTACAAGGTATAAGTCGTGGTGAATCATTTGTTTCCAATACTAGGAGTGGTAACGCATGCGAAGTTCCCGCAGACTAAGAAAATCAACAAGAATATTATAGGTAGTCTGATGGACAAGGCGACAGAATATGAACTGAAACCCCTATGGCATTGAGAGTAGTTCGATGAGAACTTTCGTCGCTTATTGCCAGCAAATATTGGATTCTATTTTTCACTTTCCCATCATATTTACCATTCAGCCGTAAGGGTTTACTGGATTCATGACTTAAAGTCTGACTGTGGAAGAGTTCAGCGCTGGTCCAGTCGCCCACTCTTTGCAAACAGTTTGAGGCCATTTTACTATGGTCTTGAACCCAATATCAACATCTACCATGCTCAGTTTGGCCGTAATGTCACGGATACAGTGAATAAGGCAGCTATTCTATAAATCACCATATAATCTCAGGAACGGGCACTGCGCATTATCTCCCGTAACATCTTGTGTACAGAAACCTTCCCGGCATTCAAAACAGCTCCCTCCCTTTTTTATTGGGAGCTAAAGTTGTACAATTTCGCAGCTACAGCTCAAAATGGCATGTGCACCATGAAATTTAACGAAATACTTTTGGTGGTGTAGAATCGTTGGGAGCCGAGACGTGATGACAAGCATTCAAAGTTCGTGCCCACAGAGGATATGCACCATGCATAAATTAGGGGTCGGGAACAGAAGCCTGAGAATATGTCAAGCCTCAAAAGACTTTATTTGCACTAAATCCATAAGAGTTAGAGAATTTGGAGCAACTTATCTCGTTTCTTTATTTAGTAGATGGGTACATAGTGAAAGCTTATTCCTTTGAAGATACCATGCAAAAATCTTTAATATTAATATTATTCAGTAATAATTTTTAATAAATATTGCCCAAGTCAAGAGATAAATCTTAAATTTTTCAGATCTCAAAATTATCAATATTATAATTATTATTATAACACTGAATTAACAATCCACACTCATATATTAGCTACATTAATTTTAATGGCATTCTTCTGGCCTTGGGAGACAAGTAAAAGGCCTTTTAATCTAATTTAATGATTTAGCATAATGCTAGGAAATGGGTGGGAGAGAGTGGCAGTGAATGTGTGTTTAGTGCAATCCCTTTTTACGAAGCCGGAATTCCAGGCCACTTACTTTTTATTAAGTTTCGAGCAGATCAAAGGAAGTTTTGGTTGCTCGAGAATATTCCTCCTTAAACTGAAGGTAAGATTTTATGGTATTTTATGCTGGCTGATTGGATGGATATAATAGTAGTAGTGGATCGCCGTCCTTCCTTTATCCGGGAGGATCCGCGACCGGATATTAAAATAGACATAAAGGTCAATATGATCAATCACTGGTGCGCCTGAGGGTATCAGGATCCGGTCCTCTTTGGGGGACAGGTGTCAGGAAGTTTTGTGTTTTGACACCAAAGAGCGTTCAAGTAGAAGCCTTTGTCACCTCGGAGGAGAGAGACCTGTTCCGTGTCAGAGGTATGTGGATATAGATATCTAACGGCAGGATTTCTTGAAACAGATATAGTGTGTGTGTTGTGCTGCGAAGACAAGAGAGAAAAGAAAGCAGTGTTGTAATTGTGTGATGAGAAGTATAAGATGTACCCACCAGAATACAGAGCTGAGCACAGCTCATTCACCAATTGGTAGCCAGATCTCAACGTCCGCGGACTTTTGTGTCCGTTCATGCCAAGATCGAACCCAGTACGGCGAGGTTTAGAGAGCAAGGCAGTATTAACTTGGCTAGCAATAGCTCTGGAATAGTGTGGTATGTAAAACAGAGAAGTGAAACGGGTGTAATTAATGCGGGGGAATTTAGAACTGAAATGGGAAGAAGATAAATGGGGAATAAATCTTGAGATGTAGAGAAGAAAAATAATAAAATCTGTATACAAAAGGAAAGAACAAGGGACGAAAGTCTCCAATGAACTAGTCCATGGTTAATTTCTACCAGAGGCGAACTAGCAATTAAGACGAATTTGAGTTTGGCGAGGATGGGCAAGATTTAGGTATCGGGAGACTCTCTGAAAGGATTTGTGTGAGAATATTAAGAGAAGGAATAAAAGATCAAAGAATTTATAATTAAATATAGAGTAATGAGAGATAAAGGATAATAAATGCGCCGATTTTTGCCTCACCGAAATTCACTTTTAGAGCAAATCAGTAATGCGGTAGGGGTGTCTGCGTTCATTTATAAGTCAGCTATTTTTAAACCATTTTCAAATATTTTGAAACTATAGAATGATCTTTAAGAAGGATGTTGTTATGGAATCATATTTAACTCTTGATAGCCACAAATACAGTTATCAAAAATCCTTAGCATCTATTGCAAATTTGACCAGGTTCTCGACTCCTTCCCAGAACTAACGCTACGGAATCAAAATTTAATTCTCTTTAGACATATTTCTTTAAAGGCGTCTTTCAAAGCATCCAGAAAGTAGTTGACGAAAGACAGCTAAAAATTCATCTGCCTTCGATTGGGTCAAATTTGCTTTGTAATTCTTAGAATGTAAATGAAACATTTTGGAAATTCAAATTAGTTCTACCCTATAGGTACACCTGCTTCAATTAGTCAAGTCACAAACTAAGCCGAATATCCTTCAGAGAATGAATATTTAATATATGATTTAATGAGATAGAGTGGTTGCAGTATATTTAATTATAAATCTAATAGAAGGAACATTTACCAATAAGATAAATTAAATTTCGCGAATCATTTTAAGTTATTGCGAAAAAAAATTCCATTATTTTGTTCGAAAATATACTTGCCAAATCGAAAAACATGAAGATCGGTGGCGTGCCCGAAAAAGTAGGAGGGTTTTGAGTGTATGTTTCGTTCACCCGCGCATGCATATTCATGCGCGTTTGGTTAAATAAAAATGTTAAAAAACACCTTAGAACCTGTTTCTATAAACAATTATGATTATATACTGGCAGCTCTGCCACCACCCCCAATTGATTAAAACTCAGAATTATCGTAGGGGGTACCTCCGCAGTGATAACCCCCAACGAGCAGTCCCCTTGAATTTACTCGCAAAAGGTGAAACATATTTGAACAGGGAAGAAATATTTTGCGTCCCATCGTTCGCGCCGCCGATCTTCAAGTTTACCGTTATATCTTCCCCCTCCATTATTTCCTTTGCACATCTTAATACTCTTCATATATTTATATTCATATTTTTCAATTTTTTATAATGTTATCACAAAAATATTCGCATTCACAATTGCTTATTTTTTATTTAGATCACAATAACTAATTTTTCAACCAAACCTGTAAAGAAAAATATTATTAAATAGCAACACATTACAGCAAAACTTAATGGCAATCGTTTTCGATGATTTAAAAAATATAAACAAATATTTACATGTATCGTAGTTAACTTCCTTTCGTCCAAAGCATATGGGAAAGTTTCATATAAACGAATTGAAGTAACTCAAATAGCTTGTATTTAAATACACACATTTCACAAAAAGGCTATTAAATTATTAAATATTATTTCTCTGGCTTTTAAATTCACTGTTTCAACTTAAAGGATCTAAACAGGAGTTAAAATTAATTGCAGCGCAGCCGGATGCAAATATTATTGAATTTAGTCAGATCATTTTTGAAAGCCATATGCTTCTTCCTTTCATCGGCTGATCTCTAACACTGCTATACATCCCTCTCCGCCATGAGGATCCTAGCTACTGTCCCCCTTAAATATGTTTTAGTCATCTGAACTTAACTCAAGTTGTTTTTAAAGAGTACCTAAGATCCTTTATTGTTGCCTTGCTCGTTCAATATTGACCGATGTCTTAAAAGTAACACCGCGGAGGGTAAATTTGAACCCACTTTGTATGCAGCACTTTATGAAAGACGGAACAGTCGAGCTTACGCGATAAAAGCACCTAAATGGGGGAAGCTGTGTGTACTTCTTTAGTTAAATGTTACAGGGAGAGCCGGCACGCTCTCAGGGTCCCCCCGTTTCCCCTGCTACCTCAAAGGAGTTTGAGTCTAATTGAATTTATTCTTAAAAGACAATTCCATCTTACCTTTATTTTGCCATTATAATTTACAAGCGGATTTATTTATTACGCAAGTGGGAAGGTGTGTCATTCTGGCCATCCTTTTCTCCTTTGAGGAACCCCCATTAATTTTCCTTATCTATTCTTTTCCAGACCTGCAAGGTGTGTTAAGTAACATCTAGGAAGTCGTAGACCCTCTCAACCACAACTCCCGTTCTTTGCCCGACCAGCCTCATTGCCTACAAGTAGGATCTTTGGCTATACATCTTCCACACATTCCCTATTTTATTGCCCTTTAAAAGAAAACCCCACATAAAATTATGAATAATTGTTTGGTTTATAGCGAATGAAATTAAATACAGTTGATGATCACATTATATCTATATAATATTTAGGGTATTAATATAAATCAATCCTACCGCAAATAAAAAGAAGATAAGCGAAATATGTTTTTCCCGGGAAATATGTATTTTCCTAATTGCAAAAAATCCTTGCAATGGTGAGGATAGAAGCAGCACACTGAGGCAGCACGCAACCAATTTGATAACAATAAAGATTTATCTGTCATTCTCCCGTGTCGAAGAGAGAGCTTAATTAATTATAATATATATATATATATATATATACATATATATATATATATATATATATATATATATATATATATATCATGGGAAAGAGAGAATGATGAAATAAATCAACACGGCGCAAGAAAGAGAAAACGGAATAATTTGTTTTCGGAAATAGTTATTTCCTACTTAGAAAAAATCCGAGCTCGCGTGGGATTCGAACCGTGCACACTGAGGCAGCAAGCAACCGCCCTTAGACCATTCGCCAACGCGAAAGACCAAAAAAATCTTCGGAATAACAAGCTTTGTTCTAAGTAAGAAATAAATATTTCCGAAGAAAAACTATTTCATTTTCTCTTACTTGCTGTGTGTTAGATATAAATAAATATATATATATATATATATATATATATATATATATATATATATATATATATATATATATATATATATATATATATATATATATATATATATATAAACTAAGGATATTAAAATTCCTAGGGTTTCCTTATGTTTTTTAAATGTTTATCATGTGTTATGATGTTGTTTTTCTACCAACACAAGAGTTAACTAAAATGAAAAAGTTGTGTTGTTCTACTATACTTTTGAGATGCGTTCGAACCGAAATCAGGATATAGATTTCGAATACAATTTTCATTTTGTCAATCACATCCAGGTTCTGAGAACAATACATCGTATGATATTTGTGTAAAAAGAAAGAGGTTTAATTTTTATCATTATTTGGGCTAAATTAGACCAGTTGGTTATTCTAACTATGAGAATTAGATATTTGTTTTAAAAGTATTGTGTTAAGTGGTGAAGATAGGTCTTAGACTTCCTCACTTTATGAATTTGCTACATACTTTTTCGTATATCTGGCCGCATATATTCATGAAAGATTAAAGTACAGATTTAAAATCATGGTTAAATTTTTTTAAAATAAGAATTAGATCTTACTCAATGCCGGCATGCCATGTGTAAACCATTCAAACGAAAATGTATGCTTATTGTAGAGGTATAAGAGTTTAGTATATATAAATATATATATATATATATATATATATATATATATATATATATATATATATAATATATATATATATATATATATATATATATATATATATATATATATATATATATATATATATATATATATATATATATATATATATATATATATATATATATATATATATATTTATATATATATTTATACATATATATTTATATATATATATATATATATATATATATATATATATATATATATATATATATATATATATATATTTATATATATATATACATATATATATATATTTATATATATATATATATATATATATATACATATAGAGGCCAAGGAAATAATAACAAAAGCATCTGGGTTTAGCTTTTCCCCTCCGATGTTCTGCGGTAACATAGGAGAAAGGCCAAAATGGTAAATTTTACGAGACAAATTCCTGAACTCAGCTCAAAAGGCAGGCCTTTTGAGGGTGTACTTATAAACAATCAATTCAAGAGTGCAAGCTGAAGATCGCGTATTACCCTCTCCCAGAGTTACAAGACGCAAAGCCCTGGAGACCAATCTGAGGTCTTACCTTGCGAGTGCCCCCTACCACCTCCCCATTACCTCACGGGAGAAATAAGGGTAAATAACAGGTTGACCCGAGAAAACGAGGCTTTTTGCTCGTTCTAACAGAAAAGACAAGAAAGTCACCAGTTTAGAGAAGATTTTTCGAGTTCGAGAAAAAAACAGAAAAATCACCGGTAAAAAATTTATTTTCTGCAGGTTAAGGAGAACTTGCAATCCTTGTGCAAAACCAGATTGTACTAAGGAAGCTCGGTGCCGTTCGAGCCTAAGATTATTGAGTATCAATCTATTTGGTGAGGACTCCAAATCTTACTCTATCTGAGTTGGACAATCCCTAACTAGACAGAAAATAAAGAAGACAACGATTTCATCTCGCCCGGCAGAAAACAAGGTCAAGGTCGCCTCAACCACCTAAAAGTAGAAGGACTAAGCTTTCGCTCGAGCATCCACCTAACCCAGATCCCTCGTGAAGTCACCCGTCAAATCGACAGGCAGGTCGACGAACGCCATCTATTGAGCAAACAACAAACTACTCAAGCTACGTCTTTCTGGAACAAAATCTCTTAAGATATCCTATCTGGTTGCCTTATGTAAGTAAAGAATAATCCTGTTGTTTATGTCGCCGTGCATAAAAATTAGTTTATGGGATGCCAGCTAAGGACGAAGATATTAACTTAAAATTGTTCCCCTGTAAAATTCTATCTCGTCGAGCCTCGAGAGTTTGCCCAGTTTTCCCATTTTCTTTTAGACATGTATTAGATCTGTATTTTTTTATATTATTCAGTGAGAGAGTTTACGTTCAGTAAATTCTAATTTTTTTATTTAAAAGACTGTTTTAATTATCCTCGAACGAGTTGAATCGGCAATATTAGATAAAGTCAAGAAAGAAACCCGTTTTATTCGTTTCCTCGAATAAAAATAAAGATTAGCACTCTTAGAGAACGATCCTCAAGCGATCACCGAGGCACGAACCTACGCCTCAATTCAAAGTTTATTTGGTTTATTTAAAATTAATAAAACAAATAAATATAGATATATATATATATATAATCTTGGCTAACCCACGACATATTTAAGTGCGGTTAAGTCAGAAGAACCCAAATTTAAGATTAGAGAAAAAAACCCTTACACATAACAAATAATTGCCAACCCGCTCGAGGAAAATTTAAATAAGGAGACTTCAAACAGGTGGTAAAGATTCAGTGAAGTGTAGTTACGAAGGTAGGAATTATAACTCAACATATAGTGTTGTGTAGTGTGCTGTTGTGTTTTTTTATAGGAATAATACAATCAAAAGTTATAGAAAAAGGTAAGTTTAGAGTAGGAAAGGCTAAGGGACTCCAAGTTACATACGTAACGTTCGTTACAGTGGTTAGGTTTCAACGAACATAGCCAACATGTCTTCGTTTGAATTATTTTATAAACAAGGTCAAACCCTGGGACTAAAGGACAAAGAACTTCTTGCATACGTCCTAGATAAAGAAGGGACGGAAAGGGAAATAAGGAGAGAAGAGAGAAAGATACAGATGGAGGCAGAAGAGAAAGATACAGATGGAAACAGAAAAGAAGGAAAAGATACGAGAAGACGAGAGCATTAAGCAAGAACTAAGTGGAAGTGCAGTCCGTGAGATCCGGGACCCAACGGACCCCAAGAAAAAGTTGTGACTGAAAAATCTTCTCAAGATCAATATAAAAGTGCAGAATCGCTGCCAGAGCAAAACCCTAAAGAAAATAATTCTCAGAAGACAAAGATGGTAACCAAAAACTCAAGGTCAAATCCATTGATTGAAACGGGAGTACCAAGATACTTTCAAGAAAATGACGGTTTTAAAGAAAGTTTACTGAAAGAAGAGATCAAAAAAGAATTTCGGGAAGATCAATCTCCTCTCCCTGATGAAGATCAACCCTATTCAATAGTAAATAGACAAATAAAGATTACATGAGAAGGAGGAGCAAAAAGATGTATAGGTGGTTAGAAGGAGGCATTCTTCTATTCTGACCACGTGTACATGACTACCCCTACACGGGAAGGACACTTACATGCCCGTTGCGCCATCCCAAAACGACAACGCGAACGCGTTCCCACTGTGGGAACTTCTAAATACCACTTCGCTGGTGAGGTCATCTCTGAGCTAGGAGTCAAAATTGGGAAAAAACGGTCTATCCACACAACAGTATAGAGTAGACGCCATAATAAAGATGCCGCTACCCCGAACCAAAAAAACAAGTACGTTTGTTCGTAGTGACCACCTAATGCACCCATTCACAATCGTGTACTGGTCCCTGGCTACGCATACCAATCTGTCTGGTTGTTCGTCAGTCGTCCTGTTAGTCTCCTCGTCACTATTGATAATGTCGTCCACCATACTTTTAGCCTTCATCACCAGTTCTCCCATCTCTCGACAGAACTCTTTTATACTCTTGCGCTTAGAACCTTCACTCTTCATACCCCTATTCATCAGCTCCTCACTCACAGATCTCATTCAACTCAAGGTGCACTCTTGCGAAACAGACTAATCACTCACATCCCCTCTACTTTCAGTGGCTACACCGGAAACCGCTTCAACTGGTTTCCACCAGAAGCCAGAAAAGTCAATCGCCGCCGCATTCACCACATCAAACTCACCTCTACTCTTACTATTCGCAAAACTAGAAAAATCAGTTACACTAGATTCATTCTGCCCAAACACACTGTCATTCATACTGTTCCCAAAACCAGAAAAATCAGCCACAGGGAGCTCACTTTTTCGTCTACTTTCACCAGCCAAATCACTCACCTGCTTATGCAAACATTCAATCACTCTCGCAAGCTTCCCCATACCAGAAAGACTCTGCTCAGACTTACTTTCATTCGTACTTGCATTCTTCCTTTCACTCTTCTTTGTACGCTTTCTACTCCTCGAGACCAAGAGACGCTCGTTCCCAGACAGATCCATACTATTACATTCCTTCTCATCATCATGCACCTTATCTCTCTCTCTGCACATTTCATACACCGGATGGCTCACCAGATAGTCAGAAGGTTCTCTCCACCTCCTCAACTGCCTCTGATGATCACGCGTTCTCTCAGTCACACCTTCGTGCAAACTTTCTAAAACATACGTCACACCATTCTCCCAGACTCTCACAACTCTATATGGTCCTTCAAACTATTCACTCATCTTCGACACATTCAACCTACCTTTTACTTCTTTTACCTTCAATACTTTTGCACCTATTTCAAACGAACAAAACCTTTAATGTGCCATACAAGCCATACACTGCTCACTTTTACTCAAACGAAACCTATCTTTTACTCGCCTTTAAAAATTCATAACAAACTGACACGGGGACACCCCAGTTGTACTATGCTCCGTCGAATTATCCGCCCATAACACTCTACCTAACCATTCATCCCAGTCATTCAAAGTCGTACTTATCATTCTCAACATCTCACAAAAGGTCCTAATTATACGTTCAGCCAATCTATTCGAAGACAGTACATACGGAGTCGTCCTCACATGCTCCACACCTCTTCCAACATTTGCTCAAACAGTTCACTCGCAAACTCAGGCCCAATGTCCCTCAGACATCTTCTAGGCTTCCATACACACATAGGAAAAAACAACTGCTCCACCACACGCGCACGCAACAGTCACACCATTTTTATCTCTCACAGGTGCTGCATACACAAACTTGCTTTTATGATCAACCATAACAACAATACCCAAGTTCCCAGCACTCGTACGCAGTAAAGTCACACAATCAATTACTACTAATTCAAACGGTTATTTCCCATCAACTTTCAACATCGTTGGCTTTACTTGCACACCTTGCACCTTTTGCTTCTGGCACGTTTCACACGTAGTCGCAACATCATTCACAACAGTTCTCAGAAACGGATGGAACACACGCTCCTTCATACATTCCCACAACTTATACTTACTCTTATGCCCATAATTATCATGCACAACTTTCAGCAGACCAATCATACCAACCAAGGACATCCAAAGTACAAACATATCATCCACATCCTTCATATGCCTTATAAAATATACACATCCATGCAAATAACAAAATATTAAGCATACCTTTTAAAAACACTCAGGCCATTCATTAAAATCAACAGGCGTCATTACACACATCTTCAACTCACTGACAAAAGAACACATCCCTTGCATCTCTAGAATATCATCATCACTTAAAATCTCATTCTCCTCATCCATAACCAATTCAATCATACCGAAAAGCTTTTCCATATTCTTCGCACACTCATTCAACCTCATCACCTCATATTCACCTTTCATAACAAAATCTTTATCATAAAGTCTACACTAAGCAAGAAACAACATGGCATGTATCATCTTTCAGAATCACAAAATCATGCTTCACATTCAAACCACTGCCCAAACTCACTCTCAGACTAACCTGTTCCCATGCCCCTATCATTTCATTCCCCAATCCATTTATCCGTAACTTCATAGGCTTACGCTTGCGACATCTAAACTCTTCCTACTTATTCAGAATCTTCTCGTTCACTAACGACACTTGCGTACCAGTATCAATCAAACTGCATAAGAACCTTTCACCAACTTTCACTCTCGCTTCCATCATATCAGGTCCACCATGTTCGCAATACACAAAAGGAGCAACCACACCAATATCAGCACTGACATCCAACCCGTCATCAACTCCCACGTCATCACTCTCCACACGCTCATCTTCATCCAGACAATCATTCTTCTCCCTCATATACAACACTTTTCAATCGCCCAATTGTAATGCACACCGCTCAAATAATGCAGATGCACGATACTAGCATTCAAACCATTCATCTTCTCATATTTGTACACAATCGGCCTCTCACTACCAAAGTGCACATAAACAATCACTCCATACAAATGACTCAGTATAATCAACACTTCCTGAAACGGCGGGGCCCATTGCATGCACATCGCTATCAATTATTTTATAAAGTTTCACACTCTCTCAATACCAATACTTTCAGGCTTCCTACATACTTCCCTCATTACCTCCTTCCTTACGTCATCCACACTATCGGGCACTCTCACATCTACTCTATCACACTTTAAATCTTCCAAAACATTCCATACACTCTCAAACAAGGAAACACCACCACCCTTACTCTCCTGTCCATTTATAATCCCTTTCGGCAACTACTCAGGATCACTTACTCAACACACATTTTCATCATTCGTACCAGGATACTTTGACATCCACTCAGCCACTCCTTTCCATTCCCTAGGCACGTATTCAATCACATAGTAAAAACCAATCAAATCTTTCAAAGTCCTCGCAATCCTACTATCAGCCCATTTCATAAGTTGCAAATACACAAGAGGTTGGTGATCTGTTTTGATCACAAACCTCACACCATACAAAAACGGACGCAACACTTATCGCAGCCAACTCTCTCTCAACAGTCAAATACTTTCGCTCTGCCGCATTCATAGCCTTGGATACATACACAATTATTTGTTGGCATTCTTTCCATCCAAACGCTGCTCTTGCATCAGAAAACCTTCCATACAGTACGTAGTTGCATCCGTATACAACTCAAGCATCTTATCATTCACACTATAGTCCGGGTATGCCAATTCAACATCTTCAGCCGGGCTTCTTTCAGTCTCTCATACGCTTCATTCATCTTATCACACCAACTAACAATAGTACTATCTTTATTGCCTACCCACTCAGTCAGAGGCTTATTCACACCCAAACACAAACGTATCAACTTTCGTTGAAACTTAATCAGACACAGAAACGACTTCAGCTGCTTCACAGTCACCGGTTTTGGAAACATTCGCACCTTCTCAACATACTTCGGCGACTCCCTCAACCCATTCTCACTCACCAGTTGCCCAATGAATTCCTCTTCTTTCGCAAACCATTCACACTTCGACACTTTCACCTTCACACAACAGTCTCAAACGTTCTAAACACATTATTCACCAATCTCATAGGCTCCTCAAAACTCTCAGCCATAATCAAAATATCATCTATGAGCAGAATCACATTCTTACTCGCAAACTTACTCAACACAACATTTATCGCCCGCTGGAAGGCTCCAGGAGAATTAGCCAACAAAATTGGATGTTCTGGAACTGATAATGCCTTTTTTAGAGGAAAAAGCAGTCACCAGCCGGCTCTCCTCAGCAATGGGCATCTGGTAATAGTCCCGTACCAAATCCAGCTTTGTAAACAACTTCATCCCATGCATACTATACACACACTCAGATACCACATACATCGGAAACCTTTCTTTCACAGTCCTTTCATTCATATTTCGATAATCCACACACAGATGCAATCTGCCATCCGGCTTATGTACATGCACAATCCGACTATTCCATGCACTCTCACTTTCTTCAATCACTCCCAATCGTTCTAATTCCACACACTGCTCCTCAATCTCATCAGCCACCGGACGAGGGAAATGTCTCGGCCGCTGATAGATTGGGGTGTCCTCTTTCAGGATAATCTTGAATTCCGGAAGCTTCGCAACCCCGAAATCCAGATCACCCTTACTAAGGACCCCTTATTCTTTAAAAAGCATTCGATGCACATCCTCCCTTTAAAACTGAGTCAAAGAGTCATCCAATTTCACCATCTTTTCCACTTCCTTATACACCCATTCACACGTCTTTTCATTCACAACATTTCCCCTGACATCCATGCTATCATCCATACCTACCTCATTAACAGTGGAGAGGTAACCCAGTACATCTCCGACTTGGATCCCCCTCACCTGCCCTTTCACTCTGGGGTCCGCCTGCACACGTACAAAAGGATCATTCATTCTCATCAAGCCATCAAACACACAAGCAACACGCCTATCCTTATAACACGAATCTTTTCCTTTCACACTTACAACATTCCATTATGTTTCTCTCCCCATTTTGTCTCTCATTTGCTGGGACATACCTTGGTTGCTCCCTCATATATCACTTACACGCTTATCAGTCATATGTTTCCTTCCATTTGTCCATCCTCCATATGCCCATCTAGCCTACCATCCCAAGAAGCTCGACATCACCCCAGCTTGCGCAGCCCTCAGGGCATCCCGATAACTGACAAACTGCTAGGGTGGAGGAAAGATCCTGGGCTTCTTACCCCTAACATTTACACTATACCATCTATCCTCTTCTTAATCACTTTCCTCATCAAATCGACCATCTTCCAACAGTTCCAACACATCCTCCCACAACAATCGTACACCTGTCAGCCTCATTCTCTCCTTTTTTTACCATTCAGCCATTCACTTACCTTTCGCGGGACCGTATCTAGGAATTTTCTAATCTAATGTTTACATTCATTCACATCATCATCACCTAACCTCTTTCTTGCCATACTCTCCAGCCTATGTGCATACATGTTCACACTTTCACTCTTCCCCATTCAAGCCTTCTCAAATTCATTCACCCTTTTATACTTCACACTCTCTTTCATTCGTTTCACCTGCCCAATCAGTCTTTTCTTCACTACGTCATACCTGGGTTTCCCCACACTCGTGATCACACGGAAAAACTCTAATACTTTTCTATCCAAACATTTCCCCAAAACATCCAACCAGTATCCCTTATTCTTCACCACTTGAGCTTGCAATACCGCTCAAATTCCCTGAAGAATTCTTCCACACTTTTCCCACCATGCAACCTAAACTTATCCACCTTTGGCACTTCCCTTATCAAAATAAACTTCCCCACATTCACTTCACTCTCACTTGAGCTTCCCTCACTCTCACTCACTCCCCTTTGACTCAGTCATCTTTCTTCTTTTGCTTTCAACTCTGTTCCATTCTCCGTCTTTCCTATCACTCACAATCATCCTATCCTCTCTAGACTCGCACACACTTCCACTCATCCCATTCGTCCTATCCCCTTCACTCGGAGCAAGGGTGAGGGTCGAGGGTCCTGGGACCGGTCCTAACCCCTTCTTCATCCCATACAGGTCCTGCATCCTTTTGTCGATCTGCCTTTGTCTTTCGTCCATTTCCAACTTCATCCGATCAGTCTTTTCATTCATACCCACCATATCACTCTTCAATCACGCTACTCAACATCATACATTCCTTCTCTTTCTGCCTCAACTCCAGCCTCAGTCTCACAATTCCATCATGGAGGCCCTGTTCCAGAGAAGCCATCCTCTCAGGTTAGTAATAAAGATAGAAAAAGGGGGAAAACAACTAAACTACCTGTCACTCTAATTGGGTGTGGACTGCGATTTAATCCCGTCACGCCCCCGGTTTCGAGATCTTATGTCCGTATTCTGTTGCCAACTGTAGCGCGCCGAAAATCTAGACTCCAGCCCCAATCAATCCAACCCGCTTCCTACACTAATTCGGACGTGAGAAATAGAGGAAGAAATGAAACGGATTGTATGTACATTCTTGTATTCACAAACAAATTACAATAATAGTTAAAAGAGAAAATTGAATTTTCTTATAAGAATTAAAAAAAAAAATGTGTGCACACTACAAACAAAGCCAAAATTCCCCAATCAAAAAACAAAATAAAAGACCCTACGACCGGCGAAGATAAAAAATTGATACAATGACACCAATCGGTACTGAGTCAAACAATGTGAGTGCAAAAAATATGAAAAGAAAAACTGAACGGTACAAGATACTTCAATCAACACCATACGATGGTTTTGAAACAAAAGGGGGATACAAGGGGTATCTCTCGCGAGTTAGGGCAAGGCTATCCAAGGCTGTATAGATCTCGGTTCAAGATGAGGGGGGGGGGGCAAACCAGGTGCGGTCGTGGTTTCCAATGAGAGGTCGTGTAAACCCTCCTACCAGATCGGGGTTAGAAGCACTTTCGGCCTCTTTCCAAATTCCGCTAGAAGGTCGTTGTCGGCCAGGTGCGTCCACACGGCCTCCACTATATTTTCAAACTCGGTAAATCTTCTTTAATCTGACAACACTCTTCCTTTCTAGCGTTATTTTGAAATGTACATAAATATTAGGCTTTCAACCTATTTTTAACTCTAACTCTTTTCTCTGAAAAGAGAAAACAAACTTCAATAAAATTAAAAAAAAACAAACAAAATTTAAATGCCAGTTATTCACACACAATGCCCGCACAGAGGAAGGGAGAGGGTATTGAGAAAGAGGTGGGAGAATGGCCCTACACACACACACTTCCATTCGCTCCTAAACTTAAAACCTCAAGAAGATTTTATCTTAACTCCCGTGCTAACTGGAATAATATAGCCAAGGATTTGAATGATATAGCATGAGGTGATATTTTCAAATCAATTGATCCTGATATTGCATTAAATGATACTCTTGTACAAATTATATCAAGGAGAATCCCTTCAAAAATATTCTAAAAGCGGTCACATGACAAAGTTTGGTTTAATGATGCTTGTCGCAATGATTTTAATCGTAGAAACAAAATACTTGATAAATGGCCAAATTATTCACAATTAAGATCTGAAGCCCAAAGTATATATGATGCAGCCTAAGCCAAATTCAATGAACATATCTATGATAACTTAACTGGCATCACCTAACAACATAGATAGTGGTCCACTTTAAAATCCTCCATTTATGGAGAAAACACATCTCTTTCACCTCTTTGTAATGAGAATGATGCTCTAATATATGTATACCCCGATAGAGAAAGCTGATGTTCCCTCATCTTTCTTTCAACAGAAGCAATGTCGCCGGGATCTTGGACTCCCTCCTACTTGCTTTCCTACTCCAATTTTGTTTAAGTTTGCCTTTATATCATCATAACTAAAAAGCTATATGTTAGATTTGGATGCTTATGGTGGCACGGGTCCTATTGGCATATATCCTTTATTTTCAAAAGCAATGCTGCAATATTAGCTCCTAAACTGGCCATCCTACTTAGACATCTTATTTGTGCCTGTAAATTTCCGCTTTGTTAGAGAGTTGCCAATGTACCTGCTATACCTAAAGAAGCCTCAGCTTCGCATTTACGATCTGAATATAGGTGTATCTCAAAAACTCCTGTTATATTCAAGATTTTTGAGAAATTATTGGCTAGACGTCTTAATAAGTTCATTGAACCTGTGATTCCTTGTTTTATTGGGCCAACCAGTTTCAATCTAACCTTAATGCAGGGTCTGGAGCTAGGCTAGTATCACTGGAGTTCAGTTCTGCCTTTGACAGAGTTAATAATATAGCTTTGTTATATAAACTTAAATTAATGGGCATAGGTGGCCTATTTTATTCTATTTTAAATGAATTTTTATCTAATCGCAAGCAATATGTGGTTGGTGATGGGAAATGTGGTTCGATGGTGTTATGGTCTCTGGTGTTCCGCAAGGTAGTGTCCTTGGACCTTTTATATTTACTTTATATACTGCTGAAATGTGGCAGAACTTAGAGAATGACATGATAGCCTATGCTTATGATCCATCATTGTACTCATTTATTCCTTCACCAAGGCATCGAGTTTAGGTAGCAATTTAGGTTGAATTCTCTAGTTCGTGTACTCGTTGGGGTATTGTTTTGAATGCTGAAAAATGACACTTAATTATTTCTAGTCGCAATAGAGCTTCAACTCTAAATCATCCGCCTTTATTGCTTGATAATATTTATATGGATTCTTTTGATAATATTAAGTTGCTTGGTGTTGTTTTAAACAGCAAGCTTACTTTTGAAACTCATCTTCGTTCAGTTTCTTCCTCCATTGCTCAGAAGACTGGTCTACTTAGAAAATACAGAAAAACCTATGGTAAAATGATGCTTACCTTTCTTCTTTGCTGTTATTTTGCATAAATTTGAATATTATTCTACTTTCTGGATGCTGGCTGCGGATTGCCATCTTAGATTGCTCAATAGAGCAATCAATAATATTAAATTCCTGTTGTCCAATCTAAATATTGACCTACAGAAACGTAGATTGTTCGGGTCATTATTTTTTTGTTTAATATTTTATATAATAATGAACATCCACTCCATCCTGCTCAGCCTGAGCCTTTTACAGTAGCTCGATTCACTCGTCACTCTAATAACATTATTAAAGGGAACAGCAAAGCGTTTTTTGTTGTTCAATGTAATACAACTCAATTTACTTCGCTGTTTCATTCCTAATATTTGTAGGGAATGGAATGAGCTGCCAGAAGAATGTGTATCAGCATCTGATATTACGTCATTTAAATTTAAAGTAAATAAATTTATTGTTTAATCAATGACTTTGTTTTTAAATATTTTTAATATGGTTTTACGTTATTTTAACTTATTTTAATATGGTTTCTTTTTCTCCTCTCTTTTTTCTTTTCTTGCACAATGTTTCCATATGGGAGCACCCTTGGTCTTGTAAGCTTGTCCTTTCCATTGTAAACATCTGTATTTGTATAATAATAATAATAATATTACTTTTTATTTTTAGCATATTCTATTTTAACCCTCTTCACATAGATGTTAAATATAAATTATTTACATCGCATAATATATTTACGCACTATAATTTTAGGTATCATTTTTAAAATAGGAAAATAGTAATTTAGCGTAATTACAGAAATTTTTTACACTTTGTCCTAGAATATATTAAAAAAGATTAATATCTCATTTTTAATAGAAATATATAAAGTTCTAAAACTGTATGTATGTAAATGATGAAACTTTATATGATCTTCAATGTTGTGAAAACAGATATGTAATTATTCTAATATAAGTCGGTTGATATTTTGTTCATGAATACAACAATATTTAAAGTTGCCTGAAAGTAAACATATATTCTACTTTATTTCTCTAGATATGAAATAAACTCAGAATATGCTGCAGCTTTTGCAAATTTTAGATTGAATGATATTAGAATACTGAGTGACACTTCCAAGCATGAAGTTAAAGATAAATGCAAGATTCAACGGAAAAAAACGATGATTTCAAATATATCTTTGAATAAAATAGAGATTTATTCATTAAAGGCAATTGGTTCTCTAGAAAGGACAAGCCTAGCTTGATATTAATTAAAATAAGAGGCAAAAGTGCGGAAAATATTGTGTGCTCTAAACGCAAGTGTACATCATCCGAATTTTTCTTATGAATACAGTGATTCTATTAATCAAGAAAAGAATCTAATCTACTGTGATATAAGGAACGGACAGGGAGAATGAGAAGGTCAAGCTTCTCTTATTTAGAATATTTTTAAACATTATCTCTCTGTAGGGGAATAAATATAACGAGGACAAGCAGGCGCTAGTTTGCTAATACAGCGTCAACCATTACGCTCTGCATGGGCCAAGACTCCCACCCCCCTTTACCCGCAACCTCAAGACCTGTCGAAGTCGCACGCAAAGAAGGATTTCGGGCAGCCGATTTTGTAATCTACGAAACTGGTGGTGTAGTCTGTTTATATAAACGTAGAAGGGTGTGAGAGCCTTTATAGTAAAAACTTTGCTCCCTAAGGCTTCGTTGGCAGAAAAACTATGAACAGGCTCACTGGGCCCTCCGATTGTTTATGTCTATTTTTCGCCAAATAGACGAAATCTCACCTTCCCGTGCGTAAACATGAAGAAGCGAAGTGTCACAGCATTGAAATTTATGCTCTAGGAGAGGAGCTTAACTGTGGGCTAGTGAGGGTTCGCTCCTCCTAAGCTCCCTCGTCTTCCCTCCCCCCCAGGCGATAATTGACGTATATATTTCGATCTTGAGAAATTTAGAAGAGATTCACGTAGCCATCGATACAAGAAGACGAGTCCCTGAGTCAAACAGGGAATAAAGAAGATAGTTGGAACCAAGCGGGATTTACCCTCCCAAGGCTGTTCTTTTGATCGCTGAGAAGAGCACACCATTTGTATCAAAACCAAATCTCCACCATTCTCGTCCAGAGAAAATTACGTATCTCGGTTGGCCGAAAAAGATGAGATACCCCTCACCATTGAGGATGAGCAAAGTGAATTCCCATTCGAGAAGAGATTCACATCTTAGTTCAGTCTCATCATCGAAAAGCCAGAAATGGTAACACAGGGATCGCGATAATTTCCATTCATCCAAGATCCCCTCACTTACATCTTCAAGTCAAGAAAAGCACCATCACCCGCCTGCACAACCCCGGAAGAAGCATCAGCTATTTTCCCGACTCATCTCACTACGTTTGCCTCACCTCAGCGAGTTCTTCTCCAGTCAAACTCGCCAAAACCAACTCAGCGAGAAAGTTCGTTTTCAAGGTAACCCAACTGTCGACACTCCCCGAGTTAAAGGTAAAACGAATGCAACAAAAAATATACCTTTTTGTTATTTCCCATTCCGTGCGAAAGTTTATTCGTAACAAAACCAATTCAAGCTGGAAGTCGTAACCAAACTATTTCAATTTCAAATCACTTAAGAACTCGCATTAATTGAGTTTAAATATCGTGGATTAGAAATGATTTTTACTGTAGAATTAGTGCATTTAAAGCTTTATTATTTCGTTGTTTGATGTGATTAAAAGTATATTTTGTCTGAGTTGTTTAATTAGATCCTTGAACGCAGTACTCGCAATAGATATATCATAATGCGAAATCTCCCCCTTGTAAAGAATTAAATTAGAGCACTCTTAGAGTATAGTGGAACAGATTAATTCATTTACGAATCAAACATACAACCATACTCGGCCGTAAACCACGACAGTCTCTTTGGTCATACTAGAAGCTATTATTTTGGATAACACCAGTGTTATTATTTCGGGTAAATATGTGGATTAAAGGCAATCTCTTCAATTTTTGTAAATTTTTTATCTAATCTATCTTACCCGAAATATTTTGGGGAAAATTGCGTGTATAAAGCTAAAAAAAACATTCTATAACCGCAAGTTAGGGAAAACAGAAACTTTACACAACCTATTACTTTTACCTTAACATGATAATTCTTTGAATGCCCAAGCAATGTTAAAACAACTTAATATAAGTGTAATTTTTAAATAAAATTATACATGAAAAAATATTATACTAAAACACAGCCCAAGAAACGATAATCATGTAATATATAGTATACCTTTTTAGGATTGTAATGTACTCAATATAGGTCAAACTTCTAGAAATATCTCTGTAAGAATTAAGTAACATCAAAAAGCAATATCTAAGGGACATTCAAATGATGCTTTAGTCGTCCATAGGCTTAAGATGGGTAAGCAGATTAACTGGTAAAAGCAGGTACCATAATGCATATAAATGATTTTATTAGCAGAAATACCTTTGAAGCTTTCCTAATCTCTAGCACAAGGGAGATAAATGTAAATATTAGCTCTGGTTTGTTTTCCTTAGATCCAGTCCTATCTTTCGACGTCAAATCAAACTTATCAGAGGTCATAAAAAATCTGACATTATAGGTAAAACATTGCTTTGTATAAATACGGTGTCTCTCTATTTTATAAGCATT